>JAJJWX010002452.1:0-1425845 GCA_023529315.1 Papaver bracteatum
TTTATAGATTCTCTACTCTTGATTAACATGTCATCTACATATACCTTTAATATTTTATGGATCCACTTCGCAAGCACTTTCTCCACCATTCTTTGATATGTTGCACCAGCATTTCGCAAACCGAAGGGAATCTTTGTATAGCAGTACAATCCTCTTGGAGCAAAAAATGCGGTGTGACCTTGATCTTCTTCAGCGAAAGGAATCTGATTATACCCTTTATACCCATCTAATGAAGATATTCTATCATTTCCCACTGCTAATTCGACCATTTGAGGAATATCTGGTAATGGAAAGCTATCTTTAGGACAAGCTTTTTTTAAATCAGTAAAGTCTATACAAATTCTTATCCCTTTATTTTTCTTTGGAACCACCACCATATTTTCAATCCATTACGGGTACTTTGCTTGCCTTATAATTCCTGCATCAAGCATCTTCTGCAATTCTTCTTCTATTTGGGAATGGTATGTTGTTGCAATTTTTCTTATCCTTTATTTAAATGGTCTTACATCCTTGTTAATTTCTAACTTATGACATGCTTGTTGATGGTCTATTCCAGGCATCTCATCCATACTCCACGCGAAGATATCTTTATATTCTCGCAATAGGTTTACAGTTCGCTCTTCCTCATTTGCATCCATCTTCGTTCCAATTTTCAGCATCTTAGGTTCTTCTTTACTCCCAATATTTACTTCCTTTATTGGTTCTGCTGCGATGTAACTGGCCTCAGGTTCCCCTATTGGTGTTGATGTTTTCATAACTTTCGCAGGCATATCTCCGTCTTTCGAAATTTCGCTGGGTATTCCTTTTCCTTCTTTTGCTCTTATCATGTATACTTTTAATTCTTCTTCTTTCTTTGTCTCTTTTGCCATTTTTCTGCGAGCTTTTTGCAGCTTTGCACGTCCTTCATAATTCTTTACTTCAATTTGATAACACAGTTTCGCAAGATCAGTATCTCCTCTAATTTCTCCAACTCCACTGGGCATAGGAAATTTGATGCATTGATGTAATATTGACGCTACATCCTTGATCGCGTGTATCCATGGTCGCCCTAATAGCATGTTATATGGTGACTCCATATCTACCAGACATAATGTTACTTGTGTTACAATCTCTCCTAGCGGAATTCGTACCACTATTTCGCCTTTAGGTTTTGTTATAGATTTTCCAAAGCCATGAATATGATATGCTGAACAAGACATCTCTTCATCCTTGTATACCATTTTCTTAAATGCATGATAAAATATTATATCTACAGAACTTCCTGTATCCACCAAAGTTCTATTCACAGCCCATTCTTCCGCAGATCTTGTTTATTTTTCCTTGTACATTCGTATAGTGGATACCGTAATTACCAAAGGAGATGTATGATCCAAACTTTCTCTTGGTATTTCTGCTGCTGTGAACATGATTTTCTGTTTTTCCCAATCCATCAGAGGCGATACTTTCTCCACCGTCATAATTTTCTTTCCTTCAAAATCTCTTTTATGGATCCTTCCTTTAATATTTTTATGGAATTGGTTGATTATCGTTTTTGTTATCATATTACACTCAAACTTCCTGTAATTCTTCTTGGTGTTAATCATTTTTCCTTCAACCACTTCACCAACTCGTTCGATCATATTTTTAACTTGAATACTGATTTTTAATCTTGCTTCTTCTACAATTTTCAACTTTCAGTTCCCTGTTTCTAGCGCCATTATGTAGTTGCAGGAATTCCTACACTACACCCCTCACAAGAATTCACAATTATCAACACATATTTGAAGATTAAGAACAACACTTTATTGATTAATTCTCAGAAATGTTACAAGAAATAAAAGAAATCAAGAATACAATCGCTCACAAGAACTTTCTCTCTCCTTAAAACTTTCTCCAGACTCCAAAAATGATCTCTTCCTTTCTTTCACTTGTTCGACTCTTTATATAGGAAATTACATAGTGGATGACAACTAAGTTATCCTTTAATTTTGGATCTGACTCGCGATACTCTCACAGTAGTTGTAATGTTAACCATCGCAGACGTTTGTAAGCTTCGCAGCATCATCACGCTTTTCTCATGTTTCGGTTACCGTCATCTGCTACATCATTCTTTTAATCATTCTGTGACACTCGCAGTGTGTTGTTGAAGAGCTTGCAGAACTGTCGCTGCAAATCTCACAGGAGTATTGTTGTGGTGATATTCTGATCCTACAACACTAGGGCATGCTTAAGAGGCTGCATACGAGTCTATAATCCCCAGCTAATTTGACACGACCAACAAAACACTAGGGCATGCTTAAGAGGCCACGACCGGGGCTGTAAGCCCTCGCTAATTTGAAGGTTCTAAGCCCCGAGTAATTTGATAGTTCTAATCTAACTAGATTTGTTAGTGACTAAAATTTTGTGTGAGAATAATGATCAGCCGACCAAACAACAACAAAAATAATCAAAAAAGGTTGAGCCCCGGCCGTTGGCCAGTGTGATACCTAGTACTCTTTATAAGATTAAGTCTAACTGTCTAGTTGATTCTCTTGTAAGTATATTGGAGTTAGTCCATACAGATTGCTAAGCGAAATATTGGGTGAGGTTGTTAAACCCCTGCTTTTTCAATTGATATCAGAGCAGGAAAACACGTTTAAGACCTCATAAGTCTGTGTTTGTAGCGATCTGACTCCGTGGACAGAAGTTCATCTCTTGCATTTACACACACCAAAATTTCTTCCAAAGCTTTTAATTATGTCAAATGTGTTGGGATTGCCTCAAAGGATAACTCCTTAGCTGGTTCTTCCGAATCCCGAGGTAGAAAGGTTGTTTTATCAAATTTTGATAACATTTCCTCTAATGATACATTTTACACTTTGTCAAAAGCTGAAATGGATCTCACCAGAATCTCAAAAAAATCTATTGAAGCTATTGATTTTCTAAATCATGCTCATCTCATTGATGAATTTGAAAAGTCCCTTGGTCGAGAATGGGAACTCTATAGTATCATCGTGTCCTTATCCAACAATATTGAAAGACAAATTAAAGAAACTACTCTGCAGATTGAAAAGATTAGTGTTCTTGAGAATATTGTTAAAGAAGACTGAATTAGAGAAAAACGTTTGATTGAGACGCATTTATCTGATCTAAACAGACTTCGTTTTGAAAAAGATAAATTGGGTGCATCCTTTATTCCATCCCAAGAATAGTGCAAATCCTTGAAAAAAGTAAACTCTGTTTTAATGAGAAATTCTTCTGTACCGATCACCAATTCTTAGACAGAATTACAGTACATGAAGAGATGTTCTCAAAAGGAAGTTCCTGTTAAGAATAACTTGCAATCTTCTAACAGGGCTATGAATTTAAAACAGGTTCCTTCCAATGTTTCTCTTCCACGAACCTATTCTTTCCGTGGGAAAAAGAATCACTATGTCCATCATTATTTTGCTAGAAATAAACAGATTTTTGATCTTCAAAATCCACTTATTTTCACTGTCGACAAAGTAAACTCTCTAATGACCACTACAATGGATTTCATTCCTGCATAAAAACATGATTCTCATAAAATGGATTTCAATGGTCACTCATCTTGAAATCACCACAAGAATCGTGTTCCTCCGAACGGTGCAAATTCTTACACCATAAAAATACATGTTCCCAGTATTTATGAGAATAAGTCTGGTAAATCTAAGTCTAGATGGTGGAGAATTGTATCTTCTAACTCTCTGGAACCAATTTCTAGAGGTCCTATACTTAATCATCAGAAAAATATATCTGATGGATCACCTAACAAGGTTATGTTAAATTCTTCTGGAATAAAAAATAACCAAAAGAAGAGAAGAAATACCTGGTTCAAACCTTCAGATAGAATATACAACTCATCTCTCAATACTCATAGTGGGATTATATCCCACTTGACTACCTAATCTTAGGTAATTTCATTCTTGTATCTAACTTGAGAGATGCAAGAATGACATTTGGGAGATACTCAAGTCTAATGTAGTTTTCCATTTGTTTTATGTTTGAGTATGTTGTTTTGTTTTGTTGCTAAGTACCTCCCTCTTATGCTCCGATTAAATTTTTAATTATTGAGTCATGATGATGAGGGATATATGAAAACAGAGAGTATTTGATTCTTCTTGGATCTCTTCTGCTCTGTTATTGTCAACTAGTCCACGAACGTATGTGTCTCTCTTGGGAGTTTTAGGGTTTCCACAACAAGGGTGTCACTCTCTTGCTTGAAAACATATATGTATATCTTATATTGTTTTGTCATCCCTAATAATAATTAAAAAAAAGGTATGGAAAACTCCTCAAGACCTCAAGAAGTTGTGAATCTTGAGATGGAAGAAGACTCTAAAGGATGTGATTCTGTTCAAGAACTTGTCTTGAAAAGGATGATTGAAAGTAAAGAGTATAACTCCTGGGCTGGAGAATCTGTCAAGAAATTAATTCTTTTGCAGAATGACTCTAGGGTCGAGTTTGCAAATCATCAACTGCAAATAAATCTGCTTGTTGATGGTCAGGCCAAAATATTTCATAATCAAGATATCTTGATCAGGAATCAGAAGAAACTCATCATGGGCTGTGTCAAATCTAGGCATCTTGCCCATATTGTTGATTGGAAAGTCAATGTTCTTACTCATATGCATGGAGTTTCTATGGTCAAGAGAATCAAGGATATCAGCGATACCTTTTATGATGGACCCTTTCAAAGGTATGATGTCGTCAAAGAAACTTGATTCTTATTTCTTCTAGGAAACTTCTTATGAGGATTTATTCTTGTGTTTTTAAGAAGGATAACTAGGGTTTGGAATAGACATTATTGTGAGTACACATAGCTATTTCCAACGATTTTTATCTTGCAATGTTTTTAGATTTATTTATTTAAATTCTAAAGTTTATTTGGAAGATGACTTTGCAGTATTAATCTTTATGGTTTCATATATTGCAACTTGTTATGGGATATGTGTGTTTGCGTCCGTGAACTATAATTGTCCCATACGTGGTCAAAAGTTAAGTCTTCATATCTCAGTATGCAAGTATTGATAAAAGGTTGAATGAACTTTTGACAAACAAAAGTTAAGCCTATTATGTCATTATGCAAATATTGATGGAAGATAGGATGAACTTTTTTTTATAAAGATTATGTCTTTTATACGTCATTATGCAAATAGTAATAAAGAATAGAACGAATCTTTGTTTATTCAGCAATATTGATCTTCCCTGATCCATATTTTTATGTAATATACTATGCGGCTCTGTAAGTTTTCTTATGTGAGCATTTCCGATTAAATTAATCATGGGTTCTCTTGTGGTTAATTTAATTGAGAGTTTTGGATACAAATTCATATTCTTATGTGATTTGTTAATGTCCAAAGAAATCCTTCTTTTCTTGTGAAAGTAATGTTGCTCTTGTTTTTCTTTCGAGAATGACATTTTATGGGGGAGAGTTCTTAATTGAACTTGTGCTTAATTGCCAAATCTTTGTGGGGAGTGCGGCTGTGGAATATTATAGGGGTTATCTTGTATCTTTATAAACTCCTTGATGAATGCATTTATTTTTGGCTATATGATTGCATATAAACAGGTTGATATGTGCTTTTATTTTGGTCATGAAGTGTCTCTATGGAAATTTCATTAGGATCCCACTAATTTTCGTACCTTTGCCAATTTTATTGACAAAAAGGGGGAGAATTAATGTGTAGTTCACACTACAAATACATATGGTTTTTGGATCATTATGTAAGGGGGTGGTTTTCATGTGAGATGAAGTATTGACTAAGGGGGAGTGATACATATCACCATAGTATTGTTGTCAAAGTTGTGATACCATTGAACTTTGATGTTGTGTAATAATACTATGACAATGTATAACAATGATTGAGATCTATTGTTTTCTCATTGTTATAGCTACGGATCTTCAACAACAATGATGCGAAGATCAACCGAAGCTTTTGGAGAACTTCTTCAACAAAAGGTAAGTGAAGACTTAACCACCTATTTCTCAAGTTACATTCATATTTCTATCTATGAAACGTTATCGCATAACTAATTCGACTATCGTAAGCATATCAAGAATTTCTAGTCAAGTCTATCTTGGTAATTAGTTCTCGAAATATATATGACTAAGCTTAAAGAACATTTAGTTCTCGAATTTCGGTTAAGGACAATTTATTGTTCGCAATCTAAATTATGATTCAAGATTATCATTCGAAAATAGCCTGAAATAATGATATATGTCATTGATGTTATTGGGGAATGTTTCGAGTTGATCTAGAGAGACATATATAACTACTGAAAATATGGATACAAGACAGTATGCATACCAGTTTCACAAACTGGAAAAACTGTTATAGATATGGAGCCGTAGTACATGTACCCAGTACACGTACCGGCGTATCTAGAGTTCGGCGGCGACTTAGTGGTACGCATACCCGGTATCCATACCACAAAAAGTCTAAGAACTCGTGAACCTGGATTGGTACGCATACCTAATATGCATACCGAAAAAGAACTGTTAGTTCTGAAACCTGTGTGGTATCCATACCCGGTGCGCAAAAATAAAAAGTTTTGTATGTTCCAGAACTTATATTTGTCTTAAGGGTACACACACCCGGTACATATACCATAACAAATACAGTCACGGACAAGGATAAGTACACGTACTTGCCCTGTCGAATATTTTCAGATGCACATAAAATTATTTCTATGAGATAATTAGCATTTGAATAAATCTCTAAGAAAACTATATAGACATGATTGATCACATTAACCTATGTTTGTGACTCAAACTTAAAAGTCTCAAGTGTTTATTAAAATGATTAAGCTTATGGTTCAATTGGCTAGTTTCGCCTAACATTTTATGAATAATGTCTTTGTACACGGTTCAGTTACGGTTCATCCTAACTAGGGTGTATGTCTTGATATGTCAATCACATTTCAAATATTCATCCAATGGTGGATATTGTTTGCTTGGTTCCAAAGCTATCTTAGCTTAAACCTAAAACAACCTATGCTTTGAAAGTCTATAAAAGGGGAACCTCAAACAACTTGGATCTTTGAATCCCGACACTACTTTTGTATGTCCTAGTTGTAAACTAGAGTCGTCCTCTTCCGAAAACCCTTTTAGGGTTTAGCGACTAAAATGACTTCATAGGGATTCGTGAAGCCAGGTCCATCTATCTTTTATCTTGATAGCTCTAGTATCCTGATATTGTTTGATTGTTGAGCTTGCTCTATCAATCAAGATATATAGAAATCACAAAGTTCTCTTCGTCTCAGACTTTTTTGATTCCACAATTTTAATACTTATGAGGTGAATAATAATCTAGGCTTCTCTTCAGGAAGCATAAGTCCAGATTTTGAGGTTAGCTAGACTTTGTCTATTGCTATTGATTTCTAGTCTCACCTTGATTTACGATCAAAAAGAAAATCACACATATATGCTTATCTATGGGAGGCAGATTGGTTTAAAGTCTTCAATTGAGTTGAAGCAACTTTTAGGCTGTAAAGGACGTCATATAAGGGAATCATTTGCGCAAAGTCTTGCTGGGTTTCAAGAGGCGTAAGGAGCGCAACTGTAACTGAATTGCTGTGAGGTATAATTGGGTCTCAACTACATTCCATTCCGAAGTTAATTGGGTAGTCTAGTGTTTGTAGTGGCTTAATACAGTTTGGTATTCAATTTGGACTAGGTCCCGAGGTTTTCTGCATTTGTGGTTTCCTCGTGAACAAAACTTCTGGTGTCTGTGTTATTTGTTTTTCGGCATTATATTATTTTATCTTTATAATTTAAATATCACTGATTGTGCATTAATCAATCATAGTAGATACATCCGATCTTGTTTACTGGGTACGACTTAATTGATTCTTGGACATTGGTCTTTGGTACTGTCCAAGTAATCTCTTTGTAATTAGATTCACGAACTTAGTTCTTTAAACGTTCTAATTGCAAGAGAGGGAGAGATATAACTCTAGATATTATTCCTTGATTGAGATGTACTCTCGGAATTGTGTTGAGCTTGTCCATACAGATTTTGAGGTTAACTAGACTTTGTCTATTTCTATCAATTTCCAGTCTCACCTTAATCTATGATCAAAAAGGAAATCGCACAAATAAGCTTATCTGTGGGAGGCAGATTGGTTTCAAGTCTTTAATTGAGTTGAAGAAACTCTTAGAATGTAAAGGATGTCATCTAAGGAAATCATTTGCGTAAAGTCCTGCTGGGTTTCAAGATGCATAAGGAGCGCAACTGTAGCTGAATTGCTGTGAGGTACAATTCGGTCTCAACTACATTCCAGTCCGAAGTTAATTTGTAGTAGGCTAGTGTCTGCAGCAGCTTAATACAGTTTGGTGTTCAATCTGGACTAGGTCCCGAGGTTTTTATGCATTTCCGGTTTCCACGTTAATAAATTTTATGGTGTCTGTGTTATTTCTTTTCCGCATTACATTGTTTATCTTTATAATTGAAATATCACAGGTTGTAGGTAAATCAATCAAAGTAGATACATTCATCCTTGTTCGTTGGATACGACCTGATTGTTTACTTGGAAATTGATCGTTGTCTTTGTACATGGTTCTATCCTAACCAGAGTGTATATCTTGTTATGTTAATAGATTCAAAGATTCATCTAACGATGGATATTGTTTGCTTGGTTCCAAAGTTATGTTATCTAAAACCTAAAGCAACCTATGCTTTGAAAGTCTATAAAAGGGGAACCTCAAATAACTGGGATTTTGGAATCCCAACACTACTTTTGTGTGTCCTAGTTGTAAACTAGGGTCATCCTCTTCCTAAAACCCTTTTAGAGTTTAGCGATTAAAAAGACTTCATAGGGATTCGTGAAGCTAGATCCAGCTATTGTTTATCATGATAGCTCGAGTATCCTGGTCTTGATTTATTGTTGAGCTTTCTCCATCAATCAAGATAGATAGAAATCACAAAGATCTCTTCGTCTCAGATTTTGTTGATTCCACAAGTTTAATACTTATGAGGTGAATAATAATATAGGTTGCTCTTCGGGAAGCATAAGTCCATATTTTGAGGTTAGGTAGACTTTGTCTATTGCTATCGATTTCCAGTCTCACCTTGATTTACGATCAAAAAGAAAATCACACATATATGCTTATCCATGGGAGGCAGATTGGTTTAAAATCTTCAATTAAGTTGAAGCAACTCATAGGGTATAAAGGACGCCAGCTAAGGGAATCAATTGCGCAGAGTCCTGCTGAGATTCAAGCGGCGTAAGGAACTCTATAACCAAATTTTTGTGATTGATTTACGTACAACGTGTGATATTTAATTTATAAAGATAAAGAATATAATACGGAAAAGAAAATAACACAGACACCCGAAATTTTGTTAACAGGAAAACCGCAAATGAATAAAAACCTCGAGACCTAGTCCAGATTGAACACCAAACTGTATTAAGCTGCTACATACACTAGTCTACTTGTGACGGACCAGAAAATTACGCCTTTGGATCATTTCCCCGCATGGCGTAACTTCCCCGATGTGCCATGATGAAGCTATGATCCGAGCCTTAAAGTTATCCAAATGCACGTTCATTTGCCCTTGCAAGCATGCTGGTGGAGCATGATACATCTATTTAAGCTTCCACACCGTTTCAACTTACCCTTGTACCGCAAAGGGTTTATTAAGGAAACTAAAAACCTTCTTAAAACGGCCTTTTGAGGGATCTAAATAATGGAATTTGGATAAATTCCGATGACCATGTGGATCTATAGATCCACATGTCTTGATCTTTGGGTCGTTTCCCATCAAAATGGACTCCTCTTGAGCTAAATTACGACACTCGGTCTTTTAGCCTATGTCGAACGCCTTGATAGTATGAGCATCCAAGGAATGGAATGCAACTAGCCTCATCAAGTATGTCCATAATCATCTCTTGCGTCGATCTACCGAGCCAGATGATATGAGAGACCAAAGTGTCGCAATCATCTCTAAATTAGATGATATGAGCGACAACGTGCTGGACCGGCAATGCTGCAACTCATTGCGGCTGCCTACATACCTTTATCTACTCTAAAGGGATCAAGAACATATCATATTTCCTCCCAAGGGACAACAACTTAATCCAAACTCGTTTACAATGCCGTGGCCTAGCAATAACGGTAATGGCCTGGTCCTATAAGCCATTCCGCCAAGATGAATAATGATTATGCATCATCGGGTTCGCGCCGTGGCATAGTGATGCCAACGCATCAAATGCCCTCTTCGCAAGGCTACGCAACTATAAATGAGCCTTTGGAATCATTTATACTCTTCCGGTTAAGCTACGAAGTTTACTTGGTACATAGTCCGCGTATGCACCTTCAACCAACTACCCCTCCCTATATATGTCTTAATGGAATTTCTACAAGTATGGAAAGGGAACAAAATGACATGTCTGCTTCACTTTTCATCGCAATGATTGCGTCCAATGATCGCGCACCACCCGATCTTCTGAATTGCATAGTGATTGTGCAACACTGTTTCTGTTTGTCGCACAATAATTATGCGACATTCTCTTTTGCATATTGCATAATGATTATGCAATATTCTCTCGACCAGCCCTCTCTGGCCTGATGCACAATGATTGTGCGATATTGGCTCAAGGCCAATAACTCTCGTAATCTGCAATGATTACGCTGTAAGCTCAAGGCTACCTACCCAGCTGGCCTAATGCATGATGATGATGCAATATTGTCCCTTGGACAAATGCCAAACATAATGCGCCATTTTGGCGCGGTATTGGTGTTAAGCTAATCCACCTTTACCACGCAACGAAATCTTTGGATGAAGCTTCATCGCAGGACATGGTGCATCTTTTAGCATGCGCCATGCTAAAAACACGGGGTGTTACACTACTAGTCATGCTTGGATATTGATTTTCGAGATCGTCCAAGAACTCTCACACGTAAATCAGGTTTACGGATTTGGTTATGTCAACTTTATGATTGTGAGAGAAAGACATATAGCACTGAATATTATTCCTCGATTGAGATTCATTAAGTTGAAATCGCAGAATTGTATTTATATTTTGTCCATACAGGTTACCTAAGAAAAAGTTGGTGGTGTATTTTGATAGGTGTAGAATACACCGTATTTACTATCTATAGAGTTTATGCTTTCTTTACTATTTTTCTTGTAAATTATGTATTTTATGCGTGTTTTTGAGTTATTAGGTACTCTGGAGTCGCACGGTGAAAAAGAAGAAGAAATCACCCAATCTGAGCAAAAAAAAAAAAAGGTCAAGATTGTCGTTTCATGGGTGAACACTATCTGGAGCCCAGCCAAGGTTAAGGGACTACTCTTTTGGAGGAGTGTTAAACACAAATTTACTGAGGCTAAGGGGATGTCATTTGGGTAGTTCTACAGTTGGGTGTCTAAATCCACCCAATCATTCCTACAACCCTAAATCGAGAGACGTGTTTCTCTCATTCACCTCATTCTGTTCCACCTGAAGACAAAAGAATAAGAAAAAGCAGCTTCCGCTGCTGTTGATGAGAGACAATCGAGAAATTGAGAGAATCTCAGCTGAAATACAGAGAGGAGGTGAAACTATGAGGCCGAGATAGGTTGAATGAATTGCTGTTACTTCTAATTAAGAGATGGGTTTGATGGTGTTTCGATTTGATAAAGATTAAATGGGTTTTCGATTTGAATCTGAGATTTGAAAGATGGGTTCTGGTTGTTGGTGTTTGCTACTGTCAAAGCTATAAGAAGAATGGGTAGTGATGATTATAATGGGTTGTAGAAGAAATTGATGGTGGAGTTGGTATGGGTTTGCTGGAGAAGATTGAGTCTGGTCGCTGTTGAAGAATTAACGAAGATTAAAATGGGTTTATGTTGAAAAGTGGATCTGCTGTGCGAATTAGAGAAGTTGATAATTACAGAGGCTTGGGTTTGAAACGAAATTGAGGGTTCTGTGGATGAATCAAATCGAGATTTGTTGTTAACGAGAATTAGGAAGAAAAAGGAGCAGAAGCAGTTGGGTTTTAATCAAATCGAGAAATAGAAGATTTAAGGTGTAGAGATATTGATTGCAGATGGAAGAATCGGTTTACAAAGAAATAAAGGGGATCTGTGATTCATGGGTTCGAATGGAAGTTGGTTTTGTTGAAAATGTTGATGATTTGTGGTGTTGTTGCCGCTGTGGAAGATGGAGTTACTGAAACAGTGGTAGAATGGGTTTCTTCTGGTATTGGATTGTAAAGTTGAGGCAACGGGATCAGAGCACCAGAAATCGTTCAAAGTGATGCAGTGATGGAGATGGTGCTGCAATAGAATGGATATGGAGGAAAGTCAGGGTACTTTGGTTGAGAAGCAAATACGAGATGATGTTGTTGAATGATTGAAGCTTCCTAGATGTATGCCTAGGAATTGTGCAGGAATTGAAGACAGATCGGCCTGAGAAAGTCATATAAACGAACAAAACTCGACCGGATTATGGTTCTGGTGAGTCGACTCAGTTAGCCCGATGGCCAATCCTCTCAAGTAATTCAGATTACTCATATCAATCAGATGAGTTATACGGCTGACTCAGAAGCTGAATTCTCCTCCCCTTGACCCTATTGACTGACGGTTTGACCTTTTTGACCGTTTACTTTGATGGTACCGCGAAGGAATATTCCGCCGACGGAGAAGAATCTCAGGTAGCTAGCGGCGACTTTTCTGGTCGGATTCCGAATATCCCAGTAATTTTTCGGCGTACCAAAGTAACAGATTTTTGTGTGGATTCTTCTCATAGGTGTGAATACTTAGATTTGGGAATTAGATGAAAACTTGGAAGTTTTGGAGAATTGGACTTGAAATTGGAATTAGGCTTAAATTGGGAAAGTGGTGTTATTTTGAGAAAGAGATTCTTTTCCTACAAGGATTGGAGAGCATTGAAGCCTATAAATAAAGGAGTTCTCTACAACTTTTCACACACATATACTTTGGAGAAGGAGTTAAAGTGCACAAGGATTGGAGGAAGGATCAACCATCATCTTTTCAATAAGTTTTTCTTTCTTCTTTAATTATTATTATTATTGTGTGAACTCCAAACTATGAGTAGCTAATTTTCTTATTGATTGAGGATGAATTCCTAGTTCTTAACATATGATTTGAGTTTTTGTTTTCAATTCTATCTTGAAGTTTTTCATATGATTATCGTTTGTTTTTACTAATATTAATGTTTATGATTGATTGATAGGTTGTTTAGAGTGTGCGCTAAATTGATTTGTTAATTTGATCTAAAGCTAGTGAAAGTTAGGGAATACGTAATTTTTTCTTGACTCTTTACACAAGTATAAAACACGAGACCTTGTGGAGGGATTCCATGGAGCAATTGTGTGTGAAAACAACGCTAGAAAGTGGACCAAGCGAACTGATTCTAACTACTAGTACTAAACCTAAATTCATAAATATTAATGCGTTCGGGGAATTACATCTTGTAAGAGAACCTCAAGGTGGTTCTTTTGAATAGAATATGATAACTAAGCGGACCTGTTACTCAGTGAAATAAGGAATTTTGGGGTTAGCTAAGCGAACCTGCTATCCTATGGTTGGTGATAATCTGTGACTAATAAAAAGTGGAAAAGAACATAACTTGAATCATTGTTTTGCAACGAAGAAGAATTCCTTGATCTAACTTCTCTTATTGATTTCAACTTAAACTTTTAATTGCTTTATTTACTTTCTTTTTCTTTTAAAAATCTTACCCCCCCCCCCCCTGTGTGACAATTTTACAACTAAAAATCTCTTGCTCCTCGTGGGAACGAACTTGACTACACTATTTTACTTGTTAATTAGGTAGTAAAATATTAATTAATTTGTTGTGGTTACGACACGCATCAAATTTTGGTGTCGTTGCCGGGGAGCAAGAAGACGATTTTAGTTGTTTTCTTTTTACTTTTTGATTTATTCTTGCTTTGTTAGATTCTATTATCGTATCTAACTTAGTTTTGTGAATCTTGTTTCAGGTGCTGTATCATTGGCGTATGCTTAAAGAGGGAAGACCGAGTCCAATTGGTATACGTCTTCGATCCGGCACTCAACTAAAGGACTTCATTCAAGCGGTTAACACCCCGCTTCCTCGTTCTACATCAAGTGAATTCGAAGATTCAGACTTAGAAGAAGAAGCAATGGGTGATCGTACAATCAAGGACCTAGCTTCTCACAAGCTCGATACAAAACAATGGTGTATCCAAACTAACTCAACCTTCGAGATCAAGCCGGGGTTGATTAGAGAGTTACCAAAGTTTTATGGCATGGTGAATGAAGACCCAAACAAACATCTTATGGACTTCAATACCATAGTCATGGCCATGCTTCCACCGGAGACTAATGCGGATGGAGCGTTGTTGAAAGATTTTTTGTTCTCTTTGGTGGGAAATGCTAAGGAATGGTTGTACTATTTGCCTTCCGGAAGTATCACAACATGGAATGGGATGAAGAAACTTTTCCTCGAGAGATATTTTCCCGCATCAAAAGCTACTCAAATTCGCAAGGAGATTTGTGGGATGAAGCAACATGTTGGAGACTCATTATATGAATGTTGGGATCGATACAAGAGATTGGTGGAAAGTTTTCCGCACCATCAATTTAGTGACGCCATGATAATTCAATACTTCTATGAAGGTCTCCAAACAAGTGATAGATATCTTCTTGACGCCGCCGGTGGTGGAGCACTAGTAAACAAGACGGTGGCCGAAGCTAGAGAGTTGATTGAAAGTATGGCGGCAAACTCGCAACAATTCTATGCAAGAGGTGAACCAATGGTTAAGTTGGTGCATGAAGTTAGTGACTCATCTTCACAATCCTCTCAACGGTTAAACAACATAGAGAGGGTAGTGCAACGATTGGCCGCAGTAATTATTCCGGATGATAAAACCGAACAAGTAAATGCTTTATATCCAAATCAAAGGCCGAGGTATGATCCATACTCAAATACTTACAATCCCAGTTGGAAGGATCATCCTAACTTTAGTTATGCAAACAAGCAAGCGGCGGCTCCTAATCCATATGTGCAACAAGGTGGATTCCAACAATCACGCTTCCAACCTCAACAACAATAATTCCAACCACAACAAGTCAAGGGGAAAGATTCTTCGAATGATGACAAGTTGAATGTGATAATGCAAAGCATGCAAGGTCTCACTTCTATGTTACAACAAAACCAACAAAAGACCGATTCGGCAATCAAAGCTTTGGAACAAAAGACCGGTTCGGAAATCAAGGATTTACAAACTCAAATGGGACAATTGGCGACCGATATGAACTTAATGAAAGCTTAAGCATCCACAAATGTGGATACTGTCGAAATCGGTTAGGATCTCTCAAATATCCAAAATGGGAATCACGTTAAAAATTATTAATAAGGAGTCGCCACCCAACTTAGGAAGTTGGGACCCGATAAAAACACTGGTCCAAAACAGAGAAAAGTCCGGGAATCAAGATACGGGATAGGAAGGTGTGAGGCACCTAGCCCGTCCAATCCGAAGATCGGCCTCTCCTTTATAACTGGGATATTTGGGTTTGGATTGTAAAAATATAGAAATAAAATAAAATAATAAACTTTGTAAGATTATCACCTGCAAAAAGGCAAAAATATTAGACACCGATCGAATAATCTTAAAATAAAACTTGTATTATTATTGAATATTATAGAGTATTATTATCACCAAAATTATAATAATTATTAAAAAGAAATAAAAGATAGCAATTTATTATTATCAAAGCAATCAAAATCGGCAAGGCATTATTTATGGAAAGTCATATTTGCATGCTATCGGGACAAATCCTAGCTAGTTTGCAAGTCGGAGTAGCAAAACAGAAAACTCAAGTTTGCTGTTATTTCTTGTCAACTAAGGAGATGTGTACGTTTGACGTGCTAGCTAACATAAATGGTCCTACTATGACTCGAATTGATCAAGAGATGAAATGAATTTATATCAACCATTGTGATAAATCAAAACCAACCTCACAGCAATGTAAACTTCTGATACAACTGTATAGCTCAATTGATATTATATTAATTGTATACCAATAAATTGAGATTGAAATTAATTAAATGATCATTAGAAACCAAAAACAAAATTAGAAACGAGTATATAGTTCTCCTTTTAAATCCAAATTGCAAAGTTTAATTCCCAAAAAAGAAATACCAATCAATAGATTACAGAGAGTATAGAGATACATGTTCTCGCAGTGAATATTGATTTGTCACTTAGAATGATGTGACCCAACAATTAAAAAAACTTCCGCAAAATCGTATCCGAACGTACTCAACCAAAATATGCTCCCAAAATTATTTCACAAACTTCTCCTAATAATTTCTTCTACCAAAACATTTCCTCCTAGATTTCTACCAAAAATTTTCCTCCTAGATTTCTACCAAAAAAAGTTTCCTCCTTTGAACTCCAAAAGTTGCTCTCTATTTATATTCTTTCTCCATTAACCAGGGCCCTAGGATTCAATGCCTAAGATCAAAAGGCTGCACTCTAAAACCTAAATATTATTACTCATTTTCAAAAATATTATTCCCATTTTTATAAATTCATTGGATATTAATACCAAAAATGCAAAAAATTTCATTTAAACCTAGGATCTTAGTTGGAAGGAAAGACTTAGGAACAAAGGAACCTTATATCTAAAGAATGTCGACATTTTACTCTTGGGTGGACGGATTTTAGAGGGAAAGTGCTAGTGGAATTTTGGATTTTAAGGAGCTAAGTACTCGGACTACTAAGACCAAAATGGTGCTTGCTAAACATGGAAAGTTAGGCGGTCCACTTGGTGCTCGTTTAACTAATGGATTATAAGCCTAACTCACATTTTGGGGCTAGTCACAATTCCAATTTGCACCCATTTAGACTTTGACATCTAGACCATTTCGGATACGATCTCGCGGCATACTTTCGTGACAATGCAAAATTGGGGTGACTACAGTTGCCCCTCTTTGGCAGAGGTTTGCATGCAACTGAATGCCAAAGACATACACACCTATTTTGCACAATTACTTCGTTGGATTCCTCACTTATAATTATCCAGGATGACACTAGAAAGTTCACCCGAATTATTTCTAAGTATTTTAATTTTGCACAAGTACACATCCTCATGATAGAGATCATGACGAAGCCGTACTTGTGCTATACCAACTATTGCGAAAACAAGTTACACTTTATTACATTAATTCTTCTAACAACATTCTACTTCATCACATTGATTGCATCGTCTGAGTAGCGGCTCTTCAATCTTTAAGACTTTGCTCAAATATCTTCATCATCTCTTGTCCTTTCTACGATCCATATGGAGCTTTAAATAAACAATTTGCCTCGAGCATTCTTGATTGCCACAATCCTTATGTAGAAAATAAGCCTCACTTTCCGTTCGAGTTTTGCGTCCAAAGTCGAAAAACCCTGTAATTAACGACCTTGCAAAAGAGCTATTAGTAGCACATGTTCCTAATATTAATTTTTTATTTTTTATTTTTTTATTAAGGAAACAAATTCTAGAAAATAATTTTCAAAAAACAAAAGGTGAAAAACAAAATACTCAATATATACAAAGGTTTAGGAATCCCGACCCACCACGTGTCTGATAGATGCCACCAAAAATATTACCGTCCCCATCCAAATTTTAAAATCATCAATCCTCCCAGCTATAGTCAATTGGCTTCAAACTGTAAAATGATTCACAATCTTGTTGATTTACAGGGATGACGTTTGATGCTTCAAATCTTCAATTTCTCCTCGCGACTCTTCCTTTCCTCCATCTATTTTGAGTGCTACTCAATTTTCCCAAGTGGCTGTTTAATAACCTTTTCTATTTTTTTTCTTTTCATTTTTCATTTTTTTTTCATTTTTTTTTAGATCTATCCGTTTGGACGTCCGTTGCCCATAGAACTTTAGGAGATGACTTACAAGAATAATGATGACATACAAATGGACTAACATATCTCTATCTAAATTATTTACTTAAAAAAGACCGAGCACTGTAATAGAAGACTGAAATGCTCTAATAACATGGGCCCGGTATGATGATGTTGGTGCCCTTAGTTTTTTTTTTTTTTTTTTTTTTTTTTTTTTTGTGAAGGGTCTAATATAATAACGACTTTGCCCTTTTTTTGTCACTGAAAATAATAATTCTTGATTTATTTTTTTGGGATTGACTGACTAAAGGGGCCAAACATGATGACGACTCTGCCCCTAGACTATGACACTATGAGAGAGATATTGGACTTCTAAAAAAATCTCCTTAAATTTTATGAGCGTTCGCCGCCCTTAGATATATTTGAGAACTTACCTAGGTATGGTATTTCTTGGGTCGAGTAACACTTACTGGGGCACGGATCATGTTAGTTGCCCGATCAAATTGTTGAACAATTCTTCTATTCTGTATGATTCTTGAATCTTCTCGAAATTTTGCTTGCTTTATCTTCTTGAACTCTATGTCTGAAAAATCATTCATTACCTTCTGATTAAATGCATTCTTGAACTTTATACTCGGAAAATCATTCATTGTCTTCTAATTAGTAGCTTTCTTGAACCTTATGTTGGGATAATCACTCATTGCCTCTGATTAATTTCCTTCTTGAACCTTTTGCTGGGAAAATCATTTGTTGTTTTATGATTAATATCTTTCTTGAACTTTATGCTGGGAAAATTATTTATTATCTTCTGATTAATTATTTCTTCGAACCTTATGCTCCAATTATTATTCATTGTCTTCTAATTATTTTCTTTCTTAAACCTGCTGTTGGGAAAATCATTCACTTCCATTTGATTAATTGATTTCTTGAACTTTATGCAGGGAAAATCATTCTTTGCCTTTTGATCAGATGCTCCATCATTCTTCAAGATTAATAACACGTCCTTGTAAGATACCATTTCCCCAAGTAGTGGATTTGTCGTCTTACCTTTATTTGGTGGAAAAACCTCATCTTCATGTGTTTTGGATATTTCTTCCTTCTTGACATGAGTCTTCAACATCCATTCTGGTCTTAACTGCAATGGTTTCTCTTTAACTAAATTCATTGTCTTCTGTTTTTGCACATTCTTGCATTGTATCCACATTTCGGTCACATTCATCTTCTTTCTCTGAGGTGCCCTTAAATGTTGATTTTTCTTGTTATGATTGACAAACTTTAATTCTTTAGCTAGTTCGGGTTTTTATTTTTGGTGGTTCCACAGTCCCCACGGTTTGCCAGTATTCTCACTGCCTTTATTTATGCCGAGTATATTGTTCTTCAAAACATTTTTCCTACAAACAAAATCTTTTTGGTTTTTTAGTTTTTTTAATTTTTTTTGGATTTTCCAAAATATTTTGAAAATTGGAAATAAAAGAAGACTTATTTACAAATTCGGGTAATTCAAGACCCTTAATCGGTCATATTAACTCAATAGAATGCGTTAGAGACTTACCTGGCTCACCCTCTATTGTTCTTACACCATTTTTTTCATCCTCTTGCCTTGTAGACTTCAACCTGGGTGATGGTTGTGTTGGAGGCATGGTTACATTTTTATTCCTGAGATTAGGTGTCTTGTAAATGGTTCTGTCTTTTGCTATATTTTGAACTTCATCACCACCCTCACTTTTGAACGGATTCACCCACCTAGACGAAAATTTATTCGTTGGATGTACTGGATTAGAAAAGATATCTGAAAGGTAGACTGGACTCGCCGATGGTTAAATGGGATAAGAAAAGATCTCTGAAATATGCACATGCCTAACAGGTGCGGTCTGCTTTGGTAGAAGTTCAGAGATATGCACAGGCTCTGCTGGGAATTGGTTAGAATTTGGCACGTTCCTCAGTTGCTCAACTCCATAATAATATGCCATTAATTCAGACAAAATAATAGGATGATTAGTTGCTGAATTAAATGAGTTCATAGTTTGTACCTGATCCGTGAAGAGTTCACTGATGTGAATAGGTCGATTGACAGGAGATTCTTGCTTGTAGATTGAGTCCGCTAAATTGGTTTCATTTTCCTCCAAGACAACATTGACCATGGGTTCCCTTTGATGATATTGCTATAGGTTTGTATTCAGCTGCTTTCTCTCCCCAAAATTCCTTTGTGGACGTCCATATCTGCCCTGATTCCAGTTCTGGATCTGCCCCTGGTATGGTCCTGTAGGTGATGCAACTGACGCAATATTCACTTGATTTTCATCTGTAAATGTGGTCCTTCCGTAATTATTCTCATTAGAGTCCTCCGGGTTGGTCAACCTTGTCATTCTGCCCATTTCCAATGCATTTTCAATCTGTGAGCCCGCTTTCCATAAAGAGTGCAATGTTGGATGATAAGATGATATCAGCCGGTTCCAATATTCATGGTTCAAACAATTTATTATAATATCTACCATCTCTTCTTCGGTTAACTTCTCATCGAGCTCTAACGACTTAGTCCTCCAACGTGGAAATAATTTTGTAAATGCCTCATTGGGTTCTTGTTGACCGCCTCTAAGTGTTTCCGAGTAAACTGAATTTCAGGGAACAACATAAACCGTGTCACAAACATATCGACCATATCCTTCCAAGTCGAAACTAGACTTGGATCTGTCTTCATCAACCACTTTAAAGCCGTACCAGTCAAACTTCTCTGAAACAATTGTACTAACAACCCATTATTAATACCCAATGGTTTTAAGTACCCAACATACATACGAATATGGGTTTTCGGGCACCCAGTTCCATCATATTTATCCATATCCGGAAATGTGAAGCCATGAGGCAAACGAGATATCGAGATAAGGATATAGCCCATGAAAATCTATTGTATCCTCACCCATTTTCTGCAAGGTCCTTTCAATCTTTTTAAGCCTCTGGGATAACTTTTTTTCGCGTGCCCTGGTCTCTCCCATTTCATCAAAAATGTCATCTTTAACATCTTCAAAAATGTCCTCTTCAAAATTATTCCTTTTAACCTCTTCATAATTATGATTATTTTTTGTCATTTCCCATATCATCCCCGACATGTTTTCTGTGGACTTAGCAATGGCCTCGAGAGTAAACTTCTTGGTCTCGGCTTCCAATTTTGTGAACTTGGTATCCAACATCTTTTGGAATTGTTCTCTCAACCATGACAATGCCCCAGTGTCGATATTCATTTCAGATTCTATAGTCATTTTCCTGTTTCAAAGGAAACAAAAAAAAGATATATGATAACACAAGGGTGCTTATGTCTCGGATTTTGTGCAACAATGAATGCAGTTTACAATTAATGCACGTGCATGCAGGTTTCACTAACTCTTAGGTAGGCTTAGGTTACCTTAGCGGAATATACCTCAGACGTAGTTGAAACTAGTCTTCTTTGGTACTGGGCTAAGGCTTGTGGTGGTTCGGCTGATAACGCCCAGTGGGTTCAGCTTACTAGCCACAGATTTTCCTAAAATCGGACTCAGACGATGCAAAATGAAAATGCAAGGTGCGAGATGGGTGCGTGCGGTGTGTGTGTGCAAACACCGAGTAGTGTAAAATCAAAACCCTAAAAATCCCAATTATTTTTCGAGTTATTCTCAAATTCCCCAGCATCGTCGCCACTGTGGATACCGTCGAAATCGGTTAGGATCTCTCAAATATCCAAAATAGGAATCGCGTTAAAAATTATTAATAAGTAGTCGCCACCCAACTTAGGAAGTTGGGACCCAATAAAAACATTGGTCCAAAACAGAGAAAAGTCCAGGAATCAAGATACGTGCTAGGAAGGTGTGAGGCACCTAGCCCGTCCAATCCGAAGATCGGCCTCTACTTTATAACTGGGATATTAGGGTTTGGATTGTAAAAATATAGAAATAAAATAAAATAAAATAATCAACTTTGTAAGATTATCATCTGCAAAAAGGAAAAAATATTAGACACCGATCGAATAATCTTAAAATAAAACTTGTATTATTATTGAATATTATAGAGTATTATTATTACCAAAATTATAATTATTATTATAAAGAAATAAAAGATAGCAATTTATTATTATCAAAGCAATCAAAATCGGCAAGGCATTATTTATGGAAAGTCATATTTGCATGCTATCGGGACAAATCCTAGCTAGTTTGCAAGTCGGAGTAGCAAAACAGAAAACTCAAGTTTGCTGTTATTTCTTGTCAATTAAGGAGATGTGTACGTTTGACGTGCTAGCTAACATAAATGGTCCTACTATGACTCGAATTGATCAAGAGATGAAATGAATTTATATCAACCATTGTGATAAATCAAAACCAACCTCACAGCAATGTAAACTTCTGATACAACTGTATAGCTCAATTGATATTATATTAATTGTATACCAATAAATTGAGATTGAAATTAATTAAATGATCATTAGAAACCAAAAACAAAATTAGAAACGAGTATATAGTTCTCCTTTTAAATCCAAATTGCAAAGTTTAATTCCCAAAAAAGAAATACCAATCAATAGATTACAGAGAGTATAGAGATACATGTTCTCGCAGTGAATATTGATTTGTCACTTAGAATGATGTGACCCAACAATTAAAAAAACTTCCGCAAAATCGTATCCGAACGTACTCAACCAAAATATGCTCCCAAAATTATTTCACAAACTTCTCCTAATAATTTCTTCTACCAAAACATTTCCTCCTAGATTTCTACCAAAAATTTTCCTCCTAGATTTCTACCAAAAAAGTTTCCTCCTTTGAACTCCAAAAGTTGCTCTCTATTTATATTCTTTCTCCATTAACCAGGGCCCTAGGATTCAATGCCTAAGATCAAAAGGCTGCACTCTAAAACCTAAATATTATTACTCATTTTCAAAAATATTATTCCCATTTTTATAAATTCATTGGATATTAATACCAAAAATGCAAAAAATTTCATTTAAACCTAGGATCTTAGTTGGAAGGAAAGACTTAGGAACAAAGGAACCTTATATCTAAAGAATGTCGACATTTTACTCTTGGGTGGACGGATTTTAGAGGGAAAGTGCTAGTGGAATTTTGGATTTTAAGGAGCTAAGTACTCGGACTACTAAGACCAAAATGGTGCTTGCTAAACATGGAAAGTTAGGCGGTCCACTTGGTGCTCGTTTAACTAATGGATTATAAGCCTAACTCACATTTTGGGGCTAGTCACGATTCCAATTTGCACCCATTTAGACTTTGACATCTACACCATTTCGGATACGATCTCGCGGCATACTTTCGTGACAATGCAAAATTGGGGTGACTACGATTTGCCCCTCTTTGCGCGAGGTTTGCATGCAACTGAATGCCAAAGACATACACACCTATTTTGCACAATTACTTCGTTGGATTCCTCACTTATAATTATCCGGGATGACACTAGAAAGTTCACCCGAATTATTTCTAAGTATTTTAATTTTGCACAAGTACACATCCTCATGATAGAGATCATGACGAAGCCGTACTTGTGCTATACCAACTATTGCGAAAACAAGTTACACTTTATTACATTAATTCTTCTAACAACATTCTACTTCATCACATTGATTGCATCGTCTGAGTAGCGGCTCTTCAATCTTTAAGACTTTGCTCAAATATCTTCATCATCTCTTGTCCTTTCTACGATCCATATGGAGCTTTAAATAAACAATTTGCCTCGAGCATTCTTGATTGCCACAATCCTTATGTAGAAAATAAGCCTCACTTTCCGTTCGAGTTTTGCGTCCAAAGTCGAAAAACCCTGTAACTAACGACCTTGCAAAAGAGCTATTAGTAGCACATGTTCCTAATATTAATTTTTTATTTTTTATTTTTTTTATTAAGGAAACAAATTCTAGAAAATAATTTTCAAAAAACAAAAGGTGAAAAACAAAATACTCAATATATACAAAGGTTTAGGAATCCCGACCCACCACGTGTCTGATAGATGCCACCAAAAATATTACCGTCCCCATCCAAATTTTAAAATCATCAATCCTCCCAGCTATAGTCAATTGGCTTCAAACTGTAAAATGATTCACAATCTTGTTGATTTACAGGGATGACGTTTGATGCTTCAAATCTTCAATTTCTCCTCGCGACTCTTCCTTTCCTCCATCTATTTTGAGTGCTACTCAATTTTCCCAAGTGGTCATTTAATAACCTTTTCTATTTTTTTCTTTTCATTTTTCATTTTTTTTTCATTTTTTTTAGATCTATCCGTTTGGACGTCCGTTGCCCATAGAACTTTAGGAGATGACTTACAAGAATAATGATGACATACAAATGGACTAACATATCTCTATCTAAATTATTTACTTAAAAAAGACCGAAAACTTTGTAATAGAAGACTGAAATGCTCTAATAACATGGGCCCGGTATGATGATGTTGGTGCCCTTAGTTTTTTTTTTTTTTTTTTTTTTTTTTTTTTTTTGTGAAGGGTCTAATATAATAACGACTTTGCCCTTTTTTTGTCACTGAAAATAATAATTCTTGATTTATTTTTTTGGGATTGACTGACTAAAGGGGCCAAACATGATGACGACTCTGCCCCTAGACTATGACACTATGAGAGAGATATTGGACTTCTAAAAAAATCTCCTTAAATTTTATGAGCGTTCGCCGCCCTTAGATATATTTGAGAACTTACCTAGGTATGGTATTTCTTGGGTCGAGTAACACTTACTGGGCCTGGATCATGTTGGCTGCCCCGATCAAATTGTTGAACAATTCTTCTATTCTGTATGATTCTTGAATCTTCTCGAAATTTTGCTTGCTTTATCTTCTTGAACTCTATGTCTGAAAAATCATTCATTACCTTCTGATTAAATGCATTCTTGAACTTTATACTCGGAAAATCATTCATTGTCTTCTAATTAGTAGCTTTCTTGAACCTTATGTTGGGATAATCACTCATTGCCTTCTGATTAATTTCCTTCTTGAACCTTTTGCTGGGAAAATCATTTGTTGTTTTATGATTAATATCTTTCTTGAACTTTATGCTGGGAAAATTATTTATTATCTTCTGATTAATTATTTCTTCGAACCTTATGCTCCAATTATTATTCATTGTCTTCTAATTATTTTCTTTCTTAAACCTGCTGTTGGGAAAATCATTCACTTCCATTTGATTAATTGATTTCTTGAACTTTATGCAGGGAAAATCATTCTTTGCCTTTTGATCAGATGCTCCATCATTCTTCAAGATTAATAACACGTCCTTGTAAGATACCATTTCCCCAAGTAGTGGATTTGTCGTCTTACCTTTATTTGGTGGAAAAACCTCATCTTCATGTGTTTTGGATATTTCTTCCTTCTTGACATGAGTCTTCAACATCCATTCTGGTCTTAACTGCAATGGTTTCTCTTTAACTAAATTCATTGTCTTCTGTTTTTGCACATTCTTGCATTGTATCCACATTTCGGTCACATTCATCTTCTTTCTCTGAGGTGCCCTTAAATGTTGATTTTTCTTGTTATGATTGACAAACTTTAATTCTTTAGCTAGTTCGGGTTTTTATTTTTGGTGGTTCCACAGTCCCCACGGTTTGCCAGTATTCTCACTGCCTTTATTTATGCCGAGTATATTGTTCTTCAAAACATTTTTCCTACAAACAAAATCTTTTTGGTTTTTTAGTTTTTTTAATTTTTTTTGGATTTTCCAAAATATTTTGAAAATTGGAAATAAAAGAAGACTTATTTACAAATTCGGGTAATTCAAGACCCTTAATCGGTCATATTAACTCAATAGAATGCGTTAGAGACTTACCTGGCTCACCCTCTATTGTTCTTACACCATTTTTTTCATCCTCTTGCCTTGTAGACTTCAACCTGGGTGATGGTTGTGTTGGAGGCATGGTTACATTTTTATTCCTGAGATTAGGTGTCTTGTAAATGGTTCTGTCTTTTGCTATATTTTGAACTTCATCACCACCCTCACTTTTGAACGGATTCACCCACCTAGACGAAAATTTATTCGTTGGATGTACTGGATTAGAAAAGATATCTGAAAGGTAGACTGGACTCGCCGATGGTTAAATGGGATAAGAAAAGATCTCTGAAATATGCACATGCCTAACAGGTGCGGTCTGCTTTGGTAGAAGTTCAGAGATATGCACAGGCTCTGCTGGGAATTGGTTAGAATTTGGCACGTTCCTCAGTTGCTCAACTCCATAATAATATGCCATTAATTCAGACAAAATAATAGGATGATTATTTGCTGAATTAAATGAGTTCATAGTTTGTACCTGATCCGTGAAGAGTTCACTGATGTGAATAGGTCGATTGACAGGAGATTCTTGCTTGTAGATTGAGTCCGCTAAATTGGTTTCATTTTCCTCCAAGACAACATTGACCATGGGTTCCCTTTGATGATATTGCTATAGGTTTGTATTCAGCTGCTTTCTCTCCCCAAAATTCCTTTGTGGACGTCCATATCCGCCGCCCCGATTCCGATTCACGGATCTGCCCCTGGTATGGTCCTGTAGGTGATGCAACTGACGCAATATTCACTTGATTTTCATCTGTAAATGTGGTCCTTCCGTAATTATTCTCATTAGAGTCCTCCGGGTTGGTCAACCTTGTCATTCTGCCCATTTCCAATGCATTTTCAATCTGTGAGCCCGCTTTCCATAAAGAGTGCAATGTTGGATGATAAGATGATATCAGCCGGTTCCAATATTCATGGTTCAAACAATTTATTATAATATCTACCATCTCTTCTTCGGTTAACTTCTCATCGAGCTCTAACGACTTAGTCCTCCAACGTGGAAATAATTTTGTAAATGCCTCATTGGGTTCTTGTTGACCGCCTCTAAGTGTTTCCGAGTAAACTGAATTTCAGGGAACAACATAAACCGTGTCACAAACATATCGACCATATCCTTCCAAGTCGAAACTAGACTTGGATCTGTCTTCATCAACCACTTTAAAGCCGTACCAGTCAAACTTCTCTGAAACAATTGTACTAACAACCCATTATTAATACCCAATGGTTTTAAGTACCCAACATACATACGAATATGGGTTTTCGGGCACCCAGTTCCATCATATTTATCCATATCCGGAAATGTGAAGCCATGAGGCAAACAGATATCGAGATAAGGATATAGCCCATGAAAATCTATTGTATCCTCACCCATTTTCTGCAAGGTCCTTTCAATCTTTTTAAGCCTCTGGGATAACTTTTTTTTCGCGTGCCCTGGTCTCTCCCATTTCATCAAAAATGTCATCTTTAACATCTTCAAAAATGTCCTCTTCAAAATTATTCCTTTTAACCTCTTCATAATTATGATTATTTTTTGTCATTTCCCATATCATCCCCGACATGTTTTCCTGTGGACTTAGCAATGGCCTCGAGAGTAAACTTCTTGGTCTCGGCTTCCAATTTTGTGAACTTGGTATCCAACATCTTTTGGAATTGTTCTCTCAACCATGACAATGCCCCAGTGTCGATATTCATTTCAGATTCTATAGTCATTTTCCTGTTTCAAAGGAAACAAAAAAAGATATATGATAACACAAGGGTGCTTATGTCTCGGATTTTGTGCAACAATGAATGCGATTTACAATTAATGCACGTGCATGCAGGTTTCACTAACTCTTAGGTAGGCTTAGGTTACCTTAGCGGAATATACCGGGACGTAGTTGAAACTAGTCTTCTTTGGTACTTGGGCTAAGGCTTGTGGTGGTTGGCTGATAACGCCCGGTGGGTTCAACTTACTAGCCATGATTTTCCTAAAATCGGACTCAGACGATGCAAAATGAAAATGCAAGGTGCAGATGGGTGCGTGCAGTGTGTGTGTGCAAACACCGAGTAGTGTAAAATCAAAACCCTAAAAATCCCAATTATTTTTCGAGTTATTCTCAAATTCCCCAGCATCGTCGCCACTGTGGATACCGTCGAAATCGGTTAGGATCTCTCAAATATCCAAAATAGGAATCGCGTTAAAAATTATTAATAAGTAGTCGCCACCCAACTTAGGAAGTTGGGACCCAATAAAAACATTGGTCCAAAACAGAGAAAAGTCCAGGAATCAAGATACGTGCTAGGAAGGTGTGAGGCACCTAGCCCGTCCAATCCGAAGATCGGCCTCTACTTTATAACTGGGATATTAGGGTTTGGATTGTAAAAATATAGAAATAAAATAAAATAAAATAATCAACTTTGTAAGATTATCATCTGCAAAAAGGAAAAAATATTAGACACCGATCGAATAATCTTAAAATAAAACTTGTATTATTATTGAATATTATAGAGTATTATTATTACCAAAATTATAATTATTATTATAAAGAAATAAAAGATAGCAATTTATTATTATCAAAGCAATCAAAATCGGCAAGGCATTATTTATGGAAAGTCATATTTGCATGCTATCGGGACAAATCCTAGCTAGTTTGCAAGTCGGAGTAGCAAAACAGAGAAAACTCAAGTTTCTTTGTTATTTCTTGTCAACTAAGGAGATGTGTACGTTTGACGTGCTAGCTAACATAAATGGTCCTACTATGACTCGAATTGATCAAGAGATGAAATGAATTTATATCAACCATTGTGATAAATCAAAACCAACCTCACAAAGAATGTAAACTTCGATACAACTGTATAGCTCAATTGATATTATATTAATTGTATACCAATAAATTGAGATTGAAATTAATTAAATGATCATTAGAAACCAAAAACAAAATTAGAAACGAGTATATAGTTCTCCTTTTAAATCCAAATTGCAAAGTTTAATTCCCAAAAAAGAAATACCAATCAATAGATTACAGAGAGTATAGAGATACATGTTCTCGCAGTGAATATTGATTTGTCACTTAGAATGATGTGACCCAACAATTAAAAAAACTTCCGCAAAATCGTATCCGAACGTACTCAACCAAAATATGCTCCCAAAATTATTTCACAAACTTCTCCTAATAATTTCTTCTACCAAAACATTTCCTCCTAGATTTCTACCAAAAATTTTCCTCCTAGATTTCTACCAAAAAAGTTTCCTCCTTTGAACTCCAAAAGTTGCTCTCTATTTATATTCTTTCTCCATTAACCAGGGCCCTAGGATTCAATGCCTAAGATCAAAAGGCTGCACTCTAAAACCTAAATATTATTACTCATTTTCAAAAATATTATTCCCATTTTTATAAATTCATTGGATATTAATACCAAAAATGCAAAAAATTTCATTTAAACCTAGGATCTTAGTTGGAAGGAAAGACTTAGGAACAAAGGAACCTTATATCTAAAGAATGTCGACATTTTACTCTTGGGTGGACGGATTTTAGAGGGAAAGTGCTAGTGGAATTTTGGATTTTAAGGAGCTAAGTACTCGGACTACTAAGACCAAAATGGTGCTTGCTAAACATGGAAAGTTAGGCGGTCCACTTGGTGCTCGTTTAACTAATGGATTATAAGCCTAACTCACATTTTGGGGCTAGTCACAATTCCAATTTGCACCCATTTAGACTTTGACATCTAGACCATTTCGGATACGATCTCGCGGCATACTTTCGTGACAATGCAAAATTGGGGTGACTACAGTTGCCCCTCTTTGGCAGAGGTTTGCATGCAACTGAATGCCAAAGACATACACACCTATTTTGCACAATTACTTCGTTGGATTCCTCACTTATAATTATCCAGGATGACACTAGAAAGTTCACCCGAATTATTTCTAAGTATTTTAATTTTGCACAAGTACACATCCTCATGATAGAGATCATGACGAAGCCGTACTTGTGCTATACCAACTATTGCGAAAACAAGTTACACTTTATTACATTAATTCTTCTAACAACATTCTACTTCATCACATTGATTGCATCGTCTGAGTAGCGGCTCTTCAATCTTTAAGACTTTGCTCAAATATCTTCATCATCTCTTGTCCTTTCTACGATCCATATGGAGCTTTAAATAAACAATTTGCCTCGAGCATTCTTGATTGCCACAATCCTTATGTAGAAAATAAGCCTCACTTTCCGTTCGAGTTTTGCGTCCAAAGTCGAAAAACCCTGTAATTAACGACCTTGCAAAAGAGCTATTAGTAGCACATGTTCCTAATATTAATTTTTTATTTTTTATTTTTTTATTAAGGAAACAAATTCTAGAAAATAATTTTCAAAAAACAAAAGGTGAAAAACAAAATACTCAATATATACAAAGGTTTAGGAATCCCGACCCACCACGTGTCTGATAGATGCCACCAAAAATATTACCGTCCCCATCCAAATTTTAAAATCTGTCAATCCTCCCAGCTATAGTCAATTGGCTTCAAACTGTAAAATGATTCACAATCTTGTTGATTTACAGGGATGACGTTTGATGCTTCAAATCTTCAATTTCTCCTCGCGACTCTTCCTTTCCTCCATCTATTTTGAGTGCTACTCAATTTTCCCAAGTGGCTGTTTAATAACCTTTTCTATTTTTTTTCTTTTCATTTTTCATTTTTTTTTCATTTTTTTTTAGATCTATCCGTTTGGACGTCCGTTGCCCATAGAACTTTAGGAGATGACTTACAAGAATAATGATGACATACAAATGGACTAACATATCTCTATCTAAATTATTTACTTAAAAAAGACCGAGCACTGTAATAGAAGACTGAAATGCTCTAATAACATGGGCCCGGTATGATGATGTTGGTGCCCTTAGTTTTTTTTTTTTTTTTTTTTTTTTTTTTTTTTTTTTGTGAAGGGTCTAATATAATAACGACTTTGCCCTTTTTTTGTCACTGAAAATAATAATTCTTGATTTATTTTTTTGGGATTGACTGACTAAAGGGGCCAAACATGATGACGACTGCCCCTAGACTATGACACTATGAGAGAGATATTGGACTTCTAAAAAATCTCCTTAAATTTTATGAGCGTTCGCCGCCCTTAGATATATTTGAGAACTTACCTAGGTATGGTATTTCTTGGGTCGAGTAACACTTACTGGGCCTGGATCATGTTGGCTGCCCCGATCAAATTGTTGAACAATTCTTCTATTCTGTATGATTCTTGAATCTTCTCGAAATTTTGCTTGCTTTATCTTCTTGAACTCTATGTCTGAAAAATCATTCATTACCTTCTGATTAAATGCATTCTTGAACTTTATACTCGGAAAATCATTCATTGTCTTCTAATTAGTAGCTTTCTTGAACCTTATGTTGGGATAATCACTCATTGCCTTCTGATTAATTTCCTTCTTGAACCTTTTGCTGGGAAAATCATTTGTTGTTTTATGATTAATATCTTTCTTGAACTTTATGCTGGGAAAATTATTTATTATCTTCTGATTAATTATTTCTTCGAACCTTATGCTCCAATTATTATTCATTGTCTTCTAATTATTTTCTTTCTTAAACCTGATGTTGGGAAAATCATTCACTTCCATTTGATTAATTGATTTCTTGAACTTTATGCGGGGAAAATCATTCTTTGCCTTTTGATCAGATGCTCCATCATTCTTCAAGATTAATAACACGTCCTTGTAAGATACCATTTCCCCAAGTAGTGGATTTGTCGTCTTACCTTTATTTGGTGGAAAAACCTCATCTTCATGTGTTTTGGATATTTCTTCCTTCTTGACATGAGTCTTCAACATCCATTCTGGTCTTAACTGCAATGGTTTCTCTTTAACTAAATTCATTGTCTTCTGTTTTTGCACATTCTTGCATTGTATCCACATTTCGGTCACATTCATCTTCTTTCTCTGAGGTGCCCTTAAATGTTGATTTTTCTTGTTATGATTGACAAACTTTAATTCTTTAGCTAGTTCGGGTTTTTATTTTTGGTGGTTCCACAGTCCCCACGGTTTGCCGTATTCTCACTGCCTTTATTTATGCCGAGTATATTGTTCTTCAAAACATTTTTCCTACAAACAAAATCTTTTTGGTTTTTTAGTTTTTTTAATTTTTTTTGGATTTTCCAAAATATTTTGAAAATTGGAAATAAAAGAAGACTTATTTACAAATTCGGGTAATTCAAGACCCTTAATCGGTCATATTAACTCAATAGAATGCGTTAGAGACTTACCTGGCTCACCCTCTATTGTTCTTACACCATTTTTTTCATCCTCTTGCCTTGTAGACTTCAACCTGGGTGATGGTTGTGTTGGAGGCATGGTTACATTTTTATTCCTGAGATTAGGTGTCTTGTAAATGGTTTCTGTCTTTTTGCTATATTTTGAACTTCATCACCACCCTCACTTTTGAACGGATTCACCCACCTAGACGAAAATTTATTCGTTGGATGTACTGGATTAGAAAAGATATCTGAAAGGTAGACTGGACTCGCCGATGGTTAAATGGGATAAGAAAAGATCTCTGAAATATGCACATGCCTAACAGGTGCGGTCTGCTTTGGTAGAAGTTCAGAGATATGCACAGGCTCTGCTGGGAATTGGTTAGAATTTGGCACGTTCCTCAGTTGCTCAACTCCATAATAATATGCCATTAATTCAGACAAAATAATAGGATGATTAGTTGCTGAATTAAATGAGTTCATAGTTTGTACCTGATCCGTGAAGAGTTCACTGATGTGAATAGGTCGATTGACAGGAGATTCTTGCTTGTAGATTGAGTCCGCTAAATTGGTTTCATTTTCCTCCAAGACAACATTGACCATGGGTTCCCTTTGATGATATTGCTATAGGTTTGTATTCAGCTGCTTTCTCTCCCCAAAATTCCTTTGTGGACGTCCATATCTGCCCTGATTCCAGTTCTGGATCTGCCCCTGGTATGGTCCTGTAGGTGATGCAACTGACGCAATATTCACTTGATTTTCATCTGTAAATGTGGTCCTTCCGTAATTATTCTCATTAGAGTCCTCCGGGTTGGTCAACCTTGTCATTCTGCCCATTTCCAATGCATTTTCAATCTGTGAGCCCGCTTTCCATAAAGAGTGCAATGTTGGATGATAAGATGATATCAGCCGGTTCCAATATTCATGGTTCAAACAATTTATTATAATATCTACCATCTCTTCTTCGGTTAACTTATCATCGAGCTCTAACGACTTAGTCCTCCAACGTGGAAATAATTTTGTAAATGCCTCATTGGGTTCTTGTTGACCGCCTCTAAGTGTTTCCGAGTAAACTGAATTTCAGGGAACAACATAAACCGTGTCACAAACATATCGACCATATCCTTCCAAGTCGAAACTAGACTTGGATCTGTCTTCATCAACCACTTTAAAGCCGTACCAGTCAAACTTCTCTGAAACAATTGTACTAACAACCCATTATTAATACCCAATGGTTTTAAGTACCCAACATACATACGAATATGGGTTTTCGGGCACCCAGTTCCATCATATTTATCCATATCCGGAAATGTGAAGCCATGAGGCAAACAGATATCGAGATAAGGATATAGCCCATGAAAATCTATTGTATCCTCACCCATTTTCTGCAAGGTCCTTTCAATCTTTTTAAGCCTCTGGGATAACTTTTTTTCGCGTGCCCTGGTCTCTCCCATTTCATCAAAAATGTCATCTTTAACATCTTCAAAAATGTCCTCTTCAAAATTATTCCTTTTAACCTCTTCATAATTATGATTATTTTTTGTCATTTCCCATATCATCCCCGACATGTTTTCCTGTGGACTTAGCAATGGCCTCGAGAGTAAACTTCTTGGTCTCGGCTTCCAATTTTGTGAACTTGGTATCCAACATCTTTTGGAATTGTTCTCTCAACCATGACAATGCCCCAGTGTCGATATTCATTTCAGATTCTATAGTCATTTTCCTGTTTCAAAGGAAACAAAAAAAAGATATATGATAACACAAGGGTGCTTATGTCTCGGATTTTGTGCAACAATGAATGCAGTTTACAATTAATGCACGTGCATGCAGGTTTCACTAACTCTTAGGTAGGCTTAGGTTACCTTAGCGGAATATACCTCAGACGTAGTTGAAACTAGTCTTCTTTGGTACTGGGCTAAGGCTTGTGGTGGTTCGGCTGATAACGCCCAGTGGGTTCAGCTTACTAGCCACAGATTTTCCTAAAATCGGACTCAGACGATGCAAAATGAAAATGCAAGGTGCAGATGGGTGCGTGCAGTGTGTGTGTGCAAACACCGAGTAGTGTAAAATCAAAACCCTAAAAATCCCAATTATTTTTCGAGTTATTCTCAAATTCCCCAGCATCGTCGCCACTGTGGATACCGTCGAAATCGGTTAGGATCTCTCAAATATCCATTTCGGATATTTGACATCTAGACCATTTCGGATACGATCTCGCGGCATACTTTCGTGACAATGCAAAATTGGGGTGTCTACAAACAAGTCAAGGAGCCAGATTCTTCGAATGATGACAAGTTGAATGTGATAATGCAAAGCATGCAAGGTCTCACTTCTATGTTACAACAAAACCAACAAAAGACTGATTCGGCAATCAAAGCTTTGGAACAAAAGACCGGTTCGGCAATCAAGGATTTACAAACTCAAATGGGACAATTGGTGACCGAAATGAACTTAATGAAAGCTCAAGCATCCACAAAGATTACTTCACAACCATTTGTGAACCCAAGAGAGAGTGTTAATGCAGTTACTTTAAGAAGTGGAAGACAAGTAGAGAGTCCAAGTCATAATGAAGAAGCTAGTGAAGAGGTAGTCCAAGACAAGGAGGAAGTCGAACCAAGGGAGAATTCAACACCAACCGACTAATCCAAGGAACATGTTCCTACTTTCACTACTCCACCTCCTTTTCCTAGTCGTTTTGCTAAGTCCAAGAAGGAAGCTCAAGACAAGGCACTAATGGATATCTTCAAGAATATAGAAATCAACATCCCATTCATCGAGGCCATCAAGACAATGCCAAGGTATGCTAAGTTTATGAAGGAATTATGCACAAATAAGGATAGGTTGCTTGATAATGAAATTACTAAAGTTGGCGAGAGTGCGTCGGCTATGCTATTGAAGAAGATGCCTACAAAGTGCACGGATCCCGGTGGTTTCACGGTGCCAATTACTATTGGTAAGAAAGGGTTTGAACATGCTTTACTTGACTTGGGAGCTTCCATTAGTGTGATGTCGGCCGATATATATGACTCCTTGAATCTTGGACCGTTGAAAGAGATGAGAGTTATTATCCAATTAGCAAACAAGTCTAACATATATCCAAAGGGACTTGTAGAAGACGTTCTAGTGTAAGTGAATGAGTTAATTTTTACGGTTGATTTCTTTGTGGTGGATATGGACAACAATGAGAATCGGTCGTCTACTTCTCTACTTCTTGGGAGGCCATTTATGAAGACCGCAAAGACCAAGATTGATGTTGATAAGGGTACACTTACTATGGAATTCGACAAGGAGATAATCCACTTTAACATATTCGAAGCCATACGCTACCCAAGTGATGTGCATTCCGCTTACTCCATTGATATGGTTGGTTCATTAGCGCAACAAATGGTGGAATTGAGTCAAGAGGATGAACTTGATGTGGTGTTGCAAAAGAGCATTGAATTGGACATCCACGGCTTGTCTAACTTGGATATTGAAATTTCCAAGGAATTGGTGGAGATGTGTGGTGCCTTGACGGCATTACAAGAAGCTAAAAAGGGTAACGTTTCATATATTTCTTTACCCATGAATAATGAAATACTTGTACCATCTATTGTGAAGGCGCCTAAACTAGAGTTGAAGCCACTTCCGGACCATTTGAAATATGCGTTCTTGGGAGATGGAGATGAGATTCCGGTGATTATTAAAAAGAACCTCACACTGGTACAAGAAGACAGTTTGCTTAAAGTCTTGAAAGAGCACAAAACGGCTATTGGGTGGACAATTGCGGAAATCAAAGGCATTAGTCCATCCATGTGCATGCATAGGATTCTAATGGAAGAGAACGTGAAGCCGGTACGTGATGCTCAACGTAGGCTTAATCCTCCCATGATGGAGGTTGTGAATACAGAGATACTCAAAGTGCTAAGTGTGGGGGTAATCTACCCAATTTCCGATAGCAAGTGGGTTAGTCCGGTGCAAGTGGTACCAAAGAAGTACGGTGTTACGGTTGTTAGAAATCAAGACGATGAACTTGTTTCTACAAGATTTCAAACCGGTTGGAGAGTGTGGATTGACTATAAAAATATTAATTCCGCAACCCAAAAAGATCACTTTCCTTTACCTTTCATTGATCAAATGTTGGAGCGGTTAGCGGTGCATTCTCATTTTTGTTTCTTGGATGGTTATTTGGGATACAATCAAATTGTTATTGTACCGAAGGACCAAGAGAAGACCACTTTCACTTGTCCGTTTGGAACGTTTGCGTATAGACGGATGCCGTTTGGTCTTTGCAATGTAACGGCTACTTTCCAAAGATACATGGTAAGTATATTCTCGGATTACGTGGAGCGCATTGTTGAGGTATTTCTGGATGATTTTAGTGTTTATGGAAATTCTTTTGATAGTTGTTTAGAAAACTTTGAACTAGTTCTTAAATGATGCATAGACACAAACCTTGTCCTTAATTGGGAGAAATGTCACTTTATGGTAAACTATGGCATAGTACTTGGTCACATTGTATCCTCTCTAGGGCTCGAAGTGGACAAATCAAAGATAGATTTAATAAGAAACTTATAATATCCCACTTCGGTGAGGGAGATCCGTTCATTTCTTGGCCATGCAGGTTTCTATAGGCGGTTTATCAAGGATTTCTCCAAAATACCCATGCCGATGTGCAAGTTATTACAAAAGGAGGTACCTTTTGACTTCAACAAGGAATGCAAGGATGCTTTTGACAAATTGAAGGCAATGTTGACAAGTGCGCCGATTATCAAGTCACCGGATTGGAATCTTCCATTTGAATTAATGTGTGATGCTAGTGATTATGCGGTTGGAGCCGTTTTGTGTCAAAGAGTGGACAAGTTGTCCCATGTTATCTATTATGCATCTAGGACCCTCAATGATGCACAAATCAACTATTCTAACACAGAAAAGGAGTTATTGGGTATAATTTTTTCATTGGAAAAATTTCGATCATACTTGGTGGATTCAAAGGTTATTGTGTATTCCGATCACGCCGCACTTAAATGCTTAATAAATAAGAAAGAACCTAAGCCATGACTAATCCGGTGGATCCTATTACTACAAGAGTTCAACATAGAAATTCGAGATAAGAAAGGTGTGGAGAATACCGTTGCGGATCATCTTAGTAGACTTGTAATGTCTCAAGAACAACTTCCATTACAAGACCGCTTTCCGGACGAACATCTAGTCTCCTTGGAAGAATCAACACCTTGGTATGTGGATATAGTGAATTACTTGGTGACAAGGAAGGTACCTAGTACAATTTCCAACTTCCAAAAGATGAAACTTAATAAGATAGCCAAACAATATGTGTGGGATGAACCATACTTATGGAAATATGGCGTTGATCAAATAATGCGAAGGTGCGTACCTAATTCCGAATTTCAATCTATTCTCTCTTTTTGTCACACTCTTGCTTGTGGTGGCTATTTTGGTTCTAAACGTACCTCTATCAAAGTTCTTGAGAGTGGATTTTATTGGCCCACCTTGTTTGAATATTCAAATGTTTTTTGTAAATCTTGTGATAGATGTCAACGAACGGGCAATCTAGGTGCTCGAAATCAAATGCCACTCACACCAATTCTCGCCGTAGAGATTTTTGATATGTGGGGAATTTATTTTATGGGACCTTTTGTCAATTCGAATGGAATTTTTTATATACTTCTTGCCGTAGATTATGTTTCAAAATGGGTGGAAGCTAAATCCACCAAAACTAATGATTCTCAAGTTTTTTGTGATTTTGTATGAGGAAACATATTCACTAGGCACGGTATACCAAGAGTGGTGATAAGCGATGGAGGATCACATTTCAAGAAATCTTTCCACGCTCTCCTCAAGAAGTACAACATAACACACAAGATTGGTACGCCTTACTATCCATAAACTAGTGGACAAGAGGAAATTTCAAACCGTGAGATCAAGTCCATTCTTGAGAAAACGGTGAATACAACAAGGAAAGATTGAAGCTTTAATCTCAATTATGCACTTTGGGCGTATAGAACGGCGTACAAGACACCAATTGGTATGTCTCCGTATCGATTGGTTTATGGCAAAGCTTGTCATCTTCCGGTTGAACTTGAACATAAGGCTTATTGGGAAATAAATAAATGAAACATGGAGTATGATGAAGCGGGGAAGAAAAGAAAGTTACAATTAAATGAGCTAGAGGAGATACGTAATGATGCTTACGAGAATGCCTGGATTTACAAGGAAAAGACCAATCTTTTTCATGACAAGATGATTTCTCGGAAAAGTTTTGTTGTGGGGAAAAAAGTTCTTTTATTTAATACTCGTTTACGTTTATTTCCGGGTAAGCTTAAGTCCCGTTGGGTGGGACCATTTTTTGTTACTAATGTTTATGATCATGGTGCAGTTGAAATTGTTAGTGACAAAACAGGACAACCCTTGAAAGTCAACGGCCATATATAGGTTGAAGCCATATTATGAAAACTTTCCAACGGAGCATGTAGATGTGATTGGACTTCGAGATGTGCTCCCTCTGGAGGAGTAATGTGAACCAAGAGCTTCGTTGGGCCGTCGACTTTAAAACAAGCGCTAAATGGGAGGCAACCCATCGGTTTTGTATTTCTTATCCTTTTGCTTTTTATTTTGTTATTTATTTTTCTTGTTCCATATCATATTAGGGTTTCCCACCTTGACTTTACTTGGACGATTCAATTACATTGAGGACAATGCACGGTTTAAGTGTGGGGGAGTGGTTAAGCATATTTAAACAATTTTTTTTTATTTGCATAAAACCTCCAATTTTTAGAGATTTTAGAGTCACTTGCATACTTCTAGGTATGTTTACATAGAGAATTCTGACCGACATAACTGAACTTGGAAGTGTTAGGGAACTACGATCGGATTTCTTATTTGTTAAAGTGTTAAATAATGGATTTAATCATGCCAGTGATGCAAATTAGGAGCAGAGAAGAATGCATTATTAGAGTTGCTGATCAATCATTAGTGGAGACTACCCGTTTTTATATCATGTGAGGCACCGAACAAAATTATTCCATTTGACTAAAAAGCTTTCTTTTGAGTGTGTCACCATACTTTAATTCTGGGTAGAATAGTGAGCTACCCAACTTCGCACCACTTTCAGCACTAATTTTGATCTCTTGAGTGCTAATTTTTGTCAATCATGAGGGTGACGTCTATAGATAAAAGCTTCCTTCTTGTAGTTCGATTTGCAGTTAGCACCATTCTCTCTCTCGACAACAACGGGTCCATAGAAACACCATAATAATCAACAAGGAGCGACATCAAAATCTACAAGGAAAGTTGAAGACGTACAAGGTTTACAAGCAACAACGGAATAAGAAAAGAGAAAATTTCATATTCAAGTAAAGCAACATACAATGAGCAGATTTTTACATACATTTTGAAGACTTACAATATAATGAGCGGAATTTTATATCAAAGTTGAAGACTTATTTACAAGAGCAAAGAAAATCAAAAGATGAGAATTATTGAAATTTATGATTTCGAGACGATACAAGTTGTGAAGAATCAAGAGGTAAAGTACTTTTCCCACGACCATGGTTTGTTTTATTTTCACTTTGTTTTGTATTATTTTTCTTGTCATCAAAAAAAAAATGTAAAAAAAAAATTGTTTCGTATGTTGTTAAAAAAAAATAAAAAATAAAAATAAAGAGAAGAAGAAGAAGAAAAAAATGAGACAAGAAAATTTTGTTATTTTGTTTTCATTTTTTTTATTTTATAAGCCGTGGGGAAGGAAAAATCTATAAGGAAGTTTCAAGCGACAAGAATTTTAAGGAAAAGGGTTACAAATTTTCAAGGATCTACGAAGTTCGAGTTCATCATCAGTATTTGAAGCCAAAGCCGAAGACCAAGAAAATGAAGACGAGGAGCGAAGACGTTTCTATTGGATGCCGTGAGAGTGGTGTTATCATAATTGGCAATCGGATGTGAAGGTGAGTAAGTAATCTCATCCTCGATAATAGTGGTTGATTTCCTTTATTAGAGATCGTCAGAAAAATGGTTTTTCAAAATGTTAAAAGATGTGGGTTTTTAAAATATTTCGGAAGTTGTCCTTCCCACCATTCAACGTGTTGCGGGAATTCTCTCTTCATTTCTACCTGCACACATGTAAGACCCATAAAAAAGCCGTCTTTTTTAGTGCAATTTCATAAAATCCTATTAAGTGAGGTAGAAGTTGAGGCGAAATGCTTATTGTTCGCTCTCAAACACGCGTTCTCTCATTATAATGTGGTTATTTCTCACTCCACATTTAAGAATGAGAATATGTTCTTTAGTATTTTTAACTTCTTATTACTAGCATGCAGAAACTCTATGTCCTCATAGCTCTTTGGATGCTTGGGACGCTGGAACGCTTTGAAGTTGTAAGTTTTAGTTTGATTTGCTCGAGGACTAGCGAAGTCTAAGTCTGGGGGAATTTGATAGGTATAGAATACACTGTATTTACTATCTATAGAGTTTATGCTTTCTTTGCTATTTTTCTTGTAAATTATGTATTTTACCCGTGTTTTTGAGTTATTAGTTACTCTGGAGTCGCACGGAGAAAAAGAAGAAGAAATCACCCAATTTGAGCAAAACAAAAGTCAAGATTGTCGTTTCATGGGCGAACACTATCTGGAGACCAGCCAAGGTTAAGGGACGACTCTTTTGGAGGGGTGTTAAACACAAATTTGTTGAGGCTAAGGGGATGTCATTTGGGTGGTTCTACAGTTGGCTGTCTAAATCCACCCAATTATTCCTACAACCCTAGATCGAGAGACGTGTTTCTCTCATTCACCTCATTCTGTTCCACCTGAAAACAAAAGAAGAAGAAAAAGTAGCTTTCGCTGATGTTGATGAGAGACGATCGAGAAATTGAGAGAATCGCAGCTGAAATACAGAGAGGAGGTGAAACTATGGGGCTGATATAGGTTGAATGAATTGCTGTTACTTCTAGTTGAGAGATGGGTTTGATGCTGCTTCGATTTGATAAAGATTAAATGGGTTTTCGATTTGAAAAATGGGTTCTGGTTGTTGGTGTTTGCTATTGTCAAAGCTATAAGAAGAATGGGTACTTATGATTTTAATGGGTTGTAGAAGAAATTGATGGTGGAGTTGGTATGGGTTTGCTGGAGAAGATTGAGTCTGGTCGCTGTTGAAGAATTAACGGAGATTAAAATGGGTTTGTGTTGAAAAGGGGATATGCTGTGTGAATTAGAGAAGTTGATAATTACAGAAGCTTGGGTTTGAAACGAAATTGAGGGTTCTGTGGATGAATCAAATCGAGAGTTGCTGTTAATGAGAATTAGGAATAAGAAGGAGCAGAAGCAGCTGGGTTTGAATCAAATCGAGAAATAGAGGATTTAAGCTATAGAGATATTGATTGCAGATGGAAGAATCGGTTTACAAAGAAACAAAGGGGATCCGTGATTCATGGGTTCGAATGGAAGTTGGTTTTTTTGAAAATGTTGATGATTTGTGGTGCTATTGCCGCTGTGGAAGATGGAGTTACTGAAATAGTGGTGGAATGGGTTTCTTCTGGTATTGGATTGTAAAGCTGAGGAAACAGGATCAAAGCACCAGAAATCGTCCAAAGTGATGCAGTGATGGAGCTGGTGGTGCAATAGAATGGATATGGAGGAAAGTCAGGATGCTGTGGTTGAGAAGCAAATACGAGATGATGCTGTTGAATGATTGAAGCTGCCTAGATGTATGCCTAGTAATTGTGCAGGAATTGAAGACAGATCGGCCTAAAATTGGCCTGAGAAAGTCATATAAACGAACAGAACTCGGTCGGATTCTGGTTCTAGTGAGTCGACTCAGTGAGCCCGATGTCCGATCCTCTCAAGTAATTCAGATTACTCAGATCAATCAGCTGAGTTAGACGGCTGACTCAGAAGATGAATTCTCATCCCCTTGACCCTCTTGACTGACGGTTTGACCTTTTTGACCGTTTACTTTGACGGAAACGCGACGAAATATTCTGCCGACGGAGAAGAATCTCAGGTAGCTGGCGACGACTTTTCTGTCCGGATTCCGAAGATCCCAGTAATTTTTCGGCGTACCAAAATAACAGATTTTTGTGTGGATTTTTCTCATGGGTGTGAATACTTAGATTTGGGAATTGGATAAAAACTTGGAAGTTTTGGAGATTTGGACTTGAAATTGGAATTAGGCTTAAATTGGGAAAGTGGTGTTATTTTGAGAAAGGGATTCTTTTCCTACAAGGATTGGAGAGCATTGAAGCCTATAAATAAAGGAGTTCTCTACAACTTTCCACACACATCTACTTTGGAGAAGGAGTTAAAGCGCACAAGGATTGGAGGAAGGATCAACCATCATCTTTTCAATAAGTTTTTCTTTCTTCTTTAATTATTATTATTATTGTGTGAACTCCAAACTATGAGTAGCTAATTTTCTTATTGATTGAGGATGAATTCCTAGTTCTTAACATATGATTTGAGTTTTTGTTTTCAATTCTATTTTGAAGTTTTTCATATGATTATCGTTTGTTTTTACTAATATTAATGTTTATGATTGATTGATAGGTTGTTTAGAGTGCGCGCTAAATTGATTTGTTAATTTGATCTAAAGCTAGTGAAAGTTAGGGAATACGTAATCGTTTCTTGACTCTTTACACAAGTAGAAAACACGAGACCTTACGGAGGGATTTCATGGAGCAATTGTGTGTGAAAACAAAGCTAGAAAGTGGACCAAGCGAACCAAGTCTAACTACTAGTACTAAACCTAAATTCATAAATCTTAATGTGTTCGGGGAATTACATCTTGTAAGCGAACCTCAAGGTGGTTCTTTTGAATAGAATCTGATAACTAAGCGGACCTGTTACTCAGTGAAATAAGGAATTTTGGGGTTAGCGAAGCGAACCTGCTATCCTACGGTTGGTGATAATCTGTGACTAATAAAAAGTGGAAAAGAACATAACTTGAATCATTGTTTTGCAACGAAGAAGGATTCCTTGATCTAACTTCTCTTATTGATTTCAACTTAAACTTTTAATTGCTTTATTTACTTTCTTTTGCTTTTAAAAATATAAAACCAACCCCCCCCCCCCTTGTGTGACAATTTTACAGCTAAAAATATCTTGCTCCTCGTGGGAACGAACTTGACTACACTATATTACTTGTTAATTAGGCAGTAAAATATTAATTAATTTGTTGTTGTTACGACACGCATCATATTTGTTACCCTAACGTTTTCAATTGGTATCTTAGCAGGAAAACACGTTTAAGACCTAATAAGTTAGTGTTTGAAGCAATCTGACTATATGGACAAGAGTGCGATCTCGATAAATGTACCGCCAACATTTGATGGCTCGAATTACTTATGGTGGAAAATTGCTATGCATTCCTTTTTATAAGCCCGTGACTTTGAGATGCGGAACCTTGTAGTTATTGGATATGATGCTCCGACAGTTGTTAAAGATGGAACCACTATTGTGAAGCCATTAGGAGAATATAGTGATATGAGATAAGTGTTGTAAAGCATAATTTTGACGGGTTAAATGCTATTATCCACGCCATAAGCCCAGATCTTCATCAACATTGGACTTCATGCACTAGGTCTAAAGATGCTTGGGATATCTCAGAAACCGTATTTGAAGGAGGCACCTCAGAGAAAGAAGATAGGCTTCAAAACCTAAATTCTTATTGGGAAAATCTTCGTATGTCTGATGAAGAATCATTTGATGAGTTTAATCAAAATGTGTCTGGAATTGTCAATGCATGTTTTGCATTAGGGAAGATCATTCCCCAAAAGGACATTGTGATGAAAATTCTCTGATCCTTACAAGAACCGTAAAAGGTTATCCGGGCCATGGGCTTTAATGATTATCATCCCGACGTGAACTACTCTTTCTGTTCTTGGTTGTAAAAATGTGATTATATTTTCGTATGGAACCCTCTTTAAATTGACGCATTCACTTCTACTTTCACTTCCTCTTTTGCTTGTGAATGTATAAATTCTCATTGATCTAAGGGAACTAAATTTCTTAGTCAATTTGTTAAACTATTAGGGAAAATTGCTTCGGGATATTGTTTCCTTGATAACATATTAAAACCAAATTACTTGTAGTTTCGGTTTTGATATTGATTATCTAAAATGGTATGTGAAACCTTCGTGCTTAACTCTTATAGGTTGTACAAGTCTTTTATATTTGTAAGATCCTTTCGGTTTGACCTTTATTTGCTCGAACCTTTGTCATTTTGTGACAAAAAGGGGGAGATATATATATATGGAGTAAACAAGTGATTTGTAATCACTAAGGAAATGACAATTGTGCTTAAACATTATATCTAACAAAAGATTAAAGCACTGACTAATGGCGAGCAACATATCATATTGTTCTTGTAGTTATATTGACTACAAAAGGGGAATAACAAAGATGTTTGGATTGAAAATCTACCTATCTTACCTTTAGGGGGAGTATTAGCTTTGTTATTCAAATGTCAACAACGTCATATATGGATTGAATATATGCAGGTTATTGTGATGTTGAAACTTGGAATCAAGCGTATATGTAATGAATTCTTTTAATTTGTTTATCCATATGTATGAAGAGTTTTGTCACTAAAATTGACAAAGGGGGAGATTTTTAGAGCATTGCTCGGTTAAACCCACCAAGCGTTGGCATGTCTGAAAAAGCGGGGGTCTAACAACCTCACCCAATATTTCGATTAGCAATTTGTATGGACTAACTCTAATATGCTTTTAAGTGAATCAACTAGACAGTCAGACTCAATCTTAATAAAAAAAAGTATATCAAGGAGTTAATATCTCTATCTCTCGATTTGATCTATACTCAAGCAAATATAAATCTGCGAGTCTTTATCAAGTACAAGAGATATAAACTTGGATGGTACCAAAGACCAATATCCAAGGATCAATCAATTTCCAATCAACAACCAAAGGTTGGATTTCACAATTGATCGATACAACGCACAACCTGTGATATTTCAATTATATAACATAATATACTGCGGAATAGAAATAACACAGATACCAGAAATTTTGTTAACGAGTAAACCGCAAATGAAAAAAAAAAACCGAGACCTAGTCCAAATTGAACACCACGTTGTATTAATCCGCTACAGACACTAGCCTACTACAAACTAACTTCGGCCTGGACTATAGTTGAACCCTAATCAATATCACACTGATTTAAGGTACAGTTTCACCCCTTATGTATCTGATCCCAGTAGGATGTTACGTACTTGATTCCCTTAGCTGATCTCACCCACAAGCAAGAGTTGCTACGACCCAAAGTCGAAGACTTGAATATACAAATCTATATCACACAGAAAAGTCTACGATAATAGATAAATATGTCTCCCACACATAAACCTACGAGTTTTGTTCCATATTTTAATAAAATCAAGGTGAACATGAACCAATAAATAACCCGAACTTATATTCCCGAAGAACAGCCTAAAATTATTGATCACGTCATAATAATATAAATCGTATGGTAGCGAAACTAGATATTGCGGAATCACAAACGATGAGATGAAGATGTTTGTGATTTATTTTATCTTGCCCTATCGGAGATATAATCTCAAGCTAATTATTCAATTGAACGCGTATGATAGAAAATGGCAAGATCAGATCGCTCAACTACAAGAGAAGCAGTTTCGTCTGCCTTCACAATCCCAATGAAGTCTTTAAGTCTTTAGCCGATACGGTCTCGAGAAGAAACCTACAGTTAAAGGAAAATCGACTATATCAAAACCAAGTAGTATCACATAGGAGGTGTGGGGATTAGTTTTTTCCAGTTGCTAGATGTCTCCTTTATATAGTTGTCAAATCAGGGTTTGCAACCTAAGTTACATTGGTAACAAAGCATTCAATATTCACCGTTAAATGAAAAACCTGATTTATCCAAGCTAATATCTTTCAACTGTTAGATCTAAACTTAGCTTGTCACACACACAAATGAAATGTATTTCATTTAGGTTTGAGTAACCGTACCTAAACGTGTACATTTGGTTGGTTCACGAATAGTTAACCAATGGTTAGCCATATGAGCACTTTCATATCAACCATATTCATCTTCTTCATAACTAGTTCAAATGACTCATAAGAACTAGTTCAAGAGTTGTTCAATTGCGTAGATCTTTATACATAGACACAATTGAAACAAAATCGGTTTGATTCACTCGAATCAATTCATGAACAATATATCCACGGTTTGCAAAGATTGCATTCCTTATTGATTTATTGTTTAAGTTCATGAGCTAACCGATTTGAGAAATATAACCATCTTGGGTACGAGTACGGATATGCGTACCTTAGCTACCGAATTTGAGTTGGTTTTAGTTTCCAAACTCAGCAGAATTTTTCGGGTAGAAAAGTTCCGCCAGTACATGTATGGGTACGCGTACCTAAGGTGACTAGCTTGTAAGTTCGTAAACTCCAAACTCAGTAGAAATTCACAGAAGTGAACTTCTGCCAGTACGCGTACGGGTACGCGTACCCAACCTGTCTCCTTCACCAATACCGCATGCATACATATGCACACACTTGGTTTCCGGTACATGAATTTATCCACTAATGTGCGAACACACTATATATTCTTATATCCATAGGTGGTTACGTAATCTCAACTCTGCATTTCTATCATTGAAACATTCTTCTATGATGTTATAATAGTCGTTAGACATAAAGAATCGACTATCGTCATCAAAGTTATTTTCAAGATTGAAACGTCATCATGACTTTTGTCGCGGGTAAAGATGAAAGGTGGTTAAAGCGAAAGCTTACCAACACATATTTCGAGAAAAAGATAGGCGAGTAAACTCGTCTCAAAATAGCAAATGTGAATGTATGAAAACTATCATACTTATACGACTGTTGTCCTAAGAGTAGGATATAGACTTTTTAGTGCCAGATAAGTTCAAGTCTCCACATACATTTTTGGTCGGATGAAGTTCCACTGGTTCCTTGAGTTAGTTCTTCGTCTTCGTAAGATAATCGCCATGGAGTCTGGAGCTCAACTATACTTAACTATCTTAAACCGAGACTTAGTCATAAGTAAACTAGAAATTAAGATGTTAGTTTTGATCACTAATATTGAAAAATATGCTTGAGATAGAAACGCATGCGAGTTCGACCGAGAAATGCTCTAACAATGTCAAGTTTGGTTGTCATATTTTAGTGAATCAAAACTCATCTAAGAGTCTCTTGATTATGTACAAGAGACAACTTCGTATAGGTTAGACTAGAAAGTCTAGGATTATGAGACATACAAGTATTACTCGAAGACTTGAAGAATGTGAAGAAGTAACACGCTACAACGACGACTTCATCCTTCCTCTTGAGGTTATTAATATTGACTTGAACTGTTTCAATTCTAACGTATCTTTCAAGTCGTGCTATATTAAAAACATAACTGCGAAGTTGTGGATGATTATACTCTAGTAGTAAGACATGATCACATGATCATAGTGTTACAGAATTAGGATATGAAGTTTAACTCTTATCTTTTGAACTTTTTATATATGACATCAACATAATCGTATGAATGTTATTGTGATTATGTGTATGGGTAAAGGTGAAGATTTTATCCTAGAAAACAATGTTTACATTTGTTGAAAGGAAGTACATTCATGAACTTTTTTTATGAATCGAAAGGGAAATCACTAGTTTTATTGGTATTGTTATTCATTGCATATCTTTGGATTACCAATATGTGTGAGTTAGTAGAACTGATCATAACTTGTGATGTATCTTGGTATAACTAATCACAGTGTCCGACTTATGAATTGGTATGACTTTTATTAGTGTAACCGATCCTAAGTAATCACCTAAGATGGTATGATCAATATTTATAATTGGTGTAACTGGTCTGAACGATCACAAAATAGTTGTGTAATCGGTCCTTGTAATTGGCATAATCGGTTCTAGTAATTGGTGTAACCTATCCTAGTGACTTGTGTAACCGATCACAAGTAATACCATGAGTATATGGTAATTGGTCCTGGTAATTGACGTATCTGATCCTGGTAACTGATGTAACCGGTCCTAGTAACCATATTGAGGTAGAACCGATCCTTGTGTTTGGTAGAACCGTAAACCCATGATTAGTGATTTTATATTAGATCAATCACATAGTTGTCTTGGAATTCAGATGAACCAATTCTAAACTTGTTTGGAAGTGTGGAATAATCGATTCCAAGATTGTAAATATGAAAAAGGATTTATAAAGAAAAGATGTCAACATACTTTGAACATGATTAGAAACTCTTATCTTTTATTGTTCAAAGATATTACTTAATAACTCAAGGAGATACCGGTCCGAAATAAATTAATAATCTTTTAATCAGGGTTGTTAGTTTTATATGCTTTTAATTACCAGCAATTAAATGCAGAGTTATTTAACGTTTGGTACCCAACAAATGTCAAATACCTAGCTTTTGTACCCAATATTTAAAATATTAACGGTTGATACCTGGACCCATCATTGACCGTCAAAGACCAGGTTTGACCTAACACTGCTCTAATTTTTATTTTTATTTTTATAATTTTATTTTAATTAAATAATATTCAATTTTCCACATTTCCCCCTAACTGGTGTACCGATTCATTGTTAACTCTATCTCCGCCCACCTTGTCCCCCCTCTCTCCATATATCCTGTAAATTCATCTTCTGTAACTAACATTGAATTAGTTAAATTGTAAAAAAATCCCCAAATCTCGTCGTCAGGCCACTCTGATTCTTAAGATCTCCTCATTTTTTTTTTTTCGTTCTCCTTTTAATGTTTTTTCTGAAACCTAATAAAATTTCCGAACTTCAATAAATCCTCAAATTTTAGTCGTTACAGGATCAAGAATAGAGGACGAAAAGACAACAACAAGTCTACAATTGATGTAAAGTGTTCATCAACAACAAAACTTTATGTTTCATCTTGGTCTGTTAACTTCTCCGGCTATTCAATCCAATTCTTCAAGCGACCAGCACAGAAGTGTTCTTCTTGTTATTGAACAACATGAGCAGAGAAAATGAAGGAATATTACGAAGTATCCATGGAACGTGGCTGTACTCAATTTAAGAAAAGTGAAAATAAAGGAGATGAAATGTGGCAGATTTCATTACCACCATGGATGTGCTTGAATATGGCCGATACGATGAATATAGGGACTCTCGAATTCGAATGGTTCAATGGGTTATTAAAGCAGCTAGAAGGCGTGGGTTATGACTGAAATTGATTTTTCAAAACATGAAATCAACTGACACAATGTTTGATTGCTCTTGGTAATCAATTGAGTGGGGATTTGGTAATTGTTTCCATTGAGTATAATCATTTTCTTTTACCAACTCACTTATGTGTGATGGGTCTAAATTTTCGTTGGATGAATCCACATCAATTCCGACGCTTCTTCTGGAATTTGGTGTTCCTTTCTCAACGGGGATTGAGAATTTGGATTTAGAGATTAGGGATCAGAAGTGTTTGCGGGGTGCGCGATTAATAATAAATTTAAGGGTATAATTATAAAATCCTTCAATTTAGTATGGAATGTGATTTAATACTCAGTCAAACGGGGACTTTGACGGTCAACGGTTGGTCCAGGTACCAACCCTTAATATTTCAAATATTGGGTACCAAAGCTAGGTATTGGACATTTACTGGGTACCAAACGTTAAATATCCCTTAAATGCATATCTCTAGAAAATAAAAATTGGCAATCTGCATTTACTAATTGGAGATTTTCTAGTGAGATTTCGGAAATATTGGACAAAGCATTTCCTGGAATTATGAAAACCAATTTTGGGCATTTATTGCATATCTTGAGAATATTCGGTTTTGGAAATTCCTTGGTGTCCAAACATCCTTGGTCTATAAAATACCCAAGTTTTCATTTCTAGCAAACTATCCTAAGAGCCAGACAAACTTCATCTTTTTGTTGTTTCTGGTGGAGCTGTCTATCCGGAGAGGAAAGTACCCTAATTAGGCGAAGTCTCTTACGACCGCTCGTTTAAAGACTTCTGTGGGATCAAGAAGCTCTACGAGTACTGTTAGTGGGAAACTAGATAATTGCAGTTTATTTTAGTTTTTGATTAAATTGATTGACTAACGGTTGTTGAACTTTGATTGCACCTAGTTTGTTTATTCTTGAGAATCTTCTCTTCTGATATAAGATTCACTCAAACTAGATCGAAGTATCGACGAGGTCTTTACAACTGTTTGTAGATCTAAATACGTCTTGTGATAATCCATTATTAATAGACTCTGTTCAGTGCGTAAGTGATCACAAGAGATTCAAGTGGTGTTATGTTGGTGTTTATTGAAAATTAAAGAAGATTTCTGATTTGGTTTCTATATCTTTGGGTGTGCACAAACCATGATCGGCTGGGATTCAACTAGAATAGGATTTATTCGAATTGTTAGTTGTGTAAGATCGGCATTACCTTATAGTTTCTTGTTTGAATCTATATTGATTGATAGGAAATATAAACTCTGCTACTTCGGTAGTTGTTGGATAGATTGATCTGACCAGGAAAAGGAGTTTATTTGTTAAACAAAAGAGCCTTTGCATATAATTTGAGATATCTTCATCTAAAAGAATTAAGAGAGTTTTTACCAAACAGATTTGTTGTTCCTTTACTGTTTGGAATACGATCCAAAGGAATTGTTCCAGTGCGTGCACTTATTAAATGTCTGAAGCGCAGGGATACTGAAGAAACTAAGTGAACTAGGGTTGGTTGCTTGGTCTCAACTATACAAAGTTGGTTTAGATTTTGTATATCGGCTTAATTTTGAGAGTATTCAATTCTGGACTAGGTCCCGGGGTTTTTCTGCATTTGCGGTTTCCTCGTTAACAAAATCTTGTTGTGTCTTTTACTTTTCTATTTTCATAATTATAATTGCTTATTATAATTAAAAGTAAAATACAAAAACGTTAACTCCGTATTACTTGAAAGTGATCCTATAGAGCTTGGTTAAGTCCAAACCTATTATCAAGTAATCACACTTTGATTGTTGTATTGTCTCGATCTCGTATACATAGACGATTACACAAAGTGTGAATACCGATTTGCAGTATTGTCTCGACTTTGTCCATAAATAAACACTTTCGGTAAGAGGACTTATAGTTGATAATTTAAAGGTTTATTTTGTTTTTGGTACTTACATTTTGACCAACATTAGTGTTTGGTCTAACATTTGTCCTACTTAGGGTTTGGTACCTGGAAATGACGTTGACTATCTTTGACCATGTTTTATAAAACTTCAGTTAGATTTGTAATATAAATAATACAAAATTTACAGATATATCCCTGAAGTGGGACTAGGATCCAATGGCTCTGATGAAACCATATTTAGCCGACGTACGGGATCAGATACCCATTAAACATTTAACCCTAATTCTTCTTCTGCCTCATATCTGAACAGAAACTAAAAATAAATTTTCAATTTCATTTGTTCAATCCCGACGGACCAGATGCTGCTAACAAAAACTTGAGATTACCTCTGCCAAAAAAGAAATCAAGAGCTACGAACATGAATTTCAAAGGATCACCTTTATGAATGTATCAATCAGGAGCTAAAAAAAACTAATTGTTCGATCCCCTTTGTTCTCATATCCTAATTACATGAGTACCACCCATTCTCACTACCTTCATAACTCCAATTCTATTTTCTTCATCTGCGCTTTTAATTTATCATCACAATTATCATTATCCACAATAATTACCGAGAAATGAATGAAGATGGAAGCCAGCACTCCACGGAATGATATCTAAGGTTGCTGATCCAGTTCAAATCCTAGCCATGATTAACTCGATTGGTAACAGCAGCAACGGAATGGAATTATAATTTTCTGTATACTGAAATTAGGTTCGATTTGAGCATAAAAGTAGTGGAGGTGCAGATGATGATTGGATAGCTAATGAAATTGGGTTGGTGGATACCCTGGGATTTGATTGAATCTATAACAGGTTTTGTCTAAAATTGATGCTGACAGAGATTGCAAATCAGTGAAGGAAATGGTGGGTAATTTCTATTGCAGCAACATCAACAGATCTGGGGGTTTTTGGTTTGAATTGTGAACCTTGGTCTCGATTCAGAAAATAATTGACAGTGAACTCGTCATCAAGGCTTGAGTGTGTTGTGGATTCACTGTCCTGTTTGTTCGAGTGGCTGAGATACCCTTGACAGTGGTGATGTATTCTCAAAATTATTTTAGAGCAGTCTACATGTTCTCTAACTTCTCTTAAATTCTCATCAGAAAACTTAATAAATCCACCAACAAATATTCACTCCTCCAAATGGATTGAAAAATCCCACCCAAAATCTCTTTATAGAGAAGGCATCCGTGGATTTTTCTCTCTCTCTCTTCAATTTCAGGTGGTGGCAGCGATATAAGTAGATTTTATGTCTCGAGGGGGTGTAGTGGTGGGGGCGATATATTGTTATGAACATGATAAGAAATGAAGTATTTGGGTGTAGATATCCATGTATTTTTTTAACAAATAAGGGATATAATTGTAAATGGCTAAATGTTTAAATGGTTAATTTAGTAATTATTTGACTTAACAGAGACAAAGACAATCAACGTTATTTTCAGGTACCAAAGCCTAAGTTGGACAAATGTTAGACCAAATACTAACTTCGGGCAAAATGTAAGTACGAAAAACCAATTAACCCTAATTTAAATATTGTGGTGTATTTGGGTACCCTTGTCTTTCAATTGGTTTCAGAGTAGGCAAACACGAAAAGACCTAAAAATCTGTGTTTAGTGTGATCCAACCTATAAGAGTTGAATCTAATGGATGATTCAATTAACGTTTTAGCAGGATTAGATGACTCAAAAATGTTTGACATAAAAACAAACAACAAAATTGTTGAGTCTCTTCAATCCAAAGAAATTTGGACATTCGATGAATGTCGTTTATATCTTAGTCCCACAGAAGATGCTTCTTGCAATATCAGCAAAAAGTTATCAAAATTTGCCGAAATGGAAAGACAACTCTCAGATTTGACAAATGAGATTAAGATATATGAACAAAAGGAAGACGAGTCACTATCTAAAACACTCAAGATCCTTGAAGATAATAATAGAGTCCAAAATGAGGTGGATGAGTTTCTCAAAGAGCTAGACAACTCGAAAGAAACTAATGATTCCAAAGGAAATCAACTCATTCATGAGTATTTAATGAACTATACCTATGAAGAAACTGATATCTATCATGAAGATGATCCCTATTGTTAGAGCATAGCTCGGTTGAACCCACCAAGCGTTGGTATGTCAAGTTTGGTTGTCATATTTTAGTGAATCAAAACTCATTTAAAGAGTCACTTGATTATTTACTAGAGTCAACTTCGTATAGGTTAGCTAAAAAGTTACTAGGATATGAGACTTGCAAGTATTACGTGAAGACCTGAAGAATGTGAAGAAGTAAAAAGCTACATCGACGACATCATCCTTCCACTTGAGGTTCGTAATATTTGACTTGAACTGTTTTATTCCTAACGTATCTTTCAAGTCGTGCATATTGAAAACATAAATGTGAAGCTGTGAATGATTATACTCTAGTTAGACATAGTATTAAGGAATTACAATACGAAATATAACGTCTATCTTTTGAACTTCGTATATAAGACATCTACATAATCGTATGAATGCTATTGTGATTATGTATGGGTATGGGTGAAGATTTTTTCCTAGGAAACAATGTTTTACATTCGTTAAAGGAAGTAAATTCATAAACTTGTTTTGTAAATCGAAAGGGAAATCGTTATGATTTTTGGTATTGTTATTCATTGCAAATCTTTTGAATTACCAATATGTGTGCTTAGTATAACCGTTCATAACTTTCTTATGTATCTCGGTAAAACTATTCACAAGGTCTGACTTTTGTATTGGTATGACTTTTATTAGTGAAACCGATCTTAAGTAATCACCTGAGATGGTATGATCGATATCTTGAAATTGGTGTGACTAAATACTAGACATTGGGTAACCGATCCTAGTAAGAGGTATGACCGATCACAAGAGAATGTGTAATCGATACTTGTAAGAGGTTTAACAAGTTTTAGTAAGTTGGTGTAACCGATCCTATAACTTGGTCCACCGATCACAAGTTTTACCATAAGAAGTGGTAACCGATCCTAATATTCTTTTTTTTATGGTAACTAGTGTAACCGATCCTATTACCCATTTGGAGGTAGAACCTAAACTTTATGTTGAGGTAGAATCGTGAAACCCATTAAAGGTGATTCGATAGGATAATCAATCACATAGTTCTTGGAAGTCAGATGAACTAATTCTAAACTTATTTGGAAGTGTGTCAAATCGGTTCCATGATTGTAAATATGAAAAAGGATTTACAAAGTAAAGATGTCGACATACTTTGAACATGTGCAGTAACTCTTATATTTTATTGTTCAAATATATTCCTTAATAGCTAAAGGAGAATCTCGGATCGACATAAATTGAGAATCTTTTAATTAAGGTTTTTAGTTTTATATGCTTTTAATTTCCAGCAATTAAAATGCATATCTTTAGAAAATAAAAATTAGTAATGTGCATTTACTAGTTGGAAATTTTCTACTGAGATTTCGGTCAATATTTGGACAGAGCATTTCCATGAATTATGAAAACCGTTTTTGCCCATATTGCATATCTTTGAGAATATTCGGTTTTGGAAATTCCTTGGTGTCCAAACTTCCTTGTCTATAAATACTAAAGTTTGCATTTCGAGTAAACTAATCCTCAGAGCCAGCAAAACTACCTAGTTGTGTTGTTACTGGTGGAGCCGCCTATTCGGAGAGGAAAGTAACCTAATTAGGTGAAATCTCTGTAGATGGGGAAAAACGATATGCTGGTTTTTGCGGAATTGAGGACGACCGTGCGGAGGAAATTCCTTGAACCGAGCAAAGTGTTTAACCTTACACAGATGTACCGCTATAAAGGGGGTGCTTTAAGTTCGAGAGACCAATCTATAGTACTCCGGACTAAACCAAGACAATGGCCGTTCCAGAGTAAATTCGGTCACAAGAGAGGATGGGTTGATCTGTAGGAGGGAAGCTGAGAAATGTGTGAGATCAATGGTGATCTAAGATTGTAGGTGTGTTATGATTTTAGAATGAAATGCTCTAAATGATTGAATCTTGCCTGATTGAGAGTAATTTATGTGAGTTCGTGTAGACAAAAGTGCGTCTGTATGAACTTTGGTGAGAAATTGCTCGTTCAGACAATTGTATTCGAATGTTTGATAACCCTTCGAATCTTGTTCTTTCAATCAGGATTCAGAGACATTATATAATTCCGGAGTTGAAAACACCATGATCCCATGAAGTGTGATAGTTGATGGAGTGAAGGAGTGGAGAGATGGAAATAATGCTTGAAACCAGTTGCGCTCATCATGCAGAGACTTGGTTGATTTTACACCCACTACTTTGCTAACTCCCTCAACTTATTGCACGACTTGCTCATATTTCATCGTGTGTTTGAACACACGTGTCGTAGACCACCAAACCAAAACCCTGGTTGATATACCCCAAGTGACACGATTGATGTCTCTTGGTTAATTAAGTCATCTGCTGATTTCATGACTTCGTGGGACGATGAGTCCACGTATTTGAGTTAAACATGATTTTGTAAAATTTTCTGCAACTCATGAATCGAACGTGTCTGCTGAGACAGCGATAGGATCCTCACGTTGAGGAGAGCAAGTGTTGCTCGCTAATTTATTGATAGTTCTAATATTCGTTAATTTGAGTAAATATTGCTCATCTGAGCAAGTGTTGCTCGTTTGATGAAATATTGGTAGCGTGACCAAAATAAAATATTAATTAAAGCGCTGGTATTTGAACCGAGCATAATTAATAAGAATATTGAGCATGAGATCAGTGTGAAATTATTAGTGTTTGAATCTGGAATCATGATCCTTGGATTCAGAAACCCTAATTTGATCAATTAATGACCAATTGATGGTTTATTTGAAATTAACCATAGAATGAAGGATAACCGGCTTCATGGGACCGTGGATCGACCATGAAATTCTCATATGCTCACGTGAGCAAAATCCAAGACCTCTTTGAAGAGTTGGTGAGTTGTTGAAAGGATGATTAAATGCTGGTTTAATCATTTACTGAATTACTGCTGGGTTCAGCATTAGGTGATAGAACCTAATTAATTATTAAAATATGATGGACCAACCAAGGGGTTGTGAAACCATCCCTGGGTGGTCACGAGATCAAATTATGATCGCTCCGTCAAATTCCGAAATTGTTTGGAGAGTTTTTGGACCTAATAGGTCAGATTAGGTCAGATTGTGAGCCACAAAGCCAACCCTGGTCGGTCAAGGTAACTTGATTTCATCGTTGAGACGTCCGTGTCTCAGTTCTGAGAATTTTTATTTTTTCTGGTGCTCGTTTGAGCGACCATTTGAGAAAATATGACAAAATTAAGGTTTTCTGATAAAACCGTCAAAACTTCATCGGATGAAGGAAAATAATGAAAAGTGAAGAAATTTTGAAGAGGTGAGGGACCGACCAAGGGGTCATGAAACCATCCCTGGGTTGTCACGGGATCAAATGTTGATCGTTTAAGCACTCCCAAATTGGTTGAAACCCTAATTAGCGTCCTTTGGTAGAATCAACATAGATTTCTCATACGGACTCGGATTTTGCTGGTCCGCCCCTCCATTCCGTACGGAAAAGAATTTCCTTTCTCCATACGCTGGAATATTTAGGATTTAAGCTCTTTCGAGAGGTGAAAACAGCCAGAGAGTAAAAATCAGGAAAATCAAAGGGGCCGGTCCCATAACATTTTTCCTAATATGATAAAACGAAGGAGTTTTGTTGAAATCAAGGAGTTTCCATGAGACGAGGGAAACATAAAAAATCATAAATAATAAAATAAGGGACGTGTGAGAATGTGGGACCGGCTTGGAGCATGACTGGCTGACCAAGGCCCGTTCCCGTGCGTTTTCCCTATTTTATGCATTATTTCATGATTTGAAGGAATTTTCATAATTTGAAGGAAATATCATGAAATCAGGGAATTTTCATGGGATTATGAAAACATGAAAAATATGCTAATAAAAAAGTGGGACGTGTGAGCCATCTAGGGTTTGGCCAACCGGCCATGGCTCGTGCACACGGGTTTCCTAATTTTTATTATTTTTCATGGGACGAAGGAAATATCATGAGATTAAGGAGTTTTCATGAAATTAGGGCAATAATAATAAAATAATGAGGAAATATGAGGTGTGGGGCCGGCTGGGACCAAGGCATGTCCGGTTGGCCAATGGTCACACCCCGCTCATGCTCTCCTTAATTTTATATTATTTCCTCCGCGCGAAGGAGGCACCATGAAGTTGAGGAGTTTCCTCAAAACAAATGATATTTGTTCAAGCGAAAGGTTTTTCATGAACTCAAGGAAAATAACAAAAAAATATGATAAAAATATGAGACTGGTATGGGATTGACCACGACATGGTCGTCCGGTCAGTGGATCCATGCTCCCAGCGCCTTGGTCAATTTTTATTTATTTGTTATTTTTCGTCCTATTTTGCATAGGCTCATCGTTTCATCGTATTTTGAAATACTCGCTCGTGCGGTGATTATTAATGTATCATTGTTGAATACAATTGCACCATTTGAGACATGGCTTGCTCAGGCGGTAGCCCTGATGCCCGTGCGTCCAATATTTATTACTAATCCATGGACTTCTGCTGGGAACAACCATGGTTTGCGTAATGAAATATCTGCGAAAATATTTGAATATTTTCAGCAATTTTGTGGATGAATCCAAGAATTTAGGTGTGAGACAGAGCTTGCTTAGGCGGTAGCCCTGATTCCCGTGCGTCCAATATTTATTACTAATCCATGGAATTCTGCTGGGAAGAACCATGGTTTGCATAATGAAATATCCGCGAAAATATCTGAATATATTCAGCGATTCTGCAGATGAATCCAAGAATCTAAGTTTGAGACAGGGCTTGCTCAGGCGGTAGCCCTGATGCCCGTGCATCCAATATTTATTACTAATCCATGGACTTTTGCTGGGAAGAACTATGATTTGCGTAATAAGATATCTGCGAAAATATTTGAATATTTTGAAATTTGCGGATGAATCCAAGAATTTAGGAATGATTAATTTATGACTTTATACTAGCAGAGCAAGTTGTTCGGGAGTTGTTCATCCCGTGATACAAATAATGACTGAAGTATTCAGTACTCATGAGATATGTCGTTGTCCAGCTGTGAGATTACATATCTATATGAACTCTGAGAGAAAGTATTCTCCATCAGAGGATTCGATGAGAGACCCGTGTCTCCATATTCACGCCTAATTGCTGAGTCAGAGGTTCATGTAATTATGGGTTTACGATTTTAGCCTTTGTTGAAAATCCACCATCTACATTAAGTCCCCTTCTTAGTGAGGAAAGTCGTGTTCCTCAGTCAGCATTGAATGGTGATTTTCCGGTCATAACAGTGCAAGTAATTGAACTCAGCAATAAGTTAAGATGTTACCGGCTTTCGATCGTACGAGCATATCATGACTTGAAAGCAGGCTCTAGTGGCATGATAGAATGTCGTTTGGTGAGCATGAGTTGGTGTTGAACCGCTGATTTGGATGACAGGACCTTGGTCATTCAGGATTCGTGGGTTGCGCCCAACAAGGAAATCCTTGGAAAATTAGGTTTTGGAAATAAAGTTTGATATAAAAGGAATTGCTTCTCTTTTCTTTTTTTAATTTTCCCACAACCAGCAGCTTCCTTCAGTTCATCACCTTCACGCCAGCACCAGGAGAGGAGGAAAAAATTCGCCGGAGCTCCAGCGCTGCCGTCGTTTCCGCCACCGTCCGAAAGTTTTCCGCCGGCGCCGACAGGTATGCGTCCAATTTTATTTTATTTTTACTGATGCTCATGAGTTTTATGGGTTGATCACATATTCATCATGATAAAATTATATACCCGTGTATATATGATTGTGGGTTTTGTTGAAAAAACCTTCGTTTTTGAAAACGTATGTTCGTTTGATCGTTAGTTTTTGAAAACTAGTAATAATCCCTGATTTAAGAGTGATTTCCTTTCATATATGAATATGTAGGTTCAATGATGAAACTATGTTGATGATCTTTCTCGTGAGCCAAAGTTTGATCATAAAAAGTGAGCTTTTTGTCGTAGTAAAATCTTAATTTTAAAGAATAACGATGGTGCGGAGAAGCGAGTTCCCCCTTTATGTATACATGAACTTGTGTTCAGTGATAAAATTTTATGTATGAGCTTTCATGTAAAACTTTATCATGTAATGCGTGAGTTTTCACAAAAAATAAACCTTCGTTTCAAATACATATGACGGCACGAAGGAAAAGAGTTTTCTTGTAAAAACATGGTCGGTTCATGGAAAAGTTTTTTTTTCTTTGAAACCGTGGAGTATCCACGATTTATTTTTGTGAGCTTGGCTCACGTTGAAAAATATTCATTTATTTACATGAGTAAATAAACGTTCTATTACATATATATATATATATATATTAATATATGCAGATATATATTGTTTCTCTAAAATCAAAACTTGAGTTTCGTGCGATATTGCTTAGAGATAAATATTATTTATGATGAAATAATGTCTTAATTTTCATAGTTCTATGGTGAATGTTCACACAGTAGAAAAGTTCATGATTTTATGAAAAATCTGAGTTTTGAACGTCTTCTGTAGGTTTTGAAGAAGCATACGATTTAGGAGCATTAACTCTAGCATTACTCTCATTACTGTTTAGTGGAAGCGTAAAAAAGGTAAGAGTTAAGAATTACCGTTTGACGCTAGTATTTCCTTGATTCTAGATGATGCGCTGAAGTATAATGTAATGTGAATTTTGTAGCTACTTCATAAATATGACCAGCTCCCAAGTTAACGACTCTTCAAGAGATGAAATGTGTATTGATGATGACATCTCCAGAGATGAGACATGCATAGATGAAGCTTCTGTTGGTGAAGACGGAGATGAAACTCCTGGGATTAAGAACATCCCAAACATTGATGACACATTCTTTGAGGAATATACTCTGGGAGCCGAAAAACATTTGAAGTCTCCAGCCTATCGTCTTCTGATAAATCCCAGAACTGTCACTCGGAAGAAATTTGTGACTCCTAAGACAGTCATCCGGTTTTGTATTGAGCGAGGAGTCTTCTTTGCATCAATTATAGAATTCATACTTTCTCGTCGACCTTTGGAGAAATTTGCTGGATGGGCGAGGCATATGCTGGGTTTTCCTCATGTGAGGGCCATGCTCGATCAGGCGCAGGTGACGAGAGCTATTCAAGCTTCTGGAGATTTGTTCATTTATCATGACGCAAGGGGTATGGTAGCTCTGCTTACTCGTTGGTGTATTCCCACTCACACCTTCATATGCAGATGGGGAGAATTTACCATTACTTTAGAAGACATTGCAGCTTTGATGCACCTCCCAATCACGGGCAATCTCCCTGGGGATCTTTCAGATGAGGAGACCGCCATTTCTCACGTCTTGACAACTACAATGGAGGTAGCAAACAAGGCCATTGCTGCTTTCTTGTGTTTGTGGTTGTCCAGATATGTCTTTGAAGACAGCGAAAACTTGTTGAAGCCTTTCGTGATCCCATTTGCTATTAAAATGGCTCAAGGTGAGCAACTTCCGATAGGTATCTTGTTCTTGGGCTCCTTGTATTACAACTTAGATTCTTTGGTTATAGACTCCAGTGTGTCGAATAGCTTCATGAAGATTGAATGTTATGCTAACACGATGTTTCTTCAAGCCTTGATGTGGGAACACTTCAAGAATTATGCACCCCTCCCACGTAATGTTTTGCAAGGACCCAATAGTGACGCTCGCCACATTTTCCCTGAGAAAGACAATGCTAGGATCATGCGTTGGTCCACAAAGCAACCTCGGTCTAAGGCGCACCTCATTGACGTGTTGGACGATGAGTCTGAGTTCAATTTTCGTCCTTGGGTGTCAGTGCCTTCCTATGTTTCCCAACCAATGACTTTCAATACTGGAGAGAGTACTAGCTTGTCGTCTGGTGCAGATCTGAACGATGGTGAGAGATCTTTCATGTTGAGTTGCACCCCTGGTCATTTCCCGTCAGTCTCATACGGGGAATTTTCAGTGGAAGAGTATAGTATTGATAGAGCGTCTCGACAAATGGGTATGGACTAGTGCGTTTCGACCATTCGTAGGAGGAAACCATCAGCTGAGCAGCTCATGACTCATTTGGACCATACTCATGTGGAAGGAAGTAAATATTGGTTCCCTTGCTATGACAGGTTCGCCTATGTCACCCAAGATTATGCAGCCTTCTGGAACGATCAATTTGAGCGATTGCATGAATTTGTGACAGTTGGTAAGCCTCCAGTGAAGGATCGTCCTTCTGATGAGATGATTTCCAGTCGACCAAGATTGAAGTATCTCTCCGGTGATAAGCGAAAATCGTCTCCAGGATGTTCTCAGGTACGCTTCGTTATATAATCTCCATAAAATTATGATAATTGTATTCTGATTATGCTGTTGAAATTTATCACAGGATGGTCTTGTTGTAAGACCTCTAATCCGTGTATATTTCTCAAAGATTGAGGTTGTTGTTCATGGCGGAGAGGGCAGGCATAAGAGCTATAAGCTGTTACCCAATACTATAACGTCCCCAGCTGGCGTTTTGGTGAGTTTCCAGTACTCTCTTTGTTATGACCCTTTCTCGGACATATTACTAGGATCATGAAATTGATATTGTTGTTCCGTTGTAGAATTTTTCCCCATCAAGTATTGATGGTCTTCATTTTTCCGCTCTTGAGCAAACAATTTCTGACTTGAGCGATGAAGAAGTTGTAAGTATCTCTCCCCACAGTAATCATGGCGCTTTATGAATGAAATGCTGATTGTTGGGGATATATCCAGGAACACAATTCCATGGTCGTAGAGAACACTGGTGACGGTCGTCCGAAGGATAGCGATAAAGAGAACTCTCAGGGTTCAAGACCGAATGAAGGTAGCGGAGCTGTCGACATTGATGTGAGCAATCCTGGTTCCTTGAATGCTTCGGGAATCACCCAAGTAAGTATTTCTATTTTATTTCATCCATAGAAGTATAAACTTGTTGATCCATGAATGACTGAACGAGAACGTATGTGAATATATGACAAGTTTTTGCCGAAAATACGTCACCAGAAAATTCAGAACTCAGCATTTTAGGAAAAACGTTGTAGAATCTTCGTCTGATGTCAGATTTTGCTGATTCGTAGATGCATATTCAAGCCCAGGAAATTTCCAAGCTTTATCAAAGAAGCTTTTTAAATTTTGAGCACGTTCAGATCCTGAAAATGACGAAATAGTGAACTTCCAGGAGACTTTCAGAACTTTTTCAGATATCGTGTAGTCCCGAGTTTTGACCATATATTTTTGCTCGTTCATCCGATTGCTATGAAATTTTGACCTGTTGTAGGTAATACCCATAAAAAGATAATGGTATATAATTCAACCCTTGATTCTTCACCAATTGCTCCCAGTTCATCGCGTTGTACATGGCAGTGTAAAATCTCCTCAGGCGTACTTGTTGCAAAACGTGATCTTGTGACTTTCACGTTATTTACTGACATCTAGCATGTATAATGAAATGCTTTAATGATATTAAGCTGATTTCATGTTGTAGTTCATGATTTCCTTTGGTTTCATGCTTGGATGATCCTAATCTCATGTAATCTTCGTATTAGGTACAGAACACCGAAGTTGAGAATGAAGGAACCCAAAATGATGAAACGAGCGACTTTGAGGCTATTGATAGGGAGGATACCATCTATTCTCCTCAAGGTCAGGAAAATGTTATTGATGGAGTCATGGAGGCTCAGATTGTTGCTGTAACAGAAGAATCCAGGACACCGGCAGAAAATACTGAAGAAATTGTTGCCCTGACCGTAGAAGTTGCTCCAATAATTGAAAACCATATGATCGTGCATGAATACCCAAGTGCAGGAGTTTATTTTGATCCCCCATTTGATTCCTCACTCCTGTATCATGAGTTAGTTGGTGGATTCAGCGTTCCCATTGGGTATGCGGGCTTGTACAAGAAAATATGGAAGAAATTTGGCCATATAATTGTTGACAGGAATCCTGGGCGTGCTTATGCTTTAACAATGCAGGTAAGTGTAATATTGCGTGTTGTAAGCGACATATGCACTAGAGCCAAAAATGCTGTAACTCCAGATGTACTCTTTGATTGGGAGTTCAACTTGGAGAATTCTGAGAGACTTGACTTCAATGTGAAGTGGCTTCGTAAGAAGATGAATGCTATTAAAGATTCATGTGAAAATAACATACCCTTTCCAAATGATGCTATGATGGAGAAGGAAGACAAGATCGCCAGGATTATTGAAGAGCTGACCAAGGAGCAGGCGGCTTTGCAGGCTTTGAAGGACGCAGAGGCGCAAAAATCTTTCTTTGCTGATTTTCTTTGATTCATTTTGCATAATCTCTTTGGCTTATGAATTTCTGAGAGATGTGAGGTTTTATTTGGGTTTTGATATCATGGTTTTGGATTGGTAAATGGTTAAGGATTTTCTTTTGGTTTTGATAGAGATCTTCCTTTAAGAAATATGAACTGAATTTCTGATAAATTGCTGAATTCAAATACTGATTGCAAGTGTTGCAAACGTTTTGGAGGAATTGAAATACAATGAAATAAAATCTTAAAACGCAAAATACAGACGTCATGAATGCTCAAGTGCCCAGTACCTCGAATGTCTCGTAATCTTATACAAATGCCTTAAGCCAATTTTTGTGGATTACTGGTAGGGTCCGTCCATCTGTGTTGATCAGTTTGTAATATCCTCCGATCATGGATTTAGCGATCATAAACGGTCCTTCCCAATTGGAGTTCATTGCAGAATGAAGATCTCGTCTAGTTGCCTTGAGAACCAAATTTCCTTCCTTGAACTTGTTTGGCTTTGCAATCCGTGCCTTGAATATCTTCTGTTGATTTGGAATCATTCGAGCGATGTGACTCCAGGGCTGTGGCACATGTGGACACTCGTGCAAAAGGGAGCATCCCTCATATTGCTTGTCATGTTTAGCTGGATCTTCTACAATGAATCGCTTGATTGGATGATCAGCTTGAAGAGGCTCTGGATTCAGCCATTTGGCGAAATATTGCTGCGGTGCGATGATCCATGCATAACATTTTGCAATTGATAAATCATTTGTGGAGTGAATCTCTCGAACCAAATGAGCATATTTGAGAACTGACGATATGGGCACATGAGAAGGAATAAGACTTGCCTGAGCGTGGAATCTCTTGACAAAAGCATTTGGATGCTCCCCAAAATCCTGTGCAAGCTTTGTCAAGGATTTTACCTCCTCTATATATTCAAATGGCGAGATATCTTCCGCTTCTTCTTCCGAGTCAAACGTTTCTTCAGTGGATGAAAGTGCAACCGAAGGAGTTGGGGCAACTTTTCCACCGTGGATCCATGTGCGCCCAAGAATCATGTCATATCCAGGGTCTTCCCGGATTATGTAAAATTTGGTTTCAGTGCAGGTCGAACCTTTCACAACTTTGAGATTGATGAAGCCATATGCATCCTTGAGAGTTCCTTCATGATCTCTGATCGTTGTGGGAGCGTGAGTAGCCTTATGTTGAGTAATGCCAGCAGCTCTAAGAGTCTTTAAAGGAATGATGTTGATAGCAGTACCAACATTAATAAAAGCCCTTTTGAATTCATTTCCTTTGATGTGCACTGTGGCGAGCAGTCCCCAGTCGTTCATTTTTTTGTCAGTGGCTAAAGGTTCGGGAGGTATATCTGAAATTAGCAGGCGCTTCTCGGAAACTATGTGATTCAAAGCCTTAAACATATCTCCTCTTTGCGCCTTCGATAGATAGAGTAATTCGCACACATGCTCTACTAATGACTGGACTGCTTCCTTGACTGGGGCTTCGGAGATAGAGAAAGTTCTGACAGGAAGTGGATCTCTATGCACTCCTTCAGTCCCCAAATTAAGTTCCCCTGACTCGACCTTTTCTTTAAATATGCGCTTCAAAGTCTTACAAGCATTTGTGGGGTGGCCTATGAAACTATGGAAGCGATAGTACCGAGGATTTTCCATCTCCTCTTCAGTTGGTTCCTTCTTTACATATGGCAATTTGATTGCGCCGTCTTGAATCCAGGCTTCTAGCAATTCGATGACTTCTTCAATGGGGCAGGGGAAATCAGGTGCTTCTGGATCTTCCATATGCTGAGGAGCCGTTTCCACATTATCTTTCTTTTGTGCCTTTGAAGGGATGGGAGTAGCATGATTTGGCTGTGGTTCGGCTTTCCGTTTGATCCCTTCTGTGACAGCGTTTGCGGAAGGTTGCAGACTGTACTGCTTATTGACTAGGCGTCTACTTCCCCGAGCATCTTGTGCTTCCTCAGCCTTTGTGTATTTTGTTCTTTCTAACAGAGCAGGCGCAGTGGTTGCCGACCTCTTCGCTGCTTAATGGAGCTCTGAGAAAGTCTGGAATCGGAGATTCTCCAAAATAGCTCTGTAGACTGGGAGAATTCCATTGATGCACAAATATACCAGTTGTTGCTCCGTGACGTTTGGATCATGACAATCCAGGGCTTGGATTATGAATATTTTCACAAAGTCATTGGGATTTTTACCAACTCTTTGAAACATTCTTCCAAGGTCAGAGAGAGTGACTTGCTCTTACATGAAGAAGTATTTTCTGTAGAAGGCGTTAATCATCTCTCCCCAATTATTGATGGTCCCTGGTGCGATATTGTTGTACCAGGTGTATGCTCTGCCTTTCAAGTATTTTTAGAATTCCTTGAGACGGACGACATGTTTATGTTCATGCTCTCCTAAGGCTTCAAGGAAGCGAGATACATTCTCTCGAGCATTACCAGTTCCATCATACAAAGTAAAAGTTGGGGAGATATAACCTTTAGGAAGTGGAGTTCTTTGTGTAGTGATAGGATATGGAGGTTGGTGACGATGGACATGCGGTGTCTTGTCTTTCCCAAGATTCTCCAAAAGGCACTCCAAGTCTTCTCGGGTGATGAAACTTGATGATTCTTTTGACGAATTTCCCGTGGCTTTATCAGTTTCATCGTCATTCACCGTGTGAATCGGAGTTACCTCAGGATCAGCAGCGTCTGAGGACTTCTCATTTTCTTTCCCTTTGTCTTGAACTTTTCCTGACAATTTGTCAGTGAGGGTCTTCAGGTGATCAAATAGCTTTTCTTGTGATGCGGCCATATCCGTCTGATTTTTTGCAAGAGTTTCTTGTGCTTTGACGAGATCATCCATAGTTAGTGGTGGGTTTCCTCTGACCTCTTCGGGATGTCATATGAACAAAGGATGGCCTTCCGCGTTGTTGTGAGGAGGAGTGACGTCACCACTGTTAGTGTTAGCGGCCAGAACCGTTTCCGGGATGTCATCATTGTTGCTAGTACTAGCGATGTTTGCGTTAGGGTTTGTGACCGATCCTGACCTAAGACCAACCATTTTGTGAGAACGAGATATTGCAACCGAGATAATGATCTCCCACTGTGGTCGCTAATCTGTAGATGGGGAAAAACGATCTGCTGGTTTTTGCGGAATTAAGGACGACCGTGCGGAGGAAATTCCTTGAACCGAGCGAAGTGTTTAACCTTACACAAATGCACCGCTATGAAGGGGGTGCTTTAAGTTCGAGAGACCACTCTGTAGTACTCCGTCCTAAACCAAGACAATGGCCGTTCCAGAGTAAATTCGGTCACAAGAGAGGATGGGTTGATCTGTAGGAGGGAAGCTGAGAAATGTGTGAGATCAATGGTGATCTAAGATTGTAGGTGTGTTATGATTTCAGCGTGAAATGCTCTAAATGATTTAATCTTGCCTGATTGAGAGTAATTTCTGTGAGTTCGTGCAGACAAAAGTGCGTCTGTATGAACTTTGGTGAGAAATTGCTCGTTCAGACGATTGTATTCGAATGTTTGATAACCCTTCAAATCTTATTCTTTCAATCAGGATTCAGAGACATTATATAATGCCGGAGTTGAAAACACCATGATCCCATGAAGTGTGACAGTTGATGGAGTGAAGGAGTGGAGAGATAGAAATAATGCTTGAAACCAGTTGCGCTCATCGTGTAGAGACTTGGTTGATTTTCCACCCACTACTTCGCTAACTCCCTCAACTGATTGCACGACTTGCTCACATTTCATCATGTGTTTGAACACATGTGCCATAGACTGCCAAACCAAAACCCTAGTTGATATCCCCCCAAGTGACACGATTGATGTCTCGTGGTTAATTAAGTCAGCTGCTGATTTCATGACTTCGTGGGACGATGAGTCCACGTATTTGAGTTAAACATGATTTTGTAAAATGTTCTGCAACTCATGAATCGAACGTATCTGATGAGACATCGATAGGATCCTCACGTTGAGGAGAGCAAGTGTTGCTCGCTAATTTATTGATAGTTCCAATATTCGTTAATTTGAGTAAATATTGCTCATCTGAGCAAGTGTTGCTCGTTTGATGAAATATTGGTAGCGTGACCAAAATAAAATATTAATTAAAGCGCTGGTAGTTGAACCGAGCATAATTAATAAGAATATTGATCATGAGATCAGTGTGAAATTATTAGTGTTTGAATCTGGAATCATGATCCTTGGATTCAGAAACCCTAATTTGATCAATTAATGACCAATTGATGGTTTATTTGAAATTAACCATAGAATGAAGGAGAACCGGCTTCATGGGACCATGGATCGACCATGAAATTCTCATATGCTCACGTGATCAAAATCCAAGACCTCTTTGAAGAGTTGGTGAGTTGTTGAAAGGATGATTAAATGCTGGTTTAATCATTTACTGAATTACTGCTGGGTTCAGCATTAGGTGATATAACCTAATTAATTATTAAAATATGAGGGACCGACCAAGGGGTTGTGAAACCAGCCCTGGGTTGTCACGGGATCAAATGATGATCGCTCCGTCAAATTCCGAAATTGTTTGGAGAGTTTTTGGACCTAATACGTACAATTGTGCAAATTAGGTCAGATTGTGAAAAACACGTGGGACTAGCTCATTGCGAGCCACAAAGCCAACCCTGGTCGGTCAAGGTAACATGCTTTCATTTTTGAGACGTCCGTGTCTCAGTTCTGAGAATTTTGATATTTTCTGGTGCTCGTTTGAGCGACCATTTGAGAAAATATGACAAAATTAAGGTTTTCTGATAAAACCGTCAAAACTTCATCGGATGAAGGAAAATAATGAAAAGTGAAGGAATTATGAAGAGGTGAGGGACCGACCAAGGGGTCATGAAACCGGCCCTGGGTGGTCACGGGATCAAATGTTGATCGTTTGAGCACTCCCAGATTGGTTGAAACCCTAATTAGCGTCCTTTGGTAGAATCAACATAGATTTCTCATACGAACTCGGATTTTGCTGGTCCGCCCCTCCATTCCGTACGGAAAAGAATTTCCTTTCTCCCTACGCTGGAATATTTAGGATTTAAGCGCTTTTGGGAGGTGAAAACAGCCAGAGAGTAAAACTCAGGAAAATCAAAGGGGCCGGTCCCATAACATTTTTCCTAATATGATAAAACGAAGGAGTTTTGTTTAAATCAAGGAGTTTCCATGAGACGAGGGAAACATCAAAAATCATAAATAATAAAATAAGGGACGTGTGAGTGTGTGGGACCGGCTTGGAGCATGACTGGCTGACCAAGGCCCATTCCAGTGCGTTTTCCCTATTTTATGCATTATTTCATGATTTGAAGGAATTTTCATAATTTGAAGGAAATATTATGAAATCAGGGAATTTTCATGGGATTATGAAAACATGAAAAATATGCTAATAAAAAAGTGGGACGTGTGAGCTATCTAGGGTTTGGCCAACCGGCCATGGCTCGTGCACACGGGTTTCCTAATTTTTATTATTTTTCATGGGACGAAGGAAATATCATGAGATTAAGGAGTTTTCATGAAATTAGGGCAATAATAATAAAATAATAAGGAAATATGAGGTGTGGGGACGGCTGGGACCAAGGCATGGCCGGTTGGCCAATGGTCACGCCCCCTCATGATATCCTTAATTTTATATTATTTCCTCCGCGCGAAGGAGGCACCATGAAGTTGAGGAGTTTCCTCAAAACAAAGGATATTTGTTCAAGCGAAAGGTTTTTCATGAACTCAAGGAAAATAACAAAAAAATATGATAAAAATATGAGACTGGTGTGGGATTGACCACGACATGGTCGGCCGGTCAGTGGATCCATGCTCCCAGCGCCTTGGTCAATTTTTATTTATTTGTTATTTTTCGTCCTATTTTGCATAGGCTCATCGTTTCATCGTATTTTGAAATACTCGCTCATGCGGTGATTATTAATGTATCATTGTTGAATACAATTGCACCATTTGAGACAGGGCTTGCTCAGGTGATAGCCCTGATGCCCGTGCGTCCAATATTTATTACTAATACATGGACTTCTGTTGGGAACAACCATGGTTTGCGTAATGAAATATCTGCGAAAATATTTGAATATTTTCAGTAATTCTGCGGATGAATCCAAGAATTTAGGTGTGAGACAGAGCTTGCTTAAGCGGTAGCCCTGATGCCCTGCATCCAATATTTATTACTAATCCATGGACTTCTGCTGGGAAGAACCATGGTTTGCATAATGAAATATCCGCAAAAATATCTGAATATTTTCAGCGATTCTGCAGATGAATCCAAGAATCTAAGTTTGAGACAGGGCTTGCTCAGGCGGTAGCCCTGATGCCCGTGCATCCAATATTTATTACTAATCCATGGACTTCTGCTGGGAAGAACTATGATTTGCGTAATAAGATATCTGCGAATATATTTGAATATTTTCAGAAATTCTGCGGATAAATCCAAGAATTTAGGAATGATTAATTTATGACTTTATACTAGCAGAGCAAGTTGTTCGGGAGTTGTTCATCCCATGATAGAAATAATGACTGAAGTATTCAGTACTCATGAGATATGTCGTTTTCCATCTGTGAGACTACATATCTATATGAACTCTGAGAGAAAGTATTCTCCATCATAGGATTCGATGAGAGACCCGTGTCTCCATATTCACGCCTAATTGCTGAGTCAGAGGTTCATGTAATTATGGGTTTACGATTTTAGCCTTTGTCGAAAATCCACCATCTACAATCTCTTACGGCCGCTCGGTTTAAAGACTTCTTTGGGATTGAGAAGCTCTATTAGTACCGTTGGTGGGAAACTAGATAATTGCAGTTTATTATTATTTTTCAATTGATTTGATTGGCTAACGGTTGTTGAAATTTGATTGCACCTAGTTTGTTGATGTATGAGAACCTTCTCTTCTGATATAAAATTCACTCAAGCTAGATCGAAGTTTCGATGGGAGATCTTTACACTATTTGTAGATCTAAAGACGTCTTGTGATAATACATTGTTAACAGACTCCATTCTGTGTGTGATTCATCACAAGAGATTCAAGTTGATTGTGTGCATGTGTTTATTGAAGATATAAGAACATTTGAAAACAAAGAAGATATTTGGGTTCATAATCTTCGGTGTGCACAAAACTTGTTTCGGCTGGAAAGAGATCCAACCATAATCGGTTTATCTTTGTGATTCAAAGTATTGATTGAAAAATCTAAACAAATACTTTGGTAATTGTTATTGGATAGATATAAGAACCTGACAAAGGAGTTTATTGGGATAAACGGAAGAGCCTTTTGTCAAACTCATATCACGTTGTTTGAAAAGAGTTGTTACCGAACAAATTTGTCGTTCCTTTACTGTTTGGAATACGAACCAAAGGAATTGTTCCAAGTGCGTAACTTATTACAAGTTGGAGGCGCAGGGATACTGAGGGAACTAGGTGAACTATAGGTTTAGTTGCTTGGTATCAACTATACGAAGTTGGTTTGATTTTGTATAGCGGCTTAATTATGAGAATATTCAATTTTAGACTAGGTCCCGGGGTTTTTCTGCATTTGCGGTTTCCTCATTAACAAAATCTTGCTGTATCTTTTACTGTTCAATTTCCGTAATTATAATTATTTTATTATAATTATAAGTAAAATACACAAACGTTAATTCCTATTTACTTGATAACAATCCTATTGTGTTTGGTTAAGTCCGAACCTATTATCAAGTAAACATACTTCGTTGTTGTATTGTCTCGATCTTGTATCCATAGTCAATCACACAAGTTATCTTGTTGTCATATTGTCTTGATCTCGTATCCATAGACGATCACATGAAGTGTGAACCGATTAGTTATATTATCTCGACTCAGTCCATAAACAATCACTTTCGGAGAAAGGACTTATAGGTGGAAAAGTTTTATATTGAGGTATATTTGGGTACCCTCGTCTTTTCAATTGGTATCAGAACAGGCAAACACGAAAAGATCTAACAATCCGTGTTTGGTGCGATCCATCCTATAAGCAATGAACTCGAGTTCTCATGAATCGACTTCAATTAACGTACCGCCAAGATTTGACGAATAAAACTATCTATGGTGGAAATATGCTATGAAATATTTTCTTCAATCACGAGACTTTAATACATGGCTATTAGTCATCGATGATTATAATCGCCCGAAATTAAAAAAATTGGAAATTGAGTTTAAACGCTTAATGGATTTTTTAAACAAAGAAAAGGCTTTTGCTAAGCAGAATTCAGATGGTTTGAATGCTATAATGCATGTTGTAAGTCGTGATATACAACATCATGTATCAACATGTCAAACTTCGAAAGAAGCTTGGGATAATCTTCAGATCGTGTTCGAAAGAAATACATCAGATAAAGAAGCTAGACTTCAAACTCTTATGTTCGATTAGGAAAACCTTCGAATGGAGGAATACGATACTTTTGAATAGTTTTATATTAAACTCTCCGAGATGGTAAATTCTTCTTTCTCTCTTGGAAAGACTATTTCTAAAAAAGATATAGGTTGCAAAATTCTCAGATCGTTGCCATCTAGATACGTTTCTAAGAAGCATGCAATCATAGAAGCAAATGATCTTTCAACACTCTCACGAAGCATACTCATTGGAAAGTTAAATATCTTTGATCATGAATCACAGTCTATTCAAAGTAAAGGAATCGCTTTTAAAGCTGCAAAAATTTCGAAAGCTCCAATGGAGAGGTATAGACAGATGGATGATTCAGATGAACAGATTGCAGAAAACTCTGATGATGAAATTGAACAATTATTATGATTGATTACTAGACAGTTTTGAGATCTCTTAAAGAAAAGAAATAAGATATTCATAAAGGATGCTCATCGATCTTCTTATCCACATGATCGAGTTCTTGTCAAAAAGAATGAGGAAAAATATGATGAATATTAGCCTCAGTGCTTTAAGTGTAAAGGTCTTGGTCACATTGCTAAAGACTGTCCCAAACTTAAGAAATACACTGGAAGCAAGGCTCTGGATGTAACTCTAGATGAGACCTCTGATTCTTATGAAGAGGAAACAACTAATATAGCATTAGTTGTCAATCTTATTTCTTCCTCCCCCATTAGTGATTTACCCATTTTAGAAATGGACATGTCTTCTGATATTATTAAATCATCTAATGGTAAAGGGAAAAATAAGACAAGATGCAAAAATTGTCTCTGTTGATGGTGGTTTTTAGTTTAGGGTCAAAAATTGTAAATCCTCGTATTTAATGCACTTTTATCCTGCAAAGGAACAAAATCCATTTGGAAAATGATGAATGTTCTTTACTTATATATGTGTCGAGTAATTCGACATATTTATGAAATATATCAAAATTGGTGCATCAATCCAAGACATTCTATAAAATTCAACCTATTGCATTAGTTATTAATGCATTAACCTGCCTGGTATTTTCCTATGCTATGTTCTCAGCCGAACTCTCATTATTGACATGACATGATGATGGAGTGTTCACTCTCAGCAGAGTAGCATGAATCTCCCGAAGTTCTAATATTGATATCTGCATGAAAATACCCAAGGGGCTACATCACTCTCTGACAAAGAGAATCTCATATCAACGCGCTTTTAAATCAGCTTAATCGCGCTTGAATTCCTTAAAGGAAAATCTAGACTGATTATATCAGTGATCATGGCCACACAATTTGGCTGCATAATTCAACAAACCTAGACCACTCCTGGCGGAACTAGGTGATTACTATACTAACCGTGGGCCCAACAATGTCCCAACCAACTGGACTTTGCTTCAACGCGTCCTAGTGTTGCCGAACGCTAACATGGTGATCGCGTTATTGAAAGAAGCTCGAATGAGCTAAACTATCTAAAACAGTCTCAATAATGTCGCGGACATCTAACTTTGCCAGCCAAGTTGGACGGTTTAGAGTTGCCCACTAACAATTAAGGAAGCACGAGCATGATCATCAACGGGACCACTAGTGCCCTAGTCGATCGACTCACATGCGGAAAACCTATAGAATGCTCAATCACTTACCCAAACAAGGTCGTTCACGTTGTGTAAGATAACTCGAAAAAATTGAGACCGTAAAAAACGGTCTCAAAATGCATCACGCCCGTCCAACTTCGCCGGCCTAGTTGGACGGCTTAGATATCATTTCGAGCAATCAAAAAGATGCTGATATATTCACCATCAGCCTAAACTCTCCCTTGGTCAATCGACCTATCCCCAACGGGACCAAAACATATTAAAACGCCGGAACCAAGAAGGGTGATCACGCAACCTCTAAAAACCCTAAATTGAATAAGCGGCATTGTACAACTTCCGCTAATCGGTCGTATCCGTCCAACTTCGCCAGCCTAGTTGGACGGCTTAGATTATATTTTCAACAATCAAGGAGATGCCAATGCATCCACCATTGAACCAATACCACACGTGGCCAAAGGCCTTGCTCATAGCACGGCCAAAACACACCAAATCGCCAGCCCAAAGTAGCGTGAACACGCTATTTTTCAAAAAACTTAAAAATACTCCGTGGAAACACAACATTGTCGCAAATCGATCTCAACCACTCGTCTTCACTGGCAGAATTGAGTGGCTTAGGTTTAATCTTAGACGGCCCCTAAGATGTCAACGTGATCATTGTGGACTCACCTTTACACGTGATTGACTGGCCTACGTAAACTAGGGCTCAATGCCTCGGAACGCTCGCTCAATAGGGAGTTGGCCGATCGACCCTAAACCCTAAAATTGCGTCAAATGGCGTTGGAAAATTGCCGCAAATCCATCACGACCTTCCAAATTCGCCATCCTAGTTGGATGGTATAGATATATTTTTAAAAAACAAGCAAACCAACATTGTGAAGACTGACCATCCTTCTTCCACATGAGGCGATCGGCCAAGTAATGGCATGTCCCTAGGGCCACTAAATGATCACCCAAAGGTGGTCGATCATGCTCCCACTTTTGAGACGCTTATCCGCGGCTTATTCAATAAAGCTCAAAAAAATGATGCTTCATACACATCGATAAATTTGAGCTGCTTTACATGCGTCGAATACATACATATTTTATTTTGGCCTCATAAACAACTTAGTTGGTTCACCTAATAGGACCATGCTATTCTCAGCGGTGGGTCCCATGACTTGACCCACTTATTTGAGACATCAGACATGTCACAAACTGGGGGATGCTTACCGGGGTATTGGTCTGGCGGTTTACAACGTGCGATGTGCAATGCATCCATTAAAAGAATGTGTCAGGAAAGATGGGCGGTTAAAAGTATGAGAAGTGGTGGAAGAATGTGTGATCGACTACTTCACTACTTCACTACCTCATAAAGGAAACACGATGATCACTACCTTCCACTCAAACCCACATCTCCACTACTTCACTTCCTCCACTTCCTAAGAGATCAGTGTGCGCTCAATGACTTGCATAAAATAGATTTTCAATTGAGTTCAAAAGGACAGACAACAAGTGTTATCAACACAAGTAACCAGAAACCATTTTTCTGATACGCAAGTCATAAACAACCATGCCTTCAACATTCTGATCTCAAAACACCTTCTCCGCTTCCCTCCCTAAGATCAACCCTTCTCTTTCACCTTGTGACCAAGTTGAATCTGGAACGACCATTTCTTGGTTTAGGCAAAAGTCTTACAGATTGATCTCTCGAACCTAAACGCATTCCCGTGCAATGCATTTGTTTAGGGTTTGAATTCGTTTATCATCAACACTCCCCAAATTACCAAAAATAGTAGAATCAGTTTTTACCCATAAACAACTGGCGACCACAGTGGGAGATTAATCTCTCGGTTGCAAGATCAATTTTCAATTTCATTACAATTTTCTCAAATTCAGAATAGTTGGTCTTGGCATCAATTCGACTTCAAACTCCGAGCGGGACCATTCAAACGGCGATGTTCATCTTTCCAATGATAATCGCACAACCAATGGAGAAATTCCTGCCCTAATATAATTGGCTCGAGTAAATGAAATACATATGAGGAACATGGACGTTATAAAAAATGATGATATAGAACATACTCAACTTCCTCATCAAGCTCACATCATATTTAAGCGGCTTCCCCGCTCCGGAGATTCCAACGATGAGGACTACCTCTTCAACCGATGATCATCCTCAAATCAATAGACTCACCACCAACCAACGGCCAATGGAACAGGAGGCGGCTTCTCTATTATAAATCTTGTGCGATCTTTTACACCTCTCAAAGGACCAACGAGTGGAAACGTTTGTTGCAATCAATCAGATAGCCTTAGACGCACGTTTGGCCCCTTCGCGCAATTATGCATTAGAAACATCAGAGGTATCCATAAACAATGTCATGTTTACCGAAGACGACATGATGGCATAGGAAGGTCACAACAACGCCATGCATGTTATTGCATGCATCAAAGGTTCAGAATTCAAAAGAGCTCTTATCGACACTGGAACATCTTCGAATGTCATAACTCTTAGAACTCTCAGGACATCTAGGGTTTGACCAGACAAATTCATACCGCAGCCTACCACAATGACGTACTTCGAAGGAAACCAAACCAATACATACGGGTATGTTAACTTGAATATATTAGTAGGGCATATCCAGTCGAAAGTAAAATTCGAAGTAATAGAGAAAGAGCCGGATTACCATATGATATTGGGAAGGCCATGGATTCATGATAATAAGATTGTCCCGTCGACGTATCACCAATGCCTGAAAACCACCCTGAACGAAGAAGTTGTTTGCATACCCATGTCATTGTCTCCTTATGCACCGATTTGTAGCGTGGAACTATTTGAACCAAAAAGGAATTCACAAAGATCATCAAACAAGGTTTACTACACACCACTTCCCACGTGGATATCGATCAAAGAGGAAGACCGACTCGCATCACTGAATAGGGAGGCCAAGTCTTGTGGCATGGCTCCACTAACGAGATGTGCTAACTCTTCTTCATCAAGTGGAGGCTTAGTTCACCTACATACTAAGAGGGATCAGACCTTTATGGCGAGCTGGGACCAGCAAGGTAAAACTGTATATCTTCGCCGATGTTAGCAACTAGCAGGGGAGGCTGTCACCCAGTCTCTCCGCCCAATAGAATGCAATCACAGTGAAAAGCTGCAAGAAGAAGTACTGGATGCTCCACGACAGATACATGACGACACCGACTCCATAACCTTTGAACTCGAAGTCATCAATATCGGAGACTAAGAATCTCCATGACCTATCTCCATCAGTTCGACTATATGTAAGGACGAACGCGCAAAGCTTGTAAACCTTCTCAAAAAATATCAAGACATATTTTCATGGACGTCTGAGAAAATGCCCGGCTTGGTTTAAAAACTGGTCACCCATCATCTACATATAAAGTCTGGATATAAACTGATCAAACAATCTCCAAGGAAATTCAGACACGATGTGGAGGAGCAGATCAAAACTGAGATTCAGAAGCTTTTAACTATTGGCCTCATCAAGCCCATCCACCATCCTACCTGGTTAGCCAACATAGTTCCTGTAAAGAAGAAAAGCGGCCAAATCAGATGTTATGTTGATTTCAGAGATCTGAACAAGTGCTATCCCAAAGACAATTTTCCCATCCACAACATTAACATGCTAGTAAATTCTACCAGAGAACATGGCATGTTCTCTTTAATGGACGGATACAGAGGATACAACCATATAAAGATGTATGAACATGATGCAAGTAAGACAGCTTTTCAAACTCCTCTCGAAAACTTTTACTATACTATGATGCCTTTTGGTTTGAAGAATGCGGGTTCTACCTATCAATACGCCATGAATGCAATTTTTCACGATATGATGCACAAAAAAATCGAAGATTATGTAGATGACATAGTGGTCAAGTCAAATACTCGTACAGCCTAAACAGACACCCTACAGCAAGTGTTCGAAAGATGTCGCGAGTACAAATTGAAGATGAACCCTCTGAAATGCGCTTTCAGAGACTCTTCCGGCAAATTTTTGGGATTCCAAGTCACCTCTGAAGGAATTAAGGTCGATCCAACCAAAACCCAAGCTATCCTCACGATGCCTCCCCCACAAACTGTGAAAGAACTCCAAAGCTTCATGGGCAAGGTAAACTATATCTGACGTTCTATACCTGGTTAGGCCCAACTTATCGCTGCATTCACTCCCCTGTTGAATAAGGGAGCAAGATTCATCTAGAGTACAAAGTAACAAGAAGCATTTCGGAAGATCCAGCAAATATTGTCGTCACCTGCCGTCATGAAATCCCCCATGCAAGGAAGAGTGTTATGCCTCTACACCGCTTCTAGTGACACTGCTGTCGAGGCCCTCCTTGCTCAGGAAGATGATGAGGGGATTAAACATCCTATATACTACTTCATCCGTACATTGAGAGATACTGAACTCAGATCCCCCAAAGCATAGAAAGCATGCTTAGCCCTAGTTCACGCTGTGCAGAAATTCAGGCATTATCTATTGTCGAATAAGGTGGTGTTAATATCCAGAGCTGACCTTATAAAGTTCTTACTCTCGAAACCATCCTTGATAGGCAGACCGGCCAAATGGTTGCTTCAAACGTCATAGTTTGATATAACATGCGCTCCTCCGAGAGCTATCAAAGGGCAAGCGGTGACAGATCTTCTAGAAGCATTCCCAGGAGAAGGAACCACCGCGCTACATGAGGACCTTCCTAGAGAATTTCTGGAAATCTCTTTTATCGAAAAGGAGACGTGGCTATTGTATTTCGACGGTTCTGCTACTCCTAGCAATAATACTAGAGGAGCGTGCATAGTTCTAGTATCTCCAATGAGCGAAGTATTTTCGCATTCTTTCAAGTTGGACTTTCAATGCACCAACAATTCGGTAGAATACGAAGCTTTCCTCATAGGACTGTCACTATCCAAACAAGCTGGAGCCACATAACTGGAAGTTAGAGGTGACTCTAAGTTGCTGGTCAATTATATGAATGGGGTCTACTCACTCAAAGAGGTAATGCTATCCCCTTATAGATCCGAGGCGCAAAATCTATTGAACTATTTTATCGATGTAACCATAACCCATATTTTGCGCAATAACAACAAACACGCCTATTGCTTAGCTACATTAGCCTCGAAGCTGCAATTTGAAGGTTTGGAAGAAACTTTGGTTGTAAAGAGACGGGATGTAGCGTCGACATGGCTTGCAGAATCTAAAGATGCTGAAACTGACAACTAGAGGACTCCAATCATTCAAGAGCTTAACAGTTCACTCTCCCAAGGGAAGGTCAGTCTCAAAACCCTGCAAAGCTTTTTCATGCTTCATGCAGTATTGTACCACCGGAATCCAGATGGGTCTCTATCAAGATGTCTTGGAAACGAGGAAGCGCAACTACAACTTAATCGTATTCACAACGAAATTTGCGGACAGACGTTAGTAACTCTTTATCGATGCCTCAAACGCCTTGGCTTCTACTGGCCAGATATGTAGACTCAATCTCGATCACTCCAAGGGTCTTGATCCAATTGTCAAATACCACTACACCGATTGGAGGTTTTTAACGTAAATCACACTGGGAACTGGCGAGAGACGTATGTCAATTACCTTTGAGACGGAGTACTCCCTGCAAGCAAGAAGGATGCAGCCAAAATGAAGTAACGAGCCAAGAGATTCGTATTTCATGAAGGAATCCTGTACCGCAAAAGCTTTGGAAGCGACCTATTACGGTGCCTGGCCGAAATGGAGATCCCGATTCTGATGAAAGAAATGCACGAAGGTGAACACCAGGGAAATAAAAATCTATTTCTCCAAATACACTAGAAATACTATGATAGACACATTTTTGTGTCTGAATTTTCCTTAGTGTCTCTATTGTTAGTGCTTGATTCTGTAATTATTATGGTATTTTTTATGTTTGTGTAGGTGTTTTTGGAGAAATACACTTGTCTGGAAAAAGTTGCTCAAAAAGTGTTATTTGGACCCCACGGAGAAAAGTGATAAAGGCACCCTCATTTTGGATAAGGGCACCCCCAGGGAGCCAGCCGCTATTAGCACCCCCGGTTTGGTTAGAGGGACACCATCTTCTTTATTTGAATTTTCAGAAAATGGCGGGAAAAACTCTTATCAAAACTGTGAAATTAGGGTTCGTGATTTGAAGACGATTTATGGAGACTAAAAGGCTGCAAATTATTTGGGTGACTTGATTGAGTCTCGCAGGCCTGATAATGGGTTTGTCTTCGAAGGGATTGGGCTGGATTTTTGGTTTGAAGAAAACAGAGAATATTATTCTCGGGTTATTTCTGGGAAGTTGTGATGATTCTGGAGGAGTTTTAAGGAGACTTAATCGCTGAAAATCGTTGACAATATCCTGTTAGATCAAAACAGGGTTGGTAATTGATTGTTTCACGTAAAAAATGGAGGAAATCTGTTGATTATCGTTAGGCAAGGAAGAGAGAATAACTCGGGAATAAATAGAATATTACTGCATTTACTTGAGATATCATGGGGTTTGGAGAATGTTTCACTCAACTGAGACGAGCTTGGAACACGCCATTGGCAGGAAAACACGAGAGCATCTTCTGGTAGACGGGTGGACAATTAAGGGGAGAATATTTATTCCTGTGATTGCAAAGAATACAAGAAGAATATTTCGGGAGTTATTAAACATAATTTTTGATCATGTGAAGTGTATAAATAGGTGCTTCAAGTCTTAGGAGTGGGGACAGAGAGTTTGGGAGCAGTTTGGAACGTCACAGAGCGAAATCGAGAGCTGCAGAGAATTTTTTTTTTTGCTGTTGTGATCATCAAGAACACGAAGAACATACGGCTAGAGACAATCATTAAAAATTGTCACTATTCTTAGGCTTAGCAACAGTTTCGCAGCGATAGCTGAACAGTAACCGCGACAGTTTCTTTATATCATTCTGTAACAGTATCATTTGCAACAATTATAATCGTTACAAATTGTTGTTTTCATATATTTTCATCCTTGTAAGCACCTTTTGAGTAATGAAATCAATTTTTGAGCGTATTTGCATGATGGGAAGCTAAACCCATCCTCTGGGGCGATGGAGGAAGCCAAATTTCACAAATGTGGTAATTATATTAATTCTTGTTGTGACTATTTGCACTGTTATTCAATTGATTTATGAGTTTCATTGAATGGTTGTGATTACAATTGATGGGTCACGCTTAGCTTAGATGTTTTGATGTCCCATGCTTTAGTTTTACACCCATTACTTTCGAAATCTATCTTAGGCAATGAATTAGAGTAAATAAAACTTTATCATTTGAGATTTTATTGTTTAAAATTGATATATGAACCATATGAGTGTGAAAATTGGTGGAATCCTAGCCCTAGCATCTCCATAATTTTTACAAAACTTTATTTTGAGTTTGTTTTATTTTTGCTTTAAAAATTAAGTCTAAAAAATCTGCTTTCACAAGTCTCAACGAACCTTTTACTACAACATCATTGAAAATAACCATCATACTACTGGCCAACCATAGAAGACGATGTTGCTGTGTTTGTTCAAAGATGCAACGAATGTCAAATTCACGGAAATCTTATTCATGCACCTTCTACTTATTTATACTCGGTGAGTATCCCGTGGCCATTTTACAGCTGGGACTTGACATCATTGGGAAGGTCAACCCGCCATCATCAAAACAGCACGAGTATATCATAACCACAACGGATTATTTTACCAAGTGGGTTGAAGCCACTTCTCTACGTGGGACTACTGGAGCAACAATCGCGGCGTTCATTAAGGAACACATCATTTGTCGGTTTTGCGTAACTAAACATATAATTACTGATAATGGCACTCCTTTCGCCAACAAACATGTACGAGAATTTCTCTAAGAATATGGTATTAAGCAGGTCTTCTCCACCATCTACTACCCCCATGGGAACAGGAAATTCGAAAGCACCAACTAAACCTTAATTCGGATTCTCAGTCGAATAGTGCATGATCATCCCAGAACATGGCACAAGCAGCTACCAATGATATTGTGGGCATATCGGACATCACTTAGGAGTTTTACAGGCGTTTCCCCTTACTCACTCGTCTACGGTGCAGACGCGATTCTCCCGACGGAGATTAAAATTTCGTTAGCCAGGATTGCAGTAGCAAGTGGGGTTCACTGAAATGAATCTTAAGTATCGAGCTCCAGGATTCCCGAGTTGGACACCCTAGACTCTAGGAGAGATAAAGCCGAGGAACGTACACAAACATACAAAAGAAAGATCTCCAGAGCGTATGACAAAGTTGTAAAACCACGAGTTTTCAAAGTGGGAGATTTAGTTTTGAATACTGCCAAGCACATTCAACAAGACATATCCGCATCAAAATTCTCTCCAAAATGGGAAGGTCCCTACGTGATCACCAAGGCTTACAACACTGGCTATTACAAGACTATTAAAGAGGATAGAGGTAAATTTGAAGCAGTCATCAATGGAAAATGGATCAAGGCATACTACGCCTGACCATCATTCTATCTCTTGCCGCCTCGCAACGCAACAATCAGGCATTATCACTCTTCCCATGTCTCAGTTATTAAATTCTCTATTAATGAAAACATGTTGATGTAAAATCATTCACTTAAAAAAAATCCAATACAATTTATTTTCTAAAGCGAGGTTCAAAACCCCAAAAAAAAAAAACGATCCAAAAATCATTATGCCTACTTATTCAAGACAAAATTACGACTCAGAAGAGGCCGTCCAACAAATTGTAATTCCTTGAAAGCATTATTTTCAGCCTCTCTTGATACTTCTCAGTCCTACTCTTCAAGTCTCGGATCGCCTGCTCCACTTTATCAGATTCTGCAGCCAAGGCCTTCTCCTCTTCCAAGATGGCTTTCATAGCAGGGAAAACATTGGCGATGATACCAACTTGATCAACCTTGATAACATCAAGGCGCTGCCGTAACCATCCCATGTTGAGCTCCATGTATTCATATGTAGATATCATGTCCTCCCACTTCTCAATACTTGATTCAGCAACATCACAAACGGATGCGCCTTCCATCTCGACAATCATGGGTAGAGGACAGTTCATTATAGTAACTAAAGCATATGAGCAGTGTTGCTCCACATTCCTAGTTGTAATATGGCCGTAACTTCTCCATATTTTTGCACACAGAGGCATGAACTCCTTCCTCACTAGAAAACCGCCAACAGCCCGGTAACTAGAAGACAAACATCTTATGTGAACATCTAAACGCAAGCCCGCATTGGGGTACTCATATGAGGAGATACCCAAATCAACATCTTCCAGGTCAGCAGCAGGTGATTTGGAGCTTAAAGGGGAAGGAGTGGTTAAATCATCATCATCAACCACTGTTACGCATGTTCCAGAATGATACCTCTACAAAAAAAAAGGAAAGAGAAGAAGGAGAAGATCTCCTCACCTACAGGCCATGACAGATGAATACACATTCACTAGTGGAAAATATACCGGTATGATATTCTTGACTCGCATAGTTCGAGCAGGAGAACCATCACAAGGCTCAGGAATTCGGCCGCTCTGAAAGAAAATGATGATTAAATGTCAAAAGAAAAAGAAGAATCACTACTTCAAAATTAGTAAATATTCAGAATCGTACTCTGGATACGAGATGCTTGCGCTTAGCAGAAGAATATAACCGAGCTGAAGAAGATGATTGACTTCTATCTGACATGATGAAAGCAGGAAATCCCAGCAGGAGCACTATTATCTCGGAACAATAAGGGTGTCTCTGTATATATACATGACAGAAACCCTAAAACAAGACTGAAAAGTTGTAGCAAGATTCATCCGATAAGCGAGGATTCAACGCTGATTTGGTCCCAAATTCTAGTAGCAGCCACCTCCCTGTGGGGATAAACACAGAGCACCAATTTCTGCATGAAGATACTCGTGCAGAGCGAGAAATAAATAGGAAATACGACCTCCCTTTCATATGCATCAATCCCAGACATTCTATAAAATTCAACCTATTGCATTAGTTATTAATGCATTAACCTGCCTGGTATTTTCCTATGTTATGTTCTCAGCCAAACTCTCATTATTTACATGACATGAAGATGGAGTGTTCACTCTCAGCAGAGTAGCATGAATCTCCTGAAGAGCCAGTATTGAGATTTGCATGAAAATACCCCAGGAGATACATTACTCTATGAAAAAGAGAATCTCGTATCAACGCGCTTTTAAATCAGCTTAATCGCGCTTGAATTCCTTAAAGGAAAATCTAGACTGATTATATTAGTGATCACGGCCACACAATTTGGCCGTATAATTCAACAAACCTAGACCACTCCTAGCGGAACTAGGTGATTATTGTACTGACAGTGGGCCCACCAACCGAACTTTGCTTCAATGCGTCTGAGTGTTGCCGGATGATAACAGGGTGATCGCGTTATTGAAAGAAGCTCGAATGAGCTAAACTATCTAAAACAGTCTCAAAAATGTCGTGGCCGTCCAACTTTTCCAGCTTAGTTGGATGGCTTAGAGCTTCCCACGAACAATTAAGGAAGCGCAAGCATGATCATCAGCGGGCCCACTAGTGCCCTAGTCGATCAATTCACATGCGGCAAACCTATAGAATGTTCAATCACTTATCCAAACATGGGCGTTCACATTGTGTAAGATAAATCGAACGAATTGAGATCGGAAAAAACGGTCTCAAAACGCATCATGCCCGTCCAACTTCGTCGGGCTAGTTGGACGGTTTAGATCGCATTTCGATCAATCAAAGAGATGCCGATATATTCACCATCGGACCAAGCTCTCCCTTGGTTAGTCGACCTATCCCCAATAGGACCAAAACACATTAAAACGCCGACCCCAAGAAGGGTGATCACGCAGCCTCTAAAAACCCTAAATTGAATAAGCGGCGTTGTACAACTTCTGCTAATCGATCGTATCCGTACAACTTCTCCTGCCTAGTTGAACGGCTTAGATTGTATTTTAAACGATCAAGGAGATGCCAACGTGTCCAACATATAACCAATCCCACACGTGTCCAACCGGCTTGCTCATAGCACGGCCAAAACGCACCAAATCGCCAGTCTAAAGTAGCGTGAACACGCTGTTTTTCAAAAAACCTAAAAATACTTTGCGGAAACACAAAACTGTCGCAAATCGATCTCAACCACTCATATTCGCCGGCCGAATTGAGTGGCTTAGGTTTAATCTTAAACGGCCCCGAAGATGTCAACGTGATCATTGTGGACTCACCTTTACACGTGATTGACCGGCCTACGTAAACTAGGGCTCAAAACGTAAAATTGCGTCCAACGACGTTGAACAGTTTCCGCAAATCAATCACGACCATACAACTTCGCTAGCCTAGTTGGATGGTATAGATCTATTATTAAAAAATAAGCAAAGCAAAATTGTGAAGACCGACCATCCTTCTTCCACATGAGGCAATCGTCCAAGTAATGGCGTGTGCCTAGGGCCACCAAAATATCACCCAATGGTAGTCGATCATGCTCTTACTTTTGAGACACTTATCCTCGACTTATTCAATCATGCTCAAAAATAATGATGCTTCATACACATCGATCAATTTGAGCTGCTTTACATGCGTTGAATACATACATATTTTATTTTGGCCTCATAAACAACTTAGTTGTTTCACCTAATAGGACCATGCTATTCTCAACGGCGGGTCCCATGACTTAACCCACTTATTCGAGACATCAAACATGTCACAAACTGGGGGATGCTTACTGGGGTATTGGTCTAGCGGTTTACAACGTGCGATGTGCAACACATTCATTAAGAGAACGTGTCAGGAAAGATGGGCGGTTAATAGTAATGAAAAGTGGTGGAAGAACATGTGATCAGTCTTCCTCATAAAGGAAACACGATGATCACTACCTTCCACACAAACCCACTTCTCCACTACTTCACTTCCTCCACTTCCTAAGAGATCAGGGTGCGCTCAATGACTTGAATAAAATAGATTTTCAATTGATTTCAAAAGGACGAACAACAAGTGTTATCAACACAAGTAACCAGACACCATTTTTCTGATACTCAAGTCATAAACATCCACGCCTTCAACATTCTAATCTCAAAATACCTTCTCCACTTCCCTCCCTAAGATCAACCCTTCTCCTTCACCTTGTGACCGAATTGAATCTGGAACGGCCATTTCTTGGTTTAGGCCAGACTCTTACAGATTGATCTCTCGAACCTAAAAGCATTCACGTGCAATGCATTTGTTTAGGGTTTGAATTTGTTTCTCATCAACACATCCCAAATTACCAAAAATAGTAGAATCAGTTTTTATCCATAAACAGTCTCAAAAACATAATTGCTAAAAGTTGCATATGCAACACAAATCAATCTCAGGATACTTCATTAGTTCGAGGTAAGAAGAAGGGACTCCTTCATACTATACTAGATTCAGAACACTCTGGTTGTTCAAAATTCCATAATGAGAGAATATCTCATACTAATACCACCTGATTGGTATTAGCATTTCTTCCTCATCTTATGTGCCAAATTTAGTGAGGAAGAAGAAAGATCAAGGCACTTATGTGTAGATTATGGGAATAAAATCTAGTAATTGCAAATAATTGAGATATTCGTATTTATAGGAATATTATATTTTCAGAAGTATGAAAATTATAAAAAGATCCCTCTCCTTCTTTGGTCATTCCTTGTCCGAACTATAAGTCTGCTTCTTCTCCGGATATTGAGAAATCAAAGAGTAAAATCAAAATAAGAGATTGTCTTAGCAAGAAGGAAAGAGAGAATATGTTGAAGAAAGATTAGTGTATTGAAGCATTGACACACTTTTGTGTTCAATCAAAAACAGAATTACATGTTCTTGCAGAATCCTTCACGAAAATTTCTCAACTGCAAGAAATTCTGGTCAAACAACAAGGTTATCTACTTGATGAATTTCACAAGCTGGAGACTGAAAGTAATAATCTTCCTTCCTCTAACATTGAGATGAAGGATTAATCGGGAAAATATACATCAGCTTTTTATTTCTTTCAATAAATTGTATAAGGTTTATTTTGAATAAAACTATCTTATTATTTATGAATAAAATTATAAGTTTATAATTTTTCTTTTGATAGTTTTTGATTACATAGCATGTGCTTGAATGCTTTATTTTATTGCTATGTATGTATACGGGATGTTTGATTTCGGTTTTCATGACCTTAATATTCAATCTCATATGTGTGAACCCCTAAGGTTTAGGTGACTTTTTGATTTAGCGGGATTAAGTTCTAGCCCATGCTGGTAGGATTTATCAAAGGATCATGAGGGGTTCTGATTGAAACAATATGTGAAAAAGTCACAATATGTTGAATCGTTTTTGGTTTAGCATAAAAGCATATGTGTTTCGGGGTTTCAACTTTTGCATTGCAATAGTTAAAACCTGTTTTCAACCTTTCTCTGGTAAAGGTTGCTCTTTGTTGTTCTTTTGTCGTGCGAGAGGATGACAAAAGAACGGGGGAGAGTTCTATCTTGAACTGGCGCTTAATGACATATCTTTATGGGGAGAAGATGAAGCGGAACTTGAGGTAACGAATTTGTTAGTTAATCATTTTCATGTTTAAGAAAAGCCTGATTTTATTGTTGTTTGAGGGTGAAAATAGTTTCTGCTGGTTTCGGTAATTTCGTGTGGTGTGGGTGAGAAACGAGTCTAAACCCTAAACAATGTACTGCAAGGGAGTAATTTAGATTCGAGAGATCAATCTATACAAATCCGGACTAAACCAAGAAATGTCTGTTCCGGAAATTCTTCGGTCACAAAGTGAAGGAGAAGGGTTGGTTTTGGGGAGGGAAGCGAAGAGAGTGTTGAGACCAGAATAGTTGATTCTGGAAGAGTAGTAGTTTTACGACTTGTATCAGGAAGCGGGAAGCTAATAGACATGAAAGCTAGCAAAAAAAATTCTAAGTGTTGTATGCTCCTGATGAGAACTTGTTATTCTAATGAAATAGGGAAGACCTATTTATACAAGTCGTAACCCAAACGTACTCTGGTCTCGTAAGAAATAGAAACGACTGAGTAAAGTGGAAGGAGGTGGTAACGGGTAACGTCTGTAATTGATGTTCCATAATGAAAAAAATGTTTCACCATTAATCATTGTATTTACTAACCGACTCATTCTTATGACACTTTCTTGTAACGAGCGTAGTGTACGCCACACGTTGTAAACCGCCAAACCAATACCCTTTATGAGCATCCACCAGTTTGTGACATGTGTTAGATGTCTCGAGTGTTTTCATGGAAAAACGTGTATCATGGTGTTATGTGTGGCATGGTGACATGCCAGTGTACATGGAAGAGCCGGTATGACTTTGCCATAGAATAGGCGCGGCCAAAATTAGTGTTTGGGTACAAACCGTGATGTTTTGGCTTTGGGCTGCAAGTTAGGTGGAGAACTTGAACGGTTGAGATCTGCATCTTAAAGAGGAGGGTAGCCATTAATTATTGCAACCCTCCGTTTTAGCAGCCAGCGTTGAGCATGGCTTTGCCATAGAGTAGGCGCAGCCAAAATTAGGGTTTAGGTGCAAACCGTGATGTTTTGGCTTTGAGCTGCAAGTTGTCATGCGTTAGGTGGAGAACTTGGATGGCCGAGATCTGCATCTCAAAGAGAAGGGTATCCATTGATTATTGTAACCCTTCGTTTGGTAGCTGACGGCATAAAATTATGGCCGACAAGCTAGGATTTTGGTGTAGTTAGGCGCGGCCAAAAGCTAGGGTCTTGGCGTAGTTTGTGCGCGACCATAATTAAGGCTTGACGTTAGGTCACAAGTTGCCATGTGTTAGCTGGTGACCTTGTACGGTTAAGATATGCATCTTAGATGAAAAGGTGGTCGTTGATCGTTGCAACCATTCGTTTTGTCAGCCAGTGACCTGAAGGAAAGGCTGGCATGGTATAGGCTCGACCAAAACTAGGGTTTAGTGTAAACCGTGGCGTTTTTCTTTGGGCCGCAAGTTCCCATGCGTTAGGTGGAGAACTTGGATGGTCGAGATCTGCATCTCAGGTGGAAGGGTGGTTATTGGTCGTTTTAACCCTTCTAGTAGCCATCGGCATAGTTTAGGCTGGCATGGATTTCCCAAAGAGTAGGCGCGGCCAAATTAGGGTTTAGGTTCAAACCGTGTTATTTGACAATGGGCCGGATGTTTGCCATGTATTTTTTGGTGGAAAACTAGGAGGGCCGAGATCTGCATCTCAGGTGGAAGGGTGGTCGTTGATCGTTGCAACCCTTCTGGTAGCCAGCGGTATAGTTTAGGCCAGCATGGCTTTTCCATAGAGTGGGCGCGGAAAAATTAAGGTTTAGGTGCAAACCGTGTTATTTTGGCCTTGGTCCGGAAGTTTTCCATGCGTTTTGGTGGCAAACTTGGAGGGTCGAGATCTGCATCTCAGGTGGAAGGGTGGTCGTTGATCATTGCAACCCTTCTTGTAGCCAGCGGCATAGTTAAGGCTAGCATGGCTTTGGCATTGGGACGATGGTGCGGCTGGCATGGTTGGCATGCCTTGGCGCAGAGACATGGATGGCATGGTTTTCCATTGGCACGGTGGTGCGGCTGGCATGGTTGGCATTCCCTGACGCAGGGATGTGGGTGGCATGGTTTTCCATTGGCACGATGGTGCGGCTGGAAGGGTTGGCATGCCTTGGCGCAGGGATGTGACTGGCACGGTTGGCCATTGGCACGGTAGTGCGGATGGAAAGGTTTGCCATTGGTACAATGGTGTGGCTGATAGGGTTGGCATGCCATGGCGTAGGGATGTGGCTGTAACGGTTTTCCATTGGAACAGTAGTGCGGCTGGAAGGATTGGCATGCCTTGGCGCAGGGACATGGATGAAATAGTTTGTTATTGGCACGGTGGTGCGGCTGGCATGGTTGGCATGCCTTGGCGTAGGGACGTGGCTGGAATGGTTTTCCATTGGCACAATGGTGCGGATGGCAGGGTTGGCATGCCTTGGCGCAGAGATGTGGCTGGCATGGTTTTCCATTGGCACGGTGAGAGAATTAGGGTTATGCATATACAAAGGTGATATCAGTCAATACTAAGGGTTCTGCCATGGAACATGACGCATGTATATAAAATAAAGGTACCCTGGTAATTCTTACGTAAGCACATTGATTGGTTCAATAAATGCAATTTTGTTCATAGTGACGTCATGTCAGATATGCAGTTTTACGATTTTATCCATAGGCTAAAAATCACCATCAACATTAAGTCTCCTGCTTAGCGCGCAACAGTAGCATTGTTGCGAGGTAAGCATGAGATGGTGACAGACGAGAGAAAAATCGAGAGAGCAATACATGAGAAGATTGTGGATGAAAATTAACTAACCTCTAGTGAAGGTGTTAGAAGCCTGTGATCCTTGTGCCAGTGGATTTTGGATAGGTTCACTTTGACCATAAGATGTTGGCACCGTTGGCTTGAAGTAGTGAATGGGCGACTTGGGCACGATTTGGATGCAAATTTTCTTTGCGCAACTTGGCTTGGATGTGGATCGGGCGGCTTGGGCGTGGTTTGGCTCGGTGCGGTTTGGATGCGGCTTGGGCATGGCTTGGCTCGACGCGGCTTTGATCGGCGCAGCTTGTACGTCTTGGGCGCGGCTTGGCTTGGGCGCGACTTGGGAGAGGAGATGGTGTCGTTATCTTGGCCACGGATTGGTGGCGCCATGGAACGTTGCCTTCGCGCCATGGAACGTTCCAAAAGGGTTGTACTCATAAAAGGAAACCTTCTTTTACCCAAACTCCAAAAGGGTTGTGCTCATAAAAGGAAACCTTCTTTTACCCAAACTCCAAAAGTAATGTGTATATAAAGGGTGTCGCGCCTCTTGTATTTTGGTAGTATTGGCGTTGTTTTCACATCTTCGAGTTAGCAGCAAAGCAGAGAAGTAGGCGAGCGTATTCTAGGTATGTGCTCTAACGTTTTTCTACTCTCTTTTTTTGTTGTTGTCGGTGCAAACCCTATCCATATATATATTCTCCATGAACCGGTAGTGATACTTTTACATGAATGATTCTTCCTTACTAGTAGTATCATAGTGACATTAGTCGTCACGCCGATAGTAAGAAAACCAAGTATTATGCAGAACATGCGTGCGTGAGTAGGTTGCTGTCATTAGTTTTTTTCTCATGAAACCTAGCTTCAGGGTTTTGTTTCCCTTCTGTGGCTGTGTGAAAACATTATTATTTTGTAAGCATGTTCTCGTGACTCGACCCAGGTTTTATTTTCCGCGACCTTGTATGCTTCCCCATTCTTTTAGTCGTGAAAGACTTTATGCGTGTTTTTCTCTAAGGTAGTAATTCCTCATTTCACTTTATTGCAGTTTCTTCAAAAGCATAAGGAATTTTATTAAGATGCCACCTGGAAAAAAATATTGCCACTTCACCGAAAAATGTCGGCAACTCCAAGCCGAACACAGATGATGAATTCTTCACGATATTTTCTGCTAGGAGAAACCATCCCAAGTATGCTCCGATCCTTCTGATCGGTCCAGAGAGTGAAGGAGGGATTCAATCGGTTCCGCCAGGGGATGTATACGATTTTGCCTTCATAGGAAAGAGTACTTTGCTTCTCATGTTTATTTTAAAATCTCCGCGAGTCCCTGCGTTCTTTTGACAAATGAGTGTGATTCATGATAAGTCAATACTATGTAAGAGCTAGTTTGACCAAGGCGCAAATCATTGATGCTGTCATGGCTTCCGTAATTCTTCAAATTAGGAAATATATACCGGGTTTAATTTCTTTTGTCTCCAGATGGTGTCCAGATACTCATACGGCCATATGCATGTGGGGTGAAATGACCATCTCTTTAGAGAGTGTAGCTGTTTTGTTGAGTCTTCCCATAACATGGAATCTTAATATCACGTTATCTGACGATGAACAAGAAATATGTGCTACTCTTTTCGATAAGTCAAAAGGATTCGTTCGGAAGGATTACGAGACGAAGTGTTTCAACAGCTGGTGGGTGTCAGAGTGGTTCCCTGATGAGCCAGAGTCGGACCTAGTTTTAGACGATACTCTCCATGTTGCTGCGTTTTTAGCACTGTGGCTCTCCAGAGACATTTTTGATGACGGCTCCGGTAAAAAAGAGATAAGGCGAGTGCTTATTAAATTTGCTATCAAACTAGCGAAAGGCGCCGTTCTCCCTATCATCGGCTTGTTTCTCGGCTCTATGTACACATACTTGGATCACCTGGTTGTGGACATGCGCTTTTTGAATGGTTAAATGAAGGTGGACTCGTATGTTCATGCCGCTTTCCTCCAAGCATGGTTATGGGAGCATTTCGAGAGATACGCTCCTAAACCGTTGGCTTCGCTTCCTGAGCCTTGCAGTGGTTCGAGGATACTTCGCTGGTCGAATAGGCACCCAAGAGCCAGTCCAAAACTGGTTGATTTGCTCGACTATTCATACACGGTCAACTTTCATCCATGGGACCCTGTGTGTGCATTTGTAGTTCAGGTTAACACCTTTGATTATGCTCCGAGCATGTCTTTGCTCTCTAACGAAAAAAACATGAGCGTTGGAGAGGTTGTATTCATGCGAAGTTTTACGCCTGGTTACATACCGTCCTTCTTTCTAGGTTCATGTCAGGCAGTCTCTTACAACATCGATCGTTCATCTCGGCATATGGGTTTCGACCAAGGAGTCCCTCTTGTTCGTCAGCCGGTTCCACCAGAGGATTTGTTACCAGCCGTTCTTGATGCTAGTGTTCTCGTGTCGGGTAAAAGTCTCCCTTTTCCTGCTTTTGAAAAGAGATTGATCGATGACCTCCAAGTACAAAGTATTCTGGCAGGGTGAGTTTCTTTCCATCCAAAAATTTGTGAAGGCCGTAGTGGAGAATACTCGTGGTAAAACTTCCTCCGAGACTTTAGCGGAGCACCCGTTGTTGAGAGAACCTTTTTATGCTAAGTGAAAGTCTTCTAGTCTGGATACGGGTCGTTATCAGAGAAAAGAACGAAGGTCCAAAAACCGTGCGGGTAGTTTTCGGTCAGATGCAGAAGTTCCTGTGACCTTCAACTCTTACAACATACGGGTATGTACGACTCCCTTTTGATTTACACAAGTCTTCGGTTTCCCCCTTCTTTCTTGGATGGTCGAGATCTGCATCTTAGGTGGAAGGGTGGTTGTTGATCGTTGCAATCCTTCTAGTAGCCTGCGGCATAGTTTAGGCCGGCATGGCTTTGCCATAGGGTGGGCACGGCCAAATTAAGGTTTAGGTGCAAACCGTGTTGTTTGACCTTGGGCCGGAAGTTTTCCATGCGTTTTTTGGTGGAAAACTTGGAGGGACGAGATCTGCATCTCAGGTGGAAGGGCGGTCGTTGATCGTTGCAACCATTCTGGTAGCCAACGGAATAGTTTAGGCCGGCATGGCTTTTCCATAGAGTGGGCACGTCCAAATTAGGGTTTAGGGGCAAACCGTGTTATTTTGTCCTTGGGCCGGAAGTTTGCAATGCGTTTTGGTGGAAAACTTGAAGGGACGAGATCTGCATCTCAGGTGGAAGGGTGGCTGTTGATCGTTGCAACCCTTCTGGTAGCCAGCGTCATAGTTTAGGCCGGCATGGCTTTGGCATTGGCACAATGGTATGGTCGGCATGGTCGGCATGCCTTGGCGCAGAGACGTGGCTGGCATGGTTTTCCATTGGCACGGTGGTGCGGCTGGCAGGGTGGGCATGCCTTGGCGCAGGGATGTGGCTGGCAGGGTTGGCATGCCTTGGCGCATGGACATGGATGGCACGGTGGTGCGGCTGGCATGCCTTGGCGCAGGGACATGGATGGCATGGTTTGCCATTGGAAAAATGTTGCAGCTGGCAGGGTTGGCATGCCTTGGCGCAGGGATGTGGCTGACACGGTTTTCCATTGGCACAGTGAGAGAATTAAGGTTATGCATATACAGAGGTGATGTCAGTCAATACTAAGGGTTCTGCCGTGGAACATGACGCATGTATATAAAAAAAAAGGTACCCTGGTAATTCTTACGTAAGCATGGTTCAATAAATGCGTTATTGTTCATAGTGACGTCATGTCAGATATGCGGTTTTACGGTTTTATCCCTAGGCTAAAAACTACCATCAACAATTGCATATATTTATTGCTTTTGCTTAACAAAATTTCGGTACAATTGATGTATATTCCATTATTTGTATATGGATGTGAAAAAGCGGGGGTCTAACAACCACACCTAAAATTTCGATTAGCAATCTGTATGGACAACTCCAAGGTGTTTTCTAGAGAATCAACTAGACAGTTAGACTCAATCAATAGAAAATACTCAAGGAGTTATTATCTCAATCTCTCGATTTGATTTACTCATGAAAATACAATATGCGAGTCTTAATCAAAGAGAGATAACTTGGATGGTACTGATGCGTGTCGTAAGTGCAACAAATTAATAAAGATATTTCCCATTAATTAACTAGTAATATAGCGGTAGTAAGAGATCGTTCCCACAAAGAGTTGTGTAATTGATAGGTTATTAAGTTCAACAAAATAATAAAAGACAAGGGGGATTGTTCGATGAAAGTAAAATAAAAAGATAATATTAAAGCAAACATGATTAGGGAATCATCCGTCGTCACTGGAAAGAAACTTAATATAATTACTTATTTATTTCTTGTAAAACTTCCATTTTCACCAACCGTAGAATAACAATAAGCTTTGTTATCCCCGGAATTCCTGTTGCCACTGGATACGGAAGCGCTCGACTACCAAATTTTATCCATCTGAGCCACCATGAATAAGCTCTCAAGGTGTAACCCAAAAAAATGCATTATGTTTTGTGAATTAGGTTGATCCTAGCATCAGACGCATAAGCTCGGTCTGCTTACTAGTGTCATCTCTATACACAATTGCTTAACAGAATCCCTCTGTCAGCTTTTGCGATTTACTACTTGTGTATGGAATTGAGTGACTATTACACATATCACCAACCCCAATACTAGTATAGGAAATACTATCTGGTTAATTCAAATGGCTTATTTAATAACCCAATAGTGATCTTAGACACTAAAAATAATAGAGACAATCGACAATAAAAATTAACTTAAAATAAACTCGTAAAAAGAATTAGAATTCCATTATGCAGAACTTTGAAATCATCCTTAATCAGTAAAAGTTTAGCTACACATGAGTTTACTAAAACCCATGAAAAATATGTATAAGAAAAAGAAAAACCCATGAAAAATATGTATAAGAAAAAGAAGAAGAAAATACTTGGTTTCTCCCTAAAAGGGTAAACCCTATATATGAAATAAAACCTTTCCTCTTTTTATTATTTTATGTATTTCTCTCGTAAAAGTTGTTTCTCTTCTGGGAACTAAGCCTTATATAGGCATTTGCCACTACCCGATCCAATAAACTCGCACAAGCAAATTCGGTTATTCTCATCTAAGAATAGGTGATGTTTCTCGACGTATTCTAACAAAACGAAGATGGCTTCTGATTAGATAGGACTGCAGTGGACCCCATGTAATACCAGTGTGTCTTCTTTTAAGGCTCGGTATACATCAACTTAAATACCACAGGCTACAACGAATTTCCTCTTTCTTACGTGTTTCTTCTCTATTGCCGCGTAAGAAATATTTCATTCTGATCATAAAATCTTGTATGCATGTCTGTGATCACTCCCTATCTTCTCCATTGGTTTCTCGGTCAAGAGACTCATCTAACTCTTTCCGCTGTATACCCCTGGTATATTCCCTCTCGCACAATTCCAAACGAGTAAATCTCGTCGTCCTGTTTTGATCCATACATGAGTCATCCATCTACATCCACCAAATTCGCTTCATATTCCCCTCAACCTGTCCATAGCTTCCAGCATCGTCGAGAAGCAACAACAAAATCACGGCCCATCACTTCCATCATCATACTCGAGCAGCATCAGTGATCATCAACTCCCTGAACTTGCTCGTGCCCTTTTTACCTTCATTGCCTTTCCGTGTACCTCTTCTTCTCAGACACCGAGATAATTGTGGTAGCAGCAACCACCATTACCGAGTATTTCTTCCCTTTAACTTATCTTTGAGCTTCTATATCATCTGCCTTCATTCAAACTTCAAAGCTTCATTCTTCATCAATCATGATCACTAGCAATGTAGATACCAAAAACCACCCTCGACGCGTGGCGCAATCTAAAAGGAGTATCTTAACATCGATATGATGGGATACATAACATCTTAACCAAGATAGCTTAGTTTGTAAGCAAAGGACGTAAATGTAAATTCATCTCTACTCTCTATTACATAAAGAAAATATCTAGGAGAGAGAAGAGATGAGATTTTATTTCCCTTAACTTTATCTTCTTCCCCAAAACTAGATCTAGAGAGCTCCAAAACTCATTAATGGAGTCTCTTTTGTAAATCAATTACTTATGTAAACATCAAATATTTTAGTAGAGAACCATGTAAAATTTGTGTGTCTCTTTTACATTTTAGCATTTCAAATCATCATTTTAGTGTTCAAAAGTTAGATCTAGAAATTATTCTATGAGTTTAAAGTTGAAATGGAGATTTGGGTGTAGCTATGGATTTTCCGTAGTTACATTTTGGCATCCAGAAACAGGGGTGAGTAATGGATTTATCCAACCTACAATCTTGCTTATCCAAGAAATTTCAATGATTTTCAGTTCCGGCAAAGTCTGATGAAGCTCCGGTAAAGCTATCCAACGACAGACAACAAATGATGTTAGAAGATGGAGTAATCAAATGAGAAATAGATACAAAGTGAAAGTAGCCTGAGTTTTCACAGATGATCGATCCATGAAAACAACTTTTCTATCTATCACTTTAATTATGTTCACAAACCTCAGATCTGTTATCAAAAATAAATCTGCGAAGAATGAATTGAGCACCTCCCAACACTTCTTCGAACTTCAGAGGAATCAGAGAAGGCAACTAATCTCGTCAGCTAGGAGACAAGCTTTTATAAGGAGATGCTCTATAATAAATAAATAACAAAATTGGTGATGCAAAGAAGTAAAGATGCAGCGGACATCGTCAGCTACTTCATCACCAACACCCACGAAGAAGAAGATGACGGCTTCGGCACACTAGAAGAGAGACTTCGTGAAAGGAGAAAACTGCAAAGAGTCAAGTGTAATACCATCCATCAGCAACCAAGAAAGAGTTCACAGGAATCTACGAAGATAGTTTTTAAAGGCAGGGATACCAACATGGATAGGAAAAATGTCATCTTATTACAGCGAAGTAATGGAGAAACAGCGAGTGTGGTTCTTCTAAATAATAAGACAACCACATATCCAGCGAGAAAGGAGCTTAACGAATATGAATCCACGTGCTTCGCTACCATGCCGATTGTTCCTATCTCGTTAATTCACTTCGCCAAAGCAGATTTTCATCGGCAGTTCGTCAACAAACTTCGTCAACAATCAGTAAGGAACGAACTAACTCGCGGAGATGTAATATTTCAGGTTTAACTCTCCAATTTGACCAGCCAAGGATCAGTAATAATTACTACGTCAGATATAAAGGCACTTCGGGATGGACAGACCTACGAGCAGCAAACACACCTAAAAGGGAAGTATCGTTATCACACCAATCTCTGACTTAAAGATTTATCATAATGAACCATGCCAACTCTTTAAATTTTCAAAGAATCCTAGTTAAGTAGTAGAGTCCATGAGAAACATATGCATGATCATTTTCGTAAATTTTCAATTACTAAGATTGGATACCGCCTAGCCACTGCAGAAACATGATCACTAGCGATAAGTTACTACTACTTGGGCATAGCCTCATATTTCTAGAACAGTATCTAAAGAAGAGTATGGTAACGTGATTAGTTATAAGAATTTGTTATGGTGACCCGCTATACATTCAGAGTTGTTTATTAATTACAAAAATGCAGTGAGAAAATCATAATTTTCTACAATTTTTGCTTGTTTGAATTTTACCACTCTTACTTACTTGAATCATGAGTTATAGGTACATAGATTGGTGAATGAATAATTTATGGAGCAGCAAACTCTAAGCTTACGACACCAATGAAGTTAGGCTTCTCAGAGCAAATCATCAGAACCAGTAGACAGCGAATTCTTCTCAAATCCCTTTAGTTCAAGGGACACGAACAAAACCACAAAAGTATGAAGAACGAAGAAGTGAACATTTACCACGAGGAACCAAAATTAGAAGTTGCCTTTGTGAAGGTAGAGTGAATTTGGGTTAACTTCAAGTGTAACTACGGAAAATCCATAGTTACACCCACTTACTAATTCGAACAACACAAAATATAAATCACACAACGAAGTGAAATCGAAACTTGAATTTATAATTAGTTAATTGATGTTAAGATACAAACCACTCAAGAACACTCACAAGAACCCTGAATTATCCCTCTTAACAATCACTCTTCCCCTCACCAAATGTTCCAACCCCTTACTTCATGGGCTAAGTCTTCTATTTATTGAGGAAAATGCTTAATGGGTTACAACTCATTTTACTTCACTGGGAGTCACGTAATTCACATGACTCTGCTTTTTACTTCACCATATCCACTTTCAATAAAGTTTTCGCTTAATTTTTGCCTTATTAATTGGTTGTTGTCGGGGACAGCTGTCATATTTCTTGCGTAACAATCCACACTTCGAGTAGTTTACTTCATAAGTTCTATCTTTTGCGTAACAATCCACATTTCGAGTATGGTACTTCGTACTCTCTTCCTTCTTCGCGAGATGTCTTCTTTTGCAAGCTACCTCTACCTCGCCGGTTTTCACTTCGTTAGCTTTAGACATCACTTTGCAGGTCTGATATTTGTTAAAGTTAACCTGACACCTGATTTGACTCTTCATTGACATTTCCATGGGAATTCGAGAATAATATCTCGTCTGAAGATTTACTTCATCGTCTCCTTCAATATCGTTTAAACACGTGGCGAGTAGGCTTTCTACACCTACATTTTTTCCTTTTCTCATTCCATTCACAGGAATCAATAATGGAAAGAGAATTCCGCATTAAATTCGAAACCGCCACATATCCGGATTTTTCGTCTTCTTGTCTCCCATAATTCTTCGTAACCGTCAATAGCCGGTCCCCTTTCTCTCACAAATGCTTCTTCCAGTCATGCCTTGGTCCACTATAAATAGTTCTTTATTCTCCTCCCTTTCTTTACTTTACAAACCTCAACTTCTTCTTCTCCGGCGGCGTTGTTCTGCAAAATTTTCTCCCCTTAATAACTCGAATCTTTCAGATTCTTCCTCTCTCATCCCTTTAAGAAATGGATCCCAAGAAGTTTCCTCCTCCTACTACATCAAAAACCCTCGAAGATTTTCAAACGGATTTTCAAAAGATGGGTTTATCTCTGTCTCCGGCGGTGGACTCCTCTATTTCTACTCCGGTTGCAGCAACAAAACACATAGAGTTGAAATAGCGATGGATTCAGGCAGAAACATGGAACTCTACCAGAATGATTACCATATGGGGTCAAATACGCGCTGGTGTTTCCTTTGTATAATACTAAGAATCCTTTGTTTCTCGAGATTCTGGCTAGGCTCAACAGAGGTGTCTTCCAATAAAGTGGGAATTCAATTTGCATTGCCAACGAGTTTGTGAGGTGCTCCAACGGTGGTGAATCTCAAATTCCACTGGTAGCGAAAGAGTTTGATTCTTCCGACTATCATATCTCATCTTTTTTGGAAAACTATGTTGATAGGACTCAATCTCAGAGGAAATACCAGGAATGGGGTATTTCTCTTGCACGGAAGACTATAGAGGATCCATCCAAGATCCTTTTACTTGATGTAGAGCCTGTCAACACTTCGAAGGGTCCTTCTCTTCGCCTGACTAATGACGAATATTGGATGATGTTCCCAGTGATCGTTGAAGGCCATCTAATCTGGGGTTTCGACGAGAAGAAGAAGGAACGAACTGGTCCTCTCCCCGAGTATGTTCATCTCGCTGCCTATGAACCTGGAAGACTTCGCTGGTCATAAATGCCCACCGAGGTAAGTTCATTATACCCTTGGTCTAGCTTATTTTACTATTCGACCTCTTAAATTTCTTCATTCTTCTACAGTATCCACTTCCTCCTCCGGGTTTAATCAAGGATCGATCAACCCAACCGAGGAAGGGTTATGCTAAACCTCCTAGTTGTGATCAGGTATTTTTATTTATCTCACTTCAGTCATATTCTTATTTTCCATTTTAAAACTTCGGCGGCTAATTATTGTATTTCGTATGAGGATGACCTCGTGGAACCTCAAGCCACTGTTCCTCCACGAACTTTTAAGAAGTGTGATCACCAAGAGAGCCCCTCTGCTTCTGCCAAGGTATCTCACCATTCTTTCTACTTCGTGTTTATATATCTCGCCTCATTGACTTCGTGCTCACATACTTGTTTGTGTTGACTTCATATCTTCTAGGATGTTTTGCCTCAGTCTCCTCCTGCCAACGACCCTCATAAGCGACGTAGGGGTCTGGACATGGATGCCTTAACTCGCATCCATTCTTCCAAGAAGCATTCAGAATCATCTGTTTCTCCCCCACCCACAGGGAAACCTGCTAAAGTCCCGGAAAAATCCATTCCTTCTCAGATTCCGAAGCTTGCTATGCCGACTCCTGTCATTGCTGTGGGTAACTCCTCTGTAAAGTAATCTATCAGTCGTGATGGTGGGTCTCAAGGGAAAGAGAGGAAGGTCTTCGAAGTGGAAGATCCAGCTTATGCACTTGATATGAATTTTCTGAGGAATACTCTCCTTCTGACTCGTGACGCTCCCTCTATCCGATCTGCTGCCACAGAGTCTTTGATCTCTTTTAGCTCTAATACCTTCGTGGCTGAGAATCAACGTTTTATTTTGAATGCTTTACTGAACCTTTCCACCAATCAGCATGCTGCCATTATGGCTTTGGTGAGTATTATCAATCTTGACTTCATTGTTTGTCCCCGTTCTTTTCTAACTTATTCGACCTCGCAGGAATTCAACCGGCATATGGCTCAACTCGTAGAGACTAGAGTTTCCCGTGAGAATTTGGAGAAATCCAAAGCTCGAATTCAGGATCTCAAGAATGATCTTGCTGACGAAAGGGATCGCTCGACAAAGAAGGATCAAAGGATTTCAGAGCTCAGCAGTAAGTTCAGCCCCTTCTCTATTTTGCATTCTGTTTTGGTCTTGTTTTTACTATTCTTTTATTTTCATCAAGCCCGTTCCGCGAAGTGTTATTTGGATTATCACAAAGCCAAGATATATGCCGAAGATTTTCAAGCTGAACAAGCGAATCTGCTATCTCAAATTAACTGTTACTGGACCGAGAACGAAATTTTAAGTGAATAATTGACAACGTCGTACTCTCTGTCCGAGCGTCTAGCTAATTAATCTGCTAGTAATGAGGAGTTTAACTCTCATCTTCACGAGGAAAACGAAAGTTTGAGGGTTGAGTTACAACGAGTTAATAATATTCTTACAACTTCGCGGAATCTCCACTCTTCATCCATAGCCCTCAATAAGCGGTTAGAGGAAGATAAATAAAGGGTAATTAAGAGGAAGGACAGGTCTAAAGCTGATTTACGTAAGCTTAGGAATGATATTCATGACCTAGATGCAGAGAATAAGAAGCTGAAGATCGATAACAGGACTTTGAAGGATGAAAACACTAGGTTAAATGGTGATATGACTTCTGTGTTATCTTGCCTGGAAAGGTTTCAATACAAGAAAACAACTCTTGCTTCCCCTGTAAAGAAGAATCCCGTTGTTCCTCCGAGAGGTGGTAAACTTGTTATAAGGTCTCCTGATGATGATAATCCCGTATCTAATCCTGGTGAAGATGTGGATATATCATCTCTTGAACTCCACAGCTTTCTTGAATCAGAAATATCAAGACTTGACCACTTAAATCTCGACATTTAGAAAAATTTAAGTTTTGTTATCTCGCAGAGAGAAGGTAGTTCTAGGAGTTATTATTATACTTTGTATCTCGCTCTGTTAGTTTTATTTCTTACTTCGCTATCATTTTCGCAGAATCTTAGGAGAGTTGGAAGAATCAAGTCTTGCACCTATCTCGTCAAAGGGATGATCTTGCTAAGGAGGTTTCCAATCTGAAGGAAAGTCTTGAGTTTCTGAAAGAAGATTGTGATAAGATAGAGAAAGACGCCTAGAAGGTTGTAAATTTAACTCTCAAGAATGCCCAGGAGGAGAAGGTGAAATTCCTCACTGAGTTTTGCAGTTCTCATGGCCTTGCCTTTCCTCTCATGGATATCGAAATATTCTTCGATGATGAGCCTCCTGTTGAAGTCGATGATGAGGATGAAGACACAGAGACTGGTGAGGATGTTGAGGAGCCCAAGAGAGAAGTTCCTCAAGGCATGGAGGGTAACAATTGAGCTGGTGCTGGCGGTGGTGATGCTAGAATTCAAGGATCTGGAAGTGGTTTTGTTGAGGGAGAAGCTGGAAAACCTTGATCTTTTAATTTGATGACAGTTCAACCTTTTATTCCTTCATTTCTTTAACATTTTATCTGGGCGTTCCCAATCTAGGGGGGCATAACATTTGTCTCGTTCTTGTTTCTTGACTTAACATTTCGCTTGCCTTAATATATTAGCTTTGTTCCTTTTTCTCTTTTGGTTCAACTCGTTCATTTATCTTCACTTAATACGGTTAACATATCTATTTCGCATATCCGATTGTAGCTTCTTCTGCCTTTACTTCGCGGAATTTTGCAACTTCGTAAAATAGTAAGATATTCAAATAGATATTTCTATTTATATCCTATAGAGCGATTATGATTTGGTATATTGGTTTCCAACAAGTATATACTTGCGAATAAAATAATCAAAGAATAATAAATTAGAAAAAGTATATACTTGCCTCTTATTCTTTGGATATTTTCGGAGTATATCCGGATTTAGGGTATAAGCTGCCATTTATTGTTTGTGCAAAGTAATGGATGCGAGATAAATGCTCAAAAGAATAATAAATTTGAAAAAGTATATACTGGCCTCTTATTCTTTTGTGGATTTATGTAGCATACCTTCTGTTATTAACCTTTGTGTTTATATTCTCCTTTCCTCAATTATTTGTTGTTTGTGCCTCAGATTCTTCTTTGCGTTCCTTTTCGTGCTTATTTCGTCTGTAGTTGTACCTCGTTGCCTTATTAGGGCTTGTTCCTGCATTATTAGTGTTCTCATCGTAATGTAATTAAGTTAATACAAATATTTTGTTATGCAATATTCTGATTGCAAGTTTTTCGCATTCGGTGAAGATTTTTCAAATCTTCATGATTATTTATCATTACTTCTTGTAATGCCATGAGAGGGTCTTAGCGAACCTCACTCTCCTACCTGTTTGCCTCTTTTATTCTTCATGTTTTATTTAATATTTCAGCGTCTTATTTTTCCTCCTAGTTAAGGTCTTATTCTGCCCCACCCCGTTGTTCAGGGCTTTGCGACGAAGTCTCAGGCGCCCTTTACTCTTGCAAAGTAAAGATCTGTCAACCTCGCTCATTTGTATTATTGTGCAACAATATCATAGGCCTATCTATTCCCATGAATACCAGCCCCGTAACATTTCCGTCTTTTTTTGTCACTCAGCTCCCTAAAGGAGGGTGCTGCCCCTTACCCCTGAGTACCCCCTTGCTTTCAGGCTTAGGTATCAGTTATTTCGTGACTTCTTATCCCTTCGCCGATATGGCTTTTGGTTACGAAGTCACACCCTAGGTGAGGTGGTTTTGGGACCGAGTGGAAGAATCACGCCATGCCATCTTCTATCTCCACTGGCTCGTTCTTACACCCTTTACCGAGTGGTTACCCAATTGGGGCCCTCGGCGGATATGTCTTATTTTTGCCCCTATTTGATGTTACTAAGATAGTCTCTGACATGCGTTAGGTCTTACTTTTGCCTCTTGAACTTTGTGCGAACTAGGTTGCATGCCACGAGGTCTCAGCCTCCCTAAGTAGAGGTTTTATAACCTCCCTGGAGATTTTTTCTTTTTCATGTATTCTTTTTATTTCATGGGTCTTATGCAGCCTCCTAATGAGGTCTTTCTTGCCTGCTTTGAGGTCTTATTTTGCCCAATGTATTTATTTTTATTTTGCTTTTCACCCATATTTTCATTTGGTGTTCTACTTCGTTCTGATCATGCTTCGTGTTTTGCTCGATAAATATTTCATTTCATTTCTTTGCTGAGTTACAAACTTGCTTCTTTATTTTGTATTACATGTCTTTGCGAGCACATCTGATGGCTAAGGATAATACTTCTTTATATAGACCGGAATCCAAGGATGATCTAGACTATGACCTTGTATTTCTATTTTGCCGTATATGATATTTCCTTCATCATCTGTCTCTATTCCATGACAGTCAGCGAGTTCATAGGCTCCATTTCCTACCACTCTTTTTACGATGAATGTCCATTCCCAAGTAGGTTCTAGCTTTCCTCCAGGTCCTTTCTGATATGGAGGTATTTCCCGCAAGACTAACTCGCCCGGAACAAAGATCCTTTATTTTACTCTTTTATTATATTCGCGAGATAGCCTTCGGTGATAGTTCGTCATGTGTTGTAGTGCAGTTTCCCTATTTTCTTCCAAATCATCCAACTTCGCCAGAATCATGTCCGAGTTCAGACCTTTCTTCCATGCCCCCTGCTTAGTTGTGGGAATCATTATCTCGGTGGGTAAGACTGCTTCTACTCCATATCAAAGTAGTCGAAATCGCTCATCGGTCCTACTCGGTTGGGTAGCTTGGAGCGAGGAGTAAAAAGTTCGAACTTGGAAACCGCCAAAACTCGGTCTAATACTCGGAATCTATTTATTAATAACTTATGTATTGCTTCTCATAAGTCATGATTTTTACCTAATTAAAATTACAATTTTGATAATATCGTGTAATATGGTTATATTGAACATATTTATCATGTATTTAGAGGTTTCTCTATTTTATAACTCCCATCTGAGGGGTTAAGAAAATTTTATTTTTTTATTTTATTGTGTTAAAGGCCAACTCGAAAAAATCGTTAACTCGTTTTGCTCAAAAATCGGTCTAAATAGAAAAAGTCGGTCGCCTTAATCGCTATAAATCGGGAATGACTTGGAATCGGAAATCGCCTCGGTCATATAGCCTGTAGCGATTACTCGGCGAGTAATCGGCCTTGGAGAAAAATTTTGACTACACTGCTTTATATGTCAAACAAAAGGGGGACATTCATGTTGCCTCTCGCCTTGTTGTTCTGTACGACCATAGTACTTTTGGGACTTCTTCGCACTAGTCATGTAGGTGCCCTTCTAATTTCTTTTTCAGAGTTGATTCTATTATTTTATTGGTCGCCTCCGCTTTTCCGTTACTCTGCGGATATAACGGAGTTGACTTTCCAGACTGTATCTTGAATGTGTTGAACAACATGCTCACATTTTCTCCTTCGAACTTCTTCCCATTATCAGAGACGATCTGTAGTGGGATCCCAAATCTGCAAATTATGTGCTCAAGGATAAAGTCATATACATCGCCATCTTGCGTATTCTTCAGTGGTTTTGCCTCAACCCACTTCGTGAAATAATCAGTTGCCACTATCAGGTATTTTCGCTGCTGACTTCCCGTGAGAAATGGTCCCACAATATCTACTCCCCACATGGAAAATGGCCATACACTCAATATCGAATTCAGGATCGTTTCTGGTGCATGTATGCGCTTGCCAAATATCTGGCATGCTTCACACCTCATCGAGATATTTTTTGCATCTTTATGCATGTGTGGCCAAAAATACCCTTGTGCCTTGGTTTTGTGGGCCAAAGATCTCGTGCCGCTGTGATTCCTAACATCACCATAATGGACAGCCTTCATGATCTGTATTCCTTCTTCTTGTGATAAGCACCGCAGCAACGGGCCTATAAATGACCTTCTATATAAAATTCCTTCTCGTAGCTCATAATTTGTGGATTTCCCCTTGATTTTGTGTGCCTCAAATCTGTCACGAGGTAAATCCCCTTTCACTAGATATTTGTAATTTGGAGCTTGCCAGTCATCTTCACTCAATTTGATAGTTTCGACCTCGTTTCCGATCACGAATACTTCTTCACCTTCCAACTCGTTCGTTACGGATGGATGCATTGATCTTTCAATTCGGATGTGCTTCTCCGAAGGGTCTTCGATCATTGATGCTATGAAATTCATGGCATCAGCATGTCTGTTATTATCTCTACTCACCTGCCTCCAGATTATACTTGGTATTTTATTTGAATATTCTTTCACGAGTTGTAAGTATCGGTTTATCACAACATCATTTGCCTGATATCTTCCTTCTATTTGTCTGACCACCAGCTGCGAGTCACTGGTTATTCTTACCTCTTCTAACTTCATTTCGATGGCCTATCTTAGTGCATATATGACTGCCTTGTATTCTGTTTCATTGTTAGTTGCTTTATACTCTAATCGGAAGCAGAACACTATTCTTTCTCATGTCGGCGAAGTAAAAATTATTTCCATTCCTCCTCCTGCACTATTGGATGATCCATCCAAAAATATTTCCCACCTCCTTGGATGATTTTCTTTTAGCAAGTCCGTGGGGTCTGGGCAATCTTCATCTATGTCTAGCATTTCCTCCACTCCTTCATCTTCTCCTATGGGAAACTCGGCCAGGAATTCTGCAACTATGTGTGACTTCATAGAAGTCTGGACTTCGTATTTCAGTCAGAATTTGTCACTTCGTGTATTCCATCTTTCAAATCCCCCAACTCTCTTCGTGTTCTTCAAAGTCGACTCTATTGGGATCCTTGTTAGAACCTTAATCTTGTGAATTTGGAAATAAGTTCTTAACTTTTCCAACGAGTTCACCAATGCTAGTATCAGTTTTTCAATCTTTGGATAATTCTTTTCCGCTGCATTGAGAGTCTTACTGACATAGAAGATCGGTTTTTCAACACCTTTATCCGTCATAAGTAGTACTGAACTTATTGCATTTGGTGTAGTCGCGAGGCAGATCATCAATTCTTCGTCCGGTTCGGGTTTCTGAAGGATTGACAAGTTCATGAGGTGCACTTTTATATTTTGCAATGCTCGCTCACACTCCTGCGTCCATGCAAAATTAGCTCCCTTCCTCAAGGTATCGAAGAAAGGCTTGCACTTATCCGAAGATCTGGAGATAAATCTTCCCAATGTTGCTAACTGTCCATTTAGCTTTTGTATGTCTTTAACTATTGCCGGTGATGGCTTGTCTAGTATAGCTTGATCCTTGGTTGGATCTACTTCGTTCCCTTTCTCGGACACGATGTGCCGCAAGAAATTCGCTGACTCTACTCCAAATATACACTTTGCAGGATTTATTTTCATCTTGTATGCTCTCATTTTCTCAAAACTTTTTTTCAGATCTTCCACATGATCTCCTGACTCCTTAGTTTTCACTAACATGTCGTTGACGTATACTTCTAACTTGGTGTGGACCCATTTGGCGAATATGTTTTCAACCATCCGTTGGTATGTCGCCCCTGCATTCTTCAATCCGAAAGGCATTCTCGTATAATAGTACAATCCCCTTGGGGCGAAGAAAACCGTATGCTCCTGATCTTCTTCAGCGAGTGGTATTTGATTGTAACCCGAATAGCCATCCATCAGTGTTAATTGTTTGTACCTTGAAGCTGACTCTACCATCTGAGGTATGTTGGGTAATGGGAAACTATATTTCGGTGAAGCAGTGTTTAAATCGCTGAAGTCTATACATATCCTTATACCTTTGGTCTTCTTCGGTACTATTACCATATTCACAATCCAGGTTGGGTACTTCGCATGTCTTATTATTCCCGAGTCCAGCATCTTTTGTAGTTCTTGCTCTATTTTCTCGTGGTAGGCAGTGGTTATTTTTCGAATTCGTTGCCTTATTGGCTTGATAGCTGGGTTGAGGTCCAATTTATGGCATGCAACTTGCGGATCTATCCCCGGCATCTCATTCATATTCCACGCGAAGATATCAAGAGAATCTCTTAGCAGTACTATCAACCTTTCTTCTTCGTCCGCTTCCATTGTCGTCCCAATCTTCACCAGTTTTGTTTCTTTTTTATTACCCAAATTTATTTCCTTCGTGGGTTCTACTGAAACGAAGTTCATTACCGGTTCCCCGAGTGGAGATGGGTCTTTCAATTGCAGTAAAGGTTTATCGTTGTCTTCAGGGATCTCACTTGGTATAGCCCATCCTTCTTTTGCTTTGACCATGTATATCATCAATTCTTCCTCCTTATTTTCTTACAGCACCTTTTTCCTCTGCTCCTTCTTTCTCTTCAGCCTTCCTTCATATTTATGGACATCTTTCTCGTTGCAATCTTTTGCGTCTTTCTGATCTCCTTTTATTTCGCCAATTCCACTTGGCATAGGGAATCAGATAGCTTGGTGATAGGTTGACGCTACTCCCTTTATCCCATGTGGTAATTGAACTTTTGTCCCTCCTTTTGATGGGTCTTCACAAATATCCCTAACAAACTTTACAAATGTCCCTGATGGCATAATTGAAATTTTGTTTTAAAAAATTATTTTGATGATTTCCATTTTTAGCCCTATGTGTTTATAATTCACTTGTTTTTCAATTCTGAGAAGAAACTTCATTCTTCTTCTCTATCGTCGCCATCACAAATCAGCACCACCAGCTCCGCCGCATCTCCATCGCTCCCACCACCACCACTCTCGATCACCTCCACCACAACCGGCACCACAACCTCTATTACCTCCGCCACTAAAACAATAGATCTATTGCGATTTATATATTTGTTTCTCTACCATCTTCATCGCTGCACCACCACCTCCATCATCTTCACCTCCACCACCATCTTCATCGTTGTAATTATCAGATCCGTCACTACCTAATCCACCACCTACAGCACCACACCCAACTTTTAAACAATCGATTAAGCCTTCTTAAATTGATTGAGAGACAAATCAATTTATTAACCCATATCAATCTCAAATCCATTAACGAATTCCATCCATCGTTTGCACCTTAACTACACTGCAATTATACTTCACCCGAATTTCATTTCTCAACACCATCGAGTCAGTTTCATCATTAAACAAAACCAAATAAATTAAGTCAAGCCTGTCAATACTCATTAATTTTATATGGAATTCGATAGAGTAATTGTTTGTTTCTTGACATGAGAAGCAATACACGGAAAATGAAACGAATGTGAACATTCAACTGTGAAAATCAATGTTCCTGCTCCTGATTTCATACTCTGCAAACATACTCCGCAGCTGTTCTTCGTAAACCGGAGACTAGATTTAAACAGTGAGAATCTCGACGGCGATTTCGGTGAAGACGGAGCCGACGAAGATGTGAAAAGCCTCGGAGTACTCTTAATCGATGAAGATTGAGTTTTGATTGTTGAATTAGTATTCGGTGTTGAAACTATGGTATTTATGTTGATCTTCGCCAGATTTTTGGTGTTTATGGAGAAATTAAGGAGGTTAGTCCATTCACCTTTGTTCTTGCAACTCTTGAAAGTATTCTGAAATATATTTCACATAAGCGAGCACTGATTTATGTTGCAGATTCGTGAAACTCCTCACAAGCGTCATCATAAATTCATAGAATTTTATGATGTCAGAGCGGCAGATGCTGCTCTTCGAGCGTTGAACAGGAGTGACATTGCAGGAAAACGTATCAAACTTGAACCAAGTCGACCAGGGGGTGCAAGACGGAGGTATTCTCCAATCTTGCTCTTATTGCATTTATGTTTCGAGTACCTAATAGTAATAATTGAACCAACCCTTTGGATGGCAGAGAGGGTCATTAGCTGCTTTTTATATATGGAAGGAGCCTATTTTTTAGTTACGCAAGGAACTGAATGATGTTTGGTACCCACTTTAGAAATATGCATAGTTCCATGAAGCGTAGGGTGTCCGGTCGATAATTCAGTGATAATATAATATACCGTTTAGATGATTAGCCCTCAGTTGTTGTGAATGATGTGTGTGGGTCACTTCTTAATTATGTCCGCTGGGCTTATTTTTTGTTATAGTGTAATGCAACAGCTATCTCCAGAGCTCGAGGACGAGACAAATGGGGGTCTGCGACAGGGGACTCTCGTGGTATTCAATCTTGACTTTTCTGTTTCAAATGATGATCTTCGCCAGATTTTTGGTGTTTATGGAGAAATTAAGGAGGTTAGTCCATTCATATTTGTTCTTGCAACTCTTGAAAGTATTCTGAAATATATTTCACATAAGCGAGCACTGATTTATGTTGCAGATTCGTGAAACTCCTCACAAGCGTCATCATAAATTCATAGAATTTTATGGTGTTGAAACTGTCGAAGTTGAGAATGTTGGTGTAGTCGGAGTTGTTATGCAATGGAGTCTTGGACTGTTATGTAATGAAGATGGTGCCGATGCCGCGGTGGCAGTGGTGTTTGCAACGGTGGTTCTGCATCTTAGATTAGTAATTGGTGTTGATGTTGATGATGTTTTAGGTGTTGTTGAATTTTATTATTGTTCTTTGAATTGGTAACATTTCACATTTCTAGTTTCCTGTTCAATAGTATATAAGCTTTATTCAAGTGTAATTTCTAATCCCATTAGTAGGCAGTGAAGCAGGCAGTGACATTGGATCAACTATGGTTGTTGATCCATATTTTTTGGATCAACAATGGTTGTTGATCCAACTGCAATGGATAAACATCCACTGTTGATCCAACTGAAATGGATAAACATCCATTGTTGATTCAATTTGAGGTTGGTTTTGAAGCTAGTCTTGGAGCTGTTGGTGTTTATGAAGCTACAAGTAATGAAATATGGTGGTTATCTGGGTTGAAGCAGGCAGTGATATTGGATCAACTATGGTTGTTGATCCATATATTTTGGATCAACTATGGTTGTTGATCCATCTATATGGGATCAACTACTGTTGTTGATCCTTTGAACTCATGTTTTGTAGTTTAAATCATGTAAATTTGTTCTAATGTTGAACTTGTGGTGCAATGGTAGCATGACTGACTCCATGTCAGATGATGCGTGTTCGACTCACGCCAAGTTCACTCCATTTTACATGGATAAACTATCATTATTGATCCAATTTTACATGGATAAACTTCTATTGTTGATCCACTAAAATTGGATCAACTTATACTGTTGATCCTTTTCTCTTGGATAAACTAGATAAACTTCTATTGTTGATGGTTTTGTTGGTGGATCTGAAATTGCAGCTGATGAACTGGTAGCATTTTTCCATCAGCATGGATAAACATCCATTGTTGATCCAAGTGCAATGGATAAATTTCTACTGTTGATCCAACTGCAATGGATAAACATCCATTGTTTGATCCAACTGAAATGGATCAACTACTTTTTGTTGATACAAAAAAATTTGAACCAGTGATGGTGGCGGCGGTGGTGACGGTGGTGGTGGCGGCGGCGGTGGTGACGGTGGTGGCGGCGGCGGCGGTGGTGACGGTGGTGGAGGAGGACTAGTGGTGGTGTAATGGTGGAGGTGAAGGAGTGGTGGTGGAATATTGGTGGTGGTGGCGGTTGGTATGTGGTGGTTGTTGAACGGTGGTGGTGGTGGAATGGTAGTTGAATGTTGGTGGTGGTGGTGCTAGTGGTGGTGGTGAAGTGGTAGTGGAAGAAATTTATTGTATTTTGAAATAAAGAAAAATATTATATGAGTGAGGGTATTAAGGTAATCTAATATTAAATGGATAAGGTTATAAAAAAGGAGGGACATAATTATTGTTGCATAAGGATATATTTGTAGGGAGTTAAAAGTAGGGACATATAATTAATATACCCTTATCCCATATATCCATGGTCGACCAATCATAGCATTATAGGGAGATTCTACATCCACCACACATACCGTTACCTAGGTTTCCAATTCTCCTGCGAAGATCTTCACAACCAACACGCCCCTGGGTTTTGATGCAACCCTGTTGATATTGTATGTTGATGGAACCAGGTCTGAGTCTCTATAGCCCATGGTTTTGAATGCATGATAAAAGAAAATGTCTACTGAACTTCCCGTGTCCTCCAAGATTCTGTATATCGCCCATATTTTCTTCCTCCTCGTTGAGTCATTTTCCCATTTCGTATGTTCTCCGAAGTTTAAAGTTATTACCAATGGATCTGAATGCGAAGCTCCTCCGTCTGGCGCATCTGCTGCCGAGAAGGTAATTGCTCTTTTTTTCCACTCTTCCAGTGGATCCTTTTTCGCGATGCTAAATATTTCATTTCCTTCGAAATCTCTTTTGTGCACCCTTTTTAGTACATTATCGTGAAAATCTTGGATGTTCTTTGCAGAATGAATTATAGAGTTACAATTCAGCCTTTGGGCTCCCCTATCAATTTCAATTCTGTATACATGTGTTTGATTCTGATCATTCTTACGAGGTGGCGGTAATGGTGCCATGTTTGCTAAAAAATGCTTGAGCTTTCCCTTTTCGATTAGGCGAAGTATCATTCGTCAGATATTCCTATAGTCATTCGTGTGATGCCCGTGGAAACGGTGATACTTGCAAAAGTCTCCGCTTCTTGTGCTTGGTAACGGCTCTATCCCGAAATTATGTGGTGGAGGAATTTATTCAGTTTAAACGATGTCTTCCCATATCTTTCCTACCGAGGTATTAAGCTCTGGTAGTGCTTCATCTTCAAAAGGTGGCCTATTTTCCCCATATCGCTGGCTTAGATTGTATCTTCGTTGATTTTGTGAGTTGTCCCCCCGCGAATCAGAATTCCTTTGCCTCGAATCAATATATCTTGTATTTTGATCAATCCACTCTTTATCTCCACTGGACACTGCTGCTACCAACTTTGTTGTGATCGTGGTTAAGGGTTCATCTTTTACGTATGGCATGCTATCATTCACTGCATTTGCCACCCTTGGTAAAAGTTGCGAACTCCCCTCCTTGTGTTAGATTGGCATTATCTCGCTGACCTCCCTCTGTTTTTCTTCTAGAGCTATGTACTCCTCCTGATACTCCATGAGCTCGTTCATTGTTATTGTATTTCGGATTATGAATATTTGATTGTGCAAGAGATCCGTCAGGATCAAAGCATTCACAAATGCTATGATGAAATTCCTTTCATCTACTCTTCATGCGAGTTCGCTACATATTTTCCTCCATATCGTTATCAAACTTCGCAAACTCTCCCCTGGCTTTCTCCTCAGGTTAAATAGAGTCTCTATTCCCGGCCTCAACGCGTTATTGCTTATGTAAGTCGTTAAGAATATCCTTTGTAAGTCTTTGAATGACGAAATCGACCCTTCAGCTAGCCCATCAAATCACTTCGAAGCTTCCCCAGTTAAACTCGTAGGTAAATACTTGCATAATACAGCTTCGTATTTCGCCCATTGCATCAAGGATAAAGTGTACTTCTTCAAATGTTGCACCGCGCTGCCCATTCTGTCGAATACACTCCAGAAGGTTGGTAACGAGCATTTTACTGGAATTCTTGCCTTCAGTAGTTCGTATGAGAATGGGGATCTGCCTGCCTCGATTATCTCCTCTGCTAGTTGTACTCGTCCTCCTCTCCTCGAGTTGGTAAGCAACGACCTCATGTCCTGAAGTTCGTTCATAACCACTTGATTGATCTTGTCCCTTCCGTCATCTCGTCTACGCCTCTTCCTTCTTCTTTCTCTCTATCATCCTCCTATATCCTTTCTTATTCCCGCCTCCTTCTCTATCCCTCACGTCTCCTCTCTTCTTCTTCTGCGTATCTTAGCCATTCTTCCTCGCGTAGTCTCTGTTCCTCGCGGAGTCTTTCTTCTTCCCGGATTCTTTCCTCCTCACGAAGTCTTTCTCCTTCACTAAGTCTTTCCTCCTCGCGTGTTCTTTCTTCTTCGAAACGCCTTCTTTGATATTCCCATCTAGTTTCTTCAAGGGTTCTCCTAAGCCTTCTTTCTTCGCTGCTTTCTCTTCTGCGCCTCCTCCTTTTTTCTTTTCTGTAATTTCTTTGTTCCTCCTCCGGTATTCCTTCCCTTTGGTGTACATTTCCGCCTGCACCTACTTCACCTCGCAGATCATGAACAGTTCTTTCTTCGTTGAGTTGATGATTTTGCTGCATCAAAATTTCATTATGCCTCATGAGTATGGTTCTTTGCTCCGTCAAATCTCTCTCTCTTTCTCTCTCCTGATGCAAAACCTCTCTGATCTGTTCTAACGTCATGTTTTCCTCATTAATGTTCTCTTATCCGTTTTCTTATATAGGCTCTTCTTCCATCTCCGTTTCGGTGTTAGAGGTATGGATCGATCCTTCTCGATAACGATATTCATCTCCCTGTTGAGTTGCACCTCGTCTTTCTCCCCTGTTTGACATCTCACCTCTTTCCATTCCTCCTCCTCTTTTTTCCGCTAAGCGTAGGCTCCTCCTTGATGCAATGATGTGCCGCGCCCGATCTGAAACTCTTGCCATCAACTACTCCCACCAGATTTCTCTTTACTCACTGATCTACCAACTGCTTCTTTTGACCAGACCTAACTTGTTTACTTTTAAGATAACCAGATCTAACTTATTTCTCTCTCAGGGCAACAGATCTAAGATCTGTTCTTTTCTCTCAACACCACTACAATTTCTAAGTTTCCAACTTCTTACTTTATGGAAGAACAACTAACCAAATGATTTTTGATGTAAGACTTTGAAGATGATTACAACTTTCTCAATTTATCCCAAGTGAGAGTAAACTCTCAACATGAGATCCCTATTTCTGGGCGCCAAAATGTAACTACGGAAAATCCGTAGTTACACCCACTTACTAATTTGAACAACACAAAATATAAATCACACAACGAAATGAAATCGAAACTTGAATTTATAATTAGTTAAGTGATGTTAATATACAAACCACTCAAGAACACTCACAAGAACCCTAAATTATCCCTCTTAACAATCGCTCTTCCCCTAACCAAATGTTCCAACCCCTTACTCCATGGGCTAAGTCTTCTATTTATAGAGGAAAATGTTTAATGGGTTACAAATCATTTTACTTCGCTGGGAGTCACGTAATTCACATGACTCTGCTTTTTAATTCGTCAGATCCACTTTCAATAAAGTTTTCGCTTACTTTTCGCCTTATTAATCGGTTGTTGTCGGGGACAGCTGTCATATTTCTTGCGTAATAATCCACACTTCGGGTAGTTTACTTCGTAAGTTCTATCTTTTCTTGCGTAACAATCCACATTTCGGGTATGGTACTTCGTACTCTCTTCCTTATTCGCGAGATGTCTTCTTGTGCAAGCTACCGCTACCTCGCCGGTTTTCACTTCGTTAGCTTTAGACATCACTTCGCAGATATGATATTTGTTAAAGTTAGTATGACACCTGATTTGACTCTTCACTGACATTTCCCTGGGAATTCGAGAATAATATTTCGTCTGAAGATTGACTTCGTCGTCTCCTTAAATCTCATTTGAACACGTGGCGAGTAGGCTTTCTGTACTTACACCAAGCACCACAAGCAAGTAGTAGAATCAATTGACAAATTTTAGATGCAAAAAAGAGAGAGGAGTTACTGACTTAAATACTTAGTCGACAATGATATCGCAAGGAATATCTTAATAAATTCACTCCATCACCAAAACAGTTCACGAAATGCAGAAGAGATAAGTGTGATAAACACCTAATTTTATATCTAGTATTTATGATTTCTTTGCGAGTTTTCATGTAAATTATGTATCTTATGTGTGAATTTGAGTTTGTTAGGTACTTTGGAGTCGTTTGGAGCAAAAGAAGAAGAAACAGGGCAAAAGGTGCAAATGTTATTGGAGGCGATTATTTCTCATATTTGCTTTTATTTCTTCATCCCTATCTGAAAAGTATGTCGGCTTTAGTGATGCAATTTCTGTCTGAAAGGCATGACAACTTTAGTGATGAATGAATTGAAAGAAAGAAGTGAATATGAGGAGTAAGAGGCGGTTGCTGCTGGTGGAAGGCGAAAGAAGGCGTCCATTTGGAGCGAAAAAGGAGCGCAAATAACCAATTCACAGGCGAGCAAAGCTAGCCACGGTTGAGCAAAGAAGGAAATTTGTCGGTTTGGCGAAACTGACAGGTAAATGAGATCTGGACATCCCTTATCCAAGTTAGTGGGGTGTCTATATCACTTTCCCTTACTACACCTAAAATTGAGAGAAAATATATTCTCAATCATTTGTTGTGCGGCTGTGTTGGCTGTGTGCCTGAAATCATGCGAAAATTCAGAGAAATTAAGAGAGATCGAAAAATCGGGAAGATTTGAGTTGTGAGTTTGTAGGGGTAGTTTTGCTTTGAATGGGGAGAAGAATGAGCTGAATCGATGGTCCGAATTTGTGAAAAATTAGGGTCTCGGTAATCGTTAAGCAATTGAGATGGGTTCGATTGAATTTCCTGGTGGTGTTTATGAATAAGACAGAGATGGAATCGAGGTTGGCGATTGAGTTCGGTGGTTTTGAGGTCGAATTTGTGGATGAGAACGAGTTATTTAGCAGCTGAGTTCATATGGGTTTGTTGATTTGATTTGGAGGAGATTTGGGTCCGAAATCGACATGTTGATGAAGTCTCTCGATCTTAAATGAAGATGAAGAAACTAATGTTTGTAGCTGTAATGAAAGGGTTTTATGATGAATTTGAGCTACAATGCAGAATGGGAATTGGTTGTGCAATTTGCAATTGATTTTGGAAAGGAATTGCAGGTGAGCACGTTAGGTTTGAATGCAATGGAGCTGGCTTGTGATGTTTGAGGTAATGCTACAGATTAGGATGGAAGAATGGGAAATGCAAGTAACTACTGTAGTGGACTAGATGATGCTTCAGCTGATAGTGATAAATATTGTAGGTGAGGTGGTGGTTATAATGGTGTGCGCAATGGCTGTGAAGAACTGCAGTTGAGGTATTTGTTGCTGCTCAGTGATGTTGCAGTTATAGAGAATGGGGTTGAAGCACTGATGATGTTGTTGATATTTTTAAACTGAAGGTTCTTTAGGTGATCAACAGAAGGCACAGGAAGGGAGTAGAGGTTGTACACATGAGTCAACTGGTAAGAAAATGTTGGTGCTTACAGGTTAACTGTGGTGGGAATGGTGGCACTGAAATGGGAGTCAAATGAGATAGCTATGGGTGAAGTTGAGCTATGATCGAGATGGAGACGCAAACTTGAACTGGTGGTTTAATGGGTACAAGCTCATGGCAAGTGCAGCTGTAATAATGGGCAGTGAGTGATGGTGATGTTGAGTTATGGTGCAATCGCAACTTAAATTAACAAGATTGCAGGCTGTTTAGCTGGAGTTTGTTGGTGGTATTATTGCAGGAAGAAGTGAATAGGGTATTACTGGTGTTGAACAATGCAAGACGGTGATGGAATTGATACAGAGTTGCAATAACTGGAGTTTAATGAATGTATGATACAAGAGCAAAGAGTGAATGGAGACCGTGAGCTACTGATGGCGATGAATTGGTATTGGTGGTATTGAAACTAAGAACAGTATGGCAGGGACAAGATATTGTTTCAGGTGGTACTGGCCTGGGAATGTGACACAGATGAGATGACTCAAATGGCGTTGGGTCTGTGGTTTGAAAACTGAATAAAGGGTGAAATTGCAGGTACATGCATTGAACTGTAGGTACTGAAATGGGTCATGTGATGGATGGATTTGATTTGATTTGATTTGTTTTTCTGTTGCTTGTGAACAACAAGCATTTTGAATGGTGGAGGTCTGCACTGATGCATGGAATAGCTGCAAAAGATGGGTTACAACTGAATTGGTGGTGCAAGCCAGGAAGTTGGTGTTGTGTCTCAGGTGGTGGTATTTATGAATCGAGCAGTGGAATGGATTTTGAGGTTGCAGCCGTAGTGCAAAAACGGATCAGAATTGGTGCACCGGTGGTACTAGCTCGGGTTGCCGGATTTCTGGAGTTAAAGTATGAATTGCAATATTTCAGTGAATCGCGAGGGGGGTATGAGTCGGATATGAAAGTTGGCGGACAGATATATGAGCTACATGGCGCGCTTTTAGGCGCGTTTTCGCAAGAAACAAGAAATTGGAAATTTTGGTTTTTGTGAATGTTTGAATTGAAGATAAATGGGGTTGAGCTTCTGGGAGTGTGCACTTTCCTGGTGACGTCTTCCAATGCTTCAAGTGATCGGAGATACTTTTCCGGTGACCGGATTCCGGCAATATTCCGGGCAGAAGCACAGTTTTCCGGCGACTATTTTCTGGGTCATATTTTCACATGGGTATTTCACACATGTGTTTTGGTGGACTTCTTGCTATTGGACTTTGGGCTTTGAAGACCTAATTTTGGAAAGTGGGAAGGCTATAAAAAGAAGGAGTTTCTATTCTTTTGGAGGGAGGATCACATATCACGTATTTTTCTACTGGGTTTTTGGAGGAGAGCAGGGACTAGGGTTTGATTTCATTTATTTATCATGTTCTTCAATTTATTTTTGATAATAATTATGTTGAATCTAAAAACCATGAGTAGCTAAATACATATATTGGTTTTGGGATAATAAGTGGATTTCACAAATAAAATCTGATTCAATGCATTAGTTTTGTCTCAAGTTTATTGTTTATGTTTCATTGTTGATATTGGTATTATGATTTGATTGTTTATTTGGTTGAGTCCGGAATCAATCCGATTTGCATTCATATCTAGAGCTATATTAGGGTTTTCAATACGAAAACGTTGTTCATCCCTGATTCTAAGTAGCATAAATGTGGGTAGTGCTTGTAGAGATATATCCTACTAGTCACATATGAATCATAACTTGGGTTAAATTGATTTAGTGCTTTTACAAATTTCGATTGCCTTGATTAGTCTTATTCCATATAGCTTATTGCTTTTAGGGAGTTAAATCTAATTTGCTTTTACACTTTAGGTTGCTTTCTAGGAAGAATTCACATATGCATATTTTAATGTGGTTGTGATGAAATCAGGGAATTAGCGGGGTATTCTTGCAATCAAGGTATCCTAGGACTTTTAGTAAATGAGAGATTAAATTTCAATTCTAGTCATTGATGAAAATATGTATTTGTGAATGAAACTATCCCGTGACCAATACTTTCTCCATATTGATTATTTTCATACTTTATTGCTTTCAATTTATTTTTATTGCTTTGATAAAACAACATCCCCCCATTGGTTACTAAGAAACTGAAAATTTGCATAACAACAAAAGCCTCTCTGTGGATACGAACTCTTTCTTATTGCATACTACTTTATTTTAGGAAGTAAGAAAGTGAATTTATTTTTGTGTCGGGTGACAACCGACCAGATTTTGGCGCCGTTGCCGGGGAGGAAAACGGCTTGTTATTAAGTTTTTAGTTTCTTTTTATCATTTTTATGCTTGCATATTTGCTTTCCGTTTCTTGTCTTGTTTCTTACTTGTTTGCGAGAATTTTTTTTCAGGTACTAATCCCCGGCTTCTAAGGATTGGAACTATCCAAGGTGCGGGATTGCTACTCGGAGAGGCACAATACTCCAACCAAGTCAAGACACAACGGAAGAACAAGTCTTGGAAGTAGAACACGCAACTCTTCATCAAGAAGTGGAAGAAGAGTTACATCTAGAAGAAGAACTAGAGGTTCCATTTGTAGAAGAACCACTAGTTGAAGAAGAAGAAGCAATGGAAGACGCAAATCGTACACTCAAGGATTTGGTGTCTCATAGGCTTGATGCACAACGATGGTGTATTCAAACCAACTCAACATTCGAGATCAAGCTGGGGTTGCTTAGATAGTTGCCAAAGTTTCATGATATGGCAAATGAAGATCCAAACAAGCATCTCATGGAGTTCTACACCATTGTCAAGGCTATGCTTCCAGCGGAGACCGATGTCGATGGTGCAATGATGAAAGTTTTTCCATTTTCTATGGTGGACAACGCTAAGGATTGGTTGTATTGTTTGCCTGCCGGAAGTGTCACTACATGGAACGGGTTGAAGAAAATCTTTCTAGAGAGGTATTTTCCTGCGTCGAAGGCCACTCAAATTCGCAAAGAGATTTGCGGAATAAAGCAACATACGGGAGAGTCTTTGTATGAATGTTGGGAGCGATACAAGAGATTGGTGGCAAGCTGTCCTCACCATCAATTCAGCGATGCTATGATAATCCAGTACTTCTACGAAGGTCTTCAATCAAGTGATAAATATCTTCTTGACGCTGCGGGTGGTGGTGCACTAGTGAACAAGACGGTGGCTCAAGCTACCGATTTGATTGAAAGCATGGCTGCAAACTCGCAAAAATTCTACAAAAGAGGTGAGCCAATGGTGAGGCAAGTGCATGAAGTTAGTGATTCATCATCATCACACCGTGATCAAAGGATGGACAATATGGAGCAAATGATGCAAAAGATGGCTGCGGTTATATTACCTTCATATGGTGAAGAGTTGGAGCAAGCTAATGAGGTTTTTCCAAACCAACCAAGAAGGTATGATCCATATTCCAACACCTACAATCCGGGATGGAGAGATCATCCAAATTTCAGCTATGCCAACAAGCAAGGAGCGGCTCAACAACCTTCTTTCAACCGTCCAAGTGGATTCCAACCGCAACAACAACAATTTCAACCGCAACATCAACAATTCCAGCAACATTAACAACAATTCCAACCTCAACAGCAACAATTTCAGCAACAACAACCGGTTCAAAACCAAGGTTCCGATATTGATACAAAGTTGCAAACAATGATGCAAGGTATTTCTACCATGTTCAAGGAGAGCCAACAAGAAACCAAGAGTGCGATTAAGGATTTGCAGACTCAAGTGGGCTCCATGGAAATCGATATCAACAAGTTGAAAGATCAAAATAGTGGGAGACTCCCTTCTCAACCTATCAACCCAAAGGAGGGTGTTAATGATATTACGTTGAGAAGTGGTACACAACTTGAGCAACCCAAAGTTGCTGATTTTGGTGAGGAAGAAGCTCCAATGGAGCCGGTTTTGGAGGAAAAGAGGTATGAAATTCCCCAAACACCCGAGGTACCAACTCCTAACTCTAAAACTCCTATTCCTACTTATGTTCCTCCTATACCTTTTCCTCGCAGATTTGCAAGTTCTAAGAAGGCGGAACTAGAAAAGGAGATTTTAGACGTTCTCAAGAAGATTCATGTGAATATACCACTCATTGATGCTATCAAGCAAGTCCCCAAGTATGCGAAAGTGTTGAAGGACTTGTGTACCAACAATCAAAGGCTTAAAGGTAATGAAGTGCTAAGTGTGGGGGAGAATGCTTCGGCAATCTTACAACACAAACTCCCACTGAAATGCAAGGATCCCGGTAGCTTTGACATCCCCGTTACAATTGGTAACACTACTTTTGACAAAGCAATGTTGGATTTAGGTGCATCCGTTAATGTTATGCCTGCATCTATGTATAATTCACTTAATCTAGGTCCTTTAAAAAAGGCTGAAATTGTGTTGCAATTAGCCGATCGCTCTAATGTTTACCCAATGGGTATTGTTGAGGATGTTCTTGTGCAGATTAATCAACTTGTATTCCATGCTGACTTTTGTGTGTTAGAGATGGATGAAGGTGCACCGGACTCGTCTCTTCCATTGATACTTGGGCGTCTTTTCATGAAAACGGCTAAAACCATCATTGATGTAGACAAGGGAACGTTGACTATGGAGTTTGACGGAGAAATAATACGTTTCAACATTTTCGAAACGATGAAATATCCTAGTGATGTCGACTCTTGTTTCTCCGTTGATGTTATGGATGCATTGGCGCAAAAAGTGTTTGAATTAAATGGTGATGATGCTTTGGAAACTGTTTTAACTACATCCATATGGATGATGGAGTAGAGGGTGGTAATGAAGTTAAGGAAGCCCTTGGTGATCTCAACTCACTACAAGGATTTCCGGAAACTCATAATGTCTCTTTTATTTCTTTACCATGCAGTGATGAAAAGCTTTTACCTTCTATTATTAAATCTCCAAAGTTGGAATTGAAACCTCTTCCAAGTCACTTAAAGTACTTGTACTTAGGTGACATTGAAGAGTTACCTGTGATTGTTTCTAACGAGCTTAGTGAATTACAGGAGCAAAAACTTCTAAGGGTGTTAAGGAAGCACAAGACGGCCATAGGATGGACAATCGCTGATATCAAGGGTATAATCCCTGCCGTTTGTATGCATAAGATTCGTTTGGAGGACGATGAAAATCCTAAAAGGGAAGCGCAACGTCGTTTGAACCCTCCTATGATGGAAGTTGTGAAAAAGGAGATACTCAAGCTTTTGGAAGTGGGTGTTATCTACCCCATATCCGATAGCAAGTGGGTAAGCCCGATACAAGTTGTACCAAAGAAATCAGGGGTAACGGTGGTAGAGAATGATGAGAAAGAACTTGTCCCAACTCATGTGCAAACCGGTTGGAGGGTTTGTATTGATTATAGAAAGTTAAATGCTACTACTAGAAAAGATCATTTTCCTTTACCCTTTATTGATCAAATGCTTGAACGTTTAGCTGGACATGCTTATTATTGTTTCCTTGATGGTTATTCAGGTTACAATCAGATTGTGATAGCACCGGAGGACCAAGAGAAAACCACTTTCACTTGTCCTTTCGGCACTTTTGCTTATAGAAGGATGCCTTTTGGCTTATGCAATGCTCCAGCTACCTTTCAAAGGTGTATGGTAAGTATCTTTTTCGAGTATGTTGAAAACATCATTGAAGTGTTTATGGATGACTTTAGTGTCTTTGGTGATTCATTTGACCTATGTTTACACAACTTGTCATTAATTCTTGAACGATGTGTTGAAACAAACCTTGTGCTAAATTGGGAGAAGTGCCATTTCATGGTAACTCATGGCATAGTTTTAGGCCATATTATATCTTCTAAGGGCTTGGAAGTTGATAAATCTAAGATTGACCTTATTCGTGCTCTAAGCCCTCCCACTACGGTGAGGGAGATACGTTTTTTTCTTGGTCATGCAGGTTTCTATCGTAGATTTATCAAGGATTTTTCCAAGATAGCATCACCACTTTGCAACTTATTGCAAAAAGATGTGGTTTTTAACTTTGATGAGAAGTGTATGGCGGTATTCAATCGTTTGAAAGGACTTTTGATTTCAGCCCCTATCATTAAACCACCATATTTGAGCAAGCCTTTTGAGCTAATGTGTGATGCTAGTGACTACGCGGTTGGTGCGGTGCTTGGGCAGCGTGTGGGGAAGATACCTCATGCCATTTATTATGCTTCTAGAACGTTAAATGAGCCCCAACAAAACTACACAACCACTGAAAAGGAGTTTTTAGCTATTGTATTTGCATTGGAGAAATTTCGCTCTTATCTAATTGGTACAAAAGTTGTTGTTTATTCTGATCATGCAGCTTAATGAAGAAAGAAGCGAAACCGAGGCTCATACGCTGGATTTTACTCTTGCAAGAGTTTGATATTGAAATCAAAGATAAGAAAGGAATGGAGAACACCGTTGCGGATCATTTGAGCCGTCTTGATGTGGACAAGGAAGCTATCCCATTGCGTGAAAGTTTCCCGGATGAGCAACTCTTCTCAATTGGCGTTGGAGAACCATGGTATGCGGATATTGTGAATTACTTGGTAACTAAACAAATTCCAAAGAACTTTTCTCGTGCTGAGAGGGACAAACTAAAGAGGTTAGGAAACCAATACATATGGGATGATCCATACTTATGGAAACATGGCAGCGACCAAGTAATGAGAAGGTGCGTTCCCGAATCCGAGTTTAATTCTATCTTGTCATTTTGTCACTCATATGCTTGCGGAGGACACTTTGGAAGTAAGAGAACCGCTCACAAGGTACTTGAAAGAGGTTTCTTTTGGCCAACCTTGTTTAAGGATGCACATATATTTTGCACAACTTGTGACAGGTGCCAAAGAACAGGCAATCTAGGTGCCCGAAATCAAATGCCACAAACCTTTATTCAATTTATTGAAGTTTTTGATGTATGGGGTATTGATTTTATGGGTCCTTTTGTCAACTCACATGGGAATTATTACATCTTACTTGCTGTTGATTATGTCTCTAAATGGGTGGAAGCTAAGGCCACCACTACTAATGATTCCAAGGTTGTTTCAGATTTTGTGCAAGCTAACATTTTTGCAAGGTTTGGAATTCCGAAAGCCATAATTAGCGATGGGGGTTCTCACTTCAACAACAGGACTTTGCAAAGCTTGTTGAAGAAGTACAATGTGTCACATAAGGTTGCAACACCTTATCATCCTCAAACAAATGGACAAGACGAGGTGTCCAACCGAGAGGTGAAATCCATTCTTGAAAAGATGGTGAATCCAACAAGGAAAGATTGGAGTTTGCGACTAAATGATGCTTTGTGGGCTTATAGAACCGCATACAAGACACCTATTGGGATGTCTCCCTTTAGAATTGTGTACGGTAAACCTTGTCACTTACCCGTGGAGATTGAGCATAAGGCGTTTTGGGCGATAAAGCAATGCAATATGGAGATGGATAGGGCTGGAAAGCAAAGGAAGCTACAACTCCAAGAGCTAGAAGAGCTTCGCAATGATGCATTTAAAAGCTCTCGCATTTACAAGGAGAAAACGAAATCCTTTCATGATACTATGATTTCTAGAAAACAATTTTGTGTTGGGCAGAAAGTGCTTTTGTTTAATACTCGCTTGCATTTATTTCCGGGTAAATTAAGGTCACGATGGATTGGACCTTTCATTGTTACTAATGTATTTTCTCATGGTGCATTAGAAATTTGTAGCATAGCTACGGGCAAGGAACTTAAAGTTAATGGGAACCGGTTGAAACCATATTATGAGAATTTCACTTCCGAAGTGGTGGAAGGAGCGAATTTTGTGGATGCACTCCCTCTGGAGGAGTCGTAGAAAGCAAGGAGATAGTCGGGCTGACGACTTTAAACCAAGCGCTAAGTGGGAGGCAACCCACCGGTTTTGTATCTTTATCCTTATCTTTTTATTTTTAAGCATTTGTTTTTATCTTTATTTTCTTTGTTTTTGCATATCATTTGCGGAATTTCCCGCCTTGAACTTTCTTTGGAAGATTCAATTTTACATTGAGGACAATGTAAAGTTTAAGTGTGGGGGAGCATTTATATGTTTGTATAGTTTGTTTTATGCGTTTAGTAGTTTTATGCCATAAAAAAAAATCAGAAAAATTGAAAAACCAAGAAAAAATTTGTGCTTTTTGAACTCCGAAATCTAGAAACTTGTGCCTTTAGGATGACACCATTAGTGGATGGAACCATTTTGAATGCAGGAGTTGAGGAACCAATTAACTAAAAGGGACGAACATAGCTCAAAAATCATAAATACCATGATAGTTGTTACCATATCTCGGAATATCACCATATCACATTCTATTTTTGTTTTTCCATATTTTTTCTATTGTTATCTAAGTGCTTTGGTGGGTCACTAAAAATCGAGTTGTTATTACTGCTAGGATGATTAGAGTGATTGAGTTGCTTAAAAGAAAGAAAAATATAAAATAAAAGGGACCGACCAATCAGACCAAACGGAATAAAATGACACTTGGGAATAGCAGTATGTGTGAAACGTAGTCCCTATCTCCGTCGCCTAAACAAGCGTGGAATGCAGGATCCAAGGCAACTATCACGTACTTGATGACAAGAAGCATGCACTTTGATCCAAAAGATCTAATCATGCTGTCAAAAAAAAAAGTGAAAAAGAAAATAAAATAAAAGAAAAATATTATTATTGTGTTGAATAAAGTCACTTCTGGTTCCCTTGTATATGCCAGTGAGTTGATGTAGAAATAAGTTTGTTGACCACTGGTTCCCTTGTATATGCATGTGTGTTAACTCTAGAATTCACCAGTAGCTCAATCCAATAGGTTGCATAGGTTCATCTTGGCGGTGACCTTCAGAAAGATATGGGAAACATCGATCACTTGTGAACATTCGCCAAAATCTACATCTATATTCATCTTCTTAATCTTTTTATTGTGATTGTGGTTAGTTAGTTTCCGAGTATTGTGGCTTGTTCGACTATCTAATTAAAGCTTTATTTACTAATATATGAACTGAATTTGCAAGGTACCTCCTCCTGTAGTCATTTTGGATTCGTTCATTGATTTGTCACAAATAGACGGAGTTGGAAATATAGGTTTTGTAGGCAGACCTCTTGTAAACCTTCACGAGACTAAAACTCGTCCACTAGGGACACCTAGGGGTTCAAAGGCTTGTTATTTATGCTTAAAGTGACCGTAGCCTCAACGAGACGGAGTTGTATGTATTTGTTTTAGAATTTTTTGTTTGATTTGCTCGAGGACTAGCAAAGTCTAAGTGTGGGGGAATTTGATAGGTGTGATAAACACCTAATTTTATATCTAGTATTTATGATTTCTTTGCGAGTTTTCATGCAAATTATGTATCTTATGTGTGAATTTGAGTTTGTTAGGTACTTTGGAGTCGTTTGGAGCAAAATAAGAAGAAACATGGCAAAAGGTGCAAATGTTATTGGAGGCGATTATTTCTCATATTTGCTTTTATTTCTTCATCCCTATATGAAAAGTATGTCGGCTTTAGTGATGCAATTTCTGTCTGAAAGGCATGACAACTTTAGTGATGAATGAATTGAAGGAAAGAAGTGAATATGAGGAGTAAGAGACGGTTTTTGCTGGTGGAAGGCGAAAGAAAGCGTCCATTTGGAGCGAAAAAGTAGCGCAAAGAACCAATTCACAAGCGAGCAAAGCTAGCCACGGTTGAGCAAGAAGGAGGCTGTCGGTTTGGCGAAACTGACAGGTAAATGAGATCTGGACATCCCTTATCCAAGTTAGTGGGGTGTCTATATCACTTTCCCTTCATACACCTAAAATTGAGAGAAAATATCTTCTCAATCATTTGTTGTGCGGCTGTGTTGGCTGTGTGCCTGAAATCATGCGAAAATTCAGAGAAATTAAGAGAGATCGAAAAATCAGGAAGATTTGAGCTGTGAGTTTGTATGGGTAGTTTCTGCTTTGAATGGGGAGAAGAATGAGCTGAATTGATGGTCTGAATTTGTGAAAAATTAGGGTCTCGGTAATTCGTTAAGCAATTGAGATGGGTTCGATTGAATTTCCTGGTGGTGTTTATGAATAAGACAGAGATGGAATCTGAGGTTGGCAGTACGAGTTCTGGTGGTTTTGTGGTCGAATTTGTGGATGAGAACGAGTTATTTAGCAGATGAGTTCATATGGGTTCTGTTGATTTGATTTGGAGGAGATTTGGGTCCGGAAATCCTGACCTGTTGATGAAGTCTCTCGATCTTAAATGAGGATGAAGAAACTAATGTTTGTAGTTGTAATGAAAGGGTTTTATGATGAATTTCAGAGCTACAGGAGAATGGGAATTGGTTGTGCAGCTGCAATTGATTTGGGAAGGAATTGCAGGTGAGGCTGTTAGGGTTTGAATGCACTGGAGCTGGCTTGTGATGTTTGAGGTAATGCTACAGATTAGGATGGAAGAATGGGAAATGCAAGTAACTACTGTAGTGGACTAGATGATGCTTCAGCTGATAGTGATAAATATTGCAGGTGAGGTGGTGGTTATAATGGTGTGCGCAATGGCTATGAAGAACTGCAGTTGAGGTATTTGTTGTTGCTCAGTGATGTTGCAGCTATAGAGAATGGGGTTGAAGCACTGATGATGATGTTGATATTTTTAAACTGAAGGTTCTTTAGGTGATCAATAGAAGGCACAGCAAGGGAGTAGAGGTTGTACACATGAGTCAGCTGGTAAGAAAATGTTGGTGCTTACAGGTTAACTGTGGTGGGAATGATGGCACTGAAATGGGAGTCAAATGAGATAGCTATGGGTGAAGTTGAGCTATGACTGAGATGGAGACTGCAAACTTGAACTGGTAGTTTAATGGGTACAAGATCATGGCAAGTGCAGCTGTAATAATGGGCAGTGATGGTGCTGTTGAGTTACTGGTGCAACTACAACTGAAATTAACAAGATTGCAGGTTGTTTAGCTGGAGTTTTTTGGTGGTATTGTTGCAGGAAGAAGTGAATAGGGTATTACTGGTGTTGAACAATGCAAGCCGGTGATGGAATTGATACAGAGTTGCAATAACTGGAGTTTAATGAATGTATGATACAGGAGCAAAGAGTGAATGGAGACTGTGAGCTACGATGGAAGTAATCGGTATTGGTGGTATTGAAACTAAGAATAGTATGGCAGGTACAAGCTATTGTTTCAGGTGGTACTGGTCTGGGAATGTGACACAGATGAGATGACTCAAATGGCGTTGGGTATGTGGTTTGAAAACTGCATAAAGGGTGAAATTGCAAGTACAGGAATTGAACTGCAGGTACTGAAATGGGTCCTGTGATGGATGGATTTGATTTGATTTGTTTTTGTTGTTGCTTGTGAACAACAAGCATTTGGAATGGTGGAGGTCTGCACTGATGCATGGAATAGCTGCAACAGATGGGTTACAACTGAATTGGTGGTGCAAGCCAGGCAGTTGGTGTTGTGTCTCAGGTGGTGGCAGCTGTAACTGAGCAGGGAATGGATTTTGAGGTTGCAGCCGTAGTGCGAAAATGGAGCAGAATTGGTGCACCGGTGGTACTAGCTCGGGTTGCCGGATTTCGGGAGTTAAAGTGTGAATTGCAATATTTCAGTGAATCGCGAGGGGGGTATGAGTCGGATATGGAAGTTGGCGGACGGATATATGAGCTACATGGCGCGCTTTTAGGCGCGTTTTCGCAAGAAACAAGGAATTGGAAATTTTGGTTTTTGTGAATGTTTGAATTGCAGATAAATGGGGTTGAGCTTCTGGGAGTGTGCACTTGCCTGGTGATGTCTTCTAATGCTTCAAGTGATCAGAGATACTTTTCCGGTGACTATACCGGATTCCAGCAATATTCCGGCCAGAAGCACAGTTTTCCGGCGACTATTTTCTGGGTCATATTTTCACATGGGTATTTCACACATGTGTTTTGGTGGACTTCTTGCTATTGGACTTTGGGCTTTGAAGACCTAATTTTGGAAAGTTGGAAGGCTATAAAAAGAAGGAGTTTCTATTCTTTTGGAGGGAGGATCACATATCACGTATTTTTCTACTGGGTTTTTGGAGGAGAGCAGTGACTAGGGTTTGCTTCCATTTATTTTTCATGTTCTTCAATTTATTTTTGATAATAATTATGTTGAATCTAAAAACCATGAGTAGCTAAATACTTATATTGGTTATGGGATAATAAGTGGATTTCACAAATAAAATCTGATTCAATGCATTAGTTTTGTCTCAAGTTTATTGTTTATGTTTCATTGTTGATATTGGTATTATGATTTGATTGTTTATTTGGTTGAGTCCGGAATCAATCCGATTTGCATTCATATCTAGAGCTATATTAGGGTTTTCAATACGAAAACGTTGTTCATCCCTGATTCTAAGTAGCATAAATGTGGGTAGTGCTTGTAGAGATATATCCTACTAGTCACATATGAATCATAACTTGGGTTAAATTGATTTAGTGCTTTTACACATTTCGATTGCCTTGATTAGTCTTATTCCATATAGCTTATTGCTTTTAGGGAGTTAAATCTAATTTGCTTTTACACTTTAGGTTGCTTTCTAGGAAGAATTCACATATGCATCTTTTAATGTGGTTGTGATGAAATTAGGGAATTAGCGGGGTATTCTTGCGATCAAGGTATCCTAGGACTTTTAGTAAATGAGAGATTAAATTTCAATTCTAGTCATTGATGAAAATATGTATTTGTGAATGAAACTATCCCGTGACCAATACTTTCTCCATATTGATTATTTTCATACTTTATTGCTTTCAATTTATTTTTATTGCTTTGATAAAACAACATCCACCCATTGGTTACTAAGAAACTGAAAATTTGCATAACAACAAAAGCCTTTCTGTGGATACGAACTCTTTCTTATTGCATACTACTTTATTTTAGGAAGTAAGAAAGTGAATTTATTTTTGTGTCGGGTGACAACCGACCAAGAAGTAAAGTTCACTTCGTCAACAACACAAACTCCTAGCAGTAGCATTGAAGAATATAGAGAATCGAACACGAGCAGTTAGCATCATTTGTAGCAGAAAGGATAAATCAAGAAACCAAATGAGCCGGCTACAACAAGGAAAAGACCATAACTCTTTATAGAAAAGAAGCGACCAGCAAATTTTGGCAACTAACAACTCACTTCATTAACAACTATGACAAAGACAAAATTGTTATTCCTGCTCGTCAACACAACCCAACACCAGCGAAGTTTTAACCTTTCCATCCCAGACAAAATAAGTATTTCCAGAAATATGAAGTATTTTACCAACACTTTACCGAAGAGACAACGACCCATCAACGAAGAGAGAAGTTAATGAAAATTCCCAGAGGCAATTTTTACGAAGTCAAATAAGCCAGTTCCAGCGAAGATAACTCAGCTAGAGCCAGACCTAGGCAAGCAACGAAGAAAAAAAATATATATATATAGAAGATTTACTCTGTCATCAACTTTGGGAAGCCACTAATTTAGTTCTGATAGAAAAGAGAAAGTAATATCTGCGAAGATAAAGATGCCGAACTACCTTCGTCAACTATCCTTACCGAGTCAAGTGGTCACCTCAGAACAAAAAAATCAACCAGACCAGACTCAAAGAACCAATTCCCTCAGAGAATTCATTATCAAATCACCAGCAAGATCATATCTCTTTCGACCAACCAGTTCAAGAGATATGAGCAACGATACCAAAAGGGAAGTATTTGTATCTAAAACTTCAACCATTATTATTATAAGGAAAGATATTAATCATAAAGTTATTGAGAATATCTCATCACAATATAAATTCATACAAGAACGAATGATTAACAGAATAACCCGACACAGTGGCGTTCATCTTAACCCGTACTCATAAGCATTGATGAAAACAGATGTTAGAAATTTAATTTTTGATATGAAGGTATGCTTTTAATCTTGTTGAACATACACTAATCTATGACAGAAACTCACAGGAGCACGTACAATCATCGTAGTAGTTAAAACCATCATGGAGGTTCAACGAAGCACTACCAAAGATGAAGCAATGATGCATAGAATTTCGCACAACTGATATACATGAGATGGCATTGATCAAATATCCAGCAAAGATAAGGAACAAAAGAAAAAGAGATACTTCTATGAAATATGCTTTGTCAGCAACGACAATGAATAAAAATTCACAGAAAATCAGTTTCATTCGTCAAGAAAAGTAGCAGCAGAAAAGAACCCACTAAAGAATAATACCAGCGAAGTCAACTTGATTTTCGAACAGCGAAGAAGAGTTCTATTATTATCAGCGAAAAATGCAAGAAGAAACAATGGTTAAACCCATCTCGTCGCCAGTCTTGATGATTATCTATTTTGTCATACAATAACAAAACCTACTTCGTCAACCCAGCTTAACCAGCGAGTCAACATCACCAATCAATGATTACAGTAACAAGAGTCACAACAAAGGCAACTCAGCTCACAACTACTATCGAGGGGATATTATGGAATTGAAAAACAGAAGCGGAGATGAGGAAAAGAGCAAACTGAAGCTCGTAATAATATGTTCAAGCGAAAAAATCCATCTTAAACCACGAGAAACTATCAACAAGCAGTTTTCTACGAGCACAAACTAGCAAGTCAATTATCAAATAAAGGTACGCAGTTCTAGCGAAGATATAAGAAAGAAGAGCGATATATTTTCTTCGTAAATATTTTCAGCAGCAAATTACTTCGTCAATTATCCCGGAAGATGATATCTCGGCAACCATATATCTCGACAGCAACACATCTCGACAACTCCTAGCACCCATCTCGTCAGCCCCTAAAACCAGCGAGTTGCATACCCCTTCTCCGACCAGAAAGTTAATCCAACTCACCCCTCCCATCAATTTCTTGCACTGGACACACCTAGTCTACTCTTAACACCCATCTCGTCAGTTCACAATAATCAAGTCCCGTTCACAACAACCCATTGGAACCAGTGATGCCACTTCGCAAACCAATACCTCAACAACAAAGATACCATCTTGTATGCCAGCAACGAATTTCCATCATAGCAACATAAGCTATAAATTCAGCGAAGTACAACAACAATACAAAGCAACAAACATGAATGGTATGCAAAGATAAAGAAAAGAAATCTACGAGCCAAAAGATCGAAGAAAAGAAAGAAAAACAAAGAAAAGCAAAGAAAGAAAAAATTTGGGAGAAAAGTAAGACCTCACTAGGAGGCTGCGTAAGACCCACGAAATAAAGAATATACAAAAGAAAAGAAAAAATCTCCAGGAAGATCATAAAACCTCTACTTAGGGACTTGAGACCTCGTGGCGTGCAACTTAGTTCGCACAAAGTGCAAGAGGCAAAAGTAAGACCTAACGCGCGTCAGGAGAAGATCTCAGTAACATCAAAAAGGGGCAAAGGTAAGACTCATCCGCCGGGGGAGCCAATTTGGGTAACCACTCGGTAAGGGGTGTAAGAACGATCCAGTGGAGGTATAAGATGGCCTGGCGTGATTCTTCCACTAGGTCCCAAAACTACCCCACCTAGGGTGTGACTTCGTAACCAAGAGCCATATCGGCGAAGGGATAAGAAGTCACGAAATAACTGATACCTAAGCCCGGAAGCAAGGGGGTACTCAGGGGGAAGGGATGGCACCCTCCTTTAGGGAGCTGAGTAACCAAAAAAAGACGGCAATATTACGGGGATGGTATTCACGGGAATAGGTAGGCTTGTGATATTGTCGCATAATAAGACCTCAATGAGCGAGATAAGGAGAGGTTGATGGATCTTTACTTCGTAAGAGTAAAGAGCGCCTGAAACTTCATCGCAAATCCCTGATCAATGGGATGGGGCATAACAAGACCTTAACTAGGAGGCAAAATAAGACCCCGAAATAATAAGTAGAACGTAGGGAAGACAAGAGGCAAACGACTAGAAGAATGAGGCACGTTAAGACCCTCCCAATGGCAGGTAAGCCCTCGAATAGTTGAGAAATCAACTACCAGTAGAAGACATTAAGACATTAACTAGGAGGCAAATCAAGCCTTCTATAGAATAGCTCGCCGATAAGAAGGTAGATGTGAGGCAAAAAATGATACTTGAGGCAAAACAAAAGGCAAGATACGAAGCAAATAAAGAGGAAAGCATATGACCCTGCTTGACCTCGTGAATCATATGAGAAGAAACGAAATGAATAGTGATAAAGAATCACGAAGTAAACGAAATAGAGAATATACAAAAGAATACAGTACAAGGTGATGATAAAGAATCATGAAGATTCGAGAAATATTTATCGAATGAGAAATACTTCCAATAGAAATATTGCATACGATAATATCTATATTAACTTGATTATGCTACGATGTAAACATTGATAATGTAGGGGCAAGGAGCAATGAATACGCGAAGAACTAAATCCACGAGATGAGGAATTAGACCAACACAAAGCAAGATCGATACTCTCAATACTCAATAAGCTAAGTAACGCATATTATCTTCATATAGCATCCACTTATCATATAGAAAAAACATATCATACATATAGCATTCACTCATCACATACATATAGAACATACTAATTGCATACATTCATGGAACATACATCATATCTGGTGCACTTTGGGAATTCTTAATATTTATACTTCTTAAAGACAATATTTATCGCCACGAACGCTTCTTGAAGATTGTTAATTAAGAGTACTTCTTATACTTCGGATTATACACTTCTAAAGATACTTCATGTATATATGACCCAAGGGAGGATATTTCATCAATACTTCGCTATCTAGTAGTAATACATCAAGCAAAACAAGGGCAAGGGAAAGAAAGTGAAAGCATATTACTTTTACTTCGGACAGATTTAGTTCCTTCATCTACCAAAGCAAAAGGAGGCACACATATACGAGAAAATGCTCATTATACACTTCGCGAAAAAAATTTCAATTTTTTTGGATTTGATATGAATCAAATTATAAGGACGTTAAGCTACAAATGAACCAATATCATGTGAAAAGCTACAATGAGGCAAGACAAGAACAAGAAATGATACCATCAACTCGTCATAGAGGGCAACATCAACACAAGGTTATCATCGGTAAAGCTCAAACTAGTACTTACAATGAACTTCGCACAAGAATGTGGAAAAGGAAACATGGAAGAAAATCATCAAAACCAGCTTTCAAGGTCAAAGATCGCAAAGAAGAAACTCGGTACATTCACCCATTAGATATCTCGCACGTTCCATACTTCGTCAACAACAAGAATCCTCAGCAACAATAGAGTATACGAATCAAACACTATCTCGTCAACTTTAGCTCATTACATGTAACACGATATCTCGTTATTACTCACCAACATAAAGAATCAACAACCAAACATACAAGGGAAAAATCAAAAGCAACGAATCGCTCCAACGACCACTTATGATCAACAACAACAAAATTGAGGATTAATATTTCTTATATATTTCGAGGATTAATACTTCTTATACTTCATACTTCTTATACTTCATACTTCATATACTTCGGGAATGATACTTATATACAACAACAAGACTTCGGAACTTCACAAAAGAATAAGAGGCAAGTATATACTTTTTCAAGTCATTATTCTTTCGCTCGTTCCTTCATCAACAAAGATCAAAGTCGTGTACTCAAGCACCACACGTCTCGCTCCAAAGAACTACACGAAGATGGATTTTATTAAGAATCGCTCTTCAAGCAACACTCAAGAAAAATAGGGCAAAATGTAGATACCAAAAACCACACTCGACGCGTGACGCAATCTAAAGGAAGGAGTATCTTAGCATCGATAGGATGGGATACATAACATCTTAACCAAGATAGCTTAGTTTGTAAGCAAAGGACGTAAATATAAATTTATCTCTACTCTTTAGTACATAAATAAAATATCTAGGAGAGAGAAGAGAAGAGATTCTATTTCCCTTAACTTCATTTTCTTCCCAAAAACTAGATCTAGAGAGCTCCAAAACTCATTAATGGAGTCTCTTTTGTAAATCAATTACTTATGTAAACATCAAATATTTTAGTAAAGAACCATGGACGTAGATCCCGTTATGGATCGAACCATGTAAAATTTGTGTGTCTTTTTTACATTTTAGCACTTCAAATCATCATTTTAGTGTTCAAAAGTTAGATCTAGAAATTATTCTATGAGTTTAAAGTTGAAATGGAGATTTGGGTGTAGCTATGGATTTTCCGTAGTTACAAGCAAAATCATTTGACAGCCCCATCAATCTTTGTCATCACCGATATATGATCATTACTTCATGTATCCACCACAAGTCCCTAGCAGACTTTGTCCATCATCTCGGTGTTCTCTTGATTAAAGCTCCACCCAAAGCCAACTCGAACTCTCCATCTCTTCTAGCAGACCCTCTCCATCAATGGCCGATAATGGATACAACACCACTGATGTTTAAAACTCCATTCCGAACACAATCCATCTCTTCTAACTGCTACAACAACCCATTGATCTATTCTTGTTCGAGCTTGAGAAGTAATTATCAACCCACCTTCATCTTGCCTGATACCGGAACTCATGATTCTCCATTTCATCAAAAAACTCGACTAAAGAATAAGAAGCAGGTGCTCTGAGTTAATAGGTCGGGTGCCTTTAACAACTTTTGAATTCCGACTTCCCCCCAAAAAAGGACCTGGCTGCCTTTAGCAGTTCCTTTGAAATAGTCCACCCCTTAACGGAATGACTGCCCCTTACCGTAAAATGGGGGTGCCAATAGGACTTCCCTTTAAAATGACCATTTTGCACTTCTGGTTTTCCAAGTCTTTGTATTGCTCATAACTTCTTCATACGAACTTAGAATCACTTCTTTATTTCGCCATTGAGTTCATTTTCCTGTCCTTTATAAAATGATGACTAGAAATCCTCCATTTGAGCGAGTTCCACTAGGTCTTTGGACCTTCTTCACTTGTGACTTCACTTTTGTAGCTATTTTCACTTCTTTTGGATGATTTATCTAATAAAACACGAAAAAAAGATGTACAATAATTCGCAAGAATGAAAGCAATTACTGGCACGGAATTGACACTAAATTTTTGTGAAATATGCACTTATCAGGTACCTAAGACCAATATCCAAGTGTCAATCAATTTAAATCAACAACCAATAAGGTCGAATATTCAAATTGATTGAACAACGCACAACCCGCATTATTTCAATTATATAACAAAATATAATGTGGAAAAGAAATAACACATACACCAGAATTTTGTTAACGAGGAAACCGCAAATGCAGAATAACCCTGGGACCTAGTCCAAATTAAACATACACTGTATTAAGCCGCTACAGATACTAGCCTACTCCAAATTAACTTCGGTCTGGACTGTAGTTGAACCCCAATCAATCTCACATTGATCCAAGTTACAAATATGCTCCTACGCCTCTGATCCCAGCAGGATACTACGCACTTGATTCCCTTAGCTGATCTCACCCACAACCAAGAGTTTCTACGACCCAAAGTCGAAGACTTTAATAAACAAATCTGTCTCACACAGAAAAGTCTACAAGATAGATAAATTCATCTCCCACGAATAAACCTGTGAGGTTTGTTCCATCTTTTGATAAATCAAGGTGAACAAGAACCAATCAATTAAACTAGACTTATATTCCCGAAGAATAACTCAGTTTTATCAATCACCTCACAATAAACTTAATCGACGCAGCAAATAAGATTATTGAAGAATCACAAACAATGAGACAAAGATGTTTGTGACTACTTTTATATCTTGCCTATCGGAGAAATTAATCTCATGCCAATTATTACAATTGTACTTATACAATATAAACAACAAGATCAGATCACACAACTACAAGAAAAGTAGTATCGGTCTGGCTTCACAATCCCAATGAAGTCTTTAAGTCGGTAACCTGGTTTTAGAAGAAGAAAACCAAAGGTTAAAGGAGAAACGACTCTAGCTTAGCAAACTAGTATCACACAGAATGTGTGGGGATTAGGTTTCCCAGTTGCTAGAGTTCTCCCTTATATAGTCTTTCAAATCAGGGTTTGCAATCAATGTTATCTAAGTAACAAAGCATTCAATGTTCACCGTTAGATAAAAACCTGATTAAATTCAAGCTAATATTTCTCAACCGTTAGATCGAAAACTTAGCTTGTCATACACACATGTACTTGACGATTTTGTGTTTGTGTAAAAGTACCCAAACGTGTACAATAGTTGGTTCAATACTAGTTAACCAAATGGTTATCCAAATGATAACTTTCATATCAACCATATTATTCTTCACCATAACTAGTCCAAATGACTCAAATGAACTAGTTAAAGAGTTGTTCAATTTCTATTAGAAATCATGTACTACACAAGACACAATTGAAGCAAAAACGATATGATTCACTCGAATCAATTCATGAACTATAAATCCACGGTTTTCAATAGCATTCCTAAGTTTATTAAGATAAGTTCACAAACATCGTTTTTAGAAATAACCACTTAAGTTCGCGGACTGGGTTCGCGGACTCAAGTTAACCGGTTGGAGTTCACAAACTCCAGCAGAAATTCTCGGGTTCGAGAATTTCCGTCAGTTCGTGGACTGAGTTGGCTGCTCAAGTTCCGGTTTCAGTTGATCAACAAAGTTCGCAAACTTCGGTTCAAGTGCTAAGGACTTATACATATATGTGTTACCATAACAATGTTTATATCCCCCAATGGTTATACTGTATAAACTCTCATTTCAATCATTGGAACATTCTCAGAGGGCGTTATATAGTTGTTATTCACAAACTATTTTTTGTCAGAGCGATTTCCAAAATGATTGAAATGTAACATGACTTTCGTCACTAGGTAAAGATGAACTTGGCTAAAGTGAAAGCTTTACTAACACATATTTCGAGAAATGGATAAGCGAGATATACTCAGCTCGAAATATCACATGTGTATATTCTTAGTCTATATAGTAATACGACTTTTGTCTCAAGATAAGAGATAGAGTAGATAGACTTTTGAGTGATAGATAAGTTCAAGTCTCCACATACCTTTTAGTCGATGAAGATCCACTGGTTCCTTGAGTAGTCATTCGTCTTGTATGATGATTGCCATGGAGTTCTTGAGCTTAACTACACTTTATATCCTAGTCCGGGACCTTAGCTATAATAGACTAGAAATCAAGACTTTATAGTTTTGATCACTAACATTGACAAACTTGCTTGAGATAGAAACGCATGCGAGTTCGACCGAGCAATGCTCTAACAATCTCCCCCTTTGTCAATTTTAGTGGCAAAACTATTAATACATATGGAATACAAAAAAATATATAAATAAACTTTGTAGATCCTATTCCACATGTCTAATCTTCAACAATACTCGAAATCTTCGTCACTTCCAAGTAGTCCAATAATCCCAAAGGTTGTAAGTTTAGTATCATCGTTGTTGAAAATACGTAGCTATAACAATGAGAAAAGCATCGGTTCTCAATCATTGTCATACAATGTCATAGTATTATTACACAGCGTCAAAGTCCAATTGCATCACAACTTTAACAACAATACTATGGTGATACTTCACTCCCCCTTATTCAATACTCCGTCTCACATGGAAACCACTCCCCCTTACATAATGATCCGAAAACATATGTATTTGTAGTGTGAATTACATATTAATTCTCCCCCTTTTTGTCAATAAAATTGGCAAATGTACAAGAACGGTATCCTAATGAAATTTCCGTAAGAGACATTTCATGACCAAAGGTAAATGTATATCATCTTATTTAGATGCAATCATAAAGCTGAAGCTAAATGCATTCATCAAGGAGTTTATAAAGACGTAAGATAACCCCTATAATATTCCATAGCCGCACTCCCCCACAAAGATTTGGCAATTAAGCACAAGTTCAAAAGAATTCTCCCCCATAATATGTCATTCCCAAGGGAACAACAAGAGCGACCTTAATTTCAAAAGAAAAGAAGGATTTTTCTTTAGACTCAATAAATTACATACAAGTATGAATTTGGAATCCAACAAAAAATATTCAATCAAATTAACTAAAGTGAACCAAGATTAATTTGACTAAATATGCTCAACACAAGTAAACTTATGGAGACTTAATAAATCATTTAGATTAATCACAAGAAAACTCGCAAATAATCTAATTGCCATACTCAACCAAACTAATTACAAAAGTAATCAATTTAATTGGCCACACTCGACAGAAGAAAATTCTATGGAGCAATGACTAAGTTAATAATGAATAACCAACCCAGTCAAAGAAATGCTCAAACATAAGAAAACTTATGGAGTGATAACTAAATAACCACACAAGATGATTGATTTAGTCAAAATATGTTCAACATGAAGTACCTTACGGAACAACAACTAAGCTAATCACTAAAGCAATCAACTTTTGTTGTTTTAGCGCTCAACATAAGACACTTCATGGAACAACACAGTATTTACACAAAACTTGTGGATCGGAGGATCGACCTATACCATGAAATAAGCAAGGATTCATTCTATGTTTCCATCACTATTTGCACAATGACACACAATAGACATAATCCTTGAATCACAAAAGATTTTAACCTATCTTACATCAATAATTGACAATATATGCTTAACTTTTGTGTTTGTCAAAAGTCTATTCGTCCTTTTATCAATATTTGCATATCAATTCACGAACGACTTTACTTTTTGACAAAATATGGGACAATCAAGTTCACGGACGTAAACACATATCCCATCAAAATATTGCAATATATAAAATCAAAAGATTAATACTGCAACCATCATCTTCCAAACAAGTTTAGAAATTTAAATCAAAAAATCTAAAAACAAGAAGATGAAAAACATTGGATATAGCTACGTGTAATCACAATAATGGATAATCCAAAAACACTAGTTATTCTTCTAGACAAGAGAGAAAAATAGAAGATTTACTAGGCAAAATCAACTCAAACATGTCTACTTAGAAACCGATCACAAGATAGAGTTCACGTCCGACATCTTCATAGGTTTCAAGACCTTTGATTTTGTGATCCATATCAATAACTGCGTCTTCGGAGAAGATATCCTTATTGAGAAGTTCTTTAACATGTGACTTCATGTGACCAAGGTCAGCAGTAACCTTTTTCAACTCACTTCTAAGCACATCAAGATCGTTCATTGTATCAACAAGTTGCAGTTTTGCTTTCTCAAAGTATTTAAGAAAGTCATGAACCAATTCAACAAAAACCATATCCTCATTCTCAACATCTTGATGTGAGTAGGCATAGTAGCATGAGGAATTAGGTGCACCGTCTTCTACAAGAGTTCTTTTCTTTCTTCCTTTAGATTCGGAACCAAAACCTTTTTCTAGAAATCCCTTAGCAAAAACACCATGGATAGATGAAGAAGAGGACATTCTTGAAAAGTCAGAAGATTACCTAGAGTTTACGCACGTGACTTATGCAACTCAATAGGTTATCTATTTAACGGTTTTGTTTGGAAGAGGAACTTTTAGGGTTTTCAAACTGTAAACTCGGAATGGTGACTCGTGTACACATTCAACCCCAGTGCACTCCATAAGGAAAAACACAACACAAAAAAAAAAATAGTAAGAGACATTTGCAGATACTTTTAAGTAATATTGTCTGCTTAGCACTAGTTTAGCTACAAATGATAAGAGAGGAGCTCAACTAGGCCAAATGCAATTTTCCAAAGTACACCTGACATTTACACAACTTGCTCAACAGGATTTTCATGAGCAAGTTCCTAACTTGTGATTAATTAGCACAAGTCTGAGCTCTGAGCTCATTTAAGGAACTGTGTTTATGATCAAGTCTTTTTTTCCTCCTGAGTTGTGAGAGGGGTCCCTTCTTATTTGAGAAATTATCATAAAACTTATTGTCATCAAAATAAGAGACATAGTTTGAGTTCTTACCATAAGAATCTTGACTTGAGGAGGATGATAACCTGTCTACAATTTCTTTGTACTCTTGAATCATCTTCATCAGTTTTTTTTCTCATTTCTTCTGGATTTTTCTTCAAATCAAAGGAAATATTATTTTCAGAGAAAACGACTTGGTATTTCCTTAGACGATTTTTATCAAGACTTTTGTTCTGCTTTCGATCATTTGAGGAACTCATTGAACTGACCTTCCTGGTAACATACACAGGATACATATGAAAACCTATGGGTTTCGACATACGAATGTCAGTTACACCTTGGAGGATTAAGGCTAAGGTGTGTTGAAGTTGAATAAGAGAATTTTTATTCAACCTAGAGTTTCTCTTTTGTCTGACAGAACCTTTTTCTTCACAAAAGAGACATACCTTCTGATCACACGAGTGATTAGGAAGTTTGGTCTTAATATTCTCGTCAGGAGATGCCTTCCTTCCAAATGGTGTGTGTTTTTCTTGATCAGAGGAAACTAAAGTATCTTTCTTAATAGGAAGGGACTCCATTTTTACTTCTGATGGTGGAGCATTTTTAGTAGTAGCAAAAGTAATTGGTATGTTGGACTGCTTAGAGCATTCTTGAATAGAGATTTCACTCAAGAAATGTTCTATTTCTAAAGAATCCTTTTTAAGGGTTGAAAAAGCGGAGGTCTAACAACCACACCTAATATTTCGATTAGCAATATGTATGGACAACTCCGAGTTGTTTTCTAGAGAATCAACTAGATAGTTAGAATCAATCAATAGAAAATACTCAAGGAGTTATTATCTCAACCTCTCGATTTGATTTACTCAAGAAAATACAATATGCGACTCTTAATCAAAGAGAGATAACTTGGATGGTACCAAAGACCAATATACAAGTGTCAATCAATTTAAATCAACAACCAATAAGGTCGGATATTCTAATTGATTGAAAAATGCACAACCTGTATTATTTCAATTATATAACAAAATATAATGCGGAAAAGAAATAACACAGACGCCAGAATTGTGTTAACGAGAAAACCGTAAATGCCGAAAACCCCCGAGACCTAGTCCAGATTAAACATACACTGTATTAAGCCTCTACAGACACTAGCCTACTCCAAATTAACTTCGGTCCGGACTGTAGTTGAACCCCAATCAATCTTACACTGATCCAAGGTACAATTATTCTCCTACACCTCTAATCACAATAGGATATTGCGCACTTGATTCCCTTAGCTGATCTCACCCACAACCAAGAGTTTCTACGACCCAAAGTTGAAGACTTTAATAAACAAATCTCTCTCACACAGAAAAGTCTACAAGATAGATAAATTCGTCTCCCACGAATAAACCTATGAGTTTTGTTCCGTCTGTAGGATCATAATATCACAACAACAAAGTTCCTGAGAAACCTTCATCTAGAACTTTGCGAAACCGTCGCAGACAAATAACAAAGATGACATAACAAGTGACATCAGCTCAAACATGATAAAAGTGTGATGATCTTGCGAAATTTAGAGAGTTTGCGAAGACTAACATCAAAAGCTTGCGAGAACATCGCAAGTCAGATCCGAAGTTAAAGGACAGATTAGCTGTCATCTACTATGTAGTTCCCTATATAAAGAGTTGAACAGGCGCAAAGGGAGAGATCTTTTTTGAGTATTGAGTAAGTCATTAGGAGAGAGAAAGTCCAAAGCGAGTGTTAATTTCTTAGTTTCATTTCTTTCCTTTCTTGTAAAACTTGTGAGATTAATCAATAAAGATTGTGATTGTTCATCTAAAAATGATTTGATTGTATGAATTCTTGTGAGGGGTGTAGCATAGGATTTCCTGTAACTACATATTAGCGCAAGAAATAGTGACTTAACCTTGTTTTTGGTATGAAAATTAGTATTGTGATTTGAAAGAATTTGGAATAGTTGGTGAGAAGTTTCAGATAATTTTCAATAATTTATTGAGATTGAAGAGATGGATAGAAGAATAAATGCTTCAAGACAACCAACAACTGTTAGAAGGAGTAAGAGACTTGCTGGAGAAAGAAGAAACGAAACCGGAGAACCATCAAGCATGAATACAATAAATGATGGAGAAAATAAATTCAACAACCGATTCAGCATACACCAGCGCAAAATAGAACTATGGATTATGATAGAGTGAGCGTACACACCTGGAGATCAGATTCAGCGGAAGAAATGGAAGATGAGCAACAATTAAGAAATGGAAGACAAGAAGAGAGAGATCAGGAAGCAATTGGAGGAATAATTCATGGAAATGAAGAGATTGAAGCGTTAGAGGCATTGGGACAAAGATTACATGAAGAGAAGAGGTTAGAAGCAGAAGAACGCGCAAATTTGACAAGGCAAAACCATGAGTTGAGAATGGAAAACATGAGATTACAGAATAGGATGTCAAGACGTACTACAAGATCAAGTTCAAGACCAATTAGAAGTAAATTAAGACGAAATTCATCTACAAAAAATATTGGATAAAGAGATCGAGAAGAAATGAAAAATCCAAATGAAGAGCGTTGCGAAAGGAGAGAAATAATTGAAGATCGTTACATCCCACCAGGCGAAATTCTCTAAAATGGACAAAATAACATGAATCAGGAGAATGGGCGACGTCAGGAGCGAAATAATCAAGATGGCGAAGAAAATCAGGAAGAATGAAGGAGAATATTACATGGGAGAGAGATTCAAAGAAATCAACAGGTAATTGAAGGTGAAATCGAGAGACATTATGCTGAATAAGCACGTTTAGCTTGCGAAAGGGAAAGATTGAGAGCAGAGGTGCAAGAACAAGAGTTCCAAGAGGAAATTCGCCAGAACAATCATGACTATCGATAAAGAAGGAGAGAAAAAAAACACAATAATGGTAATATCAATGAAGAATATGATAGGTCACAAAGATGAGCTGAAAGGCAACAAAGAGAATTGATAAGGAATGAAAAAAATCGCTGAAGAGAAAATGAGAGATATAATGGTGTGCGAATTCATGAAAGAAATGAAAGAGAAGATCGCAGAGAAAGACAAGATGAAAATGATGAAGAAGAAAATCAAATTTTCGCAACACAAAACAGGCAAGAACGCATGAGAAGAGAAGCAGAACTAAAAATACCAATGGGATCAGCACACAGGGTAAATGAACAAATCTTAAGAGAACTGGCAGAAATGATAGGAATGCTAAATAACAGGAGAGAAGGAGGTAGGAGACAATTGGATGAAGCCATAGAAGAAGCTGCGAAAACTCCATTCTCACAAGAAGTACAATTAGGAGGAATACCACCAAAGTGCAGTTTTCCTGCGTTAACCAGCATCTTTGATGGAACAACTTGCGCAATTCAACAAATTAAAGCTTATGTGAGATGTATGTTACAGTAGGAAAACCATGATCCTGTGTTGTGCAAGTATTTCACATCAAGTCTAACAGGAGAGGCGCTAAAGTGGTTCGATGGTTTACCCAGGAATACTATAACATCTTTCAACCATTTGTACACTACATTCTTAGGGGTGTATATAACTAACAACTCCTCGCGACCAGGCATTGAAGATGTATTTGGTTTAAAACAAATAATTGGCGAAAGTTTGAAGCACCTAACCATAAGATAGAAGAAAATGTGTAGCAAAATGGCTGGCCGTGTGGATGAGCGATATCTTATTCTATCATTCATCAACGCAATATTCGCAACCAATCTGCTATACATTCAAAGTTTTAGAATCAAGAATACAATCGCAATGACTGAGTTGCGAGAACTGCAAGAGGAGTATACTTCCCTTGAAGAAAAACAGAATCAAATGGAATTATATCCAATTTCAAATACAATCTCAGCAGCAACGAATGCGAGTTTGCTACCAAAATTGATAAACATAGTGGCGAGCACTTCGCAGGTACAACAAGAAAAGAGTATGGAGAATAGTCAATAGAAAATAGTAGTTATGGGAAGTCGTGACCAAGAAGAATTTGAGAGAGAAATAAACTTTTATAGTCGAGGTGGAAATAACAAGATCCAAAGACTTGATCAGCCGCACGAAAATTATGGAGGACAAATACAAAATTATCATGGAGGATCAGGAAGTCAAAAAATGATATGGGAAGAGATCAAGATGCCACCTTTGAATACTAGTGTTTAAAAAATTTGGGAAGCTATTATTTTGATGGAAAACATACCAGTGCCCTGAAACATAGGAAAAGAACCACTTCCAAATCATAGAAGTCGAGAATTTTGCTCTTACCATCATTTTCATGGACATTCCACAAATGACTGCAGGAACATAAAGAGAATTATTCTCAGAATGATAGACCAGGGAAAACTAAATCATTTCCTAATATGGCACCCTCAATCTCAACTCTTACCACCACCACCAGAAATTCGTAGAGTAAATGCAACAAAAGGAGGAGAAACATTTGTCATAGAAGTTGGAGCGAAAGCAAAGAATCTGTTTTGTAACTCCATTGTACATTCATACAAAACAATCGAAGATTTCCATGACAATGTCTTAAGCAGAGTTTTTGCAAGAGATGATGATGGGAAAGAAATAATGAATATTGTGAAAGCTTCGCCATTAGAAGAGTGGCAAAAGCAGACTATTTCTTTCACTGCACAAGAAGTACCTGAGCCTGGAGAAATGCATGACAATCCATTAGTGGTGAGACTAGAGATAAACCCAAAACAAAGAGAAGATGAAGAAGAAGAAGAAGATGAGGATGATGAGGACGAAGATTCATGGGAAATCAATAGAGTTTTAATTGATATTGGGAGCTCTGTGGATATCTTGTTCTATCATACTTAGAAGATAATGGGAGGCAGAGATGAGGATCTAGTACATTTAACCTATAAAATCGATGGTTTTAACGGTACTGCCAATAAACCTAGAGGGTGAATCACTATGCGAATTCCATTGAAGGGGATATCTTCTAAAAATTTATTATGTGTTGTCGATGTTGCATCTCCATATAATGCCTTAATTGTACGACCTTGGTTACATGGGATTCTCGGTGTGGCATCAACTTTCCACCAGTGCATCAAGTTTCCTCATCCCAGTGGTATTGGAATCATAAAAGGAGATTGGGTAGAAGGAAAGAGGTGTTATGAGATTGATGTGGAGTCTTGCGAGGAAAGAGCTTACAAGAAGGAGAATTGGAAGTATAACATTAAACAAAAACAAAGAAGTGAGAGATTGATGGTTGATGCAACATAACAAAAAGAAGATAGAAAGTTGTGAAATCAACACTTGCTGAAAAAGACAAATGGCGAACACGTCGCAGAAGGAAATACTATAGCGAAGAGCAATAAAAACACAGAGGCAGAAAGCAGTAGAGGTAAGAAAATTAAATTCTGAAATGAAAGAAATTTAGAGAAAAGAGAAAGAGATGTATGATTGATTTTTGGAAAAAAATTCAAAAAATATATCTAATTTAATGACAAAAATGAGATTGAAAAATTACAACAGAGTTGAAATGCGAAAAAGAAAAGAGAATAATCCTTAAAATGTGATGAACCTTTATGGCGTACACCTTAGTTCGCGAATAAAATTTCGCAAGAGGCAAATGTAAGACCTAAAGTACGTCATAGAATGGGGCATCTATTTCATGGATCATGGATAAGGTTATACCACTGATAGAACATGAGTCATGGAGATTTGGGGTCAATGAAATCCCATCCAGGAGAGGCACCTTAGATTCTCATCTTGAGCATATGACTCAAGTTGGGTGACTAAGGTAATAAGGACTCTCCTAAGGAGTGCAGAGTATGATCAAGGCGCCGAGATACACGGTTGAGCCAAGAGTGCCCGGGGCGTATGAAACTACCCTAGCCATTCTTGGAAATTCTTGACTATGATGCACTCGGTCCGAAGAAAACCCCCACTTAGGGTGCAGTCTCGTAACCATAAGACATATATGCAAAAGGGATAAGAGGATGCGAAAACAACTGGTTGTTGTCAAGACTGGATGGGAGGATCTAGTATTGTATGGCAGAAGTACGTCTCCTTGAAGGGGTAACTGGGGGGAAGATAAGGGCGGCACCCTCCATTAGGGAGATGATAAGTGTCTTAAGACGCAAATTTCATGAGGCTTTTTACTCATGGGAGGATCAAGGCTTGTCATATTTGTGCCACAATCCTGAAGAGGCAATGAAAGAAAATATAAGACGAGATCAATGGGTTTCTGCATGAAAGTGCAGAGACGTCCTGCGATTTCGTCGCAAGATGACAATATCACGGGGCTTTAGTTTCGCAATAAAATTTAGGACTGTCATATTATCGCAGCAAAAATGACAAAAGAACAAAAAGTTAAGGCAAGATCAATAGGTTTCAGCATGAAAGTGCAGAGATGTCCTGCGATTTTGTCGCAATGACAAAAGTGGCAAAATAAGACCACATCAGAATACAAGGAAGAATGCAATCTTAAAATATGTGACTGCGAAATTACGCAGAAATAATTGCGAGATTGTCGCAATAATTTTACTGAACAAAAACAACTTGCTTAATCTCTAATTTTAACACAAATAACAGAGGCAAGTATGGGAATGCATAAAATGAAAGTATATTATTTGTCTCCATATGATAGATTTATGCACAAAATGAAAAATAAATCATGTTGCGAGAAAGGATTGTTTTTCTAACACATGCAGGAAGAAACAAAAGAAATAGAACTTGTATTTAAGATTGGAGAAATTCACAGTGACATATTACAAATGGATAAGAATAGAAAATCAAAGAGAAAATGTACAAGTTTTACAAAAAGTTGAACAAGGAAACACAAGGAAGCAAAAGCTACTTCTTGCTTGATTCTTCATTATCATCATCAGATTCCTCACCAGAATTTTCTCTTTTATCCTCATCCGAATTTTCTTCAGTCTCCTCTTCTTCATCTTCTTCAGACTCTATTTCTTCATCAGCATCACTATCAGAGATAACTAGATTAGGAACGTTTTCTGGAACTTCGTCTGAGATACAAGGATATGTAGAATGAGGAATGTCATTTTCATCATAAATTGTTCTAATAGTTTTGTTACAAAAAATAATAGCATCATTCTTGAAGTTCACAACAGTGATTTTTAGTTGGTTCTTCAGCCTAGAGCATTTCTAATTGCAAGAAGAAAGATCCTTTGCGAGCTTTGCTTTCTCATTCTCAAGCTCTTCGATTCTCTTGCGATATCTATCTTTTAGCTTCTGTGAAAATATAACAATAAATCAACAACTTGATGGTAGTTTATGAAAAAAAAATAATTAAATAAGGAAGAACAGTTAACAACCTTCTCTGTTAGAGATCATGTCTCTAATCAAGGCAGTATGCTCAACTTGGAGACTGACATTTACACCTAAATTATTTCTGGCGTTATCTAGAACTCTCGCAGCCAAAGCAAATTCATCATCATCATTTATGAGAAGGCGGGAGAGAGTTTGGTTCTCTCTTTCACAAAGCACATCATTTCTACGTTTGAGATCATCTCTTTCAATTTGGACCTCAAGAAGAGTCTCTTGGAATTTCGCTAAAGTTTGAGCACCTTGGAGAGAAATACGATCTTTTTCATCTATGAGATCACTATACTTAGCCCTTAAACTATTGATTTCTTCTTTGTAATTATGAAAGAAACGTTTAAACTTATTAGCCATAGTCAAGACGGATCTATAATCAATTTCTAAGAGGAGAAGTTTGGATCTGAGTTCATTTATGGGAAGAGATTCAATCTTATCATTTGAAAAATTATTTAGAGAAATATTTAGGTGTTCAAGAAGAGTATCATCATCCATAATATTGGGAAATGTATGAAAAACAATAGCTTTATCAGAAAGACCATAAACATCTGCGAAATGGTAAACTGTATAAGAAAAGATTATGAGAAAATAAAATAAAGAGAAAGTAGAAGAGTCCCATACCATAGAGTTGCTTATTGGCATCTTGAAGACTAGATATTTTGTTCTTCTGAATGGAATTTTCAGATTCCAATTGCTTGCTTTTTTCACGAAGACCAGCAACTTCAGTCTCCAACTCTTCATTTTTCCTGCGAAGATCAAGATTTTTCTTTTTAAGAATCGCACGCCTTCTTTCCAAATCTGAAGTAACAGCAAAAGAAGTTTTTCCATCCTGCAAAATAATACAGTGAGTTTTAAGAATAAATTATGAATTCAAAGCAAAATTCAAAAGAAGAAAAATATAAGTATGAAAATTTACCAAGCTATTAAGCGAATGTAAGAAACTTGGAGATATAGATCTTGAAACCCCGCGAAGAGACTCATTATTTTCCAAGAGAGGGGCATCATAGATAGTAGCTATGGATCGGCAGGCATTAGTAAGAGGAGTATCACCCATTCCCAGCAGAGTATTGGAGAAGATGCTAGACAATTTTGCCATAGAAGATTCGGGTTGAGAAGCTTCCTTCGCAGAAGAAATATCATCATCATCATCATTATCATTATGATCACTAGAACTTTCGCTAGACTGAAGAAATGAAGGTGAGGGAGATTGGACTTTTCGATTCTTTAGAGGAGGGACAGTAGACTTCTCCTTGCGAATATCACCTTTGCCTTTACTTTTATTCCTGGTTTTCACAACTTTGACAGGTTCTTCCACTTCAGCGATAACCTACACACACATATAAAGATAAGAAATAGAGGCAACAATATATTGTGAAGAATCATAAAAGAATATTTCTTACTTCATCTGTGAATGATAGAAGAGCTGATAAAGTACTGACATTCCCAGTCTTGTTATAGCTTACTTTCAATCTGATAATTTTGCAGATACACGAAAATATTGGAATGGTCAACAAAATTATATATAAGAATGAAAAGAATAACAACTCAATGAAGTTTGGAAATACACTTCTGCTTCCCTTTTCGGCCAGCTGAATACCCAGTGTTGATACGCTGTGAGATTCGCAAGTAAAACATGAGATCCGGAGATGTACGGACCCTTTAGGATTAAAGGGAAGATACACCACTTATCATCATTGGAATAATGTGGGGTTGTATTATTTCCAGGTTGCCAATCAATGTCTTGCATAAGTATCTTGTCATCAGCAGCAGCATCCTTCTTCTTTAAACGAACACCCCAGCAAGTATTATCTCTTTTCATGGGAATTATCTCATAATTCGCAAAGAAATTTTCTACAGTATACTTCGCAGAAACAATTTCAACTCCAGCGAATTTAGGGTTTTTAACTTTTGAGGGATAAAGAGATCCCTTACCAGCACCACGATTGGCGAACTCGAGTATTAGACGAATGCAATCCCCGCTCAATTGATATACTGCTCACGAAAACTTCGCATGGGAAAGTATTTCATAAAATAAGGGAAGTTCAGGATCATAAAGGGGAATGGGAAGGCCAGAGAGAAGCTGACCTAGCGAGACTATGATCTTCTCATGAATACAAGGATGATCAGAAAATAAATTAATAGAAAGCTCAGATTTAGGGTTTTGACCAGGAATGGGAGATAAATTAAAGTAAAACCTTTGGTTTGAAGTTTCTTTCGAGCTTCTTCAAAGGCAATCTCTTTTTTACGACCAGCTGGAGGCATCTTCAGTATGGGAATGAAGGAATGGGGAACGAAAGATGAAGAATAAAAATTTGCAGTAGCAGAAGCGAAACTTGTGGAGGAACAGTGAAATTGCAGAGAAAATAAGAGAGAAGGTAAAAAGAAGAGAAGAAAAGAATAAAAAGAGTATTATAAGAGAGTAGTCGAGAAGATAATTGCATTCAATGCGAAGAGTAGACATGAGCGGTTAAGAAACAACGATTAAAAAAGATGTGTCAAGAGATGAATAGAAGAGGGGATATGTGTAATAAAGTTTGTGCAAAGTACGGAATTGTGACAGTACAGAAATACTTGAAAAGATAAGCAGTTGCGGCATTTTGAAATACAAATTCTCATGATGTTCTCCCCTTCGCAGAGAATACATGAGAAGAGGCAAGATGTAGGATCAGAATATTGCAACAACAACGTTCCTGTGAAACCTTCATCTACAACGTTGCGAAACCGTCGCAGACAAATAACAAAGATGACATAACAAGTGATATCAGCTCAAACATGATACAAGTGTGATGATCTTGCGAAATTTAGAGAGTTTGCGAAAACTAATATCAAAAGCTTGCGATAACATCGCAAGTCAGATCCGAAGTTAAAGGACAGATTAGCTGTCATCCACTATGTAGTTCCCTATATAAAGAGATGAACGGGCATAAAGGGAGAGATCTTTTTCGAGTATTGAGTAAGTCATTAGGAGAGAGAAAGTCCAGAGCAATTGTTAATTTCTTAGTTTCATTTCTTTCCTTTCTTGTAAAACTTGTGAGATTAATCAATAAAGATTGTGATTGTTCATCTAAAAATGATTTGATTGTATGAATTCTTGTGAAGGGTGTAGTGTAGGATTTCCTGCAACTACACCGTCTTTTGATAAATCAAGGTGAATAGGAACCAATCAATAAAACTAGACTTATATTCCCGAAGAACAGCTCAGTTTTATCAATCACCTCACAATAAACTTAATCGACGCAACGAAGAAGATTATTGAGGAATCACAAACGATGAGACGAATATGTTTGTGACTACTTTTATATCTTGCCTATCGGAGAAATTAATCTCAAGCCAATTATTACAATAGCAAGATTAGATCACACAACTATAAGAAAAGTAGTATCGGTCTGGCTTCACAATCCCAATGAAGTCTTTAAGTCGTTAATCTAGTTTTGGATGAAGAAAACCAGAGGTTAAAGGAGAAACGACTCTATCTTAGCAAACTAGTATCACACAGAATGTGTGGGGATTAGGTTTCCTAGTTGCTAGAGTTCTCCCTTATATAGTATTTCAAATCAGGGTTTGCAATCAATGTTAGCTTAGTAACAAAGCATTCATTATTCATCGTTAGATCAAAACCTGATTACATTCAAGCTAATATTTCTCAACCGTTATATCGAAAACTTAGCTTGTCATCCACACATGTACTTGACGATTTTGGGTTTGTGTAACCGTAACTAAACGTGTACAATAATTGATTCAATATTATTTAATCAAATGGTTATCCAAATGATAACTTTCATATCAACCATATTCTTCTTCACCATAACTAGTACAAATGACTCAAATGAACTAGTTAGAGAGTTGTTCAATTGCTATGAGGTCTCATGTATTACACAAGACATAATTGAAGCAAAAACGATGTGATTCACTCGAATTGATTTATGAACTATAAATCCACGGTTTGCAATAGCATTCCTTAGTTTATTAAGATAAGTTTACAAACATCATTTTTAGACATAACCACTTAAGTTCGTGGACTGGGTTCGCGGACTCAAGTTAACCGATTAGAGTTCACAAACTTCAGCAGATATTCTCGGGTTCGAGAACTTCCGTCAGTTCGCGGACTGAAACAGAGCTACAACTCCAGCAGAAATTCTCGGGTTCGAGAACTAAGCACGTTCGTGGACTGATTTGGCTTCTTAAGTTCCGGTTTCACTTGATCAACAAAGTTCGCAAACTTCGGTTAAAGTGCTAAGGACTTATACATATATGTGTTACCACAACAATGTTTATATCCCCCAATGGTTATATTGTCTAAACTCTCATTTTAATCTATGAAACATTCTTAGAGGGCGTTATATAGTTGTTATTCACAAACTATTTTTCGTCAGAGCGATTTCCAAAATGATTGAAACGTAACATGACTTTCGTCACTAGGTAAATATGAACTTGGATAAAGCGAAAGCTTTACCAACACATATTTCGAGAAATAGATAAGCGAGATATACTCAGCTCAAAATATCACATGTGTATATTCTTAGTCTATATAGTAATTCGACTTTTATCTCAAGATAGGTGATAGAGTAGATAGAATTTTGAGTGATAGATAAGTTCAAGTCTCCACATACCTTTTAGTCGATGAAGATACACAGGTTCCATGAGTAGTCCTTCGTCTTATATGATGATTTCCATGGAGTTCTTGAGCTCAACTACACTTTTTATACTAGTCCGAGACCTTAGCTATAGTAGACTGGAAATCAAGACTTTATAGTTTTGATCACTAAAATTGACAAACATGCTTGAGATAGCAATGCATGCGAGTTCGACTGAGCAATGCTCTAACAGGATGTGTGTGTGATTCAATTGTTTCTGGTTAAGAAAAACTGTTGTTATCTTGCTTTATTATTTGGTATCAATTGTTTAGGCTTACAAAATTTCGGTGCAATTGCAGTTTTAGAATGTCTATGTTTGTTTCAATTGCTTCTGGTTGAGGTAAATGATTATACAAGTTGATTTATATGGTTTGTATGGATTATGTATTGCTTAGCAAAAGAGTTTTCGGGATCAATTATTTAGTCCAATTAGATTCCGTATAATAGAAACTAAGTTAATTCTGATCTTAGTTAGACTTATCAAAGTTAAGGTTTCGATTATTCAATTCTAATCGAATGCCTTAACAAGAAATGCTAGTTAACTAACCTAGTACTTATTTTTTTTAAAGTGAAAGGTCTAAGTTATTGATGAGAATAATTAGAGCCTGATGAGAAAAATAGAGTTAATTCTGATCTTTATTTTGGTCTTATAGAACAAGCAATTGTATTTGTACAATCGGTTTAGCAAAAGAACTAAGATGTTAGTCAATTTTTTGATTCGATAAACTATTAGGGAAAATTGCTTCGAGAAATAGTTTCCTTGGTAACATATCGAAACAAAATTACTTGTAGTTTCGGTTTTGATATTGATTATCAAAAATGGTGTGTGGAACCCTCATTCTTAACTCTTAAAGGTTGCAAGTCTCTTTGTAAGATTTGTAAGATCCTTTTGGTTTGTCCTTTATTTGCTCATATCTTTGTCATTTTGTGACAAAAAGGGAGAGAAATATATGGAGTAAACAAGTGATTTGATATCACTAAGGGAAAGGACAAGTGTTCTTAAACGTTATATCTAATGAGAGAGTAAAGCATAGACTAAAGGGGAGTAGCATATCATATTGATACTTGTGGTTATCTTAACAACAAAGGGAATAACAAAGACGTGCGGATTGAAAATCTACCTATCTTACCTTTAGGTGGGGGGGGGGGGGGGGGGGTATTATCTTTGTTATTATAATGTTAACAACAATATTTAAAGGATTGAATGTATACAGGTTATTGTGATGTTGAAACTTGGAATCAAGCGTATGTGTAATGAATTCTTGTAATTTTTTTATTCATATGATATAAGAGTTTTGTCACTAAAATTGACAAAGGGGAGATTGTTAGAGCATAGCTCGGTTGAACCCACCAAGCATTGGTATGTCAAGTTTGGTTGTCATATTTTAGTGAATCAAAAATCATTTAAAGAGTCGCTTGATTATTTACTAGAGTTAACTTCGTATAGGTTAGATAGAAAGTTACTGGGATATAAGACTTACAAGTATTACGTGATGACTTGAAGAATATGAAGAAGTAAAGAGCTACATCGACGGCATCATCATTCCACTTGAGGTTAGTAATATTTGACTTGAATTGTTTCATTCCTAACGTATCTTTCAAGTCGTGCATATTGAAAACGTAACTGGGAAGCTGTGAATGATTATAATTTAGTTAGACATAGTATAAAGAATTACAATACGAAGTATAACGTCTATCTTTTGAACTTTGTATATAAGACATCGACATAATCGTATGAATGATATTGTGATTATGTATGGGTGTGGGTGAAGATTTCGTCCTAGGAAACAATGTTTTACATTCGTTTAAAGGAAGTAAATTCATAAACTTGTTTTGTGAATCGAAAGGGAAATAGCTAGGCTTATTGGTATTGTTATTCATTGCAAATATTTTGAATTACCAATATGTGTGCTTAGTATAACTGTTCATAACTTGCTAATGTATCTTGGTAAAACTATTCAAAAGGCCTGACTTTTGTATTGGTATGACTTTTATTAGTGAAACCGATCTTAAGTAATCACCTGAGATGGTAAGATCGATATCTTGAAATTGGTGTGACTAAATACTAGACATTGGGTAACCGATCCTAGTAAAAGGTGTGACCGATCACAAGAGAATGTGTAATCGATCTTTGAAAGAGGTTTAACAAGTTTTAGTAAGTTGGTGTAACCGATCCTATAACTTGGTCAACCGATCACAATTTTTACCATAAGAAGTGGTAACCGATCCTAGTACTTAGTTAGCCATTTTATGGCAACTAGTGTGACCGATCCTAGTACCCATTTGGAGGTAGAACCGAAACTTTATGTTGAGGTAGAACCGTGAAACCCATTAATGGTGATTTGATAGGATAATCAATCACATAGTTCTTGGAAGTCAGATGAACCAATTTTAAACTTGTTTGGAAGTGCGGAAAATCGGTTCCAAGATTGTAAATATGAAAAAGGAATTACAAAGTAAAGATGTCGACATACTTTACAGTAACTCTTATCTTTTATTGTTCAAAGATATTCCTTAATAGCTGAAGGAGAATCCCGGATCGAAATATATTGAAAATCTTTTAATTTCCAACAATTAAAATGCATATCTTTAGAAAATAAAAATTAGTAATGTGCATTTACTAGTTGGAGATTTTCTACTGAGATTTCGGTCAATATTTGGATAGAGCATTTCCAGGAATTATGAAAACCGTTTTTTCCCTTATTGAGTATCTTTGAGAATATTTAGTTTTGGAAATTCCTTAGTGTCCAAACTTCCTTGTCTATAAATATTGAAGTTTTCATTTCGAGCAAACTAATCCTCATAGCCAGAAAAACTACCTTGTTGTGTTTTTACTGGTGGAGCCGCCTATTCGGAGAGGAAAGTAACTTAATTAGGAGAAATCTCTTACGGCCGCTCGGTTTAAAGACTTATTTGGGATTGAGAAGCTCTATTAGTACCGTTGGTGGGAAACTAGATAATTACAGTTTATTATTAGTTTTCGATTGATTTGATTGACTAACGGTTGTTTAACTTTGATTGCACCTAGTTCATTTATGCTTGAGATCTTCTCTTCTAATATAAGATTCACTTAAACTAGATCGAAGTTTCGACGGGAGATATTTAGACTGTTTGTAGATCTAAATACGTCTTGTGATCCATTGTTAACAGACTAAGTTCTGTGTGTGATTGATCATAAGAGATTTAAGTTGATTGTGTGCAGGTGTTTATTGAAGATCTAAAAATATTTGAGGACAAAGAAGATATTTGGGTTCATAAACTTTGGTGTGCACAAAACTTGTTTCGGCTGGAAGGGATCCAACTATAATCAGTTTATCTTTGTGATAGATTGGATTGGTGAGTTGAGTAGATCGGCATCAATACAATTCTTTGTGATTCAAAGTATTGATTGCAAAATCTAAACAATTACTTTCGTAGTTGTTATTGGATAGATCTAAGAACCTGACAAAGGAGTTTATTGGGATAAATAGAAGAGTCTTTTGTCAAACTCATATCACGTTGTTTGAAAAGAGTTGTTACCGTACATATTTTTTGTTTCTTTATAGTTTGGAATACGAACCAAAGGAATTGTTCCAAGTGCGTGACTTATTACAAGTTGGAGGCGCAGGGATACTGAGGGAACTAGGTGAACTATAGGTTTTATTGCTTGGTCTCAACTATACGAAGTTGGTTTGATTTTGTATAGCGGCTTAATTATGAGAGTATTCAATTCTGGACTAGGTCACGGGGTTTTTCTGCATTTGCAGTTTCCACGTTAACAAAATCTTGCTGTATCTTTTACTGTTTTATTTCCGCAATTCCTATTTACTTGATAGTAATCCTATAGTGTTTGGTTAAGTCTGAACCTATTATCAAGTAAACATACTTTGTTGTTGTGTTGTCTCGATCTTGTATCCATAGTCATCAGACAATTTATCTTGTTGTCGTATTCTATTGATCTCTTATCCATAGACGATCACACGAAGTGTGAACCGATTAGTTGTATTATCTCGACTCAGTCCATAGACAATCACTTTCGGAGGAAGGACTTATAGGTGAAAAAGTTTTAGATTGAGGTATATTTGGGTACCCTTTTCTTTTCACCTATAACTCTTCTAAAGAATTATTTCTTGAAGATTATGATGTGACAGATATCAATGATAAACCTACAAAAAAAAATTGACTTGTCTAAAACAGATGAAATATTATTGACTGAAAGTTTCATGTCAATATCTAGAAAGTCAAAATCGCCAAGACTTGAACTATTTGATATTTATCAAAGGTCCCACAATTGGTTCCCCCTAACCTATTTTTGGTGCTCATGGTTCGGTTATATATCCTGATCCACTTCTGAATACAAGATGGATTTGGTGATAAAAACAAAGAAAGTTGGGTTATTCTTCTTCTCCACCTTCATCGGTTTCAAAGAAACCTCAACAGTAAACAAGGGTTCGAAAATTCTTCTTTTGTAATCCTTACATGTTCGATTCAAACAGATAAATTTGTGTCAACCTATCCTAGAATTCAAGAAAAACAAAGGGTCTCTCTCAAATCATTTTGATTCAGCTCAAGAAAGGAGACTCAATACTCAACAAGTCCTACCAATTGTAAGTGGTTCTTCACTCTTCTTGTTGATTCAATGGCAAATAGAGATATGAATAAAAGAAATTTTGATAGTAGAGAAAGCTCAAATAGGAATACTAGGCTTCACTCTACTATGGATATCAATTATGTGAACATGCCTAGTCTTACTTGTGATGTTGATTCTCAAAAATACTTTGTCAATGATGAATGTTTTAAGAAATTCGGTTCAATCAAAGAACCCATTGTGGAGATGATATTTGTCAAAGTTTCGGAAAAGAATTTACATAAATTTTGTGATTAAAGATCCTTTAAGGCTACACCGGACCTTGTGAAACTCTTTTATGCTAATATGCATGTGATGTACTTTGAAGGTTGTACTTTTCGTACTATGATTGGTAAAATTTCCTTTGAGGTCAACAAACAAGTGATTTCGGAATTGGTTCTCTATCCCTACATGAAAACATTCTTACCATATTCGGATGAAAGTTTTAGAGTTGAAAACAACACCATCTTGTCTGTAATTGGTAGAGCATGGTCAGGTAATTCTTTTCTTATTCACAACATTGATTTTAATCTCAAAGTATTTGGAAAACTAGAATCTGCAAACCTGTCCCAGCAATATGCATAAGTCCAGATAGACTAGAGATGTTGCTGAACTTGTATATCATCTTGTCAGAGAAATAAAAAACTTTTATTTTCTGTGGTCTAATGATTAGACAAATGATCACAATCCGAAGAGGTGGTAGAAGAACTCTTGGTTTTGCTTGTTTAATTACAAGAATATGTAGCTCTTTTGGAATTGTTTAGCCAAATGCCAAAGAAAAGATTCCAAAAAAACTGGGAGAAGGAATTCTCAACAAAATGAGAGGACAAGTTTTCAATGCTCCTGATCCTATAAGAGTTGAAAGAGACACACAAACTCTCAAGAGAAGGCTACAGAGAAAGAACAACTGCATTTTTGATCTAATCGATCATGATACAAAAAATTACCCAGACCTCACTGGTGCATTGTATGCCATCTTTGATAAGTATCAAGATACTTCATCGGAATAAGATACTGACTTAGACATCTCAGAGTAGTATTTATAGTCCTAAATGTGTAATACTATGTATATCATCGTATGGATTTCGTAAGAAAAACATTTGTTGCCTTTTGCTCTTGTAAAAACCTTGTTGTAGACACTTTGTCTTTAATGAATGTTATGTGTTTATGGGATGTTCGATTTCGGTTTTCATAACCTTAATATTCGATCTCATATGATGTGAACACTTATGGTTTGTGTGGCTTTTTGATTTAGCGGGATTAAGTTCTAGCCCACATTGGTAGGATTTATCAAAGGATCATAAGGTGTTCCGATTGAGACTTATATGTAAAAAGTCACAATGTGTTGAATCAATTTGTGTTTACATGAGTTGTGTTTAACATAAACATATGTGTTTCGGGTTTTCAACTTTTGATATTGGCACGCATTAGATAAAACCGATTCAACCTTTCTCTGGTAAAGGTTGCTTTTGTTGTTGTTCTTTTATTGCGAGAGAATGACAACATAATAGGGAGAGTTCTAACTTGAACTTGCGCTTAATGATATATCTTTCTGGGGAGAAGAGGATGCCGAATCTGAGGTAATGAATTTGTTAGTTAATCGTTTTCCTGTTTAAGAAAAGCCTGATTTTATTGCATATATTTTTCTTTTGCTTAACAAAATTACGGTATAATTGATGTTTATTCCATTATGTGTGTATGGATGTGTGTGTGTGTGATTTCATTATTTCTGGTTAAGAAAAATTATTTTTTGGTATCTTCTTTATTGTTTGGTATCAAGTGTTTTTGGCTTAACGAAATTTCGGTGCTTAATGGCTATGTTTGTTTCAATTGCTTCCGGTTAAGAGAAATAATTGTGCAAGTCAATTCATTTGGTTTGTATGTATTGTTTATGGCTTAACAAAATACAATATCATTTGTTTCGTCCAATTCGATTCTGTATAAGAGAAACTAAGTTAATTCTGATCTTAGTTAGACTTATCAAAGTGAAGGATTCGGTTATTCAAGTATAATCGAATGCCTTGATAAGAAATACTAGTTAACTAACCTAATACTTGTCTTGTCTAAAGTGAAAGGTTTAAGTTATTGTCTGAATAATTAGAACCTGATGAGAAAAATAAAGTTAATTCTGATATTTATTTTGGTCTTATCGAAATAAGCGATTGTATTTGTGCAATCGGTTTAGCAAGGGAACTAAGTTTCTTAGCCAATTTGTTAAACTATTAGGGAAAATTACTTTGGGCAACTGTTTCCTTGATAACATATTAAAACCAAATTACTTGTAGTTTCGGTTTTGATATTGGTTATCTAAAATGGTATGTGAATCCTTCGTGCTTAACTCTTATAGGTTGTACAAGTCTTTTAGATTTGTTAGATCCTTTCGGTTTGACATTTATTTGCTCGAACCTTTGTCATTTTGTGACAAAAAGGGGGAGAAATATATGGAGTAAACAAGTGATTTGTAATCACTAAGGAAAGGACAATTGTGCTTAAACGTTATATCTAATGAAAGAGTAAAGCATTGACTAAGGGGGAGAAACATATCATATTGTTTTTGTAGTTATCTTGACTACAAAAGGGGAATAACAAAGATGTTCGGATTGAAAATCTACCTATCTTACCTTTAGGGGGAGTATTAGCTTTGTTATTCAAATGTCAACAACGGCATATATGGATTGAATATATGCAAGTTATTGTGTTGTTGAAAATTGGAATCAAGTGTATGTGTAATGAATTATAGTAATTTGTTTATCCATATGTATTAAGAGTTTTGTCACTAAAATTTACAAAGGGGAGATTGTTAGAGCATAGCTCGGTTGTATCCACCAAGCGTTGGTATGTCAAGTTTGGTTATCATATTTTAGTGAATCAAAACTCATCTAAGAGTCTCTTGATTATGTATTAGAGATAATTTCGTATAGGTTAGACTAGAAATTCTAGGATTATGAGACATGCAAGTATTACTCGAAGACTTGAAGAATGTAAAGAAGTAACAAGCTACAACGACGACATCATCTTTCCTATTGAGGTTAGTAATATTGACTTGAACTGTTTCAATCATAACGTATCTTTCAAGTCGTGCTATATTGAAAACATAACTGCAAAGTTGTGGATGATTATATGCTAGTAGTAAGACATGATCACATGATCACAGTGTTACGAAATTAGGATACGAAGTATAACTCTTATCTTTTGAACTTCGTATATATGACATCAACATAATCGTATGAATATTATTGTGATTATGTGTATGGGTAAAGGTGAAGATTTCATCCTAGGAAACAATGTTTACATTTGTATAAAGGAAGTACATTCATGAACTTGTTTTATGAATCGAAAGGGAAATCGCTAGGCTTATTGGTATTGTTATTCAGTGCATATCTTTGGATTACCAATATATGTGAGTTAGTATAACCGATCATAACGTGTTATGTATCTTGGTATAACTAATCACAGTGCCTGACTTATGAATTTGTATGACTTTTATTAGTGTAACCAATCCTAAGTAATCACTTAAGATGGTATGATTGATATTTGTAATTGGTGTAATTGGTCTAACCGATCACAAAAGAGTTGTGTAATCGATCTTTATAATTGGCGTAACCGGTCCTAGTAATTGGTGTAACCTATCCTAGTAACTTGTGTAACCGATCACAAGTAATACCATGAGTATATGTTTACCGGTCCTAGTAACCATATTGAGGTAGAACCGATCCTTGTGCTTGGTAGAACCGTAAACCCATGATTAGTGATTTGATATTTGATCAATCACATAGTTGTATTGGAATACAGATGAACCAATTCTAAACTTGTTTGGAAGTGTGGTATAATCGATTCCAAGATTGTAAATATGAAAAAGGATTTACAAAGAAAAGATGTCAACATACTTTGAACATGATCAGTAACTCTTATCACGGTCCAAAATAAATTAAGAATCTTTTAATTAAGGTTGTTAGTTTTATATGCTTTTAATTACCATCAATTAAATGCACATCTCTAGAAAATAAAAATTGGTAATGTGCATTTACTAATAGGAGATTTTCTAGCGAGATTTCAGAAATATAGGACAAAGCATTTCCAGGAATTATGAAAACCAATTTTGGGCATTTATTGCATATCTTGAGAATATTCGGTTTTGGAAATTCCTTGATGTCCAAACATCCTTGGTCTATAAATACCCAAGTTTGCTTCTAGCAAACTATCCTAAGAGCCAGGAAAACTTCATCTTTTTGTTTTTTTCTGGTGGAGTCGTCTATCCGGAGAGGAAAGTACCCTAATTAAGCGAAATCTATTACGATCGCTTATTTAAAGACTTTTGTGGGATCAAGAAGCTATACGATTACCATTGGTGGGGAACTATATAATTGCAGTTTATTTTAGTTTTTGATTGATTTGATTGACTAACAGTTGTTGAACTTTGATTGCACCTAATTTGTTTATTCTTGAAAATCTTTTCTTCTGATATAAGATTCACTCAAACTAGATCGAAGTGTCGACGGGATCTTTAGAACTGTTTGTAGATCTAAAGACGTATTGTGATAATCCATTTTTAACAGACTCCGTTCTGTGCGTGATTTATCACAAGAGATTCAAGTGGTGTTTTCCAGGTATTTATTGGATATTAAAGAAGATTTGAAGACAAAGAAGATTTATGATTTGGTTTCTATATCTTTGGGTGTGCACAAACCTTGATAGGCTGGGATCCAACTAGAATCGGATTTATTCGATTGGTTAGTTATGTAAGATCGGCATCACCTTATGGTTTCTTGTTTGAATCTATATTGATTGATTGTAAATCTAAACTCTGTTACTTCGGTAGTTGTTGGATAAATTGATTTGACCATACAAAGGAGTTTATTTGTCAAACAGAAGAGCCTTTGCATATGACTTGAGATATCTTCATCTGAAAGAATCAAGAGAGTTGTTACTAAACAGATTTGTTGTTCCTTTACTATTTGGAATACGATCCAAAGGAATTGTTCCAGTGCGTGCACTTATTGAATGTCGAAAGCGCATGGATATTGAAGAAACTAAGTGAACTAGGGTTAGTTGCTTGGTCTCAACTATACGAAGTTGGTTTAGATTTTGTATAGCGGCTTAATTCTGAGAGTAGTCAATTCTATACTAGGTTCAGGGATTTTTCTGCATTTGAGGTTTCCTCGTTAACAAAATCTTGATGTGTCTTTTATTTTTCTATTTCCGCAATTACAATTGTTTATTTTTATTTTATTAGAATTAAAAGTAAAATACATAAACGTTAACTCTGTATTACTTGATAATGATCCTATAGAGTTTGGTTAAGTCCGAACCTATTATCAAGTAATCACACTTTGATTATTGTATTGTCTCGATCTCGTATCCATAGACGATCACACAAAGTATGAATACCGCGTTTGTAGTATTGTCTCGACTTTGTCCGTAGACAATCACTTTCGGTAAGAGGACTTATAGGTGGATATAAAGATTGTGGTGTATTTGGGTACCCTCGTCTTTTCACGTTGTTCACTAATCTCAATGATCTCTTCTTCAATCTTATAGAAGGTAAGAAATAATAATTTGGCAGTCCTTCTATGAAAAGCTTTATTGTGTTGAAATAAATTAGTAGATTGAAAACTTTTAGAAACACAATTAATAATTGTTATGTAATCGAAGAAAAATTTAATCAACTTTTTTATGATACCCAGGAGGCCACGACAAAACAACAATCAACAGATAATAATACGATAGAGTTAGGGCGATGTTACCTTAAAATCAAGGAAATGAAATTCGATTAAATGTTTAGAGGAGATACAATGACTGGTTATCATGGAAAAAACTGAAAGTGGTAACAATCTTACTGATTACTTTATAACTTTGTTTAAGGATGAAATTGAAAATGCGGGGGTACCAAAATACACCACCAACTTTTTCTTAGGCAATCTGTATGGACAAGCTCAACACAATTCCGAGAGTTCAGCTTAATCGAGGAATAATATCTAGAGTTATATCTCTCCATCTCTTGTAATTAGAACGTTTACAGAACCAAGTCTGTGAACCTAATTATAAAGAGATTACTTGGACGGTACCAAAGACCAATGTCCAAGAATCAATCAAGTCGTACCCAGCAAACAAGATTGGATATATCTACTATGATTGATTAACGCACAATCTGTGATATTTAAATTATAAAGATAAAACAATATAATGCGAAAAAACAAGTCAAGATTGAACACCAAACGGTATTAAGCCGCTACAGACACTAGCATACTACCAATTAACTTTGTACTGGAATGTAGTTGAGACCTAACCAAGTCTTCCACTGATTAAGGTATAGTCGCACTCCTTACGCCTCTTGAATCCCAGCAGGACTTTGCGCAGTTGATTCCCTTAGCTGATGTCACAGATATTAAGAGTTGCTTCAACTAAATTGAAGACTTTAAACCAATCTACCCCCCCCCGATTAAGCCTATATGTGATTTTCATTACGATCAAAAAGTTTTATCAAGATGATGGAAATGGATAGCAATAGACAAAGTCTAGCTAACCTCAAAATTCGTACTTATGCAACTCGAAGTGAAGCCTAGATTATTATTCACCTCACAAGTATAAAACTTGTGGAATCAAGAAAGTCTGAGACGAAGAGAACTTTGATGATTACTATCTATCTTTTTCAAGTGAGAAGCTCAACAATCGAACAAGATAAGGATACTCGAGTTATCAATATAAAGATAACTGGACCTGGCTTCACGAATCCCAATGGAGTCTTTGTAGTCGCTAAAACCCTAAAAGGGTTTCAGGAAGAGGACGACTCTAGTTATAACTAAGACACACAAAGAAAAGTAGTGTCGGGATTCAAAGATCCCAGTTGCTTGAAGTTTCCCTTTTATAGACACTCAAAGCATAGGTTTCCTTAGGTTTAAGATAAAATAGCTTTGGAACCAAGTAATCAATATGCTCCGTTAGATGAATCTTTGAATATGATTTACATAAACAAGATATACAATCTGGTTAGGTGAAACCGTAACCGAACCGCGTATAAAGACTGTGTTCAAGGTGATTAGCCGAAACTATCTGATTTGAATGTATAAGCTTAACGTCATTTTCATAAACACTTAAGGCTTTAACCTTGAGTCACAATCATGTGATCAAATAAGTATATAATGTTTTTAGAGATTTGATCAAATGCTAATTATCTCATAGAAATAGCTTTATTGCGTTTGAAAATAATCGACATGGTTAGTAGATGTATAAAGTACAAGTACCATAGCAGTTCGTGAGTCATGTCAGTCACAGTACGTGTACCGGTTTGTATACTGTTAAGCACAACCAAGTTTCGGAGTTCACCAAACTATCTAGGTATGCGTACAGGTATGTGTACCTTAAGATTATAACTGGTCCGAAGTCCACAGTACTATTTTGGTACGTTTACCGTTATGGATACACAAACCAAGTCCCGTAACACAAAACTTTTCTGGTATGTGTACATGTATGAATACCAAACTGGTTCCGTGATCATAGTTTCTTTTCAGCTTGCATACGGATATGCATACCGATCCGGTTCACGAGTTAACAGATTTCTACAGGAAGAGCATAAGGATATACGTACCACAAATCTACTGAAAAACAGTAGGGCCACAAGTAATTTTAGTTGTCCAACCGTTTTTCTTGGGTAAAGAATTGTTACTAGAAATCAATAAGACTAATTAATTCTTTATTCCTAAATCCAAGCAACCCAAGGACCCTTGTCAGCTCAGACCTGGGAAGCACTGACACGGACACGACACGACACGGACACAGGGACCGGCAAAATTCAAAATCATCAGGACACGGACACGTTTATATATATATTAATTAAATAATTTTTATACACTAATATCATAGTATTATGGTATATCAAATACATTAATCATGCATATACATGAAAAAACTCACTTTTATGCCATTAGGTTAGCCCATATGTACAAATATTAACTATTATACTAATTTTCATAACCAATTTGATTACGCAATTAGAAAAATGAGGTATAGATTTGTACAAGTGCGTCGTGTCGGTGTCCAACGCGTGTCGTGCGTCCGACGCGTGTCTGACGCGTACACGGTACCAATACTGGTGTGTCCGTGCTTCGGCTCAGACCTATTTCTCTTGGAAACACAACTTACAAAATTATACCAATATACTTAAACCTCTTCTGAATAAAATTACTTCACATTTTCAATCTGCATTCTTATCTTATCTTCTAGACATATTTCAGACAATATCATAATAGCTCGTGAGGTAATTTATACTTAAAAAAAAAAAATCTAATTGGTGGCTTGGGAGTCAAGATTGGCATGTCAAAAGGTTTTGACTGAGTCAATTAAGACTTTCTTCTCAAAGTTCTTAAGACATTTGATTTAATTTTAATCCTGATGCTAGTTTTATTATGGAACGATGCATCTCCACTTCCACTATATATGTCCTCCTCAATGGTGTCCTTAGTGAACCTTATAATTCTTTTTGGGGTTTGTGCGGAGATCCATTATCCACCTATTTGTTTTTAATTTGTGTGGAAATCTTCTCTGGACTCCTTTCTCTCAAGAAAAGAACAAAATCTTACATGGGATTCATGATAGCAGATGCAGGATGGTTTTCCAACGATATCAATTCTGGTTTTGCACTGCACTAATACTAAGAGAGAATGCATATTAGATGAATTCATGAATAAAAAATGGTTGTGTTTCCTCTGTAGTTGCTTTGGCTTAGTCCCTTTAATGAACTCCTAATTTACAAAAAAAAATAAAAAAAAATAAAAAAATCCAAAGGTAAACACATCATTTGTAAATAGACTTGCAACCCTATTTAACTTCGTTCATACATGATCATACCACAGGAAAACTTGTACAAAAGAAACACAAAATAAAGTGGTTCTAATTTTACAAAAAACAAAAGGACTTAACCGCTCCATTAGCTTCACCTTTCTAGAGCTATACCTGATACTATCTTACAATACTACCACCTGCTTACTGTTCTTGATTAAGCCTAGCTGCATCTGCAACAGAAGCAGCTACACCACCAGGGTATGTAGCCATATTAGGATTGTTCCTTAGCTCAGCACTAACCACACCTTCAGCATCCTCGCTGGTCACAGTTTTATCCTTGGGCAATTTGGATGTCGCATCCTGTTCACAACAAAAGTTATTTATTAAAAGGTAAAATTTTATACTGAGATCATCTTTGTGCAAACCAGCAGCTAACATTGTCAGTACCGTGAGAACATCGGAGAGTTTGGTTTTCTCTTCGTCATTAGTCAAACGTGCATTGGCACTAGCGGCGGATTGAGCTTCAGCGGCCATACCACCAGGAATGGTGGCATTGATACCAGTCGCTCTAACTTCAGCTGCTTGTATTGCTGCTGCGTCACTTTGGTCTATTGGTTTATCTCCGGCGGTTATTGCCACCGCTTCTAATGCTTCACCTATTGTAACTGCATCTTTATCTACTGTTGATGTTGTTGTCGCTGCTATGGGCGCTGGCCTACTGTATTCCGAGATCACCTATCATACAATTGTAACAATTCTTTCATTGGTAGATTAAACTTGCAACCATACATTTTTACATTATAACGAGTTCTAATTAGTAACGGCCTAGTTAAAGAATTAATTACAAAAAGAACTCCACTATTTGAGACGAAAATTACCTGGCCTGCAACTGATTCGGAAATGATACGACTACCTAGGGCATCAGTTTCGGCGACAGTAACTCCTTGATCACCAGTGATATCAGTCACATCAGTATGACCAACTAGTCCAGCTCTTTCATTTTTTGTTGCTGCGGATTGCATAGCAGCAGCAGCACCCCCTTTTTGAGTCTGGCCAAGCACTAAATTCTCAGCAGTTTGCATCATAGCAGCATCTTGAGGGGATATAGGTTTCGATGCAAGTTCACCAGAAACATGCGGAAACACATCACCATATTTAATAGGCTCTTTCTGTTGATTATAATCAAGATTTGGTTGTTCTTTCAGATAAGCAGTACCCATGTTCTGTTCATGGGATTCTGGCCTTCTTGGCTGTTGCTGACTCATTTCTTGGCAAGTTTTGTGCTTAAAAACTAATAGAAATTACAGATCAAGTAGTAGCAGAACAGGGCTTCTATTTTAGGCTATAGCGTTGCTTCATACATATATATTTAGAACTTGTGCCAAAGTAAAAAACAAATAATTCATTGAGACGGCAGTTTTTGCTTAGACACGTATAGGGTTGTAATATCGTACGTGGCAGAAAAGATGATGACAGGGCTTCTCTGAATACGTGCTTGGCAGCACAATATTGTTTCTTTGTTGTATAAAATGTTGACCCAAGGCTGGACTGATCTTCGATTATCTATTTGGAATCTGGATACTTCCTACATGAGAAATGATTTCCCTATGGGAACACTGTACTTCGCAATAATACACATCACATCTTTATCTTTACTATTATAAAGCCAAGAGGCGAAATAAGGCCTTTTGACTACCACATACCCTCATGCACCCGCAATTGAAAAAATAATTTAAGGGTCAATTCGTCAATATCCACTCAAATTTTCTGTTTCCTATTTTGAGAAAAAATCCAAAATCCAAATTCAATCTTTAAGGTGTCAGTTTTGAGAAAAAATTCAAAATCCTCTGTGTCTCGGTTCTTCTTTCTCTCTTTCTCCGGTACAACTAGAACAAAAAAAAAAAAAAAAAAACATTTTTTAGAGATCTATAAAGTTACAGTTTGAAGGAAGAAGACACGGTAGCTACAAATCGATCCCACTCCAAAACATGGTGAGTTTTTAATTGAGGTTAAAATCATTTTTGAATCTTGATTAATACATGTTTTTGATTGAATTTTGGTTGTTTCGTAGATGTGTAAGTGCAGGAAGAAAGTGTTTCCGCTAAGAATCACTCTACAAGGGTTTTGATTTTTCTATGTTCTTTTTAACATCTACCGTAAAGGTAAGTTTCTGATTTATGAGCCAGATCGGTGGGTATGTCGTTGTTTATAAGATTATGATTTTCATTAAGATCGAATAAAAATATGATGATGATGCTCCTTTTCCTGTATATGCAGGTTGTTGAAATATTTCTTCAATGTACCAATGGTAATTCGTCTTCTACAGGTATTATTAATGGACTTTCTTTTCTATAAGAGAAAAGATTATTGAATTTTTTGCATTTAAATGGTTTAAAATTTTGAGTTGTCGGAAAATACCAATTTGTTATCAAACCCAGTAATTGATTTCCTCACTGAATAACCATCTTTATAATTTCAGCTTCATTTATTTCCTTGCCAACAATTGGTTGTTATGGACTGCACATATGTTGTTTGTAGAAATGCCACTTGAGGATCATCATTTTTAGTTAAACTTTGATCTTTACTTCGTTTCCTGATTTTCTTCTCTACCTCATTTGTAGTTTTATTTTTATGCTTCTTAATTCAGTTTTTCATTCAATTTTGAGCATGGCCAGGCAACGGAAAAGAACTCGATTGCAATCCAAAGAGTTTTAATTTAAATTAGCTCAAACACTCATAGAGAAAGGAACTACTTAAAAATTACAGATTAACAAGCTTTAATTAGCTCATGGGTAAATAAGTCCCTCAAACTCAAAGGGATGCATGGAAGCATGGGTATATATACTCAATTATGTACGAGAAACATCACAACACGTGAATCATATAGCTCAGCCAGGGAAAATGCGACATTGGTAACGACATTCCTACTATATTTTATTTTCTTCTTTTTCTGTAATTTTACGGCTCCTTAGCTTCACGCTCGAGGATTTCTACAATGATGGTCAGACTTAACATTGGTAGATGATGAATTGATTATTGAAGAGCATCCGGCTAATCAAAGAGAAATGAACCCTATTCAACAAAGAACTCGCGGGCAAAATATGATGGAGGAGCATTCAATATAGCGTCTCAACAATGTTGGTGAACATTTTTGCAAGGTATATATGGAGTTAGGACCTAAACACAGAGGTAAGTTGTACAAATTGGTTTAACCTTCTCTACTGTAGAATGTAGAACATATACATGGGTTCAAAAAGTAAATGCGTAAAATTATTAATGTTAGTTTATCAAATTTTAAGCATCCCATGAGTAAAATTATCTCATAGCTTTACCCATGAGTCGTATTTTAGCTGCCTTTGACCCAAAACTTTCTTAAATGTTTTATTTTTAGTCTCGGTTCACAACTTTATTATGCAGTTTGTGGATTTTGTATAATAATTTATTTCCTGAATGTCTCTTACAGCACAAAGGAGACTGATTTCTTTGTTGCAGCACTTATGGAAATACCTACACATTACAAAGCAACACTAGAGCTTATTGGGGTATCATAGAAATGGCTGTTAGAACTGTAAAGAACACCGGTGGCCAATATCATGTTGTTACGGAAGTATTGTTATGCATGTTATCCATATAATTTGCCAGGTACATATGGTTTGAGTGTTTCTCAATGTTGATTTGTTAAGTTTCTACTGTTTTAATTGGAGTGGGTGTTTTAATTTTTTTTGGGAACATTAACTGAAATTGGAAGTAATGTGGAGTGAATTCACATTTAGTTGTTTGTGCATTAAAGGGTCCTCTTTTTGGATCACACGTTTGTTAGTTTCTTAGAAATATGTAAAGGTCTATATAAAAGTTAATTTTATCCTCCTTGAGATTTGATTAAAGTAAAATTAGCTCATAGCTTTACCCATGAGTCGTATTTTAGCTGCCTTTGACCCAAAACTATCTTGAATGTTTTATTTTTGGTCTCAGTTCACAACTTCTATATGCAGTTTGTGGATTTTGCGTAATTTTTTCCCAAATGTCTCTTACAGCACAAAGGAGATAGATTTCGCTCTTGCAGCACTTATGAAAATACCTAAACAGTACAAAGCAACACTAGAGCTTATTGGGGTATCATATAAATGGATATTAGAACTGTGAAGAACACCGGTGGCCAATATCATGTTCTTTTCATTATTGCAGACGTCCAGGTTAGTCATTTTGTGGCTGTAGTACAGAATCTTAATCCATCACATCTTCTTTTCGGGTTATTTGGTGTAATTTGGAACATTCAATCTATATAAAGTTTTTACTGATGACCAATTTTCATTATAAAAAGAATGTCCAGCTCGTTTCATATTGATATTGTTGTGAAAGAGGTAACACGAAGATTTGATACTAACGTTGGCCTCCTAATTTTCTTGTAGTGATTACCATTACAGTTGTGTTGGTTGGTGTAGTGACGGGCCGTGGGATATGATGCCTGAATTTGATAATTTTCAGGTTAGTCATAACTTGAACAGACAGATGCTTCATTTTGACCAAAACTAGCTTTGAAAATGTTTATTTCAGGTTAGTCATGGCTGCCAATATCATGCTGGGAAATTGAACTTGAGGGTCAATCTCATCTCCCGTGCCCACTGCGTATACATAAATGAATATTTAACCAAGCTTTTGTTTGTATTACGTCTTTCTGTTTTTGTAGTTCGTCATTATAGGTAACCTGTTGTCCAGCTGTTAGAAAGTTAAATTTTAACATTCTCGATGGCATTTCCCTCATGGGGCAGATGCTATATTTTTTTATTTTTTTTGGTACCTCTTGCCATGTCCATTGGCTGTGATTCTAGGGTCTTCATAGGCATAAGTATTAATGAGTATTGTGCGGGCTGTTATACGAAATTTTCAATTCAAAACAAATCAAGCACATAAAATTATTCACTTTTTTATGCCTGTAACTTACTACGAGGTACTCTCATTTTTTTCATTTTAGACTAAAGATATGCCATTTTTCATTTTAGACTAAAGATATGCCAAATTTAAAAGTTGATAGCAACTGTGCAAGATATCTTTTGACCAGTAGAGTAATTTAGTTCATTTGATATATGCAGTTGTACAATTAGGCATGGTGAAATGCGCTTAGATATGGAATGAAAATCTGTCTCGGGTGCATTTTCCGACAGATATCCGAACTAAGCTTGGCATCAAAATTCATTATATTATCACTTTATGGGGAAATCTATGTTTTTTTATATATGAAAATGAAATTATCCAACTCAGATAACACGTGCAGCGCACGTGCCATTTACTAGTTTTCATTATAAAAAGAATGTCCAGCTCGCTTCATATTGATATTGTTGTGAAAGAGGTAACACGAAGATTTGATACTAACGTTGGCCTCCTAATTTTGTTGTAGTGATTACCATTACAGTTGTGTTGGTTGGTGTAGTGACGGGCCGTGGGATATGATGCCTGAATTTGATAATTTTCAGGTTAGTCATAACTTGAACAGACAGATGCTTCATTTTGACCAAAACTAGCTTTGAAAATGTTTATTTCAGGTTAGTCATGGCTGCCAATATCATGCTGGGAAATTGAACTTGAGGGTCAATCTCATCTCCCGTGCCCACTGCATATACATAAATGAATATTTAACCAAGCTTTTGTTTGTATTACGTCTTTCTGTTTTTGTAGTTCGTCATTATAGGTAACCTGTTGTCCAGCTGTTAGAAAGTTAAATTTTAACATTCTCGATGGCATTTCCCTCATGGGGCAGATGCTATATTTTTTTTTTTTTATTTTGGTACCTCTTGCCATGTCCATTGGCTGTGATTCTAGGGTCTTCATAGGCATAAGTATTAATGAGTATTGTGCGGGCTGTTATACGAAATTTTCAATTCAAAACAAATCAAGCACATAAAATTATTCACTTTTTTATGCCTGTAACTTACTACGAGGTACTCTCATTTTTTTTCATTTTAGACTAAAGATATGCCATTTTTCATTTTAGACTAAAGATATGCCAAATTTAAAAGTTGATAGCAACTGTGCAAGATATCTTTTGACCAGTAGAGTAATTTAGTTCATTTGATATATGCAGTTATACAATTAGGCATGGTGAAATGCGCTTAGATATGGAATGAAAATCTGTCTCGGGTGCATTTTCTGATAGATATCCGAACTAAGCTTGGCAACAAAATTCATTATATTATCACTTTATGGGGAAATCTATGTTTTTTTATATATGAAAATGAAATTATCCAACTCAGATAACACGTGCAGCACACGTGCCATTTACTAGTACCTTTTAAACCATCTGGATAATATTTTTAATCCCTGGTGTTCAGACATGAATGTTAAAATCATACGCGTCCAAAAGGGTCACTGACTTGAATATCTAACATTGTCAAGCTGAGTGTATAAATAAATTGTGATATTTAATATGTACATAATTACACATAAACATAAATTCAATGATATGCTTGAATCGATGCTCAACCTTCATTGTGCATTTTCTAGTTTGGACCTAGTGGGGGTGGCCTAGGACATGTATATATACAATACTATCTTAGTGAACATGGATAAGATGTTGCTGAGGCTGCAGCTGCGTCTGCTCATCTTCTTCTCCAGATGATGTGCGATAGGACAAATCATGAGGTTCCTGCATTTCAAAGAAAATAAATTTATTTTCCTCCAGAAAAAAGTAAGAACCAACAATTAAAATCGTGCTGGAAGCACGGCCAAGCCGCTGCAAGAAGGTTGCAAACTTGTTTTATAAATCTAGCAGTGACAGCTGAATTTTCACATTCAGCCCCAATATATGGGAACATAAATGGTCCCATAATAGAAAAGATGAAAACGAATGAAAAGAACACCCTTGAAACAGGGTTTGGTAACCCTAAAAGATGGAATAGCATAAGCTCAAAAGGGTTACATGTGGGCGACGCCGGCGTAGAATGGCAGTCACTGCTTTGATAGTCAGATAAATTGGTAGAAGTATCCCAGAGATCCTTAATAGCAACAACTGTTGGTAATGGTAACAGAAAAAAGTCTAATCCGTCATTCACTCACTTCACAATAATTTGTACAATTTTATCAGGTTTTCTCTACAAAATAAATAAATAAATAATCACTGGCCGTAAGCCTTACCATGAACAATGTGAAAGAGTAGTCCTCCGTTTCACTGATAATGATGGGCAAAGCATGACGTAGGACTAGAAGAACCACGAACTGCAAAAGCAAAAGAGAAAATAAGAAAAAAGTAGAAATTTTCAATAACATGACTAAACTATAGTATACAGACAAGCGCAATTTCGTTAACACGCATTAACATGGTTCAAGGAATCCCAGCATGGTATTCATTAGAGTAGGTCCTAACCAGGAATACTGCCGTACATATCTGATTCGGCAGTGTGTGTGTGTGTGTGAGAGAGAGAGAGAGAGATTACAATTATAGCGACTGTACGGCAACACATCAGACTTCTTGAAGTGGGAGATGAATAATCATTGTAGTCACCATCCAGAAAACTGCGATCTGTTGAAACCATAGCTATAAATCGAGGGTTATATAGCTCCCGCCTGGGAATCTCCCAATTTCCTCTAAAATCAATCAAGGGAGCATGGAGTTGAAACATTTCAGAAGTTAGTAGAATTCGATTAGGTGGCAGTAGGCAATCACAGTTACTGAATTTAGTTGCATCCGTTACAATGTTCCCGGTAATGAAAACAAATTAGCCAGGGAAGATCACATCTCTGACATACCTAAAGCTCATCGGGATACCCCCATAATGAAATAACGGGGGAGGTGCGGTATAACCTGGTTTAAATGGCTGCCAATACAATAGGCAGCTCATACTTTAGTAAGTTGTTAATGAAGAAAATATCAAAGAAAATAAAGGTCAATGGCATAGTTAGTTGTAGCCAAATCACTCAATGAACACATTCAAAGACAGGTAGAAGTAAGAAACTCTGAATAGAATAATCACCTGGTGACATATCTCACATATAGTATCCCCCTTCTCGTTACACCACCTCTGGACACATCTCCGGTGAGCATACTTTAATTATCAAGAAGGAAATATGTCAGTAATTGGTTGTATAAATAATGAAGTGAGTAAGATTAGTTTGTACGATATAGATTGTCACAAACATGCCTAAACACCTTAAGCCTGGGGAAGTGTGTTAAACAAACTGAACTCAATGATATTTTACAAGGGGTGAAAAAGGAATAAGAAAAGATAAAAATAGAACAACAATGAATTGCCAATTCATTTTTGAGATTCAGCAGGACTTGGGCTCTCAGGTTTACCATGCTTACCAGCAAGAGGAAGAACACATAGGTTATGCACCCATAAAGAAGCTTCAGTGTCCAACTGAAATGTCTATCCACTATACATATTCAGTATTTACATTCAACCTATAACCATAATTACCTGAAGTAAGTCACTAAATATTTCCAGCAAGGTAGTATTTGCAATCAATTAGTGCTGTTATCTGGTACAATAAAAGTGTGCTCCCATCTAATAAGATATTCGAACCTATGTGAAGCCTAGGAATGATTTTTAGGTAAGTCATGATTTTTCAGGTAATTCCAACCTTGCCAAATCAACATGAGGATATCTCCATCACTAGCCTAGTGAAACAACACCAAACCACAGTCATCTAGCTTCTCAAATATCTGACTCAAGAATTCAAGCTAATTAGATACTTGAAGCTGAATTTGTATGCTGAAAAGCAATGGAAATACCATATAGAGTTTATAAAATTAAATTGGCTTCTATCTAAACCTTAATATGAATTATCTAGCCATGGCTTTCTCAAAAACAATAAACAAATTACAAAGTTAAAAATTACATACTAGTCAAGCGAGCGACAAGCTGTGCCGCTAGCCCTTTTTGAATAGCAAAACCTATCCTATTAAAAATAAAATCTCGTGAGCCAGGGGTCATTACATTGCTGCGCATGGAAATACAGGACAAACTCCATGTTAGGAAAGAACTAACATCTCAAGATCCGATAGCCAAACACCACAGCAATAATCATACAATTATCAATACCCGTGAATAATAAATTGCAGATGCCTCTCTAATACAATGGTATTAATACCCATGACTTGAGGCCATGATCTGAGTTACAAACTTCTCAACACCTTAATTTCTACAAACCCATCAAAATGTTAAATATTAAATAACACTAACAAATAAAAGAAAATATTGACTTCGAAAGAAAACTAATTACCTTCAAGCTACCACAACAAGAACAAGGTGTCTCCATTTTAGAGTCATGGTCCTCATCCTGACAAATTCTACATTCCACAAGTTTCCCAGGGATGAAGTCCATCTTGTCGGATGAGATGTCAGTTAAAGTTGCGGTCTCAACTCCTATCGGGGGGCCGGCTTTTTGTTGAGACAGATTTCTACTCTCTAATGCAGCTTCAAGTGTGGATTCAGTCAGCAACCGATCCACCAGCAGTACAAAATGATCTCCCATCCTCAATAGAGTAATTCGATTTTAGGGTAATATGGTATACCTCTTTTATATGCAAAATAGAATGTTAAGATATTCGGGAAAGAATAACCTAGTTTAGCAATACAATAAAATTGGAAACAAAATATCTGATGGATCATACATATATAAAGAAGAGACTTACAAATAGGGAATCGGATTTCTTCAAAGGAAGAAAGCTTGATTACTTTCATTGTGTCTTACTTTTCACCGATCTATTTGGGTTAAACCTTCTGTTTAGAAACGAAGCAAAGAGATGGAGTGTCGTCGTTCTTGGTTTTGGTTTTGGTTTTGTCCTCTTTCTTTCTCATTTTTTTTTATGTTCCTAAAAACGGGAGAAAGACAGATTCTAACGGCTCCCCACGAATTCCATTATTTATATTCTGTTATTTTATTTCAGGTAAAAATGGAATCAAATTCTAATACTATCAAATAAAGAATATATAACACGTCGGCAATTTAGAAAGCACGGTATAATCTTTACTATTATAATGCAAAGAGGGTTTTTAAGCCTTTTTTACCAAAATGACACCGCAAAAAAATTAAATGTAAAAATATATCGAGGTCGTATGCGTCATTTCAATTCCTGAAATTTCAAAGAATAAAAAAAGTATGGCATCACTTCCAAGAATTCAAATTTCAAATCTCGCATTCCCTTTTTTAATTCCAATTCGGGTAAGAACTGTGAACTCTCTCTTATGCTCTAATCAATTTAATCCCTTGCCAGGAAATTTATAATCAAATGAATACTTACAATCAAAATCTTAAGGTAAGTTGGGTTTTTAATCTTTTAAAGTTTTTTTTTTGTTCTACATAGGCAATACAGGTAGTTAATTTCCAACCAACTTCTGATTCAATATTGTATGATTTCATAGTTTCAGCTTTGTTTCTCTATTGTTCAGTTGAGTTTTTCCCTATATATTCCATTGGGGTGTTATATGATTCTTGCCTTTTCTTTTGGATGCAGCACAAAGTGCAACATGTGATAGAGTTTTGAAGCGAAGAATTCACAAGGTATACAAACACATTTTGATCATCCTGGAAATGTTTTGCTTCTCTTTTTTATTTGAGAAAACTGTAAACTTATAAGCTATGGTTTCAATTCAAAATTTAATTGTTGATAGCTAACCTATAATGCAGCCCAAGTGTTTGTGGAAATGCCTAGCAGAAAAGAGTCGTTCTTATCACGTGCTTCTACTAAACATGGTTACCCTATATTTCTTTTTAGTTTATTGTAATTCTTCTCTCTACCCTGATGGTGCATAGTTTACAAATCCATTAACATTGTCTTTAAATATTCACATGTATTTTTTGTTTATAATTATTTGATTTGTTTCCATCTATTTTTTATAGGACTTAGATGACTTCTTAAATGACTTCAGATTAGAACATGCTAGGAAGTGAAGGAAAGATATCTTGGTTGTAAAGAGACATCGGAGGATTCTTACTCCATAAGAAGGACATCTTGATTGGAAAAGGAAAAAATGTATCGCCATGTTTTTAAGACTACTGCTCACAAAACATTGTCATAGCAGAGTGATATGTAACAATAACATTTATGGTGTGTACAAATTTTTAAATTAATGTTCATTAATTTTTCATGAATTTATCATCTTCCTGCAAGTGCGCATTTTCGACTTCCTAATGAAATTTGTGTCTATTTTGAACCAGTACCGGTCAAGCAACAACCATAAGTTACAATTTCAGCTTTATGCTTGAAACTGAAGAAGAATTAAACTTGGTCACTACGGCACCGAAAAAAGTCTAAAGTGTGGATTATTGTTGATCCAGGTAAGTCAGCTTCCCCAGATTTCCTTTATTTCATTAATTTGTTCCGGACGTATTAGATTACCACCCTATCACTATTGGCGATTCTGATTTTTGAATAACCATTCCAGGTTGGTTTATCTAAGCAAAACAAAGTTACAAGCTTTGAATATGAAAAACAAGTAAGAGAGCATCTCTGTATTAAGTTTTACCAAGCAAGTTATACGAAATGTGTGTAATAAGCTTACATTTGTCTTCCGCAGTTTCAAGCTTTTGATACTTCATTGGTGAGTTTTCGTGTGTAAGAGTTCTTAGGTTTTGCTTTCTATTCTTCAGGGAAGTCGACATCATTAGATCTTGCCCGCCTATATTAAAACCAATTATAAGCATTTACCCTGTTGCTTTTGTTTTGATCTTGGCCGCCTATTTTGAAACCAACTATAAACATTTATTTCTAAAATTTGGTCATTTTTAGTTTTTTTGTTTACTTGGAGTTCCATTTCCAAGACCACAGATATGTGTCACGAATTTGTAGATGAATAAGTGTTGGAGTCCAACGTTTATTAACGAGGACGAGGAGACGCCTATCTAGGGCGCTGCTCTTTCATTGTCAGAACTTGCAATAAAAATTTGAGTTCTAAAATACCTACATCATTAAACAAAGAAGTGCACACCAAATTAGTAGTTGAAAAATCTGGTACTTAAATTTTGTTTTGCTCTAACATAAACTTGGTGATCTGATGCTTTGCAATTTGTAGAACAAGTTAAAATTCTTGACATGATTATACGTTACCAGAGCTTCAACTAAATGCTTTGCGAGTTGTGCATTCTACCATTTCCTAATAATATTGTGTCTATTTTTGGTTATAGATCCTGAACTATAACAACCCAGCAATGATTAGTGACGCTTTAAATGAAGATGAATTTCGCGTCGCGGATACAAAGGCGACGTTTCGATTATGTTGTTGATCTCGGTAAGTCAAATTTCCCGGGCTTCTTTTAGTTTTCAAAAGAATCCAACTGTTCTTCAAGAAAATTTCTCTTTGAAAGTACATATAATCATTTTTTTAAAGGTGAAAATTGAAAATTCTAATGTCACTGCCAAGTTAAACTAATTGAACCACGCCATTATCAGGCGATGAAAAGGCATGTTACTTTTTGATGGCATTGATGATGATGTGTGAATATTATACTGACAAGATTCTTCGACTGAAATTTTTCTAGGAGTGTTTTCGTTTTCTGTTGGACGATCAACGGTCAAGTCCAGGAAAAACAACAAGTCCTTCCTGGTGAAGACATGTTTTGTACAGTTGATGCAAGAAAGATTTCCCATTGAGCTTCAGATTATATACTATTCGAAGTGTGTCTGTTGTTCCTTTTATTTTCCTTTGTAACCGTGTACAGGTAATTTTATGTGAACCACAATCATGTGCGACACAAAAAACCACCTGAAGTAGAAACTTCGGAAGTTAGATGGTTGATATAAAGAGGGACTGGTGGAACCAGAAAAGAAGTTCAGTTTTATTTATTTGTCTTTTGTTTATGATGGTGTGCAGTTCTCTTTATGATTGTGTATATGCACAAGGATGGTGAGCCACTGATCCTGATCCTGATCCTTGCATTGATAAACTTATTAAAGTATGTTTTTTTATTTCTTTTCGACTTACTGAAATTGATAATTATCTTTGAAATAGACAAAAAGTTGTGCTCCAGAATGAACTGTTTCTGGGTTCTGGTGATGGTGTAGGGCTTACAAAATGCTAACTATATTGGCAATAAACAAGAGGTAGTAGTGCTTAAGAATAAATTTGGCGAAAAAAATACATATGGATGAAATGTTCAACTCCAACAACACGTGCAACGCACGTGCCCTTTACTAGTTAGGATAATAGCACCTCCAATATTTTTAAAATTAAAATAATTTTCTTTTCCATTTTAAAATTAAAATGGAAGCAAAAAATGGTTAACAAACGTCAAAAAAAACTTACGATCTCCGACAAAATGAGACTCCCAAAAAATTCCGGAATGAGGTTCACCTCTAATTGAGTGAGTCGGATTTTAAAGATATTTTTCTGGTATTTATATTTTATTTATTTAGAATTTTTTTTTTTTGAATTGTTTATAAAACAAGTCATTATTTCTCATCGATGAAAGGTAGGATATAGACAGGAGGATCATGTCTAGACTACGTCCTCGAGTTGTTACATTTTCGCTAAGAACATATCTACATAATATCTCTAGAGACACACAAGTGTTTTGAAACTGCTTTCAAGACCTCAATTTTTATATGGCTTGGTATTTAATCGACGGACCATCAATAGAATCCATCAGTGTCTTGGCATCTCTTTCGATGATGATACGTAGCATCTCCAATTCCTTGGCAAACTTAACTCCCAAATGATAAGCTTTTACGTTTTTTTTTTAAGAAGGAAATAGATGTTTTATTTATTAATAATCCTCAATAAAGTTGAGGAGATGAACTATTCAAGTTGGAGCCTCATCATGAGCCCAGCATAAGTTTACATATTTATAGATTGCAAATTGACATAAATCATGAGCAATAGAGTTTACGTATTTTAGGACTGTAGCGAATCTAGCTTCACTGAAATCCTTGATACACTCATGAATAAATTGAAAAATTGAGTACATATACCAAGGAATGCATTGTTTATTTCCTATAATAGCATAAGGAATTAAAGTAGCATTTCCTTCAACCTTATACTTCAGACTTTAGAAGAGAATCAATTTGAAAGCAAGATGTCATACAAGCAATATCGACTTTCATAATTTTATGTTATTACCGTTCCCATGTTTAAATTGAATGTTTCATTCATATTTATCTTGGCATAGTTGATTGGAGAACTGGACTAATTTATGTTTGTAGAATCTTCATTACAAGTAGATAATGAAAACACTGAGGCTACAAAATACACGCCAACTTTTTCTTAGGAAACCTGTATGGACAAACTTAAATACAATTCCGAGAGTTCAACTTAATGAATCTCAATCAAGGAATAGTATTTGGAGTTATATCTCTTTCTCCCACAATCAGAGTGTTTACAGAGACTAGTATGTGAACTGTTTGTACCCTATTTAAAATAGGTACATGCATACCGCACAAGCTGTTTAAATTAATGGCATGTCGTGGGTTATCTAGGTAATCCACGGGGCTCAATAGAGCCAGGTCCGTCTTCATCCGGAGGTTTATTAAAACCAGGTCATGGGTTATCAAGGTAATCCATGGGGCTCAATAGAGCCAGGTCCGGCTTCATCCGGAGGTTTATTAAAACCAGGCCATGGGTTATCAAGGCAATCCATGGGGCTCAATAGATCCAGGTCCGGCTTCATCCGGAGGTTTATTAAAACCAGGCCGTGGGTTATCAAGGTAATCCATGGGGCTCATCAGAGCTAAGGCCCAGGAATTACCTGAGGAAAACAGGCTTGGGCTTATGAAAACCCAATGGTTAAGTAAAGAAGCCCAGATGATTGAAGTTGTTTTTAAGATAGACATAAACTTGGAAGATAGATATATATCTTCCAAGATAGGTGCAAATTTTGAATAAAGATGATGTGGATCACCCAGGATATATTCAAATCTTGGAAGATAAATAAGGATCCTTCAAGATAAACCCAAATCATGTGAAGATGTACAAAGATCTCTCAAGATAGACATGGATCTTCAAGGATAGACACAAATGTTAAAAGATAAATATAAATCCATGTGGTTATCTTGGATAACTACAGATCTAGGGTTATTATGGAACCCGATTAGGGTTTACGCCTATAAATAGAGGCCAAAATCCAACTCAAAAGGTACACAATTCTACTCCTTTCTTCACAACTACTTGCATTGAATATCCTCTGACTTTAGCATCAGAGTATCTTTGCAGGTACTCCCATTTCCATCATCAATTCTTGTAGAATCCAATCAAAAGACGACGATTCAATCTTCTAGCACGCATCTCGAGGAGTGTTGGGGTAATTAATTTTGCGCCAACATCTTTTGGCGCCGGCTAAGGGGATCTACAAAAAAAAAATCGCAGAAAGTTTCACAACCTTTTCAGAAAGTTACATGAGGTGTTTAAACGTTTTCTGTATGTCACAGAAAGTACCACAACTAGTACAAAAGTTGCAGTAGATCCTAAACATTTTCAGAGTTGCAGAAGAACCAAAAAGAGTCGTGAAAGGTGCTGCCATAGTTGTTAAAAAAATGAGTTGTATGGAGGCTACATGAGTGAATCGATCAGAGATGGACACTGATGCACCCATCAGGAATTCAATGAATCAATAAACAAACCCCCGTCCGTTGAGAAGTGATGTTGTTCAAAGAGATTATGACCCAAGAGACGGGAGAACACCGTCTTGAGTGATCTGTGAAAGATCAAATAGAGACAGATTAATCATCTACGCACTTTGCTCTCCTCATCCATTATGCATCTTTGCTCTCGTCCTCCATTACGTCAAATCTGGGTTTGCTCATCCTTTTACTCCTGCCTTTTGATTATAAACATACGATATACCATGTACGCATCTGATTATAATATTAGATCGTATCTTATGGATGTTAAAAGTAATAAGATAATTTAGACCATACTTGATTGAACTGTAATTAGCATATTAGGATCAATACCAATCTGATTGGTCCAACAATAAACAACCAATATCGTTTGTCCTTACCTAACAAGCCTTTAATTAAACCCATCGTTACGGATTCTGGAGATGTTCTGCACTTTCTATTCTTGTTGATACATCCATCTTCTTATGTGAAATTAACTACGCACCTAGCTGGTACTACTGAATGATTTTTCTTTTTGATGATGCCAAGAATGCCATTCATACGCCCGCTTGATTTTTATTAATACTTGCATGTTAAGACTCATTCCTAACTCAATCTCAGAGCTTAAGACTCCCATGTACGGTAAAAAAAAGTAGGTGGCAGGTGGCGTCCAATAAAGAAAGCAAAGCTGATAGACGCATTTATGTGTCTAATTTGTCCTCAATATTTCGTATTGTTAGTACTCGATTTTGTCCTTATTATGGTGTTTTTTGTGTTTGTATGTATTTTTTGGAAATAAATATTGTTGGAAATTTCGGCTCGAAAAGTTGCTCGGAACACCCCCGGAGGACATTTGTTATTCGAACTCCCATATTGGATAAGGGGCACCCAATTTATAAGGGGTAACCACTTGCTATTCGCACCCCATCAGAGGATAGGGGTTGTCTCATCCTCTTCGTTCGAATTTTATTTTGGCGGGAAAATAAGTTTCTCACCTGGCAGAATTTTCGATAAAAATTCGATTGGGATATACTGTGATTCAATGGCTAAAAATCCATGGGGTTGTTCCTGAGACATATATCAAACTATTACAAGTGTTTTGGTCGGTCAAATTTGGCTGAAAAATCCGTAATACTTTAAACTTAGCACTCCTTGGGAGGTACCCCTTGCTCATGCAACACGGTAATATCTTTCCTTAACTCATTTTCTTCAAGTGGTAACAATTTATCCTTGTTCATGTTTTTAATTTCATCTTTAGAACATTGAGGACAATGTTAGATTTAAGTTTGGGGGTATGAGAGAAACTTTTTAGTTGCAGTATTAATAAATAAACTCCAGAGCCTATAAATTTATGCTTATTAAGGTCGGCACTAACCAAACTAAGTGGATGGAAGCATTTTGGTTGTAGGAATTGAGGAACCAATCTGATTAGATGGAAACATCTAGAAGAGTCTATTCATAAAATCACAGAGCTCAGGTGTTAGAAAAGAAAACATGGTAGTTTCGCCATATCCTCGTGATGGAAACATCGAAAGAATCCTGATCACTTCTTTTATTTTTATTTTTACCATTGCTAGGGTGAAATAGAGTGACTGAGATCCAAAAAAAATAAAAAAAATAATTGAGACCAGACCACTAGACCAACCGGAATAAATACAATAAAGTCGACCACTGGTACCCTTGTATATGCCAGCTGAGTTGACCTAGAGTTAGGATTATCGACCACTGGTCCCCTTGTATATGCCAGTGTGTTGATATTAGTCGAGACCAGTATCTCAGTCCATTAGGATAGGTTCACCCTAGCCAACATCATCCACGTTTTTCTATTCTTAATCTTTACATGTGATTGGTTGACTCCAGTTTATGATGTCTAGAAACTATCCGAGTAGAGCTCTGTCACTTTATATGAATTTTAGTATGCTTTCGTGTACATCAATTGGAATTTCGCATTAGGGTACTTCCTCCTGTAGTCAATAAGTATGCCAACCAAGGAGATTCTTTAGTGCCTTCCAAGGTTCTGCGTAGATAGCTAGGGTCTGGAGTAGAAGGTTTTATGGGTACACCTCTGGTAAACCCTGCGGAGACAACACTCCGCCACTAGGGCCACCTAGAGGTTTAAAGGCTTGATGCACGTGCTAAGTGTAGTCATTTTATTTTCTAGATTAGATTTGCTCGGGACTAGCAAATAATAAGTTTGGGGGTATTTGATAGACGCATTTATGTGTCTAATTTGTCCTCAATATTTCGTATTGTTAGTACTCGATTTTGTCCTTATTATGGTGTTTTGTGTGTTTGTAGGTATTTTTTGGAAATAAAGATTGTTGGAAATTTCGGCTCGAAAAGTTGCTCGGAACACCCCCGGAGGACATTTGTTATTCGGACTCCCATATTGGATAAGGGGCACCCAGTTTATAAGGGGTAACCACTTGCTATTCGCACCCCATCAGAGGATAGGGGCTGTCTCATCCTCTTTGTTCGAATTTCATTTTGGCGGGAAAATAAGTTTCTCACCTGGCAGAATTTTCGATAAAAATTCGATTGGGATATACTGTGATTTAATGGCTAAAAATCCATGGGGTTGTTCCTGAGACATATATCAAACTATTACAAGTGTTTTGGTCGGTCAAATTTGGCTGAAAAATCCGTGAGAAGAAAACAGGGAAGCTTGTGCACAAGAGGAGTTTTCACAGAATTTTTGTTGATCACAGCGTGTAATGCTTTGCATGGTACGTGTAAACTCAGTTAGGATGCTAGTATAGGCGTGCTAGAGTGTGCTGGAGAGAATTTGACGCATGAGAAGGCAAGAATGGGAAGAAAATATTCCCAAGAATATTTTCTTTTACTGCTGAATAATGAGAGAATTTGCTGGATTTATGGAGGATTATTTTCGGTTATTAAAGGATATATAAGGTGTAGATGAGCTGTAGAGGTGATAGGGAGAGTTTGGGCGAGAACAAAAAGCAAGAACGTGATCGAATCACGAGTTGCAGAGAAAATTTTCTGCTACTGTAGAGGGGGAGAACGCGAAGAACAGACTTTCGAAGACAGTCATTCTTCGCAACAACACAACGACAGAAATTGGAGAGCACTTCAACAGCATTTTACAAGTATCGTTCTCTGTAACTGTTTCTGCAACATTTATTTTCGTTGCAATTTTCTGTTTTATTACATTTCCACCTCTTGTAAGCACTTTTTGAGCAATGAAAAAAATCGTTTGAGGGTGTTTCCAACATGATGAGGTAAACCCCATCACTTAAGGTATAGTCGCGCTCCTTACGCCTCTTGAATCCCAGCAGGACTTCGCGCAATTGATTCCCTTAGTTGATTCTATTCTTTGATTTGGTTATGACTTGTGGGGGTTCTTTTTCTTTTTTCCAAATCGTCAAATTTCCACATAGGCATCTCAAAATGTTTTTTTTTTTTCCAAATGCGGCAAGAATCCGACGTGTTTACATAAAAGTTTAAAAGTTAAAACCATGTTATTGTGGAAATGTAATTCAAGTTTCAGTAAAGCATTGACGACTGAAACATACTACTTTTTGTAAACTTTAAACTAGAGATGCACATTATTGAGATCACTATATGGTCTTCATTCATTGTGCCAACAAAAAAAAGAATACGTTTTAGTGATTCTGAAAATAAATGAAAAATTTACCTTAAAATGGAATATGGATTGGACCCGACCCGTTTTTGAAATAAAATCGAAGCAAGAAAGAAAAATGAATAGAACTTTAGTGTAAAGTGTGTGGTGCTGTGCTAGCACGACATAGAAGTATTCCTATGGAAATGTTTTCATTGCAAATACCTACTTAGATATAATCGTTTGCTTACATGAATCGGCATGTCCTTTATGTCACGTCGCAGATGAGATGATGTAACATATTTTTATGTCATGTCCATTTGCAGGATCCATTTGGTTTTCACTTGCACCACAAGTTTTGTGAAATCTTAACTCTTCTATTAGTACCTGGCTTCACTATTACACATGTTTTGGGACATGAATACTATGTTTGGATGTACGGCATGATGAACAGGTTAGGTTCTCATCACTTATCATCATAGTCATTTTCAATTCTCTCAGACTTATACCCTCTATTTTTCTTAAGATGAATGATTCATAATCCTCCATTTTGTTCTGTCTAAACCACCTTTATATGTTCAAACAAAAAACATCTGGTTAATGATAATTTGGAATGTTGCGATGAAGAATGCAAGGTTGGGTCTTGGTAATGAAATAACCTGGAATGCTATGATTTGTGGTTACATGAATAATGGTGATGTGAAGAATGCAAGGTCATTTTTTTATCGAATGCAGGTGAAGTCTGTAGTTTCTTGGGATGCAATTTCACTAATGACATATGTAACTGGTCAAGATCTTTAATAAAATAAAATAAAAAAATTTGAATATAAGAAAAAGTTAAATCATAAAATTACATTATTCAAAAAAGATAAAACTTTTTTTTTAATTATTATTAATGAAATGTCACCTCTGAGGGCCTTTATTAGAAAATAAATATAGAGTCAGTTATACATAGTTTGTTGATAGCCTAGCTACCAACTGGGCACTAATTCCCTTTTAAATTGCAATGCCTACACGATGAAAAATAAAACTTCTATTGTCACAATTTGCATTGTTGTTATCTAGGAAGTTCTTCAGTATTTTCAAGAAAGTGGTAGTGTCTTCGCCTAGCTCACCTAGAGTGGTGAATACCAAAATTCCTAGCCCATATCCATGAGCTTCACATGTAGTAAGATATTTGTTGTGCTTTCGAAGATCTGCCTTAGGTATGGCCTGGCTGGGTGTGAAGTAACGAATGTCATTGGTAAAAGGTGAGACTACTATTGTTTGTGGGTAAAAACTGTTTCTACTGGTTTTGGTAATTTGGGTGTGTGTATGAGAGATAAATCTAAACCTAAAACAAATGCACTACACGGGAGTACTTTAGATTCGAGAGATTAATCTGTACAATCCTGGCATAAACTAAGAAATGGTCGTTCCAGTATTTCTTCGGTCACAAAATGAAGGAGAAGGTTTGTCCTTATGGAGTGAAGCAAAGAAGGTGTTGATACCAGAATGGTTAATTCTGAAGGTGTGGCTATTTTATGACTTGTATCATAATATGGAACTGGCTTGCGGAATGTAAGCTATCAGTTCTTTGGTATTTTCTGGATACTATGTTGTTCTAACCAAAACTTGTTGTTTTTATGGAAAATAGGTGAAACCTATTTATACAAGTCATATTGAACGCACCCTAGTCTCGTAGAAAGTGGGAATAATGGTGTGATGGAGAAGTGGAGAAGTGGAATCATGTGTAAATGCCGGAAACCACGTTCCCACTATGAAGGAAATGGGTTAGTTTACACCCACTACTTCTTGCCTCCATTAACTCCCCTACTTTCTGACACTTTCTTATAATGGGCATGTTGCATGCCACACGCTGTAAACCGCCAAACCAATACCCTGATAAGTATCCCCCAGTTTGTGACATGTTTGATGTCTCGAGTGATTTAGTAGAAAATGTGTAGAAAGTCAAAGTCAAGAGACTTGCCGCAGGAAAATAACATGTGATTCTATTAGGATTGTCTTGGATGGTCGCCTAAGACTTGCCACAGGCCTGTCAATTCTGTGGCGAATTTGAACGGCAGAGATTGCAAATCATGAGAAAGTGTAGCTATGGATTATGGCCACATTATGTTGGCATCTAATGGTAGCACAGTGGCATCTTTGGTACATGCCAATGGCGTGGTGGCATATAGCGGCATGCCAGTGGCATAGTGGCGCCTGGAGTAGCCATGGAGACTATTTTGGCATATCGGTGTTAGACCCAAATATGGCTCCGGCAACATTGGCCCTATTGCTACTGTAGTACCAGAATATCGCTACAACGCTATTCCCGCGATATTAACAACATTTCTGCGAGAAGCCCAAACATTTCTACAAGTATTAGCGACACTTTGACGAGATTATCGCAAGATTCTTCAACAACATTTGGCGAGTGTCACAGAAGAGTGATATAACGATTAACGATTAAAGATATATGAAGAATGAGTCTGCTTCACGATGGTTATAAAGTTGGCGATGGTGAAGACTGAAGTTATGGCGATGAGATCGCCAAGTAGATCCGAATTAGGGGAAAATCTTAGCTGTCTTCCACTATGTAAATCCCTATATAAAGGGCACGATAGATCCAGAAAATGATGATGTATTTTTGAGAGCTGAGAGAATTTTGAGGAGAGAGAAACTCCAGAGAGAAAGTTGTACTTCTGAGTTTTGATCTTTCTTGTAAATCTTCCTGAAAGTGAATTAATAAAAGTGTTGTTGTTCTTCCGTAATTATGACTTAGTATTCATAGATTCTTGACAAGGGTGTAGTGTAGGAAATCCTGCAACTACATTTTGGCGCCCGAAACAGGGAATGAATTAACGAAAATAGAAGAACAAGCGAAGAACAAGATAAAAATTGTTCAAAATTAGGTGAGAAAATTGAAGGAAGAATGATCAGAATCAAAAAGGATTGTAGAAAATTGAAAGGTGATGTAATAACAAAAGAAATGATTGATAAATTTCATGAAAATATCAAGGGAAGGATACATAAACGGGATTATGAAGGAAGGAAGATTATGGCAGTGGAGAAGGTATCATCATTGAAAGATTGGGAAAAACAAGAAATCACGTTTACAGCAGCAGAAATACCAGGAGAAGATTCAAGTCATACATCTCCATTGGTGGTCACAGTAACCACTATACCAATGAGAAAGGAGAAATCGATAAAATCTGAAGAAGAATGGGCTATGAATAGAACTTTAGTAGACACATGAAGTTCTGTAGACATGATATTTTATCATACCTTCAAGAAGATGGGATATAAGGATGAAGAAATGTCTCATTTACCGTATTATGTTCATGGCTTCGGAAAGTCTATAACAAAACCTAAAGGCGAGATAATGGTACGAATTCCACTAGGAGAAATTGAAACACGAATATCATTATGTGTGGTAGATGTGGAATCGCCGTACAATATGATACTAGGAAGACCATGGATACACGCAATTAAGGCCGTGGCATCAAAATTACATCAATGTGTTAAATTTCTAATGCCTAGTGGAATTGGATAAATTAGAGGAGATGTGAATTTCGCGAGATTGTGCTACCAAACTGAAGTAAGAAATTGTGAAGAACGTCCAAAGCTGCGAAAAGCTCGCAGAAAATTGAACATAGAAGCAAAGAAAGAAGAGGAATTTAAAATTTACATGATAAGGGCAAAAGAAGGAAAAAGGATTCCAAGTGAAGTTTCGCGAGAAGGAGATGAGTTCGCGAAAGTCGTGAAAACGCCAACACCAATGGGAGAACCTGAAGCCAGCTACACTGCTGCTGAACCAACAAAAGAAATAAATATTGGAAGTAAATAAGAACCTAAAATGCTGAAAATTGGGACTAGAATGGAGGCAGATGAGGAAGAAAGAACTATAAATCTTTTGCGAGAATATGCAGATATCTTCGCGTGGAACATGGATGAGATGCCAGGGATAGACCCGTCAATAGCATGTCATAAATAAGAAATCAACAAAAACATAAGACCATTCAAGCAAAGAATAAGGAAGATCGCAACAACATATCATTCTCAAATAGAAGAAGAATTACAAAAGATGCTCGACGCATGAATTATAAGACAAGCAAAATATCCAGAATGGATTGCAAACATGGTGGTAGTCCCAAAGAAGAACAAAAGGATAAGAATTTGCATAGATTTTACAGATCTAAATAAGGCATGTCCAAAAGATAGTTTTCCGTTGCCAGATATTCCACAAATGGTTGAATCAGCGGCAGGAAACGCAAGAATATCATCATTGGATGGGTATAAAGGATATAATCAAATCCCTATCGCTGAAGAAGATCAAGAACATACTGCATTTTTTGCTCCAAGAGGATTATATTGTTATACAAAGATGCCATTTGGCTTACGAAATGCTGGTGCAACATATCAAAGAATGGTGGAAAAGGTGTTTGCAAAGTGGATCCACAAAACATTAGAAGTGTATGTAGATGATATGCTGATCAAAAGCAAAGAAGCTGAGAATCATGTGCAAGATTTGAGAGAGATTTTCTATCAAATGCGGAAATTCAATATTAAAGTAAATCCTGATAAGTGTACCTTTGGAGTAACTTCAGGGAAGTTTTTAGGGTATATTGTTGTAGGTACTGAGTATCACAAGGCATTAACTTACGAACATCGTGACAAATATAAGAGGAAAGAGTTACAAAACAATACGAAGATAGAAGAAGCACGGGGAAGTATGAAGATTTGCGAAGATAGAATAATCTTGCGAAAATGAATTGCGATACTTCGCAATTCATATACAGCTGTACAAATTTCACTATAAATAGGAGTTCAAATGTAAAATTCGGGAGGTTCTTTTAGTGAGTATTAGAAATTATCTTAGGAAAGAGAATAGTGAAAGTTGTAACTATTCTAGTTCCATTTAGATACTTCTTTGTAATCAATTGAGAGAATTAATAAAAAAGTTGTCATTCAACATCAAGAACTTCTCAAGTTTTACTAATTCTAATGAGGGTGTAGTTGTAGGTTATTCTGCCACTACATAATTGGCGCTAGAAACAGGGATTTGAAGGATTCCTGTATCAGAAAAATGGCAAGAAGAAGAAATATATCAGAACCATTAACTGCAGTAAGAAGAAGTGTGAGACTCGCAGGAGGAGAAGCAAATATAACAGGAGAACCTAGTATGAAAGGGAGTAATCGAAGAAATAAAGCTCAACAAACAATAGATCATGATCGAGTGAGTATACACACTTGGAGAACTGATACACCAGCAGAAGAATATAGAGAACCACAAATCAGAGAAAATGGGAGGTTGATGGGAGGAACGATTCTTGAAAGAGAAAGGGAGATGTTAGAAACATTGAGACAAGGAATTCAAGAAGAACGAAGGTTAGAAGCTGAAGAACGTGCTAATCTAACAAGACGGAATCAAGAATTGAGGATGGAGAATGAGATGTTACAAAGGAGGAAATCTCAAAGTGTTGCAAGATCAAATGCTAGACCAGAGAGAGAAGGGCAGAATTCACCAACAATCAATGATGAAAGTACTATGCAAGGACAAGCACAGACTCAAGTTGAAAGAAATCAAGAGAATCGCTTCATTTTAATACCAAACCATGAACAAAACATGGAGAATTTACGAACTAGGCCAAATCCTAGAGAAAACAATCATAATGGTGAATAAAATCAAGAAGAAGAGTCAGCTGAGAGACAACAAGCAGTACATCATAACAATTACAAGAGTGGAGTAAGAAGACGTGAAGAGGCTCGTAATAATCAAAATGTTGAGTATGAAAGAATTCAGAGAAGAATTGGAAATCAACGAACAGAAACAGAGAGGAATGAACCAAATTTTCGAACTAAAATACAGGAAAATCAAGAAGAAATAAATCACAGAAGAAGGAGAAATGAAGAAGAAGAAATTCCCGATATTCGCATGAGAAGGATGAGAAGAATAGAAAGGGAAGAACAAGAATTTCAAGATGCTCTGCGACAAAAAAATTGTGATAATTTAGAAAGAAGATATTTGCAAAATTGTACAAATGAAAACATTAATGAAGAATATGATAGAATGCGAAGGATCGCAAGAGAAGAGACGCAAGAACGTAGAAGAAGAGAGGCTGCGTTGAAGAGTCCAATGGATGAGAATTCTGAAGCAAATGCACGGATCTTTCGAGAATTAGCGGAAATGAGAGGGATGATAAATAATAGAAGAGGAGGAGATAGAAGGCAATTAGATGAAGCAATAGAAGAAGCTGCGAGGACTCCATTTGCTAGAGAAGTACAATTGGGAGGGATTCCACCAAAATGCAATTTGCCTACACTTACCAGTATCTTTGATGGGACTTCATGTGCTATTCAGCACATTAAAGCATACATAAGATGCATGTTACAATGGGAGAATCATGATGCTGTATTATGCAAGTACTTCGCATCAAGCTTAACAGGGGAAGCTCTAAAGTGGTTCGAAGGACTTCCTAAGAACACTATTACGTCATTTAATCATTTACAAGCAACTTTCCTTGGAGCATATATCACAAATCATTCCTCACGGCTTGGTATTGAAGATGTATTTGGTTTAAAACAAAGAATTGGTGAAATTTTGAAGCATTTGGTAAGAAGATGGAAGACTATGTGCAGTGATATGGCAGGGCGCGTGGATGAGAGATACTTGATTCTGTCTTTCATAAATGCGATGTTCGCAACTGAACAACTGTATGTTCAAATCTTCAGAAGAAAGAATTCCATAATGATGACAGAGTTACGAGAATTGCAAGAAGAGTACATTACATTAGAGGAAAAGCAAAACAATATGGAGTCATATCCAGTAGAAAACACTAACAATCAAGACGCAGGAGCAAATTTACTTCCCAAAATAATCAACGTCGTAGCAGGTACTTCGCAAACTTCTTCGCAAATTTCAGAAGAGAAGAAAATCAATAATAGCCAGCCAAAAATAGTAGCAATGGGTAGCAAAGATCAAGAAGAGTATGATAGAGAGAGAAATTTCTATAATCGAGGAGGAAATAACCAGATCCCAAGATTAGATCAACAGCAAGAAAATTATGGGGGACAAAGGCAAAATTATTTTGGACAAGGAAATCAGAGACAAAATTATAACAATGGTCAAGGAAGTCAAAGAATGATAAGGGAAGAAATAAAGTTGCCACCTTTGAATACAAGTGTAGAGAAGATATGGCAGGCAATTATTCTGATAGAACATATACCAACTCCATGGAATATGGGAAAGGAACCACCAATGGGTCCAAGAAGTCATGAATTTTGTTCATATCATAATTTTCATGGACATTCTACAAATAACTGCAATAATATCAAGAGGATAATCTTGCGAATGATTGATCAAGGAAAATTGAATCACTTTTTACTTAAGCAAACACAGTCGCAACAATTACCACAGGCTCCAGTCATAACTCGCAGGGAGAACACAGCACGAGAAAGGGGAGAAGAAACCCTACATATAGAAGTGGGATCAAAAGCAAGGAATATTTTCTGTAATTCTATTATTCACTCATATAAAACCATAGAAGATTTTCATGATAATGTGTTAAGCAGGGTATATGCGAGGGATGGTGAAGGAAATGAAGTAATGAACATCGCAAAAATTTCACGACTTGAAGATTGGCAGAAACGTGAAATTTCTTTTGAAGCCACTGAAATTCCATAAGGTTGTGAAGCACATGATAATCCATTGGTAGTAAAATTAGCAATTTGCATGAATATGGAAGAAGGCGAAGATGATATGGAGGAAGAATCAATTGGTCTTAATAGAATTTTGATTGATACGGGAAGTTCTGTCAATATCATGTTCTATTCTGCTTACAAAACTATGGGGGGAAAAGACGCAGATTTAATACCTTCTACCTACAGGATTTATGGTTTTAATGGAACTGCTAATAAGCCTAAAGGAGAAATAAGCATGCGAATTCCATTAAGTGGAATGCGAACTGAAATTCTGTTTTGCGTTGTTGATGTCGAATCACCGTATAATGCTTTGATAGGAAGACCTTGGCTTCATGGAATTCTGGGCGTAGCTTCCACTCTACATCAGTGCATAAATTTTCCTCATATGAAGGGTGTTGGAGTTATAAAGGGTGATTGGGATGAAGGAAAGAAATGTTACGATACAGAGGTAGAAGTTTGCGAAGGAAAAATTACTGAAAAGGAAAATTGGAGAAAAAGAGCAAGAGCTGTGAAAAGAAGTGAAAATTTAATGGCAGAAGATTAAAACATGAAAGAATAAAATAACAACGCTAATCATACAGGAAATTTATGATGGTAACAAAGGGTTGTGATTTGCGAAGAAAGAAGAAAGAAGGTAAGGAAACAAGAAGGTAATCAATATGTTTGCTCGTGAAGTATAACTCATGATAAATTTTACGAATATTGTTTGCTCGCAGGAAATTTGCAAAAGTTACGAATTTCAATTTTTTTATTACGATTAACTTTCATTAAAGAAAGACGCACACATTAACTTGCGAAGAAAAGACCGTAATCTGTGATCAGCTTTCAAAAAAGAAAGAAAGCCGCAGAAATATTACACAGGCAAACCTTTGTGGCGTACAACCTAGTTCGCGAAGCAACATTTCGTAAGAGGCAAAGTCCTAAAGTACGTCATTTAAGGGGGTACCTATAAGCATGGCTCAGGGACACCGGAACACCACCAAGGCACCTGAGTACATGGAACTTTACGGGTACAACCCAATAACGGGGTACCTATCCGGGTTAGACACCTTGGATTCTCACCTAATCTTGCGACATTACGCAATATTATGCGGTGTAACATGATTTAGGTTGGGCGACTAAGGCATACTGTCTTTCCCAAGAAGTGCAGAAAATGATCAAGGCACCGAGGTACACGGTTGAGTCAAGAGTGTCGGGTGGGCTTGAAGCACATCTGCCATTTTTGACAAGTCTTGGCAAATGATTCACTTGGCCCAAAGATACCCCATAGGGTGCAACCTCGTAACTATAAGCCCTATAGGCAAAAAGGATAAGAGGTTGCGATCAAAAGATGGTTGTTTGCAGAACCGGATGGGAAGATCTAACCTTGTATAGTCGATGTACGCTTCCTTGAAGGGGCAACCAAGGGGAAGATAAAGGGCAGCACCCTCCATTAGGGATCTGATACGTGCTATAAGACGCGAATGTCACGAGGCTTTTTGTTTGCAAAAACATAAAGGCTTGTCATATTTGTGCAACAACTGAATTTCTGCGAGCATTCTAAAAAAAATAAAAAAATCCAAAGAGAACTCGCAAAACATAACAAAGAAGTTAAGATGAGATCAATGGGTTATTACATGAAAGTGTAAAAACGTCCTGCGATTTCATCGCAAGACGATAATGTCACGAAGTTGCATATTCGCAAGAATGTTCAAACTTATCATATTATCGCAAATACAAAAATATTATCACAAAAGAGGTGGCAAAATAAGACCTTTACTTAGGAAGGCATGATAAGACCACAGCAATTAATGAAATTTATTCCATCAATATCATTGAAAAATTTTACAAGAATATATATCATGAAGTTCTGACAAAGAAGAAAGTTCCGTCAATATCATTGAAGAATTTTTACAAGAAATCCTAACAAAGAATACAAACCCATTGAAGAATTTTCACGAAGACATAACAGAAGATGCGATTTTGCTCGTAATCAAAAACAGATAGTGAAGAATTCATTAAATTTTATGAGAATTACATACTTCTTATACTTCTTCATATACTGAATATTTCTCCACAACATTGAATACTTCTTATAATTCTTCAAGAACGTCTCATATTTATTATAATTCTTCAACGTATACTTCATTTGGTGAAGGTTAAGTACTTATTATACTTCTTCATACATTGAGTAATTCTTCATAGATTGAATAATTCTTATACTTCTTCATACATTGGAATAATTCTTTACGGATTGAATACTTCTAATATTTCTTTAAAGATGTTTTATACTTCTTATACTTCTTAAGGATATTTCATACCTCGTATTTCTTATACTTCAAAGAGAGGATTTCTTGTTCACAATCGCAACAAGCTGAAGCTTCGTAAGTTGAATTAGGGCAGATATTTTAATACTTTCAACAGTGTTTAATCATCTGAAGAGCAATAATAGGGGGAAAGGGAATACTAAGCTAAGTCTTTAAGATATGTTATTTCTCTCCACATGATCAAGTTATGCGAATAATGGAAACACGCGATCAAAGAAAAATCAATTCATCATCGCAAAATTAAGACATTAATACGAGTTAAACTTCAAAAATAACTTGTTGGTTGATCAAGAGTGCAAGAAAGAAGAAAATGTTGTACTCAAACAGACAATATGAAAAGAATTAGAACAGATATACAAAAAAGAATGAAGCTATTCTTCGGGGGATTTATTCCCATCAAAATGATCTTCTTGTTCTTCTTCAGAGAGATCATCTTCAACTTCACTATCAGAGATTTCCAGATATGGGGTATCTTGAGAATTTCTTCAGAAAGGAGCGTATGGTACTTCTTGAGAGGAATTTGATTGTCTTCACAAATCTTGCGAGTCATCTTAGCTCGAAAACGCTTGACATATAAACTATGGTTGTGCTGGGTAATTATAAGTTGAGATCTTAAATCAGAAATCTTCTTCTTACGACTGGCATGAATAGTTTCCAGATCATCATTTATCTTTACATAATTTTCTGCAGTAAGAAGAGAAGTTAAGGAATTGGTTAGCAAATTACGAAAGAAAAGTAATTAAAATATTCACCATTACGAAGAATTTACCTTCTAATTGCTTTTTATCATTACGAAGAGAAGAGTTTTCAAGCTTTAGATGATTATTCTCTTCAAGAAGAGAAGAACTATTAGCTGCGATGCTCGCAGATTGTGGATTATCTTCGTGACGGGATGTTAGTTCGGCGATATCAATAATTAAATCCTCTACTTTCTGACGAAGTTTTGAATTTTCAATCTCCAACTTCTTACAACGATTTAAAGTTTTCTTCTCAGCAATGGAATGACGTCTTTCCCAATCTGAAGCAGCTGCGCAACTAATTCTTCCAACCTGAACAAGTAAAAAGGGTCAGAAATTAATGAAATAAGGGAAACAAACAAGGAATAGAAAAGAAACTTACCATACTCCCTAAAGCATATAATGTAGCAGGAGAGACGAATCTTGAAATTCCATTAAGAGAGTTGTTATTGAGTACAGTAGGAACTTTGCAAGCCTTCGCAATAAGCTTACGAGCATTCGCAGTAGGAGAATTTCCTAACCCACGAGAAGAATGGAGAAAGGCCTCAGATACACGAACCATTGCTGAAGCAAAAGTTTATGTGTTACTATAATCTCCCTCTTCACCTTCATCAGCATCATCATCATCATCTCCTTTATCAGAAAGGGTATCAGAATTAAAATTAAAATCCTTCTCAGTAAATTTATCATCTTCATCACCTTGATCTTCCTCAACATTCTCATTAGAAGAGATTACATGGGAATAAGACTTAGTTGAGAACTTCTTATGTTTCTTCTTCTCATAAGCAACATCTTCAAGTTTTCTTTTTCCTTTGCGAAGAGCATCATCTTGACTACCAGAAGTTTGGGTATCCTTCGCAGAGCGAAGTGTCTTTTGTCTCGCAGTTAATCTTTTGGAAGAAGTGGAACTCTTATTCTCACTCGCAACAACCTCAGAAAGATCAGAAAGAACCTTCAAATTCAAATAAGGATAAGAAACAGAGGCAACAATATATTGTTTAAAAAGCATAAAAGAGTGTTTCTTAACTCATTTGAAAATAAATAGAAGAGTAACAAGAAGATAAGGAGATGGAGGTACATACATTTTTATAAACCCAAGGTTGATAATTACGATCACGAAGGTTCGCAGGAAGATCTACTATCCCAGAAATATAAGAGCCCGATAATGCTAAAGGGTAGTTATACCAATATTCATCATTAGAACGACGAGGTGTTTTATTATTTCCTGAGGCATAATCAATGTTGTGCATAAGGAGGTCATCTGCTGCGATATTAGCTTTACGATGAAGACGAACACCCCAACGTTTATCTTCTTTCCTCGTAGGAATTAATGTGTAATTTTTAAAGAAACCCTCAACTGTATAGTCCGCAGCGATAATTTCCATATCTCGAAATCCAGATTTCCTAAGATCAACTGAGTACAAAGATCTTCCAGTATCAGCACGAGTTGCGAATTCAACCAGAATGCGAATGCAATCACCAGTCAATTGATAAATGGCACATGAAAAATTGGGGTGGGAAATAATTTCATAGAATAAAGGAAGATTAACATCATAAAGAGGAAGAGGAAGAACTGCGAGGATTTGACCTCGTGAGATTAAAACTTTCTGATCATTCCAAATATAATTGGTAAAGAGCTTCACACAGAGAGAAGATTTATTGTCATAACCATCAATTTCAGAAAGAATGAGGTCCCTATCAGCAAGCTCTGCGTTAATTTGTTCAATAGTTTTCTTCTTTGGAGCCATTGAATATAAGATAGAAAATAGGAAAGAAAAAGAGGTGAAAGAGATAAGAAATCGTAGTAGCAGAAAAAGAGAATAAATAGCAGAGGCAGAAGTGATAAGGAAGACGAATATGATAAGAGAATAAAAATAAAAACAAAGGACAATATTTATAAAGAAGAGATAATTCGATGAAGATAGAAACTCATCAATGCGATTAAACGTGAACGGTTACGAAGAAACGTGTCAAAAAGATAATGGAAAAGAAAAAATACGTGTTGCGAATTTAACAGGTGGTGATAACTATACTAAGTGAATGAGAATAGAGGTTCTCATGACATTCCTTGTTCGTAGAATTGACATGAGAAGAGGCAAGATGTAGGTACTGAATATCACAAGGCATTAACTTACGAACATCGTGACAAATATAAGAGGAAAGAGTTACAAAACAATACGAAGATAGAAGAAGCACGGGGAAGTATGAAGATTTGCGAAGATAGAATAATCTTGCGAAGATGAATTGCGATACTTCGCAATTCATATACAGCTGTACAAATTTCACTATAAATAGGAGTTCAAATGTAAAATTCGGGAGGTTCTTTTAGTGAGTATTGGAAATTATCTTAGGAAAGAGAATAGAGAAAGTTGTAACTATTCTAGTTCCATTTAGATACTTCTTTGTAATCAATTGAGAGAATTAATAAAAAAGTTGACATTCAACATCAAGAACTTCTCAAGTTTTACTAATTCTACTGAGGGTGTAGTTGTAGGTTATTCTGCAACTACAATTGTATCAAAAGAAAGAATACAAGTTGATCCAGAAAAGGTACAAGCAATTCACGATATGCCAACTCCTGCGACGGTAAAAGATGTGCAAAAACTAAATGGACTCTTAGACTCGCTAGGAAGGTTCATTTCGCGATCTTCAGACAAGTGTAAACATTTTTTCGACATACTCAAGAAGGGAACAAAATTCAAATGGATAGATGAATGCGAAAAATATTTTCAAGGAATAAAATAACATTTGGCGAGTATATCTATATTACAAAAAGCTGAACCGGGAGAAGAATTATTGATTTATCTCGCAACAACTCCATATGCGTTAAGTGTTGTGTTATTGCGAGTAGACGCAGGGGTAGAAAAACCAATTTATTATATCAGCAAAACATTTAATTCAGCAGAGAGAAATTATTCAAAGATTGATAAACTAATTCTAGCATTGGTACACACAACCTTTAAGCTTCGAATTTACTTCCAAGCGCATAAGATCAAAGTGTTAACGAGAGTGCCAATTGAATCGGTGATGAAAAATTCAAAAAGATCAGGCAGAATTGAGAGATGGAATGCGCAAGTAGGGCATTTTAATATTCAATATGAAATTCTATCTTCGCCAAAATCACAAGTTATCGCAGATTTCTTAGCTGAATTTCCTTTAGAAGATGACAAAGCTGTAGAAGAGATGATGGATATAGAAGAAGAACATGGAGACCCAAAAGAGCTATTAATGTAAGAACGACGTGGATGGGAAATATTAGTGGATGGATCGTCAAATGGAGAAGGAAATGGTATTGGAGTTGTTTTCATTTCACCAGAAGGAGAAAAAACAGCTTTTTCATTTAGATTGAAATTTGCGTCCACTAATAATGAGACATAATATGAAACTGTAATCCATGCATTGAAATTTGTGATAGAAATGAAGTTGGAAAATACTAGAATCACCAGCGATTCACAATTGGTTATTCGCCAGATAAAGGGAGAGTATACTAAAAATGAACCATCTTTGAAGAAGTACAAAAAACTTGTTGAAGAATTGTCAGCGAGAATTCCAAAAATAAAGTGGAGACACGTATCAAGGAAAGATAATAGGCTCGCAGATGCTTTTGCTTTCATATCAAGTATGATGACGAACCCACTTGCGAGATGCATAAAAATTCAAACACTTTTGCAACCGGCGATAAACAAAGAAGAAGAATAGGTGTAGTTGCAGGAATTCCCACACTACACCCTACTTAAGAATCTATCAATATTTATGACATAATTTGAAGATTAAGAACACTTTTTCATTAATATGACCTTAAGGAATTACAGAAATCAAGAACACAGAACACTTAACAAATATTTTTCTCTCTCCTAAAAACTTTCCTCACCCTCCAAAAATTCATCCCCTCTCTGGAACTATTCACCTCCTTTATATAGGTATTTACATAGTGGATTACAGCTCATGACAGCTCATTTACAGCTAAGATTCTCTTCAATTTTGGATCTGAGCTCTTGCGATAAATCGCAGCTGGCACCGCCTTTATCTTTTGCAGGTTTTATTGATATAATGCAAACATGTCACCCTTTCTTCGTGTTTCTGTCGTTTTCAGTCATTACGTCATTGTTTAAGTCATCTTTGGATGTGTCGCAGAATATCACTGATGTGCCGCAGAGTAATTCGTTTATTATCGATACATCGCAGAACAGTTGTTTATTTCGCAGAATATTGTTGTGACAATATTCTGCCCCTACATCTTGCCTCTTCTCATATCTTTTCTGCGAAGAAGACAAAGATCATGAGAAATTAAGCTTCTTAATTTGACGCAACTCCTTATCTTTTACCCGACAAAGTTCCCTACTTTATGCTTTTACTATTGACATGCGTCGATCTTTACCGTTTTACCTGGTTACCCATCCTTCATCTATAAATACCATTCCACTCGAGTGTATTTCTTTCTTCTTTCACCTTCTCTTTTTTCTTTAAAATCTTTTTTGTCTGCAAATTTTTCTTTCCTGGTATTCTTCCTGCTGCTGCTTTAATGGAGACTCAAAGGAATGTTCTTACTTTCCATCTTTTTTGTTATGTTTTCTTTATTGCCCTCTTTTCTTCATAATCCCCATATTCTATCATCTTTTTCAGTAACACCACTTCTCAAACCAAAATTACTATCAAGAACCCTAACCCTAAGGGTTCTCAGAAAAGGCGCGTTGGGAAAACGAAGAGATCTGAGAATGATAAGGTAGTAAGAAACACTTATTCTTTTGAAATAACAATATTGTTGCCTATGTTTCTTACCTACATTATTATTCGCAGAACGAAGAGAATGTTCCCAAACCTCTTAAGCGTTCGCGTCAAGTTAAAACTCTTTCAGATGAAGTGGATATTCTCGAATTTTTACCTGCAAAACCTGTCCCATCGCAAGATAAATCTTCTTCTTCTCCTTGCGTGAATCTCAATACCCATATTATTTCTTCATCAACCTCTAATGAAGTTATCAATACTAGCATTCCTATCTCTGATAATCCCGACATTTTGGAAACTGCGATAGATGAATCTATGATAGTTGGAAATAAATCTGCGACAAATGAAGCTGCGGTGAATGTAACCAACGTAAATGAAACAACAGTTAATGAGGCTGCGGCAAATGAAGTCGTAGATAATGAAACTGTGGTAAACAAAGCTGAAATAAAGGAGGTTGCGGTGGATGATGATGCGGTGAATGAAACTATAACTGCGACCAATCAAATTCCTTCTTCCACTCTTACTATTGCCAAATCCTCTTCTTCTACTTCTCTTCCTTCTTCCCAAGAAATAGCAACAGGGGTTGAAGCTGCTTTTCAAGTATTATATGAAGTTTTGAACGATGCTATGAAATCTTCTTCAGATCCTGCGAGATAGGATATTTATATGATTCTAAGCAAGCATCTTGGGTCTTGCGGTTCTTCATCTTCGTTAACTGCTTTAGAAGATGAGGTTGAAATTTTGAAGAAGAATATTCAATCCAAAACTTTGGAGTGTGAATTTCTCGATCATAAGATTCATAATTCTGAATTAGACTGTGAAATTCTTCGCAGCAGAAATGATGATCTAAAAGGTATAACTTTCTTGTCTTTACTTTTGCCTCTGTAAATCCTTGCTTTTTATGTACTCAATTTTCCCTTATTTATTTGTTGATGTATATTTAGCTTCAAAACATAACCAATTAATGAAGATATTTGAGTGGGAAACAATCGCTGAGGAAGCCCGCACTGGGAAAGAATCTTGGAAGAATCAATTTGATAATTTGAATATTCTTCATACATATTCACTTGACGAGATAAATAACCTTAAGAATGAGAACAAACAACTAACTCATGAACGCGATCAACTAATTCATGAACGTGATTGTCTAAATAACGAAGCCTCCCAACTTTTATATTCGCTGAATCAAATTAATTTGAGGGTGGAATCTTTATCGGATGAAAATAGAGTTTTATCTCAAGAGAAACGTAGTTTTGTAGATACAACAAAGGCTTATTCGCAGCAACTAGACAATCTTCAAAAATTGTGTAAGGACCAAGAGCAGTCCCTTCGCATACTGAAAAATGAACTTAAAAAGAAAACTGAATCATCTGCCGCTGAACAAGAGAAGCTTATTAAAGGCAGATTAGCTCTAAGTGTAAAAGTCAACAATCTCAAAGATGATTATTCTCGACTGAAGGAAGAAAATGTTTATCTTCGCAATTATGAAAAAAACATAAAATCACGTTTAAAAGGTAAGATTGGGGATAGTTTTGATGATGCCATGGACCGATGGAAGAGTTGCTTCTTTACTATAATTCACACTTTATCTTCTCAAAAGGAAGGTAGTCATTTTGACTGCCTCATCTATTAATTACTTCATTGTATTTTCTCATCTTATTTTTCGCAAAAAATTCTCTCTAACATGCAATTTTTCTTTCGCAGAATCTGAGAAGAATCTTCAAGCTTCAATTTCGGATCTATCTATGAGATTAGCCAAACTTCGCAAAAAGAACACCGCGCTTTCCAACTCTCATAACAGGGCATTGAGAAGATTTGACTATCTTGAATACTTTAAAGATATAGAGATCAGAAATCGGGAAAAGAATTTCCTCCGCAAAGCTCATTTAGGCGCTGAGGTTTTCATAAATAATGTTCTACTCTCTCATTCTCTACCTCCTATAAAGATCAAACCTTTAGAGATAGATGATAATGAAGTTCCCCACCCTATAGATGAAGATCTGAATTATTCAAGTAATGAAGAAGATTTTTCTGAAGACGAACAAAATCCACCTGAGAACGAAGGAAACCCTCTTAATGAAACAGAAGAACAAGATCCTCCTCATGAAGAACAAAATCCTCCTCATGAAATAATCACTGGTGATGAAGAAACTCATACTGAAAAAGATGATACTGGTGAAGATAATAGTGGTGAACAAGGATGATAATATTCCTGCGAGATGTTTCTGATTCTGCGAATCATTGTAATTTCCAAATTCTTCTTCTTCCTGCACTTTTTGCGAAACATTGAAGTTATTTGTAACTCAATCACCTGCTCTAATTTATATATTTTTATTAATTCTGAATCCAATCTTCATAAACTTGATTATCTTCCTTCTTTTTTATTATTTTGATTCTTCTCAAGGGAGATAATGAAATGTTATTTTATAATCCCCATATTCTCCCCTCATAATCTTCCTTGTGAAGTATTTTATTTGTTACCCTTGTAAGAAATCCCATGCTTGCCTTTTGTTACCAATTTGTAGTATTATCGCAAATATTTCTGCGAAAAAATTGTTATATGCTTCGCAGATATAAATTTTCTTGTGGTCTTATTTCGCCTTCCTAGTTAAAGGTCTTATTATGCCACTTTTATGCGACAAGATCGCAGGACATTCTTACCTTTATACGTAATAATCCGTTGATCTTGCCTTATCATTATTTTATTTTCTGCGACAATATGATAAATCTAAGCCATCTTGTGAGAGATTAATTATCTCTTTGCTTTTTAAGATTTATGACATTGTCGTCTTTGCGATGAAATCGCAGGACGTCTTTGCGATTTATATCCTCTTATTATTGATTTCATTTATCTCATCTTTTGATCTTATCGCAAAAACCCATTGACCTCATCTTAACATTTCTCTTTAGGATTTTTGGCCAGTCATGCGGCAATATGACGGGCCTAAATATTCTTGCGAATATAAAGTCCCATGACATTGCTGTCTCTGTCACGCGACAATATGACGGGCCTAAACATTCTTGCGAATATAAAGTCCCATGACATTGCCGTCTTTTTTGATACCCATCTCCCTAATGGAGGGTATCGCCCTTATATCTCCCCCCCAGTTTCCCCTTCAAGGATTATACATCGGCCATACAAGACTAGCACTTTCCCATCCGGTTCTGCCAACAACCAGTTGTTTTCGCAGCCTTGTCCTTTATGCCTTATATGGCTTATAGTTACAAGACTGCACCCTAAGTGGGGTTTTCTTCGGGCCGAACACATCGTAATCCAAGACTTGCCATGGATGGCCAGGGTAGGTTCATCCATCCCGGGCACCCACAGCTCAACCGTGTACCTCGGCGCCTTGATCATACGTTGCATTCCTTAGAGAAACTCGGGCGCCCAACCAGGGTATAACCTTATATAATTGGGAATCCAAGTTATCTCTCCTGGATGGATTTTCTATAATCCCAATCTCCATGACTAGGTTCCAGCAGCGGTATAGCCTTTCCCATAGCCATGCAAAGAGATACCCCTTTTATAACGCACTTTAAGGACATTGCCTCTTACGGAATAGAATCCGCGAACTAAGGTGTACGCCATAAAAGTTCGTCCCGTTCTTATGATAATTGAAAGTAAAGAGATACCCCCCTTATGACGCACTTTAAGGACATTGCCTCTTACGGAATAGAATCCGCGAACTAGGGTGTACGCCATAAAAGTTCGTCCCGTTCTTTATATGTTTTTAGGCAATTAGTGCCCGTCTTATTTGCATTTAATTTTTTAATTATCTCGCAAATTATTGCGGAAAATAATTTTTATATTCAGCCAGCTTTGTTCTTGTAGAATATCTCTTTTATTCTCTCGCAACTTCTTGCGTGTGATCCATTCATTCTAGTCTTTCAAATCTTTACTGATAATATTTTCTTAGATATTGTCTATTCCATGGTCTGCCAAGTCTTTGACCCATGTCTCTTCCTTCGGGATCCATTAGTTTATATGCTCCAGTTCCAATTATTTCTTTGATTATATATGGCCCATCCCATTTTTTCGCTAATTTTCCTCCATTCTCTCGCTGATATTCTGGTGTTTCTCGCAGAACTAGATCTCCAACTTGGAATTCACGTTTCTTTACTCGTTTATTATATTCACGAGCTAATCTGCGATGGTAGTTCTCCATATGTTGTAATGCCTTTTCCCTCTTCTCTTCTACCTCATCAAGTTTGTCTAGAATCATACCTGCACTAAGATTTTTTTCCCAAGCTTCTCTTTTAGTTGTAGGAATAGCGACTTCTGTTGGTAATACTTCCTCAACCCCATATGTTAAACAAAAAGGTGATACCTCAGTTGCTTCTCTTCGTGTTGTATTATAAGCCCAAACTTCATTATGGACTTGTTGACACCACGTTCTATGATGCCCTTCTAATTTCTTTTTGAGAATATCTGCAATTGTTTTGTTAGTTGCTTCAGCTTGACCATTTGACTGCGGATATAGAGGAGTTGATTTTCCACACTTTATCTTGAATGCATTAAGTAACATCTCTATATTTTGTCCTTCAAATTGCTTTCCATTATCTGACACTAATTGCGCTGGAATTCCAAATCTGCAGATGATATTCTCAAATATAAATGTGAAAATGTCCTTATCACGAATATGTTGTACTGCCTTAACTTCCGCCCATTTTGTGAAGTAATCTGTTGCGACAATTAAGTATCTCTTTTGCCCTGTTCCTGGCACAAATGGTCCCACAATATCTAAACCCAACTTTCCAAATGGCCAAACATTTTTTGAAGATGTTAACGTTTCACCTGGTGCATGTATTCTTTTTGCAAATCGCTGACATTCCTCGCAACTTCTTGATAAATTCTTTGCATCTTCATGCATATATGGCCAATAATAACCTTGCATTTTCGTTTTGTATGCTAAAGATCTACCGCCGCTGTGATTACCAGCATCCCCACTATGTAGCATTTTTAATATTTGTTTTCCTTCTTCTAGTGTCAAACATCTGAGGGAAGGCCCATTTAAAGATTTTCGATACAATACCCCATCTCTTAACTCATAATTTGTTGCTCTACTTTTTAATTTATGTACCTCCAATCTGTTCCTTGGTAACTCCCCCTTGCTAGATATGCGTGAATTTCCGCACGCCAATCTGCGTTAATTTGGCTTGATTCTTCGCCATTATTTTCTACTACCATTGCCTCAGCTTCCTCTTCTTTTTCTTTAACAATTGATGGTGTTATTAATGTTTGTATTTTTATATTTCTCTCAGTCGGATCTACCATCATACTTGATATGAACGCAAAAGCATCTGCAAGTCTATTATCTCTTCTTGAAATATGCCTCCATTTGAGTCTTGGTATTTTCGCAGATAATTCTTCTACAAGTTTCTTATATTTTCTCAAAGATAAATCATTAGTTGCATATTCCCCTTCAATTTGGCGAATAACCAATTGTGAATCACTGGTAATTCTTGCATTCTCTACCTTCATTTCTATCGCAAATCTTAAGGCATGTACTACAGCCTCATATTCTGTCTCATTATTGGTAGATTCGAATTCCAATCGAAATGCGAATGCCATTTTTGCACCTTCTGGTGAAATAAAAACGACTCCAACTCCATTTCCTTCTCCATTAGATGATCCATCCACTAATATCTCCCATCTATTTGGTTCTGTTAAAAGATCTCTAGGATCCCCATATTCTTCTTCTATATCCATCATATCTTCTACAACTTCATCATCCTCCAAAGGAAACTCCGCGAGAAACTCTGCGACAATTTGAGATTTTGGCGAAGATAAAATTGCATATTGGATCTCAAAGTGCCCCACTTGTGCATTCCATCTTTCAACTCTGCCTGATCTTTTTGAATTTTTCATTACTAACTCGATTGGTACTTTTGTTAGTACTTTGATTTTATGCGCTTGGAAATATATGCGAAGTTTAGAAGCTGCATAAACTAATGCCAAAATTAATTTTTCAATCTTCGAATAATTTTTCTCCGCAGCATTAAACGTTTTGCTGATGTAGTAAATAGGTTTTTCAACTCCTGCGTCATTTCGCAAAAGTAATGCACTTAAAGCATGTGGAGTTGTCGCAAGATATATCAGCAATTCTTCTCCTGGTTCAGCCTTCTGTAATATGGATATATTCATCAAATATTCCTTAACTCCTTGAAAAGCTTTCTCACATTCATCTTTCCATTTAAATTTTGTTCCCTTCTTTAATATGTTGAAGAAATGCTTGCACTTATCTGATGACCGCGAAATGAATCTTCCTAGTGAGGCTAAAAGCCCATTCAATTTTTGCACATCTTTTACTGTTGCTGGAGTTGGCATATCCCGAACTGCTTGCACCTTTTCAGGGTCAACTTGTATTCCTTCTTTTGATACGATATATCCCAAGAATTTCCCAGATGATACTCCGAAAGTACATTTCTCAGGATTTACTTTAATATTAAAAAGCCGCATCTGGTCAAAAATTTCCCTCAAATCTTGCACATGATTTTTAGCTTCTTTACTTTTTACCAACATATCATCCACATATACCTCTAAAGTTTTATGTATCCATTTTGTGAATACTTTTTCCACCATTCTTTGGTATGTTGCCCCTGCATTTCGTAACCCAAAAGGCATCTTTGTGTAGCAATATAATCCTCTGGGAGCAAAGAATGCAGTATGTTCTTGATCTTCTTCTGCCAGCGGAATTTGATTATAACCCTTATATCCATCCAACGAAGATATTCGATCATTTCCTGCGGCAGATTCCACCATCTGCGGGATATCTGGTAAGGGAAAACTATCTTTGGGACAAGCTTTATTTAAATCAGTAAAATCGATGCAAATTCTTATCCCTTTGTTTTTCTTGGGAACTACTACCATATTGGCGATCCATTCTGGATACTTCGCTTGCCTTATAATTCCTGCATCAAGCATCTTTTGTAACTCTTCCTCTATCTTGACATGATAAGTAGTTGCAATCTTTCTTATTCTTTGTTTGATTGGTCTCATATTTTTGTTAATCTCCAATCTATGGCACGCAACAGATGGATCTATTCCAGGCATCTCATCCATATTCCACGCAAAAATATCTTTGTATTCTCGCAGAAGATTTACAGTTTGCTCTTCTTCCTCCACATCCATCTTAGTTCCAATTTTCAGCATTTTTGGGTCTTCTTCACTTCCAACATTAACTTATTTTGTTGGTTCTGCTGCGGTATAACTAGCTTCATTCTCTCCCATTGGTGTTGGTGTCTTTATTATCTCCACTGGTTCATCATCTTCTTGCGATACATCGCTGAATATTCCTTTTCCTTCTTTTGATTTTATCATGTAAATCTTGAATTCTTCTTCTTTCTTTTCTTCTCTCCTCATTTTTCTACGCTGTTTTCGCAACTGAATTTGATTTTCACAATTCCTTACTTCATTTTGGAAACATAACGCCGCATAATCTGCATCTCCTTTAATTTCGCCAATTCCACTAGGCATAGGGAATTTTAAACATTGATGTAGAGTTGATGATACAGCCTTGATTGCATGTATCCATGGTCTCCCCAACAGCATGTTATAAGGCGATTTCATATCTATCACACTCAAGGTGACCTGCGTTTCTATTTCCCCAGTGGAATTCGTACTACAATTTCACCTTTAGGTTTTGTTAAAGATTTTCCAAATCCGTGAATATGATATGTTGGACTAAACATTTCTTCATCTTTGTATCCCATTTTCTTGAATGTGTGGTAAAACATTATATCCACAGAACTTCCTGTGTCCACCAGAGTCCTATTCACAGCCCATTCTTCTGTAGATCTTACTGATTTCTCTTTTCTTGTTGGTGCAACAGACACTGTGATCACCAATGGAGATGTATGACTTAAATTCTCTTTCGGAATTTCTGCTGCTGTAAATGTAATCTTCTGTTTTTCCCAATATTTTTAGCGGTGATGCTTTATCTACCGTCATGATCTTCTTTCCTTCAAAATCTCGTTTGTGTATCCTTCCTTTAATATCTTCATGGAATTTGTCTATCATCATCTTTGTTATTACATCACACTCCAATTTATTTTGATTATCTTTGATTTCAATCATCTTCTCTTCCACCAAAAGTATTCTTCCAATTCTTGAATGATTTCTTTCTTTTACCTAGCTTTTACTATGATTTTCAACTCTTCAATCCTTGTTTCTAGCGCCAAAATGTAGTTGCAGGAATTCCCACACTACACCCTACTTAAGAATCTATCAATATTTATGACATAATTTGAAGATTAAGAACACTTTTTCATTAATATGACCTTAAGGAATTACATAAATCAAGAACACAGAACACTTAACAAAGATTTTTCTCTCTCCTAAAAACTTTCATCACCCTCCAAAAATTCATCCCCTCTCTGGAACTATTCACCTCCTTTATATAGGTATTTACATAGTGGATTACAGCTCATGACAGCTCATTTACAGCTAAGATTCCCTTCAATTTCGGATCTGAGTTCTTGCGATAAATCGCAGCTGGCACCGCCTTTATCTTTCGCAGGTTTTATTGATATACCGCAAACATGTCACACTTTCTTCGTGTTTCTGTCGTTTTCAGTCATTACGTCATTGTTTAAGTCATCTTTGGATGTGTCGCAGAATATCATTGATGTGCCGCAGAGTAATTCGTTTATTATCGATACATCGCAGAACAATTGTTTATTTCGCAGAATATTGTTGTGACAATATTCTGCCCCTACAAGAGGTACATGTAATGATTGTAGAATCTGGCGAGGAAGAAATAGAGAATAATGCTACATATTGGCGAGCAGATCTCCATGCTTATTTGGCGAAAGGAGAAATCCCCAGAAATCGATTAGAAGCACATAAATTAAAAAGTAGAGCAAACAATTATGAACTAAGAGATGGGGTATTATATCGCAGATCATTTAATGGACCATCGCTAAGATATTTGACGAGGGAAGAAGGACAAAAGGTGTTAAAAATGTTGTATAGTGGTGATGCTGGTAATCACAGAGGGGGTAGATCTTTGGCATATAAAACAAAGATGCAGGGTTATTATTGGCCGTATATGCATGAGGATGCAAAACAACTTTCAAGGCGTTGTGAAGATTGTCAGCGATTTGGGAAGAAGATACATGCACCAGGAGTACCATTATCATCTTCGTCAAGCGTATGGCCTTTTGGAAAACTGGGATTGGATATTGTGGGACCATTTGTGCCTGGTTCTGGACAAAGAAGATATTTAATCGTTGCTACAGATTATTTCACAAAATGGGGAGAAGTTAAGGCAGTACAACACATCCGCGATAAAGACATTTTTACGTTCATATTTGAAAATATAATTTGCAGATTTGGGATCCCAGCACAGTTGATGTCTGTTAATGGAAAGCAATTTGAAGGGAAGAATATCGAATTACTTCTTAATGCATTTAAGATAAAATGTGGAAAGTCAACTCCTTTAAATCCACAAGCAAATGGTCAAGCTGAGGCAACTAATAAAACAATTGCAGACATCTTGAAAAAGAAGTTAGAAGGTTATCACAAATCATGGTGTGAGCAAGTACATAATTCAATATGGGCATATAATACAACTAGACGAGAGGCAACTGGGATGTCACCTTTCTGTTTAACATATGGAGTTGAAGCTGTCTTACCAACAGAGGTTGCTAACCCAACAACAAAAAGAGAGGCATGGGAGAAAAATCTAATTGCTGGCATGATTCTACATGAGTTAGACGAACTAGAAGAAAAGAGAGAGAAAACTCTACAACATATGGAAAAATACCAGCGAAGATTAGCTCGCGAGTACAACAAACGAGTCAAGAAGCGTCAATTCAAGCCTGGCGATCTAGTTTTGCGAGAAACACCAAAATATCAGAAAGAAAGTGGTGGAAAATTAGCGAGAAAATGGGATGGACCATACATCATTAAAGGGATAATTGGAAATGGAGCATACAAATTAATGGATCCATAGGGAAGAGATGTTTGGCAAAGACTTGATAGACCATGAAACAGATCGTTTCTGAAAAGATATTATCAGTAGCAGTTTTTGCGAGGTAAGAAATACAAATGTAAGATGAAACAATTAAAAAATTCTTCTTTCAATATCAAAACTTATGCGAGCATCATCGCAAGAATAGCGAATAAAATTTCGCAGAGATTAAAAGAATGGGACGAACCTTTATGGCGTGCACCCTAGCTCGCGAATAAAATTTCGTAAGAGGAAAATGTAAGACCTAATAGCGCGTCATATGAGGGGGTATCTCTTGACATGACTCAGCGATAAGGTTATACCGCTGCTGGCACCTGAGTCATGCAGACAATGGGGTTAAATAAAACTTATCCGGGAGAGGGATCTTGGATTTCCAACTATATATGGTTATACCCTGGTTGGACGACTGAGAGTCTCTTCCAAGAAGTGCAAAGTATGACCAAGGCGCCGAGGTACACGGTTGAGCCAAGGGTGCCAGGAGCGTACGAAACTCTCTTGCCATCCTTGGTAAGTCTTGGCTACAATGCACTTGGCCTGAAGAAAACCCCACTTAGGGTGCAATCTTGTAACTATAAGCCATATAGGCATAAAGGACAAGAGGCTGCGAAAAAAATTGGTTGTTGAAAGATCCGGATGGGAGGAGCTAGTCTTGTATGGCCGATGTGCCCTCCTTGAAGGGGCAACCAGGGGGAGATAAGGGCGGTACCCTCCATTAGGGAGCTGATAAGTGTCATAAGACGGAAATGTCATGGGGCTTTATGATCGCAAGAACATTTAGGTCTGTCATATTGTCGCGTAACGTAAATAATGCAGAGGAAACAAGCCATGAGAGCAATGTTAAGATGAGATCAATGGGTTTTTACATGAAATTGTAAAGACGTCCTGCGATTTCATCTCAAGACGGCAATGTCATAAGGGTAAATTCTTGCGAGAGAATGTATACTTATCATATTGTCGCAAAGATTTTGAAAGAAACATGGATAAGACAAGATCAAAGGGTCTTTACATGCAAATGTTAAGAAATCCTGCGATTTTGTCGCAGACAGAAAAAGTTTGGCAAAATAAGACCTTTAACTAGGAAGGCAAAATAAGACCAAAAGAATAATCTTACCAATTAACTATTTTGCTTTAAGATGTCAGGAAACATTCCTTTATCGCAGAATTATATACAAGGAGGCAAACTTTTAACATCGCGGATTCCCTCAAAAAATTTCAGAAAAGTGCAACAATGTTCCACATATCGCAGATGTATTCATATTTTCGCAAGAATGCAGCAACACAATTACTTAAAGAAGATAATGAGTATTCACCATTTCAAGCAAGATAATGAAGGGCAAGAAGGGGAATAGAGAAGTAATATTACATTATCTTACTTGAAAATATTCAAAGTAAGCTAAATCGAAAGTTAAAATTCTAAAAGTTTCGAAGATTACATCACTCGCAAGATAGAAGAAGTAAAAGAAAGCAAAGATAAAATTCAAGCCTTGCCAGACTTATTGTTCTTGTCAGATTCATCAGCATCATCAGCATCCTTCTCACCGCGAGCTTCTTTTTCCTTGGATTCTTCATCAGCGGGTACTTCTTTAGGAGGACTTTTTTCTTCTTCTTCACCACCTTGTTGATCTTCTTGAGTATTTTCTTCATCATTAGTAAACTCTAACTCTTCATCCATGGGAAGAGGAATTTCATCATCATCAACCTCTAGAGGAGGGATAGAAACAGGAAAAATAGAACGGGGAAGCAGAATATCATTCACGAGAACTTCAGCCCTAAGATGGACTTGGCGAAGAAGAGCTTTTTCACGATTCCTAATTTCTATATTCTTAAAGTATTCAAGATAATCAAGTCTTCTTTCTTCTTTTTCCTGAGCAATAAAACAATTAGAAGCAAGAGATTTATTTTCTTTGCGAACTTTATCCAATGTAGCGGTCAGATCAGTGATGGTAGAATGAAGATTTCTTTCGGATTCTGCGAGCAACAAAATAAAAAAATCAGTTAGACAAGAATTTCGCAAGGAAAATAATAGAAGATTTTATGAGAAGATCAACAAGAGAGGCAGTCAACTGACTACCTTCTTTTTGCGAGGTTAAGTTTTGGATTAAAGCAAATAAACAGTTCTCCCACTGATTCATGGCATCATCGGATTTATCGCCAACCATACCCTTCAGACGAGATTTCATGTTTTCTTCTTTGTTGCGAAGATATGAATTTTCCTTTGCTAATGAAGAATAAGATTCCTTTAACTGAGAGTATTGTTCTTGAAGTTCGCTGGCTCTTAAACTAAGAGTTAATCTACCCTTGATAAGCTTATCCTTTTCGGCGGTGGATGATTCAGTTAACTCCTTGAGATCCTTCTTAAGAGAATGAAGAGATTGCTCTTGACTATTACATGTACTTTGAAGATTACTTATTTGCTACGAGGAAATCGTCATCAAGCTTGAAAATCTATGTTTTTCTTGGGACAGGGTTTTATTCTCATCTGATAAAGATTCCATCGCCAAATTAGCCTTAAAAAACAAATATGAGAGGCGATCAAGTTCGCCACTCAAGAAGTTCTGCCTTTGCAATAATTGATTGTTCTCATTAGTAAGATTATTTATGCGATCAATTGAATAAGTGTACAGATTGTCTAGTCTAGTATGTTGATCTATCCAAGAATCTCTTTCAACGCGAACTTCTTCAGCAATAGATTCAGATTTGAGTCTTTCTATGAAATGAGCCCGATTTGAAACTAATATATGAATCAAGAATTTAAGAAGGAAGTCTAAGTACAGAAAGTATGTATATGAAACAGAAAAGCAAAAAGAGCAGAGGAAAGAAAAAATCACCTTTTAGCTCGTCATTTCTTCTGCGAAGATTCTCGCAATCTAGAGAAGAGTTGCGGAGCATGTGATTTTTAAGGTATCACATTCAACAGTTTTAGCTTAAAGACTTCTCCTCAGAACTTCAACCTCATTCTCTAAAGCCGCTCGTGAATCATTACGATCAGATCCAAAATACTTAAACAAAGTCTCACAAGCTTCCTGTTGGATAGGGTCAGTGGAAGACTTTCTAGCATTGTCTAAAACATTAGACAAGACTTTAAAAGCAACATCAAAACCTGCGAAAGTTTCGCTCGATGAAGGAAAGGATTTAGAAGGTGAAATAGTAGTGATAATAAGTTGGCGATCATTTGTAATGGTTGAGTTATCGAGAGGAGTATGTGGAAAAATAACAGTTGAAGGCCGTAAAGTACTATGAGGAACCTCAGTCGCAACAGCTTTAGAAGCCTGATTTGTCAAAATATCAGAAGGGGTAGAGGTATGAACAGCGATATTCTCGCGAATAGGAGAAGAAAGATTTGGTTGCGATGGTATGGGAGTAGCCTTCACAGATGTTAATGGGGGCATAATGAGATTTTCCCCGAGTGTCTTAAAATGGCGAGACCTTTTGGGAGGTTTCTCAGGATTCACGTCATTCTACGAATAATAACCCAGATAAGAAACAGAGGCAACAATATTGTTATTAAAAAATAAAGGGTGTTTCTTACTACCTTATTATTCGTAGAACTTTTCCTCCTCTTCTCAGTCGGTCTTTTGCGAGGGTTAGAGTTGTGAGTAGTAGATTGTGTGTTACAAATCTTTTCGCTTAAAAGAAGACATAACAAAGAAATAAGAAAGATTGAAGAATGAAAATAAAAAATGGCTTAAAAATCAAGATACAAACCTTAAGGACTCCATTAGAACAGTAGCAGAAGAATATGAAGGTGAGGCAAAGTTGCAGACGGAAAATGAAGAAGATGAAGAAACAGAAAAGTAAAACTAATTTTGAAGATTAGTTCCACCTTTTATAGGCAAAGGGGAGTGGACCTACGGAGTAGGAACGTGTCAGTAAATGAAGGGATTTACAACACGTGTAAGAAAGGCTGGAATAACGGGATCTTGTCGAGGAGAAAGTATAAAAAGGGAAAAAAGTTGCGAAGAATAATAAAGAAATTAGTTCTCATGATCTTCTCTTCTTCGCAGAAAAGACATGAGAAGAGGCAAGATGTAGTACCAGAATATCGCTACAACGTTATTCCCGCGATATTAACAATATTTCTGTGAGAAGCCCAAACATTTCTACAAGTATTAGCGACACTTTGACGAGATTATCGCAAGATTCTTCAACAACATTTGGCGAGTGTCACAGAAGAGTGATATAACGATTAACGATTAAAGATATATGAAGAATGAGTCTGCTTCACGATGGTTATAAAGTTTGCGATGGTGAAGACTGAAGTTATGGCGATGAGATCGCCAAGTAGATCCGAATTATGGGGAAATCTTAGTTGTCTTCCACTATGTAAATCCCTATATAAAGGGCACGATAGATCCAGAAAATGATGATGTATTTTTGAGAGCTGAGAGAATTTTGAGGAGAGAGAAACTCCAGAGAGAAAGTTGTACTTCTGAGTTTTGTTCTTTCTTGTAAATCTTCCTGAAAGTGAATTAATAAAAGTGTTGTTGTTCTTCCGCAATTATGACTTAGTTTTCATAGATTTTTGACAAGGGTGTAGTGTAGGAAATCCTGCAACTACAGCTACATCAAACTTAAGGCCTTAGGAGAATTACTTGACCTAGTTGGCATCAAAACTTTAGCTAAATTAAGGTTTTTCATATCGAAACCCTAATAGCACGTGTGGCATGGCTGCGGCATGGTAGCGTGGATGCGGCATGGTGAATTTTTATGCAATTGGTGCCATGGCCATATTAAAGGAATTATGGAAGGCCATAATATGGGAATAGCCACAGGCGCAAGGATGGCCACGGGTGGTCATAGAATGACGCCATTTTTAGGGTTTGTCGGGTCCCACATGGCTCGGGGCATGTTGTAGGGCCAAAGTGGCGTAATTGGGCCACGACTGGAAATTAGGGTTTCAACTAATGCAATAAGGAAGAGCCGTGGAATACCCTAATTGGAATGTGTTATGGCGTTTGGCCATGAACAAGAAGTAGGTTAGCATGTTAGCGCGCTATTTATGGAATGTTTCCATGTTCAACATGCTTCTGTGGCAAAGTGGCACGTTTGGCATGCCAATTAGCGCATTGGCGCGACTTTGGAAAGCCAATTTGGTATTGGCGCAACTTTTCCTCTTTTAATACTGTGGCAAGTTTAGAGAGACCTGATTGGTCAAAAAAGAGGGGGCTGGCCAGACACGGGCGTGGCCACACTTCTGGTGTGCGTGTGGAGGGTTTAGAGTGACCTGATTGGTCGACAAAAAATAGGGGTCAGTCGAGCAACATGAGGTGTGGCCACTTGCAAGTGGCGCTGGCTGGCCTATGGCATGGCCACCTTTCCTTTGTTGTTGCTCCTATTCCGCGGCTCTTTTTATTCCTTGTTTTCTGATCTTGGGTAGGATTTTGCACCTACTAATCCATGGCGGATTAATTACCTAGTTCGCATAGGCTTAATTTCGACAAGCAAGGTCTAATATATTGCGCAGGGCGCAAAACCCTAATTTTTGCAAATTAGTCAGGGTGATATCTGAATCTTGGGAATTATCACAAAATTGATTGAATTTTATGTGTTGACACAGAGTTATTTAAGTTCATTGCCAGAGAGCAGTATGCTTTCTGATTGAATACTTTATGCAAGGACCTTATCCTTGATATTTGGAAATTCGTGTTACTCTGCTGCGAGTGAACACAAATTTTCATGCTATATCAACATTAAGGGTTCAGCCAGGGAATATAGCACAGAAAGCATTCAAAGAAACTTATATTAACTGAATAATACAGGCCATGTGCCAAAAATACAGAATATCTGGGATTGTTGCTACATGCACCATTCTAGGTAAATTTCATGAGGAAATATTGAGTTGCTCAATCTGGGATTATTATTTATTTATTTATTCGGTTTGGTATGATTGGTATGGTCTCTTTATTGTTTTAGTAACTCAATCACTTTATTTCATCCCGGCAATGGTAACAATTCGATGTTTCGTGCCCCACCAAATCACTTAGAGAAACATATAATTTTTCAAATAAAAATAAAATAAAAACAGAACGTAGTGTGATGATTCCATTGTAACACCTAAACTCTGTCTTTTTATGAATAGACTCTAGTATTGGGTTCCTTAAGTCCTACAACCAAGATGTTTCCATCCATTTAGACTGGTTAGTGTCATCCTGAATTGGTACAAATTTCTAGGCTCTGGAGTTTTATTTTTAATTTTTTAATTTTATTAAAAACTAACTAAAAGTTTTTCCCTCACCCCCAAACTTAAACCTAACATTGTCCTCAATGTTTCAAATTAAAGTGTAGTACAAAAAATATAAGTAACAAGCTGAATAAAGAGGTAAGTCAGAAAGATAGTACCTGGATGAAGCGTAGCAATCCTTCCATGGAGCAAGAAACAAAGAAAATAAAAATAAAACTAATGTACAACAACAGTAAGGCCCACCAGAGGGACCTTAATATCACCACGTATGGGTTGCCTCCCATAAAGTACTAAGTTTATTATCTTCAACCAGACTTCGGTAGAATTAGTCATCACATAAAATCATATAGCAATAGTCGGAACAACTATGGGTCATATGAATCAAATAATGTTAACACAAAAAGAAGAAAACTGCAGGAGACCAAGAAAGTGAACCAACCAAATACACCCTTGTCAAATTTTTTATTTATGACAACTATACCTAGTTGTGGTTCGGGTTAAGGTTCTATAAAAGGGTCTAGATAAAATATTTTCATGGGATGGATTTCCTCATAAGTAAGATCTGATGGTTCAGGTTGCAGAGTCTGGAAAAACTCAAATAAGAACTTAGAAGCACATGATAATAACCTGAATAATTGCGGATCCTCTAAGTCAATCAAATTTGATTCACACAGTTGACCACAATGGAAGTGGTGGTCAATCTTAAGAAAATGTGTCAATGATTCTAATTTCCTAAAATAATTAGGTTGAGTTCGAAAAACTATATAATGACACATTTCAAATTGAGATACTCCCACATTTGGTAAATAAAATTTTGGTGGGACAACAAAGTCAATTATGGTATCATGGACCGGATTAACCACATTAACCAGAGGATGGCTTTCTATCAATTGAGTTTCTTTCTGGACATAACCAGGTTCAATAAAAAGTGCACGAAGATAGTCTCTTAAGATGGTAGAGGCGCATACGTCAAGTCCCAAATTAGGGACCTTTGTAAGAGTCAAGGGTAAACCACGGGGAGAATGATATTCACACCCAAACCTAGAGTTTTCAATATCCTTGGATAACCTAGTCATAATTTCCTTAATTTCTAAATTATCAGATTTAGGAAAATGGTCTTTCATTTCTTCTATGTTGTAATTATGTGGTTTTACATTTCTATAATCCTCAGAAGAAACTATTGTTTCTGAATCGCTAGACTCTAAAACATTAGTCTCAGGATAAACTCTTTCCTCTAAGCCATCCTCGGCTTCATAATCACAATGATATACTTGTTGATGGCGGATTTTCATTTAAGGGCTAAAATTGTAAAAGCCAAAAAAATTATGCGCTAACATCTTGTAAAAGATAAAGCCATTAATAAGTGATGAATACTTCTTCACTTTACTAATTCACCTAGAATTGAGCATGTGGAAATAATCCCATTCTGTGAATAAAATACACGAAATTCATCCAGGTTGGAGCATGTAGCAACAATCCCATATACCCTGTGAATTTACAGCATTATTAATTAATGCGCAACCATCCTTGTATTTCCTGTACTCATTATCAGTGCGGCATGACGACTGAGTGTTGCTCTCAGCAGAGCAACACGAATCTCCAAGCATTATAATGAAACATGTACGAAATACCCGTACAGGATGCAACTCTCTGTGTGTTATACTAGCTCGATTGAGTCACTCTCGGTGTGTTATACTAGCCCGATTGAGCGTCCGAACTGACCGTATCAGTCTGGATATGATCACGACCATCCAACTCCACCAACATGATTAGATGGCCCAGATCGATTCCATAACCCCCAAGCAGGTATGGAATATCCACTGCCGAACCAATACGGGCCCGCATGGTTGGCCTCCCCAAAAGATTGGCCTAGCTTTCCAAAACGTCAAAACCATAGCAGTATGGACGAAAAACCCTAAATTAGGGTTTGCGGCACATCTCATGCATCGCAAAACAGTCTCAACCATCCATCTTCGCAGGTACAAATGGAGTGTGTAGATGTAGATTCAAAGGGCCCGGAGCATGTCAACACAATCACCGTGGGCCCGCCTACATAACTGACCGATCGATCAGGACCAACCATGGTTGGTCATCCTGATTCGTATGCCCAAACATAGCATGACGCACGGCCGTGAAACCCAAAATTAGGGTTTCTAAGCATCACGAGCGTTCATCTTCTCCGACACGAATGGAGGGTCCAAGATTAGATTAAGCAGGTCCGGTCATACCAACATGACCACCGTGGACCCATCTATCCCCTCACCTGATCGGCCAAGGCATACCATGCCTGGTTATCCCAAATCGTCTGTCCAAAATAGCATGGTCACACTTCCCGAATTGCAAACTAATCTCTACCACTCAACTTCGCCAGACAATTTGAGTGGCTTAGATCACGTTTTCATGGGACAGTCAGGTATAGGCGTGAACACCAGCCTACCACCTACACGCCAGGCCAATCATCCAAGACCAACCAAGATTGGTTGTCTTGGAACGCGCGCCTAAAGTTGGCACGATGTGCGGCTTTTACGTCACCAGTTTTCTGTCGCAAATTGATCTCGACCACTCAACTTCGCCAGACGAATTTAGTGGCCCAGATAACACTTTCATGATACAATGGGGTATGGGTGCCTACACTGTCATGTCATCTACATGCATGTACGGTCGGCCAGCCAAAATTCGTATCCCAAGCTTGGATTCGATCAGGCTGAAGAGTGGTGCTTGTGCGCCTACTCCAAAACCCTAATTTCACCAACGGTCGCAGATGAGTGTCTCAGAGACTATCTCGTCCGTCCAACTTCACCGGCTTGGTTATACAACCCTGGTCAGGAGTTAATTGGTCAGTGCGGCGTCATGGTGATCACCACCAGTCACTCTACCACACCATGTGGTCGGCCAAGGGAGGACTTGCTTGCGCAACCTCCAAATCATCACATGAATTAGGCTGGACATGAGGTTACTTTGAGACTCTCAAACAGGGATACTTCATACATGCTGAATATACTCGATGCAGTACCTGCATAGTATACACACGATACTTAACAAGTATCAATTTCCTAAATAACGTAGCATTACATGCTACTTTATGTGGGTCCCACGATCTACACGTTCAAGATATCAATCATGTCACAAACTGGGGGATACATACTGAGGTATTGGTCTGGTGGTTTACAGCGTGCAGTGCACAACGCGCCATCACAAGAACATGTTAGGAAGACATGGACGGTTAGTGATGATGGGAGAAGTGGGCAAGCCTGGTCGTGTGACACCAACACGCTACTCCACTAATCCATCACTCCATTTTCTCCACTTCCCACGAGATACGAAGGTTAGGCTAAAAGACTTGTATAAATAGGTTCTTAGCCCTATTTTTCACACAACAAGACAAGACGAGATAATAAAGGCAAGTGTTGATACAATCGTATTCAAACACCGGAACTGATAGCTTACATCCTGCAAGCCAGTTCAGATTTCTGATACAAGTCATACATAGCCAACACCTTCACAATCTCAACACCTTCTTCGCTTCCCTCCCTGAGATCAACCCCATCTCCTTCACTTTGTGACAGAAACAAGTCTGGAACGGCCATTTCTTGGTTTAGGCCGGACTTGCACAGAGTGATCTCTCGAATCTACAAGCACTCACCGCGCAGTGCATTTGTTTAAGGTTTAGATTCATTCCTCATCCACACCCCAAATTACCAAAATTGGCAGGAATAGTTTTCACTCATAAAAAATACTACACCATCTAAAACAATGGTATCCCTAGTTAAATCCTCATCCTTTTGAATAGGTGAATAATTATAAACATTATTAGGATTCGAACTAGAAACAACATTATAATCATAAGGCTCAATTGGTGTAACAATTTCCTCGTCATCATGACTACATTTCTCATAATCTTCATCAGTATTATCCTCATCATCATCACAATATGAAGATGTTGAATTGGTAATTAAGTTCATTTAGAGCAATACTTAAAGTTGCAATTCTTTCCTTCGTATCTAAGTCATGCATGAGTGACTCTTCATAAAATTGTTCCCTTAGTATGTCTTTCCTATTTAAATTTTCAATCAACTGCTTGAGTGAATTTTTTAAAGAAATACTAGGATCATAACAATTATTTTGTTGCGACTGTTTCATTAAATTCTCCAAAGATGGAGAAATTACATTTTGGTCATTATAATATTTCTCACTTGCCCGTTCATATGATTGGTGGACATGTGAATAGTAATTGGGATCACTGTGGTAAGAACCATAACCTTCAGAAGGTTGGTAGTGGTCCCAAGTACTATCCACACTATGGTCAAAGCACGAGTATTGTCCATTTTGAAATTCGGGTCGATATTCATTATATTGGTCCTCATAATAAGATCTCGTCATTTATTTATTTTTGGTTGCACGTGCAAATGAAAATGTTGGGTTCACTATTTTGGGTAGGCTTGGGTTACCTTTAGCAATATATACCTGCAGTCAAAGACTGGTTAATGGTACGAGGCTAAGGCTTGTGGTGTTTCGGATGATAACGCCCAGAGGGTTCACCGTACTAAACCACGTGTTTTCCTATTTATCTGTGCCAGACGATGCAGTATGGTGTGCACATGTGCATTTGTGTTTTTTTTAATTATATATATAAAATCAAATAAAAGGAAATAAGTAAATAAAAGGAAATAATAAAAAAAATCTAACTAAACATACAAGAAAATCTTAAACTAATTATTTTACAAATAAAATAAAATCTAGATAATAAAAGAAAATCTAGGAAATAAAAATAAAATCTAAGATTTTTTTATTTTTTTTACTTACCTTTTTTTTAGCAAATCTTACTTTCCACTTTTGGCTTCTAATAAAATCTGCAACAATAAATAAGAAAAATATCAAGAATAAAATCTATCAAATAAAAGGAATAAAATAAAATCTAAACTAGCCTAATATATACAATATTTACAGGAACTCAAGAATAACAATTATTAGTCCCCGGCAGCGGCGCCAAAAACTTGATGGGATTTTAATTTTACCGCAAGTATACGACTATCGATAAGATAGTATATAAAAGGGATTGTTCCACTGAGACTAATAAATTGCTACTTTCAGTTTACAATAAAATTATGAGCTAAAAAGATAGAATAAGAAAATATTAGTTAACACTAATAAAATATAAATAAAGAAGAAAATAAGAGAAAGACCAGGGTTTCAGATTCCACCAATTAATTATATAAAATATTCAAGTAATCTCTAAAGATATTCATATTATAACTCAAGACAATATTGAACTCAATCTCATGTCTCGGAAAATATTGCGTTTAAAATAAATATACAACTTTTGTTGTTAACCAAAAAGATATAACTTCCTTCGCTAATAAAAGATCAATAATCGAAGATTATTCAAAACGGTTTAAAGAACAAAGCTTTTAAAAAGAGAATTAATAATCAATTAAACCCAAAAGAATACTTTATTGAAGAGAGTACCTGAGTTTCTTACATAACATGGTTGGTTTCATCTTCAACCCCAATGAAGAGGGTTAACTCTCCATTATTACAAAAAAAAAAACAAAAAGAAGAAAAGAAATAATTCTAAAAACTATTGTTGGCTCTTGGCCGTCTCCCCTTTTTTCTATCTGCTTAAACCAGTATTTATATTTTTCAAAGGAAACCACTTTCCTTTTTCATATCACTACCACATCATCATCCAATGAGAGTATGCCCTGTGTCAAATAATATAAAAATCCTCCAATCAAAATGCGCCATGTGTCAAAATACTGCAATCAATATCTGAATTATTATTTCCAACCATAAAGAATAATACTCTTTCCCAAATCTTCATATATTCCATTACTCCACATCATAAAGAAATATTTTCTTCATTAAACAAAATATCTTCAAATATCCTTTATCATAATTAATATCTTGCACATGGTCTCCACACTCCATGGCACATTTCTATACATGCCCATATCCAAATAATTGGCCCAATAATTCTTCATGTTTCCTTTTGGGCTTAACCCATCAAATCACTTCATCTCTCCAGCAGAATTTTGCATTTTAGTCCATAGAGCTTTATTTTCTAAGAAAACAAAAATAAATAAAATCATCAAATATGTACAAAATAAAGAACTAAATAAATGTAAATTTGAGTAATAAATATGTAAGCATTAAGCACTTATCAGGAATACGTCAGGCTCAGAACTGCGAGGGTCTCCAACGGGCCAAAACACTTCCGTTTTGTGAATGTTGAGATGAAGACCTATACTGGCACCTTCCTGCTGAATGATGCGCAAAGCTTTAGAGACCTATAGGGTATTGCCAATAATTGTGCCGTCGTCTGAGTACCATGCTTGTAGGTCTAGGATACATTATGAAGCGATGTTCTTCACGATGGGATAGAGTGTAAGAGCAAAGAGAAGAGGTCCCAGGGGTCTCATTGTTGCACGCCTTGCGACGAGGATAAGACGACATCATTGTAATAGAGTCTGGCAGGTTGTGTGTAGCAGAATTCGACCCAATGGGAAATCGCAGGGCACTGTGATCGAAATTCTCTAATAAGTACAGTCATATCAACCATGTTGTATGCATTTGTAAAGTCTACGAGCATCATGGATTTATCAGACTTGTTACCTTTGGTTTCTATTATTCTATTGACCGAATGTAGAATGCTTTCTCCTGAACAAGGCACTCCTAACTTTGGTGGCAGCAAGATTAGATACGAGCCTCCTCCAAGTGGTTCCTACTGTAATTGGGCGAAGACTACCATATGGTTTATGTAGGGGAGTGAGGGGGGCGCTAGCTATAAATTCTCCAAGCGCAGTTGGGAACTTGCCAGATAGCTAGAGATTAACTACCTGAGTGATGGAGGCTAACATCACGTCTGCGACTGCATTAGCTGCACCGTTCATGGACTAATTTTTTTGTTCTTATAATAAAATTTTCTTTCCCATTGTTCTTTATCCTGGGATCAACGTATCGGTGTTGTTTTAAGGCTTTCCCGGAAAATATGGAATATGTCACTTCCCATGCCACCGGAAATTTCTGCAGCATGGTCAGAAGCATTGGAAAAGTGAGACACACTTTCATTGGAAAAACAACACTACCGGAATCGTCTTTGACCATAAAATATACTGTTGTACAGTAGTTTATAACATCTTCCACTATATCTATCAATAAGAATGCATGAGAAATATACAGTTTCCATGGCAGATCATTGAGGAATGCCTGTTTCCAAAATATATAAAACGATATTATATGGGAAATAAATTTCGATGTTGCTGAAGAGAGTGCATCTATGAGGGATGTTACCCAAAATAATCTGAACGCAACCATTCCTAATAAAACTGGTTCACCATTTCTTGGGATTTTGACGTCACTCACAAACCCTCCCGGGATAGTTAGCATTGTTGTATATGACATAACCCGAATGAGATTAGAAACTATGGAGTTTGATTTAGTCGAACTCCCATCCAAGTTGATGCATGGGTGACCAAATTTTTGTGTTCTCTAGTGAACACATCGGTCGCAGTTTCTCCTTGTCAGTTCCTTTGGTGCCTATCACCTACCCCCTGTGATGCCATAAAAAATGATGCAGAGTTAGTGTAGGTGTAAATTATACACAGATCTAGGTGGCGATATCCTAGGCCTGATACACTCAGATACGAAGAAACGCGAAGCATAGAAGGAAGATTAGGGGGCGCGAGATTTAAGGATCCACGTGGATCGGGCGTGCAGACATCGGACAAGACTTGATATGGACTTCTGATAAAGCTGATATAGACAAGACAGGGCGGGTCAAACGAGGTGATATGGTCAAAAGGGTAAGAAAGTAGGAGACGCATCGGCCAATCGTAAGGGCGGCAATCAAGACAAGCGACATCGGGCCATTGGAACACCAGACGAGGTCGGCTTGAATAAGAGACAGGCAAGGGATGAAGTCACATCGGCTACACGAGATAGCATAAGTCGGCCCAACAATAGAACATCAACTAGATGTAATGTGACCAACACCCTAACTTAGTTGTATGTAACCTCTTCTATAAATAGAGCGACTCGAATTCAAGAAGAGGCAGGTTGTAATCTTTGGGGAGAGAAAGAGAGAGAAACCCGAGTTAGCATTAGAGAGAATTGAATGAGAAGTAAGTGCATCTTGTAAGGAAATCTCACTAAGAGCAACACCATTGTAACACCGCAAAGTAATAAGATTCATCCATTCACCCCCGTGGACGTAGGTAATCATACCGAACCACGTATATCTTGTGTTCATGGTTGAGCGTTTACTTTCGTTTGAGAAGAGTAGTACATTTCTATCCTTTGGATGTAGTTTGTAGTAAAATGCATCTACATTCTGGCGCCGACTAAGGGGACACGACTAAGATATCCGGATACCTTGCCATTAAAATCTTCAAAGACGATCAACAACTCCTCAATACACGTTAATGTGTTGGAGTAGAAGCTACGATGAACTCTGTTGGCCGAAGTAATGGTTGTTTTGAGTCATTTACTGAGCATTTAAAGTCATAGTAGTAGCAGCGTCTTCTTAGCGTCTTCAACAGTTTGATCGACAGAGAAACTTCACGAGCTCACCAGCGACTAACAGTTCGGGTTAGAAGCTACGTGAAGAATCTGTTGAAGGGACGACTGTTTGTTCTTGATAATTGTGTGTTTGTTAGCGTTAAGCGAGTTGTTTTTAGCTGCGGTAAGAAGTTGGGTGCTCGGAGTTACCAAAAGTTAGCGTTTTAGATGTTTCATCGTGTAATGAACTGTCGACCTTGTATAATTTTTAGCCGACGGTGTAGCGTAAGTCGTCGGAAAGGTCATAATTAAATCTCGATAAAGTGGAGTTGGTACAAGTTCAAATTAATTCTAGGGGTTACTTGCCGTACTTTCTAAGCATCACGTGCATAAGATCAATGATTTGGAGCATGTAGAACAAAGGACAAACCAACTTAAATGCATAGGTCGAGTACGGAGAGCGACGTCGTACGGAGTGATAGTGACGGGGAAGTGAGTACAGCCACAGATTCAGCATAAGACCAAAATAGGGTAGATAAACGGAACCCACCTGATAACCAAAGTTGACCCTGCATAGTGACAGTAGTCGTAGATTCGAACGTTTCGCCTTTTTTGTCTGTGCATTTTGTTAGAAAAATCAGGTCGAAGTAAGGGGTTCTTTTTCGTATTTGCTGACGTAGGGACGGGCGATACTCGGCTTATCACGCGACGTAACTAATGGCTAGCACTTCAGGGACGATAAGGATGTTGAGGAATCGCACGGTCACTAGAAGCATCATGCAGGCAGGGATAACGAGGCCGAGGCAGGGGAACAGTCGACAACCACCGCACGAGGAATCTCATGCAGCTGCGCGAGGGATGCCTGTTGTAGACGAGGAAGTATATTTGGGGCGGGACGATAACACCTTACCTCTGCACCATATTATACTAACTCAGATAAGAGTCGATCAAGTCGATGGACTCACATCTTCAGACACCGATGACGATGAGGAAGCACTTGCAGCGCGAGCTCAGAGGAAATCGACGAGGCGACAAATTGAACACCAGGAAGCTTTGGGAAGGGAACAAGAGCGTCTTAGGCAGATTCAGTTGGGGCGAGCAATAGCAAGTGACATCGCCCGACAACCATTCAAGCTGTCAATCATCTAACCAATCCAATACCGCCCCCACCACCCACATCAGCACCATTACAACCTCGTCCAAACCAACCCAATGGATATTCCAGTCATGAGAGTACGGACCCGACGTTGTTGGCCATTTTGGAGAGTCAGAGGAGACAAGAAGCGGCACTGAGGGAACTCCAGCAGCAGAATTTATCCTTGGAGTATGAGAACTACCAACTGAGGGACCAACGGACCAGATCAAGAGGGTCGTCAAGCCGAGGAACATCGGGTTATCGTGGCCGATCCGATCACATGCCACCCATGATAGGGCAGAGTAACATTAATCGGCCCAATCAGTCAGGTCAGCCGCCATTACCTCTGGTTCCCCCAATGCAGAGATATGGACCACCCGAGGACTCGTCCACCGATGAAGAAAGGCGAGGAAGGGACGGGCGACAAGATCAGACAACTCAAGCCAAGCTTAAGGAGTTGGAAGCAAAAATCAAGCAACTTTCGGGCGGAAGAGAAGAGGATAAGCTGGCCGAGATTATGAGTGAAGCCGAGAAAACGCCTTTCTCTCAAGAATTGGAACAAATGCCGTTCCCACCTAAGTGTGCTTTACCTTCATTCCCCTCTAGATTCGATGGAACTGGCGATGCGACCGAACACCTTAAGATGTATACCATGTCACTGATCCAGTGGAGAAGTAACCCGGTAGTCATGTGTAAATTCTTTCCATCTAGTTTGGAGGGCGAGGCGCGAGATTGGTTTTATTCGCTCGCACCTGGTTCGATCAACGGGTACAATGCGCTAGTCGAGGCCTTCCTTGAGACCTATATGCATAACAGTCGACCTCGGCCAAGAATGAACAAGCTGTTTACCCTCGCCCGAAGATTCAGAGAGCCATTGAGAACCTTGACCGACAGATGGAGGAAGCGTAATACCGAAATCGGGAAGGTACCGGTGGACCAAGCCATCTTTGGGTTTGAAAACGCGTTGGGGAGATCGGACCCCATTTGGATTGCCATGTTTTCTGAAAAACCTAAGACCTTAAAGGAGATGAGAAGAATGCAAGAACACTACATCGCCTTGGAAGAAATTCAGGCCGAATCAAGAGATAGAGGGGTACAAAAAGCCAGTGCTGAAGTCGGTACTGAAACTAAAACGGTCACGGACGACCATATCAGGCGATCAGAGAAAATATCGGACCCTCCCCCGAGGAGCAGTGAGAAGAGGGAATGGATGCCTAAAGGGAAGAAGCCGAAGTAGGAAGCCTGACCGTATACCCCACTAAACGCTTCTTTGGAAGAGGTGTTCAAGGAAGTTGAGAAGAGGAGCGACATCAACTACCCAGCATCGAGGGGGGTACAGTTCTAAGAGACCAGAGATCACCCCGAATACTGTCACTACCATCAGTATAGGGGCCATTCCACCAATAACTGTCGAGAGGTGAAAGATATTGTTCAACACCTTATCCGCGATGGATATTTGAGGCAGTATGTCCGCCACCCCCTTCGGCCGGAAGCAGCACCCGATGCGCCAGTTCATCAAGTCCGCATCGATAGGGCGAACCAATTCGTAAACACCATTTCACATTCGGCTATGCAAAACTACGGTCTCGGCCCAGTAATCACCACTAGGATCCATAAAAGGGATCGTGATGGTAAAGAGGTATTTAGCATAGCCAAGTCTCTTCCCATGGAACCCTGGATGACGGTGCCCATATCGTTCTCGGCTAAGGATGTCCCAGCAAACGGACAGGCACACAGCGATCCACTAGTCATCACATTGTTGATTGAAAAGTGGGGAGTAAGAAGGATTCTTGTAGATAGTGGGAGTTCAGTCGAGGTACTGTTCTACGACACGTTCAGAAGAATGAAACTCTCAGACGATATGCTCGTCCCATCCACATACCGTATCTACGGCTTCAACGGCACAGTAACCATCCCGAAGGGCGAAGTAACTTTAAGAGTTTCAGATGGTGGTGGCTACCTCGACACACTAACCACTTTCTGCGTAATCGACGTCGCTTCACCTTATGAAGCCATTATCGGGCGCCCATGGGTTGCGGGGATAAAGGGCGTGGCATCGGCCTACCATCAAAGGTTAAGGTTCCCGACTTGCAAGGGAATAGCGGAAGTTATGGGCGACTTTCAGGCGGCACGACAATGCATGAAAGTTGACATAGAAATAAATGAGCATCGGCGAGCTCGGCAAAGGCAAGAAAAGAACAAAGAAAAGGAAGTGAAGGCAGCAAAAGAATTGGATGAGGCAATTTCTCAAGCGGTCCTGGGACACGAAACGCGAGAACAGGACCCTTTATAGCAATTAAAGGAAGCATCCCCAGTCGGGGAGACCAAGTCAAACTTCTCGACAGTTGAGCCGACTAAAGAAGTAAACTTGGGAACAATAGAGGAACCTAAAGTAGTGAGGATCGGGGCATTACTATCGGACGAAGAAACTAGTAAACTCACGACGTTGTTAAAAGAAAACCTGGAGGTATTCGCTTGGGAAGTGCATGATTTGGAGGGTATCGACCCAAAGGTCTGCTGTCATCACTTAAAAATTGATCTGAAGTTCAAACCGGTTAGACAAAAAATGAGGCGTATCGCGCCAGAGTTACAAGCGGCGGTCGAGGTCGAGATGAAGAAATTACAAGAATCCGGAATAATAAGGAAATCCCACTACCCACAGTGGATATCTAACATGGTCGTGGTACCAAAAAAGAAAGGGGGAGTCCGAATATGTATTGATTTCAGCGACTTGAACAAGGCCTGCCCGAAAGACAGCTTCCCCCTTCCCAGTATAGATCAATTAGTAGAATCAATAGTGGGATACGAGGCGATGACTTTAATGGACGGATACATGGGATACAACCAAATACCACTGACCCCCGAGGACCAGGAACACACATCCTTCTTCACGCCAAGGGGATTGTATTGTTACACCAAGATGCCATTCGGACTTAGGAATGCTGGGGCTACATACCAGCGATTGGTAGGCGATATGTTCGAAGACAAGATTCACGATACCATAGAAGTTTACGTGGACGACATGTTAGTTAAGAGTCGGAAATCAAAAAACCACGTCCGAGACCTTCGAGAGATCTTTCAAACAATGAGGAAACACAAGATGAAGATTAATCCTGCCAAGTGTGACTTCTGGGTCACATCGGGGAAATTCTGGGGCTACATCATCACTCCCAGGGGAATAGAAGCGGATCCCGAGAAGGTACGAGCCGTCATTGACATGCCATCTCCCGCGACGGTGAAAGACGTGCAGAAACTAAACGGGTGAATAGCCGCATTGGGGCGATTTGTGTCACGATCATCGGACAAATGCAAGGATTTTTATGACATCTTGAAGAAAGGAGAAAATTTCCGATGGACGGACGCAAGCGAAGAAGCTTTTCAAAATATCAAGCTACACCTAGATAGCCTCCCGGTACTTCAAAGTCCTGAGCCGTCAGAAATTCTCACTTTATACTTAGGCGCGACACCCTATGCCATAAGTGCGGTATTGGTTAAAACAGAGATGGGCGTGGAAAAGCCGGTGTACTTCGCCAGTAAAACTTTAAGTCCGGCAGAGAAAACTACACTAGAATGGAGCAGATGGTGCTCGCGCTAGCCTTTGCTGCCTCTAAACTACGAACGTATTTTCAAGCTCATCGAATACGGGAGCTCACCAAATCGCCTATCGAAGCGGTCTTGGATAGTGCTGGGCGATCGGGGAGAATCTCCAAGTGGGGAGCCATAATCAAACAATATGATGTGATATACGAGACAAGAACCGCGATAAAGGGAAAAGTAGTGGCCGATTTCTTGGCAGACTTCCCCCTCAGTGATGAGGACGAGGTAGAAGATATACCGGGAATGACAGAAGAACAAGAGGGGCCGACGGACCTGCTAGCCGCTAGTAGCCCAATGCGATGGGAAGTATTTGTTGATGGGGCATCTAACAAAGATGGATCGGGTCTCGGGTTGGTGTTCACCACGCCAAAGGGGAGGAAGATTGTGCATTCGTTCAGGTTAGAATTCAAGGCAATGAACAACGTCACCGAATACGAGGCGGTGATCCATTCCTTACGGATAATTGTGGAAATGGGGTTGCATGAGGTTCGACTGACTAGTGACTCTCAACTAGTGATCCGGCAAATTACGGGCCAATACGCTACACACGATCCGGTCTTTGCAAAAATATTGGGAGCTCGCCCAGTTTTACATTAAGCAAATCCCAGATATTAAATTCCGCCACATATGCCGAAAGTATAACAGACACTCGGATGCTCTATCATACATCGCCTCACAGTTAGTAGACCCGAGCATTGAAGGAATACGCGTTATGAGGCTGCTTAGCCCGTCTATCCCTGAAACACCAGAATCACGAATCGAAGTGGTCGTTAACACAACCGAGAGATACAAAGAAGGCGACTGGAGAAAGCCGATACATCAATACTTAGAGACGGGTGAGCTACCTAAGAGTCGTCCAGAGATAAACAAGATAAAAAGTAAATCGGGCGCCTACGAGTTAAGGGAGGGGATCTTATATCGAAATTCCTACCTAGGGCCACTCCTACGATGCTTAAGCAGGGAAGAAGGCCATATAATCCTACATGAGCTACACTATGGGGCGGCTGGAAATCACAGCTCGGGAAGAAGTTTGTCGGCTAAGGCAAAAACAATGGGCTACTTTTGGATATATATGAACGAGGACGCGAAGCAAATGGCAAGAGCTTGTGAAGAATGTCAGCGTTTCGGGAAGAAAATCCATGCTCCCGGAGTACCGTTAAACTCGATCATAAGTCCGTGGCCTTTTGCTAAATGGGGAGTAGATATTTTCGGTCCGTTACATGTAGGAACAGGGCAAAGGAAGTATTTGATCGTGGCTACAGATTATTTTACCAAGTGGGTCGAGGCGGCACCACTGAGGCATATTCGAGATAAAGATGTTTTTAAGTTCATTTGGGATCATATCATTTGTCGCTTCGGGGTCCCGGCTGCCATCTTCTCTGATAATGGAAAACAACTACAGGGCGAGAACATTGATCTTATATTTAACACTTACAACATCAGGAAGAGCAAAGCTACTCCGATTTACCCCCAGTGCAATGGGCAGGCCGAGATCACTAATAAGACCATCGCCAATAATATGAAGAAGAAACTGGACGGGGAATATGGCAACTGGTGCGAGGAATTATATAACGTCCTATGGGCATACAGAACCACACGGAGGGAAGCTATGGGGTTCTCCCCTTTTATGCTTACCTACGAGACCGAGGCGATTCTACCAACAGAAGCAATGATACCTACCACAAGAACTGAAGCGTGGAGGCGAAACGTGTCATCCGATCTGATCTTGGCTAAACTCGACGATTTCGAAGAAACAAGAGAGATGGCGCTACAAAAAATGGAAAATTATCAGAGGAGGTTATAACGGGAGTACAACAAGCGCGTTCGACCAAGAGAGTTTAATCCCGGGCAGCAGGTATTGAAATTTCTAGCTGAATGGGAGCGCGACAAAAAGGGCGGAAAACTAGCACCAAAATGGGGCGGGCCATATATAATTGAATCTAAGGCGGGCGAGGGATCGTATCGACTCATCTGCGACTCGACGGAACCGGAGAGCTCAAACCATGGAACATCCGATTCCTGAAACTCTATCATCCTTGACGGGCAATGCGAAAAAACACGGTAAGCAAACGTGTCTTCTATCTCTGTGAAACCGTGAGGGGTATGGGATAGGGCACAACCGTCTAATGGTCATTCGTACTCGGGGCAATGCCAGTGTGGAAGTACCGAGGTGACTTACACTCGAATGGTCATTCGTACTCGGGGCAAAGCCAGTGTGGAAGTGCCGAGGTAACTTACACTCTAATGGGCATTCGTACTCGGGGCAACGCCAGTGTGGAAGTGCCGAGGTGCCTTCTGATCGCCTGGCTATTCGAACTCGGGCGGTGGCAGTGTGCAAGTGCCGAGGTATCCTAAGGGTTCTGGTGGTTGGAAACCAGTTCCAAAGGTTGTTTAGACGCGAGGTCTACTCAGCTAGGTGGCCTACTTACATCTGAAAGGTCACCACCATCGCAAGTTGGCGTGTCCACTTGCCCGAGATCGGTTGATCGATAACCACTCGGGACCATCGGGCCTAGAACTAGGATGAATGGTACCCTTCTATTGAATCCAAAGAGATAGTGATGAGATACCCCGATCAGGACATGGCATAGGGCCCGATGACCCTCCTTGTTGGGTGTGTTCGACAGAAATGGTTAGAGTTCTAACATATAAAAGCAACAATTGCAGGGCATAACACCAGGAACAAAAGCGAAACAAACAACGTCGGGCGTTAATCAACAAACGGTCGGGGCAACATGCGGAACAAGAAACAAATCGATAGTGTCGTGCAACAACCAACACCCAGAGGAGCAACATTCAAAATGAAAACCACATCGATCGCATGGTACATCAAGCAACAATCGCCAGAATAACATAAGAAACAAAAGCTAAATCAATAACACCAAGCGTCTGATAACAAAGTACGAAAAGCATCGCGCGGACGTACGAAATGAAAAGTTTAGCGGAAATGAAACAAACAACATCGGTGACGCAAAGCACCCCCATTAAAACAAACAAGCAAGGTAGCAGAAATTAAAAAGGGAGAAGTGTTTAGAGCGATTTACAACCCGATGGAAGGGGCAACATAGTGACGCAGCACCACAAAAAGAAAGTTTAAACCTTGGGAGGAGCGCGCGGCCTTCCTCTGCGCGACCTCGAGCCGCTTCTTCTCCACCCAGTCCATAATGCCAGCTTGAACTTTACGATCTAACTCCTCCACATGGGCGACCCGTTCTTCCTCGAGTTGTTGGGTAATCTGGGAAGCGTTTTCCTCAGCCTCAGCTAACTTGAAGCCCAAATCGACCTCGGCCTGTTTCAATCGGCTAACCTCCAGATCAAGCTCCTGCGAACGTTTTTGCGCGGCTACAAAACCACAAATATAGGTTGTTATTCATCGAATATAACTTAACATTTTTGCAAGAATAAAGCGTGATTTGGATCTAAAAAATGGCCTCAACACATCGGCTAAGAGACCTGACAGGGCGGGTAACACCGACTGAAGCGACTCTACCGACTTGGACAACTCATCCTCGGTCTTAGACAACTTCATGGCTAATTCATTATAATGTTGCTCGTTGAACTCGTTACTAGGGCAATACTTCTTATGCTCAGCCTAATCGTTCACTAACATATTACGCGACGCTTGGAGAACCGCAAGCTGCGATCTACTCCACTCTAAATCGCCCATAACTTTATCAAATTCACGCACTCGGCCCAGTAAATCGCTGTTAGCTCGCTCCACCACATCCTTATCTCTCAATATTCGTCGGCGATCCTCGTGAAGATCTCGATTCTGCAATTGAAGAGCGTTTACCCTTTGCTCCAAACTCGTGGCTAAAGCAGTTTTTTCGGCAACAAGACGCTGACAAGATCCCAAATGAGCCCGTAAATTGTCCATCTCGGAAGGATCATAATCAAACCGGCGATGTCGTTCTAACTCGTCCTCAAGACCTGCAATCTCCTCAGTTTGACGGTCTATTTTGTCGTCTTTGTTTGCCATTCGTTGACGAAGATTTTCCACAAGGTCTTTCTCAATATCCCATTTTCTCTTCAGAATCCTAAACTCCGAAGTAGCGTATATACTTATACTAGATACCTCGGCTAAGAAGAAGGATACCCGACTCAGGATACTGGCACGATAAACTCAATCAACACAAGTCAAGAAGAGTCATATACCTTGAGCATCAGCAAGTTTGATCTCCAGCTCATTCGCGCGACCCTTCTCATTCTGAAGTTCAAGTTGGAGAGACTCTATCAACTGTTTATCTCGAAGGCGATTGGCGGCATCCAAGCGTACACGGTTCATGATCTAACACAAACAAACGAATTTGCATCATAAGCGACACTAAGGACGAAATCGAAGTGGGGCATTACTATACGAATCGAGTCGCTCACCACAGTGTCAAGTGTCAAGGCGATGTCGCCATAACAGGGTACAACATTCAACATGTCTTCACCAGTATACTTCCCAAAGTCGGAGGAAGTAAGCGCACCCAAGGAATTCATGATCGGGCCGAAACAGGTGAAGAAGGTCTCGGCGCTAGAAGACGATCCTCGAACAAGGGCACACGCGGGAAGCTCTCCGGAACATTAGTAACAACCTTATCTACGGCGGGCGTCTCAGGGGCTCCTGCTGGTCGCCCACACCTTGTTCACTGGCTTTTTCACCCGGCACAGTCTCTCCAAACAACTCATCCTCATCGGAAAGATCAATGAGGGGGCTCGTTTCCGGCGGTGGCTTAGCAATATCTTTACCTCTGCCAGGATTACGCCTAAGCGGAGTAGGGTCGACATCGTCAACGTCATCATAATCGCGCCTCGGGTGTTTCTGCACAAGTGTCTCGTCAGAACATGTGAAGTCAAAAAACAGGGGCAAGTACATGTACTTATAAGGGAATCATTATGTTTGTTACCTTCCCCTGGTCTTCCTCAACCCTTGTGCTAGCACCTCTTTTCCTAGACCCGAGAGTCTTTGTGGAACTGACCTGAGATTTGCAAACAACAACAAGTGACTAACTGACGCCCGAAGCTAACAAGATAGAAATCAAGAAAAGCGCGTACCTTATCGGCCTTGTCATCATTAACCACCCAGAAAGAATAGGGCTCGGCGGGAAAAGTAGGCGACGGGAAGTCACCATGAAGGATAGGACCTCGGACAAGAATCGGAACTCGGGGATAGGTCGGATCATTAGAATGTCGGGCTCGCCTGTTGGAACCATGGCCGACAGGATCGGCATCCAGCATCATTATTTCGACACCCTCGGGCATAGTTTTAACACGATGAGGACTTGCAGCAAACCCAGCAAGATCGCCCAGGGTCGAAGTACCAGCTCGATAGTTGACAAGGAAGTTGGCAACGGTATACTCAGGAGCGTCCTCGGGCTTGTAGGTCGACCACTCGGCAGTAGAACCATGACCATCGCGGCGATCCCTCCACTCGTTCATAATTCGGAAAGTATTTCCAGTCCATTGAGCTAAAGCACGAGAAGGAAGAATCTGGGACAAAACTTCGTAATAAAATGGGCTATCAGGGTTGTATAAGGGAAGACGGAGACCTAGCTCTAGTTGACCCAGGGTGATAACCACACAATCGGCCGATTGCTCGTATTTCTTCATGTCCGCCTTCTTTAATATACCATTTCGGCCCGAGAGAAGGGTTACCTCGTAATTTTGGAGATCATACTTCTCCTTCAGTTGCTCGATAAATTCCTCATCAGAGAGATCTTTCACCACCCTTTTCTCGGACCTGCACGAAAAAGAAGAAGAGCTATCAGCAAAAATAGATCTCATCGCGCGATCATCATGCCTAGAGGGGCTCTCGAGCAAAAACAAAGAAACAAGCGAAGGGTCGTCGAACTCAGAAAAAACGTCATCAACGGACCTTTTCTCAGCCATGGAAGGAGAAGAAGCCATTAACAGAGATAGTGCAGAGCTTGGTATTCGATAGAGAAAGACAAGGCGACTAACAGCTACGGTGAAGATTAGTGAGGGGGAATTGAAGGAAGAAAAATCAAGAAAGTTAGGGTTTTCGGAAGCAAAGCGATGAAGGAATCCGGGGAGAAAAGCTACAGTTGCGGGACAGTAAAAGAAAATGACAGAGAAGAAGAAGGAAGAAAGAGGTGGGCTATTTAAAGGAGAGGAACCATAACCGACGTCGACGGTTACCAGTCATAAAGTGGAGTTGCGGCATGGAGGAATTCGTGGCATGACCAAAGACGTGGGCAGTTAGAACGAGGTTCTCCCACTCGTGTCTCCCACACGAGCGGAAGAAGGGGCATAAATGTAGGTGTAAATTATACACAGATCCAGGTGGCGATATCCTAGGCCTGATACACTCAGATACGAAGAAACGCGAAGCATAGAAGGAAGATTAGGGGGAGCGAGATTTAAGGAGCCACGTGGATCAGGCGTGCAGACATCGGACAAGACTTGATCTGGACTTCTGATAAAGTTGATACAGACAAGACAGGGCGGGTCAAACGAGGTGATATGGTCAAAAGGGTAAGAAAGTAGGAGACGCATCGGCCAATCGTAAGGGCGGCAACCAAGACAAGCGACATCGGGCCATCGGAACACCAGACGAGGTCGGCTTGGATAAGAGACAAAGCGAGGATGAAGTCACATCGGCCACACGAGACAGCAGAAGTCGGCCCAACAACAGAAAAGCAACTAGATGTAATGTGACCAACACCCTAACTTAGTTGTATGTAACCTCTTCTATAAATAGAGCGACTCGAATTCAAGAAGAGGCATGTTGTAATATTTGGGGAGAGAAAGAGAGAGAAACCCGAGTTAGCATTAGAGAGAAGTGAATGAGAAGTAAGTGCATCTTGTAAGGAAATCCCACTAAGAGCAACACCATTGTAACACCGCAAAGTAATAAGATTCATCCTTTCACCCCCGTGGACGTAGGTAATCATACCGAACCACGTATATCTTGTGTTCATGGTTGAGCGTTTACTTTCGTTTGAGAAGAGTAGTACATTTCTATCCTTTGGATGTAGTTTGTAGTAAAATGCATCTACAGTTAGGTTAAGTTTTAAGAAATTTGTTTGAGGACAAAAAAAAACACTTATCTCAAACCATCGGAGGGCCTTTTGCATCTCTATAACTATCCCTGAGAATGAAGTTGCTTTATCTGGGGCTGCAAATGATGTTGCATAATGGAGCAGGGTATTTCCTTCTCTGTCTTTCCTGGAAACCAGTCCGATCTTATATTTACTGTAGGCAAATATCAAATTTACCATACCTTCTTTCTTGTTTGCAATGACCATTTCCACTATTGTTCGATCCGGAAGTCTGTAATCCTATAAAAATTCAAATTTTTCCAAAAACAGCTTTAGCAACTCCGTTGTTCCATTTCTGATAGCTTCTTTTACAATTCTTGGATTGTTTGCTAAAAACTGGATAAGTTTTGTCCTGTTTATATCTGGTAAGCTCATTTCGAAAAAACTTCCTTCTAAGCTAACCATATCCGTCACCATTTCTTTAAGCAACTTCTTTGCGTTTTGGTGTTTATATTTTTGGTTCTCTATAGAAATATCTAAAATAAAAATCAAACCAAAATTTTATTACTGCCCTTGCTAAAATGTGCAAGGTTTAATCTAAAACCAAGTAAAAACTTCTTTTCTTTAGCTACGGGCATATATGCACCGTAACAAAGTTGCTGAGGGTTGATCTTTGTGGTTTGTCTTCATCTTCCCCAATAGATGAACCACATATGAGTTGATTAATAATTTCACTAAAACATTTTTTATAACACCCCGAGTTCCGGACCAGGATCAAACTCATATGGAGATCCGAACTCGAAGCATTACGGGTCGGAAAGAGACTTATGCACATATCTATTTTTGATGTTTAAGTTATTTCTCCAAACACAATCGAATTTAAAAACAATAGTTCACTATTTAAACATCTTAAATTATATTTCAAAAAAAAAACAATGATATCAAATTACATTTCAAGCAATTACAAGGACGCAACCAAATCGCTAAGCTACACATTTCTAACTTCACTAACACATTTCTCTCTCTTTCCAGTAAAACTTATACTAAGAATTAATATTAAATATCATATTTATGATTTACTTCTTAAATATTTTATTTTTGTTTTTATTTTTCTATTTACTCTACGAATCTTTTGGTTGGCAGTCGAGCAACAAGCTGAGAACCAACCCCTTTCTGAATAAACACACCCAATCTATGAAAAATAAAATTGCCTAAACCACTACTAGCGTCATTGCTAACTAAACAATTCTTCAGACACTTGAAAAAACAAATAAAGTCCTCACTAAGCTCTCCTAAAGTAGTAAAAGCTAAAATACCCAAACCGTAACCATGAGCAGTACAATCAGACAAATATTTAGTACGCTTAAGTGAAATTGCTCTCAAAATAGCCTGGCCCGGGACAAAAGCACGAACACCATCACCTGTGAAGGGTGAGACACCGGTAACATCCATACACACATCTTGGACGTTCTCCCAGTTGAGCACAAGGATATTAGCTGGGCGTAAATCCTTGTTATCATCTGATACAATACCCAGATCTGCTTCTTAGCGTGCAGGAACACGTGCTTTGTAGCATATGTCGATACCTAGATCACGGACTAAGTTATGGCGAAACTTAATCCCTACGTCTTTAGCATAATGAAGCGCATGGTCGCCGAAAATATCCATAGGTTTATTGCAACAAGAGCAAAAACCACCTTCGACGAACAAAGGAATACCAAGACGATAACACACTACAGCCCTGAACTTCCGGGGGCCAAGACATTGACCAAGTCCACTAATTGGGACAGCCAAAAGATAATCCTAAGCATGCTTGATTTGGTTACACTTCCATAACATTGAGTCCCTCGCAGATAAAGTAAAACGGACAGGGATTTGCTTCTTTACTGCGTCAAAATAAGTAACTGCCAGGGAGTGCATAGAGGGGGGGGGGGGGGAAGTATCATCAACGCAAAAGGTAGAAGGCAAATCACATACCTGAGTAAATTTCTGAAGAGCTAACTTGTAAGCAGCACCGTTGTCGGTTGGGAATAAACTACCAAGAATCACCTTCCGTACCGAGGCCGTTTGACTATGGGAGGCAAGATAGCAGTAGGTACGAGTGTATGACATAGTGTAGATACCAAGACCACCATCCATGATAGGTAGTGTATCCAATCTCTATTGCAAAGGACCAAAACCATATCCATCTCCCGTAATCAGAAGCCTCAAATACTTGAGTAAGTGATCGTCGAAGAGGTCGGTGGATTGATGTATAGCAGCAGGATTTGTGGTACGCATAGAAAAATATAATCTAGAGACACCGACACAGTTACGCAGCAACAACATCTCACTTTGAGGGTCCTTGAGTTTTTTGATAGCCGACATTAGTTGAATAGTCTTGTTCACCCTACCCAAAACCATATCGCCCATAAAATCCATGTCCAAACTCACAGGTACCCCCAAAAGTTTAACACGTTTGCTAGGCCTCCCAATGTTTTTCGGGAAAACACCTACCTCAAGGCTGCGAGGATCAAGAGTATGCCAAAAGACCTCAGTTTTCTTGATATTGAGATGCAAGCCTCTACTCGGCCCTTCAGATTCTATAATATTCAAGGCTTTGGCAACCTCCAACGTGTCGCCGACAATAGTGCCATCGTCAAGATACCAGGCGTGTAGATTGAGCTTGCAGCGAGAAGAAATGGACTTCACTAGAGGGTGAAGAGTCAGAGCAAACAGAAGGGGACCGAGAGGATCACCTTGCTGAACTCCAAAAGCAGAAGACAGGATGTACTGGTCATAGTACTGTAATACCCCGATTTCGGCAGTGGTTGGCCGAATGGAATATAAGTAATGATTTGTCCTTTCTTAACACCGAGGCCTGATAAGTACACTTGATTGAGTTGTGGGGAAAAAACTTCTCAGTTAAGCGTGCTCGGCCGGGAGTAGTCACAGGATGGGTGACCTCTCGGGAAGCTCTTCTTTGGATGTCCGAGAGTGCCGTTTAAAATCCCACACTGCTGGATAACCGCAGTGGGTAAGTGGGAACAATATCGGTGTTAGTTGGGATACATCTAGGGGTCATTCGCTTGTGATCGGGTGGGGGAGTATGCTGGGGGATTATGCCAGATACTGCTCTCATAGGAGACAATGAATGTCTACATTATACCGAGGCCTTTTCAGCACAATTGGCTCCAGAGTTGGCAGAAAACTCTGCAGTTAAGCGTGCTCGGGCGGGAGTAATCCAGGGATGGGTGACCATCCGGGAAGTTTCTGCTGGATAACCGCAGCGATGCCCGTTGAAAACCCCACACTGCCGGATAACCGCAGTGGCTAAGTGGGGACAATATCGGTGGAGGGACGGGTCATTACAAGTATAGTTTAGCAGGCCTAGCATAACAAAATTCAACCCAACGAGAAATACCTGGACAATGAAGTCGAACCTCTCTAATGAGATGAGACCTGCACACTATATTGAAAACGTTCGAAAAATCAATAAGCAACATTGACATGTTATCCGAGTGCCCTCTCAACTCCAACAAACCATTTACAGCATGAAGGATGCCCTCACCACCAACTGGCACGTCGACCCCAAACTGATGATCTCCTAAATAAGAAGACATAGCCTTACCAACAGAGAATGCGGCAACCTTAGAGACCAAACGACGCCAGATAGTACCAACTGCAATAGGCCTTAGCCCACCCCCAGGCTTGAGTAAAGGTGTGAGAGGTGCACTAGCAATAAGCTCCCCCAACACCATAGGGCACTGGCCAGCCAACCAAAGATTAACCACTCCCGTAATCGAAGCCAACAAATCATCTTCCACTTCCGCTGATGTACCACTCAAAGTGTCAACCAGGTGTTGCACACGAAAACCATCACGCCCACAAGAAGTTCCTCTAGGGAAACTCTTGATAGCACCACGAACAGACCTCGAATCGACCGTGACCGGATCACAAACAAACTCTCCCTCTGGAATAGAAGGAGGTGGAGCTGTATGATGCTTAGATTGCAATTCAACAAACGTGTTCTCACCACGAGGAGCAACACCGTTCGAAGACAAAACACGTATTGCCGCCGCATAATGCCCAAATTCGATCTTCCTACGGCATGCACTTAAGTTGGCCAAATCAGGTTTCTTCTCCGGGTCTTGTTTGATGCTGTGGTGATGAGTCGTCAACTGAAGCAATTTTTGAATTAACTTAAATCACCCCCTGGTTCCTTCCAAACCAATAAGGCCTGCTGGATGGCTGTAACATGCATACGCTTGCGATTGCTAGACTTTTCTATTAATTAAAATGATTATTCTATTATTTATTTAATTCTTTAATTGCCTCTTCAATTTTCCTAATTTTATTCTCTTTTTATTTATTTATCAAAACTTAATTAGGTGAACCTTTCCACCTTATGTCTTTAACAAATATAAGAAGAGGATTTCTAAATATCTAAGTTCAAATTCCACAACATTTATAAATATCTAAGTTCAAATTCCACAACCTAGGCTAAGGCAAATAAAGTGAGTCAACAAAAAACCAATACAGCAAGGTTAGCTAAGTCGGGTCATACCCGACCCGAAAGGGCATATAAAAATACTGGGTATTACATTTTTCATATGGTTAGGGATATACTGATTACTGACCTACGTATTGACAATTTCCCCACCATGTTAGATGAGCCCCACTCTGGAAGCAAAAAGGCTTCGGATTAAGAACTCTAATGGTCACATACCATGTGCAGCTGAATTCTTTGTCACTGTTTCTGGAAAGTCCTTCACAAGTTGTGGTGCTTTTTCTATAATTAAGATAAGGTGGTATCACTATATATTGGTATCATAGAATTGATTCTAATAAATTTATGAAAAGGTAAATCAAGAAAAATAAGAATTTTTAAATTACAAAAACTAGTTTTAGTTTACTTACCACAATAACTGGCGTCAATTTCTCTGCATAACAGTTGAGCACCATCATGTTTCAAGTGTGAATTTTAAATTAAATCAAATATGTAGTCCACTATATCTCTTTGGCCCTCAGTAACATGTAAAATTTCCACCTCAAGAGGTAACATTTTATCCATGTTCCTAACTTGCGTTGAGTCAAGGTTGTTTTGTATGATTAATTTTATGATGTCTTCTCTGCCGTAAAATTTCGCTGCTGTGTGGAGGGGTGTGTTTTTTGTTTCAGATGTCTAGAGAAGAAAAACTTCCTTTTTCAAATGGCCGATAATTCCTTCCACAAATTATAAATCCACGTTTTTCCGTACCGTCGTGTGTAGAAACCTTGCGAACATATGGCTGATTGAATTTCTAGCACCTTCGAGATCATAGTTATGAAACTCTAATGCTTTGTCCCAAATGTTCTCCTCGACTGCATCACATATTCTTTTTGTGTTTAATGCAATAGGGTCTTCTCTGGCAACCAAAGGATCATCTTCATATAGAGTATCATCTTCTGCTTAATATGAAACCAGAAACATCATAAGAACCAGCAAAAGAAAGCCAAGCTCGACGCATTGTGCATGTTGGAAGCCAAAAATGTTAACAAAAGTAATTTTGAAATACATACCTTGTTCTTCGACATTTATTTCATTAGAATCAGAACCAGTAATTTGGAAACTAGTGAGAAAGTTAAACAATTTTGTTTGTGACTCCATTAATATCTTCTGGTAGTTCACCAATTGCTTCTGTGATTCGATTAGTTGAATATGTGAAGTACTGAGAAAGTTCAACAGTTTTCTTTGTGACTCCATTAACATCTTCTGCGAATTCATCAGTTCATTATGTGAACTACAGTAAAACCTCTCCGGAGGAATAGTCCATATAGGAATAAACTTCATATAAGAATAAAAATTTATGATCCCATCTTAGGCCAGTTATATTTAAGAATAAACTCCATATTAGAATAAATCATAATTTTTTCTGGCCCCTTCTTAAGGAACCTACCTCCATATAAGAATAATTAACATCATAATATAAATAAATAGCACTTGCCATACATTAAAGTTTAAGATGAGAGATTCTTTTAACCATATTACAAGTTCGTTTTGCTCTAAAATGGATTTACTAATTATTTTTTGTGCTCAACTTAATACGAATATCTTCATACTCATTTGATTTTATTTGTCAATCTTTAATGTGATAATTATGATGTATGTGAAAAAAAAATTACAAATTTTGTATATACATAAATATATAAAAAAAATCCTCATTTAAATAGTTTTTGTATATACTTAGATACATTTTTGTATTTCCTATGCATATGCATGAATATGCTCAAATATATATATGAAATAGTTTCTTTTGGTGTATTCAAATTATATCCATATAAGAATATTTTTTTTGTGATCCCTAATATATTCTTATACAGAGGTTTTACAGTACTGAGAAAGTTAGAAAGCTCTCTTTGAAATGTACAATGCGTTTCTGTATGGGACTCCATTAGCATTTAACTAAGATGAGGTTATGAAAATGAATTGATAAAAAGATATATTATGATGAATTTTACTCTGCTAACATTCAAATGAATTGATAAAAACGGGACAAAGATGACAATATATAGCCATCTGAATTCTCTCGACTTAATTCTCACAAGTGTGACCCTAACCACCTATCCTAGGAGTTGGTCCTCAAAACCACTCTACCATGGTTTTTTGTTGTGATTATGAAAAACTTATATTATACTTATATAATATTTTATCATATGAGTTTAGATAATCAAGCCTATTCATCATAATATTTATATATACATTCTTGTTTTTTTTATATTTTAAGGTAATGTAATTAAGGTAATGTAAAAATGACTAAGAATCTTAATTATGAGATTAATATCGATGGATCTCATGCATGACGCGGCATCTATCAAAATTTCAACCATGTAGGAGTGATTTAATAAATGAGAATGAGAGACTTGTGTGTCATCAAACTTAATTTGGCAGGCCATGGTTATAATAACACGAACTAGTAACCGGATATAATTAATGTGATGGCATAGTCCATTATTGAATTCATTCCGGAGGAACATATAAAAGAATCTAACAAAGACATTTAGGTAATTAGTGTCTCTAAAATGAAAAAGAACTCTCGGGTTACGATAAAGTATGCGCAGCCATAAATTATTGAGTTGTCGGTGCTTTTATAACTAAAATAATTGAGAGGGGAGTTTTTAGTCCTTTTTAGTTTTTTATTTATTTTTAGTATAACATATTAAATTTTTCTCGCATTTGGAAAAATGGAATGAATATTATTTTTCGAGTCCATGCTTGTTGTTGGGACATATTTTTACCTGCCTTCTACCTTCCCTACATAGGTCACAAGTGCGGTTGTGACATTTGTATGAGAAGTATGTCATCTTTTTGAGTTTGGTCTCTTTATTCCTCTTGTTGATTGGCCCATTCATAACTTAGCAAACTACTTCAAAGATAGAATCTAGATTAACGAAGAGTCATTTAAAAGTTGAAACTGCCTGACATTTCTTCTATTTATATAATCCCTTAGCAGTATACTCGGTACTACGAGGACATATTCTTATATATCAGTCCATTTTATTTTTCGCTAGACTAAGGAAGTTCTTTATCTTGTGTCAGATATTTCTTCTAACACGGAAAACCTGCATAAATTCTTAGGATTTTTATTTTCAGGTATGTCTAGTCTCGTTTCTTCAGCATTAGGAGATTACACCAAGTACATATACGATTCAGAATTATCCCCATATATTTGTAGGATTACCTTCATTAAGGAACATGTTTGTTTGAGGGGCATATGAGACGATGAATGAAGTTGGTTGTGTGGCTTATGGCAAGAAACGACCTTCGATACGATCTCATAATGCAGGGAAAAATGGGACGGACTATGGTTAGTTATAATGGAACTCTATTCTGGAGAGCATTACTATGACAAGATAGAATGCCAGAACACCCTAATATAGCAATAAAACTTAAATCTAAACTGTAACATTTGATATCTATTGTAAGGACCATCAAGCTCGTCAACGCTATTAGACTGGTCAAGAGACGATTTACCACTAATGACTCAATTAGATTAACACAAACATTATTTAATAAAAATTAATCTAAAAACGATCTATATACGGAACAAGTATCACTAGATAAGTCTCGAAAAGTTATGCGAAATGGGCTACTCGAATGTGTCATTCGGATACCGGACAAAAAAGATATATTCAGATATGCACGAAGAGTTGTCTTTTCTCATCATAACTGCCAGGCTGCCCTTATCTATTTCTCGGGTGCTTTTATCATTCTAGTCGTCCTTATCCCCAAACGGATCGAAGAGAATTTCATTCTCTTTCTTTCTTCTTCCTTGTTCTTCTTCTCCTCCTCCTCTCTGTCGATTTCATCTTCAGTGGTTTGAGCTTGAAACTCTCGTGATTAGTTCATATAAAGAATATAGTTGTTGAACTGAGGGTGAAGGTAAAGATGTTGATGTTGATTGGGTTTGGAAGAAATAGAAAGTTAAGGTTTCTTATAGTACTGATTCAAGGTTGATTTTGTATTGTGAAAGAAGAATTGAGAACTGGGTTTAGTTGATTGAAGTTCTGAGGTTGTCCTAATGGAGAATCGAATTCAAAACTCAACGAAAAAGGTAAATCAAGGATTTACATTAGGGTTTCATTTGAGATTTAAAGAGGAATTAGAAGATGAAGATGATGGTTTATAGGATTGAATTAAGTTGGGTTTATTAAGAATTAGAATATAAGGTTGAAGAGTGGTTTGAATTTGATATTAGGGTTCCTGAGTTGGATTAGAATTCGAATTAGGTGATGATTAAGAAGAAACTGATGACTGGGTTTTGTTAATTAAGGAACGGGATGAAGTTAATTGGATAACATGGAGTTATTCATGAAGAATTGAGGAATTAGGGTTTCTGTTCTTCCCCAAAATGGAAATTAGGGTTTCAATGGAATTGAATTGGGAAATTAGCTATTCAGAGTGTGCTCATGCTTGGGTAAAATTCTAATTTCAGTTAAGTGTAGTATTTTTGTTTCAATTGTTTAGATTATTGAAATTTGTATGTTTATGAATGAAACTGTTGTTGAGTTGAGCATAGTATGGAACTGTGGTTGTTAGTTAGGATTATGTTAAATCACAGGGAGGAAGGGAAGATGGTAGTGTTGCTGAATTTTGAATGAATTGAGTTTTAGATGAACCTGATTCTATAGGGTTGTTAGTAACTCATATGAATAAAGAAGTTTTGTTGGTGGTGGTGACTTTAGCTGAAGTTGTGAAATTGATGAAGAATGGGATTAACTGATTTGGGTGGTGTTAATTGTGATGCTGGAGTTGCAGATTGTTAGTACTGCTATCTTGGTTATAGTTGTTAAGGTTGATGGTGTAGGTGAACATCTACTAAGAAGGTTTGGTGTGAAGTAAGTTGAGATGGATGGGGGTGTGGATGAATGAAATGCAGATAAGAGAATTGAAGTTGAGATGATTGTTACTTTGTAGAGAAGATAGTGGTGCAGTGTATGGATGAGTAGATTATGAATGAAGTGTAGGAGTTATTGGTATGAATCTGAGCTTGGTTGTACTCTACAGTGGTGGAGCTACAGTTGATGGAATTACATATATGAAGATTTGGTAGTTGATTTGCAGCTAAGAAATAGTGGTGTAGTTTAGATGAATGTTGGGTCATTGTAAGAAAGGGCCAGTGGAGAAGTGTAATTGATGCAGTTTGCACTGTGGTTGTAGTTTAGAGGAAATGTAATGAGATGGTAGAATTGTTATTTTAACTATAAGGCTTTTTGTTGTTAGAAATGCATCTTTTGATTCTAGCATGTTTTTGTGTTGCATGTTGATTATGCATTAGAAGTCTGGCTTAGGCATTTGGCATGTTAGTCAGCCCAGTCAGTCTAGCTGACTCAATCTACTTTGCTGACTTAGATCATCTGACTGAGTTGAATCAGTCTAACCTTGAGTTGGCTCAGAGACCTGACCAGTTGACCACTTGGACCTTGACCTAACCTTTGGCGTTGACTGTTAGTTGACCCACTTTGACCGTTAGCGACAATTAGTTGACTCTGGTGGACTGGACCTTAAGTTATTGGGCTTTTCTAGTGGACTTGGGCTTAGGCTTAGTTTTCCTATTTTGATAACTTGGACCTTTATGGTCCGAACTAGACTTTGGTTCCTTATACAAAGTTGTAGATATTCTTAAGACATATCTAATGGACTATAGAACCAACTTAATTGGATTAGTAAACCATAGATGTGTTAAAGATAGATGATGAAAAGGTGTAGAATCATAAATGGGTTTAGAACCATTAAATAGTTCACTTAATCTATAACTAGAGAATTGTATGAGATTATGTTATGAGCCTTCTGTGAGCCTTTTGGCTAATTGTTAGAGTGCTTATGTGATTAACAGTTAATCTGTGTTAACAACGATCGATTCCAAGAATAGACCGGTGGAATGTGGATTTCAAGACATCAAAACAGGTGGGAACTCTGTAACCTTCTTGTAATCATTAAGCTTTCTTTTATCTGTGAGCATGATGAGTCTTTACTATTTGAGTGCATGATAGTGTATACTGTGATGTTCTATTTCCTGTATCTTGAGTATGGTGTATATGTTGTATCTGTATGTACGGTGTTTCTATGGTGTGTTGTGTTTGATATGCATTGTGAGATTTCCATGCGAGGAGTGTCTGTGTTTCCCCACGGCTCTTAGCCAAGTTAAGTAAGGCTGTAATTCATCCGTCGACAGTATTATTTAGTAGGACGGTAATTCATCCGTTTAAATATTATTATAACTATTTCATTAGTAGGTCGGTAATTCATCCATTTTAATATTATTGCTTATTAATATAGTAGGGTGGTAACTCATCCGTTTGAATTTTACTTAGTAGGGCGGTAATTCATCCGTTATGATATTATATATACTATTTTATTTGAGGGAAATCACTCGTGTGCATATTATACTTGTTTGTCTCACTTTATGATCTTGATAGTGATATTCTGAATCATGGTTTGTATGGGCACTCTGTGTGGACGATGTTATTATTATTGATTAGGGTTTCTCTCGCGTCGTCTTCTCCAATGAGTTTGCCGAGATTAGAGTGACACTTGCTTCATGATGCATATATGGCTAAATGATTAGTTTCTTCTCGTTTCTTTAAATTTCTGTTATTCTTTAGAATTGTGAAGCATGTTAGTGATTACTTGAGAGTTATATGTTTCCATTGGGCACCCCTTTGGGATGATGTGCTCACTTGTTCCCACTTCAGTTTTAGTAATTAGAAGATATGGTGCGCGTGAAGATAACTGTTTTCGTTGCTTAAAGATTTTAGCGATGTTAGAGATGTTGTGAATCTTTTATAAATATATATGGTATATTTTGTAAATCTGTAAATCAACACATTTAAACATTCATACCACTTGAGATATCTTCATTTGTATAATATCAGAGTGTATGGGTTTGTCTTGGGATTAGCTTATGTAATTATGTTTCCTAAAATCGATAATCTAGATTTGATGTTTCAATTAGGTTGTAATCCTATTAGCTAAACAGGTTTAGTATTTGGGGCGTCACATCTACCTTATACTAGCAAAAGTACCGAGAAACAAAAGAGATATTAATTTGCATTGGTTCATCACGAAATGTCAGTGTGTACCTTGAGGCCATCACAGAAAATGTCGGAAGAGATACCAAACGCCTTTCCCGAGCAGTCTTACAAATTTGGAAAAAGTACCACGAAACAAGAGAAACTCTATAGAAATTAATTTACGTGATTTATGCAGAGCAGCAAAATTTACAATGACTTCAGGTACTCAGGGTTAAGTATAAAATCAAGATATAATGTGCCTGCCTCTAGCTCAATATATCATTAATCAATACAATTATCTCTAATGTGGTACAAGGCCAAGCATAATTTAAAAAATACTTATATTATATCATCCCTAATGTATAAAATATGTTGTTATCTATACCGATTATGTTATCAATTCTGCACAAATGATTCCCTTAGATGACGTCCTTTACAGCCCAAGAGTTGCTTCAACTCAATAGTGGACTTTAAACCAATCTGCCTCCCACATATAAGATTATTTGTGTGATTTCCTTTTTGATCGTACATCAAGGTGAGACTGTAAATCGATAGTGAAAACGGGGGGGTGGTGCTAAAATACACCACCACCTTCTTCCTAGGCGATCTGTGTGGACTAACTCAATACAACTCTGAGAGTTAAACTCAATCAAGGAAGAGTATCTAGAGTTATATATATATATATATCTTGCGATTAAAAGGTTTACAGAAACAAGTCCGTGAATTAATCACAAAGAGATTTCTTGGACAGTACCAAAGACCAATGTCCAAGAATCAATAAAGTATTATCCAACAAACTAGGTCGGATGTTTGTACTATGATTGATCAATGCACAACCTGTGATATTTCAATTATAAAGACAAAAAATATAATGCGCAAAATAAATAACACAGACACAAGAAGTTTTGTTAACGAGGAAGATGCAAATGCATAAAAACTCCGGGACCTAGTCTAGATTGAACACCAAACTGTATTAAGCCAATATATACACTAGCCTACTACCAATTAACTTTGGACTGTAATGCAGTTGAGCCCTAAAAGGTATCCACCGATTAAGGTACATTCTCACTCCTTATGCCTCTTGAATACTAGCAAGACTCCGCTCAATTGATTCCCTTAGCCGACGTCACACCAACTTGGAGTTGCTTCAACTCAATTGAAGACTTTGAACCAATCTTCCTCCCACAAATTAATCCTATATATGATCTCTTTTTACAATCAAATAGTTTTGATCAAAGGTGTGGAAATCGATATCAATAGACAAAGTCTAGCTAACCTCAAAATTCGGACTTATGTAACCCGAAGTGCATCCTAGATTATTATTCACCTCACAAGTATAAAATCCTTGGAATCACAAAGTTTGAAATGGAGAGAACTTTGTGATTTCTATCAATCTTGTTCAAGTGATAAATCAATAATCTAACAAGATCAGGATACACGAATTATCAAGGAAAGATAACTATACCTGGCTTCACGAATCCCTATGGAGACTTTGTACTCGCTAAACCCTAAAAGGCGCGGGTTAGGAAGAGGATGACTCTAGATACAACTAGGACACACTAAAAAGTAGTGTGCGGATTCAAAAATCCCAGTTGCTTGAAGTTCCCCTTTTATAGACATTCAAAGAATAGGTTGCTTTATGTTTTAGCTAAGATAGCTTTGGAACCAAGCAAACAATATCCATCTTTAGATGAATCTTTGAATCTGATTTACATAAGCAAGATATACACTCTGGTTAGGTAAAACCGTAACCGAACCGTGTATAAAGACTATGTTCAACATGGTTAGCTGAAACTAACCGACTTGAACTTAAAAGCTTAATATTCATTTTCATGAACACATAAGACATTAATCTTGAGTCACAAACATGTGATCAAATAATTCTAGTGTTTTAGAGAATTAATCAAATGCAAATTATCTCATAGAAATAATTTAATCACAGTTGAAAATATAATTGACATGGTTAGTAGGTGTACAAGGTACAAATACCATTGTCGTTTGTGAGTCGGTTCAGTCATAGTACGCATACCAGTGTGTAAACATTTAACCAAACCAAGTTCCGGAGTTAACAAAACTTTTTAAGTTTGTGCACCGGTTTCGAAACCTTAAGATTGTCACTGGTTCCGGAGTTCACAGAACTGAATCAATTTTCATACCGGTTTGGAAACACAACGGAGTTCGGGAACACAAAATTATTTTAGTTTGCGTACTGGTTTGGATATTAACCCATGGGTCCATAACCACAGTTCCAAAATGGTTTGCGTACAAGTATGTATATCGATCCGGTTCACGATTTAAACTGATTTTCACATGATGTGCATAAAAATATGTGTATCACAAATCTGTAAGTCGATATATAGCTACTCTGCTACGTGTACGAGTACATGTAATACGGGTTTAAAATTATAACAGGTTTCCCGGTTTGTAAGACTGATAACACTGTCTTGTATCCGAATCTATAGTAGTTCTATATTTTTCTCTAAATCAATTCGAAACATTCCCGAATAACATCAATGACACGTATCACTGTTCCAGACTATTTTCGAATGATAAAACTTGAATCATGATTTTGATTCCGAACAATAAATTGTCCTTAACTGAAATTCATCAAGTATGAACAAATGTTCATTAAGCTTAGTCATTATATTTCGAGAATTAATTATCAAGATAAACTTGACTCGAAATTCTTGTCAATGCATAATATTTTAATTAGTTATGCGACATTGTCTTAGATGAAAAGCGAATATAACTTGAGATATATGTGGTTCTGTCTTTAATTACCTTTTTTTGATGAAGTTCTCTAAAATCTTCGGTTGATCTTCTCCTTCAAACGGTAGAACGCAATGATGACAGCCGTGATCCACTGTTTCTCAACTACATTTCTATCCTAGTCCAAGACTTAACTACTTGTAGACTAGAAATCAAGATATAGTTTTAACAATTAAATTTGACAACAATCTTGAGATAGCAACACTTGTGAGTTTGACCGAGCAATGCTCTAACAGATTCAATAGATAAAGTCTAGCTAGCCTTAAAATTCGGACTTATGCTTCCGGATGAGCATCCTAGATTATTATTCACCTCAAAAATATTAAACTTGTGGAATCAACAAAGTCTAAGATGAAGAGAACTTTGATGATTTCTATCTATCTTGATTGATGGAGAAATCTCAACAATCAATCAAGATCAGGATACTCGAGCTATCAAGATAAACAATAAATGGACCTGGCTTCACGAATCCCTATGAAGTCTTTTTAATCTATAAACCATAAAAAAGTTTTAGGAAGAAGACGACTCTAGTTTACAACTAGGACACACAAAAGTAGTGTCGGGATTCCAAAATCCCAGTTATTTGAGGTTCCCCTTTTATAGACTTTCAAAACATAGGTTGCTTTAGGTTTTAGCTAAGATAGATTTGGAACCAAGTAAACAATATCCACCATTAGATCAATCTTTGAATCTATTAACATAACAAGATATACTGTAATGGACCATAATTGTTTTGCTCACGGGTCGGGTTACAACCCGCTTGGAAAGCTCTAACTTCCTGATACGTCACTCGAGAAATAGGGCTTTCTAATTTTTCAGATTCTCTGAGCATATGTACCATACCATAATACTCAGAAGTTCCACAAGATTTCCCAACTCCACAAGGGTCACCGAATCAGATAAATGATTTCCATTTATCTACTGCGAGGCTACGTTATATCTCTTGCCAGGTGTTTGAGGGTAAAAACTGGTTATGCTATTTTTGGTAAATTGGGCGTGTTGATGAGAAACGAATTCAAACCCTAAACAAATGCACTTCACGTGAGTACTTTTATATTAGAAAGATCAATCTATAAGACTCTGGCCTAAACCAAGAAATGGTCGTTCCAGATTCAATCCGGTCATAAGATGAAGGAGAATGGTTGATCTTAGGGAGGGAAGCGAAGAAGGTGTTTGAGATCAGGATGTTGAATTATGAAGGTATGATTGTTTATGAATTATGTATCAGAAAATGGTTTCTGGATACTTGTGTTGATAACACATGTGTTCTGTGTTTGAGTAGGTTAAAAAACCTATTTATAAAAGTCATGTTCGAACACCCCTGATCTCGTAGGAAGTGGAGGTGATTAGGCAATGAAGAAGTGGAGTTATGTAAAGAGTGGTGATCACCACGTTTCCACTATGAGGGAAAACTAGTCACGCCTTCACCCACTATCTCATTGCTATTAACCGTCCGTTCTTCCTTGAGACGTTCTCGTAATGGATGCGTTGCACGCCGTACGCTGTAAACCGCCAGACCAATACCCCAGTGAGCATCCCCCAGTTTGTGACATGTTTGATGTCTCAAGTAAGTGGGTAAAGTCGTGGGACTTTTCGCAAAGAATAGCATATGGTGCTATTAGGTTAAACAATTAAGTTGTTTTATGAGGCCGATATAAAATATCGTATGTATTCGATGCGCGTAAAGCATCTCCTTTAAGCAGCTCAAAATAATCGATGTGCATGAAGCATTGTTGTTTTTGAGCTCCATCGAATCAGTCATGGATTGAGCATCTTAAAAGTAGCACGACCGGCCATATTTGGGTGATCGTTCGAGTGCACTATGGGAGAACTATCACTTGGTCGATCACTCCTTGTGGAGGAGTGATGGCCGATGATCACAATGCTACTTTGTTAGTTTTCTGGAAATAAATCTACACCGTCCAACTAGGATGGCAAAGTTGGATGGTCGTGATTGATTTGCGGCAGTTATCTATTTTTGTTGATGCAATTTTTAGGGTTTAGAGGCCGAGCGGCCAACCCTATTTTGGCTAGTCGAATCAAAGCACCGGGTGTTGATTCAAACAGGACGATTGGCCATGTATGAAGATGAGCTGATAGTAAGTGCGTTGATATCTCTTGGTTATCTAAAATCGTATCTAAGCCATTCGATTTGGCTGGCGAAGATGAGTGGTCATGATTGATTCGCGACAGTAACATACTGCCGAAAACATGTATTAGGGTTTAAAACGGCCGCGACTAGTCTAGTTCAATCAAGCAATTTGATGTGGGATTGACTTCCCTTGGGCAAGTAGATCGAGTGGGAATAGATTTGGGCCAGCGGTGAACTCATGCGCACCTCCTTGATCGTCTGAAATATGATCTAAGCCATCTAACTAGGCTGGCTAAGTTGGACGGACATGATGATTTTGCGACAATAATATATTTCGCAACCCAAAACTTAGGGTTTTGAAATAGCGTGTTTGCTTGAGTTTGGGCAAACGATTGAGCGCCCTATAGGCTTGTCGCGGGAAGGTCGATTGACCAAGGTGGAATTTGGGCCGCCAATGAACATGCCGGAACTTCCTTAATCATTTGTAGGAAAATCCAGGCCGTCCAACTAGGCTGGAGAAGATGGACAGCCGTGATGTTTCTGATACTGTTTTTGTCAGTCTAGCTCGTTTGAGCTCTTTTTCACAGCGTGATCTACCATGTTTGGGGTTAGCGTTTGATGACAATGGAGTGTGTAAAATGGAGTCCGACCGGTTGGAACATTAGTGGGCCCGTCGGTGGTCACTATGGTGATTACCTAGTTCTGATAGGAGTAGGCTATGCTTGTTGTATCGTGCAGCCAAATTATGTGGCCGTGATCGTTTCTGAGACTGATATTAACAGTCTAGATTTTCCTTAAGGAATTTAAGCGTGTTTGATTGAGCTAACTTTAAAGTGCGTCGATATAAAATTTTCTTTGTCAGAGAGTGATGCAGCTCATGTGAGTGTACTTCCATGCAGATCTCAATACCAACACTTCGGGAGACTCATGCTACTATACTGAGAGTAAACATTTAATCGTCATGTCATGCCAATATTGAGAGTTCGACTGGGAACATAACATAGGAAAATACTAAGCAGGCAATGCATTAGCGAATAATGCAATAGGTAAAAATTTACTGAATATATGGGATTGTTGCTTCACACACCATTCTAGATAAATTTCATATATAAATGTAATGAATTACTCAATACATATGTAAGTTGAGAGGTTTTAGCACTCATCACTTTTAAATGGCTCAACCTCTTTGCAGAGAGATGGCGCATTAAATATACTGAATTGCTCAATACATATGTAAGTTGAGAGGTTTGAGCACTCATCACTTTCAATGGCTCAACCTCTTTGCAGAGCGATGGTACATTAAATACAGGATTTTACAATTTTATCCCTGAACTAAAAACCACCATTAACATAAATTCCCCTACTTAGTACGTAACAATGACATTGTTGCTGGGGAAGCACTAGATGGTGACAAATAAAGATAAAACTTATGAGGCGAGGTAGACAGATGTTACCAGGATAGAGGCCGGCTAGGTATTTAAGCAAGACATGTTTAACGAAGTATCAAAGCATGCAGTGATCGTCCTCCTATCATACGTCAATTTCCCCCACGTATATTTCAAAATTTGCTAAACTTCATTGCGCTTGATTGAGAGAGGCCTTAAATTTAAGTTTCTTGGAGTCTGCACTGCTGAGTCGCAACTAAAATATTTTTTAAACTGCTGAGCATTGACTATAATGGAATTGCTTTCATCTTGACTCTTTATCTCATCGGATCATCCTTTCCCTTCTGATTGCGATGATGAAATGCTTATATGGGAAAAATATTCTGGAGTCTTTGAGTGAAGTAAACAGGTTGAGAGGCGTTATGTTGCCGACGCGCTACTATCAATTCTTCAAGGACTTCGTTACAAGCAACATCCTTTGAACCATATTATGAATCTTGGATTGTTGTATGGAATGGGATGCGATTGAGCAGTCCCCAGTTACTCTTATGTCTGGTCACTATAATAGATATGATGGCATGGCCGTATATGTGAATATATCTCTGCGGCGTACTTTTGGAGGGAAAGAAATCTCCATCAAAATTCGCGGCGCTCTGGTTGCCTACCTTCTATGAGCTGGAGCGATTTTTGATGCACGTGTACGGCTTCATGTTGAGAAATTCCCGAGGCTCGTAAAGCTTTGAAAGTGATGATGCTGATATCAGAAATAACCTAGTTGAAGGCATCTCGTGCTGGAAGTCCCCATGTGTAATTATCTTGATCTTATTTTCCCCTGAAAGAAGTACTTCCATTGCATTTGCTGGTAAGGTGGTTGACGAATTGATGAAGGTGGCAATCTTTTGGATTCATCACTTGTTGATCAGAGTCGTGTTTGATAGATCTGTGTTGTATCCAAACTTTTGGCATCTTATGCACCCCTTCCATAGGAAATTAAAAATCTAGAAAAATCGATTCTGATTTTGTTGGCGATGTGGCAGACATGATGCAGTTGGTCTGCTTAGGAAAATACTAAGCAGGCAATACATTAGCGAATAATGCAATAGGTTAAAATTTACAGAATATCTGGGATTGTTTCTTCACACACCATTCTGGATAAATTTCATATATAAATGTACTGAATTACTCAATACATATGTAAGTTGAGAGGTTTGAGCACTCATCACTTTTAAATGGCTCAACCTCTTTGCAGAGCAATGGAACATTAAATATACTGAATTGCTCAATACATATGTAAGTTGGGAGGTTTGAGCACTCATCACTTTCAATGGCTCAACCTCTTTGCAGAGCGATGGTGCATTAAATACAGTTTTTTTACAATTTTAGCACTGAACTAAAAACCACCATCAACACCAGGGTAGTTGGATACCAGCCACCGTTACACACTACACCATATAGTCCGATTTGAGACATATCGAATTTTGGGTTCGAGACACATATACATGTCTTTAGTGCTTCCACTCATATAAGGGTCTCAAATAAAAAATATGAGTAGCTTTAATTCTTATTTTTCTACTACTCTTACAAGTGTCTTAAAATGTGTCTCTACAAAATTTAATAACTTTAATATATATCTAATTTATCATTTCTTTTTCATTACAATTCCATTTTATTTTCCTCCAAAACTCTAAATTTCCCCCAAAATTCCATCCCTTTCCAATTTTCTAAATCTCTCACATAATTTTCCCTCTTGAATTTTCCCCCAACATCCCCCCCCTCAAATTTCCCCTCCAAATCCTTGTCTCACACCAAATTATTTTGAAACATGATTTGCATTTGTACCCACCATTTAATTTAGTTCCCCCCTTTATTTTGGGTTGTTTTGAAATTTAGACAATATTTAATATTAATATTAATATTAATAAATATTTTGGCCCTCTTGTGATGGACGAAGGATAAGTGATGGGATGTTTCCTGTCGAAATCTCAAGACCAGATAAGGGAGTCAAACTATTAGGTGGTGCAGTTAGCCTCGACGATGGTTTTGTGAGGGGCCTTGCCATTAAGAGGGCTGAAAAAACAGTGGATTTGATGCAGATTTTATCCAAGCTCCATGATCCTCAAAGTGAATTGCTGCTTTTACGAACGTGTATGGGTATCTCCAAGCTGCTTTTTGGCCTTCGTATTTGTCACCCAGACTATATTATGGAGGCGGTAGATATATTTGATAGAGGCTTGCGAGAAGTGGTGGAAGGAATCGTGGTGTGCGGGGGACCGTTCTTTGGAGAGCTACAGTGGAGACTATCTACTCTACCTATCAGATATGGAGGTCTTGGACTTTACACTGCTAGGGAGGCGTTTGAGTATGTTTTTGTGGATTCACGTGTGCAATCTTGGGGATTACAGGATCACATATTAAGGAGTAGTGGTGTGGACGGTATGGATGATAATTTTAATAAGGCTTTGGAAACGTTACAAGTGACTCTTCCTGATTTTGATCTTAACAACTTCACCAATAAAGACAACGCCCCCCCTAAAGCACAAAGCATCCTGGCGAGTGCTCTTTTTGGTAAAGTGGTTAAGGACATTGATAGAGTTTACATGCTAACGGAGAGACAGAAAGCGGTTTTTGGTTGTTTGCAAGCAGCACATGCCCAAGATTTTCTTCTGGCTATTCCGATTGAGGGGATGGGGCAGAAGATGTCTCCTTTGGAGTATCGGTCTATCCTCAAATACAGGTTAATGATCCCGCTTTATCCCTCTGACTCTCGCTGCCCTGCTTGCATCACAGGTTGCTTGGATTCATATGGTGAACATGCATTTCATTATAAAGTAGACCCTGGTTATAAATATAGACATGATCATGTGAGGGATATTTTGTATGATGTACTGTGGAGGTCTGGCATTTCGGCAAAGAAAGAAGCACCTGTGCATTTCCTGACAGAGACCCACTTGAAGGGAGATCAACACTAAGACCAGCTGATGTTCTTATTTTTGGATGGGCTAATGGGAAACACACATGTGTTGACCTCACCGGGGTATCTCCTTTGGTAGGCATTGGACATGGCACCTTTACAGTCGGGCGAGCAGCGCTAAAGGCTGCCTCAGGTAAGATATCGAAGTATGAGAAAGCATGTGTTGACAATGGGCATGCTTTCGTCCCCTTTGCTTTTGATACTTTTGTCTATTTGGCTCCAGAAGCAGTTGGACTACTCAAGAGGGTCCAGAAAGTCATGCGCAACAATGTAATGACCCCTGGCTCACGAGATTTTATTTTTAATAGGATAGGTTTTGCTATTCAAAAAGGGCTAGCGGCACAGCTTGTCACTCGCTTGCCTAGTATGTAATTTTTAACGTTATGATTAGTTTTCATATTTACTCATATAGTCCTTAGTTAAAACCACTCGTGGACTCTTTCTCTCTCACTTGTTTTTTTTCTCGACTTCTCTCTTCTCGAACTTTTCTCTTCTCGACTTTTCTCCGCTCAAAAAAACCATAAAAAAAATGAGTGAAATTGAGTAATAGAATTCGAGAGAAACCTAAAATCAAACCGAAACCAGAAATTAAACCAAAATCTTCTACTTATTTATGATTTTCTAAGCCTAAAAACTCATATGAAAAACCCTAATTTACAAATCAAAATCTTTGATTTTATAAACTGAGTTTTGCTTTTGGATTCAAACTCTTAGAAGAAGATTTAATTGAGAAGTAGTAACCCTAGAAATCTCTATCCTCTGGTAAAAAATATCCCTTTTACTGAAATCAAAATTATTTTGATTGACACACCCTAAAAATTCTAATTTTTGTGCATGAAATTCGCAGAAGAAGATTGAAGTAAAATCCTTGAAGATTCAGGTATTACCTCTAACCCTATTTGTTTGTTTTTTATCTCTATGTTTTGCAAGTTGTGTGTTTGATTTATGTTTTTATGAATTGATTTCCATTTGAGGGTTATGTGTTTGATTTTTCATTGTGGGTCTGTGAGTTTTGCATTTTTGATCTTTAACATGTTCTTGCAGTTGTAGAATTGTTGAGTGCATTTATTTTTCTGCAAGGGTTTTAAACTTAATGTTAATGCAAGTCTTTGAGATGTTGCTGTTGTGCACAGCTTCATCATGTCTTTTTAATGTTTTCTAGTGGTTTTTAATTCATGTTAGTGAAGTTGAATGGTATATTCTTAATCTGATTTTGTTTTTGAATCTCACATAAATTCAACTCTTTCTCAAACTTGGGTATTTGTCAATTTCAGTTTAAGTTTGTAGAACTCTAGATTCAGATTCATCATTGTTTCTCAAGTATATGGTCATGACGTAGACTCTCCCTCAATGGGCATTGATTGATGGACCATGGGTGTATGCCTCTTATATACAAAGCGCTTTGAGTACGGTTCGGCTTTATGATACTTCATCTTTGGGATCAGAGTTCAGGTATAGAGCTTGCTTGAGAACTATTAAGTTGCACATATTGTGTTTGATGTAGAGACCAGATAATCAAGTTAAACAAGTAAGGGTTTCAGTTTTTGTGATCTTCTTAGCATTTGATTAGATCTCAGAAGAATTGTATTTTTTTTTCTTTGTATGTTAGTTGATTCATTGTGATTTAAGCATTGGTCTGTGTGTTTTTCTGGCTATTATAATAACATATTTGATATTTTAAGAAGGGATATGAGTATGGTAGAGGATTTTTATAACATGTTTTGCTGGTTACTATAACATGTTTCAGTTGATAGCATTTGGTTATTCGGCAACGTTTTATAGATAGATTGATGTATTTTTGCTTATGTATACTTTGTATTATTTTTAATTTGAATTCTAGAGTGTTATTGTATATGGGTTTGTCTTATTTTATTAGTAATGTATTAAAAAAGAACCCTTTTGTTGCAATTTTAGTTTCTGTTGGTGTTGATGCTTGTGTGAAGATTGTTAACTGTTATGTTTGGTCCTTGATTAACATACTATGTTATGTTGTTGTAGAATGGTGCAAGTAGGTGACAAAGGTTGGATGAATGAAGAAGATATGTTTAGTGATTTCTATATGAAAGGGGTGTCTGATAGCAAGAGTCTACTTTGATGGTCTACGGAGGTGGTCTTTTATTGTGACTGCGTGAAGGTGGAAAGCAAGAGTCTTGGGTGTAAACTCTGCCCAAGAGCAAAGAATAAGGTGAATACAGAAAGCAAAATAAAAGAGCACTATCCACCATACACTTGGAAGGTGCACATACCACAACAAGAAGCATAAGTTAGTAAGTATTCATGTTCCTGATCTTCTTTTTTGATCTTCAGTTACTAGTATTTGTAGATAACCAACCACCTATGTTTGTATTTGTCGGACGAAATAAGCGAAAAAGTGGTACCACCGTCGAATACAAAGAAGTGGTTATACGGACATTTAAGTCATGATGGGACTGTCCATCCTAGTGCACTTAAAGTGCATGTAAGTTATTTCTATTTGTAACAAGTAACTTTTATATATTACAGCTACATTTTTTCTACCAGCACCTACTATTTTGGGTCTTTCTGATCTCATTGGTAAATGGTACTTATTGCAGCTACACTTTTTCATTCTAAATACAGGGCAAAGTATCAGGGGCTCTAGAGAGGAACAAAGGAAAAGGGGATCAATCAAGTTCTAGTAATGTGGTGAGAGGTAGACCATATGTGATAAAGGTGGGAAATAAACATCTTAGAATTTGAATTGATTGATAATATAAGTATAAATAGTAGGTATAACATTATAAGACTGAATGACTTGGGAACCAGCCATTATGTTGTGCATTTATGTAATTGGGTACTGCTGTAACTGTAAGAAGAAGTGTGGACATAGCAACTGGGTATGGCTTTTTGTACTTTTTCATCATATTTTATCATTTATATCCATTTGTGGTCTGTAGGGTCTCTGATGGTGATGCTCAAACTTGTGTTTTAATTTGCTTGTTTGAACTGCAATTGAGGCCAAATAAAAAGAACAAGTAGATGCAATCCTAAAATGTTCGTGCGTGCAGAGTCGGGGAATTTGTTTTCTAGCATCTTAATTGGTACTTTTACTTCCAAATAATTAAAATTGTGTGTTAATTGGTACTCAAGGACATCTTATTTGAAGTTTGTGCAACAGGTCTAATTTTAGTATTTATTATTGGTATTCACAGATCGAATCATGTCTTTCAAGCCAGGTAAAATTCTTGAAATCAGCTATTCATCTATGATGTTCTTGATAAGGATCCTGATTTGGAAATTTCTTTGTTTGTAGGTGTAAAGTCTAAGCCTTTGAAGCAACCTAAGTCATAACATAAAGTATATGATGAGGTATAACTATATACTTTCTTTATCTTGAAGTTAGTACAATAATCGTTTAAGTACATTAATTGTTTTAGAAGCTTGAGCATTCTGTTACCACTTACCATTAAGAAACCCATCCACATATAACTAATCCATTCGATGTGCTTCAACCACTGAAATTTAAATTTTTTGAATCTGAATCTGGATTTTAACATACCTATTTCATATCATTGGGGTATAGCTTTCCTGTATGTTTCCACAACTGTTAATCCACTTTCAAAACTGAAAAGTGTTTTTTGACCTTTTTCCTTTACATATAGCACCAGGTACCTAACATTTTTCATTAAATTTGTTGTCTCTCTTTGCAGACCGACTTGGAAAATCTTCATAAGAAGAAAAGGAAAGCTTTATCTTAAGTGGTGCTGGACTAAAGAATAGTGGAAAGACCGGAACAAGATTCTCTAGTAAAGGTATATGTCTGGAAATTGTGCCCATTTGATCTTGTCCTGTTTTTTTTTTTGGTCCTTTGGTATGTAAACTAACTCCTAGAGATATTACATTTACATCAGGTGCCATTATAAGGAAATCAAGAAGACAATTGGATAAGCATAATATGATTTGAGTGAACAAGTTGTAGGTAATTTCTTATTTTTTAAATTCTTGTAGAAAATGTATCCACTGCATATGTGCGCATGATGAAGTCTGGTGACATTGATCAAACAAGAAACCAAAAAATGCTCAATTTTGATCCCAAATTGTAGAGACAGACTTTTTATCTATAGTTTGTTTTGTTAAATTTCAGTCATATTGCACCTGTAATTGTATCAATTGATTGTATAGATAGATCCATATATGATGTTGCAATTCCATATGTGATAATAGAATTGATTGAATAATTGTTTCATATATGATTTAGAATGGATAGGCTAGATACCTGAATTCTGGTGCAGTGCAGGTGCAGGAAATTTTGAAATAAGATTTTTTTTTTTAAATCTGATTTTTATTTGAGACGCATATAACAGTCGCTCAATTATTTTATGCGTCGCTTAAAATGGAAATTTGGTTCACTTAATAAACTGTGGGTAAATATTTATGAGACACATACAAACGTCTCAAACTTTAATTAAGAGACGTTTATAAGCGTCTTTAAATTCGTCTCAAAACATTCCCTACGCCAAAATTGAGATACGTGTATGTGTCTCAAAAAATCATGGCAACACATATATATGTCTCAAAACCGTTGATTTGGTGTAGTATACAGCTAACGGTCTTCTGGGTTGCCACCCGTAGGTGGGGGCCAATTAAGGCCTGGCGAATTGAACTAATCAAAAGAGCCAGCAATCATTTCCATATGGATGGTATAACTTCCACTGTTTCCATATGGATGGTATAACTGCCACTGTTGATAGTAACTATCCCTTCTCAATTCCTAAGACAAATGATATTACCTCATATGGTAATAATCATCTCCTGTTTCACTAGGTAATCTGAAGAGCCAATGGATTGACTGCAACTACCTCTTACTGCCAAGGTTATAATCATCCCCGAATAGATGGTATGAACCGCAAAGCAGCAACAAATCCTTTTCAAATGATATGAATAACCTTGCGAGTTGTGCTGAACCGCAAAGTGGCTGCCTACGTACCCTCTTCGTTGCTCGGGAGGATCAAGCATGACCGTAGTTCGTCAATTCTTTAGATAATATGAACTATACTCAACGGTAGCAATTATCTCTTATGCATATCTCTTATGTAAGATTGTATGAACTATTTATCGTAACATCAACAATCTCTAACTTATCGCAACGCTTTTTAGCAGATAAAAAGGAATTTTCCAAACTGATCCCGAACTTGTCCCACCATTAGGAAAAAATATTATCACAAGCATATCTTGATGGTACATATCAACTAATAATTAACATCACAGGTGACATTCATAATGGTATGGGTAAGCATACATATGTGTTTAAGCATACACATATACATTTTTGTACTCACATAATAGAATATATTGAAAGGGCGAATAACTAGCTCGACCCTATGGGCTAAATATGTACATACTCCCATACAGGTACCCGCTAACTACGGAATACTAGCTAAAATCCCCAATTGTGAACATCATGCAACAGTTCTAAGTTGTGCATTAGCTTTCAACTCGTAATTTGTAATACATGCATGGATTAATTTATTAGAGACGAAAATCCAGTTCTAATGCCAGTAGTCCCTTTTAAACTTTTCTAACAAACTTAATCCACCAGCTCACACCTTAACACACAGTTGTGAAATGCTTGTATGTTCTATCACTTCTATAACCTAAGGTGTTAGTAGAACTTCCATATATACTCACCTTAATAGTACTTTATACTTTCATACCCAATGAGCAACCGTGTATTGATACATATATCAAATCTCTAATCACTGTAACCAAAATAGCCAAATCTTAATTCATGTCTACAAGTAATAAATCAAACATGTGCATCCGAGTCAACATACAATAACACTCAAGGATCATCTTGTAAATATATACACAAACTCTAATACTCAATATGTGATTTTATAAACAAGGTCCTTACCATCTCATTGCCAGCGAACAATTTATCTACTGGCTCATAACGATCAACAGAAGAAAAAAATATGACATTAATTTGCACTATTAGTTAATTTAGCCACTTCATATAAATATTATTAAGCATCAATGAAATAAGCTCCAATATCAGACCGTAATGGATGTGAAATTCACTACACAAACGATGTAATTTAAACTGATACATTTCTTTCGTGACATAAAAAAATAACAATCCATAATGGCATCGTCACATGGGTCTAAGTAGAAATGAAATGTTATAAGACATTGATGCAGTGTCATATCCTTTGATACAAAATAATTATTGTCTAGCATGAAAAAAATATTAATAGCCTTATCCCATAAATATATAGTACACTCATAGCTCATTTGAATTTAGAAATCTATACAAGCCTCCAAGGATGCAAAGTCAATAACCTGATTACATGATAATAAGTAAGAATTCACCTTTATCAATAATCAACAGATTAGACCAAGCATAGTCAGATGTAAACAACATGTTTCAAAATATTAATGGACCACTATATTACGCCATTTGATTCTTAAACATATATTTCACAACCTTCTAGGAGTCTCTAATGTTAACAGTATCATCTCATGGAAACTAAACTTATCGATAAAATGACATTGTTTATCATTAAAGAATATAACTTTATTCATTGTATTTCACAAATTCCAATTCATCATTTCCATCTCATATGACACAAGCCACAAATTCTACATTGCTTCCTCAAACTCCATCCTCATCACAAGCATTGACATACATAATAGAGATTAGTTATCACTATTTCAAATGAGAATTCAAAGAAGAGAAATCCCTTCTTATGAAATGAACAATAATACTCCATAACAACTATTATCATTGTTGAACATTATCTAATTAACTTGATCAATTCAATTGTGGGCATGTATATTGACTAACCACAACATAACCAACATCCCATGGTTGTACCAAAGCTATTTTGGAAGAAAAAAAACGCACTCATGCTTTGTCTTAGCTTTCCAGTAGTAAACATTATATGATTGTCTTAAAAAAAAAACAGTTTCTTTGTAACTCAAATTAACATAACATATTAAAAAATTGTCGAATTCTAACGGTTCATTAAAAAGATACGCTCATCAGAACTTGACTACTTTAACTACTAGCATACAGAAATCGGTCACGATTCTACCATACTTTGGAGTCCCTACAAGGATCAGATTCACTTGAAATTTTTATATAAAACTCCCAACATTTAACTAAACAACATATTAAAATTTTAGCTTTTATTCGATAAACAGACAAAGAGCAAACTCCATGAAGAGTTGGTTGTCCATGGTTTTAATACTGCAGAACACAGTCATAGCTTATGCAAATTTTGCGGTAACAAAGTTGACCTGATTTCCATGAAATTTATTTCCTACATCTGTAACATAATTAGGTATCACATGCTCGAATTTCATTACAATCCAACCATTGGATCTAAAGATATAATTAGAATATCAACACACATTCTAGGGTTTTTTACCAACCATGTTAATTTCTTTCCCAAAGTTTCTTAAACATGAATCAAGTAAGAGAACAACATACCCAATTCATCAATTTGTATAACAAGATGAACTACAGTAAAAAAAAAAACCGATTTCCATTAGGAACCCTAAATTATTAAGCTCCCTAATTAACTTAATAAAACATAAAATTGAACATGTTTACGAACCACCCAATGTTTTAAATCAATGAAACTTCAAACATCTACACCCCCTTTGAGCAAATCATCTTAGAATTAATTAAGGAATGAGTAAGTGGAAATAAAAATACCAATTTCCTTCCATCAATGATTCATAGCCATAACCCTTGATCAATTCTAACTTTAACTTCTTTGATTTCTCAACAAAATTTCTAGAATTCCTTCGTTGAAAAGAATCTCCGGAAAAAACAGACAAGAAGAGAATGAAAAACAATAGTGGGAATGTTATTTATGACCCTACTATCCATGGGCTTAGCATGAATACCCTTCAGGGGCAACTTCACAATGGGCTGAATATCTTTAACAAGTTAAAGCCCGTTTTACCCTCCACAACATTTATTATGTTCGAACATATGAGGTTTCATTTTCAGTTTTCTCGAGAAAAAAAAAATTTCAGAGAGAAAAATTTTGGTTTCAGAGAGAGCTCAGATCAATCGAAATAAAGCTGAGGATTGAGTCAATTGAAATCGTTTAACCAGTTTTGAATATTCAATCTAGTTGAGCTGAGTAGGGGTAAGATTAAACCAATCTCCATTGATAAAGAAACATGTAGTTTTGAATCTTCAATCTAGTTGAATCAGTTGAAATTGGTGAAGTAGTTGAAATCAATCGAAATCTCCATTGAAGAAGAAGATTCTCCATTAATTCTGTTCCAGAATAATTGTTCTTCAACTGAGTACAGATTTCAAAATCGGTTTTGAATTCAACTGAAATCAAAAGTGTTTTCATATTCAAACCATTGAATCTGAAGATCTACTTCAGATTATGATTGCAGAGATCTTACGAAGCTCGATTCGTTATTGGATTTGATTCTTTATTTTCAGAGATCAAACGATTTGATTTCTTCTCATTATTCAAGTTCAATCTCGTTAACAGGTAAGATTTATTTTTTTGCTCTAAACTTTTGTTTTGTTTTTAACATATTTGTTCTGAATATAGAATTTGTTTGTTATTAACCGTGTATTAGACATGTTTGTACCTTTTGAATAAATCTTTTTATCAGTTTGAAACAAGATGAAACTGGTAACCATACAATGTAGTTGTTATAGGTTTTGATATGCATCATTTCAAAAATTTGGTTGTTATAGTTTTCGATGTGTATTGTTGGTGTTTTTGGTTTTTCTAAAACAACAATGTAGTTGTTGAACATGTTACATATACCACAATGTAGTTTTTGATGTGTATACTTCATCTTTTTCCACTGATTTCCCTGAATATACTTCTCACGAGGGGCGAATCCCCAAGTGATTTGCGTCATGACCATATTTTAAGCTACATGACATGCTGAATCACATATTCAATCTCAGAACATGTAGTAGTTCAAACCTGATTACATTATGTTAGTGAATACAAGGAAATGTGTTTTGAATTGAATGTTGTTGTTATTGAAAACATATATTGAATCCCAGGACAAGTTGTCCAAGTTGCTTCCAATTTTGAAAACAACTATTGGTAGTTGCTTCTGGTTGTTGAAACAACTTTGGTTGGTTACTTTCAATATTTTTTCCAAAGATCAACCTGTTGTGGTAAATATGGTTTTCGCAACTTGTATCCTTTGCAATTTACTGATTTTCTTGTCTTTATAAGGTAAATATGGTTGTCGCAGAGATCAAATTTTGCAACTTAAGCATCTCTCATGTTATCTATGAATCAACTACCTTCAAGGAGATGCAAAGTCTTGTGTTGCGTTCTTGGAGTATTCTTTCTCAAGTCCCTTATGTGATTCTTTCTGATATTAATGGTGTACTTCAAATCATTCGGTCTGATTTATATTTGAATTTTATTGTTATATACTGCCAAGCTAAGGGAATACAAGTTTTGAAGCTCAATGTTCAATTCGAAACTCCTTCTTCTTCTTCCTCTTCATGTGTTGCTTTTTCTTCAGCTTCTTCAAGTTGTCTTTCAACTGAAGGTTTGGATTTTGTTGAAGACACGACTGATGATGTTTCAATGAATCAATTATCCATAAGAGAACCAAAAAAGTGTGATGCTTGGGCTGGAATTCTTACCGGTATTGGTCAGATGCTTGGGGGAGGGAAAAAAGAAGTTGTTCATGTCATGCTGAAGTATCAAGTGGAGAGTGGGTACAAAGTCAAGCCTGAGAAGACTGATCGGAAGCGTTATACAGTTCATTGCATTTTCAAAGAAGAGAAAGGATGTAAGTGGAGGTTCCACTCTTCTTTGGCATTCAAAGGAGACCATGCTTTTAAGTGCAAGACTTTTATATCGGAGCATTCTTGTGGTTTGGCTTGCTCTGATCCTTCAAAGCTTCGAATGATAAAGACTTTTATAAAGAACATTATAAAAGACGATATTAGAGTTTCAGGTAAGCAGAAAACAGCCGCGGACATTCAAGATCTATTTTTCAGGGAGTATCAAGTTGACCTCACCTACCATAAAGCATATCGTGGACTGAAATTTTGCAAAGAATGTATTTGGGGAGATGATATCAAGTTGTATTCTGATTTCTTGTGGTATGAAGAAGCAGTCAAGCGTTATAATCCTGGAAGCGTCATCAACTTTGAGTTTAATGATGAAAACCGGCAGTTTGAGAGGTTTTTCATTTCTTTCAAAGCTTGCATCACAGGGTTCAATAAGTATTGTCGTCCTATGCTGATAATAGATGCTACGTTTCTTACTGGAAAGTTCAGGGGTGGTCTTATGGTAGCTTGTGGGAAAACTAGAAACCAAGGTATTATGCATCTTCTTTACTATTTTCTTTTTATTTTGTGTTGTTTTTATGACAAACCTTTTGGGTAGAAAACTTTTGTAGCCAACTGTATGTAATTGCACAACATCAACAAACCTTTTAGGTTTAGATTTTTGTGAACAAACTCAATAACTTGTGAACAACCTCAACAACAATGAAAACAACTAGCACAAGTTGCCTCCAAAATATGGAACCAACTTGTGCTAGTTGTTTTCATTCTTGTAGTTTGGCTTTTGTATTTAAGAGGCAACTTGTTCCAGTTGCTTTCATATTCTGGAGACAACTTGTTCTAGTTGATTCCATTCTTTTGGAGACAACTTGTCGTGGTTTCTTCCACTGTGTAATTCGAAACATGCTACTCATTTTTTGTGTTTTTTATTTTTTTATTTTATTTTTTTATTTGCAGAGATATTTCCACTTGCCTTTAGGATTGTTTCTGGTGAAAATAGTGATAATTGGCGCTGGTTTCTGGAAAATTTGAAGGGAATTGTCGATGTTGATTGTCCGTTGACCATTATATCTGATCGTGGAACTGGACTTTGAACATTGTTCCTGAAATCTTTCTGAATGCTTTTCACTCGTATTGCTCGTACCATATGAAAGTAAATATTCCAGTTGTCAAAGGAAAGAGTAGACAGACTGCTATTAAGTTGTTTGAGCAATGTTACAGTGCTGTCACCAAGGAGAAATTTTTGAAGGCAGTTTAAAGCATGGTCAATCTGAAGATGTTCTCTGTTATTGAGTGGATGAAAAACATCCCACTGAAGAACTGGACTGCTCATGAGTTTCCTGGGGAAAGGTATGGAGAACTTACTTCCAATATAGTTGAAAGCTTTAACAGCTTGATTAGGCACGAAAAGCGACTGAAAGCCATCGAGTTGATTGAATGTATTCGTGCTCGGAAAATGGAGACAATATGGAAGAGGAAGTTGAAGCTAGCAGATGGACTACAATACTTACCCCTAAGATGCAAGCACGGTTAGACAAGAGGATAACTGACTGTCGTATATACAAGGTGCGTAGAGCTATTGAAAATGTATTTGAGATAATAACTAGTACTGCAAAGCATACTGTTGACTTGGACTCGCAGACCTGTACTTGTCACTGGTGGCAGAAACACAGCTTCCCCTGCAGTCATTCGGAAAAAGCTATGGTGCAGATTGATGAGGACGAGGTGTACAATCACATCTCACCTTACTACACCGCTGAATGCTACAGAGGTTTGTACTCAAAACCTATCTATCCCATTTCTGATAGTGACAAGCCTGATGAGATTTCTCGTACCAAATACGTCATGCCTCCCCATGTTGGATCACAAGTTGGAAGGCCAAACTCTATTCGTAAACGCAGTTACCATGAGAAAATACGCAAGAATAAAAGGTGTGGTCGCTGTGGAATGCGTGTATACCATAATCGTAGAACATACCGTAGTGCTCCATTGGCCCCTCGCCCACCAGTATTCAAGAATAAGTCTAGGATTGGAAGGTTCTACAGGATGATGTTCCTATGAAATCTCTCAACTGCATTTGTTCCAGTTTGTTTCATGTTTTTCTGAACCTTTCTTTCATGCTTTACTGAACTTTGTGATTCATGTTTATGTGAACTTGGTTTTGTCTTTAATTGATACTGGTACGATTTTTATGCTGCATTTGTTATGAAATCAGTTATTGTTCTTTAGTTTGTTGCAGGGTCTGTAATTTTTTATTTATTTTTCATGGAAATTTTGTTGGTTATGGATACAAATTTGAAGGCAAGTTGTTCTAGTTGAAGGCAACTTTTACTAGTTGCTTCTTTTTTATGGATACAACTGTTGGTAGTTGCTTCCATGTTTGGGAATAACTTGTGCAAGTTGCTTCCACACATGGAGACATCTTTTTGCTAGTTGCTTCCATGTTAGGAACAACTTCTGCAAGTTGCTTCCACATATGAAGACATCTTTTTGCTAGTTGCTTCCATTTCAGTTCTTGTATGATTTTTTTTGTGACAACTTTTATTAGTTGCTTCCATTTTTGGAACAAACTTGAACAAGTTGCTTCCATACATGGAGACAACCTGAGCAAGTTGCTTCCATTTAAGTACACAACTTGAGCAAGGGTTTGTCTGTATTTTTTATCAATCTCCCCTTTTACCCATGCATACCTGCAACCATACAAAAATATTGAAGCACTTGATATAATCAAGGGAAATAATCAAAGCATTCAAACAAATGTTAGGAAGTGTACTTTAATAACTAGATAATACCAAACATTGTTTTACAACCAATAGCAGTTTGTAGTTCAATCAGAATAATACTCATAAATGTAGTTCAATCACGGAATAATACTAATAAAATACCAACATAATGTTTTACTAGATAATACTAACAAGAATAAATCTTTCCCTTTCAATTAGTTCTATTGAGAGTATATTACCAACTGTCCAAAAGTTGTTCCTTTCGGATGCTTCCATTCATCAGTGGCATTCAAGATGCGGAAGGCCAACTTCACCCTTTTCTTGTTGAACTCCTCCACATAAGCATATTTTTTTCCTCCTTATAGCAATTCCGTCATCTTGAATTTCACCAACGTATGCATATACCAACAAACAAAAATTGCGCAGTCTGGGTATTCTCATTGTTGAATCACTGGAAGAACCTTGAAAGTATGAGATATAAGCTCACCATTTTTGTCTCTGTGTCCCATTTCATTGAGAACCCTAGTTAACGGCCTTGTCAGGGCATGTATTTATCTTGACTGGTCTGGATTATTCTTCATTGAGTTGCACATCTTCCACATTCCTTCATGTTGTACCAGCAGAACCTAGTGGTAAGGCCGTTTGTTTTTGTACATACACATCGGAATGAGCAACATCTTTCTTCTGCCAATTTTTGCAACATCCACTTGGTAAGACTGTCTTACAATATTTGCAACTGCATTTGATTCTATTGCAGATTCATACCCATTTTCTAAGGCAGATTGTACAAGAACCTGCATCAATGTAAATGTTTTTCATTCAGATTTCTATTCATCATATACAAAATTGTATCATCTGAAGTTCTTAACATAACCGAAATAGTGACAAAGTAATGAGAATAGCAACAAGTTTTTTTATGAATACCTACAATAGATCAATGTTGTCAAATGAAATGTAAGAAAATTACTTACCAAAGTATTTGTATTTAGAATGACATGATTGGGGTATGAATTATCAGGACCCCTTTCCATCTTCTCCTCTAGAATAGTGATGTAATAATCAATTACATCACTGTTGATATAATTGTTATCCAGCAGATTCTGGATGTGCAGCTTATCAATGTGAAACTTATTATCCTTTCCAGAATAAACCATCTCCCTGCATAACCTAGCAATCATAAATAACACATTCTAACGCAAATACTTGAGGCAACTTCAAGAAGTTGCTTTTTTATAGGGAACAAACTTGCACAAGTTGCTTCCAACTTTTTGGATTAATCACCAAGTACTTTCATCTTTTTAATTCAAGTATTCTAAGTATCTACTCGAAGTATTTTGATCCTTTTCAATTCAATTCTAGTCATGTATTTCAGATAGACACACAATGTATTAAATGAGAAGTAAAGTTTTTTCGTATATTACCCTTCTTTGGCATCCTTACAGAATTCCTTGAGAATTTCTTGTTCCTGTTCAGTGCACTTATCCCAGAGCTCCAGACTTTTTGCTTCCTTGAGTGGTTTTTATTCCAGAGGTGTTGGATCGATGTACTCTATTGCGTCCAAATCAATAATTTGACTCTCCTGTTGTTTCATGTTTTTCTTTTTGGGTATACTTGTTCCAGTGAATCCATCTTCCAATTCCTTTCTCTTCCTCTCTATTGGATCATTCTTGACTCTTATAATAATAGAATCAACAGCAGGTTTTGCTTTCTCCTCAACTTGTTGCTCTCCAATTTTTGATAACTCACTCTTTGCGTCTGCTTTTTGTTGTTCAGTTATTTCAGGAGCTTGAACTGGTGCTGCCGGAGACATAAAATGCAAATGAAAAGATGGACCTTGAAAGGATTGTGGTTGCACACATGTTGTTGGAGTATGTAGATTAACAACTATTTTATCTGCTTTTTTGTTTTCATCATCATTCTCTTGTGTAAAACATGATACTTGTGTAGGTACCGAATATCACAAGGCATTAACTTACGAACATCGTGACAAATATAAGAGGAAAGAGTTACAAAACAATACGAAGATAGAGGAAGCACAGGGAAGTATGAAGATTTGCGAAGATAGATGAATCATACGAAGATGTGTTGCGATACTTCGCAACCCATATACAGCTGTACAAAGTTCATTATAAATAGGAGTTCAAATGTAAAATTCAAGAGGTTCTTTTTAGTGAGTATTAGAAATTATCTTAGGAAAGAGAATAGATAAAGTTGTAACTATTCTAGTTCCATTTAGATACTTCTTTGTAATCAATTGAGAGAATTAATAATAAAGTTGTCATTCAATATCAAGAACTTCTCAAGTTTTACTAATTCTATTGAGGGTGTAGTTGTAGGTTATTCTGCAACTACATAATTGGCGCTAGAAACAGGGAAAAAGAGGATTGTGATAGCCAAAATCTGAAGGAATTGTGGAAAATTTGAAGATCAAATGGAGTCAGTGGATGGAGATTTCAAAAAAGAAGAATGTAATATGATCACAAAGACAATGATTGATGAATTTCATAATAACATGAAGGGAAAGATATACAAGTGAGATTGTAGAGGAAGAAAGATCATGGAGGAGGAGAAAATAACAACTTTAGAAGAATGGGAAAAACATAAAATCACATTTTCAGTAGAAGAAATTCCAAATGAAGACTTGAACCACACTTCACCATTGGTGATCACAGTTCCAGTCATGCGAGAAGAGAAGAAAGCTATAGAAAAATGGAAATTAAACCGAATCTTGGTTGATACAGGGAGTTCTGTTAATATCATATTCTATCATGCACTTAAAGGGATGGGAATTAAAGATGAAGAAATCACAAATTCAAAATGTCTCATTCATGGATTAGGAAAATCTACAACAAAATCTAAAGGGGAAATAGCACTGCGAATATTGCTAGGAGAAATCGAAACACATATAGTCTTATGTGTGATAGATATGGAATCTCCATATAATATGTTGATAGGAAGGTCGTGGATTCATGCGATCAAAGCTGTTGCTTCAACATTACATCAGAAAATCAAATTTCCTACACCAAATGGAATACAAGAAATAAAAGGAGATCTTGATAGTGCAAAATTTTGTTATCAGGTTGAAGTAAAACAGTGTGGGGGGAAAGCAAGAAAGAAACAGTTTCGTAGAAAACTTGCGAAGGAGGTAAAAAAGGAATAAGAATTCAGAGTGTATACAATAAGAGCAAAGGAAGGAAGGGGAATACCAAGTGAGATTCCATAAAAAGAAGGGGAACCAGCAAAAATAATCAAAGAACCAACACCTATGGGGGAGCAAAGTCCAAGCTATGTTGCAGCTGAACCAACTAAAGAAGTAAATATTGGAAGTAAAGAGGAGCCTTTATTCTTGCGAATTGGAACTAAGATGGATGAAGAAGAAGAAAAGAGAACTATTGATCTCTTACGAGAATATAAAGATATATTCGCAGGAAGTGTAGATGAGATACCAGGAATTGATCCATCAGTGGCGTGTCATAGATTGAACATCGATAAAAACGTAAGACCATTCAAACAAAGAATAAGGAAGATATCACAAAATTATCATGCACAGATAGAAGAAGAATTACAAAATATGCTGGATGCAGGAATCATAAGGGAAGCAAAATACCCAGAATGGATTGCGAATATGGTCATTGTTCCGAAAAAGAATAAAGGGATACGAATTTGTATAGATTTCACTGATCTAAACAAATCCTGCCCCAAAGATAGCTTTCCATTACCATACATACCACAAATGGTGGAATTAGCTGCAGGACATGATAGAGTTACTTCACTTGATGGATATAAAGGGTATAATCAAATATCACTCGCAGAAGAAGATCAAGAACATACTGCCTTTTTTGCTCCAAGAGGTTTGTATTGTTATGTGAAGATGACATTTGGTTTGCGAAATGCGGGTGCTACATATCAACGAATGGTTGAAAAAGTGTTCGCAAAGTGGATACATAAAACTTTGGAAGTATATGTAGATGATATGTTGATAAAAATCAAAGAATCCAAAGATCATGTGCAAGATTTGAAGGAAATATTTGAACAAATGAGAAAGTTCAACATCAAGTTAAATCCTGAGAAATGTATAGTTGGAGTTGCGTCTGGAAAATTCTTGGGATATATAGTATCAAAGGAGGGAATACAAGTTGATCCAGAAAAGGTACAAGCAATTCATGACATGCCAACACTTGCAATAGTAAAGGAAGTACAAAAGCTAATTGGACTCTTGGCTTCACTCGGAAGCTTTATTTCGCGAATGTCAGATAAGTGCAAACATTTTTTCAACATACTTAAGAAGGGAGAAAAATTCAAGTGGACTGATGAATATGAAAAATCTTTTCAAGGAATCAAAGAATATATCACAAATACATCCATATTACAGAAACCAGAGAAAAACGAAGAATTATTGGTATACCTCGCAACAACTCCATATGCTCTAAGTGCAGTTCTGTTGCGAACAATATGAGGAATAGAAAGGCCCATTTACTACATCAGTAAAACTTTTAACGCAGCAGAGAGAAATTATTCTAAAATTGAGAATTTAATCTTAGCCCTGGTTTATGCATCATTCAAGTTACGAATATACTTCCAAGCACATGTGATAAAAGTGGTAACCAAGGTGCCAATTGAATCAATTATGAAGAACACCAAAAGGTCAGGGAGAATATAAAGGTGGAATGCACAAGTAAACCATTACAAGATAAAATACGAAGTATTATCATCGCAAAAGTCACAAGTTATCGCATATTTCTTGGCAGAATTTCCTTTGGAAGAAGATGAAGCAGTAGAAGAAATGATGGATGTTGAAGAAGAGTTTGGGAATCCAAAAAACTTGTTAACAGAACCAAATAGATGGGAAATTTTAGTAGACGGATCATCCAACAGTAAGGGGAATGGAATTGGAGTTGTGTTGATCTCACCAGAAGGAGAAAGAACAGCATTCTCATTCAGACTAGAATTTGCATCCACGAACAATGAAACAGATACGAAAGTTTGTAGTGCACGCATTGAAGATCGCAATAGAAAAGAAGCTTGGAAGTATAAGGATAACAAGTGATTCGCAGCTGGTAATTTGTCAAATTAAAGGGGAATATACCACAAATGAGTCTTCCTTGAAGAAATACAAGAAACTTGTTGCTGAATTATCTGCGAAGATACCAAAATTAAAGTGGAGGCATATAACAAGGAAATATAATCGACTCGCAGATGATTTTGCATTCATTCCAAGTATGATGACAAATCCTAATACAAGAAATATCAAAATTCAGACGATTCAACACCCATCGGTGAACAAAGAAGAAGAAATTGAGGAGGCAGTTGCGATGGAAGTAGAAAGAGAATTACCAAATAACATCGCAGATTGGAGAAAAGAAATTCATGCATATCTCGCAACAGGAGAAGTATCCAGGAACAGACTAGAAGCACATAAATTAAAGAGTCGTGCAACAAACTATGAGCTACGATAAGGAATTTTATACATAAAATCTTTCAGTGGACCACCTCTCAGGTGCTTAACTCGTGAAGAAGGAGAAAAAATATTGAAGATGTTACATGGAGGAGAAGCTGGCAATCATAGTGGGGGAAGATCTCTAGCGTACAGAGCAAAGATACAAGGATATTACTGGCCTTATATGCATACAGACGCAAAATTGTTCGTACGAAGATGCAAGGAATGTCAATGACATGGTAAAAGAATTCATGCACCAGGGGCAACATTAACTTCTTCAACAAGCTGCTGGCCTTTTGGGAAATGGGGGTTGGATATTGTTGGACCATTTCTGCCTGGATCCGGACAAAGGCGATATTTGATAGTCGCAACAGATTATTTCACGAAGCTCGCAGAAGTAAAAGCAGTACATCATATTCATGATAAAGATGTTTTTACGTTCATATTTGAGAACATCATTTGCAGATATGGAGTTCCAGCACAGTTAGTATCTGATAATGGAAAACAATTTGAAGGGCAGAATATAGATATGTTACTAAGTGCTTTTAGGATAAAATGTGGGAAATCAACTCCGTTATATCCACAAGCTAATGGACAGGTAGAGGCAACAAATAAAACAATCGTAGATACAATCAAAAAGAAATTATAAGGACATCTCAAAGGGTGGTGCGAGCAAGTACCTAGTGCAGTATGGGCATACAATACAACTAGAAGAGAGGCAACTGGAATGTCTCCTTATTGCTTAACATATGGAGTAGAAGCAGTATTACCAACAGAGGTTGTAATTCCGACAACAAAGAAAGAATCTTGGGAAAGAAATTTAAGTGCAGGGGTAATATTAAGTGAACTGGATGATTTGGAAGAAAAAAGAGAAAAGGTGTTGCACCATATGAAGATTTATCAGGAACGATTAGCTCGAGAATACAACAAGAGAGTCATTGAATGTGAATATCAACCAGGTGATTTGGTCATGCGAGAAACACCTCCATATCAGAAAGAAAATGGAGGAAAATTAGCACAAAAATGGGATGGACCATATGTTATCAAAGAGGTTGTGGGAAGCGGAGATTATCGGCTGATGGATCCAGAAGGGAGAGACATGGGTTTGAGACTTGGTAGACCTTGGAATAGACTGTATTTGAAAAGGTATTATCCATAAAACTCATGATAAATTTTACGAATATTGTTTGCTCGCAGGAAATATGCAAAAATTTACGAATTTCAAATTTTTTATTGCGATTAACTTTCATTAAAGAAAGACGCACACATTAACTTGCGAAGAAAAGACCGCAATTTGCGAATAAAAGACCGAATAAAGCAATCTGTGATCATCTTTCAAAAAGAAAGAAAGCCGCAGAAATATTACACAGGCAAACCTTTGTGGCGTACAACCTAGTTCGCGAAGCAACATTTCGTAAGAGGCAAAGTCCTAAAGTACGTCATTTAAGGGGGTACCTATAAGCATGGCTCAGGGACACCGGAACACCACCAAGGCACCTGAGTACATGGAACATTACGGGGTACAACCCAATAACGGGGTACCTATCCGGGTTAGACACCTTGGATTCTCACCTAATCTTGCGACATTACGCAATATTATGCGGTGTAACATGATTTAGGTTGGGCGACTAAGGCATGATGTCTTTCTCAAGAAGTGCAGAAAACGATCAAGGCGCCGAGGTACACGGTTGAGTCAAGAGTGACGGGTGATCTTCAAGCACATCTTCCATTTTTGACAAGTCTTGGCAAATGATGCATTTGGCCCAAAGATACCCCATAGGGTGCAACCTCGTAACTATAAGCCCTATAGGCAAAAAGGATAAGAGGTTGCGATCAAAAGCTGGTTGTTTGCAGAACCGGATGGGAAGAGCTAACCTTGTATGGTCGATGTACGCTTCCTTGAAGGGGAATCCAAGGGGAAGATAAAGGGCAGCACCCTCCATTAGGGAGCTGATACGTGCTATAAGACGCAAATGTCACGAGGCTTCTTGTTTGCAAAAACATAAAGGCTTGTCATATTTGTGCAACAACTGAATTTCTGCGAGCATTATAAAAAATATATATATATATATATATACAAAGAGAACTCGCAGAACATAACAAATAAGTTAAGATGAGATCAATGGGTTATTACATGAAAGTGTAAAAACGTCCTGCGATTTCATCGCAAGATAATAATGTCACGAGGTTGTATATTCAGAAGAATGTTCAAACTTGTCATATTATCGCAAATACAAAAATATTATCACAAAAGAGGTGCCAAAATAAGACCTTTACTTAGGAAGGCATGATAAGACCACAACAATTAATGAAAATTATTCCATCAATATCATTGGAGAATTTTTACAAGAATATATATATCATGAAGTTCTGACAAAGAAGACAGCTCCGTCAATATCATTGAAGAATTTTTACAAGAATATAAATCATGAAGTCCTAAAAAAGAAGACAGCCCTATTGAAGAATTTTCATGAAGATATAACAAAAGATGCGATTTTGCTCGCAATCAAAAAAAAGATAGTTAAGTATTCCATTAAATTTTACGAGAATTACATACTTCTTATACTTCTTCATATACTGAATATTTCTTCACAACTTGAATACTTCTTATAATTCTTCAAGAACGTCCCATATTTATTATACTTCTTAAATGGATACTTCATTTTGCGAAGGTTAAAGTACTTATTATACTTCTTCATACATTGAGTAATTCTTCATAGATTGAATAATTCTTATACTTCTTCATACATTGGATAATTCTTTACGGATTGAATACTTCTAATACTTCTTCAAAGATATTTTATACTTCTTATACTTCTTAAGGATATTTCATAAGAATCTATTCTTATATTTCAAAGGGAGGATTTCTTATTCACAATCGCAACAAACAGAAGCTTCGTAGGTTAAATTAGAGCAGATGTTATAAAACTTCCAACAATGTTTAATCATCTGAAGAGCAATAATAGGGGGAAAGGAGATACTAAGCTAAGTCTTTAAGTTATATTATTTCTCTTCATATGATCAAATGATGCAAATAAGGAAAGCATTCAATTTAAGAAAGGCCAAATCATCTTCGCAAAATATCAAATGTACTTCTTAAAAGAACAAAAAAAGTGGGCAGAATTGTTTGCAAAAAGAGAACCAACAGTAGCTAAGAGAAAAAATTCAAAAGAAAGGAAAACAAGAGAATCAATGATAATTTGAGAAAGAATATTATTATGCTTCATCAACACTCTTTGCTGGGTCTTTAAGATGAGCAGGGTCATTAGCAGCATTCGACTTTTGCGAAATATCATCCTTTGTAGAGTCTGCAACAGGAACATCTCTTTGAGGAACAGATTCCTTTTCACCATCAAATCCTTCATCATCACTCTCATAATCAAAATAATTATCAGGATCACGAACAACTTCATCATCAGATATTTCCAGAGGAGTAATCTTCACAGGAGGCAAGGATCTTGATAAGAGAATGTTATTCACAAAGACTTGAGCTTTCAGATGACTTTCACGAAGTATAGCTTTCTGATGGTTGGTATCTTCGATATCTTTGGAATAAGCAAGATAGTTGAATCTCCGAGTAGCACGATCACGAGATTTTATTAAGCGAGTAGAAAGCAAAGCATTTTTCTTATGAAGCTCAGAACAGGAGGCTTCTAATCCAGCCTTAGCATTGCGAAGGTTGTTCTCAGATTCTGCGAGTAAAAAAAAAATTAAAGGGTCAAAATTGTGAATATAACAAAATTTAAAGATACATCAGAGGCAGTCAAATTTTAATGACTACCTTCTCTTTGAGAAATAAGAGATTGAGCTAAAGATAGACAACAATTCTTCATTTGATCCATCGCATTATCAAAACCATCACCAACTAATCCTTTAAGTCTAAATTGAAGCTTCTGATCTTTAGAAAGAAGAAATTTATTATCCTTCGCAAGTTTGGTATTAAGACTTCTTAGTTCAGAATAATCTTTTTCAAGTTGATTCTTCTTAGTACTTAAGATTATATTCTTATTAATAAGGGACTTCTTCTCAACGGCAAAAGAGCTTCTCTCTGCATCTGAAGACTTCTTTAATTCCTCAAGTTCACCTTTTAACAAAGAAAGAAGATTTTCTTGATCGCAACATTTATTCTGAAGAGTATCTAATTTTTGTGAAGAAACGATCATTGTATTCAAATACGAGCATTTCTCTTCTGATAAGGTTTTGTTCTCTTCTAATAAGGTTTCTACTCTCAAGCCGGCTTTAGTTAAAGAAGAAGTAAGTTGAGATATGTCATCATTCAAAAACAATTGGTCGTAAATCAGTTGGGTATTCTCTTGAAAAAGGGCATCAAAATTATCAAGAGCACACGAATAAAGATTAGATAAATGGGAGAATTGGTTCAAGAGGCTTTCATGCTTGGCTTGATATTCTGTTGCATCTGATTCATGGCGAAGTACCAATCTTCTACATTTCTGGATGGATTCTATAAAGGGGAATGGGTTTTAATGGGTCTTTCAAACATATGAAGAACAAAAGTAAACAAAAGGGGAAAATATAAAGATAGTAATCATACCTTTCAATTCATCATTCCTTTTGCGAAGGATCGCACAATCAAGAGAATCATTCTGAAGCTGATAATTCTCTTTGCGGAGATTCTCACATTCTGCTCTTGAAGACTTCAGAGATTGGCGAAGCAATTCAACTTCTTTTTCCAAGGATTGGCGTGAAGTGGAAATATCAGGATTGATGAAACTATTTAGTGCTTTGCAAAACTCATATTGCGAACGAACATTAGTAGACTTCGCAGTATTATTCAAAACCTCAGATAACATTCGAAAAGTTGAGTAAATTCCATCTCAAATTTCTTGAGGAAGAGGAGAAGAATTTGAAGGAATAAGAGCAAGTTGTAAATTGTCTGGAGCAATAGCACTCAAAGGATTAGGAGTCAAGATAGGCTTTTCAAGAGAATATGTTGAAGAAGTATTTTGCGAGGGTTGATCTTGAAGAAGTATTGATAAATTGACATTGGTGGGAGATTGAAAACTGGGTAATGGAGTAGAGGCAGGAGTTTGCGAAGAAGCATTTTCACGAGGAGGAGAGGGAAATTCCTTATCCATCTCAGGAAGGAAGTCATCAATTGAAATTATTGGTGTAGGTTTAATCACTCGAGATCTCTTGTTGGGATTGGATTTTTCACCAGCCTACGAATCAAAATGTAGATTAAAAACTGAGGTAACAATATATTGTTCAAAAAAGAAGACAGAGTATTTTAACTACCTTTTGATTCTCGGATTTTCTTCTTCGAAGATTAGGGCTTGAATTTCTGGGTGGAGATTTCACCTGAGGAATAGTTTTGCTGAAATAAACCAAAATCAAACAATAAATTATACAGAAATCAAAGAGGAAAACAAGTGAAAAACATGAAGATAGAAGAAAATTACCTTGGAGAACTCATGATGATATGAATAGGAGGAGAAAATGGTAACGGAGAGTATGATAAGAAGGCAAAATTGCAGAAGTAAAAAGAGAAAATAAGAAGAAGAAAAGGAAGAGAATATAAAAGAGTTTATATAAGGGAATAACTAGAAAAGGACGGTTACAAAAGACGTGTCCAAATTCTAAAAGACTACATAATGGTTATGTTCTCACGATCATTTCTTTTTCGCAGAATTGACATGAGAAGAGGCAAGATGTAGGTACCGAATATCACAAGGCATTAACTTACGAACATCGTGACAAATATAAGAGGAAAGAGTTACAAAACAATACGAAGATAGAGGAAGCACAGGGAAGTATGAAGATTTGTGAAGATAGATGAATCGTACGAAGATGTGTTGCGATACTTCGCAACCCATATACAGCTGTACAAAGTTCATTATAAATAGGAGTTCAAATTTAAAATTCGAGAGGTTCTTTTTAGTGAGTATTATAAATTATCTTAGGAAAGAGAATAGAGAAAGTTGTAACTATTCTAGTTCCATTTAGATACTTCTTTGTAATCAATTGAGAATTAATAAGAAAGTTGTCATTCAATATCAAGAACTTCTCAAGTTTTACTAATTCTATTGAGGGTGTAGTTGTAGGTTATTCTGCAACTACAACTTGCCTGCAAATTCATCAAAGCAAGGAGGTAGGAAAAAAATCATTAAAAACACAACACACTGAAAACAAGTAGAGGAGAAAACCTTGAGTAAGTTGCTTTCACATATGGAGACAACTTGTGCAAGTTGCTTCCTAAATATATGGAGACAACTGGCTCAAGTTGCTTCCATCCAAGAATTATTTACTATTAATTTTAATGATCTACTAAGAAAATGAATGAAACTTTTACCTTTCTGATGCATCTTCTTCATCAACTGTAGCGCTCTTTTCTTTTTCGTCTCTAACTGGTGCTTCATCCATTGTAACTGCACTTGTTCCTTCATCCTGCTCTTCCTCCGTTGCAACTGGAGTTGTCTTTTTTTGCTCTTCCTCCATTGCAACTGGTCCTTTCTCCACTGGACTTGCTTTTGGTTCTTCTGGTATATCGTCCTTTGCTTGCGCTAAGTCAGCTAAATATCTGGCAGTTATACCATCAATGTCCACAACCTGCATCAACTCTTTATAACTATCTGGCATGTTTACCTCTTCAGAATTTTTCCTTTCAATCAGCTCTTTCGATGCATTTAATGGTGTTGCCTCTTCAGCAATAGAGATTTCTTCGCTCACCTGTATTTAATCATCGGCATTTATATTTTCTCTCTCATTTTTTGTTTCACCGACTCCCTCGTCATCTTCTTTAGTATGACCCACACTTTCATTAACTTTAGGGTCACTTACATTATCTTCTTCCTCATCAGCTACTGTAGCTTTTCCATCATCTTCTTTAGTATGACCCACACTTTCATTACCTTTAGGGTCACTTACATTATCTTCTTCCTCATTAGCTACTGCAGCTATTCCATCATCTTCTTTAGATTCCTGGTTTGAGAACTATGCGTTGGGTGTTTTACCTTGAAACATTGCGCTCCACTCTTTGTACTTCTGCTCCCTTAAGAAGTTCTCTGGTGTTTTCTTCAACTCCTCCCAGTCATTCATGTTCTTGTACACGGCGGCCATTTGTTGTTGTTTCTCATCTGTCAAGATAATCTTCTCCTTGTTAGCTTCATAGACGCTTCTGAGGAAGTTGTTTTCAGCAATGAACTTCCCCAAGAACTGATCTCTCCTATCGATCCTATAGAAGACCTCTTGAAGTGCAACATTTTCGGCTTCAAGGAACATGCCATTTAGCCTCTCTTCTTTAAGTAAATAGTACAACATGTTTTTGAAAGCTTTCTCTATTTATAATTCTCCTTGCAACTCTTTCAAGTAAGTCAGACCTAGCTCAACTGGTGATAATTCGTCTCGAATGCCTTCATTAAACTGAAAAGTTCCAAATTAGTCAGCATTTTTCTCTTCAAAATCAGTGGCAAGTTAATATACAACTTGAACCAACTTTCTGCTTCTATTTCTAAAACCAACTAGATCAATGTAGTTGCAGGAATTCCCACACTACACCCTATTCAAGAATTTATCAATATTTATGACATAATTTGAAGATTAAAGACACTTTCTCATTGATATGATCTTAAGGAATTTTACAAAAATCAAGAACACAGAACACTTGAAAAAGATTTTCTCTCTCCTAAAAACCTTCCTAGCCCTCCAAAATTCAACATCATCTCTGGAACTATTCATTTCCTTTATATAGACATTTACATAATGGATTACAGCTCATGACAGCTCATTTACAGTTAAGATTCCCTTTAATTTCGGATCTGCGAAGGAGATAAAGATCATGAGAATTTAAGTTTCTTGATTTACCGCAACTCCTTACTTTTTACCCGACAAAGTTCCTTATTTTACGTTCTACCGTTTGCATGTGTCAATCTTTACTTTTTTACCGATCAACCCGGTTACCCATCCTTCATCTATAAATAGATGTCTCACTCGAGGAAAGATTTTCTTTGATCTTCTCTCTTTTCTTCAACTTCTTTCTTTTTCGTCTGCAATTTTTTCTTTCCTAATATCCTTCCTGCTGCTGCTCTAATGGAGACTCAAAGGTATGTTCTTATCTTGAACCTTATTTTGTTCATGTTTCATCATTTCTATCGCCTGATTTTCTTCTTAATCCCCATATTCTATATTATCCTTTTCAGTAACACTACTCCTCAGATTAAGATTACTGTCAAAAACCCTAACCCTAAAGTTTCTCAAAAAAGGCGTGTTGGAAAGGCGAAAAGATCTGAGAATGATAAGGTAGTAAGAAACACTTATTTCTTTGAAATAACAATATTGTTGCCTCTGTTTCTTATCTACATTATTATTCGCAGGGTGAAGAAAATATTTCTAGACCTCTTAAGCGTTCTCGTCAAATTAAATCTCTTCCAGATGAAGTGGATATTCTTGATTTCTTGCCTGCATACCCTGTTCCGCCGCAAGATAAATCTTCTCCTTCTCCTCGCGTAAATTCTAATATTAACACCACTACTACTTATTCATCAATTTCAAATGAAACTATTGATGCTAATATTTCCATTAATATTTCAAGAGTTGCGATGGATGAATCTTTAATAGCTGGAACTAAAGTGAATGAATCAGCAGCCAATGATCCTGCGATTAATGAAACTGTGGTGAATGAAACCACGGTAAATAAAACTGCGATGAATGAAGCCATGATGAATGAAGTTGCGATGAAAGATGTTGCGGTGAATGAGACTGTAACTGCGACTAACCAAGTTCCTTCTTCCACCCCTACTACCGTGAGTGATTCTAATCTTCAAGTTATTGTCGCCAAAACCTCTTCCTCTACTTCTCTTCCTTCTTCTCAAGAAATAGCAACAGGGTTTGAAGCTGTTTTTCAAATATTATCTGAAGTTTTGAATGATGCTATGAAATCTTCTACAGACCCTACGAGACAAAATATTTGTATGATTCTAAGCAAGCATCTTGGATCCTGCGGTTCTTCGTCTAAGCTAACTGCTTTAGAAAGTGAAATTGAAACCTTGAAGAAGAATCTTCAAGCAAAAACTTTAGAATGCGAAACTTCTCGATCATAAGTTTCGCAATTCTGAATTAGACTGCGAAAATCTTCGCAGCAGAAATGATGATCTGAAAGGTACAACTTTCTTGCCTCTGTTTTTTCCTCAGTAATTCTTTGTTTTCTATGTACTCATTTTTTTCTTTATTTATTTGTTGACGCATATTTAGCTTCAAAACATAACCAATTATTGAAGATACTTGAATGGGAAACAATCGCTGATGAGGCCCGCATTGGGAAAGAGTCATGGAAGAATCAATTTGATAGATTGAATACTCTTCACACATATTCAATTGACGAGATAAATAATCTTAAGAATGAGAATAATCATTTAATTTGTGAACGAGATCGCCTAAATAATGAAGCCACTCAACTTTTATATTCGCTAAATCAGACTAATTTGAGGGTGGAATCTTTATTAGATGAAAACAAAACCCTATCTCAAGAGAAACGTAGCTTTGTGAGTAAAACAATGGTTTATTCGCAGCAATTGAGTAATCTTCAAAAGCTGTGTGACAACCAAAAGCAATCTCTTCGTGTATTGAAAGATGAGCTTAAAAAGATAACCGAATCATCTGCCGCTGAACAAGAGAAACTTATAAAAGGTAGATTAGCTCTGAGCGTAAAAGTCAACAGTCTCAAAGATGACTATGCTCTACTGAAGAAATCCCATTCCTCCTTAAAAGAAGAAAATACTCATCTTTTTTCTAAATAAAAAAGTATAAAATTTCGTTTGAAAGGTAAAGTTGGTGATACTTTCGATGATACCATGAATCAATGGAAGAATTGCTTCCATAACATAATTCAAACTTTATCCTCGCAAAAGGAAGGTAGTCATTTTGACTGCCTCGTCTATTAATTATTTCATTGTATTTTCCCATCTTATTTCTTGCGAAAATTCCATCTAATATGCGATTTTTCTTCTGCAGAATCTGAGAAGCACCTTCAAGCTTCAATCTCTGATCTGTCTATGAGGTTGGCCAAAATTCGCAAAAAGAACACCGCGCTTTCTAACTCTCGCAACAGAGCATTAAGAAGATTTGACTATCTTGAATATTTCAAAGATATAGAGATCAGAAACCGGGAAAAGAATTGCCTCCGTAAGGCGCATCTAGGCGCTGAGGTTCTCGTAAACAATGTTCTATTCTCTCATTGTTTACCTCCTATGAAGATCAAACCCTTGGAGATAGAAAATAACGAAGTCCCTCATCTCATATTTGAAGATCTAAATTATTCAAGTAATGAAGAAGATTTTTCTGAGGATGAACAAAACCCACCTAAAGAAATAGAAGAAGAAGAGAACCCTCTCAATGATGGAGAATATCAAGAAAATCCTCATAAAAAAGCAGAAGAACATAATTCTCCAAACAAAACAATCACTGGTGATGGAGAAACCCAAACTGAAAAAGGTGTCGCTGATGAAGATAATAGTAGCGAACAAGAATGATAAAATTAAGGAAGAATATTCTCTGAAGTTTTATATTCTTGCGAAATATCTTGTTCTTTTCCTTGTCCTGCGAATGATTGTAATTTCTGAATCTCTTTTGCGAAACATTGCAGTTTTTGTAACTCCATCATCTTCTTCTGATTATATATTTTTATTAATCTGAATCCAATCTTCATAAATTCTTGTAACTTGATTATCTTCTTTTTATTATTTTGATTCTTCTCAAGGAAGATAATGAAATATTATTTTATAGTCCCCATATTTGCCCCTCATAATCTTCCTTGTGAAGTATTTAATTTTTTACCCTTGTAAGAAATCCCATACTTGCCTCTTGTTATCAATCTGCAATATGATAAATGAATTATCGCAATCAACGCTGCGAAAAATCTGTTATATGCTTTGCAGATATAACCTCTCTTGTGGTCTTATTCCGCCTTCCTAGTTAAAGGTATTATTATGCCACTTTTATGCGACAAGATCGCAGGGATTCTTACTTTTACATTGATCTTGTAATGATCCATTGATCTTGCCTTATCATTTAATTTTAATATCTGCGACAATATGATAAATCTAAGCCTTCTTGTGAGATTAATCTCTCTTTGCTTTTTAAGACTTATGCCATTGTCGTCTTTTCGATGAAATCGCAGGACGTCTTTGCAATTTATATCCTCTTATTATTGATTTCATTTATCTCATCTTTTAATCTTATCGCAAAAACCCATTGATCTCATCTTAACATTTTTCTTTAGGATTTTTGGCCAGTCACGCGGCAATATGACGGGCCTAAATATTCTTGTGAATATAAAGTCCCATGACATTGCTGTCTGTGTCACGCGATAATATGACGGGCCTAAATATTCTTGCGATTATAAAGTCCCATGACATTGCCGTATTTTTTGATACACAGCTCCCTAATGGAGGGTATCGACCTTATCTCTCCCCCCGGTTGCCCCTTCAAGGATTATACATCGGCCATACAAGACTAGCACTTTCCCATCCGGTTCTTCCAACAACCAGTTGTTTTCGCAGTCTTGTCCTTTATGCCTTATATGGCTTATAGTTACAAGACTGCACCCTAAGTGGGGTTTTCTTTGGGCCGAACACATCGTAAGCCAAGACTTGCCGTGGATGGCCAGGGTAGGTTCATCCATCCCGGGCACCCACAGCTCAACCGTGTACCTCGGCGCCTTGATCATACTTTGCATTCCTTAGGACAAACTCTCGGGTGGAATCTGCCGCAGGAAATGATCGAATATCTTCGTTAGATGGATACAAGGGATATAATCAAATCCCACTTGCGGAAGAAGATCAAGAATATACTGCATTCTTTGCTCCCAGAGGACTATATTGCTACACAAAGATGCCTTTTGGGTTACGAAATATATGATCAACTTATCAAAGGATGGTGGAAAAGGTGTTCGCGAAATGGATACATAAAACTTTAGAGGTATATGTGGATGATATGTTGGTAAAAAGCAAAGAAGCTAAAAATCATGTGCAGGACTTAAGGGAGATTTTTGTAAAATTCCTTAAGATCATATCAATGAGAAAGTGTCTTTAATCTTCAAATTATGTCATAAATATTGATAAATTCTTGAATAGGGTGTAGTGTGGGAATTCCTGCAACTACAATCAAGTTTCTTTCATTTTATGCAGACAACTAGATCAAGTTGCTTTCATTTTTTGAAGACAACTAGATCAAGTTGCTTTCATATAATAGAGACAACTTGAGCAAGTTTCTTTCATATAATGGAGACAACTTGAGCAAGTTGCTTTCATATTTGAGATTCACTAAAGTAGCATAAAAAAATTTACTTACAGTAAATTCTTCTGGGAATGCCATACTCCCTTCATTGTCTTTCCTTTATACCGTCAACTTGTTTCACAAATCGAGTTGGTGCCACCTGGTGAACCTTGGAGCTGAATGTTCGAATCCTTGTCGCTTCGGTAGGTAGTTGATATGCTCCAAAACCAATACTGCAAACAAAAAAAAATTAAAATGTTAGTTAAGTTTCTCAAAACATTTTAAATCAAGATTATCTCGTCAACAATTTTTCATTTCTTTTTTACCAAAAAAAATGGTATGCACCCAGGTACACGTTTAAGACCATATTTTCCTTTTGGTTTCTTTGTATTATCCATCAAATATTTCACTATGTGGTCTGGCCACGACACTCTATGCATGGAGAACAAGTATGGAAACCATCTATAGGTAAAGTAGGATCTACTAGTATCTGTGAAGAAGAACACGGTGCACAACCACATGCCAAAGAAAATCAGAAACAAATCCGGGTCCTCTCCATTTTAAGCTTCTTCTCTCAACACCATATCGATCTATTGCCTTGTAATCTTGTAGTCATTGCCTTCTACTGGGGGGAAATGTGTGTGCAAGAAATTTATGTGTTCTTTAGTTACTTTACTCAATTTCTTCTTCAATTCATCATCTTCAGGCCTTCTTTGCATATTGAAGAAAACAGCAAAGTCATCTGCTATTGGAACATAAACCTTCTTATTAAAAACAAATCCCACTTCCACCTTCTTCCTCACTACTACAATAGCATGGCAACTGAGAAGCATCTCTATAGCTTGAGGAATCTTAGTGTGTACATCTCTTTCAGCCGTTATGTCTTTTGGAGGCCTGTTTTCTTGTTCTTCTTTAAAGAATGGTTCAACAAAACCCCGATACGGAGACTCTCTTAAGGCTTTCACATGTGCTGGCTTGTCTTTCAATACTTTATACAGGTAGTAACTCATATCTAATAATGGTAATAATCCAGATTTATATGTTAACATTGTTTCTATCTTCTTCTTTTTACCTGCAATCATACAAGCTATCCAATTAACATCTAATACATAGATACAGACAGCGAATTAAAAGAAAATATATATGTTTTATTTTTCATACCTTTTATTTGTGGAACTTTGTCACCAGTTTCTGTTGCTTTGTTGCTGGGAGCATTCTTTGCAGAGCTGGTTGCCTTTACCTTCAACCTTGGTGAAGTCCTCTTCATACTATTGTTGTTCAGAGAATAGAAATAGTTAGCATGAGATCTCAATAGAGATAACTGTAGATGGGGAAAAACGATTTGCTGGTTTTTGCGGAATTGAGGAGACGACCGTGCGGAGGAGATTCCTTGAACCGAGTGAAATGTTCAACCTCACACAGATGCACCGTTGTGAAGGGAGTGCTTTGAATTCGAGAGATCAATCTACAGTACTCCGACCTAAACCAAGATAATGGTCGTTCCAGAGTAAATTCGGTCACAAGAGAGGATGGGTTGATCTGTAGGAGAGAAGCTAAGAAATTTGTGGAATCAATGGTAATCAAAGATTGTAGGTGTGTTATGAATTCTGAATAAGATAAGCTCTGAATGATTGAAATTACCCAGTTGAGAGTAATTGCTAAATTGATGAGTGAGGCGTGAAATCGTCATTGATTTTGTTGCTGCCGTTGTTATTTCAATCATGATTCAGAGACTCATTTATATTGCTGGAATTGTAAACACCATGATCCCATGAAGTGTGACAGTTGATGGAGTAAAAGAGTGGAGAGATGTAAATAGCGTTTGAAACCAGTTGCACTCATCATGCGGAGACTTGGTTGATTTTCCACCCACTACTTTGTTAACTCCTTCAACTGATTGCACGACTTGCTCACATTCCATCGTGTGTTCGAACATATGTTCCATAGACCACCAGACCAATACCTTAGTTGATATTCCCCCAAATGATATGATTTATGTCTCGTGGTTAATTTAGTCAGTTGTTGATTTCATGACTTCGTGGGACGATGAGTCCACGTATTCGCTGAGTTAAACATGATTTTGTAAAATTTTCTGCAATTCATGAATTAAGCGTGTCTGCTGAAACAGTGATAGGATCCTCACGTTGAGGTGATCAAGTGTTGCTCGATAATTTGTTTAATATTGATAGTTCCAATATTCGTTGATTTGAGTAAATATCGCTCATCTGAGCAAGTGTTGCTTATCTGATGAATTATTGGCAGCGTGACCAAAATAAAACATTAATTAAAGTGCTAGTAGTTGAACCGAGCATAATTAATAAGAATACTGATCATGAGATCATTGAAAAATTATTAGTGTTTGAATCTGGAATCATGATCCTTGGATTCAGAAACCCTAATTTGATAAATTGATGACCAATTGATGGTTTATTTGAAAATTAACCATGGAATGAAGGAAAACCGGCTTCATGGGACCGTGGATCGACCATGAAATTCTCATATGCTAACGTGAGCAAAAACCAAGACTTCCTTGAAGAGTTGGTGAGTTGATGAAAGAATGATTAAATGTCGGTTTAATCATTTATTGAATTACTGCTGGGTTCAGTATTAGGTGATAAAACCTAATCAATTATGAAAAGGTGAGGGACCGACCAAGGGGTCATGAAACCGGCCCTGGGTGGTCACTGGATCAAATGATGATCGCTCCGTCAAATTTTGAAATTATTTGGAGAGTTTTGGACCCAATACGTGCAATTGCACAAATTAGGTCAAATTGTGAAAACACGTGGGACTGGCTCATTGCGAGCCAAAAATCCAACCCTGGTCGGTCAAGGTAACATGCTTTCATTATTGAGACGTTTGTGTCCCAGTCCTGAGAATTTTGATATTTTCTGGTGCACGTTTGAGCGACCATTTGAGAAAATATGACAAAATTAGGGTTTTTTGATATAACCGTCAAAACTTCATCGGATGAAGGAAAATAATGAAAAAGTGAAAAAATTATGAAGTGTGGGACCGGTCATGGACAAGGCATGTCCAGCCGGCTAAGGATGCCATCCCACAAGTATTTTCATAATCTTTGTAATATTTTTCATGATTTTAGGGAAATATGATAGAACGAATGAGTTTTGCCAAAATTAAAGAGTTTTTGTTGAAATCAAGGAGTTTCCATGAGATGAAGGAAACATAAAAAATAATAATAAATAAAACAAGGGACGTGTGGGCATGTGGGACCAGCTTGGAGCATGGTTGGCCGTCCAGGGCCCGGTCTCGTGCGTTTTCCCTAATTTTATGTATTATTTCATGATTTGAAGGAATTTTCATAATTTGAAGAAAATATCATGAAATCAAGGAATTTCATGGGATTATGAAAACATGAAAAATATGCTAATAAAAAGTGGGACGTGTGAGCCACCTAGGGTTTGGCCGACCGGCCATGGCCCGTGCACACGGGTTTCCCTAATTTTTATTATTTTTCATGGGACCAAGGAAATATCATGAGATTAAGGAGTTTTCATGAAATAATGGCAATAATAATAAAATAATAAGGAACCATGAGGTGTGGGGCCGGCTGGGAACAAGGCATGGCCGGTTGGCCAATGGTCACGCCCCCATCATATTTTCCCTAATTTTATACTATTTCCTCCGCGCGAAGGAAGCACCATGAAATTGAGGAGTTTCCTCAAAACAAAGGATATTTGTTCAAGCAAAAGGTTTTTCATGAACTCAAGGAAAACAACAAAAATATGATAAAAATATAAAACTGGTATGGGATTGACCACGCCACGGTCGGCCGGTCAGTGGGTCCATGCTCCAAGCACCCTGGTCAATTTTTAATTATTTGTTATTTTTTCATCCTATTTTGCATAGGTTCATCGTTTCATCGTATTTTGAAATACTCGTGCGTGCGGTGATTGTTAATGCATCATTGTTGTATTCACTTGCACCATTTGAAACAGGGCTTACTCAGAGGTAGCTCGGATGCCCGTGTGTCGAATATTTATGTAAGAACCCTCAAGCTCGTCAACGCTATTAGACTAGTCAATAGACGTATTAGCCGTTAATTACTCGATTAGTGTAACTAGAGCGTTAACTATTATAAATTAATCTAACAACGATCTAGATACAAAACTAGTACCATTAGATAGAAATCAAAAAGTTATGCGAAACGGACTACTCGAGCGTGTCATTCGAACATCAGACGAAGAAGATATCATCAGATTAGTAAGGAAGGAAAATTAACCTTTTTACACTCAGACCTGGTTGCCATTATCGTTTCTAGGGTGTCTTTAGCAATTCTCGTCGGCATTATCCCCACAACCGATCGAGAAGATAAATCTGATTTCTTTTCTTTTCTTTTCTTTCTTTTCTTATTCTTCTTTCTTCTTCTCTCATCTTCTTCTTCTCTGTTCTTCTTCACCCTCTTTCTGTCGGTTTTATTTTCAGTGGATTGAACTCGAGTCTTTCTAGATTAGTTCATAAAAAGCTTGTAGTTGTTGTTCTAAGGAAGAAGGTGAGATTCTGTGGTTGATTGAGCTCGGGAAGGAGAAGTTTGAGTGTTGTTATGAAAATAAAACTAGGGTTACTTTGTGAACTGTTGTTTGAGTTAGGAATTGAGGAATTAAAGTTGGGTTTTGATTGATTTGAAGATTTCGGTAGAAGTATTGAGCATGAATCTGAGAATCGAAGATTGGAAAGCAGAATTAGGGTTTCTGGTTTTAGGTTGAAATTCAAATAAAGAACTAAAAGATAAAATTGAAGGTTCAAGTGGCAGATTGGAGATGGGTTTGTGTTGATTTAACAGTTGTAGCTTTTGTTGATGAAGAATCGGTGAATTAGGTTTATGTTTTATTCTTCCCCAAATTAAGAACTAGGGTTTCATAAGAAGTTCAAAGAAGAATTTGATGATGAAAGTGAAGTTATCAAAGGATGATTAGGGATGGGTTTATCCTGAATTAGAGTTTGAAGACGAAATCAGGCAGTTGGTGATGAGTAATGATGAAGATCCAAATAAGAAGATTACTGAGAGTTGTATGAGGAAATTGAGATGATTTCTGAGTCAGTTCAGAGTAAAGAGAAATCTAATTCAATTGCTTGAGTTGGATTGATTTGAGGTAATTATTCTTTTCAATTGAATTAGTAAAGTTATATGTCATGTTAATGAATTTATGAATTATGGATGTTGATGAATATTTGATAAAACTGAGGTTGAGATGGTTAATCAATGAAACTGTAATTGTAGTTAGAAGTGGTAGAGATAGTATGTAAGAAGTATTGCATACTTGTTGATGATGTTGTACAGGTGGTAATAAAGATGGATGTTATTTGAGTTAGGGATTATGTTGGTGAACTGTAAAAGTTGGTGGTGTGAATGAAGATTATTTTAATGTGAAGTTAAGTTGAAATCTTAGTGATGTTAATGATGCAGGGGACATCAGTGAATGGTGGAGTTTGTTGTTTAACTGAGCTGCAGTCGGAATGAGATGGCGTAATGTTGTTGGTATTATTTGTGTAGTTGTACTTGAAGGTTTGTTGGAGACTGGGTTATGCAGAATGGTTGTATGGTCGAGCAGTGTTGTCTACAATGAAGCTTCAGATTGAGATTGTGTTGCTGATTGATTCATTGAGGTGTAGGTTGTGTTGAATTTTTGGAAGGTGGTATGGGTTATAGAATGCATGGAAGTATTTGGAAGTCTGTTGATAAAGCATTGGTGTTAGATGTGTTAAGTTGCAGACGTAGATTATTGGATTGGTATTTAGGAATGAAGGTTACAGTGTTGAATTGAGATTGAGTTTAGTGTGTAAATGTGCAGTTGAGTTGGGTTCAGTGAATAATAGAAGTAAATGTTGATGATGAAAGTATTGTGGCTCAAGTAAGGACTATGGGTACAAATTATAAGGGTAATTGCAGGCCTGAAGTTGTTGAATTTTGATGTATGTGTGATAATTAAGAGTTAGATAAGTGTAAGGTTCTGAAGAGAGGATGAATTGGTGCTAGTTGCTATTTGCAAATGCTGCGAAAGCTTGCTACTACTGCTTTTGCAGGTAAAGATTAGATTGTATTTGTATATTAAATTATATAATTCTGTTTGAATGAATTATTTGTGTAGTGATCAAATGAATATAATCAGGTTGTGTTTTTGTAGCTGCAAGAGAATTAGGCATGTTAGTCATCCCAGTCAGTCTAGCTAACTTACCTGACTCAGGTTGTCTGACTGAGTTGAGTTAACTCAGTAAACCATGATTCAACTCATTGAGTTGACTCGTTTGACCTTGAATCCTGGACTTTGACCTGACCTTGACTCTGTTGAATGACGCTTACTGTTAGTTGACCCTTGACCGTTACTTTAACCGTTAGTTGACTTAGTTGGACTGGGCCTTAGATTAAGGGGTCAGTTTAGTGGACTTGGGCTTAGACCTAGTATTCATATTTTGAATATTTGGACCTTATGGACCGAATTAACCTTTGGCCTCTTCTACAAAGTTGTAGATATTCATAAGACTTAGCTAATGGACTATAGGATCAACCTAATAGGATTAGTAAACTTGTGGACCTTAGTTATGTTAAAGGTATAGAATGAGATACCATAATGGGCTTAGAACCATTAGTTAAACTTGTATGATTCTTATGTGAGCCTTTTGGCTCTCTTAGACTTCTTGTGTGATTAACAGTTAGCCTATATTAACAACGATCGATTCAAAGGATGAACCAGTAGATCGTGGATCTCGAGGTAGGCGTGTCTTATCATCAAAATAAGTGGGAATACACTTGACACTTTTGTAATCATTATTGTTGTTTTAGAAAAGTTTATGTTTAACAAACTCATGCATTGTCTGTCCGTGCATTCCATGCTTTGTTTAAAATGCATTATAATAATCCTGTTAATTCTGTGAATCTTTCCACGATTTGGAAAGGACTTTTAATGTGTTGTTGTCAATATGAATTGTTATGGGAAATGAGAATTTCCACTTGTGGTATATAGGATACGCTCCTTCACATTTATACCTACTTTAATTCAGCTTTTATTGTTTAGAGTTGGTCACCATGGTCTTGGTGGCATCCATAGCTATATAGGTGTGAATTGCCGGTATTTAGGGGTTCACAACCATATTAGTACATTGTTTGACGAAGGAGTTTGTTCCATATACATGTATGATTATTTCAGTGACTTAGTGACTGTTTAATGTTTCGGAAAAACATGTATTGTTTTCCAACTCTTGCCTATGATTACTTAGAAGTTAAATGTTAATTATTCCCACTTCAGTTTCTGTGACAGATGAGAGTTGCGCAGCGAAAGATTCAAGGGTTGAGTTCGCTAGTTGATTAACTTCTGTTATGTTTATTATGTTGTATATTTTATTTGAAAACCAAATGACTATTATATATGTATCATTTGAGAGAATATCTTGTATATATATTTTTGAGAGGGGTTAGTTTTGGGGATTTATTATTTGATTGATTCAGTAAATATTTAGTTTTAGTGCCTCTATATTTAGTTAATCTCTTGGATTAGTCAGCTGCTAGCTTAGGGGGCGCTACAATTTATTACTAACCCATGGATTTCTCCTGGGAAGAACCATGGTTTGCGTAATGAAATATCTGCGAAAATATTTGAATATTTTCAGAAATTCTGCGGATGAATCCAAGAATTTAGGAATAATTAATTTATGACTTTACACTAGCAGAGCAAGCTATCTAGGAGCATTAATTATTCCGATATGAGCTTGCTGAAGCTTCATATCCTTTATATAGTCAGGGTAAACTCGTTGTTTGTATCCTGAAGACGTTATCGCTCAATACTAGCAGAGCAAGCTGTCTAGGAGCCGTCCATCCCGTGATACTATATAGAAATAATTACTGAAGTGTTCAGTATTCATGAGATATGCCGTTGTCCATCTATGAGACTACATATCTGCATGTACTCTGAGAGAAAGTATTCTCAATCAGAGAATTCGATGAGAGACTCGTGTCTCAATACTCACGTCTGACTGCTGGATCATAGGTTTGTATAATTATAGGTTTACGATTTTAGCCTTTGTCGAAAATCCACCATCTACATTAAGTCCCCTGCTTAGTGAGGAAATCCGTGTTCCTCAGTCAGCATTGAATGGTGATTTTCCGGTCATAACAGTACAAGTAATTGAACTCAGTCGTAAGTTAAGATGTTACCGGATTTCGATCATACGAGCATACTATGACTTGAAAGATGATTCCAGTAGCATGATAGAATGTCTTTTGATGAGTATAAGTTGGTGTTGAACCGCTGATTTGGATGACGATACCTTGGTCGTTTAGGATTCGCGGGCCGGGCCCAATAAGAAATCCTTAGAAAATTAGGTTTTGGAAAGAAAGTTAGATATAAAAGGAATTGTTTCTCTTTTTTTTTTTTAATTTTCCCATGACCAGATGCTCCCATCACCTCATCACCTTCACACTCGTATACAGGATAGGAAGGAAAAAAATTTGCCGGAGCTCCAGCGCCGCCGTCGTTGCCGCCACCGTCCGGCCGTTTTCCGCCGGCGCCGACAGGTACGCGTCCAAAACTTTTTTTTTTTATGTTTGTTAATGCTCATGATTTCTATGGGTTGTTCACATATTTATCATGATAAAATTATATGCCCGTGTATACATAATTGTGGGTTTCGTCAAAAACCTTCGTTTTTGAAAACGTATGTTCGTTTGATCGTTAGTTTTTGAAAACTAATAATAATCCATGATTTAGAAGGGGTTTTCCTTCATATATGAATATGTAGGTTCAGTGATAAAACTATGTTTATGAGCTCTCATGCGATCCAAAATTTTATCATGAAAAGTGAATTTTTCACAAAACCGAAGTAAAGTCTTCGTTTTAGGGAATAATGATGTTACGGAGGAAAGAGCTTCTCTCGTTATGTATATATGAACTTGTGTCCAGTGATAAAATTTTGTGTATGAGCTTTCATGTAAATCAAAACTTTATCATGTAATGCGTGAGTTTTCACAAAATTGAAATAAACCTTCGTTTCAAATACGTACGAAGGAAAAGATTTTTGTAAAACCATGGTCGATTCATGGATTTTTTTTTTTTTTTTGAAACCGTGGAGTGTCCACAATTTATTTTCATGAGCCTGACTCATGTTAAAAAATATTTATTTATTTTCGTGAATAAATAAACGTTTTGTTCGTATATACATATGCAAATATATATTATTTTCTCTAAAATCAAAACTTGAGTTTTGTACGCTTAGACGTAAACAACTATTTATGATGAAATAATGTTTTAGTTTTCATAATTCTATGGTGAATGTTCACACAGTAGAAATATTCATGATTTTATGAAAATTTTAAGTTGTTCGTTTTTGTAGGTCTCGAAGAAACGAACGATTTTGAAGTGTTAACCCTTGCATTACTATCACTACCGTTAGTGGAAGCGCAAAAAGGTAAGAGTTAAGAGTTACCATTTTTGCCGATGGATTTGTTTGCAAGTTGGTAATCTTTTGTGCTTTTGATTCCAAAAAATGTCCAACAACAACAATTATTCTTCTTCCTCTAGCTCTTCTGATGAAGATTCCAAAGTTCCCGCATCGAAATTTAAAGCCTCTCAGGGTGAGGGACCGAAGTCTGACGTACCCTTAAATGAGTGGAGGGTCACTTTCGATGAACTCAAGAAAAAAAAAAGCTGAGGATGATGCAAAAGAAGCTCGTCAGTGCGAGAAGGATCGGATCCGGCGCAGAATGCAAAAGACTGAGGAGAAACATCAATTCTTTGACGGGAGGCCTGCTGACTCTGATGCTGATGATTCTGAAGAAGACATATGGGAGGTACCCGGGACCTAGACTGATCAATGTGAAAGAGAGTACCAGAGGACCATGAAGCAAATTAGAGCTGAATCGGAGGAAGATTCGGATTCAGATGATGATCCAGAAGCTTAATACCCGTCGACACTGATTATGATGATTAGGAAGATAGTGATGACAACTCGGATGACAATAAGGGCAGTGATAACGAATCTGGCAATGAGTCTGACGAGTAGTTTCATTTTCGTCTTCTTTCCTTCTCTGAAACATTTGAATGTTCTTTAGGCTTCGTGGTAGATATTTCTTCGATGATTCGAACAAATTTTCTTCTGATTTAGAATTTTTTCTTTGAATGAGAACACGCTTTTATTAATGTTGATTCTTCTGAGCAAATGAACCAATGTTCGTGCCTTGAAATTCATCATGACCTTCGATTCACCTTAGTGATTTCTGTTTGTAGAAGGTATTGAGAGATACGTGTTGCATGGGATAAGAGAATACGTGTTACACATGAGTCTGTGTAACCTTGACCATGTGCGCCAGTCCCCAGCCGTCTTTCCTCCGTATCTTCAGTGCTTCCCTTGTTGAAATCTTAGGGTTTCAGTAAAACCCGCAACTGAATTGACTATCCTCTGAAGATAAACCTCTACCGTGTCTAATGTATATCTTCAAGACTTCGAGTCTATCGTCTACGCAAATATTTCTTCCATTCCTGAGTTAGTTTCATCGTGCAGAGAATTCTTGATCATACCATGTTGTCGTCATGTCAAGTAATGGTATTTCTTATCAAGATGATACTCAGTCGAAGCGTGAAATAGCAGCGTCTGTCTCAGTAAGTTTCACCCCGGTTTATCTTTGCCTGATCAAGATGATGATTTGATCATTAAGAAAATGACTTATTGCAGGGTAATCAGAATAATGCTTCTTCTCGGCCCAAGCGAACTGTTAGAGCTCATGTCCGGTACATGTCGTCTCATGCTGAGGCTGGATCTTCCGTAAGTAATCTTATAACTCTTGAGATTATACTGTGCTCTATTGAAATTAAATACTCCTTCGTTTCATTGCAGACGGATGTTCGCATCGTTGTCGATGCCAGAAGAAGGAGCGGAAAGTATGTGACTGTAGTCGAGGTTGAGGATAGCACCGACCGAGTCGGTAAAGATTCCATAGAGTCCGTGGAGACAACGTTCACGCACGTGACTATCATGCAGATGGACTCCCATTTGAAGCCCCTTTGATCAATACTTTCCCGGGCAATGAAGTGGTTGGCGGGTTCGTCATTCCCAAATGTCATGCGCCTTTGTATACTAAGATCTGGAAGAAGTATGGCCATATTTCCACCACAGAGGTATGGAAAGGCTTTCCTCCAACTCTCTTGATTACGGTAGCTGGTATGTTGCCAATTATTGAGGATATGAACCAAAGGCAGTTGCGAGATGTCAAAAACCATGAGCTGCATGAATGGGATGAGATGATCTCGAACTGTGAGACATTGCGGTTCAATGTGAGATGGCTCCGTCGTCGACTTGAGATAATCAAGATTCATAAGGCAGCAGAGGCTACTAATGCAATTTCCATGACTACTGCTTTATTGGATGGGAGAGAGGATATTGGTTTTAGAATCTGCTAGGGTTGAGAAGGCAGCCGAAGATGAAGGTGAAGACCAGGACCTTTCAGAAGAAAGTTTCTTACAGGGATTATCCATTGCTGGATGGTTTGCTCTAAGTGAATATTTATGATTATTGTTTTTGAATTAAATTTCTGGCTAGGTGGAATAATTGATTATGGTATAAATGGATTTTTCTCACTTATGAAATGTTTAATGAACAAAGGAGAATTTGAATTCTCTTTCGAAGAATGAAAATTACATTTTGAAAATGTTTGCAATGATAAAATGATGAAAAGGTATTCGTTTTCTATGGATTAGGCGTAATATGCTTTGAGCCATTTGCCATTGATTATATTTCCTTCCATGCCTCCATCGACCTTTAAGATTTTGTAGTATCCGCTAGATACTTCCTTGATAACTACATATGGTCCTTCCCATTTTGGAGAGAACTTGGGAGCGGACATGTCTTGTTGAATGTGTTTTGTTGTCTTTAATACCAGATCTCCTACTTGAAATGTTCGAGGTCTTACCATTTTGTTGTAGGCTCTTGAGATTCTTTGTTTGTAGGTTTCTACATTTTTTTCCACATTAGCCCGCTTCGATTCGAGCATGTCCAGTTCAAAAACTCTTGAGTTGGACACTTCAGCTTCATCCCATAGTATTCCACTAGATGCTGCGATCCTTGCTGAGGGAATTTTGATTTCTGCCTGTAATATTGCGTCAGCTCCGTAGACGAGAGAATATGGTGAAGTTCCGATTGAGCTCCTTGGCGCAGTTCGATAAGCCCGTAAAGCCATAGGCAACTGTTCATGCCAGGTTCGGGGGTTATCATAAACTGTTTGACTGAGAATCCAGATCAAAGTTTTGTTGGTGCTCTCTGCTTGCCCATTTCCTTGGGGATAATACGGTGTAGAGAAAACTTGTTTGATGCCATATTCTTCGACCAATTCTGTAACATGCTTGTTGGCGAAAGGAGTTCCATTATCAGTGATGATTCGTTTAGGAACACCAAACCTGCATATTATGTACTCTTTGATGAAGGCTGTGATCGTGACTCCTGTGGTGCTTCGAAGAGGAACGGCTTCAACCCATTTGGTGAAATATTCAGTTGCAGTGATGATGTATTCATGCTGCTTCGAAAATACTGGATTGATTTTCCTGATAATGTCCAGTCCCCGGCTATAAAAGGGCCATGGACTATTCACATAGTTCAATGGGAGACAAGGAGTGTGAATGAGATTACCATGGACTTGGCATTGATGGCATCTTTGAACGTGCGCAGCTGCATCATCTTCCATGGTCGGCCATTAATATTTCTCATGAACCTGGAGAAATAATTTCTTCTTTCCTTGATGCTCTGTATCGTGCATTTCTTTCAGAATTGTTGGGATTTCATGCTCGGCTAAGCATCTCAGTAGATTTCCACCAAAACTTCTGTGATATAAGATCCCGTCGAGGAAAACAAATCTCTTAGCTCTCTGAATGATATTGATTGTTTCTTTCTTTTCCTGTGGCAACTCATTGTCCTGGAGGTACTTGATGTAAGGCTCCCTCCAGTCCTCAGTGTGATGAGAGGTTAAAGCTTCCAAGTGATGGGGAGGCGTTTGACAGTTGGAACATAACTTTTGCAGAGTTCTTGATTGAACCTCCATGGAATGCTAATAGTATCCCATTCTTTGAAGCTTTAGGTAAAGTGTTACCACCAGCGTCTGCCCACATGTTTCTTCATGAATGCGCTTGAGATGCTTGTCTGCTTTGCCAAGTCCAAGGCATCGTGATAAAGACCCATCAGAGTTTCGATAGTATAATGCTCCGTGAAGTAAGAAATAATTCTTCAATTATTTGAGACTGACTTTCCCTTCTGAAAGAGAACTGCTCAATTCGTGAATAATAGGTGCTCTCCAATCATCTGCTTGAATATCTTCAACCTGAGCAAGCCATGTAGATGAAACATCATGTCTCTGCACAGTGATTGTCTTCTCTGATCCTTCAAATTGCAGCTTAGAGGCGAGAGTTGCTAGACAGTCAGCATGCCTATTGTTGGTTCGCCCAGTATGGATGATCGTTGCATTAGCGAAGTAGGTTAATAGCCGCTGGGCTTCAGCTCTGAAGGGAAACAACGTGATTTCCTTAAGGGAGTACGTTCCATTCATTTGATTGACCAGTAGTTTTGAATCTCCCCTTATCTAGATATGTGTTGCTCCTGCTTGCTTGGCCAGGGATAATCCCAATAATAAGGCTTCATATTCTGCTGAATTGTTAGTGCAGTTGAAATATAGCTTGAATAAATGTGAGAAAACCTCACCGGATGGAGAGACAAGTACTATGCCTGCTCCCCCAGTGTCGTTGCTAGGGGTGGAGGAACCGTCAAAGTACATAATCCATGTCTCTTCTTTGATGATCAAGATGTCTGGAAACTCACCAGGTACGTATTCATGTAGTACTGTTGCATCATCTCCCGGAAAAGTAGCGAGTAAGTCTACTACTGCTTTCCCTTTGATTGCTCTTGGTGGCGTACATGCTATGTCAAATTCTGACATCTGAAGTAACCATTTTGCTGGTCTTCCTATCAAGGATGGCTTTGATAGTAGAAACTTTATAGGGTCAGCCTTGGAAACAAGCACGACTTTGTTGGATAGCAAGTAGTGCCTAAATTTCTGGATTGCATGCACTAACGCCAAGCATGCTCTTTCAGCCTTCGGGTATCGGAGTTGATCATCTCGCATTGTATGACTGAAGTATTAGATCGGTCGTCTGATGCCTTCATCGTATTCTTGAGCAAGGAGTGCTCCGATAGCGACATCACTGGATGCCGTATAAAGTATCAGCGGTCGACCTTGCACTGGAGACTTCATGATAGCAGGTGATAACAATATCTGCTGTATTTTCTGGAATGCTTCTTGTCGAACGGTTTTCCAGGTGAAGCTTGCTCCTTTCTTCAATTTAGGGGTGAACGAAGCAATAAGCTGAGCTAATCCAGGAATGAAGCGTCGAATATAATTTACCTTGCCCATAAAACTTTGGAGTTCTTTCACAATGCGCGGAGGAGGCATGGTGGTAATAGCTTCCGTCTTATCTGGATCGACCTTAATTACTTCTGCCATGACCAGAAATCCTTGAAACTTTCCGGAGGAAACACCAAAAGCGCACTTTAGAGGGTTCATTTTTAATTTGTATTTTCTGCATCTTTCAAAGACTTGTCTCAGAACTTGGAAATGAAATGCTCGAGTCTTCGATTTCACCACGACATCATCAACATAGTATTCCACTTGCTTGTGCATCATGTCGTGGAATGTGGAAGTCATGGCTCGCTGATAGGTAGCACTGGCACTCTTTAATCCAAAAGGCATCACAGTGTAGTGGAAGTTCCCAATGGGAGTACGAAATGCAGTCTTGTTGGCATCATGCTCGTACATCTTGATCTGGTTGTATCCGCTGTAGCTATCCATAAATGAGAACATACCTGACCATTGGTTTCATCCACGAGCATGTCGATATTGGGTAAAGGAAAGTCATCCTTTGGACAACATTTGTTCAGATTCCTGAAATCAACACAGCATCATATTTGACCATTCTTCTTCTTGATGGGAACAATATTTGCCAGCCATATTGGATGTTGAATAGGTTTGATAAACCCTGCTGCTAATAATTTCTGAACCTCGGCCTTGATTTGTTCTTCGACTTCGTGTCTGAACTGTCTTGGTGGTTGTTTGACGGCTTTGGAACCATGGGTAATGTGCAGATGATAAGTAACCAATTTACCGTCTAGACCAGACATTTCTTCATACGTCCACGCGAAGATATCTTGATACTCTTTCAGTAGTGCTATTAACTCCGTCCGTTCCTCTGGTGACAGTGCTGAGCTAATTAGAATCGGCTTTGGATCGTCCTTCGTTCCGATATGGATCGTTTCGAGATCATCAGTGGTGGAGTCAGTGCCGTCTTGTAATTATCTAGGAGCATCTTGAATCTCTTCTTCGAGTGATGATTCACTCTGACATGATTCTTTAGGGCGGGCAGACTCTTCATCATTCTCCCCTGTTAATTGCTAATCCTTGCGCCGGTAAATGATTCCCCCATCCGCATCGTGACTGGTGATGAACTTAGATTCATGAGTTGCAATCTGATCCTTGCGGCGCTTAATTGGTGTAGCAGATAGCTTAGCCGTCGTGATGCCTGAGGACGATGGCTTGTCTGCAACCTTTTCGATGGACTCCCAATTTGGGAGTGGAGCACTGTAAACCTTATTTGGTGGTCCGGGGATGTTCTTCTGGGACTCAAGGAATTCAGCGTCATAGACTGGGGCGTAAGGAGATGATGAAGCCGCAATGCGAACAATTTTTTTGTTAATTAAAGCTTTCATGCATTGATGGTGTGTTGAAGGAACCACCTTGTTGTCATGAAGCCACGGTCGTCCGAGTATCATGTGATAGTCAGGCTCTTGCTCGATCATGTGGAACTTGTCTTTTGATTGAATAGGCCCCACCTTCAGGTCCATGTATGCTTATCCATATGTATGGATCTGGCTTCCTTCAAAACCTGTCATCAAGATGGGATGACGAACGATCTTGTTCCGTGGAAACTTGGCCACCTTGAGAGTCTTCATGGTGATAATATTTGAAGAAGCGCCTGTATAAACGAGAGCTCTTTTGAATTCAGAGTCTTTGATAAAGTCGGTTATGTACAGGGCTCGGTTATGTCCTTTTTCTGCCATGCGGTCCTCTTCTCCAAAGGTGATGTTGTTGATTGAATGCTCAGACATCATGAATGTTTCTTCAACTACTGGAGTTGAGGGAACAAATGGTACCTCGGATGATATCTGGTTGAGTGTAGAAAACGTGTTCGTTCGCTGCTTCCTGGAAAATTGCAAGAGTTCACATAAGCCTTCGACCAACTGTGTCACCTCCTGGTCTACTGATGCCTCATAAGTAGTGAAATTGTTGATTTGACGGTCACCGTGTGACGAGTCAGTCCCCTGCGTTGGGACTTCCGAAGCGGAGATTCTGGCTAACTCGGATGTTAGCTTGATGAGGGAATCGAGTATGTGGTTCATCATATCCTTCATCGGATCCATATTCCTAGTGTGGATCTCTAGAATTCCTTCTAACTCATTTAGAGTTGGGACTCTTTCGTCTTCCGTGCTGCCAGACATATCGTTAGAAGGAGGATCATTCCCGTTTGGAAGATTCTGGATTGAGTTTGAAGTAGTTGGGTTGGTCCTAAGACCAACCATCTTGTGAGAGCTTGAGGTTGTAACCAAGATAATGATCTCCCACTGTGGTCTCCAATCTGTAGATGGGGAAAAATGATTTGATGGTTTTTGCGGAATCGAGGAGAAAACCGTGCGGAGGAGATTCCTTGAACCGAGCAAAATGTTCAACCTCACACAGATGCACCGCTGTGAAGGGGGTGCTTTGAATTCGAGAGATAAATCTGTAGTACTCCGGCCTAGACCAAGACAATGGCCGTTCTAGAGTAAATTCGGTCACAAGAGATGATGGGTTGATCTGTAGGAGGAAAGCTAAGAAATGTGTGGAATAAATGGTAATCAAAGATTGTAGGTGTGTTGTGAATTCTGAATAAGATAAGCTCTGAATGATTGAAATTACCCAGTTGAGAGTAATTGCTCAATTGATGAGTGAGGCGTGAAATCGTCGTTGATTTCGTTGCTGCCATTGTTGTTTCAATCATGATTCAGAGACTTATTTATATTGCTGAAACTGTAGATACCATGATCCCATGAAGTGTCACAGTTGATGGAGTAAAAGAGTGGAGAGATGGAAATAGCGTTTGAAACCAGTTGTGCTCATAGTGCGGAGACTTGGTTGATTTTCCACCCACTACTTTGTTAACTCCTTCAACTGATTGCACGACTTGCTTACATTCCATCGTGTGTTCGAACACACGTGCCGTAGACCGCCAGACCAAAACCCTACTTGATATCCCCCAAATGACACGATTGATGTCTCGTGGTTAATTTAGTCAGTTGTTGATTTCATGACTTCGTGGGACGATGAGTCCACGTATTCGCTGAGTTAAACATGATTTGGTAAAATATTCTGCAACTTATGAATTAAGCGCGTCTACTGAGACAGTGATAGGATCCTCACGTTGAGGTGATCAAGTGTTGCTCGATAATTTGTTTAATATTGATAGTTCCAAAATTCGTTGATTTGAGTAAATATTGCTCATCTGATGAATTATTGGCAGTGTGACCAAAATAAAACATTAATTAAAGTGTTGGTAGTTGAACCGAGCATAATTAATAAGAATACTGATCATGAGATCATTGCAAAATTATTAGTGTTTGAATCTGGAATCATGATCCTTGGATTCAGAAACCCTAATTTGATAAATTGATGACCAATTGATGGTTTATTTGAAAACTAACCATGGAATGAAGGAGAACCGGCTACATGGAACCGTGGATCGACCATGAAATTCTCATATGCTCGCATGAGAAAAAACTAAGACTTCCTTGAAGAGTTGGTGAGTTGATGAAAGAATGATTAAATACCGGTTTAATCATTTATTGAATTATTGATGGGTTCAGTATTAGGTGATAAAACCTAATCAATTATGAAAAGGTGAGGGACCAACCAAGGGATCATGAAACCGGCCCTAGGTAGTCACGGGATCAAATGATGATCGCTCTGTCAAATTCTGAAATTATTTGGAGAGTTTTGGACCCAATACGTGCAATTGCGCAAATTAGGTCAAATTGTGAAAACACGTGGGACTGGCTCATTGCGAGCCAAAAAGCCAACCCTAGTCAGTCAAGGTAACATTCTTTCGTCGTTGAGACGTCCGTGTCTCAGTCCTGAGAATTTTGATATTTTCTGGTGCACGTTTGAGCGACCATTTGAGAAAATATGAAACATTTAGGTTTTTTTTTTATAAAACTGTCAAAACTTCATCGGATGAAGGAAAATAATGAAAAAGTGATAGAATTATGAAGTGTGGGACCGGTCATGGCCAAGGCATGGCCGGCCGGCCAAGGGAGCCATCCCACACGTTTTTTCATAATTTTTGTAATATTTTTCATGATTTTAGGGAAATATGATAGAACGAATGAGTTTTGCCAAAATTAAAGAGTTTTTGTTGAAATCAAGGAGTTTCCATGAGATGAAGGAAACATAAAAAATAATAAAAAATAAAATAAGGGACATGTGGGCGTGTGGGACCGGCTTGGAGCATGGTTGGCCGGCCAGGGCCCGGTCCCGTGTGTTTTCCCTAATTTTATGTATTATTTCATGATTTGAAGGAATTTTCATAATTTGAAGGAAATATCATGAAATCAAGGAATTTCATGGGATTATGAAAACATGAAAAATATGCTAATAAAAAGTGGGATGTGTGAACCACCAAGGGTTTGGCCGACAGGCCATGGCCCGTGCACACGGGTTTCCCTAATTTTTATTATTTTTCATGGGACCAAGGAAATATCATGAGATTAAGGAGTTTTCATAAAATTAGGGCAATAATAATAAAATAATAAGGAACCATGAGGTGTGGGGACGGTTGAGACCAAGGCATGGCCGGTTGGCCAATGGTCGCGCGAAGGAAGCACCATGAAATTGAGGAGTTTCCTCAAAACAAAGGATATTTGTTCAAGTGAAAGGTTTTTCATGAACTCAAGAAAAACAACAAAAATATGATAAAAATATGAAACTGGTGTGGGATTGACCACGGCAAAGTCGGTCGGTCAATGGGTCCATGCTCCCAGCACCTTGGTCAATTTTTAATTATTTGTTATTTTTTCATCCTATTTTGCATAGGTTCATCGTTTCGTCGTATTTTTAAATACTCGTTCGTGCGGTGATTGTTAATGCATCATTGTAGAATACACTTGCACCATTTGAAACAGGGCTTACTCAGAGGTAGCTCTGATGCCCGTGTGTCGAATATTTATTTCTAACCCATGGATTTCTGCTGGGAAGAACCATGGTTTGCGTAATGAAATATCTGCGAAAATATTTGAATATTTTCAGAAATTCTGCGGATGAATCCAAGAATTTAGGAATAATTAATTTATGACTTTACACTAGCAGAGTAAGCTGTCTAGGAGCATTAATTATTCTGATATGAGCTTGATGAAGCTTCATATACTTTATATAGTCAGGGTAAACTCGTTGTTTATATCCTGAAAACGTTATCGCTCTATACTAGCAGAGCAAGCTGTCTATGAGCCGTCCATCCTGTGATACTATATATAAATAATTACTGAAGTGTTCAGTATTCATGAGATATGCCGTTGTCCAGTTGTGCGACTACATATCTACATGTACTCTGAGAGAAAGTATTCTCAATCAGAGAATTTGATGAGAGAACCGTGTCTCAATATTCACGTCTGACTGCTGGATCAGAGGTTTGTATAATTATGGGTTTACGATTTTAGCCTTTGTCTAAAATCCACCATCTACACTAACTAATTCAAGTTGTCTCCATATATAGGAGGAACTATCAAAAACTATCTTAAGTTGCCTCCAGAATACAAAGGAAATCAGTACCAGTTTCTTCCAAAAGCACAATTCATTGCAGAACATAATGGGAACAGCTAGCACTAGGATGTCTTCAGAACCAACAAGCATTAGGAATATGAAGGCATAGATGCACAACAGTTTTCAAGTAATTTTTTTCTGCATCAAACTAATTTTTTCTTTAAATATGAAGGCAACTAGTACCAGTTGTTTCCAAAACTGGGAACAACTAGCATAAGTTGCCTCCAGAAAAAGTTGTTTTCCAAATTTGTAGTAAAATAACATTTCCTATAGAATGTTTACAGAGATACACTCCATAATAACTACTTCCTATAGTTGTCTCTAAATAACTACTTATTAATTCAGTTCTAATTCAATGAATAACTACTTCCTTTAGAATAAAATCATAACAAGATAGATGCGCATATACAACTAATAGAATACACCATTTCTAAATCCACACTGACTCTACTAGAACTCAGAGAATTGATACCCCTTGTACAACTCTACAAGACCACATAAACCCTCAAACAGTCACATTCATTTATGCTTCAATAACTGAATCAATAACTACTAATTCAACACAGTAAATCAGCATACACTCCGTTAGAACCATTACAATTCATCAATTATTTGAAGATTGAACAATGAAACAAAAACCACCCAGAAACCATGAACCATTCAATGAACAATGAACAGTTTATGAAACAGTTATGCTTCAATAACCTTCAAACACTCACAGAAGATGCAGAAAATTTGAAAATCATGTATGAAACAGTTATTCATCAATAACTTAATCAATAACTACCAACTCAATGAAGATTATCAATAACTACTAAATCAATAACCTAAATCCATACACTAACTGAATCAAAAAACAATGATAAAAGTTTTTTTTTTACCTTTCTAATTCCAACGGAAGACTTCTATTTCTTTATCACCAACAGAATCAGTCGATTTAGTTGATTTTCATCACATGCAACATGAAATCGAAGCAAATTAGTAAATATCATTAACGGCTGAAAATAAAAATCAATTTTTTTCAACAATTTTTTGAATAAAATCATTTCTGAAACCCTAAAAGATCGAATTCAGATGAAGATTAAACTGAATCGAAACACAAACAACATAAATTAGTATGTTTACCTTCGATTTTTGTTGTTTCTGTTCAATGCATCTCTGAAATCAACTGAAATCCATTTTTCTTTCGGTTTTCAGTTGTTTTTGTTCTTCTAAATCAAAAAACACTTCAGATCTACAAAGTTTCTTTCGTTTTCTGATGATTTTTTTAGAAGTTTTGCGGTGATTTCTACTTTTTTTAGGATTTGTTTTCTTCAGTTCTTCCTCTGAAATTGAGAGAGAGAGGGGGAGAGAAAGAAAGAAATGGGTTGAAATGAAAAATTGTCAGCTGATTAATGATGCTGCAACGATTATTCTTTTTTATTGAAGGGCTTTTCAGTAATCTTGCTATCCGGGTTTGGGCCATTTCTACACTAGGGGTGTTTGTATAAGTTGATAAGGGTATTTTGAAAGGGGCCCTATAGTAAGGGTATTTAAATAATCTTCCCAAAATAAAATGGTGATGGATATAAAATTTTGTTTTCATTTATCTTTTTATCATAAATTATTAAAAAGACCAAACCCTTTAAGTCATTCCAATTGTTGACACATATACCGTAACGTGGAGGGATGCATATGGTGCTATTTTGGAGTACAATTTTGTGCACACTCCTTTAAAAAGTGTGCACAAAAAAAAGTATTTCTATTGGTTGGACTAACTGGATTGCCAACTATCTATTAAATTGTGTTTTTGTTTTTGGTTTAATTTTATTAAAAACTAAAAAAGGCAAATAATATATATTACATCCTGAAATTTAGTGATTTCAATAAGGAAATAAGTTGATTAGTTATACACGGGATCACCGATTTTCATTATTAGTGGCAGGAGGGAGAAAGTGGTGGTCGGTGGTCTCTTCGCGAGATTGAATGAAGTAGCTGTATTACACGAGCTACAATAACTCGTATAGAATACTCATTGTAATTAGGTCCAGTGAATTAAAATTTCTGATCACTTGTCCAATGCTAGGTCTAGTAAGTTAGTTAATCTAGCTATTCGATTAGTTAAGCATAATCAATTCAATCTTTGATAGTTAGTTATGGAACCATTATTTCCAGTTGCTCAACCGGATTTTTTTTCTCTTTCGTATTCTTGAAAGAGAGCATCTCTTGTTAAATCCCTCAACCTAGGTTTATAAACTCTTGTCTCTATAATCTTTCCGAGTCTTGGTCGTTTATATAAGCAGGACAATCTGCCAAATTCTTTGGTTGTTGCAACATTAAAACCTTGATCAACCTGAAGCTAATGAGCATCGCCGTTAAAACCTTTGTTTCGTGTACTACTATCTCTTATTATTCTCTGATGCCAGGACTTACATCTAGATTATTCAGTTAATTAATGCGGAAATCATTGTAGACATCCGCAAACCATTGCCGTAGAAGTTATCTGAGTTACACTTGTATGGATGGATAACTAATTACCTTGTTTCCTATTTGAAATCGCGACATTTTAGGATATAAATATTATTTTTAATCAATAGTTAACAGTTGGTTTAAATGGACCAATTGGATTAATTTGTTTTGTGCACACTCTTTAAAGGAGTGTGCACAAAATTGGACTCAGCTATTTTGGCACCCATACACATGCTTGAGGCTATCAAACAACCTATAAAGGCCCTACTTTGTAACATGGACAGACTCATAGTGTTGAAAACACTCTAATTAAGGTTTCTAGAGTTATTAGAAGTAACATATTTGTGATTTCTAACTATAATTAGTTGGATTAAACTGCAGAAAACTTTGGAGTCTTACATATACACTCTGGTTAGGTGGAATCGTATACAAAGACAACGTTCATGAATGGCTAGCCGAAACTAGCCAACTGAACTATAAGCTTGAGAATTTTCATATAACACTTAAGACTTTAATATGGAGTCACAATCATGTGATCAAATATGTCCATAGTGTTTTTAGATATTGTCCAAATGCTAATTATCTCACATAAATAATTTTATGTGCATTTGAAATTATTCGACAGGGCAAGTACGTGTACTTTTAAACCTTGTTCGTGAACATATTTGTCATGGTACGTGTACTTTTAAACCCTTAAGACAAATTAGAGTTCCAGAATATACACAAATTTTCTGGTATGTGTACCGGACAATTATTTTTCAGCACGCGTACTGGTTTGCATACCATTCCGGATTCACGAGTTCACAGAATTTTTAAGGTATGCATACTGGTATGCGTACCAAAAAGTTGATGTCGACATATAGCTACTCTGGTACGTGTAGTAGGTACATGTACTACGGTTCCGGACGTATAACAGTTTTCCAGATTGTAAGACTGGTTTGCATACTGTCTTGTATCTGAAAATAATAATAGTTCTATATTTCTCTCTAGATCAATTCAGAACATTCACAAATAACATCAATGACACATATCACTGTTCTAGGCTATTTTCCAATGATATATAGTCTTGAATCATAATTTAAATTACTAACAATTTGTCCTTAACCGAAATTCATCAAGTACGAACAAATGTTCATTAAGCTTAGTCATATATATTTCGAGAACTAATTACAAGATAAACTTGACTCGAAATTCTTGATATGCTTATGAGTCTAATTAGTTACGCAACAATGTCTCATAGATAGAAAGATGATTATAACTAGATAAAAATGCGGGGGTATAAAAACCACACCCAATAATTCGTTTGAGAATATGAGAGGACTTACTCCAATATACTTTCTAGAGAATCAACTAGACAGTCATACTCAATCTAGAGAAAAGTATATACAAGAGTTTATATCTCTAACTCTTAATTCAATCTGCAATCAGAAAATAGAAATTTGAGAGCCTAATTGAATATAAGAGAAGTAACTTGAAAGGTACCAAAGACCATTGTTCAAGGATCAATCAATTTCAATCAACAACCAAAGGTTGGATTTCCTAATTGATCGATATAATGCACAACTTATGATATTTCAATTATATAACAAAATATAACGCGGAAAAGAAATAAGACAAACACCAAAATTTTGTTAACGAGGAAAACCGCAAATGCAGAAAAACCCCGGGATCTAGTCCAGCTTCGAACATCACACTATATTAAGCCGCTACAGACACTAGACTACTACCAATGAACTTCAGACTGGACTGTAGTTGAACCCTAATCAATCTCACACTGATTCAAGGTACAGTTGCGTTCCTTACGCCTCTAATCCTAACAGGATACTATGTACTTGATTCCCTTAGCTGATCTCACCCACAACCAAGAGTTGCTACGACCTAACGTCGAAGACTTAATAAACAAATCTGTCTAACACAGAAAAGACTATTGGAATAGATAAATTTTTCTCCCACAAAAATACCTATGAGTTTTGTTCCGTCTTTTGATAAATCAAGGTGAACAGGAACCAATTGATAAAATGGTCTTATATTCCCGAAGAACAGCCTAGTATTATAAGTCACCTCACAATAATCTTAATCGATTAACGAAACAAGATATTATGGAATCACAAACGATGAGACGAAGGTGTTTGTGATTACTTTTCTATCTTGCCTATTGGAGATATAAATCTCAATCCAATCTTACGATTGCACTCAATCATGATAGAAACAACAAGATCAGATCACGCAACTACAGAGAAAATAGTTAGGTCTGGCTTCATAATCCCAATGAAGTCTATAAGTCGTTAACCTACAGGGTCTCGTGAGAAACCTAAGGTTAAAGGAGAATCGACTCTAGCTATGCAACTAGTAACACACAGAAGTGTGGGGATTAGGTTTCCCAGTTGCTAGAGTTCTCATTTATATAGTTTTCAAATCATGGTTTGCAGTCTAAGTTACCTTGGTAACAAAGCATTCAATATTCATTGTTAGATGAAAACCCTGATTCAACCAAGCTAATATGTTTCAACCGTTAGATCGAACTTAGCTTGTTACACATAAATGGAATGTACCCTCATTTAGATTTATGTAACCGTACCTAAACGTGTACACCATGTTGGCTCAGCAATAGTTAATCGAGGTTAGCCATATGGTCACTCTCATATCAACCTTGTTCATCTTTAATATAACTAGTTCAAATGACTCAAATGAAACTAGTCAAAGAGTTTTTCATATTCTCATAGAAGTATATAAGAACACAATTGAAGAAAAATAGGGGTTGCAGAAAAACCTCGGGATCTATTTGAAAAGATTTCATTCCTTATTATATAAATGTTTAAGTTCATGTACACAACCGATTTTAGAACTTTAACCTTCAAGTATGCAAACGGGTACGCATACTTGAAATACCCGGACCAAGATTGGGTTTCGCCAGTACGCAAACGGGTACGCGTACTTCCAATCCCAGCAGAAATATTCGTACATGAACCTTACGCCAGTACGCAAACGGGTGCACATACTTAGGTTCCCAGATTTCTCAAGCCAACAGGTACGCGTACGGGTACGCATACTATGGTTCCCGGACATGGATTACATATGTGCAAGAGTACACAACATGTCATATCCAATAATTGGTTAAGTGTTCTAAACTCTTATTTCAATCATTGAAACTTTCTTAGAGGATGATAATAGATATTTTCACACACTATTAGCATCAAAGCAATTTTCAAGTTATTGAAATAATCATAACGAAACATTTCAAGTCTACACCAAATGATTATATCACACAAACCATGTAAGATGTTACTCGGAAATTTTCACATGATCATCTTTTGACTTGCGTCAAGAATATAAGATGAACTTGGTCGAAGCGAAATCTTGCCAACATATATTCTGAGAAATATGTAACCGAGTTAAACTCAGCTCGAAATCTCAAATGTGTATAATAGAAAGCTATATCGTAACACGACTTTTGTATCAATATAGGAGATACAGTAGAAATAGACTTTCCAAGTGATATATGAGTTTCAGTCTCCACATACCTTTTGTTGATGAAGTTCCACAAGCTCTCCTTAGTAGTTACTCATCTTCAAATGATGAACGTCGTGAAGTCTAAGGCTCAACTACACAATCTATGTCCTAGTCCGAGACATCTATAAGTAGACTAGAAATCAAGACTTATAGTTTTGATCACTAACATTGACAAACATGCTTGAGATAGCAACGCATGCGATTTCGACCGAGCACTGCTCTAAAAATATCCCTTTTTGTCAATTTTAGTGAAAAAACTATCAATACATATGGATTACAAAATAAATAAAACTTTATAGATTCTTATCCAAATGCTTGATCTCCTTGGCATCTTCAACACGACTCGAAATCTTCGTCACTTCCAAGTACTCCATGATTCTAAACTTGTTCAACTCAGCATCATAGTTGTTGAAGATCCGTAGCGATAACAATGAGAAAACAAATGTTCTCAATCATTGTTATACAATGCCATAGTATCATTACACAACATCAAAGTTCAATTGTATCACAACTTTGACCACAATACTTCATCTCGATATGAAAACCACTCCCCCTTGCATAATGATCGGTAAGCCATATGTATTTGTAGTATGAAAGTACACATTAATTCTCCCCCTTTTTGTCAATATAAATTGGTAAAGGTACGAAAACTAGTGGGATCCTCATGAAATTTTCATAGAGATTCTTCATGACCAAAAGAGAATAACATACCAACTTATTTAGATGCAATCATATAGCCGAAGCTAAATGCATTCATCAAGGATTTTATAAAGATACATGATAACTACTATAATATTCCACAGTCGTACTCCCCACAAAGATTTGGCAATTAAGCACAAGTTCAAAAAGAACTCTCCCCCATAAAATTTCATTCCCGAAAGAACAACAAGAGTGACCTTACTTTTACGAGAAAAGAAGGATTTCTTTGGACATAATAAAATCACATGAAATATAAATTTGTATCAAAAACCTCAATTGAATTAATCACAAGGAAAATGATTAATTCAATTGGCCATGCTCAACATAAGAGAACTTAAGGAGCAACACAGTATATATACAAAGATGTGGATCATGAAAAGACCAATACTGCGGAATAAACAAAGATTAATTATATTTTTCATCACTATTTGCACAATGACATATAATAGACTTAATCTTTGTAAACAAAAGTTCATCATTTCTTCCATCAATATTTGCATAATTACATAAAAGGCTTAATTTTTGTATTCAAAAGTTCATTCTATCTTTTATCAATACTTTCATACCAACATAATAGAGAAAATTTTTGAACAAGTATGGGATAGACAAGGTTCACGGACATAAACAACATATCCCGTAACAATTTGTAATATATGAAACCATAAAGATTAATACTGCAAAGATCATCTTCCAAATAAATTATAATTTAAATAAATAAATCTAAAATATTGAAGATGAAAACGTTGGACATAGCTATGTGTACTCACAATAATGGTTATTCCAAACCCTAGTAATCCTTCTTAAAAACACAAGAATAAAATTCTCGTAAGAAGTTTTCTAGACAAAATCAAAAACAACTCTAAAATAAAATCGATAAAGTACCACAAAGCTAGTCATCATCTTCATCATCGGAGACCATAAGAGTGGCTTGAATCCTTTCCATGTCATCCTTGATTTCTGGAAACTTAGTAGAAATCACAAGTAATTGTTCTTTCACACACTTTACATTGGCACTAATCTTATCAACACATTTGAGAATTTGATGAAGAATATTCATGGAGGTGGAATCACATGTGCCATCAAGTGTGTCGCTTCTTTGTCTCTTGCAAGCGTTTTCCTTCATAAGTTTGAAAGTACAAGGGCGGACTAGCTTGAGAGTTCCAATAGATTTCCCAATCGGGTCTATAGAGAAAGTGCAACAAATTCGCTCAATCAAGCAAGGATATCCTAACTTCTTGTTGGTAGACGTCATCGACATCATTTGATATATGATGAACCCACAAATTTCGAGACCTTGAGTTCCCAAAATAAGAAAATAGATCAACTCTGCAAACTCACGACTCCAACAAGAATTCTCAATCGTGGAGGGACAAAGATTTGATATACCAAGTTTACCAAAGGACATCAAGGCAAGATTAAGATTATTTGTAGGAAACTTTCCTTCATTCCATACAACACTCTTACCACAGAGACCAATAGAGATGGTTTCATAAGAAGATCTTTCATGACTAGGTCTTGGAAGGCGAAAACTCCCCAAGGGGATATTAGTAATTCTTGAAATCAACTCTCTATTTACATGAATCCTTTGTCTATTAACCATGGTCTTGAATTCCATGTCGTCATGATTAACATCATAGATGTTAGCATAGAAGATTCTTGTAAGAGTGTCAAAACCTTTACCAAGACCATCAAAGATGTTTCCATGGTTGAATTTTTCAAAAAAAATTAAATCCTTTTTATGTCCACTAGAAAAATCCAATTTCTTTTCTAGAATAAATCCATTAGATGAAATCCTTTCAAAAATTCTAGCACAATAATCATTGACAAATCTAATCCTAAGAGAATTTTGATCTATAGGAAAATTCATGCTAGAAGATGAAGAACCCAATTTTTTTGAAATTATTTTTGAAACCTTGAAATTCACCATGAGATCTAGAAATTGGAAAGAAAAGAGGAGGAAACCACTTACTTGGAATGAAACTTGAACACCCTTTTCTTATTTTTTTCTCCAAAGATGATTTAATGGAGGAAATTCATGAACCCTAGAATGTTCAAGTACGCGGACAAGATGGGAGAAGGAAGAAGGTACGCGTACAACTTCTTTATATACTCTCTGATGGGCTTAGACCCATTTATGAACATCGACCCACAAGGAAAATATAGTATTTCTTTGATGTTCGAACACCAAGGTAGTGCAACTCGTAAAAAACAAACATTCGTGTGAAAAGAAGGTACAGTAGAAAGCTTATTCAAATATCTCAAAAGGACATAATAAAATATTAACCCAAAAATACACAATACAAACCATTTCTTGCCCCATCTCAAGATATATACAAATGGGGTAGTGCCAAGAAAGTTACCAAGTGGCAAGATGTGCAGAGAGATCCTCATGCACCATTTCTGGTTGATATTTGTGAGCAGTACCAGTGATATAATCATAGTAATGATGTTAATCAGGGTTAACAGAGCTTTCTATCTTTGTTTTCATATGAACATAAAGGAGATTTTTTCGATATCTTAAGCCAGTATCAACACCACACTTGTGTTGATAATATGTTTAGTTCATACATCATGATTGCATGATTTGACATGTACCGAACTTTTATCGGATCGATTATTTTTCTTAGATGTATTAAGATTTTCTAAGAATGTTTTCAAATGCTCTAAATAGATCTTTTTCAATTGATCCATCACTATAGTATTCCTCAAAAAGATTAAGAGTTAATCTAGTGAGTTTCCATATTTTTTAGCGTAAAGAACGTTTTCTCAACTTTCCTTTCTTTTTAATTTTTCCTTTAGATTGTTTCACATCATCTAAGTTTTCCAAAGTCTTAGATGTAATTGGATTATCATGAGAACCCATAGGTTTGATCCACAATAATCTTTGAACAATTTTTAAGAAGTTCTGGCGTGCATTACAGATGCCAAGAGCAAGTTTCCCAAAAAAAAAATCCCATGAGGGAAAACTTTAAAGGATCGGTCAAACACAAACTTATTAGGTTTATAGTTTTTTCCTTCTCTGATACCAATTGAAAATTCGGGGGGTATAACAACCAAACCCAACAATTCATTTAGCAATCTGAGAAGACTTACTCCAATATACTTTCTAGAGAATCAACTGGACAGTCAGACTCAATCTAGAGAAAAGTATATACAAGAATTTATATCTCTAACTCTTAATTTAATCTGCAATCAACAAATAGAAATTTGCGAGCCCGATTGAATATAAGAGAAGTAACTAGAACAGTACCAAAGACCAATGTTCAAGGATCAATCAATTTCAATCAACAACCAAAGGTTGGATTTCCCAATTGATCGATACAACGCACAACCTGTGATATTTCAATTATATAACAAAATATAAAGCGGAAAAGAAATAACACATACATCGGAATTTTGTTAACGAGGAAAACTGTAAATACAGAAAAACCCCAGGACCTAGTCCAGCTTCGAACACCACACTATATTAAGCCGCTACAAACACTAGCCTACTACCAATGAAATTCAGACTGGACTGTAGTTGAACCCTAATCAATCTCACAATGATACAAGGTACAGTTGAATTCCTTACATCTTTGATCCCAGCAGGATACTATGCACTTGATTCCCTTAGCTGATCTCACCCACAACCAAGAGTTGCTACGACCCAATGTCGAAGACTTGATAAACAAATCTTCTCACACAAAAAAAGTCTATTGGAATAGATAAATTTGTCTCCCATAGAAATACCTATGAGTTTTGTTCCGTCTTTTGATAAATCAAAGTGAATATGAACCAATTGATAAACTGGTCTTATATTCCCGAAAAACATCCTAGTATTATCAATCACTTCACAATAATCTTAATCGATTAATGAAACAAGATATTGTAGAATCACAAACGAAGAGATGAAGGTGTGTGTGATTACTTTTCTATCTTGCATATCGTAAATATAAATCTCCATCCAATCTTACGATTGCACTCAATCCCGATAGAAACAACAAGATCAGATCACACAACTACATAGAAAATAGTTGGGTCTGACTTAACAATCCAAATGAAGTCTTTAAGTCGTTAACCTACATGGTCTCGTGAGAAACCTAAGGTTAAAGGAGAATCGACTCTAGCTATGCCACTAGTAACACACATAAGTGTGGGGATTAGGTTTCCCAGTTTTTAGAGTTCTCCTTTATATAGTTTTCAAATCAGGGTTTGCAATCTAAGTTACCTTGGTAACAAAGAATTCAATATTCACCATTAGATGAAAAACTTGATTCAACCAAGCTAATATCTTTCAACCGTTAGATCGAACTTAGCTTGTTACAGACAAATGGAATGTACCCTCATTTAGATTTATGTAACCGTACCTAAACGTGTACACCATGTTGGCTCAACAATAGTTAACCGAGGTTATCCATATGATCACTCTCATATCAACCTTTTTCATCTTAATCATAACTAGTTCAAGTGACTCAAATGAAACTAGGTAAAGAGTTGTTCAATTGCTATATTCTCATAGAAGTATATAAGAACACAATTGAAGCAAAATCGGTTTGATTCACTCGAATCAATTCATGAACATTATAGCCAAGGTTTTCAAAGATTTCATTCCTTATCATATAAATGTTTAAGTTCATGTACACAACCGATTTTAGAACTTTAACCTTCAAGTATGCAAAAGGGTACGCATACTTGAAATACCCGGACCAAGATTGGGTTTCGCCAGTACGTAAACGGGTATGCGTACTTCCAATCCTAGCATAAATATTTGGACATGAACCTTACGCCAGTACGCAAATGGGTGCACATACTTAGGTTCCGGATTTCTCAAGCCAACAGGTACGCCTACGGGTACGCATACTATGGTTCCCGGACATGGATTACATATGTGCAAGAGTACACAACATGTCATATCCAATAATTGGTTAAGTGTTCTAAACTCTTATTTCAGTCATTGAAACTTTCTTAGAGGATGACTATAGCCTTTTTCACACACTATTAGCATCAAAGCAATTTTCAAGTTATTGAAATAATCATAACGAAACATTCCAAGTCTACACCAAATGATTGTATCACACAAACCATGAAAGATGTTACTCGGCAATTTTCACATGATCATCTTTTGACTTGCGTCAAGAATATAAGATGAACTTGGTAGAAGTAAAAGCTTGCCAACACATATTCCGAGAAATATGTAAGTGAGTTAAACTCAGCTCGAAATCTCAAATGTGTATAATAGAAAACTATATCGTAACACGACTTATGTCTCAATATAGGAGATAGAGTAGAAATAGACTTTCCAAGTGATAGATGAGTTTCAGTCTCCACATACCTTTCATTGATGAAGTTCCACAAGCTCTCCTTATTAGTTCTTCATCTTCAAATGATGAACGCCGTGAAGTCTAAGGCTCAACTACACAATCTATGTCCTAGTCTGAGACATCTATAAGTAGACTAGAAATCGAGACTTATAGTTTTGATCACTAACATTGAAAAACATGCTTGAAATATCAACACATGCGAGTTCGGCCGAGCAGTGCTCTAACACTTGAGAAATAGGTGGTTCAGTCTTTACTTACCTTTTGTTGAAGAAGTTCTCCAAAAGCTTCGGTTGATATTCGCCTTTAAATGGTAGAATGCAATGATAACTGTCGTGATGTCTATTTCTCAACTACACTTCTTTCCTAATCCGAGACTTAACTAATAGTAGACTAGAAATTAAGATATAATTTTGACAACAAGCTTGAGATAACAACACTTGTGAGTTCGATTGAGCAATACTCTAACAGATAAAGTATAATGTATATTGTTTTTTCAATCTGGAAACTTCCTGAATAAAGCTTAACATCATTCCAAGTTTTTATAATACAAGTTTCATTGGAGAACTTTGTAGAGTTAAGGACTATGTCATTTCTCATCTTCCATGTATTCCAAACAATACAAGATCCTAGAACAAAGCTTTCCCCTTCATCTTTTTGCCTTAACCAAAATTGAATAATTTCTTTAACATCAAAGTATTTGGCGGCATCGGAATATGAACTGCTGAATTATTAAGAACTTCTTTTGAAACATGGAAGCCAAAGAAAATATGCTCTCAACTTCATCTAAACGCAACACACATATTGGATCACTTAAGGGGATGAATCTGAAAAATATTCTTCTTAACTGCCATGACATTATGAACCATCTTCCACACAAACAACTGAATCCTTACTGCAATATGTAAAACTTTCTAGAAACTTTTCCAAGGGAATTCACTTATAGAGGAATTTCAAGGTTATTTATCTGCCAGGATTTAGTAACATGGCGTAGACGAAAAAAATTCCTGAAAACGTTTTAAGACAAATCAAGAGTCTTGAATTGTTGTATTACTTGATAAGTACAAATCACAAATTTTTTCCCCAATCCCTAGCGAAAATATTTCATTTAAAAGATTAATATTCCAATTCCTTGAATTAGGCAATATTAAATCAGAAACCATATGACTTGGTCAGAAAAATATCTAAGATTTTTTAATTTGTTATCGACAAATTCTGATCATGCATTTTATAAGCCTTGGGCAACCCTAACCTTGCAAGCCGGTTTTCGAGGTGCGTTGTAACACCCCAAATTCCGGGCTTGGATTTCGACCCAAATCCAAACCCAAAATCCGAAATGCTACTTTTAATAACAAACCTAGACTTCCACACTTGGCCCAAGTTTAAACAACTAATTCTTTATCTAAATTTTTGTTATGTTAAATTCATAAATTCGGTCGCAGCGGATATGTAAAAATTCCTTTAGGAACATCTAACCGTTAACTTGTCGTTAGTTTTAACCCACATGAATACTAAAGAATTTTAATTTACTATAAAAATTAATTTCACCGTTAAAATTTCTAGATTTAATCCAAAGGAATCACATGTTTAAGGAAGAATTATAAAACAAAAACAGACATCAGTTAACTCCAAGAATTTTTCTGAACCAAATTCAAATCCAAAAATTATTATGATTATACGTTCTGGATCCTAACCTAGCATAGTTCCATTAATAAATTTTATATAATTTTTAGATTATCTTAAGGACCTTTTGACCACAGTCAAATACGTAGTTGACCAGAACTGCAAAAAGGAAAAACAGAGATAGTCCATTTTATAAAAATCATATAAAATCACTAACAACTCCAATTCAGGTTTAGTTTACCATTTTGAAAAGTAAAAATGAATACCTTCGAGTTTACAGAATACATGAAAGTCTAAAACATAACATAGACTAATTTGAAAACAAGAACATTTCAATATAGTTGAATCTGTCAGAAAACGTTTTGATTTCTTACGGTGAGAAACAATTATTTTTATAATACTTCTAGGACTCATAAAATTCTAATATTTTAACCAATTCATTTAATGAGAATTCTAGATTTATAAAAAAAAATATTCAAGCATATATATATTATAGAATAATTATCATTAACAGTCAAACTAATATGACTCAGAAATTTTCATTGTCTAATCTAATCAAATAAAAGTTTCTTAATAAAACATTGTTCCATTAATTATACATTAACCCAAAAATCTCCAAAATATAATTACTCAATAAATCATCCAAAAGAGAGTTTGATGATATTTTATTACAAATTTTCAATCATAATATGCAACTACTAATTAAAACACCAAAACCGATCTGTATGCTTTTCCGCCATTAGCTCCTCGTGGTGTCGTAAAATCTGGAATTTTTGTCATAATACGACGTGAGTTGTGACACTCAGTAGGAAAAGGAGCAACAAAATATTTTATTTAAACGTTTTTCAATTTATTTTCAAAACAATTTGCATGATTAATAACATCGTAATTACATGCAAACACCACATCTATAACAACAATAAATTCAATCAATCCGCTCACCCCAGGGAGCCCCACATTGGTTTAGGAAACAAAACTGTTCCCAATGATATCTCATATCCCGTCATAAATAATTTTTTAAGAATCAATCTATGGACCGCAGCCCAACCTTCATAATCATGCTCACAACACCGATTATCATTCATATATTATTGAAAACTTGTAAATATGAATTTAATTAACAAAACCATAAATAGAAAGAGTTTTAGATTGTGTTGCGCCTACCTCGAATCGCAATCCAAAAAATATCAACAATACAAGGAAGAGCTTTATCACCGAGGAAATCGTCTTTGATATAAACTAAAAGAATCTCTAGCTATTTCTACTAATTTAGATTTTAGTTTCCATTATATCATTCACAACTTCAAAAGAATAATGGAAGGCAGAAGAAAAGGTTGGCTAGGTAACTCTTTTCTTTTCTTTTCAGTATAAGATATATATATATACTCACAACCTAAAACGAGCTCCACCTAACCCCAAAGTTTTAGTCTGCATGTTTAAAAGTTTTGGTCAGGATAAGGAACTAATAATTATGTCATTCAAAGTGGTGCTAATAATTAATGTCTACCACTACCACCTTCCTTTAATTTCTTTCTCTCTGCAACATAATTCTTCCCTTTTATTCTTTATTAAAGCAAACAGTACTATAAAGAAAAGTATTTCATTGAGTGATTCATAGGATTCCACCAAAAACCAAAAAGAATTTTATTTTTCAAATTTGAACAGAACAAGTTATTAATATCTATTCTTTCTTAGACTTTCATTATTAAAACAACTACTTTCAACAACAAAAAGAATTCTTTGTCTGCCACTAAGAATTCTTTAATCTAATAATAAAAAAAGAATTAATAACAACTACTTTCAACAATCAAAAAGAATTCTTTGTCTACCACTAAGAATTCTTTAATCTAATAATAATAAAAAGAATTAATAACAACTACTTTCAACAATCAAAAAGAATTCTTTGTCTACCACTAAGAATTCTTTAATATAATAATAATAATAAAAGAATTAATAACAACTACTTTCAACAATCAAAAAGAATTCTTTGTCTACCACTACGAATTCTTTAATCTAATAATAAAAAAAGAATTACTAACAACTACTTTCAACAATCAAAAAGAATTCTTTGAAACATCTAAGCAAGCACAACAACTGCAGAATTTTATATTACATGTTTCATAATGATTCCTCAATCCGATCGTCTTCATATTTCAGGGGAGCATTTCTAACATATGTATCTATGTCATATCCAATATTTACGAAAATCCAACGTTTCAAATGAAAGTTATTGATTTTATACGATCATTCTAAAATCTGGACAAATTACATCATTTTACCAAACCATTGACACTAAATTCATAATAATTCGAAATTTAGCAAACTCAATGCAAAATTAAAGATAAGACATAAATCCACAACTTTTATCAAGACCTAAAATTGTTTTGATATCATCAAGATTACCTAAACACAGTCAAGAACAGACAAAACGAAAATGTACAGAAATTTCAGAAATCAACATCCAAGTTCAAATAAACATTTAACGGTGAATCTGTGGTGAAGTATTCTCAAAATTTAACTAGAGATACCTAGGCATGTTATCTACCAATATTAAAGGCCGATCATCAATTAGCTTCATATATTTAAATCAATAAATTACTGAGACCTAATTATACAAATTCAAAATCAAGTATAACAAAAACATAAAGAGAAAGGGGATCTAGCATTCTACCTCAATTGCTTAAAAAAAAACTCCTCTTGATTCTCCACTGATTTTCCATGATTTCCCTCTCTAAAATAAACCCTAGCTTCATATCCTTCTTCTTCCTAGCTTTTAGTTTCTCTCTCTAAAACTTCTAAACTTTTAGTTATAAAACCTTAATAACATTACTAAGGAATAACAATGAATTTGGGTGGCTCTATTTCCACCATAACTTGTAGCCTTTCTTGTTCAATCCACCCACCTAGGCTAAGGCTAAGGAACAACAATCTAAGCACAAGGTTAACCAATCCAGGTATGACCCGACCCGAAACAATAGCTAAAAAAAAATACAGGATATTACATTCTACCACCCTTAAAAGAAATTTCGTCACGAAATTTAGAAGTTACCTTGGAAAATATCAAGGTATTTTCTCCGCATCTCGGACTCTAATTCCCACGTTGCTTCCTCTTGGAGACGTTGCCACTGCACCTTAACCATAGGGATGGTCTTTGTGCGAAGCACATGTTCCTTAAATTCCAAAATTCGAACCGGTCTCTCAACGTACGTAGCATCCTCTTGAATCTCCAAATCTTCCAAAGCAATAATATGTGAAGGGTCAATAACATATGAAGGATCTCTCTCGTACTTCCGTAACATTGACACGTGAAAAGTTTCATGAACATGCCCAATTCGCTGAGGTAACTCCAACTGATAAGTTGTTGCACCAACACGCCGAATAATCTGGAAGGGTCCAATGTAACGTGGTGATAACTTTCCTTTCTTGCCAAAACGCTTAACACCTCTCTTCGGGCTTACTTTGAGTAACACCAAGTCACCCTCAGTAAACTCTAAAGGTAGACGTCTCTTGTCTGCATAGCTCTTTTGACGACTCTGAGCTGTCATTAACCTCTGCCGGATTAACCGAACCTTCTCCGTCGTCTCTCGTACCAAATCAGGTCCACAAATGCTATGTTTGCCGATCTCGGCCCAACACACTAGAGATATACAAGGTCGTCCATACAATGCTTCAAAAGGTGCCATACCAATACTATCCTGATGGATATTGTTATAAGCAAACTCCACTAATGGCAAATCCTCACTCCAACTTCCTTTAAAATCTAAGGCACAAGCTCGTAGCATATCTTCCACAATCTGAATCACCTGTTCAGACTGTCCGTCGGTCTGGGATGAAAGGCAGTACTAAGAGAGACAAGTGTACCTAACGCCTTCTGTAAACTTTTATAGAACTGAGAAGTAAAACGAGGATCTCTGTCAGATACAATTGACACCGGCGTACCGTGCAACCTTATTATCTCATGGACATACATATGACATAACGTGGCTAACGTATCGGTCTTCTTGATTGCTAAGAAGTGCGCTGACTTGGTAAGTCTATCAACGATAACCCATATAGCATCCTTGCCATGTGCAATTTTGGGTAATCCCATGACAAAATCCATAGTGATGTGTTCCCATTTCCATTTTGAGATGGGCAACAATTGAAGTAACCCTCCTGGTTTCTGATGATCAATCTTCACTTGCTGGCAAGTGAGACATCTCGACACATACAAGGAAACATCTTTCTTCATCCCTTTCCACCAATACTGTCTTTTCATGTCATGGTACACCTTCGATCCTCCTGGATGAACGGTAAACTTAGAATTGTGAGCCTGTTCTAGTATTTCCATCCTCAATTTCACTGGAACAAAAAGTTTTCCCATAAAATGAAGTACACCATCAGTTTGAGTCCAGCCATCCGGTGTTTGACCTTTCTCTATTTGAGCAAGAATTTAAATCATCTCTCTATCAGTATGTTGAGCTTCTACAATCCGTTGTTGTAACTCTGGAAAAACTACAGTATTGTAAATCATATTTTCAGAGCCCAAGTCACATTCCTCCATAAGTCTGCACAAATCCCAAGCATGAAGAGTCATACTTGCCACACCGGCCCTCAATTTTCGGCTGAGAGCGTCTGCTACAACATTTGCCTTCCCTGTATGGTAATGAAAAGTATACGTGTAATCCTTAAGAAATTCCACCCAACGCCTCTGTCTTATGTTCAAATATCGTTGGGTAAAAATATTCTGCAAGCACTTATGGTCACAAAATATGTCTATCTTCTCACCATACAGATAATGTCTCCACAACTTCAGAGCGAACACAATCATTGCCAACTCGAGGTCATGAGTTGCGTAATTCAACTCATGAGCTTTAATTGTTTTGAGGCATAAGCTACCACTTTTCCTTCTTGCATAAGAACACATCCTAAACCCTTCAACGATGCATCAGAAAAGATCACATATCCAATTCCACTTACTGGTGTTGTCAAACCTGGTGCAGTAGTTAATTTCTCCTTCAGAATGGAGAAATCCTTCTCATAATTATCATTCCACTCGAATTTGGAATCCTTTCGAGTCAACCTCGTCAATGGTGAAGCAAGCCTTGAGAAATCTTGAATGAATCGTCTATAGTAACCCGCTAATCCCAGAAAGCTACGAACTTCAAACACATTCTTTGGCCTTTCCCATTTATTAACTGCTTCAACCTTAGATGGGTCCACCTTGATTCCTTCTCTACAAACTACGTGTCCCAAAAACCGGACTTCAGAAATCCAGAAGTCACATTTACTCAACTTAGCATACAACTGATGAGATCTCAACAATTGCAACACTAATCTCAGGTGCTCCTCGTGCTCTTCTCGTGACCGTGAATAAATAAGAATGTCATCTACAAATACCACTACGAATTTATCTAAATACGGTCGAAAAATTCTATGCATAAGATCCATGAATGCTGCTGGAGAATTTGTGAGTCCAAATGGCATCACTACAAACTCGAAATGTCCAAATCGAGTTTGAAAAGCGGTTTTCGGAATATCCTCATCTTTGATTCGTCGTTTATGATAAGATGATCGCATATCAATCTTCGAGAAAAATTGGGAATCTTTCAACTGATCAAACAAATCCTCGATCCTCGGTAAGGGATACTTATTTTTCACTGTAACTTCATTGAGTTTTATATAATCGATGCATAATCTTAGTGAATTATCCTTCTTCTTCACAAAAAGGACTGGTGCACCCCAAGGTGACGTACTACCTCGAATAAAACCCTTAGCTTCCAACTAGAGTAGTTGTTTGTCCAGTTTCTTCAACTCTATTGGTGCCATTCGATAAGGAGTCATTGAAATTGGCGAAGTACCTGGTTGAACTTCATTGGTGAAGTCCATTTCTCTTCTAGGGGGAAAACCTGGTAATTCTTCAGGGAAAACATCTTCAAACTCTTCTACCAATGGAATACCCATAGTAGAGACGGAATCTTGCTGCTCGTCTTCTATCATCTCTAAGTGATAAAGAAAACCTCTAAAATGAGTCTGTCAAAAATGTCTTTCCGACAAGATAAGGGGAGCTGCAAAACTACGAGTTCCGGTAAAGTGGACAATTGAACCTTCACCCGAGTGCAGAGTCACACGTTTTTGAAAGTAATCAAAAATAGCATGATGAGCGGATAACCAATCCATACCCAGGATTATGTCATAACTAGACATATTAATCACAAAAAGGTCAATCAAAAACTCATGCCTAGCTATACGTACTACACACTTTCGTGCCACGCGATCAACACATGCACTACCTCCTACAGCACTAGCTACGCCAAGAATCCATTCAAGTAAATTAGTTTCCAAACCCAAGGAAAAGACAAACGAAGAAGCAATAAATGAATGAGTAGCACCAGTATCAAACAATATCTTAGCCCAAGAGTTGTAAACTAAGAATGTACCTTCAAAACTGAGTTATCCGGATCCTGTCCAATATGAGAAATATTGAAGGCCTTAGGTTGCTGAGGGGGTTGTCGAGCTTGGTATTGTGGTGGATTGTTCTGAGGATGGTTTTGTTGATACTCTTAACGCTGGTTCTGAGATGGAAATGGTTGTTGGTTCCTCTAAGAAATAAGTGCAGGACAGTTCCTCTTAAAATGTCCAGGTTGTTTTCAGTGATAACATGAAGGTGCAGGAAACTCCATATTCGTTCCATTTCCTTTCTTCTGGTATAGATGGTTGTTATTTTTGTTCTTGTTCTTATCCCCAGTATGACATTATCGAATTCTATTTGCCTCCTCAATGTCTCTCTCAGCAATCATTTCTCTTTCCACTATCTCATTATAAGAGGTGATCTTCAGAATAGACAACCTACTCTTGATTGAAGGCCTAAGTCCCTCCCGAAACTTAAAAGCCTTCAGTTCTTCAATCTTAACCAGGTGAGTGGGAAAACGAGAGAGTTATTCAAACTTGGCTTGGTACTGTGCTACTGTCATGTTCCTCTGGGTCAACTGCATAAACTCGATCATGCGCTGATTTCGTGTAGTTTGTGGAAAGTACTTATTTAGGAAGGCGAGTCGAAATTCCACCCAAATAAGATCCAGAACGACGAGTCAAGTCCCACCAGTGAGTGACCTCACCCTCAAGCTTATAAACAGCAAGATCCAGCTTATTATCATCATTCACGCCTAATAGGGTGAATATTTTCTCAATCTTATCTATCCAATCTTCAGCAACTAGTGGATCAGGACTACCCTTGAAGGAATCAGGATTTTTTTCAATAAACCTTCTAACTAACAAAGCCCATTGATTAAGTGGCGGGGAAGGGGGAGGTGTATTCTGATTAAGAGTCACTTGTTTCTGCATTGCTTGAGCAATATCATTCAAAGCACGAACAACATCACCAAAACCCCCATCTTGTGGGCCGGTTGAACCATTATTACGACGAGACATGTCCTGAATGAGGGACATTAAATCATAAGTATAACAGAGAGAATTTTCTATGCAAAAAGAAGTGCAACCTATTATGCATTCTACCAAAACACAATCAACAATTGCTGCAAGCAATTCACATACAAGCACATACACACATTGACTTATTAAGAAACTAGCCTGCCCAAAGGATCAGACTCGCTCTGACACCAATCTGTAACACCCCAAATTCCGGGCCTGGATTTCGACCCAAATCCAAACCCAAAATCCGAAATGCTACTTTTAATAACAAGCCTAGACTTCCACACTTGGCCCAAGTTTAAACAACTAATTCTTTATCTAAATTTTTGTTATGTTAAATTCAGAAATTCGGTCGCAGCGGAAACGTAAAAATTCCTTTAGGAACATCTAACCGTTAACTTGTCGTGATTTTTAACCCACATGAACACTAAAAAATTGTAATTTACTATAAAGATTAATTTCACCGTTAAACGTTCCAGATTTAATCCAAAGGAATCACATGTTTAAGGAAGAATTATAAAACAAAAACAAACATCAGTTAACTCCAAGAATTTTTCTGAACCAAATTCAAATCCAAAAATTATTATGATTATACGTTCTCTATCCTAACCTAGCATAGTTCCATTAATAAATTTTATATAATTTTTAGATTATCTTAAGGACCTTTTGACCACAGTCAAATACGTAGTTAACCAGAACTACAGAAAGGAAAAACATAGATAGTCCATTTTATAAAAATCATATAAAATCACTCACAACTCCAATTCGGGTTTAGTTTACCATTTTGAAAAGTACAAATGAAGATATTCGAGTTTACAGAAGACACGAAAGTCAAAAACATAACATAGACTAATTTGAAAACAAGAACATTTCAATATAGTTGAATCTGTCAGAAAACGTTTTGATCTCTTACAGTGAGAAACAATTATTTTTAAAATACTTCTGGGACTCATAAAATTCTAATATTTTAACCACGTCATTTACTGCGAATTCTAGATTTAAAAAAAAAACTTCAGGCATATATATATTATAGAATAATTATCATTAATGGTCAAACTAACATGACTCAGATATTTTCATTGTCTAATCAAATAAAAGTTTCTTAATAAAACATAGTTCCATTAATTATACATTAACCCAAAAATATCCAAAATATAATTACTCAATAAACACTCAATAAATCATCCAAAAGAGAGTTTGATGATATTTTATTACAAATTTCCAATCATAATATGCAACTACTAATTAAAACACCAAAACCATCTCTATGCTTTTCCGCCATTAGCTCCCCGTGGTGTCATAAAATCTAGAATTTTTGTCATAATACGACGTGAGTTGTGACACTCAGTAGGAAAAGAAGCAACAAAATATTTTATTTAAACGTTTTTCAATTTCTTTTCAAAACAATTTGCATGATTAATAACATCGTAATTACATGGAAACACCACATCCATAACAACAATAAATTCAATCAATCCGTTCGCCCCAGGGAGCCCCACGTGGGTTTAGGAAACAAAACCGTTCCCAAGGATATCTCGTATCCCGTCATAAATAATTTTTTAAGAATCAATCTATGGACCGCAGCCCAACCTTCATAATCATGCTCACAACACCGATTATCATTCATATATTATTTAAAACTTGTAAATATGAATTTAATTAACAAAACCATAAATAAAAAGAGTTTTAGATTGTGTTGCGCCTACCTCGAATCGCAATCCAAAAACTATCAACAATACAAGGAAGAGCTTTATCACCGAAGAAATCGTCTTTGATATAAACTAAAATCTAAATTAGATTTTAGTTTCCATTATATCATTCACAACTACAAAAGAATAATGGAAGGCAGAAGAAAAGGTTGGCTAGGTTACTCTTTTCTTTTCAGTATAAGATATATATATATATACTCACAACCTAAAACGAGCTCCACCTAACCCCAAAGTTTTAGTCTGCATGTTTAAAAGTTTTGGTCAAGATAAGGAACTAATAATTATGTCCTTCAAAGTTGTGCTAATAATTAATGTCTACCACTACCACATTCCTTTAATTTCTTTCTCTCTGCAACATAATTATTCCCTTTTATTCTTTATTAAAGCAAACAGTACTATAAAGAAAAGTATTTCATTGAGTGATTCATAGGATTCCACCAAAAACCAAAAAGAATTTTATTTTTCAAATTTGAACAGAACAAGTTATTAATATCTATTCTTTCTTAGACTTTCATTATTAAAACAACTACTTTCAACAACAAAAAGAATTCTTTGTCTGCCACTAAGAATTCTTTAATCTAATAATAAAAAAAGAATTAATAACAACTATTTTCAACAATAAAAAAATATTCTTTGTCTACCACTAAGAATTCTTTAATCTAATAATAAAAAAAAGAATTAATAACAACTACTTTCAACAATCAAAAAGAATTCTTTGTCTACCACTAAGAATTCTTTAATATAATAATAATAAAAAAAGAATTAATAACAACTACTTTCAACAATCAAAAAGAATTCTTTGTCTACCACTAAGAATTCTTTAATCTAATAATAAAAAAAGAATTACTAACAACTACTTTCAACAATCAAAAAGAATTCTTTGAAACATCTAAGCAAGCACAACAACTGCAGAATTTTATATTACATGTTTCATAATGATTCCTCAATCCGATCGTCTTAAAATTTCAGGGGAAATTTCTAACTTATGTATCTATATCTTATCCAATATTTACGAAAATCCAACGTTTCAAATGAAAGTTATTGATTTCATACGATCATTCTAAAATCTGGACATATTGCATCATTTTACCAAACCATTCACAGTAAATTCATAATAATTCAAAATTTAGCAAACTCAATGCACAATTAAAGATAAGACATAAATACACAACTTTTATCAAGACCTAAAATCGTTTTGATATAATCAAGATTACCTAAACACAGTCAAGAACAGACAAACCGAAAATGTACAGAAATTTCAGAAATCAACATCCAAGTTTAAACAAACATTTAACGGTGAATCTGTGGTGAAGTATTCTCAAAATTTAACTAGAGATACCTAGGCATGTTATATATCAATATTAAAAGTCCGATCATCAATTGGCTTCATAGATTTAAATCAATAAATTACTGAGACCTAATTATACAAATTCAAAATCAAGTATAACAAAAACATAAAGAGAAAGGGGATCTAGCATTCTATCTCAATTGCTTAAAAAAAAAATCCTCTTGATTCTCCACTGATTTTCCATGGTTTCACTCTCTAAAATAAACCCTAACTTCATCTCCTTCTTCTCCCTAGATTTTAGTTTCTCTCTCTAAAACTTCTAAACTTTTAGTTATAAAACTTTAATAACATTACTAAGGAATAACAATGAATTTGGGTGGCTCTATTTCCACCCTAACTTGTATCCTTTCTTGTTCAATCCACCCACCTAGGCTAAGGTTAAGGAACAACAATCTAAGCACAAGGTTAACCAATCCAGGTATGACCCGACCCGAAACAGTAGCTAACAAAAATACAGGGTATCACATGCGTTAGGCCTATGGACTTCAATATGGTATCAAAGCATGCAATTTGTGACGAGTCATTTGACCCCACCTTTACTCCGCGTCACCCGAATATCCACGTAGTAGATCCAACGAGATTATTAGTCCCACATTATATGTGTTATTTAAGATCTTGTAGTTTATAAGCCTTGGACAACCCTAACCTTGCAAGCCGGTTTTTGAGGTGAGTTAGTCCCAAGGTAGTTAATATCGCGTACCGGTCTCGTATCGGACGAGTCTGATACACCTATACAAAAGATAATATCGGATTTTATCGGTGATACATCATTTAATATAGAATTTAAAATAATTATAAAACCATAATAAAAAACAATAATAATCATACACATATGTCAAATTTCCAAAATACAAGGTGGTTTATTAGCCAGCGTTGTGATTGTTGTCCCATTATGCCGGTAAATCTTTTTTATTACTCTTGATATTTATCTTTTATATTTCTTTGCCTTGCAATCGAAATGTGGTTTTCATCTTATATCTTACCAAATAGTCGTTGATTTTATATATTATAAATATATTAGGGCTTTTTACCTTCTCCAATTGACATTGTACTTGTCTGTAAAGACTAGATGCATGTTGATGAAAAATTTATTCACGAAATCGATATTATCGGTGTACAAGTAAAACCGATATATAGGTCTGTACCAGCATGTACAACCGATAATATCGTTCCTTCTTTGTATCGCCGATATTTTCTATATTGTAAAGGTATTTTCCGATATCTGATAAAAACCTGTTATATCGGCATGTACAACCGATATTTACTACCTTGGTTAGGCCCATAGACTTCAATACTTCCAAATGTTTATATTATCTTCGTTATTTATAATGAACGTGCAATTTGGGGATATGAATAGTACTGTTACTGTTCATACATGCATAGTATATATTTTTTTGTAGAAAAACTATGCCGGTATGAACAGTAACATTACTATTTCATATCCTCCAATTAATCCTTCTTTATAATCCAGTAAACATTATTTTCCGTAATCTTCCTCACTTCCAGCAGACTTCCCCATGTGGAGAATCCCTGACACTTATCAGATACACACCAAAACGACTTCCCCTTCAAATATTTTGAAGAAAGTAACTTCACCCACATTGTTTCCTTGTCATTTAAAAACCTCCATACCAACTTACGTACGAGATATTTTTTTCACTAATTCCAAATCTCTTATACCCAGACTCTCTTATTTTTTGGCATTACAAACTTTCCCCCGGTTAAGAAAATGGAGTTTTCTAGATTCAACTTCACGACTCCATCAAAATGAACACTGGATTCTTGAGATCGGCTTCAATGCACTTTAGGTAATAAACGAATACCAAATTTATTTTTTTGGTATAGAAGATAACACTACATCCTGATAGTTTACCATACTTCTTCCAAAGATTTAGATAAAACTGTTTTCCCTACGCTTGAAGTAAAATTTTGTTTCCAACCTGAAAACCTAGAATTAAACTTTTGAATCAGAAAATCAAAACTATTTTCTCTTTAATCATCCAATAAATAAACATACATAGTACTTATCTTCTTTCCTGTTTCTTTCAGACCCATATCTGCCAAAATAATAGTCTTCCTTAGATCATGCACTCCTTAATTGAAAACTATTGCAAATTTGTTAAAAGTTGATTTGTTGTCCTGAAAACTCAGAATACTAATTTATTAACTTCTTCAAATTATAAACATTAACTCTTGAGTTCTTCTGAGAGAAAATAAATCATCTGCAAACATCAAGTATGTTATAATTAGAGCTCATCTACTCACTTTAAGTCCTTGATACAATCCTTCCTTCTCATACTTTCCATCATTAAAGAAAAACCTTGAGAACTAATTATCTATAGAGATAGAGATAATGGACATTCCTGACTTAAACCCCTTTCACTAATAAAGAATCCTTGAGGAGTACCGTTTAGAACAATTGAAAAAAATAACAGAACTGATATAGTTTAATATTAACTGATGAGAAAAACCATGTATGCCTAGTAAGTGTGGCATTTGTATAAGATATGAACAGTTCACTCTATCATATGCCTTGGACATATTCACCTTCAGAGAAAAAAACAACCTTACTGAGACTTTCACTTCTTCATTAAGTAAAGTAACTCTTTTGCAATCACAATAATAAATGATTGTCTTTGACTCACAAATACATTCTAGGACCAAGAGAAGAATTGCTGCAAGAATCTTCATTTTTTCTAAGACCAATTTAGCCATCACCTTATGAAGAACGTTGCACAAAGTTAAAGGCCTATAATCTTCTGCGTACATTGGATTTTTACTTTTTGGAATCAAAATAAAATTTGTATGATTTTGTGTGTTAGGAATAAATCCATAATTGAAGATATTTTAAATAAACTTTGTGACATGATCACCAACAACACTACAAATATTTTTATAGAATAAAACTGGATATCCATCTAGACCAAGACTCCCCATTGATTTCATCTTTGAAATTGTACCCCATATCTTCTCTTTTGTAGGAATCCTAAATATACTTGCGCTTTTTTCATCTGTCATATAGTATTCACAAGTAAGATAATCTTCACTCATTTGTTCACAAACTGGTTGCTCGAAAATTCCTTTGGAATGTTGAATAAGAGTTTGTGCAATTTTTTCTTGATCATTACACCAGTTTTGATCTTCTATTTAAAATATTCAATTCAATTTCATTTTTATTCTTCTTCTTTTTTGAACCGAAAGGTGAAATTGCCTTATATTCTTGTCACCAGTCTTGACCCAATTAATCTTCATCATCTTCTAAGAATAAGATGCCTCCATAAAAGTGTATTCATTTACTTGAGCCTTTCACTTGTTTTTATATGTACAATGAAAAAGCAAACCCGCTTAGAGATTGAACATAAATTAATTCATGTTTAAGTTTTCTAATTTTTTGTTTAATACAACCGATTTTTGTCATGCTCCAAACACTAAGAAAAGAATCTAGGTACTTGAAAGAATGTCGAAGATCATTATTGGAACTTTTATACAAATGGTTGCACTAGTAAGCTTAAAAATTGAATTTATGAAAGGCTCTAGGAATAAAATGCCATGTATTGAGGAGAATATGACAGTGATCGCTTGTTAATCCTGGCAAGTGTTGAACCCCAACTTGTTCAAAAGATAAGCACTATTCAAGAGATAGAAAACTGCGTTCGTGTATTTCCATTAAGTTCCATAACTAAGCAAACATTACACTGGAAAAGTTTAGCAGGACGATAGTAAAATAAATAAATAAAATCGCATAGGCCAGTAAATGAATCAATACTTCTTTAGCTAGTTGTCCAACTTATTTCATGTCGATTATATAAGTACCAACTTTGGTAGAGAAGAAGATGACTAACCATGAGAGATTCTTGTGGAAACATCACCATAAAAGAAGAAATAATAATATGTTGCGTACTTGGAAAAATGGTGTAAGTCTAAAAAACTCGGGTGTATAACAATAAGAAGCTTAAGATGCACTAGCAAAGCTCTATTAGAAAATTGGAGCTTGAGATACTCAATTGAAAAGCATGTTATTTGAAGAAAAGTTGTTCAACAAAGAACAAAATTAATGGAGTGGATATGTACCTAAAAGAGTACAAACTTCCTTATGGAAGAGGATTTTGAAAAGGGACAAAAAAGGAGAAATGGTTGATGGAAAGAACAACCAACACCAAGTTATCAAGTGGAAAAACAATAAAATTTTGGTATGACAAACAACACTCACCAGTTCTATTTCCAATCTCACCATAAAAACTGTTATTAACATCAAAAAAATGCGCCAAGATGTTAGGACTTATTGATAATAGGGAAAATAAAATATCGTTAAGAAGGGAACCTATTTCGGAAATTGTTAAGGGATTTCTACAGTCTCGTAAATATATTTGGTGACCCTCCTAATCTATAAGATATATATGATACTCTTGTTTGTCATATATTGGCAGTACAAACCAAGGATGAAGAGCAAATTGAGCCTTAGCCTGACAATAAAGACATAAGGTTAAAGAAGAAAATTTGGGTTATTTTATATGCAACAATACTTTGGTCACTATGAATGGAAAGAAAACACAAAGTTTAATAGTAAATATTTGTACCGTGTATAAAATACACTAGAAGCCCGTGAATCAAGCCAAAAAATCCCGTTCAAGAAGATTCCAAAAGCCCAGATCGGACTTATTGAGGAAGTCCGGAGGATTATTGAGGAAACCAACACTTGGGTTTATTGAGGAAACCCATAGGACTTATTATGGAAGACCAGTGTAGCTTATTATGGAAGCCCAAATGACTTATTATAGAAGTCATTTTGGGATAGACACAAATCTTGGAAGATAAACAGGAATCATCCAAGATAGCTACAAATCTTGGGAGATTGATAAGAATCTTCCAAGATAGATACAAATCTTATGAAGATATACAAGGATCTGTTAAGATAGACTCAAATCATATGAAGATATACAAGAATCTCTCAAGATAGACATGCATCTTCAAGGATAGACACAAATATTAAAGGATAAATACAAATCCATGTGGATGAATACAAATCTAGGGTTATTATGGAACTAGATTAGGGTTTTTCGCCTATAAATAGAGGATAAAAATCCAACTCAAAAGGATGGAATTTCTATTCCTACATGGAATTCTAGGTTAGCTAACCATATTATTGTAATCACACATCAATACAATAACTCCCCTATGGGATTCCTCCGTGGATGTAGGTAACACTTGCTGAACCACGTTAAATTCTTGTGTCTCTTTTATTTTTCTTCAATTTGTTTCATAACCCTAATTTGACATCATCAACATCAAATCAATCGTGTTTTGTGCCTAGAATTTATTTTGGGTATGAACATTGACGCCGACTAAGGGGATTCGTGAAAACAATCGTGTTTTTACCATCGAGAAAAGTGTGGAAGAAATCATGCATGAGATTCCATGCAAAAATCAGCAAAAGAAAAAAAAATTAGGGTTCTTACATAACTGTTGCGAACTTAAAGAAACTGTTACAAAGAAATGCAGAAACTGTTGCGAAAGTTGCATAAATAGTACCAGAAGCACTACAACACAGTAACAATAATAAGTGTTGCAGAATGTTACAAAAGTTCTTATCATGTACAACCACATAAGTTCAACCTCGCATACAGCTTCAGATGCAGCGAATCACATCCGTCAGATCCAATGAATCTAAACCTTTGGATCTGCACAGCCTCATGTACATCAGCGATCTAGTACTTCTCAGTCGCAGATTCGCGCGTCCAGTCAGCATCACACGGCAGCTACCACGTCAGAGCACCGTCACATGTTACATAAGCACACAACTAACTGCCACGTCATCATTTTATGTTTCTTGCACCACGTCATCAGATGTTGGATACCACGCCAGCACATATTCCACGTCATCAGTGGGACACGTCACCGATTCTGCCACGTCAACTGTAATTAGGTCACGCCCAATCAGAAACGACTGTCCAGTAACCAGCTGACACGTTAGCAATTACTGTCAAGTCAACGTCGCCACATCAGCCGTCAGGTCAGCATCTGCCCGCTCCGTCAGCAGCTCTTGTCCAATCATTAGCTGCCATGTCACCATAGCGTACCACGTTGCCTTACAAGAAAAAGAAGAAAATTTTCGTATGGTGGGAGTCGATATCACGACCTCCAGCTTCTTAGTCAAGCACTGAACCACTGATCTGGTCGTCTGTTGGTGCAATAATTCATGACTCAGTAATGTTAGTCTATCTATCATGCGTGATTCGCGCAAAACTTGTTTCGTCAATAACTTCTTGGTTTTAAGTCTGAATTGAGTGATTTTTGGCTCGTTGGAATCCTATTTAAATTTCTTACAACATGCCAATGTTCCAGAAACTTTTATGTGCACTTGGAACAGCAACATGATTGAGTTCGAGGTTCAGGAATAGAGACATGATCGAGTTCGAGGTTCGTGGATGGCGACATGATCGAGTTCGAGATGAGGATTGCTTAGACCCACCAATATTTAGCCTTGCATTACACGCACCTAAAGACTCACCTTTCACGTAAGCACATAAGTCTTGTTCTTATTGCAAGCATAAAATCTCGCCTTGCACCCGAGTACAAAGACTTGCACCTTCGCAAGCATAAAATCTCACCTTGCACGCGAGTACAAAGACTTGCACCTTCGCATGCATAAAGTCTCGTCTTGACCACGAGCCCAATGCCCGATATTGGTCCAAAGACTCGTACTCAACAAAAGCAATACAGCCAGCATGCTCGAGCAGCAAGAGCTACAGCCTTGTTACGTTGCGAGAAAAAAATCCTTTCCCCAGCCGCAAGCACATACTACATTCTCCTCAAGACTCGACTAGATATCGAGCATCACAAGTCCAACACGTGGAAAAAAGTCTCGCCTAGCACGTGAGCAATATTACTTTTATTTTTATTTTACTTTTACTTTTACTTTTTTGTGTAGGTTATCACAGTTGGGGGTGTCTTCGCAATGTCTCTAAAAATGCTTGGGGGCGAGTTACGTCATCAACGGTCGACGCAGAAGGAAAAACAAACTTCTTAACCCCCAAAAAGTTGGAGGTTAAGAGGGGGCGATGTTTGTACCGTGTATAAAATACACTAGAAGCCCGTGAATCAAGCCCAAAAATCCCGTTAAAGAAGATTCCAAAAACCCAGACCGGACTTATTGAGGAAGTTCGGAGGATTATTGAGGAAACCAACACTTGGGTTTATTGAGGAAACCCAGAGGACTTATTATGGAAGCCCATTGTAGCTTATTATGGAAGCCCAAATGACTTATTATAGAAGTCATTTTGGGATAGACACAAATCTTGGAAGATAAACAGGAATCATCCAAGATAGCTACAAATCTTGGGAGATTGATAAGAATCTTCCAAGATAGGTACAAATCTTATGAAGATATACAAGGATCTGTTAAGATAGACTCAAATCATGTGAAGATATACAAGAATCTCTCAGGATAGACATGCATCTTCAAGGATAAACACAAATATTAAAGGATAAGTACAAATCCATGTGGATGACTACAAATCTAGGGTTATTATGGAACTAGATTAGGGTTTTTTGCCTATAAATAGAGGCTAAAAATCCAACTCAAAAGGATGGAATTTCTATTCCTACATGGAATTCTAGGTTAGCTAACCAAATTATTGTAATCACACATCAATACAATAACTCCCCTATGGGATTCCTCCGTGGATGTAGGTAACACTTTCCGAACCACGTTAAATTCTTGTGTCTCTTTTATTTTTCTTCAATTTGTTTCATAACCCTAATTTGACATCATCAACATCAAATCAATCGTGTTTTGTGCCTAGAATTTATTTTGGGTACGAACAGTAAACAAATAAGGAGTGATAAACATTTTATCATAATCAAGGTGAAAGGATACGTTGATAAGTAAGGTTCTTTGATACAATGGTTCAGAACACTCACTTTCAGGGATTTAGTAACCAGTTGAAACGAGGTGATTTAGTAACCAGTTGACAACAATCAATTACATATGTTTTATTTTGCGTGTAATTGTAATATATCTATTTTCTCATAACTTCTCCTATGTCAAAGCTTCGGAAAGATGCAAGAAGTAGTGGCCCCTAATTTTATTTAATGTAATATAGAAAATTCCGGAAAGAAAGAAATGCAAGGGTGCATGGGAAGAGAGCAAATACACCTGAAAGCAAAACGGGATCTTGTTTTGGGGTATTTTTTGATGAGGTTTTCAAGCACTTCTCAATTTCTCAAGTAATCTTTCAATTGGAGAATGTTACTCTCTCCATCCCTAATTAAATGACCTTTTTATTTTAAAATTTGCTCTCTCTAAAACTTGACCTATATAATCAGACAAGAGTATATTTTTAAAACTACATTGTTAGTATAAGAGTCATGTAAAATTTGGTTCTCATGTTATATATGTTATGCAGGTGTTTTAAAATGCTTTTCAATGTTATAAAATTTAGAAATATCAGTGGTATAGTTTGAGAGATATATCATTTCTAAATTTTACTAATTATTATATTCATTAAGGTATAATTGAAAAACATACTTAAGAAACTCTTATCTCCTCCATGCCTAGGGATGGAGGAAGTATTAGATTTTTATTTTGTTTTCGTTTCTTAGTTTTTGATAGGAGTATGATCTTCTTGATCTCGACTTCTTATGTACATATTTTTTTACATTGGGTACAACCCTACTTATTTATAAAATACATATTGTATCTTAATTAAAATTGTGATTTTATTTTCTAAAACTAAAATATAATTAGAAAAGTAACCTATTTTTGAATCATAAACGGGTTCAGACTATCATAGTGAATTTCAAACTCCATCTCGTCTTGTCTTGTTGGGAGCGAGACAGACACCGAGATAATTTTATCTAATTGAGACTCTCGATGAAATTATAAAATCCTTATTTCAAAATACAGTATTACCCCTATAAAATAATAGCGTCGGGACCGTCAAAAGTTATCAATTTATCGCGATATTAAATAAACGCATAAATTAATAATTATTAAATTAATAATTATTAAATTATATATTAATTAGTTTATCAAAATATTGTTTAGTTCTAAAATAAAAAAAAATCGACAAAATAAACCAATACACCTAATTCCATGCTTCAAAAAAAAAAAAATTTATTCCATTGCAAATTGTTTTTCGTCATTGTAAGATTTTTTCAGTGGATGACACTGTATCAAAAAATCAAAGTGAAGCGTTAGATAATGAAAGAACTAGAGAATCGTAAAATTTAATCAATGGAATAGTGGAATGGATGTTGAATTTCTTTTAAACAGCCCTCAAAAGAATATTATTTCAAATTTGATAACTGGCGAAAAAATAATCGAGAGTGTCATGGGAAAATATGAAAGTGATGATGTGGAAGTCGAAAATGTAAGTGTAGTTACAGATCCACCTTCCCGTAAAGAAGCTATCAAAGCTACAAAGATATTGATTTATTGCATTAGGAAATGACAACACCAAAAACTTTCTAATGTTAAGAAAAATCCAAGATGAAATTCAATGTGACATCAATTTTAAGAAAAACCAAGTCACAATCGAATCATTCTTTACCAAATTAGCATAAATGTAAAACTAAATTTATATAAATTGGAGAGTTATTAATTTATATATTCGAAGGGACCTATAGAAAGCTAAAAAAAGTTATTATTTTATAAATTTGGCGAATTATTAATTTAGCACGTTGATCCCGACTCGGAACCGGCAAAAATTATTAATTTATCGTGATTATTAATTAATCGCGGAATAAATTATAGGGGTTCCACCTAATTAGTTGTTGAAGACATTTTAGATTTTAGACTAATTTAGAACTCAAGAAAAAAGTCATGCCTTTCCAGTTTAATTTTTATTTTTTTTCCGAAAAGAGGCAAGCCTCAGAGCCAATGTAGTTAATTTCGCCCGTACCGGCCGATATATCGGCGATATTACCGGTACCGGTGGTTGAGCGAAACGGAAACCACAATATCGCGATACGATATTTTGCCGATAATATCGGCCGGTACGGAAAAACGATACAACGATTTTCGGCGATATTCTCTTCTTTGCAGGCGAAAAAACTTTTTGCAGCCGGTAGAAAGTCATAAATTGATCTCCATTTGAACCTGCTGGATCCCGTAAATCGATTCCAGTTAATAACGTCATCGATAAAGCCGAGTTTCAAATCCTTAACGACAATTGTTTCATGTAACGGGGTTATCATCTGCAGCTTTATCTAACATCTCAGTCAATCAAAATCCGAAAAATAAAGAAAGAAGGATATAGAATGCGGTACCCAAAGTAAACACCGAGAGCACATTGCAGAATGAAAACTAAGCAGCAGGTAGTATGGAAAGACAAATGAGAAGAAAGGAATCTAAGGGAGGCGGTGAGTAGCTTTCCAGACGAGAATAAAAGAGTATAAAGGGAGGCGGTGAATAGTGGGGATGGTGGAGAAGAGAGAATATATAAGGAAGCAGTGAATAGTGGGATGGTGGTATTTTTTTAGGTTTTACATCTGAACCCTTGGATTAACAAAAAATGTGAATCAATTTTAAGTAATGTCCGTGTGTAAATAATTTTGATATCTATGATGAATCAAATGATTTTGATTAGAAATGTAATGTCCCTATTTGATTATCATTCTAGATAGTGAACTTTAAAGATGTGAAGTTGCTCCCCTTTTTCCAATTTGAACTTCATATGGGCTCTTATGTTTTGAATGAACTTGTTTTATTTTTCTAAAATTGATGCATTTTTATCTTGTCTAATTTTGTGTGAAATAAAATAAATTATAGATATAAATTTAGAACCGATATTGCACCGATATTTGAAACCGAGATCTCCCCATACAACGTTGTACCAGTGTACCGGTCCTCGGCCGAGACAAACCGTATCCGATATTAACTACATTCCTCAGAGCTTAACATTCATAAGTAACCGATTTAAAATCGGACGAGTTACATAGTGAGTCACATCATTGATTAGGGTATTTTCAACAAGCTTTACATAATCAACCAGACATCGATCAACAACCAAAGGCCAAACAATTTCAGACAACCTAACAACACAGTTACAAATCAAAATCTGAAGAAAGTCTCTAACCATCCCAACTCGTTTCCTAAGTAACGTGATAAGTTTAAGTGGCCTAGTTAGGAATAAGATAAACTCATCCCAACCTCTTAGCATATCTACAGATAGTAGTGTTGCCAGGATCAATAGATCCAACCACTTCTCAAGGTTTTTTTCATAAGTATAGTAACACAAATGACTGGTTTAATAGAATCCATAGATTCCACCAGTAGTCACGATTTTCATCACACATAAGATGATACAAGTAACAAATAAAACCAAAATCGGCTCTCTTGAGATGTAATCAGGCTAGATCGGTCTGAAATTTCAACTGAATCTGTGTTCTGTAACCAATTGTTGCAGGTGTCTCTGTTGATGCTGGTGTCTTCAGTGTCTTTAGGGTTGCTGGTGTCTTGGAAGATGCTTGTAATGCTGTTGTTGAAGGTCCATGGATGTGGTTGCTCCTGTTTGGGATTAACTTCATCAAAGAAACCAAATAAAATTCCCAAAAATCGAAACCCAATAGAGAAAATAAAAAGATACAGAACCTGGAAACTAAGGAGGAAACAACTAAAAGGATTTGATCTAAAATCAAAACGGAGAAACCCCAACTAGAATTCTAAGATCCAAAACAGAGAAGAAAAGTTTAAAAAGAAAACAAAGGAGATATCGAGATTCCTAAAAACTGAGAAGAAAAATTAACAAGAAGCAAAGAAGTTGATAGAGAACGATCTAGAAGATAGTTAAGAGATTGATTACCTGTTCAGACCTACTCCAAGGAGCAGATCTGAGCCGGTGAGGAGGTGGCGGCAGAGAAAGTTTTCTTTAGGATATAGAGAGAGAGAGCTTACTAGTTACAACCTTTTAATTTTAATTTTTTATAGTAATTATATGCCAATCTTCGACTTGGCAACTCATCTCGTCGAGAACTCGTATCGGTCATGGATCGTGATAGGAAATCTCAGCGAGATCTTAGCCGTCTCGGTCTCAGTCCACCACATTGGTTCGTACCAGCTTAAAAACCAACTTATGTACGAGCCCAGCCATTTGGAACAAAACTTCGATTGTCCCTAGATTTTTGTCCTTCACTACAGCAAATGAAACAAACGTGTCATCAGCGTTAGGGTTAGGGTTCTTTTCTCCAAAAAAAATCAAAACTTTCGTACCCAGAAGAGATGTAAAGTAAACCTTTTCATAATCTTAGTATATCTCAGACTCTCGATACCAGATTTCATAGTGACTAGAATTTAAGCCCGTGCTACGCACCGGGCAGACCCCAAAATCACCCACCATCATTTTTTCTCTTAACCATGTTTTTGGTTTGGTGTTATGGCTTCGCCTCGTCTCATCGTGTATGGCGTCGCGGGTTTTCACTCTGTCCTGTTGCGATGCGTTTTGGATTTGGTGTGGCTTGACATCTCGCCGCATCCGGTCCTGGTGCATGTTTAGGAATTTTGATTTGGATTGGCACGACTTCTTTCTTAGGATTTAGTGTGGCTCGGCTTCACCTCGCCCTGTCGCTTAGGATTTGGTGTGGCTCGGCTTCGCCTCGCCCCGTCGCTTAGGATTTGGATTTTTGATTTAAGGTGTGGCAGGGCGAATCGACGCATTTCGGATTTGATAATTGAAATGAAGGATTTTTTCTTTTGGATAATCACTGATTAATATCATTTTCCAAATGCATACTAATAAGTTCATAATTGAACGCAAATGATAAACCACCGACATGGATCATACACAGTAATATTCTAATCGGTCAATATACAAAGTACACTAATATTTTAGTAAACTATCCTATTAGTCCTTCGAATTGAGGGAAAGTATCCATACACATTCAATGTAATAGTAGCTTAATACTACCATTATTTGTGAAGAATACCAAAAAAAAAAATCATGAAGGTTGATCTAGCTTTACTTGTTAAAGTCTTGAAAGGAGCAACTTTCATTGTCCAAGTTTTGACATCAATGAAGAAACTTAGTGAGCGAAAATACTTAAAGAAATGTTCTCATATAGAGAACATAAGGGATACCTTAGTGAGTGATAACGCTACGAACGCTGCCTGTCACTTTCACTGCCAACACAAAAATGGATTCCCAAAAGTCTTTTAGGCACTATAAAATCACATTAGTCATTGCAAATACATTGCCTTAGAAAGCGTAGGTCAACTTACAAACACAACTATATAACTATACCTACTTCCACCTTATCTTTATGTTAGACATACATTATGTGGCTACTGATTGAACTTGCAACTATTGCCAACTCTCATGCCCATTCGTAGCTAGGATTAGCAGTAAGGCAAATGACACCATCGAAAAGAGTGTCCTCTACTGGTACGACTTGAATCCCCTGCACATCAAGTCTGAAACATGTAAACACACAACTTATAGGAGCATAAATAGAAAAACAAACAAATTACTTTCACCCGAACACAAATCTGTTAACCCCAAGCATACGCGACACTATAGGACAGCTACTAAAGCTAGTCAAAGAAAATATTGTAAAGAATGTCCCATTAATACCTACCATCCATATAGCAAACAGCATATACAATGCCGTGTTTTTACGCCATATCCGACACTGCACAAAACAAACAAAACTAAAAAATAATTTGATTGCAAATTAATACAATTACAGATTCATCACCAGGTTTGGTAAGTTTAGAAGGATTTTTTATTTTGGATGATACTGTGCATCAAGAGCATGTTAATAAGTTCGTAATTAAACCCAAATTATTATAGGTGGCACTTTGAAGACAACTGTTATGCCCCTTTTTAAAGTCTTCGATTACATAGTAGCAAATATAGAAATCAAGCAATATTCCTAAAAGCTTGGACCTGAAATGTAATCTGTGACAGGGAACAATAGATTAGCCACCATGTGGGGAGCACAAAGATTTATCCTACTCAGGAAAAGAAGAAATGAGAGCATAATACGCTCTTATACTTTTAGTTTAACTGTTCGTTATATGAACACGATCGAATAAGAAAACTGAGTTTACCTAGTTTTCTTCTCCACCAATACGACATCAGACTCTCTTCTAGAAAAATAAACTTGTAACAAATAAGAAAACTGAAGGAGATAACACAAAAAGGAATAACACATCTGATGGTGCGACTATAGAGAGAAGAAACTGAAGCAGGAGCAGAAAAATAAACTTGTAACAAATAAGAAAACTGAAGGAGATAACACAAAAAGGAATAACACATCTGATGGTGCGACTATAGAGAGAAGAAACTGAAGCAGGAGCAATGAAAAAGGATTTTTCCTTGTCTAATTGATCTGAGAAGAAACGACGACCGAAGGAGATAATAATTAAACCCCTTAATTAGTGAAACTCTAGTGGATGATCGTGAAACTTCGTTAGCTAGGCTAGAAGACGAAGAAATTATAGTTGTGTATTGTGATCAAAGATTCATTATCAAAATACGAATAAGATTACAGAATTTATCCACAAATCAGAATGCACATAATCCACTCCATAACAAAACAGAAACATGAAATACAAATCTGTAGGAAACCCTAAGAAGAGTAAAAACTTGAAGATTAATGGAATTAGGCTAACCCATCAAGATTCGAAATCGGATATAAATTTAGGGGTTTTGACTGAAACAGTGATTTTCAAAATCAAACTATAAGAAGAGAATCAATCAAGCGATACCATACTAGTGATTTTGATTGAAGTGAAAAGTGAAACCTCAATAAACCCTAGTCTGCAAAATCGAAACATCCAAATAAGGAAACCCCGATTTCTGTTTCATGATTATCCTTCGCACTAATAAGAACATGATCTAAAAGCCACGCTGCTTACTCTGAAAATCAAAGAGAATGGAGAAAAACGATGAGTATGGCTGCGTTTTTCAGTGATGTACACGTGAATCAGAAAACGATATGTAGTATCTCAATTATGCTCTGGTCCTAGGGTTTTGTTTTATCTAGTTTTTTCTTCCTTCAGCTTTCTTTAGTTTTTGTTTACGGAAACACTGTTTTTTTCTTTTTTTCATTTTTTGTTTCGCGGAAAGTTTGTGTGAAAAAACAGTAAAAAACCGGTATTCACTGTTAAATTCACGTAATTTGAGAAAAAGTGGAATAGAGCAATTTTAAGGGAACAGTGACGCTCACCTAAGGGTGGGTATTCTCACCGTGCGACGCATGGCCTCGCATGACTTAGGGGTTTAAAGGGTTTGACTTAGTGGGTAATGCTGTTGTTGAAGGTCCATGGATGTGGTTGCTCCTGTTTGGGATTAACTTCATCAAAGAAACCAAATAAAATTCCCAAAAATCGAAACCCAATAGAGAAAATAAAAAGATACAGAACCTGGAAACTAAGGAGGAAACAACTAAAAGGATTTGATCTAAAATCAAAACGGAGAAACCCCAACTAGAATTCTAAGATCCAAAACAGAGAAGAAAAGTTTAAAAAGAAAACAAAGGAGATATCGAGATTCCTAAAAACTGAGAAGAAAAATTAACAAGAAGCAAAGAAGTTGATAGAGAACGATCTAGAAGATAGTTAAGAGATTGATTACCTGTTCAGACCTACTCCAAGGAGCAGATCTGAGCCGGTGAGGAGGTGGCGGCAGAGAAAGTTTTCTTTAGGATATAGAGAGAGAGAGCTTACTTTTTTTTTTTGAAGAGAACAGATTTTTATTTATATTAATCCTCATTAAAGATGAGGTGTTGCATAATACAATCAAGTGGTTCATCATGATACCACCATCTGTTTAAAGAGTTTGAAATTGCGAATTGAACCAGGTCATGCGCAATAGAGTTAGCGTCTCTAGGAATAGCTATAAATCTAATTTCGCTAAATTCCTTAACGCGGTCACGAATTGATAAAACAGTAGAGCGAATACTCCAAGGAATTTCATTCGTGTTTCCTACTATAGCTTTTGGAATGTCATCTGCATCACCTTCCACTATTATTCTGGCGAGTTGCAATCTTTTCGCCAATTGAATACCAAAACCATAAGCTTTAGCTTCAGCTACTGTAGAAGAATAAGTATCAAAGCAAAAAGCGCCACTTCCCAAGTGATTTCCATGAGAGTCTACTGCCACTGCAGCCACAGCACCTTTACCATTATTGAAAGCAGCATCCACGTTTATCTTCACAAAATAGACAGGAGGGAGTTCCCAAACTGCACCAACACTATGACTTGTTTCAATTCCTGAGCAGAAGTTCAGAGCATGATGAAGATCAAAATTCTTAAAATCTTCCAAAGCTTTGTGGATGCAAACATCAACAGAAACTTGAGTATTGTTAAAGATCAAATCGTTTCTTGCCTTCCATATATTCCACATAAGACAGGCCCCCAAATTAAGCATAATTCCCTGATCCTGATAAGATAACCAATATTCAATTGTTTGCAAAATATTCTCGCCCTGAATCTCGATTAGGATTGGACTCGCATGATAAACTGCCAGAGCGAAAGGACAATTGAATAGAAGATGGAATCCTGTTTCTTCTTCCAAGTTGCATATAGAACATATGTTATGTAACTGATGATTAGAGCGCTTCAGATTAGTATACACAGCTAGACCCTCGTGCAGAGCTTTCCACAGAAAATTATGGATTTTAGGTTGAACTTTTATCTTCTTCCAAAATTGTTTCCATGGAAAGGAAGCAATCTGAGAATTCGTCGGGATGTTGTCAGATAATAACTTGTAGCTAGACTTAGCCGTAAATTTACCTGAGGGAGTTTTCAGCCAGATTAAAGTGTCCTGAACTTCCTCATCCTGAGGGATGTATATATTGGAGATAATTTCAGCCTGATCTGGTGGAAATATTTCCGTCAATAAGTCAATATCCCACATTTTTCCCTCTTGAATGATAAGCTGTGAAACCCGTGTCACTTGAATGTTACAGCTCTGAAGTTTTGTAGGTCTAAATCCAGGAAGATTTAGGACCCAAGGATCGTTCCAAATATGAATTGAATGACCAGAACCTATAAACCAGCAACAATTGTTTAGAAGGATATCTCTAACTGATAACATGTCTTTCCAAGTGTTTGAGTCTCCCGGCATTGACTGACAGTCCCAGAAAGAAATATTTTGTAAATACTTTGAGTGAAATAATTGCACCCAAGTTGCTTCCGTACTTGTTAAAAATCTCCAAACCAGTTTTGACACCAAAGATTGATTTACCAACTCCATATTACGAATACCTAAACCACCATCCTCTTTAGATTTCATTGCTTTTTCCCATCTTATAAAGTGTTGTTTCCTTGTGTGAACATCATGACCCCAATAAAAAGCTCTCTGTGTCTTTGATAGCTTGTAAGTGACTCCTTTCGGAAGAATACAAGTACCCATCGAATAATTTTGGATAGTGGACAGCACACTCTTTGATAAGACTGTTCTTCCAACCTGATTAACGAAAAAAGATCTCCAACCTGATAGTTTAGAATCGTATTTAGTGTTCAAAGGTTCAAAAGTATCTATATTTCGATCAGATTTTAACAGATACGTTCCCAAGTATTTTTCTTCTATTTGCATCTCATTAACCCCTAGTTTTTCAATAGTCATATATCTGTAAGGTGTTGTACAACCTTTACTGAAATGAACTGATGACTTTGTAAAATTGATAACTTGCCCAGAGAAGGAGGAATAGGAATCAATTATGAGTTTGAGTTGATCTACATTATCCTCTGAGTTTTTCCCAAAGAAGAATAAGTCATCAGCGAACATTAAATGACTAATAGCCGGGGAATGAGAATTAATCCTATAACCACTATAAAGACTTGTGTTTTCAAATTTTCCATGAGAAGTGATAAACCCTGTGAACATATGATAAATAAAGAGGGTGATAATGGGCATCCCTGACGTAAGCCTCTACCACTCACAAAATTCCCATATGGAGCGCCATTCAAAAGAATAGAAAAAGATGATGAAGTAACACAATTCATTATAAGATTATGTGAATGATCATGAATACCCATTTGGTGAAGCATATAACCCAAGAAGGACCAAGAAACCCTGTCATAAGCCTTTGACATATCTACTTTTAGAGCAAAAAAACCTTGTTTAGACTTAGACTTGTGCATAGAATGAAAAATCTCTTTTGCTATCACAATATTATCCGTTATTTGTCTATTCTTCACAAAAGCATTCTGAGACCAAGAGATAAACAAATCTAGATACGGACTTAATCTTATAGCAAGTATTTTAGCCACGAATTTATATAACACATTGCATAATGCTATGGGTCTATAATCAATAGCCGAAACAGGATTATTTACTTTTTGAACGAGACAAACGTAGGTGTGGTTTATCTTACTTGGTAAAGCTCCCGTGTTGAATATTTCCTGAATATATCTTGTAGTATCATCTCCAATGATAGACCAGCATTTTTTGTAGAATACAACCGGATAACCATCCGGACCTGGTGAGCCATAAGAGTTCATTTTACGAACTACATTCCAGATTTCAGCTGCTGTGGGTAAAGACGATAGGGAAGTATTTTCATCTGGATCCAAGGAGAAAGAAACTTGTTGCAAATTTGAAGGAGATCTGCTGTTTATATCTTCTTGAAATAGGGTTTTGAAAAAATTAATCAATTCATCTGCTATATCTGTTGGATTTGTGAGCCATACTTGAGAAGAATTTTGAATGCAAGAGATATTATTCTTCTTTCTTCTTTGTTGCACAGATAGATGAAATTGTTTTGTATTTCTATCCCCAGTTTTTAACCAAATCTGCTTCATTCGTTGCTCCCAATATGTTGCTTCCATTAGAATATATTCATTCAAATGATCAGAAATTCTTTTTTCCTTTTGAATAGAAGCCGGTGAAGGTGTTAAACTTTGTTGGTGTAGTAATCTTTTCTTCAACTTTCTTATTTTGTTCTTGATACACCCAATTTTTTCTTTACTCCATGTTTTTAAAAAAGATCCCAAAGATCCAAGTTTGGATAACAAATCAGCAGAAAGATTAAAGTTCCAGTTTTCCAAAACTACCTTAAGAAAGTCGGGGTGAGAACACCAGTAAGCTTCAAATCTATAAGAAGGAGGATTTCTTTGAATATTTCTTGATGTATTCAGAATGATTGGAGAGTGATCACTTGAGAGTCTTGGCATATGCAGAACACCCGAGTTTTCAAATATGAGACACCAGTCCGGAGAAGCCACCACCCTGTCCAGTCTTTCTCTTATAAGACTTTGATACTGTCTACCATTGCTCCAAGTATAAGCCGGACCAGAATAACCCAAATCTAATAGATGATTTGAATGAATGAAATCATTAAAGTTTGATATAGTATTGGACAAAGATTGATCACCTCCATGTTTTTCTCTCAATGAGGAAACTGCATTAAAATCACCTATATAGCATTTTGGACCTGTTACATGCTGAGAGTAGATTGATAAGCTTTGCCAAAAACGAGAGCGATCCAGTCTATTTGGAGGACCATACACGCAGAACAAATTCCAAGAAGGATATGGACCCATTTGTTTGATTTGAAGGTGGATCAGATTTTTAGAATAAGAAATAATTTCAGCATCAATATTATCCTTCCAAAGTAGCAAAAGACCACCGCTGCGACCTACCACCGGTACAATGCAATGATTCGAGAAGCCCAATCGACGAGTAAGAGGAAGAGAAGCTGATTCAGAGAGTTTTGTTTCAGATAAAAAAACTATGTCTGGTTTTGAGCTTCTCAGGAATGATTTTAATGTTTGAACTGTTGGGTCATTCCCTAAGCCCCAACAGTTCCAGGCAAAGACTAACATGGACCGTGCGGCCTATAAGGGATAGCCGCCACCTCCCGTTGATCATCTGAATCCTCCTCGATTCTTGTAGCCATGTTCGATTGTGTAACTCCAGTATTGATGCATGATCCATCCTGCATTCGTTTAGCGCCTCTTGTATCTCGGATGGAAGAAGATTTCGAAATAGAGGCATTGCGAAGTTCTCTATCCACCGATTTCCGTTCACTCCCCCTGGAAGTCTTGGTTGATTGTCTGGGATTCCATAGAACCCGTCCACTGTTACTATCCTGTGGCTTGTGGTTTGCCCTGGATAGAAGTTGATGAAGATTCTCATTAACTGACTTATTTGAGACTTCTGTCGTAGAGGATTTGAACTTCTTTGTAACAAATTTGAAGGAGTCCGAAACTTGTAAAGTTTGAGACCTGTTAAAGTTATATTGAGTAGAAGAATGTTGTTGTTCTACAACAATAGATTTTCCTTTAGCCAATTCACAGTTTAATTGCTGTAGAGATGGGATCGAAGGTGCTTCTGATGTTTGAGAATTTCCGTGATTATCAGTTACTACCGGGCCATTTTCTGAACCATATCCAATTGAATGAAGACCTTGGACGGTTGTTGGAGTAACCGCTGGAGAATTATTTCTCTGAAAATTATTAACTGATGATAACTGCGCCTGCAAATTAACCGATTGTTCTTTGCCAAAACCAGAATATGACGAGGAAGCCATATTTTCAAAAGCAAATAACGTGGCTTGGTGACTCATCATCCCTGTAAACTGAGAAGAATTCATGCTCTTGTTATTTTGAAAATTAACAGCTTCTTCTTCTCGGTAATCTGAGACTTCAAACTCTTCTAAATCATTGATATAACTCTTCATGTTAGCATCAATTGAACGTTGGTATTTTGGAATAATAAGTTCATATGCCTTCTCATGTAACTCCGGTGGAAATTCATTATGTATCTTGTCTTTGTATTGACGGATTCTAGGACACATCTTCATTAAATGACCAATAATACCACAGAATAAACAGAATCGTGGTAACCTTTCATATCTGATATCCGCCTTTATTTCATGAGAAGTAGATATAGGAAATGAGATTGAATCCCTTAGAGGTTTTTTAACATCTACAGGGAGACGAACTCTAGCAAACTTACCCCAATTCCTCGATTCTTTTGATGAAATTATTCTGTTACTCCCTGCCAGACTAGTTAATTGTTGAATGAACTTTCTGTCAAGATAATTAACTGGTAATCCATGAAGTTGTGCCCAGAATTCTACTTTGTCAAAAAGATATTCGTGAGGTAATTTATTTGGTACACACCTTTCTAGAGCAAGTAAATCATCACGAACAACCCATGGAGAAGATTCCATTATAAACTCCGAATCAAAATGAGATTCAAATTTGATAAGAAAGGTATCTGCCGTGAATTCTGAAACATAGAATTTTTGGCTGAATGATTTCCAAGTTTTATTAAGTAATTCTCTGACATTAGTAATTTGGAACGTTCTAGGAGAGATTATCAGAAGAACCAGACAATTTTGATATTCATTGGTTAAGTTTGGCATAGGAGTTTCAATACGGATTGTTTTGGAATGATTGTCATGATTAAGCATATTTGCAAATTTGCTGATCATTTCCATCTCTGAACAGGTTTGATAATGGTTGGAATGATAAGGATGAACCATTTGTAATTGATTAGAATGACACAGAAGGTTTGTAGATATGAAAATTTGCCAAAGGCTGGAAACTGAAAAAACTGAAAACTTCAAACTTTAAGGAAATCTTCGTTTATGGACGAAGAAATCCCAAATTTCTGTAGTTAACAGAGAATATAGATGTAGATAGGAATTGTATAATTATTGAATTATTGATTGAATTTGTACAGGGATTTTTGCCTTGATTTGCGTATGAGTTTTTCTAGAGAGTTTTTAGTTGCCTCAAGAGAGAGAGCTTACTAGTTACAACCTTTTAATTTTAATTTTTTATAGTAATTATATGCCAATCTTCGACTTGGCAACTCATCTCGTCGAGAACTCGTATCGGTCATGGATCGTGATAGGAAATCTCAGCGAGATCTTAGCCAGATCTCGGTCTCGAGTCCACCACATTGGTTCGTACCAGCTTAAAAACCAACTTATGTACGAGCCCAGCCATTTGGAACAAAACTTCGATTGTCCCTAGATTTTTGTCCTTCACTACAGCAAATGAAACAAACGTGTCATCAGCGTTAGGGTTAGGGTTCTTTTCTCCAAAAAAATCAAAACTTTCGTACCCAGAAGAGATGTAAAGTAAACCTTTTCATAATCTTAGTATATCTCAGACTCTCGATACCAGATTTCATAGTGACTAGAATTTAAGCCCGTGCTACGCACCGGGCAGACCCCAAAATCACCCACCATCATTTTTTCTCTTAACCATGTTTTTGGTTTGGTGTTATGGCTTCGCCTCGTCTCATCGTGTATGGCGTCGCGGGTTTTCACTCGTCTTGTTGCGATGCGTTTTGGATTTGGTGTGGCTTGACATCTCGCCGCATCCGGTCCTGGTGCATGTTTAGGAATTTTGATTTGGATTGGCACGACTTCTTTCTTAGGATTTAGTGTGGCTCGGCTTCACCTCGCCCTGTCGCTTAGGATTTGGTGTGGCTCGGCTTCGCCTCGCCCCGTCGCTTAGGATTTGGATTTTTGATTTAAGGTGTGGCAGGGCGAATCGACGCATTTCGGATTTGATAATTGAAATGAAGGATTTTTTCTTTTGGATAATCACTGATTAATATCATTTTCCAAATGCATACTAATAAGTTCATAATTGAACGCAAATGATAAACCACCGACATGGATCATACACAGTAATATTCTAATCGGTCAATATACAAAGTACACTAATATTTTAGTAAACTATCCTATTAGTCCTTCGAATTGAGGGAAAGTATCCATACACATTCAATGTAATAGTAGCTTAATACTACCATTATTTGTGAAGAATACCAAAAAAAAAAATCATGAAGGTTGATCTAGCTTTACTTGTTAAAGTCTTGAAAGGAGCAACTTTCATTGTCCAAGTTTTGACATCAATGAAGAAACTTAGTGAGCGAAAATACTTAAAGAAATGTTCTCATATAGAGAACATAAGGGATACCTTAGTGAGTGATAACGCTATTTAACGTCGCCTGTCACTTTCACGCCAACACAAAAATGGATTCCCAAAAGTCTTTTAGGCACTATAAAATCACATTAGTCATTGCAAATACATTGCCTTAGAAAGCGTAGGTCAACTTACAAACACAACTATATAACTATACCTACTTCCACCTTATCTTTATGTTAGACATACATTATGTGGCTACTGATTGAACTTGCAACTATTGCCAACTCTCATGCCCATTCGTAGCTAGGATTAGCAGTAAGGCAAATGACACCATCGAAAAGAGTGTCCTCTACTGGTACGACTTGAATCCCCTGCACATCAAGTCTGAAACATGTAAACACACAACTTATAGGAGCATAAATAGAAAAACAAACAAATTACTTTCACCCGAACACAAATCTGTTAACCCCAAGCATACGCGACACTATAGGACAGCTACTAAAGCTAGTCAAAGAAAATATTGTAAAGAATGTCCCATTAATACCTACCATCCATATAGCAAACAGCATATACAATGCCGTGTTTTTACGCCATATCCGACACTGCACAAAACAAACAAAACTAAAAAATAATTTGATTGCAAATTAATACAATTACAGATTCATCACCAGGTTTGGTAAGTTTAGAAGGATTTTTATTTTGGATGATACTGTGCATCAAGAGCATGTTAATAAGTTCGTAATTAAACCCAAATTATTATAGGTGGCACTTTGAAGACAACTGTTATGCCCCTTTTTAAAGTCTTCGATTACATAGTAGCAAATATAGAAATCAAGCAATATTCCTAAAAGCTTGGACCTGAAATGTAATCTGTGACAGGGAACAATAGATTAGCCACCATGTGGGGAGCACAAAGATTTATCCTACTCAGGAAAAGAAGAAATGAGAGCATAATACGCTCTTATACTTTTAGTTTAACTGTTCGTTATATGAACACGATCGAATAAGAAAACTGAGTTTACCTAGTTTTCTTCTCCACCAATACGACATCAGACTCTCTTCTAGAAAAATAAACTTGTAACAAATAAGAAAACTGAAGGAGATAACACAAAAAGGAATAACACATCTGATGGTGCGACTATAGAGAGAAGAAACTGAAGCAGGAGCAGAAAAATAAACTTGTAACAAATAAGAAAACTGAAGGAGATAACACAAAAAGGAATAACACATCTGATGGTGCGACTATAGAGAGAAGAAATCGAAGCAGAGCAATGAAAAAGGATTTTTCCTTGTCTAATTGATCTGAGAAGAAACGACGACCGAAGGAGATAATAATTAAACCCCTTAATTAGTGAAACTCTAGTGGATGATCGTGAAACTTCGTTAGCTAGGCTAGAAGACGAAGAAATTATAGTTGTGTATTGTGATCAAAGATTCATTATCAAAATACGAATAAGATTACAGAATTTATCCACAAATCAGAATGCACATAATCCACTCCATAACAAAACAGAAACATGAAATACAAATCAGTAGGAAACCCTAAGAAGAGTAAAAACTTGAAGATTAATGGAATTAGGCTAACCCATCAAGATTCGAAATCGGATATAAATTTAGGGGTTTTGATCAAAACGTTGATTTTCAAAATCAAACTATAAGAAGAGAATCAATCAAGCGATACCATACTAGTGATTTTGATTGAAGTGAAAAGTGAAACCTCAATAAACCCTAGTCTGCAAAATCGAAACATCCAAATAAGGAAACCCCGATTTCTGTTTCATGATTATCCTTCGCACTAATAAGAACATGATCTAAAAGCCACGCCGCTTACTCGAAAATCAAAGAGAATGGAGAAAAACGATGAGTATGGCTGCGTTTTTCAGTGATGTACACGTGAATCAGAAAACGATATGTAGTATCTCAATTATGCTCTCGGTCCTAGGGTTTTGTTTTATCTAGTTTTTTCTTCCTTGACTTTCTTTAGTTTTTGTTTTTAAACACTTGTTTTTTTCTTTTTTTCATTTTTTGTTTCGCGGAAAGTTTGTGTGAAAAAACAGTAAAAAACCGGTATTCACTGTTAAATTCACGTAATTTGAGAAAAAGTGGAATAGAGCAATTTTAAGGGAACAGTGACGCTCACCTAAGGGTGGGTATTCTCACCGTGCGACGCATGGCCTCGCATGACTTAGGGGTTTAAAGGGTTTGATTCTTCTTCTATGATACTCTCCTTCCAATCCCTTTCTTCAATAATTTGGGTATCTTTTCTTCCGATCTATATAGGGTTCCAAGTTTCTCCCACAGCTCAACCGATGAACAACATGAAGGTTCATCCAGCTCCAAAAAGAAGCCATTACGATATCAATTCAACTCTTTCAAATACAAACAGAATAATCAACCGGCAAAAGAAACTCCGTCGCCTTCCTCATATATTCAATAAAGTTTTAGAACTTCCGTTTCATTCAGAAACAGATGTTTTAATTGAAGAAAATTCTGACTTATTACGGTTTTCTGTTAGTACTGAGAATTTAACTGACGATGTAAGTGCTCATATGATTGAGATTTATCCAGGTGTTACGAAGATTGTTATTCGAGGTACTAATGTTGATGAATTGAATATATTAGATGAATTTGAGCTATGGAGGTTTAGATTACCACAATCGACTACACCAGAACTTGCAGCTGCTAATTATATTAATGGAGAGTTAGTTGTAACGGTTCCGAAGAGTTCGAGTTTGGCAAATCAAGAAAATGGTGAAGAGGGGGAAGTTTGGGGAGGAGGAGGAGAAAATGGGGATCTTAGAGGAGGTAGAGTGAGTCATCTTGTTCTTGTACAGTAATTTTTACTTTTGTTTCTGTTTTCCCTTCTAAACAACTTTGTTTAACTGTGTGTTGGTTTGAATTCAGAATTAGCTGATTATCTTTCATCGGATGATTAATGGCTCTAATGAATCTCTTTCGAGTTCATCATTGATTTATGAATTCCGAAATCTGAAGTCTTTTTAGGATATCAGAATCTCATATGATATAGAATTGACTTTTAGCAGTTCCAATAATGAATCATAGGATTATTATCCCTATTTTAGAAAATTGCTCACTGAATTTCTGAAATTATGAGCTTGTTAATTACGAGTTATGGTTAGAATTTGGACACTGATTACTGGTGGTTTAATTGAGATAAAGGGGTGATTTCTAGGGAGCTCCTGTATAATGCAAACAGTTAGGCTGAAACATTTTCCTTGAAAACTTAGGTTAGAAGTCTTAGAAAGGCATGTTGTAAGGATGAAACATTTTCCTTGAAAGCTTAGGTTAAGTCTTAGAAAGGGATGCTTCTCAGCCAGGTTGATCCCTTGTTGGAAGTCATCTTCATGGAACCTAAGAGCAATGCAGTCTTGTTGATCTTGTTTTGTGATTAACACTTATGTTGAATTCCCAGGAGAACTATTAGTGGTTTAGATGTTCAGGATGGAACAATGTGGTTACTTTTGACTCACACATGGAATAACACTACTACTGCAAAAAGAACAGAGATTCTTTTGTTTCTTATCTTTTAGATGAAATTACCTTTTGGATAGGCTTGCCTATAATAAACTAAAAAAGCTCCGAGGAAGATAAATTTTGCTTTATTAAAGTTTGTATCTTTTGGGTCCAGGAAATCTTCTTATCCTGTACTATCTGATTCATAGCTTGTGTGCTTTGGAATGTCAAGTAAATTTTGTAGGGTTTATAGTAATGCTTTTTGCAAGTTCAACTGCCGAGTTAGCCATTGCCTTGATGCAGTAACAGTTGCATTTGATTTGGAAAGCCGGTCCCATACTGGTATTACAAGTAAACTTATGGGTGCCTCTATCTTGTAGTTGGCATTTCCTGGAATCCCTATTATATGACATACTACTGGTCTGCCCTTTCAAATGCCTCTGTCTGAGAACCCTTTTTCCTTTGAAGGACGGGGGATGTTCAGTCTTGAATTATTCATACCCATCCCCAAGTATCCCCTGCAGCTGAATCATAGTTACTAACCATTGTCATTAGCAGAAAAGCTAATCAAGCAATTTTGGGGATGTCTTGTGAATTCATCTTGTCTGGTCGAACAATTTTAGATTGTTTCAGTATTGGTGTTAATGTGTTATCATCTGGTTTATGGTGGAGCTGGAACATATTCATTAAACTTGAATTCAATGGGTTTGTAAACTCAATTGGAGAATTGGATTTCGGGTGATTGCAGTTTGGTCACCTATATAAAGGAGCTTGTGATGCTTGTGGTTGTGGACTTCGCCATTTCATTTTGGATCCTGGTCAACACTACCTGGTAAGGGGTCTATCTCACACTACCTGATAATGGGTACTCCATGGTGATCTGGCTATGACTGATAGTATTCGCTGCGTCACTGAGCGAAGTAACATCATTTATCTAGTTTCGGATAAAGTTGAGTGACTGAATGATCTATACCCCGCTTTCAAAGAGTTTTTAAACAAGAATAAGATGCAAAAAAAAAATAAAAAAAAATTCTTCTACCCTTTTTTACCTCGTTTAATTTGGGGCTACTTAATAAAACATAAAACAAAATAGGATCATTTAGAAGTAATTCCTGTAAAAAGTAAGCTGCCCTTATCTAATTAGGGATAATCTTACTTACTAGTGTGAATATTATTAATTAGGATTAAATTTTTTTTATTAACATTAATATTATTACATGAAACTAGTTGGTAGCCGAACAAGCTCCAACGACATACTACTACATTAATTGAACAGGTTGCTGTGCTAACCTACCAGCGACGGGAGGGGGCTGAGATTGTGTCACAAGGGGGGCAAACTAACACTACCTTCCATGTTAATTCCTGCAATATTACGCCATTGGGGACTCGAACCTGGGACCTCCTGGAGCGCATTAAACTTTGGGGAACGGGGATGACCAGCTGAGCTAGGGGCCCGTTCTAATAGTGTTAATTTTATTTAATTAGAGTTAATCATATTTTTTTTGGGTTTTTTGATAAAGTACCTCTGCACTTCACTTTACACTAAAAAAAATGCCCCAGTTTTTTAGAATTTTGTTAAAGTACCCTTGCCTTGACCGTTTTATTCAAAAAACGGTAACCATCAGTTAGCCGCTGTTAACGCTTAGGTGGCAGGGTCTAAATGTCCAAAAAGCCCTTCCTCCTTAGTAGAGTTGGATTTTCTTGAATCGCCGAGTCGAGTCAACTCTATTTCTTTTGCTGCTCTAAATTTACTCCACTTCTTCTTATTGCCTGCAACACCCAACACCATGCTCTGCAATACAAACCTATCCACCAACATGCGTTCAACCATTCTCATGCTCTAAATTCATCTCAATTGCAACTTCAGATCCATGCTTCAGTTGTTTCAGTTCATCATAACCAGCTTGCACCACACAACCATCATCAGCTCTTCCATGTTCAGCTCACAACCAACACAAATAAACAGCATCCAAAATCTCCTACTCCATCTTAATCTTCAATTGCCTGCACCAATTACCAGATCTCATAACCTATGCAAACATCTATTAGTTCCTTCAGTCACAACAAAATCTGTAGCTCCGTGAATTTCAGCTCCACACAACCATTCACCAACACTTTCTCTGCTCTTGTACCTGCATCCATAACCATTGCAGATTCAAACACCAACAGATTTAAAATAGGGTTTGCACATATACATCACCACTGCTTTCTCTAGAGTTTGCCGACACTTACACCTTGACCTGTCACATTCTTCATGAATACTAATCTGATCCAACAGAAATTTATACCACACATTCATAGATATATCACATGTATTGTATCAAAATTTCATAGAAAAGTAACGGTTAGAACCTAATTTACCATTGATTCTATAAGTTCATCTCAAACTGAATTCCTACAAGTTCAACTGTAAAACTCAGTTGGTTGGGGTACTTCTCTAACTCATATTCTAGTGAAATTTTTACAGCAACCTCATAGACTAAATGGGTTACTCCCATTAAAAATTCAGGTCATTATACACTGTAAAACATCTATTTTCATGGGTTTCTATCGCTGCACAGTGATCTGAAATCTGTAGCAATGTAAACTGAACCTGGTTGGTTTCATCACATCTCCATCTCCGATCGTACTAAAAATTTAACAAAGGTTTCATAATACTGTACCAAACAACATATATGAAAATTACAGAGATCTAATGGTTGGATTTAAAACTACGATACAAACAACAACAGACTCAAATTGTTATGAACAACCCAATTGATTTCTTCATTTTGTGTTCTTGACTACAACTAAGGGTGCACAGGAACCGAGCCGGACCGATGGACCGAACCGAAACCGGTGGAACCGTACCTGGTTTTGGACCGAACCGAGGTACAAGGTACAGGTACAGGTACCGGTCCCAAAAACTAGGAACCGAGGTCTGGGGGTTCAGGTACACGGTCCTGCACAGGTACCGTGCCGTACCGGACCGAAAGTCCCGAATGATTAGAGTCGTTAGATTTAGTGGATAAGGGATCAATATTAGCCGTTAGATTAGGGGGGTATATAAGCGAACATTATAGGGTTTCTTTCTCGCTTCTCATTTTTTTTTTTTTTTTTCGTCTCCTCTCTGTCTGAGAAGGAGAAGAAGCAAACTGAAAATCTTTAGACGACAGACGCGAGTTGATTCAGTTACAAGTGTTCTTGAATTTGAATTCCATTACAAGTGTTGATTCAAAGGGTAAGTGTTGATTCAGTTCTCCTAATTTCATATTTCGAACCTAGGGTTTTGTAATTAAGATTTGTTTGTAACAATTCTGAATCTTCATTAACAGAGACTTGTTCATCGGATTAGCAAGAGTTGATTGATTTGGTTTGGATTTGGTAAGAATTTTATCTTCTGTTAATGAATAAACTTTTTTTTTTTTTTTGTATTCTGTTTGGTAGGGTTTTACCATTTTAGTACTGAGAAATGACGTTTTGTAGGGTGGGTTCAAGTTTGGTTGTGAATTCTAATTGAATTCTCATATTTAGTTTCTGAATTTTAGTAATTGGATGATCAGTACTTTACTTTTGAACTATTGATGGTGGTATTCTGTTTGGTAGGATTCATTGTACCATTTTACTACTGAATTTTGGGTTGTGAATTCTAGTTGAACTCTGATGTTTAGCTTCTGAATTTGGTAACTGGATAATGGGTATTTTACTTGTTTGCATTGTTTAATTCCAGCATTTTAGTTTAATTATCAGTATTTTATTAGGCTATAGATAATTGCTTCCTTGTTCCTTTCAAACATTATGAACACACTAAAAGCTGGCCTCCTTGCTGCAAATTGACTAACAGTGAGACCACATTGCACGGAATTCTCGAATTGTCTACGTTGGATTGATCACATGATTCTTTCTGTGGCAGAATGATATTATCATTGTTGAGTTAGAAGTATTTTAGGTAGGCTGAAAGCTCAAACTCGTCGTGTACAAGGAATTTGGGGTACAATCAAAAATTGGTTCTTCACTTTTCTTTTAAGTATGAGCCACTTTTCTGCATATACTCTTTATATTTTCTTTGATTTGGAATGAGATCCTTGGATGTTCTCTATCATTTTTTATGTCCGACTTCCGAATCTTGTTATGGATTATCTGATAAGTAAGATTTTCATTGGGTTTGCTTAAAGGTTGCCTAGTGAATCTTTATATATTGTATCTATCAGGCTATCACAACTTTCGCTGTGTGTTTTTCTTACCACAGAGTGTCGCCATAGTAAGCCGGGATTTAGTGTACATTCAGAATCCATTTGAGGGGAGCTTTTGGCCATTATCTTCTTGCGGAACTCGAACATTTTTTGCTTAGTATACTTATTGTCTTTGGCTATGGTTGTTAGTGCTTTATGATATCAAAATTTTAATTTTAGATATTGCGTAAGTTGAACTCCAGATAGTTCAAATACATAAGTGATGTCCCTGACTGCTTGTCATATACTTGTGATCACTTTGGTTAAATGTTTTAACGATTAATGAATTTTTTGTTTTCCAGTAAAGGACAACAAACTCTGACATTAAAACCTGCAGAACTGGGTGAGGATGAAGGTCAGTTAGTCTCTACTATTTTCAGTCAAGAGAAATGTAAAAGGGCAGTTGTTGAATTTATTATAATTGATGAGATGTCATTTAGAGCAGTTGAGGGTGAAGGCTTTAGGAGAATGATGCATGTCTTAGAGCCTAGATTTGTTGTGCCAAGTAGAATGACTATTTATAGATGTTTATTAGACATTATTAGTCATATAGTTTAATAGTTACTAACTGATATTATTTGTTTTTGCAGCATTACTTGGTCCTATCAACACTGATGACACCACAACTGCTGCTGATATGGATTAGAAGATTAAGATTCAAGACTACTGCATCACTAGCTGCACTTCTTATACTATTTTAGTCTTTCACATTTTATCTCTGCTCTTCTTTATGGTTGTTTTATTATCATGGATATAGACTACAGATTGTGATTGTCTGATATTATGGGATGTTTGAATTTTTGTTTTTGAAACAGAACTAGAAAGTTTGTGGTTTTCTGTTAAATTAGAAAGTTTGATATATTGTATTGATAATTGTGATGAAACTTTGTTTGTATTGGCAATTTAAAAACAGGTACTTAGTTTTTTATGAGAGAAAAAAAAAGAACCGAATGGAACCGGTACCGTACCTGGTACCGAATGGAACCGGAACCGAGGTGCAAGGTACAGGTACTGGTCCAAAATTTAGGAACCGAGGCATGGGAGGTACAGGTACTCGGTCTCGCCAAGAACCGAGCCGAACCGTACCGTGTGCACCCTTAACTACAACCGATTCAAAACCTCCATCGATCTTCAAAACCTATCCTCTAATTTCCTATAAATTACTCAATCACCAAGAACCCTAAATCTCTTTCAAATACTCACTAAAGCTTAAAATCAACTACAAATCCCTCGTTATCATCTTCATCACTAAAAACCCATCTTCTATTCTTCAGTAACATGATTAATTTCACATAAAATCAAAAGATAAACCACAAACCTTAAATTTTGTTACCTGATTTACTTTCCCTGAGTTCGAATTGATTATATGAATCAATACCATCATCACCATCCATTCCCTAAAATTCCGACCTCCCTTTCTCTCGATCTTATACTCTCAAAATCACTCTCAAAATCACAGGAGCGAAGAACAGGGGAGAAGAAGAATAAGAAGAAATAGAAAAAAGAAACAGAAGTGAAGAGGAAAGGGTCAGTTCTCTTACTCTTAGATTTAGTGTAGGGTTTTATGGGAATTTCACCCATTTTTTGACTAGGTAAATGACGGTGGACTTAATATGTGGGCCCAAAATGTGAAAATAGACGGTAAGGGCAGTTTAACAAGTTTTTAAAAAACGGGGGCAGTTTTTTAGTGTGTATTTTTGTACGAGGGTACTTTATCAAAATTCCCTTTTTCTTTTCAACTTTTTCCAGATTTGCACAAAAAGTTGCCATGGTATTGAATTACGACCATGACGACTATTCATCAAGTCAAAAAATTATTATGAAAAATCGTCGCGGTTTAAATTCGTATAAACTTTGACCGTGACGACTTTTCATTATCAAATTTTATTTCATTATTAAGTAATTGTCATAGTTAAAATTTATTATGTTGCCGACTATAATCGGAAATTATGCTGAGTTTTTCTTTATTTCAAAATCGGTAAGAATCACCGTGGTTGACAAATTTATACCTATATGACTTAACATAGTTGGTATGGATTATAAATAATTACCGTGACGACTTTTTCATAATCAACATCTATTTTAAAATTTAAGAAGGCGTTATGATTAAAATATAAAACTATAGCGATTGTTTCAAAATTGACAAGAGTCGTCATGGTTGAAATTTAAGACCATAACGATTCTATTTTCTTCATATAGAGCCGTTATGGTCAAAAAAAATTATACAATGACGATTTGGTAGTGATTATTGTTTATAAATTTGAATCATGATGACTTTTATGGTCAATATCATATTTAAAATTTTAAAAATCGTCATTATTAACATTTAGGACTATGTCGGCTCAGTTTACTTTAGCCAAAATTTAAGTGAGTTGTCATGGTCGTGATGGATCGACCATGATGACTGTAAAAATAATTTATGAAAATAAAATAAAATAGTAAAAACCTTTATTATTTATAAAAAGAAACACTAATAAATATTTTTTTTTTATTATTGGATAAAGAGTAGTATTACAAGAAACTAGTTGGAAACCTAACAAGCTAAGCACCAACAGCGTACTACTACATCAGTTGAACAGGTTGTCGTGCTAGCCTACCAGCCTCATGAAGAACCAGCCAAGGGAACCGAAGCGCATGAGGGGATGATTATGTCGCAAGGGGGGCAAGCTAACTCTACCTTCCATCTCAAATTCTGCAATATTACGCCATCAGAGACTCGAACCTCCTAAAACACATAAAACCTTTGGGGAACGGGGATGACCAGCTAAGCTAGCTACCCATTTTATTAATTAATTAAATAAAATTAATTAAAATAAATATATAAAAGGAATAACACGTTTCACAATCCTAGGGGTTAGGTAATAGTCTTTGGGGTGAGAATCAGTAGCCTTAATCCAAGCGGGCCCAATTAAACAAGTTTTTCTTATTGTTTTGATTTTTATTAGGGTTTTGATTTTATAAAGAGAAGAGTAAAAAGTAATTTGAGGATAACAAAAATCGTAATCAAAGTTGCAAGCTAAGACCTATTCAGTATATATATTTTACTCGGACCTAAGTACCCCAACTAAATATATCCACTAATTACATAGAATTCACACTATTTCCTCTAACCGATATCAGCTCCTCAAATTCTAAATTCCAGTGGTTATACTCACAAAGTATTTTTTTTTAAAACAAGAAAATGGCAAATTCATTAAAACTCATGAATTCATCAAGTAACGACACCTAACATCAAATACATTTAGCTGTTCTTAATGACAACATTCCAATTACATATCAAAGTACTCAAAGAGTATTCCTCAAAAGCATTAGTATATCTAGCCTAATTAAACAAAGTGTACTTGACTGAGATTATTAACTGATTCAAGTGTCTTCTCCTATTACCAAATAGTACTCTTGCATTTTTCTCATTCCAGATTGTCCACCAAATCCCAAATGGTAAAAGATCCCAAATTATTTTGATCATCTTCTTACTTTTCCTCTTGGACCACTCCCACAAGTTGGATTTAACTGAGTTGGGGAAAACCCATGCTAACCCAAACTATCAAGAAAATAATTCCATAATTTTTGAGTCTCATTGCAATGTAAGAACAAGTGGATATTTGTTTTAACTTTAGATCCACAAAGTAAACAGACGTTAGAATTGCTCTTCCCCGTCCTCATCAAAAAATCTAAAGTTGGAGTACTATTAAAACAAAGTGTCAAAAAAAAAAGATATTTACAGGCACTTTTGAATTCCATAGTGCCATCAACATCGAAAAAGGAGTACACATTTGATATAGAGAAATCTGTAGTCAGTTCCCATTTCCTTGTATCCTTTAATTCTGAAGAAGCAATTCTAATAGAAATATCACCCAGTTGTTGAAGAAGCAAGACAATCTCTCCCAATTCAATCTCATTAGGATTTCTTTTAAAACCAAAATCCCATGCACCATCTAAAGAAATCATTGCCCTAACAGAGGCATGTTTCTTTCTAAAAAAATTGTAGATAGCAAAAAAAGAATGCTGCAGAGAATTGATACCCAACCATCTATCCTTCCCAAAACTCAATTTGTTCCCATTATTGATAGCGAAAAGAGTATTTTGTCTGACATGTTCTCTGGCATTCAAAATACCATCCCAAAGACTACATCCCATTGACTTTGCATGAGTATTTGGAAGAAAATAATTAACATTACCTCCAGATTTCTCCCAAATGATTTTTCTCCACAGTGCCTTAGATTACTTACCATATCTCTATATCCATTTGCAATGTAACACTTTATTTACTAATTTCATCTTTTTAATGCCTATGCCACTTATTTTCTTCGATAGAGTAGTTGTTGCCCAAGACACCCCATCTTTTCTTCTTAATTGTATTAGAAGAACCTCACAAAAAGTTGCGCATAATTCTTTCAATTTCTTTCATAACTGACACAAGCATTTGAAACATAGTTAAGTAATAGATAGGCAAGCTTGCAATAACATTATTTATCAATATTTGACCCTTTGATAAGTATCTTGTCTTCCAAGTGCTAAGCTTTTGTTGTATTCTATGAATAATGATGTCCCAAACAAATCTACACTTTGATTTACTTCCCAATGAGATTTGCAAATAGTTAAATATAAATGTAGTGAGTACGCAACCAAAAGCAACATCATATAATTCACCATTGTGATTATCACCAATTCCAACAATAACACTTTTTCTGAAATTCACTCTTAAACTAGAGATTAGTTCAAAAGCAAAGAGAATGTTCTTAAGGTTACTTTCGTGTTCTTCAGAGTCATCTAAGAAGACTATTAAATCATCTGCAAATTGCAGATGATTAATAACAGTGTCACTAGTAGAAACTTTGAACCCAGTAAGTAAGTTGTCGGCAACAACTCTTTTAATCATCAGATAAAGGATCTCAGCAATCATGATAAACAAAAATGGGGAGATAAGATCCCCCTGCCTGATCCCCTTTTCACTTCTAAACATGTCAGTGGCCTCATCATTTATTAGAATAGAGAATCTTGCAAATGAAATACATCGTTTTATCCAGCTTCTCCAAATGTTACCAAAACCAAACCTTTGAAGCACCAAGTCAATGAAATTCCAATTTATGTTGTCAAAAGCCTTCTCAAAATCATCTTTACAAACAAAGCCGGATTTCTTTTCTCTTTTTCTTGAATCAATCAACTCTCATGTACAAATGCACCTTGAAATTCAGAAATAATTGAAGGAAGAACCAACTTTAACCTTTCATCTAGGAGTTTAGAAATAATTTTATAAACCCCTCCAATCAAACTTATTGGTCTAAAGTTGTTGATAGAAACAACATCATTGCATCTTGGGATCAACTTTAAGTTGGTAATATTTAGTCTCCAGTCCATAAAAGAAGAATATTCAATTTTTTTGATGACTAACATTAAATCATGTTTTATAATCTCCCAACAAACCTTGAAGAATTCCATTGTAAAACCATCATGCCCCGGGGGCTTATTAGTGTTAAAATACATGATCACTTGCTTGACTTCATCCTCAGAAAAAGGTTTTTCCAAGGTAATTGCATCAGACACAGAAATAGAAGGCATTTTTAAAGGTTTTCCCTATTTCCCACCCACACTTTTCCAATTTGCCACTCACATAAATTACCACCCCTACTTATCCTATTTACCACCCATATAATTTTTAAATATCCTAAATAGAACCTCTTGACTTTTTATTTACCCCCAACTATAAAACCACCCTAATAGATAAAAACAATCATAGAGTTACAAACTATTTCTTCTCGTCTCCACCGATCCACGTTCCTCTACTCCATATCCACCCACCAACCACCATCTTTACCCATCTTTTCTTATTTCATCATTAATAAAAAGAACCTTGGACAAAAAAATTAATCACTTGCGCTTTATCAGAGCCAAGTAAATCATAGGTTGAGTATTTATCATTGCCCGTCAATCAGAAATTGGCAGGACTTTGACAAACAAAGCTGATCTAATATGCCACTAAAGGATTTGTTAATCGAGATTCATGTTGCAGCAACCAAGAAACCGAAGACCATACCATTAAGTCCATGCACATGTTGATTTGGCGTCATTTCATGCAACAAAGAATACGTCAAACATGATAACTTTGTCATACATGGTGTCTAATTAATGGATGTTATTGCTCTTAAGGTGATCAATTTTTGGACGATTGAAATTAAGAACTTAAAAGTTCATGGTCGGTAATTCTGGACTATTAAAACTGTTTCTGCCAGTAGCAATATGGACGACTACTAAAACTTTCGGTCGTTCATTTCTGAACGACTACGACTACAGGTGTTTTGATTATGTTATCTGATAAACTTAAATAAATAAGAATCATAAAATTACATTTGTTGATTATTAATTAACATAAATTATTTTGATGGATGTTTGATTCATCTAAATGATAAAAGGTAGAGAAATAACAAATTTTGGTATACCATAATTAAACACAAGTCTAACCTAAAGTTAATAGTTTTTTTTATGAAAGGGGATCGACGAAGAAGAAGGAAAATGTTAGTGATTGCAGTCAAATTTAATTTGACTTTCTAGGTGGTAAATAGGAAAATATGAAATTGAAAAATAGAGGTACTTTTAATTCTGGAGGGAGGTGGAAAATAGGAAAAGTGTGGGTGGCAAATAGGTGAAACCTTTTTAAATCTTCAAAACCCGGTATGATTGGCATTTGCTCGATGAAAAAATTATAATAAAAGTCTTTAGCAGTCTTTGAAATTTTCTCCTTATCATAAGTGATAAAGCCATCAATATTTAAACAATTTATACTATTGGCTTTGTATTTGTAAGAGCAATCTGATGTAAATACCTGGAATTTCTTTCACTATCTTTATCCCATTTATCTTTAGCTCTTTGACCTCCTTGCCAAACCCATAGTAAAAGCAGCATGCTTGACTTTAGCTTCCCCTCTATCAACAATATCACCAGTCCTGAGAACACAAAATTCTTCCATGCTATCAATAACATCAATAGACTCTTCTAGATTATCAATATGAGTTTGTAGTTTACCTAGAGATTTTTTCCAATTCTTTATAAAGAATTTTAGACCTCAAAGCTTCTTCGCAAGAACAAAACTAAGCTTCCCTGAAATGTTAGGTTTGCCCACCAAATCTTCAAATTATCAATAAAGGAAGGATATTAATTGCAGTAAGTAATTGTCAATCCTAAACGGAGCTTTGAATTTTAGACCAGAATTCCAACTAAGCATAACAGGCGCGTGATCAGAAATTGGACACTTTAATCTCGTCTGTAATAGTGCAGAGCAATGAGATTGCCAGTCATTAGTGACTAACCGAGTCTGATTAGCAGCGGTGGCTATTGAGAATTGGTCCAGGTGAACTTACCTCCAGCAAGGGGAAAATCAATAAGAGAATTTTGACTAATAAATATCTTAAATAGTTCCCTACTTGCCAAACAACCACCGGGTAAATTCCTCTCCTCTTGAGCTGTAATCGCATTGAAATCACCACCAATTAGCCAAGGCTCATCATAGATAGTATGGATATCATGTAATTCTTTCCAGAATTGAGAGTAATACCCAGAATCATACACCCCATAGACATAAGTAAAATAACCAAACAAATCCATCAATAATATTCCTGAATTTGATTGTAACTGAGAAAGCACCAAGAAAATGGTCTTCCATTGTTACAACACCCTCTTTCCACATTATAATTATGCCACCTGAAGCTCCCATAGAAGGAAGATAAATGTAGATGCAATTATAATTACCCCATAAAGATCTGACCAGAGAATCGTCTACAATTTATCTCTTTGATTTGGATAGACAAGAATGTAATATTATTCCTCTGGATGACACTACGAATAACAATCACTTTAGGGTCTTATCGTAATCTCCTGATGTTCCAACTCATTATTCTGTGATCCATTAAGAAAACAAAATATCCCATGAAGAAGTAATTGGATTGAAAACATTATCGTCAAGATTTTCTTCCTCAAAATAGCACTTAACTGCATCGATATATTCCCCTTCTTCTCCTTCTTCAGAACCACTAATTTTGATATTCTCCTCAGAATAAAAAAAATCCTAAACCGTAATCATCTTCCTGAATAGGAATCTCTAAGTTAAAATCATTCATTTCAATGAGATTTCTGTACAACACTCTTATATGTGGGTGATTATCGGAGATACCCATTTTCTTGTTGAAATCCATTTTAGAGTTCATCACTTTTTCAGATTCAAATGCAGCAGGAGATAATACATTTGTTTTCTTTATTTGATTTTAAAAATTGTGCAAAATTCGAGGAAACAATCAACGGAAGAGAAGAAAAGTAAACATAGTCAGATTTAGGACGCGTTGAAGAATCTAAAGGCTCTAAATCCGGGTTAGAAATCAGATTTCTAGAATCATTTGGAGGAGTACAACTCAAAAGTTTAGGGTATAATATGGTGTTTTCAAGAGAATCTGACAGAATACCCCCCCCCCCCCCCCCCACCATCGCGCCAATATCTTGATTTCATAGAAATTTGAGATCCCGAGGACATGAGTTAGATTAAAAAATCTATATCCGAGATTCGAATCCGTAAATAGATTCAAAGAGCACGCTCCCCCATCTGCCCTATATAACGACCCACCTTTTTCCTTCTTACAGTGACCTATGGTATGTTTATTACTTCATCATTAGAATTAAGATTAGGTATCTTGTCAGGATCAGAGTTTTGTAAAGAAACTGAGTCCAGCTTAGAGTCAGTGCCCCTTAATTGTTGACGAGATACCTTTCATACTTTCTTTAGATTTTTTTGCGCCGAGTTATTCGTCGAAGAAGAAAAATCTGAATTTGAAATTGAAGATACATGTAGTTTATTTTCTGGCGAGAATTTTGTAACTGAGTTTGATGATGCTTGATTTTATGCTACCAGAATATATGATTGCGAGGAATTAGGATCATGATCGATCACTACATCAGGAATCACCAATTTTGATTTGATTCTTGGGACCTTAGTGAATTCTTGATAAAATGAACCACTAGAATCATGGATCCATTCGATACTCAACCAACTACCTTTGTAATGCACAACAACTGGGATTTTACGGAGATCGACATGAACCATAATCTTGCAGCTGTTAAGTTTCGAAAAATGATCTAAAGTATTGTGAATTTCTACCACTTTACCCCATGGTAAAACAATAGATTCGAAGCTACGCGCATTCCAAAGATAAAAGGATAATCCACGAATACCAATCCAATGGGTATCCTATTCAGTGCCGATAAAGATATTTCGCCATATTTCCACTGCCTTATAGATAACCTAGTTTTACCAACATAGACAACTCTTTCCTCTATGAATTCATCGTAAATAGAATATTTTGCCATAAAAAAATCCAATCATGAGTTGACACTCCGAAGACCTAAATTTCTCGTCCAATTTTATTTTATTTATAATCCAGCAGCAATACGGTTCCAACCAGAGTGATGTACATGAGCTTCAACAACAATACCAAAAGAATAAAATCCTTTGAAGTTTTCCTCATCTTTGTTACAATCAAGAGGTTTAAAGGCAGAATGATTTACAGTGAAACCAATATTTTTTTGTGTGTCTTGAGCTAAAGACGACCAAAAAGAAGCCCAAATTGATCAATTCACACCATTAGGGATGCAAATAAATATACATCGGGAATCAGAATCACATCCTGAGATCTTAAGAAAGTCCCCATTTGAGTTGCAGCATATTTCAATTAAAATAACTACATGATGTAATCTCTAAGTCAATTTCTGTAACTTCCTACCCAAGAAAGAAACAGCTACGAAGGTGATTTCCTTAACCCAGGATATTCCATCATTAGGAAGATAAATCCAACTTTGTCGATTCTTAAATCTTTCAACAATCCTAAGTTTTTTAGTTTATCTCTGCTTACCTAACTTATCTCAAATGATTTTGATTCAAAAGACACAAAAACCATTTAAAACATAGAAAAAAATAATATGAAAAAGACGAATAAAATCTCTACTAATCAATAGATCTCGGCCCCAAAGGGAAGGATCAGAGATTCGTCCTTGGACAACGAAGAAATTCAATTAGCACACTCCTAAATTGAATCAATCACCAGGATAAAGACGATTATGAGGCTGAGACTTTCAAAGGAAGAATCACCTTTTCGATGAGAGAGAAACTGCTCTATTTTCCCAGTAAAGGATTCAAAGAGCAAAATCACAAAATTTTAAACAGTAAGCAAAAACAAAGCATTTCTTATTGTCTAATTCTTCAGGCTACTTCCATGCACAAGTGAAAAAACGGGGGTCTAACAACCACACCCAATATTTTATTCGGCAATATGTATGGACTAACTTCAATATAACTTCAAGAGAATCAACTAGACAGTCAGACTCAATCAAGGAAATATATCCAAGAGTTATATCTATGTTTCTCAATGTAATCAACAAATCAAACAGATAGAAATCCGTGAGCCTGATTATTATGAGAAACAACTTGAACGGTACCAAAGACCAATGTTCAAGTGTCAATCAATTTCAATCAACAACCAAAGGTTGGATTTACCAATTGATTGAACTACGCACAACATATGATATTTCAATTATATAAACAAATATAATGCGGAAAAGAAATAACACAAACACCAGAAGTTTTGTTAACGAGGAAACCGCAAATGCAGAAAAACCCCGGGACCTAGTCTAAATTTGAACACCACACTGTATTAAGCCGTTATAGACACTATCCTACTACAAGTTAACTTCAGACTGGAATGTAGTTGATCCCTAACCAAGTATCATCGATTAAGGTACAATCGCATTCCTTACATCTCTGAATCCCAAAAGGACTCTACACACTTGATTCCCTTAGTTGATATCACCCAAAACTAAGAGTTGTTACGACCCAAAGTCGAAGACTTTATAAACAAATTTGTCTCCCACAGAAAAGTCTATTTTGATAGATAAATTTGTCTCCCACAGAAATACCTATGAAGTTTTTGTTCCATCTTTTGATAAATCAAGGTGAACAGGAACCAATTGATAATCCGGTCTTATATTCCCGAGGAACAGCCTAGAAATATCAATCACCTCACAATAACTTAACTATATGGTAGTAGAACAAGTTATTGTGGAATCACAAAGAATGAGACGAAGAGCTTTGTGATTACTTGTTATATCTTCAGAATCCCAATAAAGTCTTTAAGTTGTTAACTTATAATGGTTTCAGGAAAAATCTAGGTTAAAGGAGAATCAACTCTAGTCGCAACTAGTATCACAAATGAGGTGTGAGGATTAGGTTTCCCAGGTGCTAGAGTTCTCCCTTATATAGTCTTCAAATCAGGGTTTAATAGCTTTAAAATAAAGTAATAAATATTCATCGTTAGATGAAAACCTGATTTAATATTCAAGCTAAGTTTGCTTAAAACCAAAGCAATATATCTCCACCGTTAGATGGTCTTAGCTTGTTACACACAAATAAAATATACCTTCATTTAGATATGGGTAACCGTACCTAAACGTGTATATTGAGTTGGCTCAATAAAAATTAACCGAAGTTATCCATATGAACATTTTTGTATTAATCACATTCATCTAACACTTCTAGATCAAATGATAATCAAATGAATCTAATTATGTTACTCATATAATTGTTCAATTATTTATATTCTCATAAAAGTATATAAGACAAAATTGAAAAAAAAATCGGATTTGATTCAAGAGAATCAATTCATGAACATTTAGCCACGGTTTGCAAAGATTGCATTCCTTAATTTATAAATAAATTTGTTCATGAGTATGGAATCATATTTACCCTATTTTAGAACTTAAACCAACTCAGTTTGAAAACGGGTACGCAAACTTAAGTTCCGGACTTTGGTCACGTCCGACAGTTCGCAAACCGGTATGCATACTGTCGTTCCGGACCTAACTCAGTGAAACCGTCCGCATACTGGTATGCAAACCTGGTTCCCGGACCTGAATCATACTACAACAGTTTGCATACTGGTATACATAACGTGCTATATCCAGACAATGGTTATTTGTTCTAAACTCCCATTTCAACCATTGAAACATCCTTAGAAGACGACAATAGCTGTCTCACACAAACTATTAGATTATAAGTAATTTTCAAGTGATCGAATGATCAGTACAAAACATTTCGAGTCTACATCAAATGACTGTCTCACACAAATCATGTAAGATGTTTCAAGACAATTTTCATATGATCATCTTTTGACTCATTATTTAGTTTCCAACAAATAAATTGTTTCCAACTAAACTCGTTAAAAATAATGAAGAACGTAGTTAAAGCAAAAAGCTTTCCAACACATATTTCGAGAAAGATATAAGCGTGTTAAACTCAGCTCGAAATATCAAATGTGTATAATGTAAAAGTCTATATAACTATATGACTTAGTCTCAATAGGAGATAGAATATAATAGATTTCTGAGTGATAGATAAGTTTTAGTTTCCACATACCTTTTGTTGATGAAGTTCCTACAAGTTCTCCTTGGTAGATCTTCGTCTTTAATCGATGAACGCCGTGAAGTCTAAAGCTAAACTACACATTCTATCCTAATCCGAGACATAGCTATAAGTAGACTCGAAATCAAGGATTATAGTTTTGATCACCTAAACTTGACAAACAATCTTGAGATAGCAACGCTTGCGAATTTGACCGAGCAGTGCTCTAACAATCTCCCCCTTTGTCAATTTTAGTGACAAAACTATCAATTCACTATCAAGGTTTGATAGATTTAAAACAAAGCAATCAATATTCATTGTTAGATTAAAACCTGATTTAGGATTCAAGCTAAGTTTGCTCTAAACCAAAGCAATATCTCTCCACCATTAGATGGTCTTAGCTTGTTACACACAAATGAAATATACCTTCATTTAGATATGGGTAACTGTATCTAAACGCGTATATTGAGTTGGCTCAATAACAGTTAACCGAAGTTAGCCATATGAACACTTTTGTAGTAACCACATTCATCTAACACTTCTAGATCAAATGATAATCAAATGAATCTAATTGTGTTGCTCCTAAAGTTGTTCAATTGTTTATATTCTCATAGAAGTATACAAGACACAATTGAAACAAAATCTTCATGAATATTTAGCCACGGTTTGCAAAGATAACATTCCTTAATTTATAAATGTATTTGTTCATGAGTATGGAATCATACTTACCCTATTTTAGAACTTAAACCTACTCAGTTTGTAAACTGGTACGCAAACTTAAGTTCTAGACTTTGGTCAAGTCTGATGGTTTGCAAATCGGTATGCATACTGTCGTTCCGAACCTAACTCGGGGGAAACCGTTCGCATACTGGTATGCAAACATGGTTCCCGGACTTTGACAGTTAAAACCGTTCACATACTGGTATGAAAACTTGGTTCCCATACCTAAATCGTACTACAACATTTTGCATACTAGTATGCATACTGTGCTATATCCAGACAATGATTATTTGTTCTAAACTACCATTTCAACCATTGAAACATCCTTGGAAGACGACAATAGATGTCTCACACAAACTATTTGCTTATAAGTAATTTTCAAGTGATCGAATGATCAATACGAAACATTCCGAGTCTATATAAAATGACTGTCTCACATAAATCATGTAAGATGTTTCAAGGCAATTTTCACATGATCACCTTTTGACTCATTATTTAGTTTCCAACAAATAAATTGTTTCCAACTAAACTCGTCAAGAAAATGATGAACATAGTTAAAGCAAAAAGCTTTCCAACACATATTTCGAGAAAGATATAAGTGAGTTAAACTCATCTCGAAATATCAAATGTGTATAATGTAAAAGTCTATATAGCTATGCGACTTAGTCTCAATAGGAGATAAAATATAATAGACTTCTGAGTGATAGATAAGTTTTAGTTTCCACATATTTTTTTTTTGATGAAGTTCCTCCAAGCTCTCCTCAGTAGATCTTCGTCTTCAATCGATGAACGCCATGAAGTCTAAAGCTCAACTACACTATCTATCCTAATCCGAGACATAGCTATAAGTAAACTAGAAATCAAGACTTATAATTTTGATCACTTAAACTTAACAAACAATCTTGAGATAGAAAACCTTGAGTGCTCTAACAACAAGTGCTCTAACAACAAGTGCCAAACTTCCAAGTCTTTTAGCACGGAGAACAACATCATCAAAAAGAACTTTTATAACGAAAATGGACATAAGACTATCAAAAGTAATGAAGCTAATCTCCGTTATAATCCCTACTAACAAATCACTAAACAAATTTAGTTAATTCTTTATAAAACGAATCATTAAACAAAAGTAAAAATTAAAAAATCACTTTTTCAAGAGTAACTTCGTTAAAAAAGTTGTTCATATTGAACAACAAAAGAAATGAAAAAAATATTGAATATTACAATTAATAATTTTTTCACTTAGTAACATTTTTCAAGAAACGGAGGTATTATGATTTTTAAGAAGACAACGTCAATCACAAAACATTTCTTATTAAACAAAACACTCATTTTGAACTTCCCAACCTTGTTCTTGACCTTAGTTTTCGTACTCCGATCCCTGATTTTTTTTGTATTCAAATAATTCAATCTCTTGCAATCTTGTTATTACACAAACTGATAGGGAATTAGAGCTGTCAACAGGCTAGGGTTAGGGTCAAACCTAACCCTAGTACTATTTAAGAACAAGCCTAAAACCCCAACCCTAGCCCTAGGCGGGTTGGACCTAGTATAACAGGGAACTTTGTAAAATCGCAAAAAAAAAACAACATTACTTAGAGCTAGCACTATGGGAGGGGATTTCCCTTCCCTATCCCTCCATTTCCCTCAAAATCCTAAAAATGCAACCACTATGGTCTCCCATATCCCTACACGAGTAGGGATACACACCACCATCCCTACACGGGTGAAAAGATTTGTTCAGCCTTGTAGGGAAGGGAAATCACACGGGTACTCAGTACGCGTAAATCCGTTGATACGCGTACTGAGTACGCGTGGCTTTCTGTACGCATACTCAGTTCCCGTTTCGACAAATAATATTTGTTTGACATTTTTTAGTTAACACCTCTCTCACACCCGATCCTAACCATCCATCACTAATAACGGCTCTATTTTGTATACCGTCGGATCCCAACAACCATTTTTTCAAAATCCCCGATAAATACCACTCTAATTCTCTACTCAAACCACACCAAATCAATTGATTTTTTTTATTCTCCCTCTTTCTCTTACATCAATTGATTTCTTCTTTCTCTGCATCTTATTACAATACGTTTTTTGTATTTAGATTTAGATTTATTGTACTATTTATTTATTTATTATCTTAGTTTCATTAAAAATGGTACTTAATTTTGTCACACAAGAAGAGGTTGATCTTACCACTGCTTTTATTTATGTGAGTATGGACGAAATTGTGGTTTCTGGGCAAAAAACCGCTTTGTTTTGGAAACGCATTCACGAAATTTTTGTACAACGAAATGGAAATCCATACAGAAGAGATTGGGATGCTTTAAAGAGCAAGATGAGAGCTATTAAAAAGGATGTAAAAGAATTCGTTTCCATTCTGAACGCTATATATCGCCAAACCAAAAGCGGTGCAAGCCACGAAGATTTGGTAAGTTTATTAAATTTGTAAGTTTTTCCATATAGCTTGTGATAATAGTAATAAACCTAATGTTTATTATATAATTTTTCAGACAAAAGATGGTCGCCTTCAATATCAGGAACAAAGAGGACAACCTTTCAAGTATGATGCATGTTATGAATTGTTTAGAGAAAAGGTCCCTGGATATAATTATGAATTGACTGTGAGCCAAAACAGTGAGTTGTTTGAATCTCATCGTAACTTTTTATCGGTCGAAGATGGTAATGAAGTTCTTCCCAATGGAGAAAGTTGTTGGAAATACAAGGAAAATGCCCGTCCTATAGGAACAAAGAAAGCCAAAAAATTAGCTAGAGAGAAGAAGGATCGTGAGCAAGGTATATATAGAGAAGATGATGGTGAGACATCTTCGGTTAATATGGAAGAAGATAAGATACTTGAACAAAGTTCAAGTATTTTGGAGTATCTTAAGGAAACCCGATCAAGGAAGAAAAAAATGAGAATGGAACAAGAATGCCAATACCAAACTTTTTGGGGTTATACTCAACAACCGAGTTATCAAATGGAAGATCAAATGAATTTGCAAACGCTTCAACAACAGACTAATCAAATGCATGGACAACAAATGCATTTTAATCAAGACAATGCAATAATGTTGATGGACCTTAGTTGCTTAGCTCCCAACGAAAAAAAATATTATCAACGCAAGCAAAAGGAGATTTTGAAGGGGAAGGGTATAATCAAGCGTTGAAGATTCAGAAGATGAAGATGTAATCCAACTCTAATTGTTTTATCTTTCATTGTGTTTAGTTTTTAAATTTGTAGTTGGTAAGGTTGTTAACTTAATTTTAAATGTGTTGTCTATATTTATTGAAATTGTTGTTTGAATTAATTAAATTTTTCAATTTGTTGTAACCACTTGATTTTCAAATCTAAATTCAAATAAATAGCTTCATTTTTTCACTTCATTAAACTAATGTTCATAAATAACTTTAAAAGATAGCTCTAACATATCATTCGATAGGTCTGAAGACATTACATGTTGTTATTTTCGTTGTTGTCAGATTCAACGATCAATGCCGCTTCGAAATGAAAAAAGGTTCTTTTCTCCATGTTGTGTATGCATCTTGTGCAGCGAAACGGTCACCTCTGTACCTATTGAGAAACTCATTGTACCGGATGCATAATTTCCTAACATGCTATGTCCTTGAGCAAATGTAGGATGGTAGATAATTATGTCATGGTTTCTTGCCTGTCTCTTTAAAGAAAGAACCCCAACCAACATTAGTCTAGAATATTGTTTGATCTTTAGGATCTTCTGGAAAATCATCCTTGAGACGGTAATAGTTTCTAATCCATTCAGTCTCTTCTTCGACATCCTTTAACCTTTCTCTCAGTTGGAATTGTTGTTGACCGCGTTCTTTTGCCTTGCAATTTTCTTCATGTTCCTTGAGTTTGTGTTGGTATTCAGTCGAACACCCAGATGAATACGTCGTTGAGATCGCAGTAGCTTGATGACCTCTTTTGCATATCTCCTTTTCCATTGCAGCAATTGATGTAGTGGGTCGCTTGCATCTTTTAATTATGTCTTCGACTGAGTTGGTATTTGCTGATTGATTTTCCATTGAATATATGTTTAGCTTTGATGTTGCAAAGAAAAATAGGTAGATTTATGTTGAAAAGAAGAATGGGTTATCTTTTGTATATATAGGATTCGTTCCCAACGGCTCTATTTTTAACAACTCGTGCCCAACAGATCTTTTTACCAACGGATGTTTTTCTAACAACTCGTGCCCAACGGATTTTTTTCCAACGACTATGTTTCCTAACGGGTCTATATCCCAACGAATCAATTTTGTTATATAAATACTATCAGCATTTTTGGTTCTTACCACCAACAATCTCAATACATTGTTACATACAAACAACCTAAATTATGTTTTCTAACAGTTCGAGTAGAAATGGAAAACAAATAGTATGTGTGGAAGCAAAAGAGGTTTGTCCATGTTGTTTCATAGATACACACAATTTCCTTCAATGCCCATGGATATATACAAAATGTCCACAACCAGGATGCAGCAGCACTAGGAAGGTAAAAGAGTCGATACCAGAGAAGATAAAGTATTTGGAATGTGAGTATGATAAATGTCCGGGGGAAGCGCAATGTTTGAGGATGCAATGAAAGATGCAATCAAACAAGAAATAGTTGAAGAACTCGGCAACAACTTCAAACTAAAAGGTAAGGTGGAGTTTGAATGTACCAAGGGGATTCCGTGTGAAACTGAGGGTTGTTATTTCTTTATGGAAATTCACCGTTCAGTCGCCAAAAAACATATGGAAAGCATTACTGGAGATGCCTTGAGTGTGGAACGGTGGCATGGGCTGAATAAGTGTTGTTTTAGTTGAATCGAATATCAATTGTTGTAATGTGAAATTTTATAATTAATATGTGTGAGTTTTTGTATGTCATGAAAATTTAGCTATATGCGTCTACAATAAATAATAATAGTAATTTTCTTATTCAGATTAACAATTACATTAAGCACGTTCAACCATCATTTAAACCAATAGGCGACCCTATTGTACGAGTTGTGTCTCGTGAGGGTTTACAAAGACATATACCCACAAAACCTATCTTCATTTTAATTCTTTACTCTTCATCTGATGATTCAGATGATGAATCTTCAAAGGGGGAAGGGTCATACTCTGAGAAGTTATTTCTCAAAATGACATAGCAGTTAAAAAATCTAAATGGTTTCCCCTTCTTTTTTTCATAACTTTCCAAAGCGCGTTGCTCCTACAACAAAATAAAACAATGTCAATTTACTACAAAATAATTAAACAATTCAGTAAACATACTCAAAATATCGTCTACAATAGATAACCACTTAATTTCTTACGATTTTCGAAGGTACTCCATCCCTCCATAAATATAACGATCTTTGTGTCGTTATATATACTTTCATGTCTGAAGTTATAACGTTTAACCTTGTTTTCAGATACTTAACCGTACGTTGATTTGGATTCCCGTTATGTATAGTCATCCTTTGTAGCAACTGCTCCAAAAGGTTGGTGCTGTTGAGTTGTTCATCTTATACTTCATTCTCTATATGAACTTCGACCCATAAACTAACTATTATTTCGTCTTCCTCCGGATTATAACCCACCATAATTAAGAAATAACAGTGGTGTGGATAATGAGTTTTTTTTTTTTTCGTAAGATGGAGAAAAGATTTGTTCGAACTCATGTGTTCATTGCTAAAAATAGGTTGTCAATCATTTATACATGCATCGCATACATATCCATGTACTGTTGAATGAGATTTCCCGGATAAGTATACTAATCCATATACTGTACTGGTAGATTGCGCGGATATGTATACATATCAATATACTGTTGAATGAGATTTCCCGGATAAGTATACTAATCCATATACTGTACTGGTAGATCACGCGAATATGTATACATATCCATATACTGTGTAAATGATTTTCCAGATTATCGTAATTGTAAACCATATGCCACCAAATAAAAACTTCATACTTTGCAAACATAAGTGAATCCCAAAAACATATCTAAAATTAGTTATTACAAGTGCGTTTAACATTCAAAAACTTAAAAGAGAATAGTGAAATACATCCTATGCATCATCATCATCATCATCATCATCATACATACCAGCACGATCGTCATCGTAAAGCTCAACATTGTCCTCCTCATCCTCATCGTCATACTCAGAATCCTCCTCATCACCATAATCCTCATCGTCATCTCCATCATGTTGATATTCGTCTCCCACTAGTCCGTGTGCATCTCCATGAGGAAAGTCATTTGGGATGTGATTATTGTAATCTCCGTAATACTCGAATGCCCCATCCTCGTTCTGTCCTGGGACAACTTCTTCTTCTAAGTCTGTATCATCATAATCTCCTTCTGACGATGGAAGTACCACGTATTCCATATATGAGCCCTCCAGACTAGACAAGTCCCCTACCAAGCCTCCTCTACCAGGACGCGCAATAATGTGCTTGACAAGATCATTTCTCAGTTGTAGGTGCATTTCAAGGTTTTTCAAAGATGACATAAATACACGACCATTAACAGTAGGTTCCGGAAGTGGAACAGGAACAACCCTTCCCAAATCTGAATCCCGACGCTCATGCTCGATAATGATGTTGTGTAAAATATGACAACATTTCATAATTAGATTCAAGTATGATTCGTGACAATACTTACAGGGAGATCCGACAATTCTGAATTTACCTTGAAGCACTCCGAAAGCACGATCGGCATCCTTTCTTTTAGCCATTTGATACTTGTTGAACCTAACATAGTCGGGAATGTCCAATGTCTGAGAAAAAGCTTGTACAACTGTAGTCAACTTTGGATAGATACCATCGGCTAAGAAATAACCCATATTGTATTGGTGACCGTTGATGACATAATTTCATGGAGGTGCTACACCCTTTAGCATGTTATCAAAAATGGGTGAGTGTGCCAACACATTCAAATCGTTGTTTAATCCAAGCATTCCAAAAAAGGCATGCCAAAACCACAAATCATATGATGCCACAGCCTCTAATACCAAACTACTCTCTTTATCTTTACCCCGATAAGTTCCTTGCCAAGCTACCGGACAATTCTTCCATGGCCATTGCATACAATCAACACTACCAAGCATTCTTGGAAAACCTCGGTCCGCATTCTCAGCTAGCAACCTCTGAACATCTTCAGGAGTGGGTTCACGCAGATATCTGGCTCCAAAGGTCATGCAAATGGTGTGGCAAAATCTTTTTAAATACATGTATATTGTAGTAGCACCCATACTAGTATAATCATCAACACTATCAGCTGGCGTACTTTTGCATAAACATTTCATCACGACAACTAATTTCATATGCGGAGAATGCCCCATAGTACCAGTTGCATTCGGACGTTGATGCCATTCAGGATCCACTTCAAGCAATTGTCCTAACAATTTTTCGAATAACTCTTCCCTCATGCCTAGACGTTGTTTGAATTGTCTAGAGGTATAACCGGTTCCAGGCGTAAAATAATTATTCATCATTTTGGAATCATGCCACACACAATCACGCGTAATTACACTACGTGTCTGTACCTCCCTTGGTACATGTTGTCTAATAATACGCAACCGTTCATCCAAACATAGTTGTGTAAACATAAGCAATGATTTCTCTTCTTCATCACTATCACTATAAGTATCCAAATAGACTCCATATTTGTATCTCACATAAGAACGCATTAGACTCATTGTGCACCTTAGCAAACCAAAAATACAATATCAATTTATGTATTGCATACATAAACTCAAGTATATGAGGTGGTTCTACATTAATATGCATTTACATGAAACATTGCATTCTACATAAATCAAGACAAACAACAAATAATCATGCATTTTCACTAAATACATGTTTTAATAACGTTATTTCATTGCATACTACATATCCAACCAACCTAGTATCAACAATTTCATCAAAACAAGAATCAAATTAATTTGAAAACCCTAACATTAGAATCACTCACCTTTGATGTTTTTTTTGATGAAATTCGAAATTGATTGAGGGAATTCACCTTGAGGTAACCATCAAACCCATTTAATCTTAGCAATGGAATCACCCTGAGTAAACAACCAAATTGAAGGGGGGTTAGAGGGGTTATGAGGGAAGAGTTTAAGTGAAGAAGATGAAATGGGAGGAAGAACCGAGTTCTGTGAACTTAATCTATCAAACGGGTACTGAGTCCGCATATTTAGTCAAGTCAATGAGTTGACAAATACGCGTACTGAGTACCCGTTTGGCACTGTGCATACACAGACTGAGTACCCGTATAGTGTAGGGAAGGGATAACAACACACCATAACAGGATTGCCTTTCGCGTGTCATCCCTTCCCTTTATTTGAGGGATAGGGAAGGGATAGCTAGCACCATAGTGCTAGCTCTTAGGGGAGGTTCGAACCGCGGATTGTGTCATCTACCACTAGGAGGGTCACTATTGTACCGCTCCACCTATTTATGCTTAGATTTTTATTCGTTTGATGTTTAAGCTAATACTTTGCTTATGTTTCGTTTATAAACAAATCTAAATCCCCAACATACCTCATCCCCTTCCTTTTCTCCCAGCGCCTCCCCTTCTTCTTCTCCCCCTACACCACAGACGATCTCCTTCTACAATCTTGAGCATAAATATAAAAATAATCTCTACTAATATTTTTTCTTCTCTTTCTTCTCATAGCCAGTAAGACCGGATCCACCACCCCCCCCCCCCCCCCCCCATTTTTTTTCTTCTCTGCTTTCGTTTTTCTCTGCATATGCCACGTGATTTTTCAATCTTGTTATTCATCTTCTAATTAAAAAGACAGATCTCCTTTGATACAGAGCACTAATGCTCAAGGATCTATGTTATTTTCCACTTATCAGGACCGACGGCTATCTATTGCCATTACCAACCAACTGCGGCTAATAAAAAAAGATAATAGTTGATGATGGATTTAATTATATGATGAGTTTGATTGAAGAGTGGAACTTTTTTGAATATGTAAATACATAATTAGTTTTATTTCTTCTTATCATGCATCTGAGATTCTGAAATTGTTAATAGATAGTGACGATTAGGTGGAGCTATGACATCTCTATATATCTATCTAGACTGTTTAAATTGGTGAATACTTTAAATTTAATTAAATGAAAACTCTACTGATGATAACTGATTCAATATTTTGAATGGTTCTATCTATTTTAGTCGTCTGTTCTTCATCAATTTCTTGAAATTAACTACAGCGAACACGAACAGTGAAATTTGACGGGTAACCCGCGGGTTGATCCTAGCCCGACTTGTTTAGTATTAGGTATGAGAATGCCAAACCTAACCCGGACCGTTTAGACAACAAGCCAAGCCGATCCGGGTTGAAACAAGTCGGGCTAGGGTCAACCCGCGGTCCGGTTTACAAATTGACAGGTCTATAGGGAATTACTCTCCATATTGGTTAATATGGATCAAATTTGAAAAAAACTCAATAGAGGATCTGGACCTTATCTTCATTTTCCTCTCTCATCAACCCCCTATCAATGCTGAATGATGAATCATAAGTTTTTCTTCTGAACTCTCTTAAGTTAACTGTTGCTTCTTTCAAATTACTTAATTACTTTATAATTTATCTAGTTTAGTACTCTGAACCAATTAGTTTTGATCCATTATTTACCTAATATTCTAAATAATTAAAAATTAAAACTAGTTTACTTTGTTATAGATTAAATTACTGCAACTTCTCTTTTACTTAAAACACAAAGAACATAACATGGAATATTCAGTGATGTACCTTATCATTTAAAACATATCATAGGATAAACATGAAATTTTATTCTTTTCTGAAACATGAATATTCAGGTTCTTGATCACGATGGGGATTGGGCGGGTCGTGGGGCTCGTGCACTCTGAGTGGAGTACCTCGTTTAGAAGAGCTACTTAAGTTGAAAAATACCTAGAAGAGCATGAGAGCAAATCTGAAACTTTTTTTAACCTCAAGGGTCAAATTAGATTGCGCCCCATCAAGATGCAGAGTCTTATAAAACTACGAAAGATGAAAGTTTGTTGGAAGAGCCACAAATCGACGCTCCAATAGATAGGTCACCCTTCATTCACCAAAAGGCCCATGATTTCGTGAACACTCAAATGGCCCATGTCAATGAAATAAACGGACAACGAAATCTCTTGGATGGGTTCAAAGTATATTTTAATGAACGGGATGGATATATATTCGCAGTTTCCGGGCACACTTCGCCGACCAAGAATTCAAGGCGGGCTTATAGGTTTAACCGGTGGGTTACCAGTATCATGGATAGATGGTTTCCATTTTGACATAGTATAGTGGAATATCAAGATGATCAATTAATATCATAGTTAAAACAAATTGATTCCAAAAAATGACTTCTTATATGTTTCGATGGCAGTCATTATCCAAGAAATAGGAATATACTTGGAATTTCCTAAAAGAAATACCTTCTCGGGTTAGTAATCATAACATCCCATAAGTAGTCTTAGACTCTTAGGTGATAAGAATATGATTTTCAATCAATCTGGGAAAATGAGAGGCATTCTCTTTAATAAGGATGACTGTAAATATTACCATTGAATTATTTAGAGAGCAAGTTTATCATACTAAAGTTTCTCATACTATAAATTTACTTGGAATAATCATTAAAGTGACCCGACCATCTACTGATACGGTCTCCACTTAGCCACTGTGATTATCCGACAATATGGGTTATTTAACGTGCATCACTTCGGTTATCCAGCAGCAACTTCCCGATATGTCACTTATCTTGTGACTACTTGACGCGTGTCGTAACCACAACAAATTAATTAATATTTTTCCGCCTAATTAACAAGTAATATAGTGTAGTCAAGTTCGTTCGCACGAGGAGCAGGAGATTTTTAGTTGTAAAATTGTCACAAAAAGGGTGGTGTGGGGGGGGGGGGGGTTGGTTTAAGATTTTAAAAACAAAAGAAAGTAAATAAAGCGATTAAAAGATTCGGTTGAAATAAATAAGAGAGATTAGATCAAGGAATCGTTCTTCATTGCAAAACAATGATTCAAGTTATGTTCTTTTCCACTTTTTATTAGTCACAAATTATCACTAACCGTAGGATAGCAGGTTCGCTTAGCTAACCCCAAAATTCCTTGTTTCACTGAGTAACAGGTCCGCTTAGTTATCAGATTCTATTCAAAAGAACCACCTAGAGGTTTGCTTACAAGATGTAATTCCCCCGAACTCATTAAGATTTATGAATTGAGGTTTAGTACTAGTAGTTAGACTCGGTTCTCTCGGTCCACTTTCTAGCGTTGTTTTCACACACAATTGCTCCACGGAATCCCTCCGTAAGGTCTCGTGTTTTCTACTTATGTAAAGAGTCAAGAAACGATTACTTATCCCATAACTTTCACTAGCTTTAGATCAAATTAACAAATCAATTTAGCACTCTAAACAATCTATCAATCAATCATAAACACTCTTATTAGCGAAAACAGACGATAATCATATGAAAACTTCAAATTAGATTTAAAACAAAACTCAAAACATGTAAAGATTAGGAATTCATCCCAAATCAATAAGAAAATTAGCTACTCATGTTTTTGAAATTCTCACCAATAATTAAAAGAAGAATTTTGAAGTTCACACAAATAATTAAAAGAAGAATTTTGAAAAGCAAGCAAAAACACAAGTGTTGTGTGTGTAAAAGGTGAAAAAAGTGTGTAGGGAAGGGTAGAGAACTTCTCTATTTATAGGCTTCAATTTGCTTGCAATCCTCTTAGGAATAGAATACCTTTCCCTTTGTAACTCAACTTCTAAATCCAAGTCTTTCCCAAATCTTCCATCTTCTCTTTCCAAATTCAAGCCAAAATATTCATCCAATTCCAAGTCCAACTCTTCACACCCATGAATCTAGAATACTCTTCACAAACACAAATTTGGTCGCCGGAGAAATCCTAGTGCAACCGAAATCCGGCAAGAAAGTTACCTACCGTGCATCTGAGATTCTCCCCCGGTTAGGGAATATTCCGTTCAGATGCCGCCATTAGCAACAGTCAAACATACGGTCTTCGTTAGTCAACAGGGTCAAAGAAAAGAGAGTCAGCTTCAGTCAGTTCGTCTTAATCAGGGCTTACTCATCTGACTCACTGATTTAGGTTCAACGATCGACTCTCAGGACAAATCTCATGCCATTTTTCTTCACATCCTGTAACAATCCTAGCATATATCTAATTTGGTTCATCTGCAACAGCACAACATCATACTTGCATGTTCTTGATTCACTACAGCATCACCTCCACCACTGTCTCTCATATCAGCACAATGAACTCAATTCTGCAACACCACCACATAACCCATTCTTCATTTGTTCTTCACAGTATCAGTACCCATCTCTGATTCTTCTCAAATTTAACACATCGATCCAGATTTCAATTAATTCCATTCCATTCTCCAAACCAAACCCCATCATATTTTGTTCTTCAATTTCAGTTATCAGACTCCATTTCTCCTCCACAACAAGACCCAATCAGCATCTCCATCTCTCGACTTCAATTCTGCTTGTATGCACATATTTCATCACCCTCCATGTGCTCATGGCCAAACACGTGGGAGGAATACAACCCGGAGCATCAAGATATGATGCCACACGTGGATATCTAAGAGGCATATCTGGTTCATGCAAGATTATCATCGGACAGATCCGACGGTCAAGGATCGAGGAGCACCAAGATACCAGGACACCGCGAAGTACTGAAAAGCACCCCAAGACTCACTTTACCCCATATCAAGGAAAGGCAAAGATTGACGACTGGGGTTAGCCCAACCGACACAGACATGACAGGGGCAGAAGACTATTGTCTGGCACGTGCATACAACCCAACCACCCGCATTAAACACCCTGAGAAGCATACGTGTCAGCCAACCTATGGAAGATACGACCGTACTCTTCGACAATAGGCATGGAATGCGGGGGGCATCGTAAAAGACGAAGAGGTTCGCGGTATTGACACAGAACACAAGACGATAAGAATACAACGACCTTCAGAAGTAGACCCCACGTCGTGACCCCTATAAATACCCCTCCCCACCATGAGAGAGGTGCAGATCGAGTGGATAGGGGAGATAGAGGAGAGAGAATTAGGAAGAGTAAGTAATTCCCTTAATACCGCAGCCTCAGTTCATACTTCAAAGTCATTTGACTTCCTTTGTAACCAATCTAGATATAATGAAACACCAATCCCGTGGATGTAGGCCTTAGTGCTGAACCACGTAAATACTTGTCTCATTTACATTCAACACTTATATTTCGCACTTTACATTCAGTATTTCGTATAATAAACTTTACATTATGTTTCGGTCTTTATTTACTCTATTATACGAGCATTGTTAATGATAATATACGACTAGACAAGGACGAGTCCGAAGACTCAGAGTCGATGAATCGATATATTCACTCCCCTTTACGCATACAGTACTTAATTTGTGAACTTTAGTATATGCGAACATTGTTTGTGAACACGTGGATGCCATCGTGATTTACACGTTCACAATCTGGCGCTAGAAACAGGGACTCTATCCTGGTAAAATATTTATCTTATCCTGTGATTCAAGCATTCTATCTGTTCTGTGCACCGTCCTCTAAAAATAACGGTGCTGTGAGCTTTATTATTTACTTCAGTATTCATTAAAAACGTCTTCGAAAGTGTTTTCATGATTTTATCTTTAAAAGAATAAAACCCATGGATAGATCTACGTCCATCTCAATAGAGTTACGTCTTCGAAAGTGTTTTTATGCTTTTATCTTTAAAAGAATAAAACCCATGGATAGATCTACGTCCATTTCAATAGAGTTACGCCTTCGAAAGTGTTTTCATGCTTTTATCTTTAAAAGAATAAAACCCATGGATAGATCTACGTCCATCTCAATATAGTTACGCCTTCGAAAGTGTTTTCATGCTTTTATCTTTAAAAGAATAAAACCCATGGATAGATTTACGTCCATCTCAATAGAGTTACGTCTTCGAAAGTGTTTTCATGCTTTTATCATTAAAAGAATAAAACTCATGGATAGATCCTGGTCACTTCATGTATTTATTAGAAGTTCCGCACCTCAGGAATGATTTTAAGAACTAGGGTAAACTACATCTTCATCAACGGACTTTTCGTCATGTCTACATCTCCTTTTTCGAACTACGCATGTTTTTAGTCAAACTTATAAAATAGACCTTGGGTAATCAAGGGATATGATACCCCTGAAAAGGGGAATAATATCCAGATAATCTCTTCACAACTCCGGGATATGATTCTCATAACTCTGCTAGCAGGTTCCCCGTGAACCACACCTTTTTTGTACTCTATACCTTTTTCAGAAGATATTTGAAATGGAGAAGAACAAAGATATAGGAAAAACAAAGGTCTTATCAAAAGAAAAGCCGAGGACGACACCTGTAATGACTAGGATCAAGCAAAAGGGTGAAAATCTCAAATCCGTAGACAAGGCGCAGGATAGATCCGAAAGCACGAGGCCTTTAGATGCCAGCGCTATTGCAGCGGAAGCTCTAAAGGCCGCGGTTGCCAAATCTGGGGCATCAAAATATGGGGCATCAAAATTTTGGGCATCCAAGGGGGGATCCCCCAAAGTGACCGCTGCCACCAGACCGCACGAACAACATGAAGGGATGGTAGAGTCAGGGATACAACAACCTCTCTATGGGATGCCTCTCACCAATGAACATAACATACCCCTCCAAGTCAATCGACCGCTACTAATAACAAATCAACACGGGAAGCAACCAGCGAAACAGTAAAACCCGCAGAAAAATCCACCAGAGCCATTGATACAGATCATCGACGAAGATCAGACGATAGCAGCTGGAGGACATATGCAGGAAGGAACGCCAAATAAAGAATCAAGTCACTCTGCTCGGATGAGGGCAGAGCTAGAAGAGTTGAGAAGGAATCAAAATACATACGCAGACGCGGTAGCTCTGCTAGCTCAGGAAAACCAGCAACTCAAGGATAGAATTACCCATAGAGTAGAGTTGGGAGTTCAGCACGACGAAGCTAACTCTATGGCGCCAAGGCCGAATCAAGATCGTAGAATGGTGGTTGCAAACAACCCGGAGCCATTGAACCTAAGAGACGCAAGAGGAAGTCGAAGATCCGACCCAGACTACAACCCTGACAACTCGAAATACTTCGACATCGACACTCCTAGGGCGGGGCGACCTTCATTTCTAGAGGATCATCAGCGTGCAATGGAGAACATTCAGACCGAAATGATGACAGAGATCAAGCAGATAAAAGCTAGGCAAGGAGGCGGCAGGTTGGAACAAGTGATGAGGGAAGCGAACACTACCCCATTAACATAACATTTACCTAAGGATCTCATCCCGCAGAAAATCCCAATCCCGGCTTTCGAGTGCTACGATGTATCTAGCGATCCCGTTGCCCATCTTCGATATCATAATCGAATGATGACACGATGGAATTACGTTGATGCCATATTATGCAGATACTTACCTTTAAGTCTGAAAGGGTCCGTACTGTCTTGGTTCGACAACTTGCCTCCAAACTCCATTGATTCTTACGACCAACTCACTGAGAAGTTCTTGACAACTTACATGTATAACAAAGTTGTCAACACCGGGATGGATAAACTCTTCTCACTATCAATCAAGTACAAGGAAACCATCAGAGAATACACTGATAGGTGGCATAAGATCTGTCAAGCCATCTTAAACGTGGACCATGTGGTTAGCATCAACTGCTACAAGTGGGGGCTTGACAGGATGAGCCCCCTATTCATCGAAATCCACGGCACCATCCCTGCCACTGAAGGAGATCTTCGGGTGATCATTGAAAATCATGCTAGATTAGAGGAAATCCAATGAGAATATCCCAGAGCTCAGACCTAGTGTCCACCATGCACAAACTTAGTGGAACAATCCAGCAGGTCGAAAAGAAGCAACTCGGGTGAACGACCCAACGAAGACAGAATGGAATGCAGGGATGATCGACGAGGGGATGTTCGAAAATTCGAAGACCAAGTCTACACAAAGCTGAATGACAGTTAATCACGCATCTTGAAGGAGATCAAGGGTCGAGAAAACCTCGATTGGCCATGATCTATAGGGAAGCATCCCCCAAGATCAGAAAGGTCCAAATAGTACTGTGAATATTACTGTTTCAATGGCCGCCTGACAGAAAAATGCAAGAATCTGAAGATAATGATCCAAAAGTTAGTTGACGCAGGAGATCTTAAATAGTATGTGCAAAAGACTAGCGACGAAGATAAGGCCAAATGAAGCAAGCAATTACAGCTACCCGAAGGAAACCGCACCCTTAACACCATCTTATGTTCTGAAGCCATGGGACCTTCCCTAACGGATCAGATAGGTAAGAGACTAAGGAAGCAGTTTGAAGACTATTGTGAGCTATACAAAATCGATAGGGAAGAAGTGGACGAACACGAACAATGGATGGATGCGCCCATGGTATTCGACGCTGACGGTGTCGAGGGAGGCATGAAAGATCATAATGACCCACTGGTTCTCACATTACCGGTGACAGGGTGTAATATCAAGAAAATCCTCATCAATGGCGGAAGCTCCGTCAACGTTCTATTTTATGATACATTCAAACGAATGGAACTCAACGATGAACATCTGTTGTCTTACTATTATACTATCTACGGTTTTAACGGAGCAACCACGAAGCCCTTAAGAGATATTATCTTGCAAGTAGACGCAGGGACTATGAAGGTCGACACCTGGTTCAGTGTAGTGGATGCACCCTCACCATATAATGCCATAATTGGCCGAAGATGGGTGCATAAACTCAAGGGAGTGGCGGATACATACCACCAATACCTTAGATTTCCAACTCCCCAAGTGGTAATGGAAATTAAAATAAGACCAATTCACTGCATGAGAATGTCAAACTTTGCAGAACCATCTCAACAATGAACAAGATGAGCAGCGAAAGTACCGAAAATCCCAAAATAAAAAAGCCGCGAAAGAAAAGGCCATCGATGCTTATCTGGAAGAAATCTCCGGAAAAAGACTTTCAAAGGGAAATACTGTTGGAAATACAGAGCCAAGTACCTCAGCCACAAAAGAAGGCGAGGAGCCTACCAAATAGCAGTCAAAGAATATTCCTATCTTAGGGGAATCAAAACCCACATTTACTCCCGTAGAAGCAGTAAAATAAATCAATATAGGAACTGAAGGAGAACCTAGGATAATCAAGATCGGAACTCTGATGGATAAGGAGAGAGAATCATCCTTAATAAAATTGCTTAGGGATTACGTAGATGTCTTCGCATGGAAACTAGGAGACATGCCAGGAATCGACCCGAAGACAATCCATCATGAGCTTCGTATAAATCCAGGTACGCCACCCTTCAGGAAAAAGGTGTGAAAAGTAGCCCCAGAGTACCACAAAGCAGTTGAAATGGAACTTCGTAAGCTACTAGAAGTTGGATTCATCAAAGGGAGACATATTCAAACTAGTATGGTAATTTGTGTTATACCACCATTCTGCAAGTGAGAGCCAAGTGTGCCATTTTTTGGGATGGTGGCCACACATGCACCTCAAGTAACTCTCCAGACAAGAGTTAACTCTCTCAGTTTGACCATCAGTCTATGGATGGTAAGCTGTACTGAGGTTTAGCTGAGTGCCAAGAGCTTGAAAGAGGTCTTGCCAAAAGTTGCTGGTGAAAATTTTGTCTCTGTCAGACACAATGGAGGATGGTAGACCATGCAGCTTGAAAATTTGTGAGATGAATTCTCTGGCAATAGAAGAAGCAGTGAATGGATGGTGTAGGCCAATGAAATGGCTGTACTTGGTTAGTCTGTCAACAACCACAAGAATAACTGATTTCCTCTCACTCATTGGCAAGCCTTCAATGAAATCCATGGATATGTGTTGCCAAGCATGCTCTGGAATGGGAAGTGTCTGTAGTAGGCCAGCTGGAAAGGTATGTTCCCCTTTATTTCTTTGACACACATCACAGGAGGAGACATATAATAGGACATCTTTCTTCATAGCAGGCCAAAAAAAAAAGATTTAGCCCTCATGTAAGTAGCTTGCATACCAGAATGACCCCCAATAGCTGAGCAGCGGAGAGAGTGAAGAATGGTGGACTTTGTGGAAGAAGAACTGCCAACCTATAACCTGTTTTTGTACCTCAAGACTCCATTTGTATAAGAATAGGGAGGTGTCGAGTGGGGAGCAACTGTTAGCTGAGTGATAAGATTTTGAGCTTGTTGATCATCAATATAGATAGCAAGCAGTTCTTGGGCCCAAGCAGGCTGTGAGAGTGAGATGGAGTTGCAAGCAGCTGCCACATGAGGTCTCCTAGAAAGTGCATCAGCTACTTTGTTCTCAGAACCTTTCTTATACCTCACTTCATAGTCAAAACCCAAAAGTTTCATAAGCCATTTCTGCTGCAAGGTGGTAGAAATTCTTTGCTCCAGGAAGTAATGTATGATTTGATGATCAGTATTAATAATGAAATGTTGACCTTGCACATAGTGTTTCCATTTAGTGACTGCTTGAACAATTGCTAACAGCTCCTTCTCATAAGTGGACAAGACAGCAGCTCTGGGGCTAAGTGGCTTGCTGTAAAATGTTATAGGTCTACCCTCTTGCATAATCACAGCACCAATGCCTGAGTCACAAGCATCAGTTTCAAGTATGAACCTTTTTGTAAAATCAGGCAGAGCTAAAACATGAGTGGTTGTCATTGCTTCCTTGAGGTGAAGAAAAGTTGTGTTTGCACTAGGAGACCAAGTGAAAGCATCCTTCTTCAAAAGATCAGTAAGGGGTCTGCTAATGAGGCCATAATTCTGCACAAACTTTCTATAATACCCTGTAAGGCCCAAAAATCCTCTCAAGGCCTTCAAGTTAGTAGGTATTGGCCATTCTACCATAGCAGCTACTTTTTCAGGATCAGCCATAACTCCTTTTCCTATAATAATGTGTCCCAAATATTCAATACTAGATTGAGCAAATGAGCATTTGGAGAAGTTTGCTGTTAGCTGGTGGCATCTGAAAAGCTCCAATGTTGTTTGCAGGTGTAACAAATGATCTTCCAATGAAGGACTATAAACCAGAATGTCATCAAAGAAAACAAGGATGAATTTCCTAAGATAGTCTTAAAAGACTTTGTTCATAAGAGCTTGAAATGTAGCTGGAGCATTAGTCAGCCCAAATGGCATAACTTTGAACTCAAAATGCCCATGGTGAGTCCTGAAAGCTGTTTTGTGTATGTCAGAGGGAGAGACCCTGATTTGATGGTAACCTGACTTCAAGTCTATCTTAGTAAAGAACTTAGAGCCATGCAACTCATCCAGCAACTCATCAATAATGGGTATTGGAAATTTGTCCTTAATAGTGATGCTATTCAACTTCCTGTAATCAACACAAAATCGCCAAGTGTTGTCCTTTTTCTTGACAAGTAGAATGGGTGAAGCAAATGGACTATGGCTTGGTTGGATGATGCCAGACTGAAGCATTTCAGTGACTAGATTCTCAACAATAGCCTTTTGGATATAAGGGCATTTATAGGATCTGAGGTTCACTGGTTCAGTGTTAGGTTTGAGAGGTATTTTATGATATAAAGTTCTCTCAGGTGGTAGATGTTTTGGCTCAGTGAATACATCAGAAAATTGATGCAGTAAGTGAGTGACCTGGGAAGGGGGTGTTTGCGGGGTATGGGTGGCGGAGATTGAAAATAATTGGCCAATAGTTCCATGAGAGTGTTTTTGAAAGAATTTCTTAACTGCAGAGCCTGACATCATGCTTAGAGAAGATTTCTGTTGAACACCATGTAAAGTAATTTTCTTACCCTTATGTTTGAAGGTAATGCATAGCTTGGACAGGTTGAATAGAACGTCTCCCAGATTCTTTAGCCAATCAGCTCCCAAAACTATGTCGCAACCCCCCAGAGGAAGTAATCTCAAATCCCCAGCAAATTTGTGGCCTTGCATAGACCACTCTAGTTGTGGGCAAATACCATAACTCACCGTTTTGTCACCATTGGCTATTGTGACCAATAAGCTAGCTGTCTGCTGAATTGGACAAGCTAGGGAAGTGGCCAAAGCCGAGTCAATAAAGCTATGTGTGTTTCCCGTGTCAATAAGAATTGAAATATCCCTTTTCTTTAAAAGACCTGGAATTCATATGGTATCGCCAGAAATAGTACCCGTTAGAGCATGTAATGAGATCTCTATATCACTTTCTTGTGGAGAATCGTCATCCGTAGCATGTGGAGTTTCACCACCATGGTCAGTGATCTCTTCAGCCTCTTCTCCGATAATGACACATAAATACTATTTTTTACAAACATGACCTCTCTTGTAAGCTTCATCACAGTTGAAACATAAACCTTGTGCCCTCCTGGCTTGCACTTGTTCAGGGGTTAATTTCTTTAGTGGCAAGGTTGGAGTACGGTAAGTAGGTGGGGGCATAGCAACCTGTTTAGTGAAAGAAGTGGTGGGTGTGAAGGAAGTGCTTGGTGTGAAAGGTTTATTGGTAGAGAATGCAGTAGAGAAAGCCTTGGTTATTGGTTTACCTGGTTTCTGCTGGAAAATAAGGGTTTTTTCTTGCATTCTAGCTAGTGAAAAAGCATGCAGTAAGGTTTTAGGATCAAACATTAAAACGGAACTTCGAATTTCCTCCTTTAAACCTCCAATAAAACTAGCTATAAAGTAAGACTCTGGAAAATCTTGGTGAACGCTAAGTAATAAGGCTTTGTAATACTCAAACTCCTCAAAATAAGCCTCAACAGTGGATATCTGAGCCAATTTATTGAATATACCCACAATGTTATCTTGAGCAGGGTTTTCGAATCGTGCACACACATTATCACAGAAGGAAGGACAAGTAATATCCGATTGAGTAAGACAGAAGTTATCATACCACTTATTGGCTTTACCGTCAATATGTATTGCCGCCATTCTGGTTTTATGTAGCTCCTGGGTGTTGTGCATCTGGAAGTAATACTCACACTTTTGGATCCAGCTTTTTGGGTTATCACCATCAAACCTCGGAAAATCGAGTTTGGGCATCCTCTGAAAGGTATTCGAATCTCGACCACCAATGTGAAAGTTAGAATGAAATCCCCTGTTATTGGAGCCTGAAGCTTCCTGGTGATTGTTGTTGAGGTCTCGATTAGAAAAAATAAATTCTAACTGAGATTGGAAGCTCTTCTCAATATCTGTCTTCATCGCTAGTAGATCATCCTTGGTTGACATAGAACTGATTTGCAACGCTAGATTGTTCACCTTCGTATGTAAAGTATTGATCTCCGTCTGTTGTTTGTTGTTAGTTTCTTGAAGCTCTTTACAAGTTTGAGCCACCATGATGCTAGGACGGAACGGCTCTGATGCCAGTTGTACTTTTCTTAGCAAGTATAGGAAGGAGTTGGAAGGAGAAGGATAAGGTATTGGCGGATTTTAAACGGAAGTTAGCCGGATAATAGTAACTACTGCCGCAACAGTCCAGTTTCATTAATTCTTCACTACTTCATTAGGGTTTCATTACAACTATAAATACCAATGATTGAAAGACTAAACCATAATGCAGACTAAACCAAAACTGATGCGTGTGCCTATCACCTGGATGATAAAAATCGCCAATAGGGTAGAGACACAACACTGTTTATTAAGGCAGCCAATCCAATTACTCAGGGCAGCCACTAAGTAAGTATAGGGAAGAACAAGGTATATGAAAAAAACCTAATAAATTATGAAAAGGTGAGGGACTGACCAAGGGGTCATGATACTGGCCTTGGGTGGCCACGGGATCAAATGATGATCGCTCCGTCAAATTCTGAAATTATTTGGAGAGTTTTAGACCCAATACATGCAATTGCGCAAATTAGGTCAAATTGTGAAAACACGTGGGACTGGCTCATTGCGAGCCAAAAATCCAACCCTGGTTGGTCAAGGTAACATGCTTTCATCGTTGAGACATTCGTGTCTCAATCCTGAGAATTTTGATAATTTCTGGTGCACGTTTGAGCGACCATTTGAGAAAATATGACAAAATTAAGGTTTTTTGACAAAACCGTCAAAACTTCATCGGATGAAGGAAAATAATGAAAAAGTGAAAGAATTATGAAGTATGGGACCGGTCATGGCCAAGGTATGGCCGGCCGTCCAAGGAGGCCATCCCACACGTTTTTTCATAATTTTTGTAATATGTTTCATGATTTTAGGGAAATATGATAGAACGAAGGAGTTTTGCCAAAATTTAAGAGTTTTTGTTGAAATCAAGGAGTTTCCATGAGATGAAGGAAACATAAAAAATAATAATAAATAAAATAAGGGACGTATGGGCGTGTGGGACAGGCTTGGAGCATGGTTGGCCGGCCAGGGCCCGGTCCCGTGCGTTTTCCCTAATTTTATGTATTATTTCATGATTTGAAGGAATTTTCATAATTTGAAGGAAATATCATGAAATCAAGGAATTTCATGGGATTATGAAAACATGAAAAATATGCTAATAAAAAGTGGGACGTGTGAGCCACCTAGGGTTTGGACGACCGGCCATGGCCCGTGCACACGGGTTTCCCTAATTTTTATTATTTTTCATGGGACCAAGGAAATATCATGAGATTAAGGAGTTTTCATGAAATCAGAGAAATAATAATAAAATAATAAGGAACCATGAGGTGTGGGGCAGGCTGGGACCAAGGCATGGTCGGTTGTCCAATGGTCACGCCCCCATCATGTTTTCCCTAATTTTGTATTGTTTCCTCCGCACGAAGGAAGCACCATGAAATTGTGGAGTTTCCTCAAAACAAAGGATATTTGTTCAAGTGAAAGGTTTTTCATGAACTCAAGGAAAACAACAAAAAAATGATAAAAATATGAAACTGGTCTTGGATTGACCACGGCACGGCACGGTCGGCCGGTCAGTGGGTCCATGCTCCCAACACATTGGTCAATTTTTAATTATTTGTTATTTTTTCATCCTATTTTGCATAGGTTCATCGTTTCGTCGTATTTTGAAATACTCGTTCGTGCGGTGATTGTTAATGCATCATTGTTGAATACACTTGCACCATTTGAAACATGGCTTACTCAGAGGTAGCTCTGATACCCGGATGTCGAATATTTTATTACTAACCCATGGATTTCTGCTGGGAAGAACCATGGTTTGCGTAATGAAATATCTGCGAAAATATTTGAATATTTTCAGAAATTCAGCGGATGAATCCAAGAATTTAGGAATAATTAATTTATGACTTTACACTAGCAGAGCAAGCTGTCTAAGAGTATTAATTATTCTGATATGAGCTTGCTGAAGCTTCATATCCTTTATATAGTCACGGTAAACTCGTTGTTTGTATCTTGAATGCGTTATCGCTCTATACTAGCAGAGCAAGATGTCTAGGAGCCGTCCATCCCATGATACTATATAGAAATAATTACTGAAGTGTTCAGTATTCATGAGATATGTCATTGTCCAGCTGTGAGACTACATATCTACATGTACTCTGAGAGAAAGTATTCTCAATCAGAGAATTCGATAAGAGACCATGTCTCAATACTCACGTCTGACTGCTGGATCAGAGGTTTGTATAATTATGGGTTTACTATTTTAGCATTTGTCGAAAATCCACCATCTACAATCATGAAGGTACATACCTTCGGCATCGCACTCAAACACTTCGTTCTTAAAAGAAACTCTTTTATTTCCTGTACCTCATTTGGGTTCGTTAACCAAATAATACAGCTAAGATAATAATGCAGGAAAACGAAAAATGTGCATAATTAATAAACGATGATCCATTCCATAAAAATTGATTACAAGTTCGGAAAAATAAACAAAACAAAAGGCACATCAACAGGCGGCACAAAGACCCATAATCAACAGAGATCAACTTTCTATAACTAATCAGAGGAATCTACTTGGATGATTCAGCTCCACCACTAGGATCTTTCCTCTGTGATGAAGGTACGCTCCCACCAGAAGAAGGCCCCGAAGAACTAGCCAAGGGGGGATGCATAGGACGACGAGGATATTCCTTAACGAGCTCATGCTCAGTCTTGAGATCATGCTCGATTCTGGTCAGGACCTTATTGGTTTCCTCAGCCAACTGACAACGAGCCTTATATATGATGGCAGTATTCCGCATCTCGGACTGTGACAACATGGAGGACAAACGACTCACTTCATTAGAGGCCACATTCGCTGCTTCATCTCGAGACGTAGCCAAACCTTTGTAGTACGTGGTCTGACCCTCCTGATAAACTAAGGCAGTTTGAGACATCCCTAGCTCAGATTGAGCTTTTTCAAGTCTTTTATTTGCAGTGAGAAGCTGTCCCTGGAGATCTGAAAAGAACAAGAAATACGAAGGGTTAGATCAACGGAACCACAAAATCACACTCTAAGCAAATATATACCTTCGACTCTAGCCGAAGCTATTTCATATTCATTAACAACTGTGTCTCGAGCTTCGCCAAGGAAGTCATATTCGTCAGCTAGTTTCTTATAATCCGTTTGAAGGGTGGAAAGAGCGAATTGACTAGCGTCTAACTCTACCTTCTTTATTGAATCCAAGTGACGAAGATGATTGACTTAATTATTTATCTCCTCTAACCCTTTGTTGAGTATGTACATGTTCACTTCGAGATTTCTCTCAGACTCAGCCTGGAAGGCTACATCATCCCAAGACGCAGCTAAGTCTCTGCTAAGGGCACCGGCCTCAGACTTGGCATCGTCTCTTTCTTTGGAAAGACGCTGCATATACTCTCTTACTTCGGAACCTTGGGAGGAACGAGCCTGTCATAACACTTCCTCCAGAATATTTATTTTAGCTTCCAAAGACGAAGCATATTCGCGGGCTTCACGAAGATTGCCACGTTTCCATAGCAGAGTTCCATTAAATAGACGATGATCAGAATTATACTTATTTCGCATATCAACTATCTGAGTATGCCTCAGACGCCATACCTCGGCCTTGGCGTCCCATCTCTCGGCGTCACTTTTTATTTGATCCACTAATTCAGCGATACGGGTTTTCTGCCGCTCTCTCTCATTCCGAAGCCATATCATCTTTGAGACTCCACCTACTAAAGATAGGGTGGGGAGACTCAGACAGAACACTAATTGCTAGAAAGTAGCGACGATGAGTAAAGTGAAGAAAGGAAACGAATCTGTAAAAGATGAAGCATTTTTGCGAACCTCCTCCAACTCACTACGGACCATAGCAATCTCTAGACGAAGATTTTACTCTTCATTGCCCAGCTGTTCCTTCCCTTTGAGATGACCCTTCAGCTCACTTATCTATTGATCCCTGACAGAGATAACCGCCTCAGCCGTAGATAGATCCCCTTCTCTGTGACGAAGTTTGGCCTCAAACTTGAGAGACTTGGCCTTAAAAAACTGGTACATGGTGTGATTGCAGTGTTCTCTCCTCATCACCTACGTTCCAGAAAAGCAAGGGGTATCATAACAGGAATCTGTATAGTTCCAAAATAGAGAAACATAAAGAGAATAACGTACCTCTAGCACCCGCTGCTGAGGGTAACCATACTGATACCCATCATCTATGGCCATCATATCAAAAATGGTAGATGGAGGATCAACCGCCAGAGTAGCCTCCAAGGCCCGCAGATCCTTGTCTCACGCTGCCACAACCTTATCTTCGGCAGATAGTTGCATCATCCGACGAGTATAGGTGTCAGAATCCTTCTCATCAGCAAGCACGAGGGAAGGGTTCGGGACAAATATCAAATTCTTATCCTTAATCCAAGCAAGAATGGCATCGTCACCCTCCAACGTCAAAGATTGCAGGAAATCTTCCAAGGGAGACTCAGTAGAAGCTTCTCCAACAACAACGGCTTTCCCAGCCACAGACTTCTTTTTTGCTTTTGCCTCCTGATTACCAAGGGTTTAAGCATCTTTACCCACATCTATGACCCTTTTTCCCGCGACATTCCTCTGTCCATAATTATCAAGCACATCCCAATCATCATTTTGGGAAAGCAAAGAGAACTCCCCAGCAAGACCCATGGCAGTATTTATGTCGAAGGTCTCCCCTGCGGAGTAAATTCGGCCGAAGGAAAATTCTTGGGACCCAATGGGAATAATACCAACATTACTATCACCACCACTGGCGAAATTTTATTCACCAGCATCGCTGCCATCAGGTACATCCTTCTTGCCACCTTCACCACCACCATCTTCGTGGTTAGGGGGAGAAGTTTCAGTACGCTCCTCCCCATCGGAAATATCCTCATCATCATCGAAGTCCTCGTTAGCGGGACTAGTAACCTCCACATAAATCTCTGCCTCATCGTCTACAATGGTAGAAGATCGCTTGGAACCAATCTTCATTTTCTTCGTTGCCTACAGAATAATAAAGGATTCCATCAGAGGGTTACTTTTTCATTTACTTAAAAATTTATTTTTAACACATGAAAAAAAGGGGCAAACAATATAGGAAGAAGCCATACCTTGGCAGTCGCAGTACTCTTCGAAGGAAGAATAACATCGGAACTTTCTTCTTCATCACCAAGAACAACATCAAGAGCATAAGGAAAATTCATAACATCGAAGTTCAAACGCCAGGGGCAGAAATCTCCGTAACGAACAGGAGCAACCTCACGGGGTACACTATCAGCAGTGGGACGCCATTAGTGTGGACTAGGAATCCAACCCCAAGCCCACGGACCAATAATCTCAATAACACTAGCATGCCACTCATAGTCATGATCACTCTTGATTCTCTCACGAGGATGGAAAATCTTCTTGTTAGCAGACCTCTATGTACCAGGAACGTACTTCATCTTGCCGTCGCTCACCTCACTTAAAAGACGGATCTCACCACAAGGAGCAGCGATGTTACGAAGACCTACACTCCACGGCTTACAGTTCATACTGTTAATATAATCCTCGAAGGAATTATTAAAATTATGGGGAGTATACCACTCCCTCTCAGCAGGATCGGGAACATAACAAGTTATCATTGTTTCCCCCTTGCTCCGAAGATAGCACTCCCTCAGCGCACGAAGATAATTCCCAGTCAACTGTGATATAGAACGACTATGGGTGTTCGTAGAAGATCCCTCATGACCAGCCAGTACGTCGTAATAAAATGAATCACCTGACTTGTATAGGGGAAACATGAGGCCTCGAAGGCTCATACGGTAGTCAGAAGATGGAACTCATCGAATTGATACCTTGAGATAAGCTCATAAGTGATGTCATCATCAGGAGCATAGAAGCGGATATCAAAGGATTGAAGTTCATGTTTCTCCTTAAACACCTCCAGGTCAATATGTTTGAATGTGACCTTCTTTTTACCAACCGAGACGCTTCGTATTATTGGGGCAGCGTCTTCCTCGGCCGTAGGCTTCGGTGTGGAATCCTTCGGAGGACTTGTGTCTGAGATCCTTCTCTTAGAAGAAACATGCTTGGGCAGATCAGTCTTCGAAGCGGTACCCTTAGTAGATTTCCCATTGGAAGGGACCGCTGGAAGAGGAGGCAGAGGACTTTGTTGAGGCAGCGGAGGAGGATCCATAGAATGAATATGTGCAACTTCCAACACATCACTACGAGGAGGAGCATGCGTGCTTCTATATTCATCATGCGGGCGAGAAGAGGCGCGGGTAGCGGCATACCTAGAGCCAGGAGGACCCTTCGGTAGATCTCCTTTCTTGGAAGACGGAAGTATCTGACCAGAGGAAGACGGGACCCTTTGGGTACGAAGATCAGCCTGTGAAGATCTAGAACCTCCTGGTGGAGATATATCAGGGTCTCTGCGTGGAAAAGATCTACGAGGACTAGACGGCGGAGTCTGATAAGGAACCCGCTGATGATCAGCCATGTCTGTGGAACACACAAACAAGTTATAGGTTCCGCAGAATAACGAATAAAGATCAAAAAGTTGAATCTCGGCCAGTTCATCATAGTTATCCAACAGAAGAAAATAAGGAAAACCCTAGACTAAAAATAGAAACGGAGAAACCCTAACTTAGTTGGGGTCACCGGGGGAGAATCTTCGAATAAGAATCCATGGTATTTGTAACAAAGAATAAGGGCAAGTATAAATATATACTTTGTATATGTTCTTCATCATAAAGACAAAAACACAGTAGCATAAGATGAACAAATAGTCGACATCAAAATCAAAGATAAACAAAAAACCCTTACCTGTATCAAAGACTCTACCAACAAAAGAGCGCATCTAGAAAACAACGAACAACAGCAACTCGCGATCACCAAAGAATCAAGGACTGGCTGTATTCAATACAAAGGCAGCAGCAGCAGCAGTTAAGAGTATCCAAACAAAAATGGAGAATAAAAGCTTTGGGAGAAAAAGTATGAAGGACTGACAGAGAAGAATGAAATTTATTTCATGCTTTTCACATTCTATTTCTCACTTATAAGAATTGAAGGAGATAGAAACCGCCCCTTCACCCAAAGAGAATTTATTGCATGTAGTGGGAAACGTGCCCTAAAATCTAGGGGAAGTTACTAAGAGAGAGGTAAGGAATATGTGACGGTTTTCCTCTAACTTCAACTGACGCCTTAGTCAGAAGAAATGGGGCAAATTGTATGCACATATTTTATCACCCGCCATGTGCTCATGGCCAAACACGTGGGAGGCATACAACCAGGAGCATCAAGATATGATGCCACACATGGATATCTAATAGGCATATCTCGTCCGATCAAGATCATCATCGGACAGATCCGACGGTCAAGGATCGAGGAGCACCAAGATACCAGGATACCTCGAAGTACTTAAAATCACCCTAAGACTCACTTTACCCCATCTCAAGGAAAAGCAAAGATCGATGGCTGGGGTTAGCCCAACTGACACAAACATGACAGGTGCAGAAGACCATTGTCTGGCGCGTGTAGATGACCCAACCACCCGCATTAAACACCCTGAGTAGCATACGTGTCAGCCAACCTATGGAAGATACGACCGTACTCTTCGACAATAGGCATGGAACGCGGGGGGCATCGTAAAAGATGAAGAGGTCCGCGGTATTGACACAGAACACAAGACGATAAGAATACAACGGCCTTCAGAAGTGGACCCCATACCGTGACCCCTATAAATACCCCTCCCCACCATGAGAGAGGGGCATATCGAGTGGAGAGCATGGATAGGGGAGATAGAGGAGAGGGAATTAGGAAGAATAAGTAATTCCCTTAATCCCGCAGCCTCAATTCATACTTCAAAGTCATTTGACTTCCTTTGTGACCAATCTAGATATAATGAAACACCAATCCCGTGGATGTAGGCCTTAGTGATGAACCACGTAAATACTTGTCTCATTTACATTCAGTATTTCGTATGATAAACTTTACATTATGTTTTGGTCTTTATTTACTCTATTATACGAGCATTGTTAATGATAATATACGACTAGACAAGGACGAGTCTGAAGACTCAGAGTCGATGAATCGATATATTCACTCCCCTTTACGCATACAGTATTTAATTTGTGAACTTTAGTATATGCGAACATTATTTGTGAACATGTGGATGCCATCGTGATTTACGCGTTCACACTGCTCAAAAGTAACAACCATACAAACCCATTTTGAATAAACCTTGATTCTCTCTTTTGTTCACAGATTCAACCCATTTCATCTTCACAGCATCACTAATTCCTCCAATTCCTTTCAAATACATGACTCATCTTCAGTACATTATCATCCTTCACAGATCGAGCAAGTTCTTCTTGTTTCCCATCTCAATCTTCCATAAATCTTCTTTTGAATCCCTGAATCTCTCGATTTCACTCTCGGATAATAGCAGCTTCAGGTAGCGACAGCCGCAGTTCCTTCTCGATCTCTACATACCACCAACAGCAGCATCTCAAGTTTCTTCTTCAGAGACTCACCAAAAAACCCTTCTCATCTGATTCATCACAGAACCCTCAATTTTTTCTCTCACAATCCGATGGCAGCAGTCACCCATTTCTCGATCTCAAATTATCTTCAATTTCTACTCGATCGTTATCTCTCAATTTCAGAAGCAGTAGTCGATGTTTTCTCCCCTTTATTTCAGGTGAAAATAATGATTGAGAGGATGAAACTCTCGATTTCAGGGTATAGAATTAGGGTTAGATAAGGACACCCCATTACATTTGATAAGGGTCACCCCATCTGGAAACCCATTAACCTTAGCTGATCTCCAAATAGCGCTCGCCTAGGAAATGATAACTTTGCCCTTTTTGCTCAAATCGGGTGATTTCTTCTTCTTTTCCTTCGTGCGACTTCGGAGTACCTAATAACTCAAAAACATACGTAAAATACTTAATTTACAAGAAAAATAGCAGCTAAAGCATAAACAATAGATAATAAATAGGATGTATTCTACACTCTATCACTACTCCTGCCCGAGCACGCTTAACTTCAGAGTTTTCTGCCAACTCTGGAGACAATTGTGTTGATAAGGCCATGGTGTTAGGAAAGAACAAACCATTACCTATATTCCGATCGCGCGAATTCTACCTGCCGAATCAGGGTATTACAATACCACCACCTTAAATTTAAGCCGCTCTCGGCCTGAAATATACTCAAGCCCAGATCTCCGACGGAACGACAGTCCCTCCTTCTCATGATAATAGTACCTGACCCAATCTGTCCAGTGTAATCTCTCACCCTCAGCAGGTGACCTGTCATCTGCTTTGATTCTATTTGTAATGATCCGACGCTCCATCTATATTGTCCTCACTTAGCCATTGTGGTCATCCAGCGGTGTGGGATTTTCAAAGGGCACAGTTGTGGTCATCTAGCAACATCTTCCCTGGAGGTCACCCATCCCTGGATTACTTCCGAGCATGCTTAACTGTAGAGTTTTCTACCAACTCTTAAGAAAATTATGCTGAAAAGGCCTCGCTGTTAGGAAAGTAAAAGTCATTTATTTTCTATTCGGTGAACCACTGCCAAAATACGGATATTACAATGCCACCACCTTAAATTGGAGCCGTCCTCGCTATGGAATATAATCCACCCTATAGCTCCGACGTTTCGTGCCCTTCATGAGACATGTACCTGACCATACCATTCCAACGTATCTTCCAACCTCAGAAAGTGACTCATCTTCGGCTCATATACCATTTGTAATGAGTCTTCCCTCAACCAATATTGCCTCTACTTAGCCACTGCGGTTATCTGGCAGTGTGGAGTTTTCAACAGGAGTATTACGGTAATTCAACAATTACGCAACTATTATCTGGAAGTGTGGAGTTTTTAACGGGCATCGCTCCGGTAATCCTGCAGTAAATTCCCGGAAGGTCACCCATCCCTGGATTATTCCCGCTCGATCACGTTTACCCTTTTTAATGACCCAACCCTCCATCGGTACTGTCCCCACTTAGTTATTGTGGTTATCCGGTAGTGTGAGGTTTTCAGCGGGCATCACTGCGGTTATCCAACAATAACTTCCTGGGAGGTCACCCATCTTGTGACTACTCTGAACCGAACATGCTCAACTTCAGAGTTTTCTTCCAACTCTGGAGTCAATTATGCTAAAAAGGCCTAGGTGTTAGGAAATGACGAACCATTACTTATATTCCAATTTACCTGTCGAATCGGGGTATTACAATACCACCACCTTAAATTGGAGCCATCCTCGAATCTGGAATATATTCAAGCCCAGATCTCTGACGTTTCCCGCCCTTCATGAGAATAGTACTTGACCCAACCCGTTTGACGTACTCTCTCTCCCTTGGCAGGTGATTCGTTATCGGCTATGATACTAATTGTAATGACCCGACTCTCCATAGATATTGTCTTCACTTAGCTTCTTCGATTATTCGGCATTATGGGGATTTTAACGGGCATCACTGCGGTTATCCAGCTGCAACTTCCCGTGAGGTCACCCATCTTGTGACTACTCCTGTACGAGCACACTTAACTTCAGAATTTTCTGCCAACTCTAGTGTCAATTGTGCTGAAAAAACCTCGATGTTTGTAAAGTAAAAACCATTACCTATATTCCAATTGGCGATCCCTACCTTCCGAATGGAGTATTACAATTATAGGTCAGGAGCTCACAATATTCAGAAGAGACTAGATAGAGCAATCTATAATGATGAACGGAGTCTTCAGTTCCCTAATGCTAGTCTAACTCATCTAGTTGCATACCATAGCCTTACATCAGCATCCCTTGATTCTAGTTATTCTCATTTGGAATGGGTCTTTAGATTTTATGATACTTGGCAACAAGACTCCTCTTGTGTGCAAGTAACCCAAAATTAGTGGCAACAAGACTCCTCTTGTGTGCAAGTAACCCAAAATTAGTGGCATCATAACATTTATGAAAATCCAGCCAATTCCCTAGTCTTAAATCATAATATACCCCGTACAAATTTGCTAGACTGGAAAAACAATGTCCTTTGTTTACTTTCGAAGAAAATCTGTAATATGTTAAAACAAATTCAAAAACTAAATTCTCCTAAGAGTTCATCCCAAAAAAGAGTATCCATTCAAGAAAAATTGAACCATTTAGAACAACTTTATGATACCAAGAGGTTATAGCAAAATAACAATCCATAGATAATACAATAGAACTATGAAAGAAGAACTCAAAATATTCCCATATTGTTACTCACAAGAGAAGGAAATGAAATATAATAGAGTGATTTAAGGACAGTCAAGATATAGTCACACATGATAAAAAGGAAATTAGTAATATTTTAACATATTGCTTTCAAACCCTTTTCACTACTGATTTCAACAACATTTCACCTTGTTTTTCGAATAAAGAAAACAACAGTTTAATAGAGATTCCTTTTAAAGAGGAAATTCCAAGAGTTCCAAAGAAAGAAAATGAAAACCAACATATCCTGTGGTCTAGACGGGTATCTCTCTAGTTTTTTTCAAAATTTAAATAGGAAGTTATAGCCCCTCAAGTCACATTGGAAATTCAGCAATTGTCTTCTAAGCTTATGGATCATGAAATTAATAACACCATTTTTTCCCTTAATACCTAAATCTAAATACCCAAAAGATCCTAGTCAATTCAAACCAAATGGTCTCTACAATACTACATACAAATTAATAGGTGGAATTCAAGCTAACAGAATCAAACATTAGCTAAATAAAATAATCTCTCCTTCATAATAGGTAGTTTAGCTAATTAAATATCTACCAATCATGAAACTAGTCCAAAAAATAAATTTCTCAAAATCAAAATTATCGAAATTTTCTACTTTTATAATTGGTAGTTTTAGCAAATTAGTTATCTATCGATTATGAATGAAGCTTTAAAGTATACCCTTTCCCCGAAACTCTATATTGTCCATCATCAATTTCTCAGCTCTCTGATTTTGCCTCCTGTTATGTTGCCAATTACGATTTCGGGCGCTTCTTTCTTCGCAAGTATCAATGTCAACTTCATAACACTTTTTGCCTTCAAACCAATCACCTTTAATTATCCCAATACCATGAGGATGTGGAAACTTTATGCATTGATGATATGTTGATGCTATGCCCAAGATCCCATGGAGCCATGGCCTTCCAATTAAAGAATTGTAAGGAGATTCTATATCCACTACGCAAAACTTAATTTTTGAAGATATCTTGTTCAATGGAATTTCCATAGTAATTTCTCCTTTTGGCTTGTCTGCGGTGCCATTAAAACCATAGATCTTGTAAGTTGAAGGGATTAGCTCATCATCTCTTCCACCCATTGTGCGATAAGTATGATAAAACAAAATATCCACCGAGCTACCAGTGTCAATTAAAACTTTATCTATTGCCCAAGAATCACTTGCTGCATCATCATTATCTTCTTCTTCTCTGTATTTTGGATTTATCTCTAACTTCACCACCAATGGGTTGTCATGAATCTTCTCAGGATCTGGTATCTCTTCTGCAGTAAAAGATATAACTTGTTTCTTCCATTCTTCTAACGGAGAAACCTTCGCAATATTGTTCACCTCTCTTCCCTCTATATCTCTTGCAAATACTCTGCTTAGCACATTGTCATGGAAATCCTCTATCGTTTTTTGTGAATGTACAATTGAATTGCAAAATAGATTTTTTGCTGTAGCTCCTACTTCAATGACAAATGTTTCTGCTTCTTTTGCAGCATTGACTCTGCGAATTTCTGGTGCTTGCGGCAATTGCTGCGGTTGTAAATATCTTGCTAGAAAATGATTTAATTTTCCTTGTTCAATCATTCGCAAAATGATTCTTTTCACATTTCTACAATTATTCACAGAATGACCATGAAAATGATGATAAGGACAAAATTATTGATTGTGGTTGTTGGGATGTGGTTCCTTCCCCATGTTCCAGGGTGAGGGTATATTCTCCATTAAAATAATCGCTTCCCACATATTCCTCTGACCTCTTTGCTCTCTTGAATAATTCTGCCTCTGTCCACCATAAGTTTCCTGCGGTTGATCAAACCTTGGGACCTTATTATTGTTATTGCGATTATAAAAATTTCTCTTTTTTTCTAATTCCTCCTGATCTCTACTCCCCATTGATACTATCTTAAGTTGATTATCAGTCTTCATTTTCTCTCGCGGATTTTGGGAAGTACTCGCTACTGTATTAATCATCCTTGGTAACAAGCTTCCATTTGCTGCGGCTAAACCTGTGCCTGTGAGAATTGGATAAGACTCCATCTCATTTTTTTTTTCCTCCAAAGCGATATATTCCTCTTACAATTCTCGCAACTCTGTCATAGTGATTGTGTTTTTAACTCTGAAGACCTGTATGTATAATATATTTTTCGCAAACATAGCATTTATGAAGGACAAAATGAGATATCTTTCATCTACTCTTCCTGCCATTTCAATACACATTGTCCTCCATCTTATGGTTAAGTGCTTCAAACTCTCACCAACCCTCTGTTTCAATCCAAACACATCTTCAATTCCAGGTCGCGCAGAATTATTGCTGATGTAGGCTCCTAAGAAAGTGGTTTGCAAGTGCATGAAAGAAGTTATTGTATTCTTGGGAAGACTTTCGAACCACTTCAATGCTTCTCCAGTTAAACTTGACGCAAAATATTTGCACAAAACGACATCATTGTTCTCCCATTGTAGCATACATCGAATATAAGCTTTGATATGTTGGACATCACACGTAGTTCCATAAAATATACTGGTCAACACCGGTAAATTGCATTTTGGAGGTATCCCTCCTAATTGTACCTCTTGAGTAAATGGAGTTTTCGCAGCCTCTTCGATTGCCTCATCAAGTTGCCTTCTTCCTCCTTCTGTTTTGTTATTTATCATTCCTCTCATTTCTGCCAATTCTCGCAAGATTTGTTCATTCCTATCAGAATTTTGCTCCATTGGTCTTTTCAACGCAGCTTCTCTTCGTCTGCGTTCATTCCTTTCTTGTCTTGCGATGTTTCTCGCTTCTTCTTCGACATCTTGGTTTTGCCTTCTTCTGCGACTTTCTTCTTCTTGCAAGTTAATTTGTCTTTCATTCTCTTCTCCATGAATTTCCTCATCCCTTACTGTTTCTCTTCGTTGCCTTTCTATGTATCTGCGAATTCTCTCATATTCCTCATTGAGATTATCATTATTACGATTTTTCGCACGTCGTCTTTCTCGATTGTCATGATTATTCTGACGCAACGCTGCTTGAATTTCTTGCTCTTCTACTTCTGCTCGCAATCTCTCTCTTTCTCCTGCTAAGCGTACTTGCTCAATATAATGCCTCTCAATATCATCTTCGATAATCCTGCGATTTCTTCGAATCTCTTCATCACGTAACATTCTCCTTATATCTTCTTAATTTTATCCCTCATCCTGATTATGTCTAATGTCTAAAGTTTCCCCGCGTGGAATATAACGATCATTTATCAAATTCTCCCCAACATTTTGTATAGGCAGATTCTGCCTTGTTTCTTCTCTATATGATCTTGAATTTGATCTCATGCTGCTTCTCGATCTTCTGTTTTGCAACCTCAAATTTTCCATTCTTAATTCATGATTTTGTCTTGTAATATTGGCACGCTCTTCTGCCTCTAATCTTATTTCTTCCTGTATCCTTTGTCTTAAATCATCTTCCATTTCATGTTCTTCATGAATTAATCATCCATCCATTTCTTGATTTCTTTCCTCTCCTTGATTTTCCGCCTCTTCTATCGAATCTTTCCTCCAAGTATGCACACTTACTCTATCATAATACATATTTCTATCTTGTGCTCGTGTTTGTTGATTTGGTGGTTGGATTGAATTTTCTGCTCCATTTCTCATTCTACTTCTTCCTGACATGTTCCTTAAAGATCCTTCCAATTAACCTGTTCCTTCCCCTGCAATCCTTTTACTTCTTCTCACCGTTGTTGGTGGTTCTGATGTATTTCTTATCCTTCTAGCCATTTCTCTTCAATTCTAATAATTTCTTCAAGTCTTCAAACTGTAATTTGAAATTTCTCAAATTTGATAATCCCTGTTTCTGGTCGCCAAAATGTAGTTGCAGGAATTCCCACACTACACCCTATTCAAGAATTTACCAACATTTATGACATAATTTGAAGATTAAAGACACTTTTTATTAATTTGATCTTAAGGAATTACAGAAATCAAGAACACAGAACACTTGATAAAGATTTTCTCTCTCCTAAAAACTTTCCTAACACTCAAAAATTCCTCTCCCTCTCTGGAACTATTCATCTCCTTTATATAGGTATTTACATAGTGGATTACAGCTCATGACAGCTCATTTACAGCTAAGATTCCCTTCAATTTCGGATCTGAGTTCTTGCGATAAATCGCAGTTAGCACCGCCTTTAACTTTCGCAGGTTTTATTGATATATCGCAGACATGTCACACTTTCTTCGTGTTTCTATCGTTTTCAGTCATTACGTCATTGTTTAAGTCATCTTTGGATGTGTCGCAGAATATTACTGATGTATCACAGAGTAGTTCGTTTATTATCGATATATCACAGAACAGTCGTTTATTTCTCAGGAATATTGTTGTGACAATATTCTGATCCTACAATCATAAACACAATTTTTCATATAACCTTTCATCCTCACACTACACTCTTTTGTATAGCTTAAGATTTTGTGTTTTAGTTTTTCTATATTAGGAATCTCCCCCTCATATAGTGTCATATTTCTTGTTAACCACAGCTCCAACATAAAGTAATTGAGCATATATACCAAACCTCCTTGACAACAGAACTTTTGGTTTTAAAAAATCCTAAGACTTCATCAAAATTTGAAGGGTTTAAAATTTTGAAAATACCTCCAAGCTAATGCCATAGTCTTTCACTGAATGCACAACTCCATGGAATGTGTTCCATATTATCTTGCACATTGCCAATATAGATAACATTTAGAGACTATGTTGAAACCTTTTTTCCTGATATTCTCCTATATTGCACTTGCTCCTCTAAGTATCTTCCACAAGATACAGGCAGTATATGGATGTATTTAAAATATTCATTTCCTGTGGAATTTGCCATTTACCATCCACAATTAGGTCTTTCTCCATCAAATATATATTCTGCAGAACAAACTCATCAGTAGAGTGTCTTTCTATTAAAGCACTTTCTTTCACCCATTTATCCCTCCAAGATGATATACTATTACCATCTCCAACTAACTATCTACTTCTTTCTTCAAAATCATTCATAACCCATTTCAGTCCTAGCCATATTGAAGATTGTTTGTAGTATGTTATCCGTTCACCCTTCAAATTCTTATACTTTGGTTTCATAAATCTTGTCCATTATACATCTTCTGTCTCTATTTTCTATATAACTTCAACAATAAAGATTTATTTACAATTTCTAGCCTTCTTATACCAATACCACTTTCTGTTACTTGAGCACACACTTCATCATATTTAACTGTGACTAATTTCTTGACAGATGGATCCCTAGTCCATAAGAAATTCCTCATTACCCTTTCACACTCCTTCACAGCATCTTTGGGACATTTATACACAGACATATGGTGCACTGTTTGCATCCATCCCATATACTACCTCCGTTTCAGGAAAAGTGTTACTTTCACTTTTTCATTTTAGCCTAAAAATAGTCCAAATTGAAAAAGTGAAAGTAACACTTTTCCTTAAACGGGGGGAGTACTGCTTCTTTAATCTCCATTGCAGAAGGAACAACATCTAAGAAATAATTGTCTTCATTAGTTAATATTTTGGGAATACCATCCAAAATTTCTGCAGAAAGATTTGCAGTTTGATCTTGAAATTTCTTCTTGTAATGCTCCACTAAAACATTTGCAATTTGTGCTTGTTTTGTCACCATGGTGCCATCTTCATCTTCAAGTTCAATTATATTATTCCGTGATTGTCTAATCTTTATGCTTGTGTGAAAGAAAGCTGTATTGGCCCCTCCTTTCTTAACTCACTTCACTCTAGATTTGGCTCTCATTAATTCATTGTATTACTGAGAAACTATTTCATGGCTTCCTCTATATGTGACCAAATAATTTAACAGTTCAATATTTTCAGGATCATTATCAGATAACAGAGAAGATGTCAAAACCTCATCTTCAGTGGTCTTAAATTTTTTCCTCATGTCAGCAAAAACCTCCAATTCCACTTCTTGATAATTTGCTTAAGTCTTTTAAGTTTAGACATAAAGGAGAAAGATGGATTCCCTACAATTTCTTCAGTCCATGATTCCTTTATTAGAGTTAAAAATTCTGAATGAGAAGACCAAATAGACTGATATCTGAAAGGAGTATTCTCTGGTTTAGTGGAGTTGACTACAACTTTCTTTCTCTCATTCGAATAAACTTCTCTTTTCTCTCATTCGAATTTCAAACTTCTCTATTTCTCTCATTCGAATTTCAACATACTTAAAGGAATTTTTATTCATGAATTACTGCAAATGATTGCAATCAAGGGTTGAATTCGTCAAATCCTAGTAAAAGATTCATTTAAAAAACGATTTTTTGGGTACCCCTCATTTTTGTGGAAGACCATGATGTGCTTAGGATATCTTTCCCACACTTACATGGGGTGTCCTAAAGTTAGGAAATGATTAACTTACCATTTATCCTAATTTAAATTATAACTAACCTAATAACCACCTTTACCTAATAACCTAATTAAAACTCTCATTCATAAATACAAAACCACACTTTTTCTACTAACCTATTTTCATTTTAAACTCTTCTCTTTTCTTCTTGTTTTCTCTTCCATTTTTATAATCGTTTTATACCAGAATTTCAAAATTTTGTACATTAGAGGTACTTTCCGACTAGCCATGTTTTCTTTATACATTTGTGATTAAGAAATTGAGAAGTAATCATAAAAATTGAAGTTGTGGAGAGAAGTTAGTCTAGGAATATTGTGAAAAAAAAACTTTGTCGAACTAGCCGAACCTGATAGAAATGAAGAATAGTTCGGCTAATTCGGGGAAAAAAAACCAAAGCCGAACTTTCCGTAAATGTATGTTCGGTTATTTTGAGGAAAAAAAAATTCCTCGCCGAACTTTTAATTTCCTAGCTGAACTTTCTAATTTCCTAGATGAACCTTCTGCAAATATATGTTTTGGTTGGGTTTGAAAAGAAACATGGTGTACTCGACATTGCTGAACATAATTCTTGTTAACACAAAATATAGAAATTCTGTTAGTCGTTCTTGAGCTCTCCAAATGGAACATAGTCCACACACCATTAAAGATGATGTTCGACTAACTGTATTTATCTATTTTTCTAGTCGAACTTGGCCCGAAAATCCATTAAAGAAGATGTTCGGCTACGTGTTCATCATTCTTACTAGCCGAACTTGGCTACATAATTTCCAATAAACCAAAGTTGGGTTATGGTTCATCATTTTTACAAGCCGATCTTTAATTTTTTAAATATCGCAAACAATTAGTTGATCAATGGATAAATTAGTTTCAGAATTATTCTTCTCCTACTTATATCTTAAATTAGTTTCATAATTTCCTCATCCTTTCTTCTCTTTTTTAGTTTCACTAACAATAAATCAAAAAGGATATTTCGACCATTAACTAAACTATCTAGATAAGGGTTATAGATTTTACTTCAAAATGACCTAAAAAAGAGAGGAATAGTCTCCTTCGGAGGGGGGGGGGGGGGATCAGGGTACCCAAAAATTGTTCTTTTAAACCATTATTGTGGAACTAATCAGTTCAGCAAAGCCCAATTCATCCAAAGAGCGGTAAATGGACTGATTGCAAGTCCCCAAATGCGAAATGATTGCAATCCAGGTTTGAGTTCATCAAACCTTGGTAACTAGAATTTTGACTCTATTCAGAAGCTTTGTTGATGGCTATCTACTACTTTAAGAGAAAATCAACATGTCGTTAATCTATTTACAAGCTGAGCTGGTAAAGAATCAATTAAAAAAATAAAATCTACTACTCCCTCCGTCCCTATTATATAGGCGGAAAAGTAGAAGGGTTATTTGGTTTTTGGTAATTAAGTTTTGACCAAAACCTGGGTTTGGTCTAACATTTGTCCAGCCTTTGTGTTTGGTCTACAGACCAACGTTGACTCGGTTATATGGTGACGTGTCTAACTATTGATTTGGTCCGAGCAAGTCACTCTCTCGGATCTGGGAAGAATGTTCCAACATAATGACGAACATCCAAACGATTTTGTCAAGAGATTCAGAATTCAAGCATTGGACTGCCACGACCCGGGTGTGACTGAGCAGCAACTAGTAAATTCGTGCATCAATGGCATGAATCCCATCTATCGTGCTTTACTGGAAAACTTATGATTCCAGACCTTCGCCGAACTCCACGAAGTTGCTAAACGATCAGCCACGATAGCGCCATCCTGTTGGAAAGAACTAGGCCTCCCATAAATGAAGATACACGAGAAGTTCGAAGAAGCCCGCGTTTTCTTAACAAGCCATACAACACCGTCCCCTCATTCGTGAGCGTGGTAGACGAAAGGGGAAAGAGGAAAACACCTCCAATGGATCAACACCTTGGGCGCATGGCCCCAGCACGAAGGGAAGCCCTGTGAAAGTCCCCAACCAAGCCCTCTGAACGTGGCCCCCGAAGACAGAGGAGACGACTCGGACTTCCCCTTTCCGATCGAGGAAGTAATCGAACTCTGGAAACATGGGTCCAGGATGATGTCATCAGGCTACCGGCTCCTCGGCACCCACCTACTAAAGAAGAGATGGAAAATACCAGATTTTGTCACTACCACAGATTCGTCAGTCATCCAACCAGCGACTGCAACAGATTGAAAAGCATTTTCAAAGAAAGGATATAGGCAGGGGGGGGGGGATCAGGGTACCCAAAAATTGTTCTTTTAAACCATTATTGTGGAACTAATCAGTTTAGCAAAGCCCAATTCATCCAAAGAGCGGTAAATGGACTGATTGCAAGTCCCCAAATGCGAAATGATTGCAATCCAGGTTTGAGTTCATCAAACCTTGGTAACTAGAATTTTGACTCTATTCAGAAGCTTTGTTGATGGCTATCTACTACTTTTAGAGAAAATCAACATGTCGTTAATCTATTTACAAGTCGAAATTGGTAAAGAATCAATTAAAAAAATAAAATCTACTACTCCCTCCGTCCCTATTATATAGGCGGAAAAGTAGAAGGGTTATTTGGTTTTTGGTAATTAAGTTTTGACCAAAACCTGGGTTTGGTCTAACATTTGTCCAGCCTTTGTGTTTGGTCTACAGACCAACGTTGACTCGGTTATATGGTGACGTGTCTAACTATTGATTTGGTCCGAGCAAGTCACTCTCTCGGATCTGGGAAGAATGTTCCAACATAATGACGAACATCCAAACGATTTTGTCAAGAGATTCAGAATTCAAGCATTGGACTGCCACGACCCGGGTGCGACTGAGCAGCAACTAGTAAATTCGTGCATCAATGGCATGAATCCCATCTATCGGGCTTTATTGGAAAACTTATGATTCCAGACCTTCTCCGAACTCCACGAAGCTGCTAAACGATCAGCCACGACAGCGCCATCCCTGTTGGAAAGAACTAGGCCTCCCATAAATGAAGATACACGAGAAGTTCGAAGAAGCCCGCGTTTTCTTAACAAGCCATACAACACCGTCCCCTCATTCGTGAGCGTGGTAGACGAAAGGGGAAAGAGGAAAACACCTCCAATGGATCAACACCTTGGGCGCATGGCCCCAGCACGAAGGGAAGCCCTGTGAAAGTCCCCAACCAAGCCCTCTGAACGTGGCCCTGAAGACAGAGGAGACGACTCGGACTTCCCCTTTCCGATCGAGGAAGTAATCGAACTTCTGGAAACATGGGTCCAGGATGATGTCATCAGGCTACCGGCTCCTCGGCACCCACCTACTAAAGAAGAGATGGAAAATACCAGATTTTGTCACTACCACAGATTCGTCAGTCATCCAACCAGCGACTGCAACAGATTGAAAAGCATTTTCAAAGAAAGGATAGAGGCAGGGGGGGGGGGGATCAGGGTACCCAAAAATTGTTCTTTTAAACCATTATTGTGGAACTAATCAGTTCAGCAAAGCCCAATTCATCCAAAGAGCGGTAAATGGACTGATTGCAAGTCCCCAAATGCGAAATGATTGCAATCCAGGTTTGAGTTCATCAAACCTTGGTAACTAGAATTTTGACTCTATTCAGAAGCTTTGTTGATGGCTATCTACTACTTTAAGAGAAAATCAACATGTCGTTAATCTATTTACAAGCTGAGCTGGTAAAGAATCAATTAAAAAAATAAAATCTACTACTCCCTCCGTCCCTATTATATAGGCGGAAAAGTAGAAGGGTTATTTGGTTTTTGGTAATTAAGTTTTGACCAAAACCTGGGTTTGGTCTAACATTTGTCCAGCCTTTGTGTTTGGTCTACAGACCAACGTTGACTCGGTTATATGGTGACGTGTCTAACTATTGATTTGGTCCGAGCAAGTCACTCTCTCGGATCTGGGAAGAATGTTCCAACATAATGACGAACATCCAAACGATTTTGTCAAGAGATTCAGAATTCAAGCATTGGACTGCCACGACCCGGGTGTGACTGAGCAGCAACTAGTAAATTCGTGCATCAATGGCATGAATCCCATCTATCGTGCTTTACTGGAAAACTTATGATTCCAGACCTTCGCCGAACTCCACGAAGCTGCTAAACGATCAGCCACGACAGCGCCATCCCTGTTGGAAAGAACTAGGCCTCCCATAAATGAAGATACACGAGAAGTTCGAAGAAGCCCGCGTTTTCTTAACAAGCCATACAACACCGTCCCCTCATTCGTGAGCGTGGTAGACGAAAGGGGAAAGAGGAAAACACCTCCAATGGATCAACACCTTGGGCGCATGGCCCCAGCACGAAGGGAAGCCCCGTGAAAGTCCCCAACCAAGCCCTCTGAACGTGGCCCTGAAGACTGAGGAGACGACTCGGACTTCCCCTTTCCGATCGAGGAAGTAATCGAACTTCTGGAAACATGGGTCCAGGATGATGTCATCAGGCTACCGGCTCCTCGGCACCCACCTACTAAAGAAGGGATGGAAAATACCAGATTTTGTCACTACCACAGATTCGTCAGTCATCCAACCAGCGACTGCAACAGATTGAAAAGCATTTTCAAAGAAAGGATAGAGGCAGGGGAGTTACGACTAAGGAATGAAGGAGTACATAGAGATCCACTTCCCATAAGAAACTGTGAAATCTCTGGGGACTTCATACACGAAACAATGCAAGCCATGATGCAACACATATGCGAAATCATCTACTTTTCCAAGGAGCAACGTCGAGACGCTTTCACAGCCATCAACCACATAATATCTGGGAAACGACTCCAGTCTGCCACAAAAAACACACCTGAGGAACAAATCTCTCCAGGCGTCCCTGCCGAGAAGCACAACTGGTGACTTCTCACTATGGCCCGCTTAAAGGACCCCAAGTTCGACAACATGCTCATCGACGCAGCCTCAGAGTTCAACATTGTTACGTTCAAGACCTTGAAAGCGGCAGGAGTAGCAAAACAAGAGGCCACTCACTCTCCATCGGCTATCAAAGACCACGAGAGGAATCACCTGCATGCGCTTGGCTACACTAGTTTTGGGATCAACATAGGAAATATCGCAACGTGCGGGACTTTCTACATTGTCAAGAATCTAAATTACGATATGGTTTTGGGGCTCCCGTGGGTACTCAACAACAAAACGGAATTAGGAGCGTCACCATTGCCCGTGTCAACGCTAGAGTGGGTATCCAACAAGCCGGATAACTTGCTACCCTGTCAACAGCTTACCAGCAATACTTTACTGCTGGGAAAGGATTCGCCAAAGCCACCTGCCAAACTCCAAACTCAAGTAAGCCTGATTAAGAAGCTCTCTTTATCACCAACCATTTCTTACCGCAACTTGCCCTGGGGACTCGACACGGTTGTCGAGCACAACACTGTCAAGAGATGTGAATGGAATGCCGAACCTTTTAAGCGTTTCACCAGGGATCTGAAAGTCACCCTGGAAGACTGCGGGAACAACCACCATACGATCGTACCACAACTCAATCTTTCCAGATAGGGGGTACAGTAATCAGAGCCGCCTCATTTCAAGTCGGAAAGATGACTGTGAAGATGCTGATTCGGAAAAGTTCTCCCGAAGAAGAGGAAGATGAACCATACCTAGTAGCCGACATCCTCTTGGGTGGCTATTTCAAACTTATCAACACGGATAAACTGGAAGGCATAGTGATTCATTTGCACTGGTTGGAGGCTGACATCATCTGATAGGTCAAGATATTCAATTTCCTGACACTTGCTCCTCAATACCTCTTTAGCAAAAAAAATTTCACTACTACTATGTATTGCATCAGGATGGATGCATCACTTACATTCATCCAGCAAAATTTCAATTTTTTGCTCATGTTGAGCAATCTAATATATCCTCTCCAGTGAAATAAAAGAACCCCTTTTTTTCCTTGAAAATTTCTAAAGATCAACCCAAAATTCAAAACTCGTTACCCAAAAAAAAAGAAACAATACACAGAAGACAAAATGGTTATCTTTTCGGCGGAACTTTCAAGCTCAAAAATTATTACAAGACCAAGCCACGGAGGCTCAGCACAATATACAATGAAAGGAAAATTTCAAGACATTAAAAGGCGACTAGGCCACAACAGAAACAAAGAAAGAAGATTCGCCTCGTTAAGACTTCTTCCTACACTTCCCCCAGCAATCCTCCGGGCAGCAAAGGTTCCACAAAGAAGACACGCCAACAGTAGCAACGGCCTCCTTTTCCCATCCAGATGCCTTTCCAGCAGCGCCAACCAACGCTTCTTTACCCTTCATCTCCGACGTGGATTCAACGTGCGCAATCATGATTCCTCCAGCAGCATCAATGCCATCAACAAAGTTTTCACCAAGATTCTCCTCAGCAGCTCCTACAAGAAAATCACTTGAATCGCTCATGTCAGAATCCATGGGAACCTGTTCTTTTTTGCGTACATCACCCGGAGGAACAGAAGGGATACCTTGGATGATGGATCTAATCTCGTAAAGTAATGAGCCGATCCTACCCAATGACTCTTTGTAAGAAGATCGAGCTCCATTAATCCTATGATGCTTCTCGGAGAAACCAATAATAACATCGCCATTGTCACCATGGGCTGCCATCGCAAAAGTATGAAAACGGTGTAGTCGCCTCACTATACGACCAGTATAGAGGGAGAAGACAACGAAATCTTGCCAGCAATATTTATATGAGAAGGAAGGGCGTGCTTCATGGTTGTTACGGCCCTAGGAAATCACACATCAATAAAGGATCCCCAATAAGAGCCGTGCACAAAGAAGGCAATTCAACTCATAAGGAAATTTTGCATCAAGCGATTATTCTTCCCTAGCTTGAACCGGCCCCACCGGCTAGCATGCTCAATTTTCCAACTTACGTCAACTTTCCAAAATTCATGTCGGTCCAACCAATCGCGTCGGCCTGTCAAAGCCGCCCAAGTTGTACCAGCTATCACGTCCATCTCCCACCGGCCCCACCAGCCAGCACGCTCAGTTTCTCAACTCGTGCCAGCAGCTCAATGCTTCCTAGCCGTGCCAACCTCCCGATTCGTGCAAAAACTTCCAAGGACAAGGATTCCAAATCCAGTTCGCATCTCATAAAAAAAGGTCAGATAAATCTCCCGCTTCTCTCTCAGATTTTGTCTTGGCACCATCTTATGCTTACCTCGCAACAAAGCTCCTGTTCCGAGCTAAGCATGGGACTTAATGTTGATGGTGGATTTTAGATAAGGGGTAAAATCGTAAAACCCCATAACCTAATGTTACCCGCAACACATTAACTGAGAGCATTTAATTCAGGTGTAAATAATTAATAGGGGTATTTTTTCAAAATACCGGATTAGGGTTTTCGACACAACCCTAATTCCAAAACCAAGCCGCATACTGCGCACCATGGCAACGACGCCAAAACCAAGCCGCATTACTGCGCACCATGGCAACGACGCCAAAACTAAGCCGCATACTGCGCACCATGGAAACGACGCCAAAACCAAGCCGCATACTGCGCACCATGGCAAAGACGCCAAAACCAAGCCGCTGCGCACCATGGCAACGACGCCAAAACCAAACCACATACTGCACCCACAGGCAACCATGCCAAACTAAGCCGCTATGCCGTTTGGAACATGCAAAACATAACGCCCTAGTCTTGCAAACCGTGCAACTAGGTCAACTTGGCCATGCGTGCCATTGGCACATGCCAACACGCACCACTAGCCAATTTCCAAGTCGCTATGCCGTTTGGCACATGCCAAAAATAGCGCCCTAGGCTTGCAAACCGTGCAACTAGGTCAACTTGGCCATGTGTGCCATTGGCACATGCCAACACGCACCACTAGACAATTTCCCAAGTCGCTATGCCGTTTGGCACATGCCACAAATAGCGCCCAAGGTTTGCAAACCGTGCAACTAGGTCAACATGGCCGTGCGTGCCATTGGCACATGCCAAACACGCACCACTAGCCATTTTCCAAACAACTACCAAGCCCAAACTCAAGGCCCAAGTGGCCATGTGCGCCATTGGCACACGCCAACACACAAACCACTAGCCACTTTCTATTCGAAGCCTCTATGCCATTGGTACATGCCAAAGTAGCGCCCGCAACTTGGCCAAAGTGGCCGTGCGTGCCATTGGCACATGCCAACACACAACCACTAGCCAATCCCCATTCCAAGTCGCTGTGCCATTGGCACATGCCAAAGTAGCGCCCACAACTTGGCCAAATTGGCCGTGCGTTCCATTGGCACATGCCAACACGCAATCACTAGCCAATCCCCATTCCAAGTCGCTATGCCATTGGCACATGCCAAAGTAGCACCCGCAACTTGGCCAAAGTGGCCGTACGTGCCATTGGCACATGCCAAACACGTTACCACTAGCCACTTTCTATTCCAAGGCATTCCACGCATGCCATTGGCACATGCCACATGCTCCACTAAGCGACCTTGGCATTTCTATCCGCACTCAAAGTGCAACTTGCGGCCAAGGCATTCCATACATGCCATTGGCACATGCCAAATGCTCCACTAAGCAACTTTGGCATTGCCATCCGCACTCAAAGTACAACTCGCGGCCAAGGCATTCCGCACATGCCAAATGCTCCACTAAGCGACTTTGGCATTTCCATCCGCACTCAAAGTATAATTCGCGGTCAAGATATCCCGCACATGCCGCAACGCTTCACTAGCAACTTTGTCATTGCCACTTGCGCCCAACTCTCGAGACATCAACACAAACTGGGGGATCCTTTCTTGGGGTTTTGGTTTGGCGGTCACAACGTGCAGCGTACACTACGCTCGCAATAAAGCAAGGCGTGCAAGGAGTGAATATGGTCAATTAAATATGGAAATTTATGGTGAAAACGTTTTTCACCATAAATCCAACGGTATCCACCTCCTATGTTTTAATTGACACATTTACTCAATTCCTTAATGAGGCCAGGGTACGTTCAATCTCACTTGTATAAATAGGTTTCACCTATTCTGCCTAAACACACAAGTCTTGGTCAGGCAAAATACAACACTATCAGATAGCAACTTTGCAAGCTCTCTCAAAAGCTTCCATCACTAGCAAGCTTCCGCAAGCTTCTACACTTCTGATACAAGTCGAGATACTACCTAGCCATAACTCTCTGGTCTCATCACCCTTCTTCGCTATCCTCCCCAAATCAACCCTTCTCCTCCACTTTGTGACCAAAGCAAATCTGGAACGGCCATTTTCTTGGTTTAGGCCAGAATTGTACAGATTGATATCTCGAATCAAAAGTGCACACGTGCACATTTGTTTAAGGGTTTAAACCAGTCTCTCCATCATCGAATTTACCAAATTCGGCAGAGGCGATTTTCTCCCATAAACAAAGGGTTATTTGGTTTTTGGTACTTAAGTTTTGACCAAAACTTGGGTTTGGTCTAACATTTGTCCAGCCTTTGTGTTTGGTCTAAAGACCAATGTTGACTCGGTTATATGGTGACGTGTCTAACTATTGATTTGGTTTATTTTTTTTGCACTCCTTAAATTATTATGTATTCACTACGAGAGCCCCCAAAAATGATAACTCCTTTTTTGCAGCCCCTAAGATAAATTACTATCAACAATAACAATCCTCATCTCATCTTATGTAGCTTCAAATCTGTGTAACTAACTCTTTTTTTTTCCAAACGAAAAACAGTTATATTAAAGAAAAAAATCAAAAATCCTAGATGATTTTGTAAGATACTTTATAGACTTGAAGGATATCATCAAAAATCTTCTAGGATCATAATCAACCTAACATATTTTGTTTGTGTTCTTAACAAACACATTCGGCTATGTTTTTAATTTTTCAACCAAGACGATTATGGTGAATCGTGTTACCTACTCGATTCTGGATAAAAAAAGTGTGCGGGATTCTACCTTGAATTATATATTAAAAAAAAGAAAAGAATGGATATCTTAAACATTTACTACCTACTATGACATCCGCTATTCTATTACCACAACATGCGTAATCCTCTTTCAGCCCCTTTAACATTCTTGTAACCTCAAAGCAGCCTTAGTAATACCTTCATTCTAAGACCATTTTTATACTTGCCAGACTAATGAGTTCAGCAAAGCCCAATTCATCCAAAGAGCGCTAAATGGAATGGCTTATAGAGAAACTAATAATAGATACATATAATATTAAGAATAATGAGTTCAGCAAAGCCCAATTCATCAAAGAGCGCTAAATGGAATGGCTTATAGAGAAGCTAATAATAGATAAATATAATATTAAGAATGGCATTACAACAAAATCCATACTAGATGACACTGCCAGTTATTTTTTAATGAATTCCTAATTTACACTATCAACAGGGACACACAGTGATTCACATTTTTTTTTGCAATTGGTCTTTTTCTTCTTTATAACTTTTATATCCTAGAATAACTTTTTAGTTTGAATTGTATAACTCCTTTTTATACTTTTATATAACTTTTATATTCTATAAGCCATTCCATCTAGTATGTATTTTTATACTTGCCAGACTAATGAGTTCAGTAAAGCCCAATTCATCCAAAGAGCGCTAAATGGAATGGCTTATAGAGAAAGACATTGGAGATGCCGTAGAATTTTTTTTCATGAATTACTACAAATGATTGCAATCAAGGGTTGAATTTGTCAAATCCTAGTAGAAGCTTCATTTAAAAAACGATTTTTTGGGTACCCCTCATTTTTGTGGAAGACCATGATGTGCTTAGGATATCTTCTCCACACTTACAAGGGGTGTCCTAAAGTTAAGAAATGATTAACTTACCCTTTATCCTAATTTAAATTATAACTAACCTAATAACCACCTTTACCTAATAACCTAATTAAAACTCCCATTCATAAATACAAACCACGCTTTTTCTACTAACATACTTTCATTTTAAACTCTTCTCTTTTCTTCTTATTTTCTCTTCCATTTATATAGTCGTTTTAAACCTGAATTTCAAAAATTTGTACATTAGAGGTACTTTCCGACTAGCCATGTTTTATTTATACATTTGTGATTGAGAAATTGAGAAGTAATCATAAAAATTGAAGTTGCGGAGAGTAGTTCGGCTAGTAATATTGTGAAAAAAAAACTTTGTCGAACTAGCCGAACCTGATGGAAATGAAGAATAGTTCGGCTATTTCGTGAAAAAAAAAACATAGCCGAACTTTCCGTAAATGTATGTTCGGTTATTTTGAGGAAAAAAAATTTCCTCGCCGAACTTTTAATTTCCTAGCTGAACTTTCTAATTTCCTAGATGAACCTTCTGCAAATATATGTTTTGGTTGGGTTTGGAAAGAAACATGGTGTACTCGACATTGCTGAACATAATTCTGTTAACACAAAATATGGAAATTCGGTTAGTCGTTCTTGAGCTCTCCAAATGGAACATAGTCCACACACCATTAAAGATGATGTTCGGCTAACTGTATTTATCTATTTTTCTAGTCGAACCTGGCCCGAAACTCCATTAAAGAGGATGTTCGGCTACGTGTTCATCATTCTTACTAGCCGAACTTGGCTTCAGAATTCCCAATAAACCAAAGTTGGGCTATGGTTCATCATTTTTACAAGCCGATCTTTACTTTGTAAAATCTCGCAAACAATTGGTTGATCAATGGATAAATTAGTTTCAGAATTATTCTTCTCCTACTTCTATCTTAAATTAGTTTCATAATTTCCTTCTCCTTTCTTCTCTTTTTTAGTTTCACTAACAATAAATCAAAAAGGATATTTCGACCATTAACTAAACTATCCGGATAAGGGTTATAGATTTTACTTCATAATGACCTGAAAAAAATAGGAATAGTCTCCTTCGTGGGAGGGGGGGGGGGGGATCAGGATACCCAAAAATTATTCTTTTAAACCATTCTTGTAGAACTAATGAGTTTAGCAAAGCCCAATTCATCCAAAGAGCGGTAAATGGACTGATTGCAAGTCCCCAAATGCGAAATGATTGCAATCTAGGTTTGAGTTCATCAAGCCTTGGTAACTAGAATTTTGACTCTATTCAGAAGCTTTGTTGATGACTATCTACTACTTTAAGATAAAATCAACATGTCGTTAATCTATTTACAAGCTGAGCTGGTAAAGAATCAATTAAAAAAACAAAATCTACTACTCCCTCCGTCCATATTATATAGGCAGAAAAGTAGAAGGGTTATTTGGTTTTTGGTACTCAAGTTTTGACCAAAACCTGGGTTTAGTCTAACATTTGTCCAGCCTTTGTGTTTGGTCTAAAGACCAACGTTGACTCGGTTTATATGGTGACGTGTCTAACTATCGATTTGGTTTTTTTTTCACTCCTTAAATTATTATGTATTCACTACGAGGGCCCCTAAAAATGATAACTCCTTTTTTGCAGCCCCTAAGATAAATTACTATCAACAATAACAATCCTCAGCTCATCTTCTGTAGCTTCAAATCCGTGTAACCAACTCTTTTTTTTTTTCCGAACGAAAAACAGTTATGTTAAAGAAAAAGATCAAACCAGGATACAAATCCAAAATCAAAACATAAAGACTGCCGCAGTTATGCTACCGCAGCATAGACTACAACTCAATGCAAAGAGACTACAACTCAGTGCAGAGACAAACCACCACCACCACCCCCTCCCCCACAAAAAAAAAAAAAAAAAAAACTATAAAGACTGCAGACCAAAACAACAGTTTATAAATACAAAAGCTAAGCCTGCAAACCAATTCAGCAATTTGTATTTACCAAAATTAAGCCTGCAAACCAATTCAGATTCTCTTCATCACCCTACATAGACAAGTTTCAGAAAGATGCACCTGTACTAGAGTCACAAAAGCCGCAAAACATAAGAAACGAATACTGCTAATTCCAAAACCACCAGGTTAAGACTGTAGAAAAGTCAAGAGTGCCATCGTAACCAACTCTTATAACACCAACAATAGCTTCTCAATCTTCCTTTGTAATCTCGGTATTAAATAGACCCAATTCCATTTGAAATGTACCAGATCCTTCTCCATTTGTTGCATACTCGAATCCATTACAGCCCCAAGTCTCAATTACTACACAAACCCATCTTCAAATTCCATCCCAGAAAGGTGTTCAATTTCTTCTTAATCACATCTATCACTTGCAGCTGTTAAGATATGGTCAAGATATTATATATCTTGAAATTATTGTGTTGTTATTTGGTTGTAACTGCATATATATCCTTGTTGTATATATCCTAGATATTATTAGGTGTATCTTTTATTTGCCTTATCTAGTTGTTAGGTGTATCTTTTATTTGCTTTATCTAGTTGTGTAAAGTTGTATAAATCAGGATTTTTCCTATCAATGAATACACGGAGAATTATTATCACATCTACATTAGAATCTCTATGCTCATGTTTATCATGGCATCAGAGCTAGGAAAGATATGAGAACCAGTTTCCGCTATAATACAACCCAGAGAAAACATAGTAATCATGTCAAGAGAAGATTCTCAACCTATCACTGTTCGTTTTGATAGATCCAACTACAACCACTGGTCATTCATCATGAGGAGTTTTCTTAAAGGAAAGAGTATGTGTAAGTATGTCGATGGTACAGAAAAAGCCCCTACAGCAAGCAGTTCTAATGACAAAGGAAAAGAAGTACAAACAAAGGATCCAAAAGAAGAATGAGAGATTAACAATAACAGGATTCTCACTTGGATTGGAAATACGGTTATTCCTTCTATAAGTATGCAACTCACCAGTTTTGAGGTAGCCTAAGTTGCATGGGATTTTCTTTCAAAAAGGTACACACAATTCAACTTTGCTCAGAGATATAAACTTGAACAAGATATTAGATATATGAAGCAACCACATGATCAGACTGTTTCTGTTTTTCATTCTGAGATGTCTATAGTCTGGAATCAATTAGAACTTATGGAACCAAAATGGACTGTAGATTTGGAACTGTGGCAGAAATATAGAGAGGAAACATGTTTAGTTCAACTTCTAATGGATTTACGTGATGAGTTTGAGTCTGTTAGAGCATCTATTCTTCATCGATCACCTCTTCCAACTGTGGAAGCTGCTTTGTATGAACTTATTGCAGAAGAAACGAGAAAAAGAATCACGCTGGAGATATTAGGAGTGTTTGTTGTGCCTACACGTTCAAGTTCAAATAACTTTTCAAGAAACTCAAGTACTTCAGTGCAACGTGACATGTCCCAAGTGCAGTGTCACAATTGCAATACTTTTGGGCACTTTGCAAGGCAATATTCCATCAGCAAATTCCTCACCTTATCCAATAATACCTGACACACCCACAACACAGTGTGGGTACTGTAAGGAACTTGGTTATTCATCCAGGTTTTGCACTTCACTAACTTCAAGAAACATGAGAAGAATTAATGCTAATGGAGGAAACAAGTCCAGTGCACCAACCAGATTCATGGCAGACCCAGTCTCACCTGCATCAACATCAAACTCATCTGCGTTAGATGATCTTGCTGATATTTAGGAGATGATTAAACAAGCACTATCAATTGGTAACAATCCTACAGATGCATCTGCCTTCTCTATCTCCTCAGGTATTTACTCAACAGAATGGTTTCTCGACTCAGGAGCATCAAACCATATGACTTTTAATCAAAAGTGTTTTTAAAATTCTTCATCCTGTCATCACCCCTAAGATTCATACTGCTGATGGATCAACAGTAACTGCAAGTCATATAGGCTTGGTCAAAATTTCAAATAACTTTTATATACCAGATGTGCTTCTTGTGCCAAATATTACAATGAACCTTATTTCAGTTGGTCAACTGTGTGATCAAGGTTATAACACATATTTTTTTCCTTTTGGTTGTGTTATACAAGATCTCAAAACCGGGAAGCTAGTTGGGATAGGCCGTAGAGTTGGTCGGTTGTATCTCCTTCAATATCTTGCTCTCTCAGCAGAATCTAAAAGTCATGTCGTAGCTGCTACTCCCACTGCACTTGTGTAAATATCTCCCTTCATGTCTTGGCATTCTAGGTGAGGTCATGTTTCCTTTTCTCGTCTTTCATATATGATCAATAAGGGTTTGCTAGGAGATACTCAGTTAGATAAAGGACCAAATTGCATCTCTTGTAAACTGGCAAAACAACCATCTCTTTCTTTTAATCTTATCACTTCTATTTCAACTGAGCCTTTTTCTCTTATACATTCTGATGTCTGGGGTAAATCTCCAATTATGTCAAAGGGAGGTGCTTTGGATTATGTCAGTTTAATTAATGATTATTCGCGTTATACATGGGTATATCTATTCATCTCTAGAGCATATTTTCTTAAGTTATATGTTGATTTCTCAACCATGATAAAAACTCAGTTTGGTAAAGTGATCAAAGTTTTTCGTGCTGATCAGGGTGGGGAATATATTTCCAATCCATTCAAAGAATTTATTAAAATCCAAGGCACCATTCTTCAACTGTCCTGTACTGAAACTCTAGAACAAAATGGAGTTGCGGAACATAAACACCGTCATATTATAGAGACAGCTAGAACCCAGTTAATTTCTGGTTCAGTTCCTTCCAATTTCTGGGGAGAATCATTCCTTACTGCAGTCTACACCATCAATAGAGTTCCAATAGCTGTCATAGGAGGAATATCACCTTATGAGCGTCTCTATGGTAAGAAACCAAACTATTCTGAGCTTCGAGTCTTTGGTTCAACTTGTTTAGTACTCCTTCCAGAACGTGAACGTCATAAACTTGGTCAAAATAATGTCTTGTGTGTCTTTATTGGTTATGGTATTGAACAAAAAGGGTACCGTTGTTATGATCCAGTTAATAGAAAGCTTCGTGTCTCTCGTCATGTCACATTCTGGGAGAAAGTTCAATTTCGGTCACTTCCAAGCAGCAAATCATCATCTTTTGAGTCTTTCACTTATTCTGATTCATTTCCTAGTGAATCCAATCCTAGCACTTTTCCTATATCTACTCCTGAAAGTCCATGTCCTCTAGTTGTTAATCCACCAGATACTGATGACCAAGACCACTCTACGACTCAAACTGACAGTGCAACTCAGGAACGAGATCCTGATCCTGAAGAAAAATCTTTGCCACCTCGCAATCGAAGACCACCAGCTAAGTATGCAGACTATCATTGTTCATTGTCTTCTATTTTGTCATTTTATGAACCAAAAACATACAGAGAAGCTGCAGCCATTCCAGAATGGCAAGATTCAATGGATGATGAATTGGAAGCACATGCACATGCAGGGACATGGGAAATGGTGGATCTTCCTCCTGAAAAATCGGTTGTTGGAAGCAGATGGGTCTATAAAGTTAAGACCAAGTCAGATGGTGAGTTTGAACGATGTAAATCACGAGTTGTTTCAAAAGGTTATACACAAGAGTATGGTGTTGACTATGAAGAAACATTTACACCAGTGGCCAGAATGGTTACAGTTCGTACATTACTTGTTGTTGCTGCAGAACGACAATGGGGGCTCCATAAAATGGACGTGAAAAATTCTTTTCTTCATGGTGAGTTACAAGAAGAGGTTTACATGCAACCTCCTCCTGGTTTGCCTCATGAACCTAATCAAGTATGTAGGCTTCGACGGGCATTATATGGACTCAAACAAGCACCTCGTGCTTGGTTTGAGAAGTTTAGCAATGCGATTCTCCAGTATGGATTTGCACAAAGCTTCTGTGATTCAGCTATGTTCGTCAGATCGTCAGAAAAAGGAATTGTCATTCTTGTCTTGTATGTTGACGACATGGTTATTACTGGCAGTGACCAACAAGGTATTACTGAACTCAAATCATACCTCAGTGATTGTTTTAAGATGAAAGATCTTGGATCCTTAAGTTACTTTCTTGGCATTGAAGTTGGCATGTCACCCACTGGTTATTTCATATCACAAGTCAAATATGCATCTGAGATTCTACAACGTGTAGGGCTGTCTGACAATAAGGTAACTGACACCCCTCTTGAATTGAATGTAAAATACAGTACTACAGATGGGACTTTATTGTCAAATCCAACATTGTATCGTCAACTAGTAGGGAGTCTGAATTACTTGACCATTAAGAGACCAGACATAAGTCATGCAGTTCACATAGTCAGTTTATGTCTGCTCCAAGGTCTACTCATTATGCAGCTGTTCTCAGAATTCTGAGATATATCAAGGGGTCTCTTCATCAAGGTTTGTGTTTCTCATCCAAGTCTAATCTCACTCTTCAAGCTTACTCAGATTCCGATTGGGCTGGGGACATTACAGACAGAAAATCTATAACAGGCTACTGTGTCTTCTTGGGGGACTCGTTGATTTCTTGGAGAAGTAAGAAGCAAAGTGTGGTTTCTCGTTCAAGTGCTGAAGCAGAGTACAGAGCTCTTGCTCACACCACATCTGAATTCATTTGGTTACGGTGGCTTCTTTGTGATATGGGAGTTCTAATTTCTGCTCCTACACCACTGTATTGTGATAACAAGGCTGCTATTCAAATTACACACAATGATGCCTTCCATGAACGTACAAAGCATATCGAGATAGATTGTCATTTTACTCGTCATCATTTTAAGAAAGGTACAATCAGTCTTCTGCATGTCAAATCAGAATTTCAAGTGGCGGATCTTTTTACCAAGACTCACTCTGCAGCTCGTCTTCAATTCTTAATTTCCAGACTCAAGATGTGTACTCCACCACCTTGAGCCTGAGGGGGGGTGTTAAGATATGGTCAAGATATTATATATCTTGACATTATTGTGTTGTTATTTGGTTGTAACTGCATATATATCCTTGTTGTATATATCCTAGATATTATTAGGTATATCTTTTATTTGCCTTATCTAGTTGTTAGGTGTATCTTTTATTTTCCTTATCTAGTTGTGTAAAGTTGTATAAATCAGGCTTTTGCCTATCAATGAATATACAGAGAATTATTCTCACATCTACATTAGAATCTCCATGCTCATGTTTATCAGCAGCATCAGTTATTATTATTCTTTCTGTGTTCATCACCATCTCAGGCAGCAACTTCAAATCTTCCCTAATTCAACTCAAAATCCAAACATCTTACTGCCAATTTCAGGCTCGAGTTTAACCCAAGCTTCATCTGCTTCTTGTCTTCGGATTACCGTTTCCACCATAACTACGAACCCATGATAATCAATTAGAACCCTTGGTTAAGCGATTCAAGAAGAAGTTCTTTCAATTCGTAACATCATGAACAATTTTTTTTTCCCACACATTATCATCTTCTGTATCATTGCAATTCTAACATATACAAATCTTAAAACTCATTTCCACCCAACTTCCAATTCAAAAATACAACATTACCCAAATTTGATAGTACATAATACTGGTTGTGATTTAAATCAATTGAATAAGAAAATATTATCTCAAACACAATTTCTCTTACTTTGACAATCATCAGCTTGTTCCTGAAACCCTAATTCTTCAACTCCTCACTGTGAATTGGGAAACAGTTGTTAAATCTTCTCCCTAGCTTTCAACACCGAATACCCATCCCCGTCTGTTTGATTTCAATTTATCTCTGAGAAACCCTAACCCTAATTTCTAAAATCATATATAATCCTTGTTCTTCTTTGTCTTGAATTCGCAATAGCCTTCAATTATTCATACCCATCTCTGATTATCTCTGATTTCTCTATTTCCTCAACATAAACCCTAATTTTTCCTTCTTCTCGATTCATAACAGCTCCTCAAGAATCGTTCTCTTCTCCTGTTAAAATCCTAAGTCAATTAAATTACAAACCAGTCTCTTCCTTGCTTCTCCAGTTCTTGTTGTTCTCAATCTCACACTCTTGGACAACCTCAAAAACGCAAACAGAAAGAGCAGGGAAGGTGAAGAAGTAAGAAGAAGACGAGAAAAATAACAAAATGAAGGTAAGAGGGAGTTAGGATGAAATAACAAAATGAATTATAATTCGAGGGTCAAAGAAAAATTAATTAATTCAATAGTTAGACACGCCATCACATAACAGAGTCAACACTGGTCTTTAGACCAAACGCAAAGGCTGGACAAATGTTAGACCAAACCCAGCCTAAGTACCAAAAACCAAATAACCCAAAATAGAAATCTCGTAGAATAAGGAAATTTTTGGTTTTCATAATTTTTCTCTTACTTTCCTAATTCACCCTCATCTTATCCCAATACAAATATTATATTCCCCCTCCGTCCCACTATTAGTTGACCCAGTAGTACAATTTTGAAATAATTTATCTTTCAAACTATACTGTGCATATTCATAAATCTCATATCATTAAAAAGAATTTTAAAACATTTACGTAACGAATATAAACATGGGTATCAAATGATATAAAATCAATTATTAATAGGACAAAATCCAAAAAGGACTAGGTCAACTAATAGTGGGGATTTATAAATTTCCACCTGACACTAAAGTAAATTGTACGATAACCATGCATCATAAATAGGGGTATATGAGATAAAAATGGGACTACAAAATTTACAAACTCCACCTAGATAATAGGGACAGAGGGAGTATTTTCCTTTGTTATAGCTCGATGCACCACAGGTAAAGACAAGAAGGTTAACCTTTACATACAATTAAAACCTAAACATGAAGAATATACAAAAGCTGGTGATATACAACAAAACATGAAGAATACCTGTAGGAGTCCACCAAACCCCACTAAAGATGCAAATTTCAGTCTTCATTTTGCAAACCAAAATGTTCCTTTAGAATACCTGTAGGAGTCCTTCCAAATCCTTTGGCAATTCGGACCATATCCTTAAGGCTTATAAGTTCCTGTTTAATCTCACTTACTCTGTTCAGAATGCTTGTAAGAAGGGTGTCCATGTCAGAATTCTTGCTCGAAGATGACCGATTATCTAGTTGATACTTCTCTGCATCAAGCTTTTGGTACAAATCAAGTATAGCACGTTTCTTAGCATAAAGCTTTGCCTTTGCAGTTTCATATTCGATTTGCTGTGACTTCTTTAATTCTTGGAGTACTTGCTCCACCTCCTTCTCAAGCTTCACAGATTCAATCTGGTGGTCTGAAGTTATGTACAGAGGTTCTTGAGAACTTTTCTGCGCCTTCAGATTAGAGGCACCAACATTCAAAGAATATGACCCAGCTGAAACATCTTTATTTTCCACTACTGGTCTCTCGCTCTTGATATGAGGCTCTGCTCCTATTTTTAAAAAATATAAAAGTAAACAGATAACTCGCGTAAGAGGCTAAGGATACATAATTTACTGTGTTTATCTTGTTCATTGACTATTCTAAAGTCTCACAGGTTCAGGTAGGGGATTCAAAAGAAACTAACCTAGAGAAATCTCTGAGATGTCGCCTTCCATATTCCAGATTTCATCAAGGTAAATCCCACTTTTGAGCTGACATAGATAGCAGTTTCGTCATTAAATACAGAATGGGACTCGAATGACCGGCTAAACAAGAACAGTACTGCAGATCTATTATACCTACTTTAGAAAATGGATACAAAAAATACCTTTCTAAAGGCCAACTCAATACTGTTGAGCAAGTTCAATGCACCCACACGTTGTGAGCCACGCACAATGCTTAAGCCCAACTTCAGAATTTTCTCAATCTCATCTGGGGAATTAAGAGATTGACAGGTTTGTAGAAGCCTTGTAACATGTGGAATGAGATCTGTTATCTTATCACATCGTCTACAATAATATTCCACATCTAACCCGATACTACCTCCCACTTTTCCAGCCATATAAGAACGAAGTGCACAGTCCAGATGAGCAGCATGCCCACAAATATAATCTTCACCTTGTTTAGCTTCACATCTAATAAAACTATAACCTCCGTGAATCCAATCGATAATATTGGAACAAAGAATGCAACAACAATTGCGACAGAAATTGACTTCACAGCAGCAGATATCACAATCCATGTCAGGTAGAGAGAGGGAGTTGCTTCTTGCTTCTCGTTGGTCAACGCACATTATATTTTGAGCCTTACAATCCACAGTCGAAGTATTTGATTCATGTCCAGAATGCTCAACCTCAGCTGAGTCTCCCCTGAGCGGTATGATTGGATAAAGCAACTGATCTACAGATGTCAGAGAAGAAGGAAATTACTAAAGAATGAAGCAACACCCATTGACCAGACAGGCCTAAATGCGGCAAAAAACATAGATTGAGATGCATCAGAATTGACACCTTCAGGAAAGGTCTCTACCATATCCTTTGAAAATGTACTACTATTAGTTTTGGTTTGAAGTGACCTAAGCCAGACAGAAGTGATGATATCCATGAAAACGCAACATGCATATTTCAGAATCAAAGCTGTGCATGCACATGTTGAGGATGGGTGTCCCAGACAATATTGAGTACATTCAGGAGTAATGTCGGGGAAACATGTGTTAATTTTATTACAACAACAAATCATCCAGTAAAGGTCCCTTAGACATGCACACCTTCTTGCCAAGGGGAAGTTTCATTATCTTGGCATTTGTACTAGGCATGTAATTAAGCTAAGTGCCTACCAAATGTATGAAGAAAAAATGACACAGAAAGAATGTATACCTTTTTGCCAATCATATTCATTTGAAGGGATCTTCCAACAAAAAGACTTGAAGAAGGCATCTACATCAGCATTGGGAATTTCCTCCTGGAGAAATTTTGCAACTCCTTGAATACTCGGAAAAACAACTTTTCGCTGTCCTGACTTCCGTGGCTTTAATAGACGAGCAGGCGGAATCAAAAATCTATCCCACATGTACCCATTCAACAATGTCCTTCTACCTACCCTCCATCTCCAATTATCACCTGGTTTTGGCCAATTTTCAGGAGCATATGGCATACCTTCACCTGATTCACCAAGACCTACCGGACGAAGAACCAAAACAATCTCTCCAACACCACCAGCTGCAGAACCACTATCTTTATCAGGATCATCTAGAATCATCACATCTTTGACACCACCAGGTTCAGAACCATTATCTTTATCAGGATCATCGAGAATCATCGCAATTTTGTCTGCCATTTAAGCAATCAAGCTCAAACCCTTGATCATTCTGTCAAAACCAATTAAAAGAACCCCTTCTTCTCCGATCGATTATACAAGAAGGAAGAGAAGAAAAACCCTAAAATAAAGGTGGTGATGTCTAATATCTAATCACCCGAAACATCTGTACGAATTAAACTGGACATCCTGGACACGCGGTGAAAAACCAAGCGAGGTAGCGCGATTTATACTAGGGAAAAATATAGTATATATAAAAAGCCTTAGAAGGTCAGATTACATTATGTTGGTGGGTAGCCTGGCAACAAGCTGGGCACCAACACACTTTTGGATTGCTAACCCTATTCTGTAAAAAAGAGTTCCTCCTATCTTATAATTTGCATCATGGTTGGTGATGCAATTCTTCAACCTCTTCAACAAAATTATGGTTTCCTCGCCCAACTCCCCTAAAGTTGTAAAGGCTAAAACAAAGAAAGCCATACCCGTGAGTTGCGCACTTATCTAGGTATTTAATACGTTTACGCGTTGAGGCCCTCGATATGGCCTGACCTGGTATAAATGTACGAACTCCTCCACCAGTGAGCGGTGAAACAACGGTAACATCAAAACAAACATCCTGACCATTTTCCCAACCATGAACAAGTATATCCGCCGGTCTCAAGGGAGTACCGTTGTCCGATAATAAACCAAGCTCTACCTCCTTCCCGACATGTACACCTGCCTTGTAACAAATGTCGCGAATACATCCCTTGCAAGGTCATGGCGGAATTTGTTGCCCACATCATTAGCGCAGTGCAGGGCATGGTCTCCGAAAATATCCATCTTTTTGTTGCAACTTGAGCATGTACTATCTTCCCCGAAAAGAGGTATTCCCAATCTATAACTTAACACCGACCTAAATTGCCTCGGTCCTATACTTTGATTTAAACCGTCAATGGGAATCGCCTTAAGAAAATCCAAAGCATGTGGCACCCTGTTGCTTTGCCATAAAACTGAATCTCGACCGGACATAGAGAAGTGTGACGGAATCTGCTTCTTCACAACATCACAAATATAACACTGCCAACGAACGCATTGGATGTGGGGCAATATTATTTATGTTGAAGGTAGAAGTATTCAATCCACATACCTCTAGGAAATTATTCAAAGCTCGCTTGAAGCATGCGCTCGGCACATCATCAGAGGAAACCTTTAGCATTTTCTCTTGTAAGCCCCTAGTCTGAAAACATGATGCGATATAACAAAAATGGCTAGTATCCTCCATTGTGTAGACACCGAGACCCCCATCTTTCATTGGCAAGGTGGAGAGACGTTGTTGAAGTGGTCCAAAGCCAGCGCCATCTCCTGTGACAATGTGTCTCAAAAAGAGCATCAAACGTTGATCAAACAAGGATTTAGCTTGAAGCAGTGCCAAGGGGATGGCAGTCCTCATAGCAAAATATAATCTTGACACCCCAGTAGCAGCTGCTGCAATGTGAAGAAGCTCGCATTGAGGATCTTGTAGTTTCTTCACAATGTCCATTAGATGAATTGTTTTGTCTGCTCTATCTTGTATTAAATCGCTGTTGAACTTAAGATCTAGGCTAACCGGGCCGCCCAGCAATTTCACCCCTCTAGAGGGCCTACCGATGTCCGAGGGAAACACGTTATCTGCTAAACTCCTTTGGTCAACAATAGGCCAAAAAATCTCCGTCTTCTTGATGTTAAGATGAAGCCCTCTGTTGACGCCTTCCGACTGAATAATGCTTAAAGCCTTCGACACCTCCAGCGTATCTCCTACCAAAGTTCCATCATCTAAGTACCATGCTTGCAGGTCAAGCTTGCATTGCGAAGCAATCATATAAACCATCGGATGTAACGCCAGAGCAAATAATAACGGTCCCAAAGGATCCCCTTGCTGAACCCCCAATGCCGAAGATAAATTGAATTCATTGTAATAAAGCCTTGCTGGCTTAGCATAACAAAACTCAACCCACCTCGCGATACTTGGGCATTTGCTCCGCACCTCCCTGATCAGTGTGCTCCTGTCAACTAAATTAAATGCGTTGGTGAAATCAACCAACAACATGGTCATATTCCCCTGTCTCCCTTTCAACTCGAGTAACCTATTGGCCGAGTGCAGAATTGCTTCTCCTCCGCCGGGGATACCCACTCCGAATTGATGATTACCCAAGTAGACAGCCATTTCCTTACTCACCGCAGACATCGCCAACTTCGAACACATCCTCCACCAAACTGTCCCTACTGCTATTGGCCTAATTCCACCTCCCGGCTTGAGCAACGGAGTTAATGGTGCACTGGCTAGAAACTCACCCAGACCCGATGGGCATCTACCTGCCAACCATAGGTTAACAACTCCTGCCATAGATGTTAGTAGTTCGTCAGCAACAGCTGTCGCCGCTCCACTAAGAGCATCTGTCAAGTGCTGGGCTCTCATACCGTCCCTCCCACAAGAAGTCCCTCTAGGGAAACTTCTAATCGCGCCTAAGACCGCCTTAGCATCTACATAAACCGCCGCCCCGTTACTGGGTTCTGAAGGTATGTCAGGTGGTTCAGCCGCAGGGTGCATACGCCTCAGTTCGTTCAATGTTTCTGATGTAGTTGGCGCGACACCACCGGAAGATAGAATACGCACTGCCGCTGCGTAGTGCCCTGAAGCCAACTTTCTCTTACATGCTTGAAGATTGGTTTTTTTCCCTTGGCGCCTTGAGTAGCTTGTCTACTCTCTTGTCCCGATGGATCCAACAACTTCCGAGCTAAGATAAGGCAGCCATTTGTCTCCCTCCACACATTCAAGGCCCGATTTATGCTATTATCCTGTAATCTCCTTCTATTAGCCGATCTCGCTTCATTGGTATTCTTGGGGTTGTACAAAGTTAGAGTGCAGCTGGGCAATAACAAAAATTTGATCCAAGATGTTAAATCAGTAGGCTTAGCCAGAATCTTGTCCATCGTCGCTTTCAGTGTTCTGGAGAAGTTTAGCCTACACGATGGAGGAATGCTAGCAGTTGTGTGTACCTGTTTCTTAAAAATTGCATCTAGCACTTCCAAGGTCAGAACATTCGCTTCATCATCAATGGCTTCAATGCCCACTTCCAGAGAACCTATGCAAGGTTTGATAATGCCATGAATCAAAAATGTTGCATTGTTTCCATCTAGGGGACCCGCAATAATATCACTGTGATCACGACAGGGACGACTCCAGGCACGAAGGTGCATACACTCACTGCACAACCACATCTTCAGGTTTCTTAAACCAACCTCCCAAGCATCATAGATGTCTGCATCATTACCAATACGTGCTCTGCATGCACCCCTGCTCTCAGCAGAACCAAAATGTCGATCGTGAATATGGCTAATTAGAGAACTTCGAGTGAAGCCTCTACCTCTAACCCCATCCCGGCAACCATCAAAGATCCTAAAAGGACAATGGAAAGTTGAGTCATCCAAGTGATTAATAACGGCCAAAGGAGAAGAAGAGTCTTGGAAGGGAGAAGATGGTTGTCCTTCCGTTGTCATGACCAAAGGAGCCGAAATGCAGCTCACAACAAGCCCCTTACTGTTGCTCATCTGATTCAGGATTTTTATCAAACACTTTCCGTGCGTTAAACAACTCACAGAAAATTAAACGTATATAATCACAAACGGATAGAATCACAAACGTGTTGAAACACAAACGTATAGAATCACGTAAACATCGAATCCCCAACGGAACGAATCACCGAATCACAAAGAAAAAATCACCGAATTCCAAAAATTTCAAAAAGTCTTTCGTTTACTGAATGGTTGCTACAGTTTACTGGCTCTAAGAATAATCTATTTCATAAACAGTTATTGGGGGACCAACGAGTCGATAATACTTTCCATTCATTTTTAGTGGATAATATAGTTCGATCATTTTTTCAAGGATTAATTTGGGGCAGAGGTATTAATTAGGGGCCTGAATAGTTGGTCTCCCAATAGTATTTTGGTGCTTCTCCTTATCCTAATTTTTTAAAATGCCTAAACTACCTCCAAAATAATTAGTGTTAATTGAGTTGATTAGGTTAGATTAGTTGTTGAATTTTTAAGTTAGATTAAATCAGTTTTTGGGTAAAAATTAAGATTATATAATTATTTATTTTATTTTATTTTTTGGATAGAGAGGAAGAAAGTGAGTTTTGGGGGAAAATTTAGGAACCAATCCTCCATATGAAGAATCTGGAGCTCAAAACAATCAGGTAAACTTCTTATACTCTTCAAATTGCAAGAATGGTACTCCAAGTAGTCGATTCATGGACACCATACAACTACTCAGAGTGAGGGTCGTTTGGTCGGGAGTAAAATAAACTAACGACCCTAAAGAGTCGTTAGGTATTTATGACATTTATGAACGACTCTAATTTTATGTATGAAAAATCGTCATTCATGTTCGAACAAACAGACGACTCTCAGATGCCACTATGAAAAATCGTCGAACAGCTTTGAAATTATTGACGACTCTTTTTTTTTTTAATGAGAGTCGTTGTTACGTACATCTCTAATATTGACGACTCTTCCTAATTTTGAAACAGAACAACTATAAGTGAAGAGAGTGGAGTCGTCCAATAATAAAATTCGTCGTTCACAAAATAAAACAACCTATTAGTTTGTCATTCTTTGAGTGGTGTAAGTGTGCCTATAGAAATGTGCCTAAAAACAGATAATAATATCTTAAAGGCTGCAACAATGCATGGCTACCACGTAACATAGTTAGACAGAGAAAATAAAAGCATGAGCTAGCTCCACTTGTACGTTTTGTATACGCGTCACTTACCCTTTTCTTCCCCTCTTCCATAAAACCATTCTTTAGTCGCTGCTTAGCTAGAGATATGTGGAGTCGTCCACTAATATAATTCGTCGTCCACAAAGGTCGTTAACCTGTGGCTATTATGTGGACGACTTTTCCAATAATTCCAACAGAGTGGTGGTTCAAAATACATTGCACATGAATCGTTCAAACCTTAACAATTCGTTAACGATTTAAACATGCATGTCAAGAATCGTTAAACAAACATGAATTGGCTACCGATTCAAACCCAAAAAAATATATATATACAACAGGAATCGTTTTTTCCACCACAGTCATGGTTGACGATTCCTCAAAAGTACATCATGCATATCAAATATCGTTAACCAAAGATGAAAAATCGTTAAGCAAAGATGAAAAATCGTTAGAAATTCAAACGGGATGATTAACGACTCCCATTCTGAGAAATCAATTTCTACGATTCAAACCCTTATATTTTTTTTCTTCAATAAATGGTCGTTAACGGAGGAACTGATAGAGGGAGGGGGAGAGGAGAAGAGAAGAAGGGTCGGTTGGGATGAATGAAATGGGGAGGTGGGTTTAAGGTTAATAGGATTTTAGGATTAATTTTAGGGGAAGGGAAAAATAGTACTTTAAACTACATTTTGGAAGCCCCCTAAAATTGGGTGTGGGTATAAAAAATTCATGGCCCCCAATTAGTTCTCCCGACCCCCAATTAATCCTTGCATTTTTTAGGTGGTCCCAGTTTGGTCTTTTGGGAAAACGCATTTACTGTTTGGTCCATAATTATTTAAAAATATAAAACAGACAAATATACTCTTCCGTGTTAATTTTTACTTATTTTCTTGTAGCAATTCATTCTATGTGATGAACCATCAAAGTTTATTCTTACAAATGAAAACCAAATTAAATCACATATGAATGAACTTCATTATTTCATTAAGATTCTACAAAATTTTCAATATTAAGAACAAAAACCTATATAAAACCAGAGTTCATTTCTGGAATGAACCCCTGGTAAAAACCTATATAAACCAGAGTTCATTTCTGGAATGAACCCCTGGTAAAAACCTATATAAACCAGAGTTCATTTCTGGATTGAACTCCTCATAAAACCTATATAAATTCATTTCTAGAATGAACCCCTGATAAAATCCTATATAAACCAGAGTTTATTTCTGGAATAAACTCCTGATAAAAACCTATATAAACGATTATGTTCATCAACAACAGAGTTCATTCCAAAAATGAAGTTCATTTCAGGAATGAAGCTCGTCTTAAACAGCAGCAGCAACAAAACACATAAATCTTCATCTTCAAACCGCAACAGCATATTTCTAGGGTTTGACGAGTTCATCTTCAAAATTAACATATTTCTAGGGTTCGTCTTAAACAACAAACACCAGCAGAGAATCATATTTGACGAGTTCATCTTCAACAACACACAAGTTCATCGTCGTCTTCATTAGCAGATTTGATTTCGTCATCTTCAACAACAAACAAACACGAGTTCAGATCTAAAAAATCTTCAAACAAACATCGTCTTCATCTTCAACAACAACGAGTTCATCTTCAACATCTTTAAAAGATGCAGCAGCAGATCAAATCTTCAAAAAAGTTGTTTACATCTTCAAACAGTAGCAGGAAGAAAATAAAAAGAAAAAAAGAGAGAGAAATTCTAGATTTGAAAATATAGGAAAGTGAAAGTAAATCTGAGAATGATTTATTCTCTCTTACTTTTTGACTATATATATGGTCCTAATCTAAAAGGGTATTTCTGCCACTGCAAGATGACAATTACATCATCCATGACATCACCCTAGGACCAAACCATAATTTCTAAGACCAAACTATAATATATTTTTACAAAAATGACCAAACAGACAGTTGACTGAGTCAACTGGACCAAACTCTCTCTAATATATTATTTCTAGGACCATATGATATTTCCTACTTTATACTATTAAAGATTGTATTATTTGCTGACTGCGTAGCTATAAGGGCCACCTAATGCGTGCAAGTGCTTCACTAGCATTCCTCATGCTTCAGTATCCTCAGCTGTTAGAGCTACTCCCATGGTCATTACGTGTGTTTTCTATGTGGAAACACATATAAGGCATTTTCTTATTTTTTTTCTTAAAATTACGGAGGAAAAAAATATTCATCTCCAACAGTTTTGTATCTGACCTATTCGGTTTAATATAGTCATGGTTCAATTTGGTGAGTATTATCATCCTCAAAATCCAACTAAGGCTACATATAGTATAACCAATACACACCTTCTCTAATTAAAACCATCCATTAGAGATAAGTTTGTCAGATTTCACGGTCATTAATAGAGTACAAAGTAGCCGTTAAATATAATTCTAAACATGACCAGGAAATCAAGCATAACGAGAGCACATAGATTTTGACAAACTGTGCAGATATCACCTGTTAGCACATACTCCCTCCGTTTATGGGAAAGAGATACTTTCACTTTTTCATTTTAGCCTATTTCTAAAAACAGAGGGAGTATCTTTCTAGCTCTCATACTTGTGTATGAAGTATATATAGCTCGGCGACAGTTTAGAAGTCAGACTGTAACAATTTATTGTATTTTATTTTTAATAACTTAAGATTTTAGATATAGTTAAAGCTATAAATAGTTATTTAATATGTTAATGTCAATTTAATTAAGTAAAAGCTGACTAGGATGGGTTGACATCCTCAAGGTAAATGTCTAAAATTAAGGCACATCATTTATACATTGACTAAAATAGTTAGGGTTGGAGAATGATTTTGTCTAAAATGGGCGTGTATCTAACATGAACTTAGACATTCATCCTCGCATACATTCCATTGGAGAAGCTCTTAGTAACCAGTAAGATTATAGCATGTCGAGTCAAAAAAAAGAAAAGAATATATCATGTATGGACAACAATTCTAAAAATTGGAGAAATATTGTAGCAGAAATATTACTTCAATACTTCTTGAGATTCGTGATTGATCAATGATACTTGCTAACTTCGGAAATTTCTTGGTAACTTTAGCTCTCCAACAACTATAAATTTTCATTATTTCAGCTAAGTGAAGGTAGGGATACATGCATGTTTCAAAGAATAAGAGCTTTATGCTGGTTTTATGAGGAGAAAATGATTAGAGAATGTGTACTTGTACAGTTGGAATTTTACCTTTATTTATAGGTTGTAGAAGATACGTATCCAGCCTTAAAATCTTCTGGATTCATTTTGACTATATACGTGGACCAGGAATCCTTCATGTTCATCCTTATCTCAATGATAATTAAATCAGTATTATTTGTCTGGATAATACTAATGTATTTGACACGTACCCATCCAAATTCATCATTCCTTTTAGGATAATTAGGTTAAGACTCTGTAACTGGACTAGAAATTAACCATGTTTATTCATATCTTTAAACTTGAATTTTTATCTTTGTACATGGATCACTTATCATCCTGGTCCATCTTACTTTGAAGATTAAAGTACATGTTTTTCTTTTCTTTATCTCTTCGAAAAATCATGGTAGATTGTGCTATTAGTATTTAATGGACATAGGATTCGGCCTTCGAGACCAATTATCTGTCTTGTGTAAATTGTTCCAGATTCACTATGTTGAAGAGTTATTGGGCCTACTTCCCATGTAGTAAACTACATGTTACAAACATCGAACTCTTGACCCTCAACTTATTGATGGGTGAAGAGTATCCCAGGATCAACTTTGATGACGTTGTATCTAAACTCTCCCAAACTAGTTGAAAAAGCGGGGGTACAACAACCACACCCAATATTTCGTTTGGCAATCTGAATATACAAACTCCAATATACACTCAAGAGAATCAACTAGACAGTTAGACTCAATCTAGAGAAAAGTATATCAAAGAGTTTTATATCTCTATCTCTCAATTCAATCTACAATTAGCAAATAGGAATTTGCGAGCCCGATTGAATATAAGAGAAATAACTTGAACGGTACCAAAGACCAATGTTCAAGGATCAATCAATTTAAATCAACAACCAAAGGTTGGATTTCCTAATTGATCGATTCAATGCACAACCTGTGATATTCCAATTATATAACGAAATATAATACAGAAAAGAAATAACACAGACATCATAATTTTGTTAACGAGGAAACCGCAATTGCAGAAAAACCCCTAGATTTGAACACCATACTGTATTAAGCTGCTACAGACACTATCCTACTACCAATTAACTTCAGACTGGACTGTAGTTGAACCCTAATCAATCTCACACTGATTCAAGGTATAGTTACGTTCATTACTCTTTGATCCCAGCAGGATAATACGCACTTGATTCCCTTAGCTGATCTCACCCACAACCAAGAGTTGCTACGACCCAAAGTCGAAGACTTGATAAACAAATCTGTCTCACAAAGAAAAGTCTATTGGAATAGATAAATCTGTCTCCCACAGAAATACCTACGAGTTTTGTTCCGTCTTTTGATAAATCAAGGTGCACATGAACCAATTTATAAACCAGACTTATATTCCCGAAGAACAACCTAATATTATCAATCACCTCATAATAATCTTAATCGTATGGTAGTGAAACAAGATATTGTGGAATCACAAACGATGAGACGAAGATGTTTGTGACTACTTTTCAATATTGTCTATCGTAGATATAAATATCAATCCAATGTTATGATTGTACTCAATCACGATAAAAATAACAAGATCAGATCACGCAACTACAAAGAAAATAGTTGGGTCTGGGTTCACAATCCCAATGAAGTCTTTAAGTCGTTAACCTACATGGTTTCATGAAAAACCTAAGGTTAAAGGATAATCGACTCTATCTTATACAACTAGTATCACACAGGAGGTGTGGTGATTAGGTTTCCCAGTTGCTAGAGTTCTCCTTTATGTAGTCTCCAAATCAGGGTTTTGCAATCTAAGTTACCTTGGTAACAAAGCATTCAATATTCACCATTAGATGAAAACCTGATTAGATTCAAGCTAATATGTTTCAACCGTTAGATGGAACTTAGTTTTTTATACACAAATGAAATGTAAGTTCATTTAGGTTTGAGTAACCGTACCTAAACGTGTAGACTTAGTTGGTTCAACAATAGTTAACCAGTGGTTATCCATTTGAGCACTTTCATATCAACCTTATTCATCTTCACCATAACTAGTTTAGGGAGAACAAAAACTCGTAGGTGGTTAGATATTATGGAATCACAAACCTAAACGTGTACACCATGTTGGCTCAACCGTAGTTAGCCGAGGTTAGATATATGAACACTCTCATATTAACCATATTTATCTTAATAATAACTAGCTCAAATGACTCAAATGAAACTAGTTAAAGAGTTGTTCAATCGCTATATTTTCATAGAAGTATACAAAAACACAATCGAAGCAAAATTGGTTTGATTCACTCGAATCAATTCATGAACATTATAGCCACGGTTTGCAAAGAATGCACTCCTTAATATATAAGTGGATTAGTTCATGAACAAACCAATTCTAGAACTTGAACCAATCAAGTATGCAAATGGGTACGCATACTTAAGTAGCCGGTTTGGGTTCGCCAGTATGCTAACGGGTACGCATACCTAAGTACTCTTCCAAAACCCATCAGAAATTCCCGGACCTATACCTTACGCAAGTATGCGTACCGGTATGTGTACTTGGTACACAGAATTTTACAACTACAAGTACGCATACGGGTATGCATAATTTAGTTCCGGTCATGGATCACATACATGCAAGAATGCACATCATGTTTATAATCTAATGATGGTTAAGTATTCTAAACTCTATTTCAATCATTGAAACTTTCTTAGAGGATGACAATAGCCGCTTTCACACACTATTATCATCAAAGCAATTTTTAAGATATTGAAATAATCATAACGAAACATTCCAAGTCTACACCAAATGATTGTATCACACAAACCATGTTAGATGTTACTCGGCGATTTTCACATGATTGATGGTATATGTTATTATGCTGCAAGTGCACGGCTGTCGATAGGACAGTATATAGATGTGGTTCGTTCCACAGGGACTAAATTTGTTACCTTTAGTTTCTAATTCAATGAAATGCCAAAAATCTTAGAATATGTTTTTAAAGAAAATGAATTATAAGAAAATAAATAAATGAGAATTACCTGGATTTTGGATTCCACCACTATAATGTATGCAAGATTATTGACCACTTTCTATAATATTCTTCATAATAATGCTCAAGACGATTTAGGACCAGTGTTTACGTCTCGGAAGATAAAACTTTATAATCAATTAATTTTCTTCTTAAAATACTAAAAATTCTCTTTACTAATATTGTTGATCTCTAAAAAGAAAATATAAACAATTTAACAAGCAAGAGGACACATAAAGAGAATTGTTATCGTGACGAATCGAGAATAAGGACCAAAAGAATTTATTATAGAAAAGAAGCTAAAACTCTGCGTAAATAATAGGGCTTCTTCCAAAACCCTGCTTCTTCCAAAACCCTAGTAGAGAGAATTAACTATCCATTATAAATAATAACAACCAAAAGAAATAAAATCTTAAACTATTTTACTGTGCTCCGACTCCGTCCTCCTTGATTGAATATCACGGTATATATAGGTCCAGCAGAATCCTACCTTCCATTTTAATTCTCATTATTACATCATCAACCCAATAGAATTTTTCCATGTGGCAAGTAGCAACAAAATCACCAATAAGAATATGCCACGTCATCTTTGCCACACATAATATTTTTGATTTTTCTCCACAAAATATTCTCACTTATTTTGTTTGTATGGCTCATAATGTCACATGCATGGACATTGATCTCCAAGGGAAAGAAATGATATTTCCGCGGGACCCACGAAAATTTTGTTTTATTCTCTTTATGTTCAATTAATCTTATTTCCATAATTCTCTGACGCATGTGCATGTGTCCCACTCGAGCATCTTTGTGAATGAAGTTCGCATTTAACATTCTTCCACTTTCATTTTTAGTAAGAAATATTAGGCGCAAATGATGTCGACATTCAAGTTTGGGTCCATTTTCTTCAAGGTATCCAATAACTCATATTCTCTGCATGTAAGCCCATTTTTAGCTATTTTTCTCGCCAGAGCCCATTTTATTCATTTACCTACAAAAAAAATTTTTTTACCCAAATTAGTACAAAAATGAGCACCAACAATTTATATTATCAGGACTAATTAAGACACAAATATGTGTCAATTAATGATCATCTTTTGACTTTCGTCAAGAATATAAGATGAACTTGGTTGAAGCGAAATCTAACCAACACATATTTCGAGAAATATGTAAGCGAGTTAATCTCAGCTCGAAATCGCAAATGTGTATAATCGAAAACTATCGTAATACGACTTTTGTCTCAATATAGGAGATAGAGTATAAATAGGCTTTCCAAGTGATAGATGAGTTTTAGTCTCCACATACCTTTTGTTGATGAAGTTCCACATGCTCGCCTTAGTAGTTCTTCGTCTTCAATTAATAAATGCCGTGAAGTCTAATGCTCAACTACACAATCTATCCTAGTCCGAGACATCACTATAAGTAGACTAGAAATCAAGACTTATAGTTTTGATCACTAACATTGAAAAACAAGCTTGAGATAGCAACACTTGCGATTTTGACCGAGCAGTGCTCTAATAATCTCCCCCTTTGTCAATTTTAGTGACAAAACTATCAATACATATGGATTACAAAATAAATAAACTTTACAGCTTCTCATCCAAATGCTTGATCTCCTTGATTCTTCAACGTTACTCGAAATCTTCGTTACTTCCAAGTATTCCAATGATTCCAAATGTGTTCAATTCCGCATCATTGTTGGTGAAGATCCGTAGCTATAACAATGAGAAAACAATTGCTCTCAATCATTGTTATACAATGTCATAGTATCATTATACAACATCAAAGTTCAATTGTATCACTTTTTTGACAACAATACTATGGTGATATGTATCACTCCCCCTTAGTCAATACTTCATCTCACATGAAAACCACTCCCCCTTACATAATGATCCGTAAACCATATGTATTTGTAGTGTGAACTACACATTAATTCTCCCCCTTTTGTCAATATAAATTGGCAAAGGTACGAAAACTAGTGGGATCCTCATGAAATTTCCAAAGAGATACTTCAAGACCAAAAGAGAACAACATATCAACTTATTTATATGCCATCAAATAGCCGAAACTAAATGCATTCATCAAGGAGTTTATAAAGATACAAGATAACCTCTACAATATTCCACAGCCGCACTCCCCACATAGATTTGGCAATTAAGCACAAGTTCAATTAAGAACTCTCCCCCATAAAATGCCATTCCCGAAAGAACAACAAGAGCGACCTTACTTTTACAACAAAAGAAGGATTTCTTTGGACATTAACAAATCACATGAAACATGAATTTGTATCCAAAAATCTCAATTGAATTAACCACAAGAAAAATGATCAATTCAATTGGTCATGCTCAACATAAGAGAACTTATGGAGCAACACAGTACATACACAAAGATGTGGATCATGGAAAAACCAATATTGCGGAATTATCAAAGATTCATTCTATTTTCCATCACTATTTGCACAATGACATATAATAGACTTAATTTTTGTAAACAAAAGTTCATCCTTTCTTTCATCAATATTTGCATAATGACATAAAAGGCTTAACTTTTATAGTCAAAAGTTCATTCTATCTTTTATCAATACTTTCATACAGATATATAATAGAGTTAACTTTTGAAAAAAAATGGGACAGTCAAGGTTCACGGACGTAAACAACATATCCCATAACAATTTGTAATATATAAAACCATAAAGATTAATACTGCAAAAATCATCTTCCAAATCAACTTTAGAATTTAAACAAATAAATCTAAAAATATTGCAAGATGAAAAATGTTGGCAATAGATATGTGTACTCACAATAATGGCTATTCCAAACCCTGGTTATCCTTCTTAAAACACAAGAATAAATAATCATAAGAAGTTCCCTAGATTTTGAGACCTCTGAAAAATTCTTTATCGTCCCCGAACTCCTTGTCGTCAACAGCCATGGTGAAAAAGCGGGGCTCTAACAACCACACCCAATATTTCTATTAGCAATATGTATGGACTAACTCCAATATACTTTCAAGAGAATCAACTAGACTCAATCTTAATAAAGTATATCAAAGAGTTCTATTATCTCTATTTCACAATGTAATCTGCAAATCGAACAGATAGAAATCTGTGAGCCTGATTATTATGTGAAATAACTTGAACGGTACGAAAAACCAATGTTCAAGTGTCAATCAATGTAAATCAACAACCAAAGGTTGGATATTCTAATTGATTGATCTTAACGTACAACCTGTGATATTTCAATTATATAACAAAATATAATGCGAAAAAAAAATAACACAGACACCAGAATTTTGTTAACGAGGAAACCACAAATGCAGAAAAACCCCGTGACCTAGTCCAGATTGAACACACATTGTATTAAGCCGCTACAGACACTATCCTACTACAAACTAACTTCGGCCTGGACTGTAGTTTAACCCCAATCAATCTCACACTGATCCAAGGTACAATTGCGCTCCTTACGTCTCTGATCCCAGCAGGATACTACACACTTGATTCCCTTAGCTGATCTCACGCACAACTAAGAGTTGCTACGACCCAAAGTCGAAGACTTTAATAAATAAATCTGTATCACACAGAAAAGTCTACGATAATAGATAAATCTGTCTCCCACAGAAATACCTATAAGTTTTGTTCTGTATTTTGATAAATCAAGGTGAACAAGAGCCAATTGATAACCCAGACTTATATTCCCGAAGAACAGCCTAGTATTATCAATCACCTCACAATAATCTTAATCGATGCGGTGAAAGAAGATATTGTGGAATCACAAAAGATGAGACGAAGATATTTGTGACTACTTTTATATCTTGACTATCGAAGATATTAATCTCAAGCCAGTCGTTACGATTGTACTCAACACGATAGAATCAGCAAGATCAGATCACGCAACTACGAGAAAGTAGTATCGGTCTGGATTCACAATCCGAATGAAGTCTTCAAGTCGTTAACCTACATGGTCTCGATAATAAACCTAAGGTTAAAGGAGAATCAACTCTAGATAATACAACTAGTATCACACAGGAGGTGTGGGGATTAGGTTTCCCAGTTGCTAGAGTTCTCCCTTATATTGTCTTACAAATTAGGGTTTGCAATCAATGTTATCTTAGTAAAAAAGCATTCAATATTCACCGTTAGATGAAAACATGATTAGATTCAAGCTAATATCTTTCAACCGTTGGATGAAAAACTTAGCTTGTTACACACAAATGAAATGTACGTTTTAGGTTTATGTAACCATACCCAAACTTGTGCATTTGTTGGTTCAACAGTAGTTAACCAAAAGGTTAGCCATATGAGCACTTTCATATCAACCTTATTCTTCTTCACCGTAACTAGTTCAAATGACTCAAATGAACTAGTTTGAGAGTTGTTCGATTGCAAGTAAATCTTATAGAAGTATATAAGACACAATCGAAGCAAAAACGATTTGATTCACTCGAATCGATTCATAAACTTTATAGCCATGGTTTGCAAATTGCATTCCTTAGTTAATATAAATATAAATTCACAAAAAGTCGTCTTTAGATATAAACAACTCAAGTACGCAGACTTAGTTCACGGACTTAAGTTCCCGGAAGGAGTTCACAAACTCCAGCAGATTTTCTCAGTAAGAGAACCTCCGCCAGTTCGCGGACTGATCTCACAGCTCTTGTTCCGGTTTTCCTGATCAACAAAGTACGCATACTTTGGTTCAAGGAATAAAGACTTATACATATATGTGTTACCACACAATGCTTATATCCAACAATGGTTATATAATTTAATCTCTTATTTGAACCATTGAAACATTCTTAGAGGACGTTATATATAGTTGTTATTCACAAACTATTTTTCATCAAAGCTATTTTCAAAGTGATTGAAACATAACATGACTTTTGTCACTAGGTAAAGATGAACTTGGCCAAAGTGAAAGCTTACCAACACATATTTCGAGAAATAGATAGGAGAGATAAACTCGGCTCGAAATAGCAAATGTGTATAATCAAAGTCTATATAGAAAAACGACTTTTGTCTCAAGATAGGAGATAGAGTAAATATACTTTTGAGTGATAGATAAGTTCAAGTCTCCACATACCTTTTAGTCGATGAAGTTCCACCAGTTCCTTGAGTAGTTCTTTGTATTGTATGATGATTGTCATGGGGTTATTGAGCTCAACTACACTTTCTATCATAGTCCGAGACATTAGATATAGTAGACTAGAAATCAAGACTTATAGTTTTGATCACTAACATTGACAAACATGCTTGAAATCAAGAAAGGAGTCGATTCCAACAAACCTTTTGAACTGATGTCGAACCAGGGCATTTTGAATTTCAAGAGTTCTCAGAGCAATAGCCTTTATTTCCTAAATCTCCTTCCTTGTTTCCTTCAACTCTTCAAGAACTCTAGAAAACTTCTGAGAATTTGAAGGAACATCTCTTGGCTTCCTCACATTCCTTTTTATTCTTTTCAAAGTTGGAGGTAACTAAGATTTATCTTTTTCCTTCATGATTTATGGCTTAACAATCATATTAACATCTTTTCCATCAGAAGACATAATGCTTGGAGTATCCATACGAGCGGAATTGTGAGAGGAAATCACAAGATAGTCTCAACAAGCAGTCTTATGATAAAAAGAGTTTCAAGTGAAGGAAAAAGGAATGTAGAGTTACAGAACTTTTAAACACACAAGTTCACGCACACACAACTCTCAACCCTAAAGAGGGTAGAGTTGTCGAGAATAACCCTCTTTTATTGATTAACAGGGAAATCCTTTCCAATATCAATTATATATGAAAGGAAGCACGAATTCCAGACTTGCAATGCTCAACAGAGCAAAAAGGAAAAACAAAAAATCTAAAAAATCTAAAATAATTTTATTTTCCTAAAGCCTGAGGTGTGCATAATCTTGTCTCTTTTGATTAGGTACATGAGATAAGATGCACTAACCAACACAATTAAGTTGTGCTGGGTGAAAAATTATCTGTCCACCATAACCCTTTCGATAGGAATTCATAGATCTATGTTTCTCAGAGTGTTTATACCATAAATTTCTCTCTAATGATCTAGTCTTTTCTTTGGAAACTAACTTCTTTGAAGAAGGGATGCGTTTACATACCTCAGATTTTTGAACAAGTTTGAGCTTGTTTGCTAATCGATTTTGAAACACTAGAAAATTCAAAATCAGAAAAGGAGTTTGTTAATCTATTTTGCTAATCGATTTTGAGCTTGTTCGTTGAAGTTTGTTTACATATCTCATTTTGTATTTGAATTTGAAACACTTTGAAAGTTCATGACCTTTGAGAGAACAATAAGAGCATGTCAACATAGAAGATGATTCAGACGCATGGAATGTGTATTGGAATTTGTATGCAGCTAGACACATAGTGGAACCTGAAAAATCATAAAAAGAGTTTCCAGAAGAAACATATAGATCCATTTTTTCTTCCAGATCGGTTGAGGTTTTTTCTGAAAGAATATCAAAATAGATGTATGTATTACTACAATTATCAAAATTTGATATCTTTACAAAGAAGTGCAACACTTGACTTTTTGTCTTTACTAGAATCATAGTTGTCAGACATTTCATCAAGAGTTGTAGAGATCGCACGTATGTCCATATTCAGATCGCTACAAACATAGACTTATAGGGTCTTTAACGTTTTTTCCTGCTATGATACCTATTGAAAAAGAGGGGGTACAACAACCACACCCAATATTTCGTTTGAAAATCAGAATAGACAAACTCTAATATACTCTCAAGAGAATCAACTAGACTATTAGACTCAATCTAGAGAAAATTATATCAAAGAGTTTTATATCTCTATCTCTCAATTCAATCCGCAATCAACACATAGGAATTTGCGATCCCGATTGAATATAAGAGTTAATAACTTGAACGATACTAAAGACCAATGTTCAAGGATCAATCAATTCCAATCAACAACCGAAGGTTGGATTTCCCAATTAATCGATTCAACGCACAACCTGTGATATTTCTATTAATAACACAGACACCAGAATTTTTTTAACGAGGAAAACCGCAAATGAAAAAAAAAACGGGACCTAGTCCATCTTTGAACACCACATTGTATTAAGCCGCTACAGACACTAGCATACTACCAATGAACTTTAGACTGGACAGAAGTTGAACCCTAATCAATGTCACACTGATTCAAGGTACAGTTGCGCTCCTTATGTCTCTGATCCCAGCAGGATACTATGCACTTGATTCCCTTATCTGATCTCATCCATAACCAAGAGTTGCTATGACCTAAAGTCGAAGACTTGATAAACAAATCTGTCTAACAAAGAAAAGTCTATTGGAATAGATAAATCTGTCTCCCACAGAAATACCTACGAGTTTTTTTCTTCCGTCTTTTGATAAATCAAGGTGCACATGAACCAATTGATAAACCAGACTTCTATTCCCGAAGAACAACCTAGTATTATCAATCACCTCACAATAATCTTAATTGTATTGTAGCGAAACAAGATATTGTGGAATCACAATCGATGAGACGAAGATGTTTGTCACTACTTTTTATCTTGCCTATCGGAGAACAAATCTCGAGTCAATCTTAAAGAAGATAATACTCAAATATGATAGAAACAACAAGATCAGATCACGCAACTACATAGAAAATAGTTGGGTCTGGCTTCACAATCCCAATGAAGTTTTTAAGTCGTTAACCTACAAGGTTTCGTGAAAAACCTAAGGTTAAAGGAGAATCGACTCTAGCTTATACAACTAATATCACACATGAGGTGTGGGGATTAGGTTTCCCAGTTGCTAGAGTTCTCCTTTATATAGTTTTCAAATCAGGGTTTGCAATCTAAGTTACCTTGGTAACAAAGCATTCAATATTCACCGTCGGATGAAAACATGATTAGATACAAGCTAATATCTTTCAACTGTTAGATCGAACTTAGCTTGTTATACACAAATGAAATGTACCCTCATTTGGGTTTGTGTAACCGTACCTAAACGTGTACACCATGTTGGCTCAACCGTAGTTAACCGAGGTTATCTATATGAACACTCTCATATCAACCATATTCATCTTAACAATAATTAGTTCAAATGACTCAAATGAAACTAGTTAAAGAGTTTTTCAATCGCTATATTCTCATAGAAGTATACAAGAACACAATCGAAGCCAAATTGGTTTTATTCACTCGAATCAATTCATGAACATTATAACCACGGTTTGCAAATAATGCATTCCTTAATATATAAATGTATTAGTTCATGAACAAACCAATTCTAGAACTTTAACCACTCAAGTATGCAAACGGGTACACATACTTAAGTAGCCGGTCTGAGTTTGGGTTCGCCAGTATATGAATGGGTATGCATACCTAAGTACACTTCCAAAACCTAGCAGAAATTCCCGAACCTATAACTTACGAAAGTATGCGTACCGGTATGTGTACTTGGTACACGGAATTTCACAACTACAAGTACGCATACGGGTATGCATACTTTAGTTCCGGTCATAGATCACTGATCGCTGTCGTATGCGTCAAAAATAATTCACTTTCTTAATCAACAAAATATAAATGAAGTATAAGGCAAGGAAGAGTTCATTTTATCAATGCAATAAAAGTAAATCAAAGCAGTAAATAATTGGAAGTAATCAATGAGAGAAAGATATTGGTCAAGGAATTCATCTTCAATCTTAAACATGTGCTTGCATACATGATTAGAATTATGATTTAATCTCTTTTATTATCAAAAGCCTAGAATATCAAGAGAGTAAGATAATCCAATAATTTCCTAAGTTCATCAACACACACATTAGAGTTGCGTCCGTGAATTCTACCTAAAGAATAACCTAACGCCTTGCGCTAATTAAGTTCAATTCCTAGGAACATTAAGTTTGGGAAATAGGCTAATCAATGCAATTTTCATATATTTCCCATGACAACTCAGACAAGGGTCAAACTCTACATATGATTACAAGAGTGCATTACTACAAACCGTAATCATATCATGCTACTTGTATTCAGGGTTATCGCTCGATGAAAAACCCTAAAATATCTATGGACAAGGATGCAAGTTCAGTTAATTGGCCACTTAACTAAACAAACATCTAAATCCTATCACAATACATCAATCATGTGATTATTAAAAACAGTAGAGATTTGATCGATAATCAAGAGAGAAAACTAATACATAACTCAAGCACAAGTTTTCGAAATCGTATTACATCCTTAACCAATAATATTAATTTATCTACTCGTAGCTATGGAATTCATCATAATCAATAATCAAATAAAGAAGATGAAAATAAAATACGAAAGCAAACCCTAGTTGCGGCTATCTCCAAAATCTCCAAGTAGAAAATATATCCTCCCCCGAAAGTTGTAGAAGTCTTCTTTTATAATTCTTTGTTTTCCAAAATTAGGTCAAGTCTTCAAAGAGTCCACTAGAGAATCCCATCAAGCCATGTGTGTGAAAGCCCATGTAAAAATTCTGCCAAAATATATCGCCAGAAAACTGGTATCAGCGCCGGAAGTTGGCCGGAGAAAGCACCGGGAAGTAGCTCAGGGAAGTAGCTCAGGTAACCGACAAAGTCCACCCGGTCACCGGTCAAACGTAAAGTCAACTCATTCAATGACACTGAGTCAAGATGAGTCAACTCGGTCATGTCAACTGAGTATGAGTCTAACTCAGCTGAATCATTTCTAGTGAGCATCTGACTGGTCTTGGACACAGGCATGAGCTGTTGCACAATCATTGCGCTTCAACGGTGCTCTCCAGCCAAGATGGCCCTTTACTAATCCTTTACTTCTCCATGTCCCAGCACCAGAACTTCAATGATCCCTCTCAACACCAGCTGCAACTGACATTGCATCTTCTTGGCCTTCTCTTATAATATCCAGCTACAAAAGCTTACTCTGCAATTCCCAGTCCCTGCAGCACACACTCCATCCCTCACAACCCAGTTGAACTTCCAACTATCAACAGCAACAATAACTTACTTCATTATAAATGTTGTATATCTGAGTCTCATAACTGCCATCACCAGATTCTATCACCTCGACAACTTCAAACTCAGTACACCTGCAACTTTACTTCATAAACACCAAATTCATTCCAGTGCCTACAATATCATCTCAACCTCGAGCAAAGCTTTACTCCATCTGCAGAACATACCTAACATCACCTCCAACACTCCATTCTGTAGCTCTTCATTGCAGCTACATCAAAACCACTAGAACCTCAGTATTACCATCATAAGATTTGAGCACCACCATAACTAGGCACCACTAGACCACTGCATAACCTCAATCTGCAGCTGCAATGTATTAGCATCACTTCCTGCATCTGCTAAAATAATATCACCACTTCTGCCTAAGGCTCACTACTTCAATCCACCTTGTTCTTATCTGCGCTTTCGTAATTCCATCTCCACCTGCACCATTCCCTAAACATACATCTACATTCAGTTCAACCCCCTTCTGAACTTATTCCATTCACTGCTCTAGTACCAGCGGCAACCCTTTGGCAGCATCATCTTCTTTTCAGCTCCACACAACAACAAACACCAGCATTTCAGATTCTAGGCAACCCATTCTTTGTCTGTTTTAACTCCAATCTTTTCTCAACATCATCGGTTCTTCTTCATACCCTGTAACTCGAATCCCGAAAGCAACAACCACCTGTATCTGCAACCATTTCACAAAAAGCTCAACACATAACCATCACATATTCAAATTAACTGCAGGCAGCATAACATTCATCTAACCCTGTAATTTCATATCATTATTCATAGCTGCAATAAATACCACCATCTGTAACTCCAAATCCAAGTTTGAACTGACATCCTAAATTAATCTCAGATTCATCTTCAATTAATGGGTACCCAACTCACGAAATTATTACAGCATCAAGTTTCCTCCATTTCTTCTCCACTCCATCAGCACATGCATCTGAATCTCGACCTTCATTAACAGCAATAAACCGTAACATCAGATCCCCTTCATGTTCTTCATTAATCATCACCAGATTTATCAAATTTCTTCTGCAAATCGAACCATGACTCTATCTTCCATTGAACCCAAAGTTCAGACATGAGATCCCATTTTTCTGATTCTTATTTCAACAAGATTGATCCACAGAAAAACCCTAGTTCCCCGATCTTAGACGCAACCACCATCTCTTCTACTCAACTGCCAGATGAATCCTGAGTTGATCGGTTGATATCTTTATCATATCGTTTCACTGATTCTTTGACAATTTGTGCAGCCGTCTTTCCCCCTTCTCTCTTTTATATCAATTTCAGGTGAACTCAAATGATAAGAGAGAAGATAAAACTTCTCCGACTCTAAGGGTTATGTAGCGATGAAAATTGATACAGGCACCCCAGTTAAGATAAGGGCCACCAAAGTAATATTTGGCTAGTCAGTTTCAGGGAAATTCCCGCCTATTCTGTTTTCTTTCTCAACTATCAGTCATGGAGAACTGACAGTTCATTTTTCACCTCCTTCTTGCACAACCTATCCGGCTCCAAATATATTTTGGCCGTTGTTGATGGTGGATTTTCATTTAAAGGCTAAAATTGTAAAAGGCAAAAAATTGTGCGCTAACATCTTGTAAAAGATAAAGCCATTAAAAAGTGATGGATACTCATTCACTTTATCAATTCATCAAGAATGGAACATGTGGCAACAATCCCATTCTGTGAATAAAATACACGAAATTCATCCAGGTTGGAGCATGTAGCAACAATCCCATATACCCTGTGAATTTCCAGCATTATTAATTAATGAGCAACAACCTTGTATTTCCTGTACTCATTATCAGTGCGGCATGACGACGAGTGTTGCTCTTAGCGGAGCAACACGAACCTCAAGCATTATAATGAAACCATGTACGAAATACCCGTAAAAGTCCGAACTCTCGGTGTGTTATACTAGCCCGATTGAGCCCCTCTCGGTGTGTTATACTAGCCGATTGAGCATCCAGAATGACCGTATCAGTCTGGATATGATCACGACCATCTAACTCCACCAGCTTGATTGGATGGCCCAGATCGATTTCATCACCCCCAAGCAGGTATGGAATACCTGCCGAACCAACGCGGAACCCGCATGGTCGGCCTCCCTTGGCCTAGCTTGCCAAAACGTCCAAACCATAGCAGTATGGATGGAAAACCTTAAATTAGGGTTTGCGGCACATTACATGTATCGCAAAACAGCCTCAACCATCCATCTTCGCAGGTATAGATGGAGGGTGCAGATGTAGATTCAAAGGGCACAGAGTATGTCAATACAATCACCGCGGGCCCGCCTACATACCTGACCAATCGGTCAGGACCAACCATGGTTGGTCATTCCAAATCGTGCGCCTGAATGGAGCATGACGCACGGCTTTGAAACCCAAAAATTAGGGTTTTTGAATCACGAGCGTCCATCTTCTCCGGCACGAATGGAGGGTCCGAGATTAGATCAAAGAAGGTCCGGTCATGCCAACATGACTACTGTGGACCCGTATATCCCCTCACCTAATCGGCCAAGGCATGCCTTGCCTGGATATCCCCAAATCGTCCGCTCCAACATGCGTGGTCGCACCTCCCAAGCTGCAAATTAATCTCAACCACTCGATTTCTCCGGACGAATTGGGTGGCTTAGATCGCGTTTTCATGGGACGGTAAGACATAGGCGTGAACACCAGCCTACCACCTACACGTTGGAACAGTCGACCAAGACCGACCAAGCCTGGTCGTTTTGGAACGCCCGCCCGAAGTTGGTATGGGATACGGCTTTTGCGGCACTAATCTTCTGTTTCAATTCGATCTCGACCACTCAACTTCGCCGGACGAATTGGGTGGCCCAGATCACGTTTTTATGGGACGGTAGATATAAGCGCCTACATCATCATGCCATCTACACACAAGTATGATCGGCCAGTCCAGGATAGTTCCCTAAGTCTGGTTTCGGTCAGGGTGAAGAGCAGTGCTTGCGCACCTCCTTCGAAACCCTAATTCCACCAAGTGTCGCAGATGAGTGTCTTAAAGATCATCTCATCTGTCCAATTTCACCAGCTCGGTTATATAGCCCTGGTCAGGAGTTAACTAGTCAGTGCGGAGTCATGGTGATCACCATCCACCACTCTATAACACCATGTGGTCGGTCAAGGAAGGGTTTGCATGCACAACTTCCAAACCATGCTGGATATACTCAATGCAGTACCTGCATAGTATACACATGATACTTCACAAGTATCAATTTCCTTCCTGGGTTTTGCTTTCTGGCTGTTTTCTCCTCCCGAACGATCTTAAAACCTAAATATTCCCGCGTTGGGAGATAGGAAATTCTTTTCCGTATGGAATGGAGGGGCGGACCATCAAAATCCGAGCCCGTACTATAATTCTACAACGATTCTAGTAAGGGGAGCTAATTAGGGTTTCTAGTGCAACAATCAACGGTTGCCCCTCCTCTCAAGATGCAAAATATCGACCGTCGAAGGTCACCAAGCTAGCAAGTTTCCAGAGCCTGACCTTCCAAGCCACAACAAGATGCAACATGTTTTCCAAAAACATTCGAGACATCAATCATGTCACAAACTGGGGGATACATACTGGGGTATTAGTCTGGCGGTTTACAGCGTGCAGCGCACAACGCTCCATCACAAGAACGTGCAAGGAAGTCATGGACGGTTAGTGATGATGGGAGAAGTGGGCAAGCCTGGTCGTGTGACACCAACATACTACTCCACTACTGCATCACTCCACTTTCTCCACTTCCCACGAGATACAAAGGTTAGGCTAAAGGACTTGTATAAATAGGTTCTCCGCCCTATTTTCAACAACAACACAAGTCCAGACAACAGAAGCAAGTGTTGTTACAATCGTATTCAAACACCGAAACTGATTGCTTACATCCTGCAAGCCAGTTCAACTTTCTAGTACAAGTCCTGCTGATAGGTGTATAATACACCTAATTTACTATCTAGTAGTTTATGCTTTCTTTGCTATTTTTCTTGTAAATTATGTATTTTACGTGTTTTTGAGCTATTAGGTACTCTGGAGTCGCACGGAGGAAAAGAAGAAGAAATCACCAAAATTGATCAAAAAGGGCATAATTGTCATTTCATAGGGCGAACACTATCTGGAGCCCGGTAATGGTTAAGGGGTAACCCTTTGGAGGAATACTAATCAAAGTCCAGACAAGACTAAGGGGCGACTCTACCTGAAGGAGCACTAAATACAGACCAATTAAGGTTAAAGGAAGGCCAATTTGGTATCCCTTATCAAGGTGACCGAGTGTTGGATAACAAAACCAATTTATAACCCTAAAACTAAGATTCCGATATTTATCTTCTCTTGCATCTGAAATTGAGAAGAAGAGAAAGAAAATCTGTCGTCTGTGAGATGCAGTCGAGACTTGAGAATGGAAATTTAGGGAGCTGGTGATTTTCATGGGGTATGTGGATTGATGAACGAACAAGGAGTATTGATAAATTAGAAAATTAAGGGTTTGTGATCTGAGAGAGTTCAGGGTTTCGATTTGTTTCTCTAATAGAAGAATAAGAATGGATTTGAAGAGTAGAGAGATAGGTTCAAATCTGAGCGCTGTAATATGGAGTTATAATGGTTGATGATTCAGTTTGAAGGAGAAATTGATACTATATTGAATGCCTAGATTTGAAGCAAAATGAAGATTATTGAATCCGAGATGTAAATGGGTTGGTATTGATTAAGGGAGAACATGAAATCGAGATAGGTTTGATTCATAAAAAAATGGAAGTGGTATTCTTAATGGAAGCTATTGTTGTTAACTGAAGGTGGCGATTGAAATTATGAGATGAAGCTGTTAAATCGATGGGTATTGATACTGTGAAGAATGGGCTCAACGGCCGTGACTCAAATAAGAAGAATCGATGCTTGCATCTTTAAGTTCAAGAGATGTGTTGTTGGTATGAGATGAAAAAGAAATCAATGCGGCTAGCTGGAGTTGCAAGGTTACATGGGATGATGCTGTTGAACCTGTGGAGTTGTGGGATGAGCCGAAGAAGATTAAAGCAGTACTAAAATGTGTTTGAAATGTTAGATGAATGTTAGGATTTGCACAGGGAGAAGAATCAGCCTGAAATTGGCTTGCGAATTGTCGTAAAATCAGAGGAAACTCTGGCCATTTTTATGCTCCGGAGAGTCGACTCGGTGCCGGAGATGACCAATCCAGACGAGTCCAATGACCATTCCAGAACGATCCCGATGAGCCGATCTGACCCAACTCAGACCACTCAGCCTGACTAAGAAGCTGACTAGAAGCTAACTCGCCCTCTGACTTGACCCGGCTGACTAATGTTTGACATGTTTGACCGTTAGTCCTAACGGAGGACTGACGGAATATTCCTTCAATGGACAGAATTTTCAGGTGGCCTGTGGTGATGGATTCCGGCCTATTTCCGGCCAAAAACACAGTTTACCGGCGAACCAAAAGTTGCAGAATTTTGTGTGGATTTCTCTCATGGGATGTGAAGACTTGGACTTAGAATTGGATGAAGAATTTGGTTTAAATATGGAAAGAGAAGTTGGGAGATTTGAGAAAGGCTTGGATTTGGAAATTGAATTGCTAAAGGAAAGGGATTTTATTCCTTGGAAGATATGGAGAACATTGAAGCCTATAAATAGAGAAGTTCTCTACTTCTCTACATATATCTTTTTGCACACCTCTACACACACAACATTTTTTCTTATTCTTTATTCTTTGTGTGAACTCCTTAATATGAGTAACTAATTTGATTGAGGATGAATTCCTAGTTCTTAACATGTTTTGAGTTTTGTTTTAAATCTACTTTGAAGTTTTCACATGATTATCGTTTGTTTTTACTAATAGGAATGTTTATACATTCATGGTTGATTGATAGATTGTTTAGGTGCGCAACTAAATTGATTTGTTAATTTGACCTAAAGCTAGTGAAAGTTAGGGGATAAGTAATCGTTTCTTGACTATTTACATAAGTAGAAAACACAAGACCTTGCGGAGGGATTCCGTGAAGCAATTGTGTGTGAAAACAACGTCAGAAAGTGGACCTTGATCTAAGAGTCTAACTACTAATATCAACCTAATAAATTCATAAATCTTAATGCGTTTAACTAAATTACATCTTGAGTGATCTACTACTAGGTGATTTGGTGAATAGAATCCGGTAGTCGAGAACTTCTGTATCCGGTGATATAAGGGATTTTGGGGTTAGCACTGATCTAGCTTCTATACCTACGGTTGGTGATAATTTGTGACTAATAACAGGTGGAAAAGAACATAACTTTAATCATTGTTTTGCAACGAAGAAGGATTCCTTGATCTATTCTCTCTTATTGATTTCAAAAAGAGAGAATAAGAGAGAATTTTACAGCTTGTCGCTCGCTTGCCTAGTATGTAATTTTTAACTTTGTAATATAAATTTTAGATTATTAATAAATTTACTTTTAATTGCTTTGTTTATTTTATTTACTTTCTTAAATTCTTAATCAATACCCCCCTTTGTGTGACAATTTTACAACTAGAATCTCGTGCTCCTCGTGGGATCGATCATGACTACCCTATATTACTTGTTAATTAGATAGTAAAGTATTAATTAATTTGTTGTGGTTACGACACGCATCAAAATTTTGGCGCCGTTGCCGGGGAGCAACAGACGGTTTTAGTTGTTTTTTTTTTTTTTTGCTTTATTCTTGCTTTGTTAGATTGTATTATCGTATCTAACTTAGTTTTTGAGAATTTTTTTTTTTTCAGGTACTCCATGTATGGTGGACAAGAGAAAGCATATTACAACAATCAATACGGTTTTCAACCTCAACATTATGACAACTTCCAACCATCCTTAAGATACAATCAAAACCAATCTTTTGGCTATGATCAATATCCTACGCAACCTTATGAATATTCTCATACATATCAACAACCTTGTAATGGGTATGTAAGTCAAGCACCAAGGTGGGATAAATTTACTTCTAATTGCCTTCATTCAAGTTGTATGCAGATTATAAATGAATTGCAAGACTTGCGACAAATACCAGACCGTGAAAGAAAGAACGTCGCACAAACCAATTACTGCAACACTTTTTCTTACCCGACTCCAGATCGTAGTTATGATCATTCACCCATTCAAAGGGAAGAGTCATGGGAAAGAGAACCTATTGTAGCCAATGGTGGTAAACGTGTGAACGTCCGGAAACTTGCAAAAAAATTATACAAATTGGAAGATGATGGAGACTCGGAAGAGCTTGTCGCAGAAATTAGTAGGACCATTCATATGGAACTTAAACGACGTCTAGATAAAGGTAATGAAACCGACGACGATTCTTATTATGGTGATTCCGATAATGAATATGATTGTGTTAAAAAGGACCAACCTTTGGAGACTTTTGATGACGCTAGTGTAGATTACTCAAGCCTTGATCTTAATAATGATCAATCACGCATTCAAAAGGTAGAGCTTGAGGAAGATGCATTTAATGCTTGGAAAAAATTCCTTAGGGAAAGATATGAGGCCGTGGAGGTGTATGAGTGTTGCAACAATGAGAAAGTTATTCCAACTACGGATCATAATAACGATCCTTCGCCTATTCAAAAGGAGGAGATTGGGTGTGACTTACCTATTGTTATAAACGGTGTAACACCCTCACAAGAAGATCCTACAATCTATACCGACGAAAATCATTTTAGTAAATGGCCCGATTCCGATGATGAAGATGTTGAGGAGATGATGCTCGATAATGAAACCGAATTGATTGAATTTGTGGAAGACCCAATTGAACTTGCCAATGATTATGATGATGCCAAGACTTTAGTTAAGGTAGAAAATGATGAAGAATGGTTGCAAGGTTTGATATAGGACTATGATATATAAGAGGTAAGTAATTCACTTGAATTTTTTAAGGATGAGGAGGATACCGTAATACAAGAAATTGTGCAAGGTTTGTCTAACCCTTTGCATATTGATTCTCCTCATTTACCTCTTATTGGTTTGAATGTATGTGCTTCGAAAGTACTTTTGAATGACTTTGTTTCTCGATATCCACCATTGGAAACACTTGATTCTAACACTATGCAGGTTTGCCAATAGGAATACATAGAAATTCCCAAATTCTATGTTCTTTATACACTTCCGGGTGTGGACAAGAATAAGTGTGTGGTAAGTTTCCACCGGGCGATAACTTTACTATTATTTTCTTGTGCTAACATTTGTATGAAGCTATTATTTGCAAAACAGGTACTATGGGTGGATCCCCAAATTTTCCGATTGTTAGTATATGGGGAGTGAATCTTACAAGAAGTGGCAAGTCGGTCCGTCGACTTTAAAACAAGCGCTTAATGGGAGGAAACCCATAGGTTTTGTATTTCTTATCCTTTTATTTTGCTAATTTATTTTTCTTGTTCTATATCATCTTAAGATTTCCCACCTTGACTTTACTTGGACGATTCAATTAAATTGAGGACAATGTAAGGTTTAAGCGTGGGGGAGTGGATAAGCATATATTTTTGCATAAAATTTTTTTGTGCATAAAACTTCCAACTTTTAGAGATTTTAGAGTCACTAGCATACTTCTAGGTATGTTTACATAGAGAATTTTGACCGACATAATTGAACTTGGAAATGTTAGGGAACTACGTTCGATTTCTTACTTGTTAGAGTGTTAAATAATGGATTTAATCATGCCGGTGATGCAAATTAGGAGCAGAGAAGAATGCATTATTAGAGTTGCTGATCAATCATTAGTGGAGACTTCCCATTTTCATATCAACCAAGGCACCGACCAAAAATTCTTCCTTTACTAAAGAGCTTCTTTTGAGTGTGTGTCACCGTACGTTAATTCCGGGTAGAATGGTGAGCTACCCAACTTCACACCAATTTCAGTACTATTTTTCTATCTTGAGTGCTAATTTTTGTCAATCATGAGGGTGACGTCTATGATGAAAGCCTCCTTCTTGTAGTTCGATTTGCAGTTAGCACCATTCTCTCTCTCGACAACAATGGGTCCATAGAAACACCATTATCAACAAGGGAGCGATATCAAAAGTTGAAGACGTTTGAGGTTTACAAGCAACGGAATAAGAAAAAGAGCAAATTTCAAATCCAAGTAAAGCAACATACAATGAGCATATTTTTACATACATGTTGAATACTTACAATACAATGAGGTAATTCTATATTCAAGTATGAAGACTAATTTACAAGAGCGAAGAAAGTAAAAGGTGAGAATTATTGAAGTTTATGATTTCAAGACGATACAAGTTGTGAAGAATCAAGCGGTAAAGTACTTTTCCACGGCCATGGTTGTTTTATTTTTCACTTTGACTTGTATTTTGTTTTTCTTGTTTTAAAAAAAAAAATGAAAAAAAAAAATTGATTGAAAAATATGAGACAAGAGAAATATCTATTATAATTGTGTTTGTTTGTTTTTATTTAATAAGCCGTGGGGAAGGGAAATTTATAAGGAAGTTTCAAGCGACAAGGATTTTAAGGAAAAAGGTTACAAATTGTCAAGGATATACGAAAGTCAAGTGTTTATCATCAGTAGTTGAAGCCGAAGACCATGAAGATGAAGACGAGGAGCGGAAGATGTTTCTTTTGGATTCCGTGAGAATGGTGTTATCATAATTGGCAATCGGATGTGAAGGTAAGTAAGTAATCTCATCCTCGATAATAGTGGTTGATTTCCTTTCTTAGAGATTGTTAGAAAAAATGTTTTTCAAAATGTTAAAAGATGTGAGTTTTTCAAAATTTCGGAAGTTATTCTTCCCACCATTCAACGTGTTGCAGGAATTATCTCTTCATTCCTACCTGCACACATGTGAGACCCATAAAAAAGCCGTCTTTTTGAGTGCAATTATCATAAAACCCTTTTAAGAGAGGCAGAAGTCGAGGCGAAATGCTTATTGATCGTTTCTTAAACACGTGTTCTCTCATTATGGTGTGGTTATTTCTCACTCAACATTTAAGAATGAGAATACGTTCTTTAGTATTTCTAACTTCTTATTACTAGCATGCAGAAACTCTATGTCCTCATAACTCTTTGGATGCTTGGGACGCTGGAACGCTTTGAAGTTGTAAGTTTTAGTTTGATTTGCTCGAGGACTAGCAAAGTCTAAGTGTGGGGGAATTTGATAGGTATAGAATACACCTAATTTACTATCTAGTAGTTTATGCTTTCTTTGCTATTTTTCTTGTAAATTATGTATTTTACATGTGTTTTTGAGCTATTAGGTACTCTGGAGTCGCACGGAGGAAAAGAAGAAGAAATCACCAAAATTGAGCAAAAAGGGAATAATTGTCATTTCATAGGGCGAACACTATCTGGAGCCCGGTAATGGTTAAGGGGTAACCCTTTGGAGGAATACTAATCAAAGTCCAGACAAGACTAAGGGGCGACTATACCTGAAGGAGCACTAAATACAGACCAATTAAGGTTAAGGGGAGGCCAATTTGGTATCCCTTATCAAGGTGACCGAGTGTTGGATAACAAAACCAATTTATAACCCTAAAACTAAGATTCCGATATTTATCTTCTCTTGCATCTGAAATTGAGAAGAAGAGAAAGAAAAGCTGTCGTCTGTGAGATGCAGTCGAGACTTGAGAATGGAAATTTAGGGAGCTGGTGATTTTCATGGGGTATGTGGATTGATGAACGAACAAGGAGTATTGATAAATTAGAAAATTAAGGGTTTGTGATCTGAGAGTTCAGGGTTTCGATTTGTTTTTTCCAATCGAAGAACAAGAAGGGATTTGAAGAGTAGAGAGATGGGTTAGAATCTGAGCGCTGTAATATGGAGTTATAATGGTTGATGATTTAGTTTGAAGGAGAAATTGATACTGCATTGAATGCCGAGATTTGAAGCATAATGAAGATGATTGAATCCGAGATGTAAATAGGTTGGTTTTGATTAAGGGAGAACATGAAATCGAGATAGGTTTGATTCAGAAAAAAATGGAAGTGGTATTCTTAATGGAAGATACTGATGTTAACTGAAGGTGGCGATTGAAATTATGATATGAAGATGTTAAATCGATGGGTACTGATACTGTGAAGAATGGGCTCAACGGCCGTGACTCAAATAAGAAGAATAGATGCTTGCATCTTTCAGTTCAAGAGATGTGTTGTTGGTATGAGATGGAAAAGAAATCAATGGGGCTAGCTGGAGTTGCAAGGTTACAGGGGATGATGCTGTTAAACCTGTGGAGTTGTGGAATGAGCCGAAGAAGATTAAAGCAGTACTAAAATGTGTTTGAAATGTTAGATGAATGTTAGGATTTGCACAAGGAAAAGAATCAGCCTGAAATTGGCTTGCGAATTTTCGTAAAATCATAGGAAACTCTGGCCATTTTTATGCTCCGGCGAGTCAACTCGGTGCCGGCGATGACCGATCCAGACGAGTCCGATGACCATTCCAAAACGATCCCGATGAGCCGATCTGACCCAACTCAGACCACTCAGCCTGACTAAGAAGCTAACTCGCCCTCTGACTTGACCCGGCTGACTAACGTTTGACATGTTTGACCGTTAGTCCTAACGGAGGACTGACGGAATATTCCTTCAACAGACATAATTTTCAGGTGGCCAGTGGTGACGGATTCTGGCCAAAAACACAGTTTACCGGCGAACCAAAAGTTGCAAAATTTTGTGTGGATTTATCTCATGGGATGTGAAGACTTGGACTTAGAATTGGATGAAGAATTTGGTTTGAATATGGAAAGAGAAGTTGGGAGATTTGAGAAAGGCTTGGATTTGGAAATTGAATTGCTAAAGGAAAGGGATTCTATTCCTTGGAAGATATGGAGAACATTGAAGCCTATAAATAGAGAAGTTCTCTACTTCTCTACATATATCTTTTTGCACACCTAAATTGATTTGTTAATTTGACCTAAAGCTAGTGAAAGTTAGGGGATAAGTAATCATTTCTTGACTATTTACATAAGTAGAAAACACAAGACCTTGCGGAGGGATTTCGTGGAGCAATTGTGTGTGAAAACAACGTTAGCAAGTGGACCTTGATCTAAGAGTCTAACTACTAATATCAACCTAATAAATTCATAAATCTTAATGCGTTTAACTAAATTACATCTTGAGTGATATACTACTAGGTGATTTGGTGAATAGAATCCGGTAGTCGAGAACTTCTGTATCCGGTGATATAAGGGATATTGGGGTTAGCACTGATCTAGCTGCTATACCTACGGTTGGTGATAATTTGTGACTAATAAAAAGTGGAAAAGAACATAACTTTAATCATTGTTTTGCAGCGAAGAAGGATTCCTTGATTTATTCTCTCTTATTGATTTCAATTTACACTTTTAATTGCTTTGTTTATTTTATTTACTTTCTTAAATTCTTAATCAATACCCCCTTTGTGTGACAATTTTACAACTAGAATCTCGTGATCCTCGTGGGATCGATCTTGACTACCCTATATTACTTGTTAATTAGCTAGTAAAGTATTAATTAATTTGTTGTGGTTACGACACGCATCAAAATTTTGGCGTCGTTTCCGGGGAGCAACGGACGGTTTTAGTTGTTTCTTTTTCTTTATTCTTGCTTTGTTAGATTCTATTATCATATCTAACTTAGTTTTTGAGATTTTTGTTTTTCAGGTACTCCATGTATGGTGGACAAGAGCAAGCATATTACAACAATCAATACGGTTTTCAACCTCAACATTATGACAACTTCCAACCATCCTTAGGATACAATCAAAACCAATCTTTTGGCTATGATCAATATCCTACGGAACCTTATGGATATTCTCATACATATCAACAACCTTGTAATGGGTATGTAAGTCAAGCACCAAGGTGGGATAAATCTACTTCTAATTGCCTTCATTCAAGTTGTATGCAGATTATCAATGAATTGCAAGACTTGCGACAAATACTAGACCGTGAAAGAAAGAACGTCGCACAAACCAATTACTGCAACACTTTTTCTTACCCGACTCCGGATCGTAGTTATGATCATTCACCCATTTAAAGGGAAGATTCATGGGAAAGAGAACCTATTGTATCCAATGGTGGTAAACGTGTGAACGTCCGGAAACTTGCACAAAAATTATACAAATTGGAAGATGATGGAGACTCGGAAGAGCTTGTCGCAGAAATTAGTAGGACCATTCATATGGAACTTAAACGACGTCTAGATAAAGGTAATGAAACCGACGATGATTCTTATTATGGTGATTCCGATAATGAAGATGATTGTGTTAAAAAAGACCAACCTTTGGAGACTTTTAATGACGCTAGTGTAGATTACTCAAGCCTTGATCTTAATAATGATCAATCACGCATTCAAAAGGTAGAGCTTGAGGAAGATACATTTAGTGCTTGGAAAAAATTCCTTAGGGAAATATATGAGGCCGCGGAGGTGTATGAGTGTTGCAACAATGAGAAAGTTATTCCAACTCCGGATCATAATAACGATCCTTCGCCTATTCAAAAGGAGGAGATTGGGTGTGACTTACCTATTGTTATAAATGGTGTAACACCCTCACAAGAAGATCCTATACTCTATACCGACGAAAATCATTTTAGTGAATGGACCGATTCCGATGATGAAGATGTTGAGGAGATGATGCTCGATAATGAAACCGAATTGATTGAATTTGTGGAAGACCCAATTGAACTTGCCAATGATTATGATGATGACAAGACTTTAGTTAAGGTAGAAAATGATGAAGAATGATTGCAAGGTTTGATAGAGGACCATGATATACAAGAGGTAAGTAATTCACTTGAATTTTTTAAGGATGAGGAGGATACCGTAATACAAGAAATTGTGCAAGGTTTGTCTAACCCTTTGCATATTGATTCTTCTCATTTACCTCTTATTGGTTTGAATGTATGTGCTTCGAAAGTACTTTTGAATGACTTTGTTTCTCGATATCCACCATTGGAAACACTTGATTCTAACACTATGAAGGTTTGCCAAGAGGAATACATAGAAATTCCCAAATTCTATGTTCTTTATACACTTCCGGGTGTGGAAAAGAATAAGTGTGGGGGAAGTTTCCACCGGGCGATAACTTTACTATTATTTTCTTTTGCTAACATTTGTATAAAGCTATTATTTGCAAAACAGGTACTATGGGTGGATCCCCAAATTTTCCGATTGTTAGTATATGGAGAGTGAATCTTACAAGAAGTGGCAAGTCGGGCCGTCGACTTTAAAACAAGCGCTTAATGGGAGGCAACCCATAGGTTTTGTATTTCTTATCCTTTTATTTTGTTTATTTATTTTTCTTGTTCTATATCATCTTAAGATTTCCCACCTTGACTTTACTTGGACGATTCAATTACATTGAGGACAATGTAAGGTTTAAGTGTGGGGGAGTGGATAAGCATATATTTTTGCATAAAACTTCCAACTTTTAGAGATTTTAGAGTCACTAGCATACTTCTAGGTATGTTTACATAGAGAATTTTGACCGACATAATTGAACTTGGAAATGTTAGGGAACTACGTTCGATTTCTTACTTGTTAGAGTGTTAGATGGAGCTGGTGTTCTTGTTGCTACAAAAGCAAAACCAAATTGAGATACTAGTAGCTTGCTTGACCGAGAATTTTTTGCAAGCTTTTTAGATGTAAGTTCTGCTTGTGGTTTCTTCCGCTAGAATTTCTATTTCTTGTTATATGACTTAATTGGTTAGAGTTTTCTACAGAATTGAAGTTAGGCTTGTACAAACCAGGAACATGAGATGTAACTAACCTTATCTATGTGCAGGTTCTTAACCTACCTTAGCATACAGGGAGGTTCAACTTTACTACACATTTTCCTTATTACAAGGAATTTTTTTATAAACCGGATTTTGGAAGCAGAAAATTGGGAAAATATGTTGTTTTTGACATGGATATGAGTGCTGGAGATTTTATTTCTCTAATATATCTCTTGAAAGTACCAATGGAAGTAATCAACTTGAAGGTAGAGACACTTACTTTTTCAGTACTTCTTTGATTGTGTCAACTAGGTTCATGATCTAAATGTGGTGACATCCGACATCTAATTAATTCTCCAGGGAATATTAGTTAGTGCAACTGGATGGGAAAATGCTGCTACAATAGATATCATATATGATATTATACATATACAGGAGATATTCCAGTAGGTGTAACGCCTCCCATCACCAGATCCAGATCAGCCGCGAATCCCGGCATCTTCTCAAGTGTAATACCTCCGGTAGTCACTAGAGCAGCAACTTCCACTCATTCATCAAGACGAGGAGCCGGAGGCACGAGAGGAGGACCATCTCCCATTACCATTGCAAACTTGATGGAGAAGCGGGAAGTTCTTTCTAAGACTCAAACGGATATGGCCGCAACTCAGAAAGTGGTACTCACTTTTCTTAAGACAATTAACTAATCGATTTCCATAAGAGCCGCGACAGCCCCTGGAGCCAACAAGGAATGCATTCAACGTACCAGAGAAGGTACTTCAGTGGTGCGGACCTACATTGACCTGATCAAAGAAGCGACATCAGATATGAGCAGTCCTGTCATGAAGACTCCTATACTGGGGACTGATCCTCACAACGATCCTCCTCAAGTCAATAGTTTTACTATGAAACAGAGGCTGGTGCATCGGGAAGCGGTTTCTCTAGTGAAAAGTTTATGCAAACTTTCACACCTCTCGAAGAATCAGCGCGCGGAGTTATTTTGCTGTAATCAACCAGAGGAAGGTCACAACCGTGCCCTACATGTCACTGCACGCATCAAGGATTCAGAGTTCAAAATGTCCTTTATCGACACAGGAGCGTCTTCGAATGTGATTACTCTCAAGACTCTCAGGACATCAAAAGCTCTCCTAGGCAAGGTCGTACGGAAGCCTACCACAATGATGGACTTCAAGGGAAACCAAACCAGCACATACGGGAGAAGCTCTGCGGAAAGAATCAGACAAGTTCGTTGCATCCCACTCCCCACGTGGGCATCAATTCAGGAAGAAGACCGGCTTGCATCATTGAGGGCTAGTACCCACGATGCACCTTTCCTGACGAAGCATTCTTCTCAATCCTATGAAGCCACGACACACGTTCACACGAAGAGGGAACGAACGTTTGTGGTGAGTTGTAACCAGAAATGGAAAACGGTATACCGACGCTTCCATTATAAATTAGCAGGGGAGACTGTTACCCAGTCTCTCACCCAATGGAATGCTACAACAACAACGAAACACAAGAACAAATGCTAGATGCTCCACAAAAGCTACAAGGTGGCACCAACTCCACAACTGATGAGATTGAAATCGTTGAGGAATATCCTAGGCCTATCTCCATCAGCTCAACCTTATGTACGGATAGACGCACGAAGCTCGTAGAACTTCTCAAATAGTACCAGGACATATTCGCTCGGAGATATGAAGAAATGCTGGATTGGTCACCCATCATCTACATGTCATACCTGGATCCAAGTCGGTTAAATAGTTACAGTTCAGACACGAGGAAAATGTATAGATCAGGTGCTTCATAGAGACTTAAACAGGTGCTGCTCCAAAAACGATCCTCCTCTACCTAACATCGACATGTTAGTAGATGCAACCAGCGGACATGGCATATTCTCCTCCATGGATGGATGTAGCGGCTACAACCAGATAAGGATGTACGAGAATGACGCAAGTAAGATAGCTTTTTGAACTCCTCTCTGAAATTTTTATTATACCATAATGCCATTTGGTTTAAAGAATGCCGATGTAACATATCAACGCTCTATGACGACAATTTTCCATTGGAGCCGATACATCAAGGGAGCAGCTTGAAGAAGATAACGATATATACGCGTCATATCGAACAAGATATGGGCGAGTCACTTTATTAGATAGTGGTATACGTCTATCATGCTATGTTAGAGAATCTGCGCATCTTCTGGAGCTGTTGAACGCTCATCTACAATGACATATGCCCTGATAGAAATAACCAAGCCTGCTGGTAATGAAGAGCCTCATAATGTTCGTATGGGCATATATCTCACCAACATGCGATACAACCTTCAGCCTTCTGTAAGCAGTTCCCTGAATCAGCAAGAGGAAAACTACCGAGATACAACATCCTGCGCGTCCGCCAACTCCAACTCCAGTACCACATGCACGACTCCCACGATAATGAAATAACGTCCAAGATATTCCTGGCTCGACAACAACCACTACGAACAAACCATGTAAACCACGCTTGGGGACTGAGGCTCAGCATGAATTTCCTTCATCGTCAGTCAAGGACTTCTTCAACACAAGAGAGATGGTCAGTCAAGAAGCATGGAATTCGCAAGGGTAAATCGAACTGATGAGGAATCCACTTAAATGCTCTCTCCAGCAGAAGCTGCTTCAATGGTCTATTGAAGAGCCGCCTCAACGCTCTCTCCGGGACCCATCTTCGCTTCAGAATCCTGCTTCAACACTCTCTCCAGGATCCACCTCAACGTTCGCACCATAAGCCACTTTAACATCCTCTCGAGCCGTTTCAACACTCAAGCTACATCAATAATCTGCGCTCTGGTCAAGTTATATTTGATGTACTCAATGCTCAATATACATCTCATCCATCCTTCATGAGAGTCCAGCGGAGCATGAGAACCTTGAAGTCGATAGGAGAAGGGTTATCTTGTGGAACAAATATTTTCATATAGTTGAAAGGGCGCGGTGAACAACTCGTCATCAATGTTCAACATATCTTTGAAGCTGTCAACACCTCCTGACTTGGCACCAGCATTATCCCCATAATACATCTCTACAGGAGTTCTTTTCTTTATTCTACAATAAAAGACATGAGTCAGTAGTTGTATAAAAGCGTGTGAGATGTGTAGTCACACATGACAGAACACACATTCACGTTGGAGTATACAAGTCTAGTATTGATCAATTCATAAGTTCGGTATTTCTACAGTTTCAAGTCCGGAGTTAATCAAGTCACAAGTCCGGTATTGCTCCAGTTTCAAGTCCGGAGTTGATCAAGTCACAAGTACGGTATTGCTCCAGTTTCAAGTCCGGAGTTGATCAAGTCACAAGTTCGGTATTGCTCAAGTTTCAAGTCTAGTATTGATCAAAGTCACAAGGCTGGTATTAGAATAAAGTAGTCGCACACAGCAGGGCCTATTTTCATTCAAAACACAGGGTCGACATTCAGTCAGGCATGCGGCGGGTCCCACTTAATACCAACCCCATATTGGTCGAAGCAGGCACAGCCGGCCTCAAGCAAAGCATACATGCATCGGTCCCACTTGATCAGGCACAATCATCCCCATATTGGTCGAAGCAGGCACAACCAGCCCCATACAAAGCAAGCATGTGGCACGCAGTGGACCCACGTTTAACCAAAGCAGGCGCATGATGAGTCCCACATTTAACCGAAGCAGGCGCATGATGAGTCCCATGTTCAACCAAAGTAGGCACGCAGTGGACCCACGTTTAACCGAAGCAGGCTCATCAAGCCCACGTTCGATCAAGCAGGCGCAGCAGCCCCACGAACGAAACAGATGTAACAGTCCATCAAAGTAGGCAAGACCGACATCATGCTAGGGGAACGCTCGCCTGGACGTCTCTTGAACGTGACATGCTCGAAGGATATGATTACCCGTCTCTCCTGGTAACATCTAACTTTGTCTCGTTAGTTTTATCTTTAACTGTCACCATCTCATGCCTACCCCACAATAGTGTAACCATTATGTGCTAGGCAGGGGACTTAATGTTGATGGTGGATTTTCATTTAAAGGCTAAAATTGTAAAATCCAAAAAATTGTGCGCTAATATCTTGTAAAAGATAAAGCCATTAAAAAGTGATGGATACTCATTCACTTTATCAATTCACCAAGAATGTAGCATGTGGCAACAATCCCATTCTGTGAATAAAATACACGAAATTCATCCAGGTTGGAGCATGTAGCAACAATCCCATATACCCTGTGAATTTCCAGCATTATTAATTAATGCGCAACAGCCTTGTATTTCCTGTACTCATTATTAGTGCGGCATGACGACTGAGTGTTTCTCTTAGTGGAGCAACACGAACCTCCAAGCATTATAATGAAACCATGTGCGAAATACCCGTACAGGATGAACTCTCAATGTGTTATACTAGCCAGATTGAGCCCCTTACGGTGTGTTATACTAGCCTGATTGAGCATCCAGACTGACAGTATCAGTCTGGATATGATCACGACCATCCAACTCCACCAGCCTGATTGGATGGCCCAGATCGATTCCATCACCCCCAAGCAGGTATGGAATACCTGCCGAACCAACGCGGAACCCGCATGGCCGGCCTTCCTTGGCCTAGCTTGCCAAAACATCCAAACCATAGCAGTATGGATGGAAAACCCTAAATTAGGGTTTGCGGCACATTACATGTGTCGCAAAACAGCCTCAACCATCCATCTTCGCAGGTATAGATGGTGGGTGCAGATGTAGATTCAAAGGGCACGGAGTATGTCAATACAATCACCGCAGGCCCGCCTACATACCTGACCAATCGTTCAGGACCAACCATGGTTGGTAATTCCAAATCGTGCGCCTGAATGGAGCATGACGCACGGCTTTGAAACCCAAAAATTAGGGTTTTTGAATCACGAGCATCCATCTTCTCTGGCACGAATGGAGGGTCCGAGATTAGATCAAAGTAGGTTCGGTCATGTAAACATGACCACCGTGGACCCGTCTATCCCGTCACCTAATCGGCCAAGGAATTCCATGCTTGGCTATCCCCAAATCGTCCGCTCCAACATGCGTGGTCGCACCTCCCAAGCTGCAAATTAATCTCAACAACTCGATTTCTCCGGACGAATTGGGTGGATTAGATCGCGTTTTCAAGGGACGGTAAGACATAGGCGTGAACACCAGCCTTCCACCTACACGTTGGAGCATTCGACCAAGACCGACCAAGCCTGGTCATTTTGGAACGCCCGCCCGAAGTTGGTATGGGATACGTCTTTTGCGGCACTAATCTTCTGTTTCAATTCGATCTCGACCACTCAACTTCGCCGGACGAATTGGGTGGCCCAAATCACGTTTTTATGGGACGGTAGTGTTTGTGGGAGAAAACTACTTCTGCAGGTTTAGGTAATTTTGGGTGTTTGTGGATGAGAAGTGAATTTAAACCTTCAACAAATGTGCTGCACGATGAGCACTTTTGATTCAAGAGATAATCTGTACAATTCTGGCCTAAACCAAAGACACGGCCGTTCCAGATTTGTTTCGGTCACAGGTGAAGGATGTGAGGTTGATCTTAGGGAGGGAAGCGAAGAAGGTGTTGAGAGTATGAAGGTGAAGGATATTTGATGACTTGTTAACAGAAGGTTGAGCAGGCTAGCAAATATTGCAGGAAGGCTCTGGGTGTTGAATACGATGGTATTAACACTTGGTTTTTCTGTGTTCTGTTGGAAATAGGGAGGAGAACCTATTTATACAAGTCGATAAGCCTTCATCACGTATCTCGTGGGAAAGTGGAGGAAGTGGAGTGATGGAGGAAGTGGAGTTGTGTGTTAGTGTCACACGGTTTCTTGCCCACTTCTCCTATCATCGCTAACCGCCCATGTTTCCCTGACACGATCTTGTGATGGCGTGTTGCATGCTGTAAACCGCCAGACCAATACCCCAGTTTGTATCCCCTAGTTGTGACGTGATTAATGTCTCGAGTGTGTGGATCGTGGGACCCACATAAAATAGTGCATGGTGAATTATGAACTTGGTATGCCATCGCATGCAGCCATCTTCAGCTGACCGTTTGGAGGCTGTATGGGCAGGCCACGCATTGGTCGGTTACCCTGTGAAGAAGAGTGACGGATGGTGATCATGGTGATACCTTGTTTGCTGGTTGATTCACACCCTAAGTCATTCGTCCAAGCTTGCAAAGTTGTACGGATGAGATGGCTTGCAACCCTACTTGCGATCGTTGGATGGGAGGCGCGCATGCTGCCTCTTTAAACCCAAACGTTTGCATGCTAAGGAAGTTTCTATGGAGGAACCGATTGGCCTTGCATGGAGGTGGTACAATGGTATTCACGCCCATGCCTGCTTGACTTGCAAAGATTTGATCTAAGCCACTCACTTTAGGTGGCAAAGATAGGTGGTCGAGATTAGAACTTATGGAGGGGCCGTGACATTCCACCTTCGGGCACGCGTACCGAGGAATTTGACCACTGCCGGTCTTGGCCGATCAGCTAGGTGTGAAGTCAGGCCCACGGTGGTCATGCTAGCATACTCGGTTCCCTCTAAGTTTCCATCTTTGCCTTCCATCCAAGCCTGCGAAGATGGACGCATGAGATGATTCTACGACATTAGGGTTTCAGACCGACCACTTTGGGCGACCGATTTGAGAGTTGCGTGTCTCCTTTGGGGAGGCCGGCCACGCATGCAGAAACCTTGGTTGTCGGTGAGAATGTACATACTTGCTCCATGGCTCTGGGTGAAATCTAAGCCATCCAACTATGCCTGCGAAGTCGGATGGTCGTGATCGTTTTGGATCTTCTCAACCTGCATAAGGCGTTAACCTAGCCTTGTTTGGGCAATCGTTTCTTGCACCACGGCTTGCCTATGAGGGAGTCGGTCATGTAGGTAGAAAGAGGGCCTGTCAATGGTGTACCATCACTTCACTACTTCTTTTTAGGTGATCGCTGTCGTATGCGTCAAAAATAATTTACACTTTCTTACTACTCAAAATATAAATATAGCAAGGGCAAGAAAGGATCGATCCCACAGAGAGGTCTAGGTTGTCAAAATATTATTGGTTTCTTATAAATAACACCGATGTTTTTATGATTTTTATATGCTAAAATAAAATAAAGGCAAACAAAGAAAAGTAAACAAATCAAAGTATTGAGAATATTGGTTAAGGATTCATCTTCATTCACAAATATGTTTTCTTCACAATAATTAGAATTGATATTTAATCTCAAATTTTATCAAAAGCCCTAGAATATCTTGATCGCAAGAATATCCCGCAAATTCCCTTTTGTCATCAACAAACACATTAAAAGATGCGAATATGAGTTCTATCTAAAAGAACAACCTAACGTGTAAAAGCACTAATCAGGTTTAATTCCCTAGATGCATTAAATTCTATGAAATCAGGCCAATCAAAGCAATCGAACGTGGAAAGCGCACTAATTCAATTTAACAAAGGTTATAATTCACATACGATCATAAGAATATATCACTACAAACCATAATCATATTTATGCTACTTGCATTCAAGGAGTATCACTTTTACGTATAATAAACCCTAAACTAGCAATAGAGATGAAAACAAACTCAACCGATTCGCGACTCGATCAAACTAGCATTCAAATCATATAACACTATAAATTGTGAATCATAATCGATAAAATATGGAGACAAAACTAATTTATCATATCAAAAACCATATTATGTGAAATCCAATTATTCCATAACCAATAATAAAATTAAGTACTCATATTCAAGGAGTTCATAACAAGAAGAAGAAGAAATTCTATCATATTGCAAACCCTAGAAAAAAGTAGTAGTAGAGATTATGTCAAAGATATGTGCCTAGGCTTCCCTATATATAGAGTTTTGTAACCTCTTCTTTAAGAAAACTAGGAAACCTAGTAAAAATAGGGAAGTGCACCTCCTTAAAATCCACCAAAAACCCTAATTTTCACGTCCATAGCAAGCCCAAAACGCATCTTTCCTTTCTCTTTTCGCGCAGGCCCAATAAGGCCCAACATAAAACCTAATCCAAATTGGTTTCACCATTTTGCTCATAACTTCTTCATACGAACTCGGAATGACCTCATTCTTTTTGCGTTCTTTTCGCGTTTGAATTCTCTTCGATATGGTGATAAGAATTCCTTGATTGAAATGAGTTAAAATTGGTCTTCCTTCTTCATCAATAACACTTTACTTGTTTGCTCCTTTTAGCACTTTGTAGCTCCCAATGGCTAATTTCTCCTTCTTTTGCTCCAAACGACTCCAAAGCACCTAATACACTCAAAAGTAAGCATAAGATACATAATTCACACTAAAACTCGCAAAGAAAGCATAAATACTAGATATAAAATTAGGTGTTTATCACACCTATCAAATTCCCCCACACTTAGACTTTGCTAGTCCTCGAGCAAATCAAACAAAACAAAACTAAAACAAATACATACAACTCCGTGACGTCTAGGCTACGGTTAATTTTAGCATAAATAACAAGCCTTTAAACCCCTAGGTGTCCCTAGTGGACGAGTTATAGTCTCGTGAAGGTTTACTAGAGATATACCTACAAAACCTATATTTCCAACTCCGTCTATTTGTGACAAATCAATGAACGAATCCAAAATGACTACAGGAGGAGGTACCTTGCAATTCAATTCATAAATTAATAAAGCTTTAATTAGATAGTCGAACAAGCCACAATACTCGGAAACTAACAAACCACAATCACAATGAAAAGATTAAGATGATGGATATAGATGTAGATGTTGGCGAATGTTCACAAGTGATCGATGTTTCCCATATCTGTCTGAAGGTCACTGCCAAGATGAACCTACGCCCATTGGATTGAGCTACTTGGTTTGAATGCTACATCAACTCACTGGCATATACAAGGGAACCAGAAGTGACTTTATTCAACCAAAATAATATAATTTTTTTTTTCTTTTCTTTTTCACTTTTTTTTTTTTTTTATGGAGACAACATGATTGGATCAAACTGGATCCAAGCGCATGATTCTTGTCAGCAAGTACATGATAGTTGCCTTGGATCCTGCATTCCACGCTTGTTTAGGCGACGGAGACGGGGACTACGTTTCACACATACTGCTATTCCCAAGTGTCATTTTATTCCGTTTTGGTCTAATTGGTCGGTCTTTTTTTTTTCTTTTCATATATTTTTTTCATTTTTTTTTTCATTTTTTTTTTTTTAGCAACTCAATCACTCTATTTCATCCTAGCAGTAATAACAAGTCGATGTTTAGTGACCCACCGAAACACTTAGAAAACAATAGATAAATATGGAAAAATAAAAATAGAATGTGATATGGTGATATTCCGAGATATGGTAACAACTATCATGTTAATTATGATTTCTGAGCTATGTTCGTCCCTTTTAGTTAATCGGTTCCTCAAATCCTGCAATCAAAATGGTTCCATCCACTAATTGTGTCATCCTAAAGGCACAAGTTTCTAGATTTCGGAGTTCAAAAAGCACAAATTTTTTCTTGGTTTTTCTATTTTTCTGATTTTTTTTTATTAAAGGAATAAAACAAACTATACAAACATATAAATGCTCCCCCACACTTAAACTTCACATTGTCCTCAATGTGTAAAACCGAAAGTTCAGAATTCTAATGTAACAGAAGATAAAACGCAAAAACTGTGCAAATTGGTAAGGAATTTGGAAAAACTCCATTTCACAAAAGTTGTTCATCTACGTGTTTTCTACACAGTGTAAAAATTTCACAGTGTTTTGATAAACGGTCTGACAGTTATGGTCTCTGGACTGAACTACGCGCAGTCTGAAATTTTCTGACGAAAAGGTATTCATCATAATTCTCTTCTAAGATAGATTATGGACTTAATGAAATTAAACCTGGGGATGCAAATATGAAAACAATAAAAAATAAATAAACAAAAATAAAGCAAAAGGATAAGAGATACAAAACCGGTGGGTTGCCTCCCACTAAGCGCTTGTTTTAAAGTCGACGGCCCGACGTAGCTTCTTGTAAGATTCATTCCCCATATATTAGCAATCTGAAAATTTGGGGATCCACCCATAGCACCTGTTTTGCAAACAATAGCTCCATACAAATATTAGTAATATAAAATAGAAACAAAGCTATTAACCGATAAAAGCTTCCCCCACACTTATCCTTGTCCACACTTGGAAGTGCATAAAGAATATAAGAGTCGGGTACTTCCACGGTTTCTTGGTCCAAAACCTGCATAGTATGAGAATCTAATGTTTCTAATGGTGGAAATCGAGAAACAAAGTCATCTAATAATGTTCTCGAAGCACATACATTCAAACCAATAAGAGGTAAAGGAGAAGAATTAATATGCAAAGGGTTATACAAACCTCGCACAATCTCTTGAATTACGGTATCCTCTTCATCCTCGAAAAATTCAAGTGAACTATTCACCTCTTGTATATCATGGTCCTCTATCAAACCTTGCAACCATTCTTCGTCCGTTTCTGCCTTAACCGGAGTCTCGACATCAACATCATCATTACAAACATTCACAAGTTCAATTGGGTCTTCCATAATATTGGTCATAACGGTTTCATTCTCAACATACTCCTCTTTGTTTCCAGGCACATACTCTATTGCGGATCCAAATTTCACTATGAGGAACTTTTTTAGAACACTCAAAAATTCTTCATCCTCAAGCTCCGCCCTTTGAATAGGCTCTTGATCATTATTAAGATCAATGCTTGAGCAAGATGCACTAGTGTCATCATATTCCTCTTCGTCTTCATCTTGATCCCAAAAATATTCCATTGTACACTCCTCATTGTTGTCACCATGAATTGTTTCAAGCAATGTATCATAATCACCGTCACTTCCATAGTTAACATAAGGTTCTTTGTTGCTGAATTTAATGTTGCTAAACTCTAACTCATCCTTTTGAATAGGTGAATGATCATTATTAAGATCAAGAGTTGAGTTAGCTACACAAATATCAACGAAAGTGCCCAAGGATTGGCCTTTTTCAACATTAGCATCAATCAAATATTCATCACGAACCATATGCACATTCGAATTATACATACCTTCCTTACATTGATCAATGCCTCTTCGCAAGTTAGCAATACCTTCACGAAGTTCTTGGAGTTGCTCGTTTGTAGTCTCTTTTGCTTTTTGAAATTCTTCTTGTAAAAAGTTGGAAACTTGATCTATAAAGTTAGAGACTTTTTGTTCATGAGCATAAGAATCCTCCCATCCTTGTGGTTGTTCACACACATACCCGCCATAAGTTTGTTGAGGAAAACCATAAGGTTCCATGGAATATTGGTCATAACCAATGAATTGGTTTTGATTATACCCCTGGAATTGGTAGTTATCATATTGTTGAGGTTGTTGAAAACCGTATTCGTTGTTCCAATATGCTCCATCCATGAGAAATAAGTACCTGAAATAAGATTCTCAAACCAAGGTTAAAAACCAGAAAATAAGAAAAACAAGAATAAGACTAAAAACAAAAACAAAAACAAAACAAAAATAAGAAACCAAAAACAAGTGACAACCGTTGCCTCCCCGGCAACGGCGCCAAAATTTGATCGCTGTCGTATGCGTCAAAAATAATTTACACTTTCTTACTACTCAAAATATAAATATAGCAAGGGCAAGAAAGGATCGATCCCACAGAGAGGTCTAGGTTGTCAAAATATTATTGGTTTCTTATAAATAACACCGAGGTTTTTATGATTTTTATATGCTAAAATAAAATAAAGGCAAACAAAGAAAAGTAAACAAATCAAAGTATTGAGAATATTGGTTAAGGATTCATCTTCATTCACAAATATGTTTTCTTCACAATAATTAGAATTGATATTTAATCTCAAATTTTATCAAAAGCCCTAGAATATCTTGATCGCAAGAATATCCCGCAAATTCCCTTTTGTCATCAACAAACACATTAAAAGATGCGAATATGAGTTCTATCTAAAAGAACAACCTAACGTGTAAAAGCACTAATCAGGTTTAATTCCCTAGATGCATTAAATTCTATGAAATCAGGCCAATCAAAGCAATCGAACGTGGAAAGCGCACTAATTCAATTTAACAAAGGTTATAATTCACATACGATCATAAGAATATATCACTACAAACCATAATCATATTTATGCTACTTGCATTCAAGGAGTATCACTTTTACGTATAATAAACCCTAAACTAGCAATAGAGATGAAAACAAACTCAACCGATTCGCGACTCGATCAAACTAGCATTCAAATCATATAACACTATAAATTGTGAATCATAATCGATAAAATATGGAGACAAAACTAATTTATCATATCAAAAACCATATTATGTGAAATCCAATTATTCCATAACCAATAATAAAATTAAGTACTCATATTCAAGGAGTTCATAACAAGAAGAAGAAGAAATTCTATCATATTGCAAACCCTAGAAAAAAGTAGTAGTAGAGATTATGTCAAAGATATGTGCCTAGGCTTCCCTATATATAGAGTTTTGTAACCTCTTCTTTAAGAAAACTAGGAAACCTAGTAAAAATAGGGAAGTGCACCTCCTTAAAATCCACCAAAAACCCTAATTTTCACGTCCATAGCAAGCCCAAAACGCATCTCTCCTTTCTCTTTTCGCGCAGGCCCAATAAGGCCCAACATAAAACCTAATCCAAATTGGTTTCACCATTTTGCTCATAACTTCTTCATACGAACTCGGAATGACCTCATTCTTTTTGCGTTCTTTTCGCGTTTGAATTCTCTTCGATATGGTGATAAGAATTCCTTGATTGAAATGAGTTAAAATTGGTCTTCCTTCTTCATCAATAACACTTTACTTGTTTGCTCCTTTTAGCACTTTGTAGCTCCCAATGGCTAATTTCTCCTTCTTTTGCTCCAAACGACTCCAAAGCACCTAATACACTCAAAAGTAAGCATAAGATACATAATTCACACTAAAACTCGCAAAGAAAGCATAAATACTAGATATAAAATTAGGTGTTTATCACACCTATCATTAGGGTATAATCTAAGCCGTCCAACTATGCCTGCGAAGTTGGACGTTCACGATTAAAAGGAACCCTAATTAGGTTCCAGCCGTGCGGCATGCTCACTTTGAGCGCACGTTTTAGAAGGACCAACTGTAGTTGGTCTTGATCGTTCAGTCATGCATGAAGGTGAGTCCGAGGTGATCATGGTAGCATGCTCAGGACCCCCTGAATCTATATCTACATCTTCCATCTATGCCTGCGAAGTTGGACGGATGAGATCTATTTTTGAGTTTGTTTTCAGCAGGTGAGACTAACATGGGTAGTCTTGCCTACATTCAACGGGGCTACTATAACCCGCCGTCAGGTATCCTACGGGTGTTGGCATGTCGAACACAAGGCTTTAATTAAGGCAGTAATTCTGCAAACCTACATAAAATCGGGATGGTTGCTACATGCTCCGCTCTGGGTAGGTTATAATTCTCAGGGATGGTTGCACATGCTCCAATGAATTATCATGGCGAGAAATATTCATCACCTGAAGGCTTTATCCTTTGCAGGACGTCATCTTACAAAAATTGGCTTTTTACAATTTTAGCCTTTAAATAGAAATCCACCATCAACATTAAGTCCCCTTCCTAGCATGCAATGGTTACACTATTGTAGGGTAGGCATGAGATGGTGACAGTTTGCACAAAAATACCTAAGGCTAGGGTGAACGTACTTTTACCACATGGGGAGGGTGCTCGTTCCGAATGCCCTGTAGCGCTGGTGGAGTTGTTCTCCCTCAACGAATTTTTCTCCGATTTCAGCTAGGTTTCTGAAGCTAGCGCGACTTGGTTGGTGTTGACCCCTTTCCGGCCGGACGTACTCCGAGATAGCTGCTTCTAGGGTTTCCCTTGGCGTGTATATATACGTATGCAAAGGAATCCTCTTCTACATCTTGGGATAGAATTTCTTTTCTGCAGAGTTCCATCATGTCAGGCAACAGCAAGTCGTCTTCTTCATATCACCCAGGTTCGTCTGTCAAGCGCACCCACTCTGCATTTCAGTGCACTTCTGAAACTCGTGACAATCCTCCAGCTTGTGTGCGTAGAGTTAAGAGGGTCATACCGATTTGTTATTTTCCCTTTTCTTTTACGAGTAGTCACCCTTATTTCCTGATCAGGTGAATAATATTCTCTTTTGCAGAGATGTCCACCTGGAACATGTGTAACAGTCATTGATGACGATGAATTGGATAGTCCACTTTCTTCAAATTCAGCTACACCTTCACCGGATGACCTCGAGAATGCTGATCTGGGAATTTCATCCTATGAATACCCCAATGCCGGCTTTTCGTTCGATATTGGTATGAAATGCTTGTCTTCTAGCTACAAGACTGTCGGTGGTTTTTTAGTACGAAAGGAGTTCGTCTCCATGTACACAAAGATATGGAGAAAGTATGGCCATATCGCGACCAGGAATGTAATTCGGCATTGCTCATCTGCTTTGGTTACTGTGGTAAACTGCTTGCTTCCCATGATTGTTGAGATGGAAGGTGTCTCTATCCGCAAGGTAGCTGAATCAAATATCGAGAAGTGGGAAAACATGTTATCTACCTGTGAGTCCATGGAGTTCAACGTGAGTTGGCTGCGGCAGCGTCTTGACATCATCAAGGTCGATCGAACTGGTATCCTGGTGAACGTAATCCCTGCTGCGAAGGCTATCTTGGAGGAAGAGAAGGCTCTGGCTGCTGAGTCAGAGAAGGCGAAGCAGGCGATCCAAAGATTGAAGGCCCGAAAAGAGAGGTACCAGGCAAGGTTGAAGATGATGCTTTCCAGGGATTACAACCTGTTGGACGACCTCTTCTGAGCTGCGTTGAGAGATTTCCTTCCCTCTCTTTTTCTTTTGCACACCATTGAGAGATGCGAGATTTTTTTCTTTTTTTCTTTTGTGTAGATGGATGGAGAAAAATTCATTAATTTTTTCTGAATAAATTAACAAGTTAGACATGAAACGAGAATGCCTGTATTGTCATGTCATGGGACAAGTACGGGACAATGATCAGGCGTGATATGTATTGAGCCATTTTCCATTGACGACTGCTTCCAACTTGCCTCCATCCACCTTAATGATTTTGTAGTATCCAGTGTTGTAAGACTTGGTAATCACGTAAGGTCCTTCCCATTTTGGAGAGAACTTTGGTGCAGACATGTCTTGTTGGATGTGTTTGGCTGTCTTCAAAACTAGGTCTCCCACTTTAAAACTTCGTGGCCTTACAGATTTGTCATACGCCCTGGAGACTCTGTTTCTGTACACCTGAGCACGTTCCTCTGCCTTGCTTCTTCTGTAGTCTAGAGTATCGAGCTCAGCGATCCTGTAATTAGACGCCTCAGTTTCGTTCCAATGGACTCCACTTGTTGCTGCAATCCTGGCTGATGGGATTTTGATTTCTGCCGGGAGGACAGCATCAGCCCCGTAAACGAGTGAGTATGGAGAAACTCCAATGGAGCTCCTGGGTGCCATTCGGTATGCCCATAGTGCCATCGGTAGTTGTACATGACACTCTCTGGGATTGTCATGTACTGTCCGACTGAGAATCCGGATTAATGTTTTGTTGGTGCTCTCAGCCTGACCATTCCCTTGAGGGTAGTAGATGGTGTAAAAGACTTGTTTAATTCCATATCCTTCAAGAAACTCTCGTACTTGTTTGTTGGCGAAGGGAGTGCCGTTATCGGTAATGATATGTTTAGGTACTCCAAAGCGGCAGATGATATGCTCTTTAATGAACGCTGCAATCGTTGCTCCTGTAGTTCCACGCATAGGAATAGCTTCGACCCATTTTGTGAAGTATTCAGTTGCGGTTATAATATATTCATGCTGCTTTGATGATGGCGGGTTGATCTTTCCAACAATATCAAGTCCCCAGCTATAGAATGGCAGCGGGATACTTATCGAATGTAGGGGAGTGGATGGTGCATGTACGAGGTTCCCGTGAATCTGGAATTTGTGGCAGCTTTGAACGAAGGCAGCTGAATCATCTTCCATGGACGGCCAATAATATTTCTCGTGTATCTGGAGAAACAATTTCTTCTTTCCTTGATGTTCTCCTTCATGCATCTCTTTCAATATTGTTGAGATTTCTCCTCTAGCCAGGCACCGTAGCAGATCACCTCCAAAGATTTTCCAGTACAAAATCCCCTCGTGGAACACGAAACGCTTCGCTCTCTGTTTCATTCTGATTGCCTCTTTTGGGTTAGCAGTAACTGTGCCATCACGAAGGTAGTTAACATATGGCTACCTCCAATCCCCGGTGTGATTTATGTTGAGTACCTCTAATTGATGAGGTGGTGCCTGGCAGTTTGAGCAAGACTGTTAGAGCGCTCGAGACTGTGTCTCCATTTCTGGCCAGTAATAGCCTAAACGTTGGAGGCGTCGATAGAGTGTCACCACCAATGTTTTTCCACAAATATCGCTGTGAACACGGTAAAGTTGCAGCTATGCTTCTTCCTCTCAGAGACATCTTGATAAGGAACTATCCGGGTTTCGGTGGTATAACATGCCGTGGAGAATAAAGAAGTTTTGTAAGACTTTAAGGCTGACATTTTCTTGAGAAAGTGAACTTCTAAGATCCCGAACGATCGTAGTTCGCCAGTCACAGGTTTCAACATCCTTGCATTGTGAGAGCCATGTTGATTCCATTGTCCTTCTTTTCACCGTCAGGGTTTCTTCTATGCCTTCGAACTGCAATTTAGAAGCTAATGTTGCCAGGTAATCAGCATGCCTGTTGTTGTTGCGGCTGACATGAGTTATGGTTGCGTCAGCGAAGTAGTTCAGCAGTCTCTGAGCTTCAGACCAGTACGGAGCTAGAGTTATCTCTTTTAGTGAATACACCCCGTTCATCTGATTAACCAATAATTTGGAATATCCTCTTATTTCCAAACGTGTGGCTCCCGCCTTCTTGGCTAATAACAGCCCTATAAGGAAGGCTTCATACTCCGCTGAGTTGTTAGTGCATTTAAAATCTAACTTGAAGGAGTGTGGAAATACTTCGCCAGTTGGAGATACTAGGACTATGCCTGCTCCTCTAGTGTTGTTGCTGGGAGTAGCGGATCCTTCAAAATATAACAGCCAAGCTTCCTCTTCGACAATAGAGATGTCTGGAAACTCTCCAGGCAGGTCTTCATGCAATGCTGTGGTACCTTCTCCAGGGAAAGTTGCTAGTAAATCCGCGACAGCCTGACCCTTAACAGCTCTGGGCGGAGTACACGTTATGTCTAGCTATGACATTTGGAGGATCCACTTGGCAGCCCTTCCCATTAGAACTGGTTTTGGCAGTAAGAACTTCGCAGGTTCTGACTTGGATATGAGCGTTACCTTGTTGGATAGTAGGTAATGCCTGAACTTCTGGATGAAATGTATCAATGCTAGGCATGCTTTCTCTGCTCTCGGGTATCTGAGTTCAGCGTCCCTCAATATTCGACTGAAGTAGTATATATGACGTTTGACTCCCTCATCATCCTCTTGAGCCAGTAAGGCTCCAACGGTAGTGTCACTGAAGGCGGTGTAGAGATATAACGGTCTCCCTTGAACAGGAGACTTCATGATGGCTGGAGACGACAGTATGTGCTGAATTTTCCGAAACGCTTCCTGTTGGAGGCCGGTCCAGTTAAAATCCGCTCCTTTCTTCAGCAGGGGGGTTAAGGAAGCAACGAGTTGAGCTAGACCAGGTATAAAACGTCGAATGTAATTCACCTTTCCCATAAAAATTTGCAGTTCCTTCACGGTTCGAGGTGGTGGCATAGTGAGGATGGCTTGAGTCTTAGATGGGTCCACCTTGATTACCTCAGCAGTCACTTGGAATCCCAGAAACTTTCCAGAGGAGACACCAAAGGCACATTTCAAAGGATTCATCCTCAACTTGTACTCACGGCACCTCTCGAATACTTGTCGCAAGACTCCTGTGTCTACTATGTCATCTACGTAATCTTCAACTTGTTTATGCATCATGTCGTGAAAAATTGCTGTCATGGCGTGTTGATATGTCGTGCTGGCATTCTTCAAACCGAAAGGCATAACTGTATAGTAAAAATTTCCGAGAGGAGTTCGAAAAGCAGTCTTACTTGCATCATGCTCGTACATCCTTATCTGGTTGTAGCCGCTATATCCATCCATGAAGGAGAACATGCCATGCACGCTCATGGCGTCTACCAACATGTCGATGTTAGGTAGAGGAAAGTCGTCCTTGGGGCAACACTTGTTTAAATCTCTGAAATCTACACAACATCGGATCTGCCCATTATTTTTCTTTACTGGGACCATGTTAGCCAGCCAGGTTGGATGGTGGATGGGCTTGATGAAGCCGGCAGTTAGCAATTTCTAGATTTCAGATTTAATCTGATCTTCCACCTCATGTATGAATTGTCTTGGAGACTGTTTGATAGGCTTGGATCCAGGCTTGATGTGCAGGTGATGAGTAACCAACTTTTCATCCAGACCAGGCATTTCATCGTACGTCCAGGCGAATATATCTTGGTATTCTTTGAGGAGTTGTACAAGATTCGTCCGCTCCTCCGTGGACAGAGTGGAACTAATGGAAATGGGCCTGGAAGACTCTTCACTTCCGATGTTAATAGTTTCGAGTTCGTCAGTTGTAGAGGTGGTACCGTCTTGCAGCTGTCTGGGGGCGTCCAACACCTCTTCTTGTGGGTCTCCATTTTGACAACATTCTATTAGGCGGAGAGACCGAGCATCAGTCTCTCCTGCTAATTTCTAACAACGATGGCGGTAGACAGTCTTTCCTTTCTGATATTGAGTTGCCACAAAGGTTCGTCCTCTCTTGGTAACGTGGTTTCCCGCCCCGCTGGGTGAAGGAGAGTTCCTCGTCAGCTGGGATGCATCATGTCTGAGTTTTAATGACGCAAGCCGATCCTCCTCCTGAATTGACACCCACGTGGGAAGTGGGGTACAATGTACTTCGCATGGCTCTTCCTGCATAGCTTCCTTCGGTTTGAACAATTCTACTCCGCATATGGGTGCATATGGATACAACGATGCAGGTATACGAATGACTTCTTTGTTCAGTGTAGTTTTCAGGCACTGGTGATAGGTTGAAGGAACAATCCTATTCTCGTGGAGCCATGGCCTACCCAGTATCATGTGGTAGTCTGGTTCTTTCTCTATGACTTCGAATTTCACTTTTGATTGAACAGGACCTATGGATAAGTTCAGATTGACATACCCATATGTGTTGGTTTGGTTCCCTTCAAAGTCCGTCATTGTGGTAGACCGCCGCACAATCTTGTTTGGGCGAACCTTATCCTCCTTGAGTGTCTTGAGGGTAATCACATTTGAGGATGCTCTTGTGTCGATGAGGGCCCGTATGAATTCTGAATCTTTGATGCGTGCGGTTACATGTAGGGCCCGATTGTGGCCCTCTTCTGCCATCATGTCTTCCTCTGTAAAAGTAACATTGTTTACCGATGCCTCCATCGTACTTGAAACTTCTGGGCACAAGGGATTTAATTGTACATCCAAGGCTATCCGGTTGACGGCTGCAAACGTCTCTGTTCACTGCTCTTTTGAGAGGTGCAGGAGTTCACATAAACTTTCCACTAAAGAAGCGGCTTCCTGATCCACAGGTCTTTGGCCTATAATGAAACTGTTAATTTGGGGGCGTTCAGTCCCTAGTGTCGGGACCTCCATGACAGGGCCGCCCATCTCTGACGTCATCTTGATGAGGAGATCGAGTATGTTGTTGATCGCTTCTTTGATCAGGTTCATGTTTCTCGTGTGAACCTCCTGTACTCGTGCTAACTCGATCAACGTCGGGATTCTTCCAGCTAGACCATTAGGTGTGCCGTCGGAGGGAACTTGATCATGACCTGAGGCTGTCGAGGTATTCCTAAGACCGACCATCTTGAAATCAACTAAATAGGGTTAGGTATCGAAGAAATCGACTTCACAACCGAGAGATTAACCTCCCACTGTGGTCGCCAATTGTTTGTGGGAGAAAACTACTTCTGCAGGTTTAGGTAATTTTTGGTGTGTGTGGATGAGAAGTGAATTTAAACCTTCAACAAATGTGCTGCACGATGAGCACTTTTGATTAGAGAGATAATCTGTACAATTCTGGCCTAAACCGAAGACACGGCCGTTCCAGATTTTTTTCGGTCACAGGTGAAGGATGTGAGGTTGATCTTAGGGAGGGAAGCGAAGAAGGTGTTGAGAGTATGAAGGTGAAGGCTATTTGATGACTTGTTAACAGAAGGTTGATCAGGCTAGCAAATATTGCAGGCAGGCTCTGGGTGTTAAATACGATGGTATTAACACTTGGTTTTTCTGTGTTCTGTTGGAAATAGGGAGGAGAACCTATTTATACAAGTCGATAAGCCTTCATCACGTCTCTCGTGGGAAAGTGGAGGAAGTGGAGTTGTGTGTTAGTGTCACACGGTTGCTTGCCCACTTCTCCTATCATCGCTAACCGCCCATGTTTCCCTGACACGATCTTGTGATGGCGTGTTGCATGTTGTAAACCGCCAGACCAATACCCCAGTTTGTATCCCCTAGTTGTTACGTGATTAATGCCTCGAGTGTGTGGATCATGGGACCCACATAAAATAGTGCAGGGTGAATCGTGAACTTGGTATGACATCGCATGCAGCCATCTTCAGCTGACCATTTGGAGGGTGTATGGGCAGGCCACGCTTTGGTCGGTCACTCTATGAAGAAGAGTGACGGATGGTGATCATGGTGATACCTTGTTTGCTGGTTGATTCGCACCCTAAGTCATTCGTCCAAGCTTGCAAAGTTGGACGGACGAGATGGCTTGCAACCCTACTTGCGATCGTTGGATGGGAGGCGCGCATGCTGCCTCTTTCAACCCAAACGTTTGCATGCTAAGGGAGTTTCTATGGAGGAACCGATTGGCCCTGCATGGAGGTGGTACAATAGTGTTCACGCCCATGCCTGCTTGACTTGCAAAGATTTGATCTAAGCCACTCACTTTAGGTGGCAAAGAAAGGTGGTCGAGATTAGAACTTATGGAGGGGCCGTGACATTCCACCTTTAGGCACGCGTACCGAGGAATTTGACCACTGTCGGTCTTGGCCGATCAGCTAGGCGTGAAGTCAGGCCCACGGTGGTCATGCTAGCATACTCGGTTCCTTCTAAGTTTCCATCTTTTCCTTCCATCCAAGCCTGCGAAGATGGACGTATGAGATGATTCTACGACATTAGGGTTTCGGACCGACCACTTTGGGCGACCGATTTGAGAGTTGCGTGTCTCCTTTGGGGAGGTCGGCCACGCATGCAGAAACCTTGGTATTCGTTGAGAATGTACATACTTGCTTCATGGCTCTGGGCGCAATCTAAGCCATCCAACTATGCATGCGAAGTCGGATGGTCGTGATCGTTTTGGATCTTCTCAACCTGCATAAGGCGTTAACCTAGCCTTGTTTGGGCAATCATTTCTTTCACCACGGCTTGCCTATGAGGGAGTCGGTCATGTAGGTAGAAAGAGGGCCTGTCAATGGTGTAACATCACTTCACTACTTGTTTTTAGGGTATAATCTAAGCCGTCCAACTATGCCTGCGAAGTTGGACGTTCACGATTAAAAGGAACCCTAATTAGGTTCCAGCCGTGCGTCATGCTCACTTTGAGCGTACGTTTTGGAAGGACCAACTGTATTTGGTCTTGACCGTTCGGTCATGCATGAAGGTGAGTCCGAGGTGATCATGGTAGCATGCTCAGGACCCCCTGAATCTATATCTACATCCTCCATCTATGCCTGCGAAGTTATACGGATGAGATCTATTTTTGAGTTTGTTTTCAGCAGGTGAGACTAACATGGGTAGTCTTGCATGCATTCAACGGGGATAATATAACCCGCCGTAAGGTAGCCTACGAGTGTTTACAAGGCTTTAATTAAGGCATTAATGCTGCAAACCTACATAAAATCGGGATGGTTGCTACATGCTCCGCTCTGGGTAGGTTATAATTCTCAGGTATGGTTGCACATGCTCCAATGAATTATCATGGATAGAAATATTCATCACCTGAAGGCTTTATCCTTTGCAGGACGTCAGCTTACAAAAATTGGCTTTTTACAATTTTATCCTTTAAATAGAAATCCACCATCAACAGGTAGGTATAAGCGCCTACACCGTCAGGCCATCTACACACAGGTATGATCGGCCAGTCCAGGATAGTTTCCTAAGTATGGTTTTGGTCAGGGTGAAGAGCAGTGCTTGCGCACCTCCTTCGAAACCCTAATTTCACCAAGTGTCGCAAATGAGTGTCTTAAAGATCATCTCATCCGTCCAACTTCACCAGCTCGGTTATATAGCCCTGGTCAGGAGTTAACTAGTCAGTGCGGAGTCATGGTGATCACTATCCACCACTCTACCACACCATGTGGTCGGTCAAGGAAGGGTTTGCATGCGCAACTTCCAAACCATGCTGGATATACTCAATGCAGTACCTGCATAGTATACACATGATACTTCACAAGTATCAATTTCCTTCCTGGGTTTTGATTTCGGGCTCTTTTATCCTCCTGAACGAGCTTAAAACCTAAATACTCGCGCGTTGGGAGATAGGAAATTCTTTTCCGTATGGAATGGAGGGGCGGACCATCAAAATCCGAGTCCGTACTAGAATTATACAACAATTCTAGTAAGGGGCGCTAATTAGGGTTTCTAGTGCAACAATCAACGGTTGCCCCTCCTCTCAAGATGCAAAATCTCGACCGTCTAAGGTCACCAAGCTAGCAAGTTTCCCGAGCCTGAATTTCCAAGCCACAACAACATGCAACATGTTTTCCAAAAACATTCGAGATATCAATCATGTCACAAACTGGGGGATACATACTGGGTTATTGGTCTGGCAGTTTATAGCGTGCAGCGCACAACGCGCCATCACAAGAACGTGTCAGGAAGTCATGGATGGTTAGTGATGATGGGAGAAGTGGGAAAGCCTGGTCATGTGACACCAACACACTACTCCACTACTCCATCACTCCACTTTCTCCACTTCCCAAGAGATACGAAGGTTAGGCTAAAGGACTTGTATAAATAGGTTCTCCGCCCTATTTTCAACAACAACACAAGTCCAGAAAACAGAAGCAAGTGTTGATACAATCGTATTCAAATACCGGAACTGATAGCTTACATCTTGTAAGCCAGATCAGCTTTCTGATACAAGTCCTCCATAGCCACCACCTTCACATTATCAACACCTTCTTCGCTTCCCTCCCTAAGATCAACCCCATCTCCTTCACTTTGTGACCGAAACAAGTCTGGAACGGCCATTTCTTGGTTTAGGCCGGACTTGCACAGATTGATCTCTCAAATCTACAAGAACTCACCGCGCAGTGCATTTGTTTTAGGTTTAGATTCATTCCTCATCCACACCCCAAATTACCAAAATTATCAGGAATAGTTTTCACCCATAAACAGCTGTCAATTGATCTTTTTCCCCTTTACGATCCAAATGGACATTTTCTCCTTCCTTTTGCTCATATTGACTTCATCGCACCTGATAAGCTCAAAAGAAAACATAAGATACATATTTTACAAGCGAAATAACAAAGAAAGCATAAATACTAGATAATAATTACAACACCTATCAAACTCCCCCACACTTAGACTTTGCTAGTCCTCGAGCAAATCAAACAAAACAAATTCTAAAACATACATACAACTATGTGTCATCGAGGTTACGGTCACACTTAGCATGTATAACAAGCATTTGAACCCCTAGGTGTCCCTAGTGGACGAGTTATAGTCTCGTGAGGGTTTACTAGAGATATACCCACAAAATATACTTTTCCAACTTACTAGTTCTCTGAAATGATAGCATCCAAAGCGCTAAAAAGACATAGAAATTCTGCACACTAGTCATAAGAAGTTATACATATATATGAACACAATCTCATCCTTAAAAGTTGAGAGAGAAATAACCATCCCTTATCGAAAGAAATTCGGGTTCAGAGTGATCAAAAGTCTCGACTTTGCCTCACAATAAAGGGTTTTATGAAGTTGTTTTCAGTAATATATAGCTTTTTATGGGTCACACATGTGTCCAGGTAGGAATGAAGAGAGAATCCTGCTACATGTTGAATGGTAGGAAGGAAACATCCCTCTGAATCGTTTTAAAAACCCACATCATAAACTTCAGGTAGGAATGAAGAGAGAATCCTAAGAAAGGAAATCAACCACTTTAAATTTTGTTAGTAAGGATTCTCTCTTATTATTTTGTGAACAAGGCAACACTTCTCTTATTGAATGGTAGGAAGGCAACACTTCCTTCCATGGTGTAAGCACTTTACCGCTTGATTCTCCACAACTTGTATGTCTCGATATCATAAACTTCTTGAACTCTCATCTTGATAATCTTCGCTCTTGTACATAAGTCTTCAACTTGTAAAATTTTTGCTCCTTGTCATGTTGCTTTACTTAAATCTAAAATCTGCTCATTTATGTATTGTTGCTTGTAAACCTTGAACCTCTTCAACTTTATTTAGAATTTGTGATGCTCCTCTTGTTGATGATGATGGTGTTTCTATGGACCTGTTGGTGTAGAGAGAGATAAAGTGGATGGTGCTAACTTCGAACAAGATCATAAGTGGTATGTAAGTTAGCAATTCGATGCCACCATCATGATTGATAAAATAGCACTCAAGAGATCAAAGTAGTATTTCTATTGGTGGGAGGTTGGGTAGCTCACCATTCTACCTGGAATTAACATACGTTGACACACACTCTAAAAGGACATATTTTTGAAGGTCGGTGCCTCACATGATGTAACAATAGGTAGTCTACACTATAGGGGATCACAACTCTAATACCAAATTTAGTCTGCACCTTATTTGCCACTGGCATGGTTAAATCCAACTTTAACACTCATATAAGTAAGAAACCCGATCACGTTCTCTGGCATCTTTAAGTTCAGTCATTCTTGTGAGAATTTTGATGTAATCATAGCGACATGTATACAATGTGACTCTAAACTAACTACAAGTTGGAGTTTTCATGCACGAATTCACGCAAAAGTTGAAAATTTATGAAAAATTTACAATGCAAATGCTTAACCACTTCCCCACACTTAAACTTTATATTGTCCTCAATGTAAATTGAATCGTCCAAAGAAATTCAAGGTGGAAAATCTTATAATGATATGCGACAAGAAAAAGTAAATACAAGACAAGAAAAAAAAAAACTAAAAACAAGACAAGAAACAAAAATAAAAATAAGACAAGAAATACTCATCCTATGGGTTGCCTCCCATGTAGTGCTTGGTTTAAAGTCTTCAGCTCGGATATCTCCTTGCTTTCTACGACTCCTCCAGAGGGAGTAATTCCACAAGGTTAGCTCCTTCCACAACTTCCGAAGAGAATTTCTCATAATATGGTTTCAACCGGTGCCCATTTACTTTAAGTTCATTTCCTGTAGCTAAAATATGAATTTCCATTGCACCATGAGAAAACACATTAGTCACAATAAAAGGTCCAATCCAACGTGACCTTAATTTACCCAGAAATAATTGCAAACGAGAATTAAACAAAAGCACTTTCTGCCCAATGTAAAATTATTTCTTTGTAATCATATTATCATGAAATGCCTTCGTCTTTTCCTTGTAAATCCGTGAGCTTTCAAATGCATCATTGCGAATATTTTCTAGCTCTTGGAGTTGCAACTTCCTTTACTTTCCAGTACCATCCAACTCCATATTGCATTGCTTAATAGCCCAAAATGCCTTATGATCAATTTCCATGGGTAAGTGACAAGGTTTACCATACACAAGCCTAAAGGGAGACATCCCGATAGGTGTCTTGTATGTGGTTCTATACGCCCACAAAGAATCATTGAGTCTCGAACTCCAATCCTTACTTGTAGGATTCACCGTCTTCTCAAGAATGGATTTCACCTCCCGGTTGAAAACCTCGGCTTGTCCATTTTTTTTTGGATGGTAAGGTGTTAAAATTCTATGCGACACATTGTACTTCCTTAACAAGCTTTGCAAGGACCTATTTTTGAAGTGTGAACCTCCGTCGCTAATTATATCCCTTGGAATTCCAAACCTTGCAAATATATTTGCTTGCACAAAATCTGAAACAACTTTAGAATCATTAGTTGGGGTGGCCTTAGCTTATACCCATTTCGAGACATAATCAACAACAAGCAAGATATAATAATTCCCACTAGAATTGACAAAAAGGCCCATAAAATCAATTCCCTATACATCAAAAACCTTAAAAAATTGAATAATAGTTTGTCGCATTTGATTTCGAGCACCTAGATTTCCTGTTCTTTGGCATCTATCACATGTGGTAAAAAATGCATGTGCATCCTTAAACAAAGTTGGCTAATAAAAACCACATTCTAGTACCTTGAGAGCGGTTCTCTTGCTCCCAAAGTGTCATCCACAAGCGTAAGAGTGGCAAAAAGACAAGATAGAATTAAATTCTGATTCGGGAACGCACCTTCGTATTACTTGGTCACTACAATGTTTCCATAAGTATGGATCATCCCATATGTATTGGTTTCCTAAATTCTTAAGTTTTTCCCTCTCAGCACGAGACAAGTTCTTTGGGGTTTGTTTAGAAACTAAGTAATTAACAATATTAGCGTATCATGGTTCTCCAAAGGCAATTGAGAATAGTTGCTCATCCGGGAAACTTTCACGCAACGAGATAGTTTCCTTGTCCATAGCAAGACGGCTCAAGTGATCTGCAACGGTGTTCTCAATTCCATTCTTGTCTTTGATCTCTATATCAAATTCTTGCGAGAATAAAATCCATCGTATGAGCCTTGGTTTCGCCTCTTTCTTCATAAGCAAGTACCTAAGCACTGCATGATCAGAAAAGACAACAACTTTTATACCAATTAGATAAGAGCAAAACTTTTCCAAAGCAAAAATAATAGCTAACAACTCCTTTTCAGTGGTTGTGTAGTTTTGTTGGGCTTCATTGAGTGTCTTAGAAGCATAATAAATGGCATGAGGTATCTTCCCCACATGCTGCCCAAGCACCGCACCAACTGCATAATCACTTGCATCACACATGAGCTCAAAAGGCTTGCTTTAATCCGGTGGTTTAATGATAGGGGTTGAAATCAAAAGTTCTTTCAAACGATTGAATGCCGCCACACACTTTTCATCAAAGTTAAAAACCATATCTTTTTGCAATAAGTTGCAAAGTAGTGATGCTATCTTGGAAAAGTCCTTGATGAATGTTTGATAAAAACCTGCATGACCAAGAAAAGAACGTATCTCCCTCACCGTAGTGGGAGGGGTTAGAGCACGAATAAGGTCCATCTTAGATTTATCAACTTCCAAGCCTTTAGAAGATATTATATGGCCTAAAACTATGCCATGAGTTACCATGAAATGGAACTTCTCTGAATTCAGCACAAGGTTTGTTTCAGCACATCGTTCAAGGATTAATGACAAATTGTTCAAGCAAAGGTCAAATGAATCACCGAAGACACTAATGTCGTCCATGAACACTCCGATTATGTTTTCAACATATTCTGAAAAGATACTTACCATACACCATTGGAAGGTAGATAGAGCATTTCATAAGCCAAATGGCATCCTTCTATAAGAAAAAGTACCGAAAGGAAAAGTTAAAGTAGTTTTCTCTTGATCCTCCGGTGCTATCACAATCTGATTGTAACCTAAATATCCATCAAAGAAACAATAGTAAGAGTGTCCAGCTAAACGTTCAAGCATTTGATCAATAAATGGTAAAGGAAAGTGATATTTTCTAGTGGTGGCATTTAATTTCCTGTAATCAATACAAACCCTCTAACCAGTTTGCACACGAGTTGGGACAAGTTCGTTCTTATCATTCTCCACCACCGTCACATCTGATTTCTTTGGTACCACTTGTACCGGGATTACCCACTTGCTGTCGGATATGGGGTAGATAACACCCACGTCCAAAAGCTTGAGTATCTCCATTTTCACAACTTCCATCATGGGAGGGTTCAAACGACGTTGCGCTTCCCTTGTAGTCTTTGCATTGTCTTCCAAACGGATCTTCTGCATACAAATGGTAGGGCTTATACCCTTGATATCGATAATTATCCATCCTATGGATGTATTGTACTTCCTTAGCACCCTTAGAAGTTTTTGTTCCTGTAATTCACTAAGCTCGTTAGAAACAATCACGTGTAACTCTTCCTTGTTACCCAAGTACAAGTATTTTAAGTGACTTGGAAGAGGTTTCAATTCTAACTTTGGAGATTTAACAATAGATGGCACAAGTTTTTCATCATTGCAGGGTAAAGAAGCATATGAAATATTCTTAAGTGCATATTTTTTCGGTAATGAGTCAAGAGAACCAATGGTTTCCTTAATCTCATCACCGTACTCCAAACCATCATTAATATGTATAGTGAGCATGGTTTCCAAAGTATCAGCGCCATTCAACTCAAACATTTGTTATGCCAATGTGTCCATCACATTAATAGAGAAACAAGAGTGGACATCACTAGGATATCTCATCCTCTCGAAAATGTTAAAACGTATTATTTCTCCATCAAACTCCATAGTCAGCGTTCCCTTGTCAATATCAATAATGGTTTTTTCCGTTTTCATGAAGGGACGCCCAAGTAGCAATGGAAGAGATGAGTCTAGTGAACCTTCATCCATCTCTAAGACACAAAAATCTGCTGGAAATACTAGTTGATTAACCTGCACAAGAACATCCTCAACACTACCCATTGGGTAGACATTAGAGCGATCAGCTAATTGCAACACAATTCCAGACTTTTTATGTAGTTGCATGAAATCCTACAATACATCCCTCACAAGAATTCATAACAATCAACACATTTCTTAAGATCAATAACGTCACTTTTTATTAATTGAATCTAGAAATTTTACAAAAAAGAAATCAAATCGAAATTACAACACTGTTTTGGACTTTCTCTTTCCTCAACACTCCAAAAATTATCTCCCTCCCACCTTATGCCTATTCATCTCTTTATATAGGGTATTTCATAGTAGATGACAGCTAAGTTGACCTTTATTTTCGGATCTGACTTGCGATATTTCGCAAGTTTACAAATGTTAATTTCGCAAACATCCTAAATTTCGCAAGATCATCACACTTTTATCATGTTTACGCCGTCGTCATCTGTTACGTCATTCCTGTAGTTAATCTGCGATGGCTTCGCAGTGTACTTTTGATGGTAATTTCGCAAGGTCACTATTGCGGCGATATTCTGATCCTACATCTTGCCTCTTCTCGTGTCTTCTCTGCGAAGGGGAGAATGTCATGAGAATTTGTACTTAAGAATGCCGCAGCTGTTCATCTTCCTATGTATTTCTGTATTGACATGGTTCAGTATTTTCCACAAAATTTGCTACACGTATCTCTTCTTCCATCCATTTTTGACACGTCTCTTTCAACCATTGCTTCTCAGCCGTTCACGTCTACTCTTCGCATTAAATGTGTTTATCTTCTCAAGAATTCTCTTCCCTATATATGTTCTTCTCATTCTTCTCTTCTCTTCTTTTTTACTTCTTTCTCAACTTCTCTGCAACTTTACTGTTCTTCCATAAATTCCGTATCTGCTGCTGTAACTTTTCTTGTTTCTTTCTTTTTCAAGCTTTAACTTCTCCTTCATTCCCATACTTAAAATGCCTCTAAGTGGTCATAAAGCTAAGATTTCTCTTGGGTAAATTCAGAGAGTTCTCACAGAGAAATGTTTCACATTATCCATTATTCCTCATCAAGAAGCTACTTCCATTCTTTCCGCTAAATTATTTTCTGATTATCACTGTGATGATAAAGAAATCATAGTTTCGCTAGGTCAGATCCTCGCTGGCCTTCCTATCCCTCTTTATGATCCTAACCTTCCTTTATTCTATGAAATACTCTCCCACACGAAGTTATCGCGGGAAATATATCAATTAATTGGGGATTGCATTCGCTTAATGCTTGAATTCGCCAACCGTGGTGCTGGAAAAGGGTCTCTTTATTCAAATGATGTTAGGGATCCTGAATTTAAGGAATTGGAAATTCTTCCCGAAAAATACACCGCAAAAAGCTTCTTTGATAATTATGAACTAATACCTATGAAAAACGTCAAAACTCGCCGGGGTATTCGCTTGAAGAGTAAGGAAAATGTCGATGACGATAAAAAGCTTATGCATGACATTGATTGGCATTCTAGCAAGAATAAAAGTCCTCGCCAATCCAAAGATGAAAAGTGGTGCGTATTTCCACTGATTCTGAGGGGCCCTTATGTTTCTGGTTCAAACGTGCTTCATGAGAATCTCACTACTTACCAACCTTGGGTATTTAATTGTCCTGAGAAAGAGAAAGAGGTATGTTTCTTTCATTCAGTATATTATCTTCATTCCTCTTTATACTTATTAACTTTGAGAAAACTTCAGATTAACAAGTTAAGAAGAAGCTACAAGAGAACTAGTAAGGAAAGCACCCTAGAAGAACTTCTCTCGATCACGGATGAAGTAAGAAATACTTTCCTTTACCATTTTTAACAATATTTTTGCCTATGTTTCTTATCTTCATTCGTGTGCGTAGATTGGCGTTGTAGTTGCGAAAGAAGAAGGGTCTAATGCTGTGAAGACCAAAGGCAAGGGTAAAAATGTTCTTTGCAAGGAAAAATCTATTGTCCCATCTTCAAAGAAAAGAAAAGTTCGCTCTCCCTCTCCCTCAAGTTCCCACTCTGATGAGAGTACAAATGATGATATTGTATTCGCAAAGGAATGTGCCTCTTCTGAGTCTTCAATGGCACAATTGTCTAGCATCTTTTCTGATTACATTCAAGGGATTGGTAATGACAATCTCACCAATACATGCAAAGCTCTTGCGAATATCTGTGACTCCACTCTATTGGATGGTGATAGTTCTCTTCGCGGAGTTTCTGGAGCAGTGACTCCTGATTTTCTGAACTCACTTGGTATTTTGGTATGCTTTCATTTCTTTGTTTCTTCTTCATACTTATAATTCAAAATTATATCTATCTTGATAATTTTTTCTTTCTTTCACAGACTGGAAGAGCTTCTTTCGATGTTGCCTCAGATTTGGAAAAAAGACGTGGGGCTCTTGAAAAGAAGAATCTTTTACTTCGCCAGAGAAACGAAGAACTGGAGGCTAAAACTGCTAATCTTCACGAAAAGAATAAGCAATTTGATTCTGAAAATTCCACTCAGAAGAATAAAATATCTAGTCTTCAAGATGCCAATAAGCAACTCTATGTATGGTATAGAGCTTTTCTTCCTTTTCTTCATTTCGTTTTCTCATTATCTTTCCTTATATGATTTACCATTTTTGCAGACGTTTATGGTCTTTCTGATGAAGCTAGCATTCTTTGTTATTTTCCCGAACCCTTAGATAATGATACCCTGCTTGACTATTTAATAATTCTTTAAATAGTTTTTCAAACGACAAGATTAAGTCCCTTTCCGTAGATGAACTCAGATCCAAACTTCGCCTGTTAGAGATTTACCATAGATCCAGCTTGGGCATAGCTAATAAATTTAAGCGTTTCTATCTTAACTCTAAAGAGGAAATTAATAGTTTAAGGACCAAGAATAGTAGTCGCATAGATGAAAAAGATCGTATTGCTCTCCAAGGTGCTCAAACTTTAGCGAAATTCCATAAAACTCTTCTTGAGATTCAAATTGAACGAGATGAAGCTATTTGCAAAAACGTTATACTTAGCGAAAGAGAGAGCCAAGTTCGCTCATGTATTCTAATACATAATGATGATGAATTCGCTTGGGCTATGAAAGTTCTAGATAACGCCAGAAATAATTTAGGTGTAAATGTTAGTCTCCAAGAAGAGAAAACGGCCTTGATTAGGGATATGATCTCTGACAAAGAAGGTTGTTAACTATTCTTCCTTGTTAATTATTTGTCTCTCATAAATTTCCACCAAGTCACTGATTGCTGTTGTATGTTTGTAGGGGCTGAGGAAAGGTTTCGCAAAAGAATTGAAGAACTTGAAACTGAGAAAGCGAAACTCGCAAAGGATCTTGCTTCTCGCAATGATAAATGTTCTAAGCTGAAGAGCCAGTTGAAAATTACTGTTGCGAACTTTAAAAATGATGCTACTCTTTTTCGCAACCAGATTATTAAAATAGTTTGTGATGACAATAGCATTCTGCATTCCACATATCCTTGTCTTCTAGATGAAGTCCCAAAGAACACTCCTGATTTGGTCATCTCTGATAGTGATACTAGCGAAGAAGAAGAATCTTATGAAGATGTAGAAGAAGAAGAGTCTGACGCTAGTGAGGAAGGAGAATAGTCTGATGAGGATGATGAAGAATCAAGCAAGAAATAATTTTTTCTTCCTTCTTTGATTTTTTGTAATATCTGTATATTTGTCCTTTAATCTTCTATTTTTGTAATCTATTACTGCGAATTTCTTCAGTTTCCGATACAAGTTCTTATTTCTTTTTGTTTCTACCTGCACGTGTTAGAGAACACAATTCTTTCTTTTGCAATATGGGTTAATCAATATACAAGTATTAATCTTTTATCTTATGCGTAAATCTATCATATGGAGACAAATAACATTTTCTCGTTCTATGCATTCCCATACTTGCCTCTGTTATTTGTATTCAAATGAGAGATTAAGCAAGTTACCTTTGTACAATAAGATTGTTGCGAGATCTTTTAGTATATGCAATCCCAAATCCCGCATTTACTCGCAATCACATATTTTAGGATTGCAATCTTTCTTGTATTCTGATGTGGTCTTATTTTTCCTTCCTAAGTAAAGGTCTTATTTTGCGACCTCTTGTTTTTACGACAAAATCTCCTTAACCTTTTTCTCTTATGATTTTTGTTGCGACAATATGACAAGCCTAAATATTCTTGCGAAAATAAAGTCCCATGACATTTCCGTCTTGCGACGAAATCGCAGGGCGTCCTTACTCTTTCATGTACTGACCCATTGATCTCCTCTTATCTTTCACTTTTGTATTATTGCCTCTTTAGGATTGTTGCACAAATATGAAAAGCCTAAATATTCTTGCGAAAATAAAGACTCATGACATTTGCATCTTAAGACAATTATCATCTCCCTAATGTATGGTGCCGCCCTTATCTACCCCCTGGTTGCTGATGCGTGTCGTAAGTGCAACAAATTATTCAAAATATTTCCCACTAATTAAATAATAATATAGCGGTAGTAAGAGATCGTTCCCATGGAGAGATGTGTAATTGATGTGTTATTTAGTTTAGCAAAAATAATAAAAGATAAAGGGGATTGTTTGATTAAAGTAAAATAAAAAGAAAACAATAAGATGAAAAGATGATTATGAGTCATTCATCGTTACCAAACGTTGACTTGCACAATATACCCATTTACCTTTCGTAAGAATCATGTATCACCAACCGTAGAATAGCAACTAGCTCAGTGCAATCCCAAAAACTCCTTATATCACGGATACGGAAGCACTCCAATATCATATTCTATCCAACCGAACCACCAAGTAGTAGATCACTCAAGGTGTAATCCAACTGAATGCTTTAGGCTTTGTGAATTAGGTTGATCCCAGTAATTAAACTCTTAGCTCAAGGTTCAATTGCTGATGTTTTCTTCACTTGCAACTACTCCACAGAATCCCTTTGTAAGGTCTCGCGATTTCTACTTGTGTAGAGAGTTGTTTGACTATTACATTTATCACCCAACTTCTACTAGAATTAGTATGATCAAAATATTAATCCAATTGTACACTTGGACAATCTAGTAATCAATCATAAACCCAAAATATAGAAAAGACAATCGATAATATGATAAAAACTTCGAATAAACATAATAATTAAGCTTCATGCCCGGAACATAGAATATTTTATGAACAACAAAAGTGTATTATGAGATGTGTAGATATATTATATTAGGTCAAGAAGTGTTTCTTATATAGTCTCCAAAGGGTAAATTTATTAAATGCCCCTATTATAGAGGCCCAACACAAATACCCTTATACAACAATATAAATACCCTTATCATTTAAATACCTTATCCACTAAAATATAGATTACCTTAATACCCTCATTTAAAATATTATTTTCCATTTAAAAATCTTATCCATTAAAAAATAAATTTTTCTATTATTTCATTTCACCACCACCACCACTCCGCCGCCGCCGCCACCACCACTCCGCCACTCCGCCGCCACCACCACCACTGTTGTTGCCGCCACCACCGCCGCCGCCGCCTCCATTAATATTAGGCGTCAACAACTGAAAAAATTTGTTGACCCAAAAAATCAAAAGTTCAAAAATATTTGTCAAATTTGGTTGTTGATACCATTTTTCTATTGTTGATACACAAACCTTGGTTGTTGATACCATTATTCTATTGTTGATACACAAACCTTGGTTGTTGATACCATTATTCTATTGTTGATACACAAACCTTGGTTGTTGATACCATTATTCTATTGTTGATACACAAATATTGGTTGTTGATACCATTTTTCTATTGTTGATACAGATACACTGGTTGTTGACTCCCTAAACTAAGGTCGATTTCTATTGTTGATACACAAACATTTGTTGTTAACTCCTAATACTAAGGTCGATTTCTATTGTTGATATACAAATATTGGTTGTTGATACCATTTTTCTATTGTTGATACACAAACCTTGGTTGTTGATACCATTTTTCTATTGTTGATACACAAACCTTGGTTGTTGACTCCCTAAACTAAGGTCAATTTCTATTGTTGATACACAAACACTGGTTGTTGATTCCATTTTTCCATTATTGATACTCTAACATTGGTTGTTGATACCATTTTTCTATTATTGATACACAAACCTTGGTTGTTGATACCATTTTTCTATTGTTGATACACAAACATTTGTTGTTGACTCCTAACACTAAGATCAAATTCTATTGTTGATACACAAATATTGGTTGTTTGATACCATTTTTCTATTGTTGATACAAAGACATTGGTTGTTGACTCCCTAAACTAAGGTCAATTTCTATTGTTGATACACAAATATTTGTTGTTGATCCCTAAACTAAGGTCAATTTCCATTGTTGATACACAGATATACTAAAAGTAGTGAACCTAACGTGAATCGAACACGCATCTTCTGACTAGAGTCAGTTGTGATACCATTACACCTTAGGTTCATCTATTAGTATACAAGTAAACAGGAGTGGAGGAGTGGACTCACTATTATAGCTTCAAGAAGGAGTGGACTCACTATCACAACTAGTTAATTACTACGTCACCACCACCAGTAGCACTAACCTATGATTTCACGGCTGTGAGTCCAGTATTCCTTCACCAGTTGCCCAAACAACGATCCTTCTTCCGCGATCAACTTCTTTGGTTCATCGTACTCCACAATTTTCCCTATAGAACAATAAAAAAACAGTACTGTTGATCAGTTTTAAGCACATAACAAATCTGATTCCATAATTAGTGTTATCTCATTGCCATACATGAACGGAATCGATAGGATTTTCCGGAAGAGGGTAATCCCATTTGATGCTAATGGTATCCATTGAAAAGAAAATTCACTTGACAAGAGTGTATAAAACCCACCATCACTTATACCAAGCACCATTGTACTGTCCATAACAATAGGTATCATGTGAGCCACGGTGATAACAGTACATTTTTCGAATTCCATCCTTATGGTTTTCTGGAGAATGTAATCTGTTTCACTGTCGATTGAAGCAGTAGCTTCATCAAGCACCAATATCTGGCTCCTCCTCAGTAGAGCTTTCCCCAGACAGAACAATTGCCGTTATCCCATGCTCCAGTTTACACCATCTTGTTAAACTATAAAACTTCTCAACAATCATAAACTGAATACAAGAAAAACCGAAAAATTGAAAGAAAACTAAAGCAAAGAAATGAAAGAAAACTAAAGCAAAGAAATTGAAAGAAAACTAAAGCAAAGAAATGAAAGAGAGTGATATTTTGCTAGCTAAGCTTCACTGTATACCTGAACTATCTAAACCCTTTTCTTTCTCTTACACTAATCCATAGACATCAATTCAAGGGTATCGAAATTGAAATCGGAATTTGTATCAGTTTTGTTGTATATAGATACTAACCTACACGTTTAAGCAAAACAAGAGGAAGCATAACAAAAATGACAGTGAATAGAATTGCAAGTGAATAGAAGCATAACAAAAATGATACTTTCAAATTCTTAATAGCTGCACTGGTGACTCAGTTCTCATCCATTTCAAAGAGGAAGCATACATACAAAATGAATAAACTAACAAATAATATTATGATAACAAGTGACTCCAATGAATATCATAAGATGGCTAGACGACATGTAGTCACTCACATGTTGGGATCCGGTGCTCAGAGACGACATCGTGCACACAGAGACATCATGATAGATAATGTAGTGCATCGGTTACATTCCCTTGCAAAGGAAAATCCTATGGACCAACCTGTAAACTTCAGACGAATACTCCAAACTGAAATCTTTGGTCTAGTCGTAATTTAATAGTCGTAGCGTTGAAAAAAGTTAGCTACTTTTCTTTTTAAATTCAGTGTATCTAAATTTAATAGTCGTAACGTGATCCCTGAATGCATTGATTCATTACTTCCACTTCCACACAGAACATCCCCTGCATTCAAATTCGTTCTGAAAATCAAATTAAACCCAAAATAAAATGAAACCCAAAATTGAAATATTGATTGATAAAGTTAGAATTAGATTGATTACCGATAGTGATGAGAACTAATTAGATTGATTACCGATAATACTTATCGTCTCGATGCAGACAATTAAGATCCAACATAGTTATCATCGATTTAGGTTCTTAAATCCAAATCCAATTCATATCGAGATGAATTCAATAATTTTGATGCTCAATATTAGGTTTTAGGATTTATTTTATGGTTGATTCATCACTGGATTTAAGTTTTGAAGTTGAAAATCGATCTAAATCGATTATTTAGGAGGTGGTGGTGCCGCTGGTAGTGGAGGTGGTACTGGAACTGGTGGTGGGATTAGTGATGGTGGTGCTGGAGCGGAGGTTGCGGCGGTGAAGATGGTGGTGGTGGGAGCAATGAAAAACAAGAAGAAGAGGATACGAAGAATAAGACGAGGAAGAAGATCTGTTTTGTTTTGATGATGGATAGAAGGGTAAATTTGGAATAGTTAAAAACCTTAATGGACCCCTGATGGGCTTAGGAATGGAGAGGGGTATTTTTATTGTAGGATAAGGGTAGTTTTGAAGACCCATCAAAAGGGAGGGTATTTATATAATTCCCACGTCTCCAAATTATAAAAGTGCCCATGTCGAATCCCGAGCGAAGTAGGTTGCCAAATTCTAGCCAAACTCCAAATTAGGTCACGTCCAAAGGGTTGGACGTGTACAAAAATTTCTGAAAATAGCTCAAGTGGTCATGCTTAACTGGGAAAGCCCATCCCATATATATTCTTGGCTTGTCAATTCCATGGAAATGACAGCCTAAATTCTTCTTCTCTTCTACGGCTCAGACTTTCAAGCCGCAAGTTCTCCTGGAACTTTTCCTCTCTTTTTTCCTTACTTTTACGGCTAAAACTTCTAGCCGTAACAATTCCTGAACTTTACTTTCCTGCATCTCCCTATTTTCCTTCTCCCAAACCACGGAACTAGGGCTGCACAACATGTAGGGTGGGTAGGATATGGCCTATTTCGCCACCCTACCCGCTGGATGGCGGGTAAGAAAAAATTTACCCGCTACCCTACCCGCCATTAAGCGGGTAGGATCCTACCCGACCCATTAAATGGAAGGTCGGGTAGGGTGGGTGGCGGGTATAACCGTTTTTTTTTAAAGCCAATTTTCATTTTCTTAGTACTACAGTAGCTACACTGTTTAAATCGATCAAAATACAAACTCAATTCAAAGAGAAGGCCATGAAATTCCCTGTACTGCTAACATTAACTCTAATATTGCTACCACTGTTAGCTTCAAAAACTAAGTAATAGAACATCCCCATCTCTGCTAGTTTCTTGGGATTTATATATACAGATAGAGGCTAGTAGACAAAGAAGAACACCAGGAACCTTGAGGTTAAGCAAACAACTAGTCTTTGATGCAACCTTCTTGTTCAATCATCATCTACTATGGATGATGAATAAGCACTAAGATCACCAAACAACTAGTCTTTCATGCAACCTTGTTCTTCAATCATCATCTACTATGATGGAATAAGTACTAAGATCACTAAACAATTCTGCAACAAGAGAAATGAGCAATAGTTGTTAAGAGACTTTTTCAAATGAAAAAATAGAAGATAGAATATACAAAAATGAAGCACAGTATGGAGAGAAACTATATTGCTTTAGAAGAATTAAAAATGACTCTGGTGCAAGTCAGGCCATGTAAAAGGGTGAGAGGGGACTTGCACAAATGTGGACAAAGATTCATTTCAACAATGGGGATCAGTAACTACTTCACGAATATCTCTTCATTATCCCCCCTATTGAATCCAATTTGTTACAAAAGAAATAGAGAACTTTGAATGGTACTTAATGATACGTCGCATTTCAATGTGAAACACAAATATAATAGAAATAAAAATAACTTAGCTGAGGATCACCAACTCAGTAAGTTAGAGGAGAAGAAAACATTTACCCATTGGTCTTAAATGAACTCACTCACCTGAACTGACGATAATGTAAATCAACGATTTTCATTAATACTACTACTGCTGTGAGCAGAAGCTAAAGCTAATTCTGAGTAGGAAAAAAAGCATTCTCCATCTATCTATTTTCTTCAGTATAGTCCATAGACTCTCTAGACAGTAGGTTAGTGGGATTCCACTACACCATATGGCCCATTTTGAGACATATTGATTTTTGGGTTTGAGACACATATATATGTCTTTAGTGCTTCCACTCATATAAGAGTCTCAAATAAAAAATATGAGTAGCTTTAATTCTGATTTTTCAACTACTCTTATAAGTGTCTTAAAATGTGTCTCTACAAAATTTAATAATTTTAATATATATCTCATTTATTATTTCTTTCCATTATAATTCTATTTTATTTCCCCTCCAAAACTCCAAATTACTTCCCCCAAAATTCCCACCCTTTCCAATTTTCTAAATCTCTCAAATTATTTTCCCTCTTAAATTTCCCCCCAACATTGTTTCCCCTCAAATTTCCCCTCCAAATCTTTGTCTCACACCAAATAATTTGAACCATGATTTACATTTATTCCCACCATTTTTTTTAGTTCCCACTTTATTTTGGGTTGTTTTGAAATTTAGACAATATTTAATATTAAATAAAAATCTGGTCCTTAAAGCAAACTCTCCAAATCTTTCTCTCAAACTCAACTCTTCTCCGCTCATGCTTCAAAAAAAAAAAAAAAAACTCTTCTCGAACTTCGCTTTCCCTTTCCTTCCTTATCCTTCTCACCCCGATAGAAACAAGAAAGAAACCATTTATTTCTTCTCTCTTCTCCTTCATCTCACAAAGTTCAGTACCCTAGAACCCGATTTCTCAGAGATGAATCCCAACTTTCCTCAAATCTATACCAGATTATGTCTTTGAATCTTTCCATAAATCAATACCAGAATAAAGCAGAGATTTTAAGTAACCTAAATCAGATCTATTTTGCGTCAAAAAAACCTAAATCGAGCACAAATTAAACGTAATCTTATTACAAGACCCATTTCACAGATTTGAGTAACCTAAGCTCAGGTATAAAAACCCATTTCATATGCTTTGGTTGTGATTTCTTAAACCCTAGAAATGGATTTTAACTCTTTATTTTCAATTTGCAGAAGAAGATTCAGTAGAAGATTCAAGTGAGAAGTATAAATGATGGAAGGGAAATCATCAGGAGCTGATATAGTTCATAGTATTAGTCTACAACAATGTCTCCAGAACCAGAGGATGAAATCATGAACGAGAAGAACCCACCTCCTTTAGATGAAAACGATATTGCCCTTCTAAAGACCTATGTGAGTTAGATTTTTTTTGTTTTTTTGAAAACTCGATCTAGGGTTCATTTTTTGATATTTTCTAGTAATTGTTTTTGTTAATCTTTTCTGGGTTTGACTGTTTTGTGATAATTGTGTACTGATCTCTGAGTTTGATTAGTATTTTTAAGTTGATTTTAACTTTTTTAGGGTTTAATTTTGGGGTTCAATTGTTTGAATGTGATTTGCAGGGATTGGGTCCTTACTCAAACAGTATTAAAAAGACTGAGAAGGAGATTAAAGAGATGGCCAAGAAGGTCAATGATTTATGTGGTATGCCCTTCTTCTTTTTTCACTGTTTTGACCTAATAATTCATAAATTAGTTGGAATAATTTGTTGTTTGCTATGCCGTAAAACCTATTTGAGAGTGTGATTGATGAAGTTATGTAATGAATTATAGGGATTAAGGAGTCTGACACTGGGTTAGCAGCCCCGAGTCAGTGGGATCTTGTTTCTGATAAGAAAATGATGCAGGAAGAGCAACCTCTTCAGGTTTCCAGCTTTTTTGTTATTGTTGTTGTTTCGATCTGATTTAGTTATGACTATGTGTAATTTCAGGGTCATAAATGGTAGTGAAGAACATAAGTGTCTGGTATCCAGCTATGTGTATAATTGCAAAAGTGATACTTGCACTGGGGATGTCTAATTTTACCTTCACTGAGGTAGTAATACTGGTAAGGCGTTTTTTCCCAGTTGAGAAAATTATTGCTGGTAAATTGTTTGATCTAATGCTTCACTGATCGTGGGTAGATTTTAATGTTTTCGTTTTGTTTTTGATGGATGATAACAGCTGGTCAGTTGGAGAAAATGAAAGTGGAATAGTGTAAAGTTTATTTGAGGAAGAAGGGTTCAATTAGATTTTTAAAGTCGTTTCATCTTCCTGCTAGTTTTGTAATTTGATTACACTGCCTTTTATCACAGCATCTAGGAGTGCTACTATCCCTCCATCTGTGGTTTTATTGGATGGTTTGGTTTATTAAGCAGTGTAAGAACTTTGTGTGACAGTTTTCTGCTACTTTACCCAACTATGCTTCTTCAACTGCGCAGAGGAGTCTAAAACACTTCAGTCAGGTAATTTTAGTAACTTGAGCTTGTCCAGTATGATTTTCACTGGTTTTCTGAGGGACCCTTGTCAAGTTCTTTGTTGTTGCCTCACTTGATCAAGTATGTTGGGATTGATGTGTGCATATGATGTTACTTCCTCAGTTCTTTTGGGCCAGTTCTGAAATGACATTACTTTCTGTGTGAATAATTTTTCTAACATGTTCTTTTGCAGCCTTACCTTGATCTGGAAACCAGTTATAGCACTGGGAAAATTGCCGAGTTAGAGAGTTGTATGGAAACACATAGGGAGAAGTTTGAATCTGTGAGTTTCCATCTCTTCAAATCCAGAGGCTGACTCAGACATATCTAACTCTGTCTCTTCAAGACATAGCCACCACTGTCCAGCTGAATACGCCAAAGGAGGCTGAGATGCGTGTTCTTCAAATGGTAATATACTATTTCTGTATGTACACAGTTGCAACATGATCTTTAACAGCAATTTTAATGCTAGTTGTTTATATATAAGCGTGTGTATGATTTTCTTAGATTGAAGATGGTGAGATATTTGCAACCATTAACCAGGAGTATGGAATGGTCAGCTTCCTTTAGGATCCATAACAATATAAAAGTTGTGAGATGATTGATAGTATTGATACCTCAATTCGGAGGTATGTCCTGCTTTAAGTTCTTGCAAAGAAAAGTAGTGAACAATAGTTACAATACCGTGTGTTAGGTCATATTGGACTTGAAAAATCATTAGTTAGTACTGGTTGTGCTGATGTGTTTTTGGGACTTAATTTCAGGATTATGTCGTTGTCAAAGAAGCTGAATTACGTGCATGAAGTTATATCATGTGACCCTGCTTACCTAGGAAAGGTATGTACTATGGTTTATTACTCCATCATTTTCTATTTTCATATGAACTGGATGAGAATAAATGATAGATGGTGCTGGGTATTTCAGGCTGAGAGACATCGTAATCAAAAATTTGAAATGGACGACTTTGATAACGTGCCCCAGAGATTCAACATGTGAAAAAAGAAGTACAGTATGCACAGTGTATTTTGAATCCTCAATGATAGATGCCGATGCTAAATTAATTCCATTGGTTTTGTCTAGTGTTTTCATTTTTTAGTGAGCGGGAGAATAGATAGAGATGGAGGACTACATTAGACTTTTGCAAGAAAAGGCGAAAGAGAAGGAACCGAAACGCGATGAAGAGAAGGTATGCATGTCAACATATGCTTTCAGCTCATGTATTAATATCCTCTTCATTTTAAGTGTACTGTTAATTAGATTTTAATATGGGAAATTGGGGAAAACGAGAAAATGGTGAGTGTATGGTCTGTGGTAAAAGAGTATTTATGTCCCTTTTCCAGCCCGACATGTTGGTATACATCATAGTGTAGGAGTAAGACTACTCGACCTTGTAGTTAGATTGTTTTCTTTCTAATCAAAGTTGATTCTATCTTACGACGTTTCCATTTTATGTCTATTATTTCTATCTTGTTTGTAATACGAAAAGGTTTTAAGAAAAGTTAATTGAATGACACAGGTACTGATTGCAAATGGAAATGTAAGTTGAATAGTTGATTTTGGCAAGGAAGTGGTGGAGGACACAGAAGAGAGGAGCTATCCTCAGGGGGCTGTTTCTTTTTCTATTTTGCGTTTGTTTTAATGTGATTGTATTTTTAAATGCAATAGTCTACTAGTGGGTGAGATCGCCACCAGCTTGAAGTATCATTTGAATTATACTCTTAAGTGCAATGGTCTGATTTTGAATGTGCAGGTGCAGGAAATTTTGATTTTTTTTTTTTTTTTTTGAATTTGATTTTTATTTGAGACGCATATAAGCGTTGTTTAAATTTATTTTGCGTCGCTTTAAATAGGCAGAATAAATAAATATGGTTCACTTACTAAACCGTCGTAAACATTTATGAGACACATATAAGCGTCTCAAAATTTAATTAAGAGACGCTTATCAGCGTCTTTAAATCAGTCTCAAAACGTTCCCTACGCCAAAATTGAGACACTTATATGTGTCTCAAAAAATCAAGGAGACACCCATATATGTCTCAAAACCGTCGATTTGGTGTAGTGTTCATTTCATGATACGTAGTGCTACTTGTCATCATCTTGAACAGTAAAGCTTTGAATAAGATGGATGACACACACGATAGAAGAGCACAAGTATTGGTTATTTACGACTTAGACACATACAAATGAAATGATCAATAGCCCTTGAGAAAACAAAATGAAACCGCATATTCAAGAACACCATTTCCTAAATGCCTTAACATTTTAAAACATTTAAATCAAACTCTACTCAATATATTCATTTTCTAGATGTTAAGAAACTAATCAGTAACAATAAGATTAAATTGGGAGCAACACCTGTTTTTGGTCGATAAATCGTTCAAGTTAGGCATCTCTCCTAATATTATGTCTCACCGTACTATACGATGCCTAACAACAGGTCTAATCTCACCTCATGGCTACAAAACTAGGCATCAAATATATGACGGATTCCGATGCAGGATAAGGAAAAGGAAAATATTCACTTACCCTCGCTCTTTATTGGTTTAGCTTTAGCCCTCCACTGGTTGCAATAAGCAGAGATCCATTCGACTTGCCTCACTTACATCACCTAAAATTCATACCAAAATGTGAATACAAAAATACCAGACAACTGAAGAGCAGCAATGCCTTTAAATACATGGGTTTAGAGTCACATAATCAAAATCTCACTGAAATTGTTTGAAATATTGATAATCTAAACATTTAAAAACATGGGTTTTAGCTAGAAATCATGAAGAGACAATTTATCAATCAGTTTACATATGTCCACAGATTTTAAATCCTATTCAATTGCCTTTTGCTCCCATCCTCTAACAGAATAGCATTGAAACTCGTCCTTCATGAGGAACAAACTATATTCCTATGAGAAATTTCATCAATCAGTTAACATGCATGTCAATTTCTCACGATGGCAATCATATTACTCAACGGATTTCAACTAATTTCTTCGAATACAAATGAAATCACCAAGCAATACAACATATAAAAGAAAAACCCATTCAAATTATTAAAAACAAAATGATACTTATGTGATTATCGGCTTACCTAAGATTGGAACAATGTCTTCACCATCATATTTTGGTGAAGGAGGGCCGGAATTAGACTATTATAGTGTAAACGAACGAACCAAGTAAAGGGTTTTAAATGTGACCCTGAAAGATGAACATGAGATTGAGAGAGTAAAGTATACGATTACAAGTTAGTACTTAGAAACCTAGTTCAGTTCAGTTTTTGGGAAGAAAAGGGCTGAGATTTTGTGTTCGATTTAAGGTGAAGAAGAAAGAAGAAAGGGGCTGGGAATCTGGGTCTTTCTCTGATTTTCTGTGTTTGGTTTGATAAAAGGAAAAAGAAAATTTACTTTTTACCCCTGATATGTTTCGAAATGACGAGAAAATAGGCAGGAGAGGAAAACAGTACAAGGACCATTAAGTCATTCAATATATAAGCGGGTAGGCGGGTAGGATAGGTTAATTTCGAGCTTCACCCATCATCCTACCCATTTAATGGCGGATAAAAAATCTCTAACCGCCACCCTACCCGTCAAATAGTGGGTAGGATAGGATATGGGTAAAATAGTGGCGGGTAGGGTAGAAATGGAGATAAGGGTAGGATATGTGCACCCCTACACGGAACTATCAATCGGTCACAGCATCACTTCCATTCTCGGCATATCAGACCCAACTCTCTCTGTTCTCTTATTTCTCGAGCTGATTTACGGCTAAAACTTTCTGGCCGATAACTTCCCTATATCTTTTCTCAAACTCTCATCTTCACTGCCTCATTAACTTCCACCGATCACAGCCTCATTTCATCAATCACCGATGACAGTTTTAACTCCTCTCTGTTTTATCGTGCTTACAGCTTCCCAACCCATCTCCACTAATCACAGTGAACAAACTCATTCCTTGTTTTGCTTTGTAAACTCGAGCTCCATTAATACTCGTTTTCACTGCCATCATCGTTTCATCAATGGTTACGTACAACACTACTGCCAATGGAAATTAATCACAATTCTCTTCCTCACTGTCTTCCTTAGCTTGCTCTCAATCACCACCAACACTGCTCGTGATCCATCTCTGTCTTCACAGCATGAATCCATATAAACCATCATTCTTTGTACCTTCCTTCATCTACTGCCGATCGATAATGACAGAATCTCAACACCATTAGTGTGTTCTCTCGATCTCAACAATACCCACCAAATTCGATCTATCAACCTATCATATACAACCACAGCTCCACAGACTCTAGATTCTCACCATTACAAACTCCTCCATCTTCATCACCAATGATGAGAACCGCCATCTCCACTTCCATTCCCTGACTTCAGTCGCGATTAACAGACGCCATTTATTCTCTTCCATCGTTCCCATCAGTGATAGCAGTCACACCCGAGTATTAACTGACCACTGCCGTTAATGGATATCTTCATCACGACTCATAATTTACTGCCGATGATAGTAGCAGTCTAACCTCCCTTGTCTTAATGATCTCGGTCACTCAACTGCCAACTGAGTTCTTCCATCCTCTCTGCATGTAAATGCCATCAATCATCCGAAATTGCATCAGCTTCCCTGACTCCGTTGAGACTCGAGCATTTCTCACTTCCGTCGTCGCCAATCATCAGAGTTGTAACTCGAGATAAAAGAGATGATGTTCCCTTAGTAAAACTAGCCGGTGCCTTTAATAATCCGCAACAGTCTTGTTTGACTGTCGGTCCTGGATAACCAACAAGCTTAATTTCTCGTTTCGCCCATAACTTTCTCATACGACATCAGAATGAACTCGTTCTTTCGTCGTTGGCTTCACATTTTCACCCTCTTTAAGATGATAGTAAGAAATCCTAGATTTGAACGAGTTCCACTTGGTCTTTGACCTTTCTCCATTTGTAGACTTCACTTTTGTAGCTCTTTTCACTTCTTTTCGGATGATTCACCTAGCGAAACATAAATAAGAGAAAACAAGATAATATACAATAATTTGCAAGAATATATAGCAATTACTAGCATGTATTCGACACTAAATATATGCAAAATATGCACTTAACAAATTCCCCCACACTTGGCTTTTGCTAGTCCTCGAGCAAACTATCTAAATACATCAACTCCATGTCATCGAGGATACGATTGCACTTAGCATGTGCAACATGCCTTTAAACCCCTAGGTGTCCCTAGTGGACGAGTTATAGTCTTGTGAGGGATTACGAGAGATATACCCACAAAACCTACTCCAACTTCAAAGCATTCCAGCTTCCCAAGCATCCAAAGAGCTATGAGGACATACAATTTCTGCATGCTAGTAATAAGAAGTTAGAAATACCAAAGAACATATTCATTCTTTAATCTTGAGTGAGAAATAACCACACCATAATGAGAGAATGCGTATTTGAGAGCGATCAATAAGCATTTCGCCTCGACTTCTGCCTCACTTAAAAGGATTTTATGATAATTGCACTCAATAAGACGGCTTTTTATGGGTCTCACATGTGTGCAGGTAGGAATGAAGAGAGAAATCCTACACACGTTAAATGGTGGGAAGGAAAACTTTCGAATTATTTCTAGAGACTCCACAAAATCGTGGAAAATGAAGATATTTTTATGATGATATCTAAGAAAGGAAATCAACCACTATAGCAAGGATGAGAGTACTTACCACCTTCACATCTGATTGAAATGATGAAAGCACCACTCTCACAACATCCAATAGAAACGTAGTCTTCAGATCGTCTTCTTCATCTTTTTCTTCGTCTTCGGTCTTCAACTGTTGATGATAAACTCTTGAACTTCATACAACTTTGACAATTTGTAACTCTTTTCCTCAATTTCCTTGTTGCTTGAAACTTCTCTATATATTTTTCTTCCTCGTGACCTTATTGAACAAATAACAACCTAAATGCAAATCCCTTTTTTTTTTGTGTATATATATATTTTTTTTAAACAAAAAGATTGCAACTACAAAAATAATAACAAAATTAAAATAACATGGCCTTGAAAGAAGTACTTTACCACTTTGATCTTCACAAATTGTAATGTCTTTGTATCCTAAACTTCAATAATTCTCATCTTTTGATTTTCTTCACTCTTGTAAATAAGTCTTCATACTTTGATATATAATTCCGCTCCTTATGTTGTAAGTCTTCAACATATATGTAAAAATATGCTCATTGTATGTTGCTTTACTTGAATACGAAATATGCTCTTCTTTGTATTGTTGCTTATAAACCTCAAACGTCTTCAACTTTCCTTGTAGATTTTGATGCCGCTCCTTTGTTGATGATGATGGTGTTTCTATGGATCTGTTGTTGGCGAGAAAGAGAGAGAATGGTGCTAACTGCAAATCAAACTACAAGAAGATGGTTTTCGTCTATAGAAGTCACCCTCATGATTGATAAAATTATCACTTAAGAGATCAAAGAGTAGTGCTTCTATTGGTGGGAGGTTGGGTAGATCACCATTCTACCCGGAATTAACGTACGGTGACACACACTCAAAAGAAAGCTCTTTAGTCAGCTACATAGAAAATTCGGCCTGGTGCCTCTGTTGATTTAAAAATAGGTAGTCTCCACTAATGATTGATCAACAAATCTAATAATGCATTTCTCCCTGCTCCTAATTTGCATCACCGGCATGATTAAATTCATTATTTAACACTCCAATTCGTAAGAAATCCGAATGTAGTTCCCTAACACTTCCAAGTTCAGTTATGTCGGTCAGAATCTCTATGTAAACATACCTAGAAGTATGTTAGTGACTCTAAAATCTCTACAAGTTGGAGGTTTTATTCAAATAGATACAAAAAAATTTAAAATTTTGACTCAAAAAGGCTAAAAACTCTATATGCAAAAGACTCCCCCACACTTAAACTTCACATTGTCCTCAATGTGTAAAACCGAAAGTTCTGAATTCTGACGTAACAGCAGATAAAATGCAAAAACTGTGCAAATTGGTAAGGAATTTGGAAAAACTTCATTTCACAAAGGTTGTTCATCTACGTGTTTTCTACAAAGTGTCAAAAGGGAACAGTGTTTCAAAAAACGGTCTGACAGTTATGGTCTATGGACTGAAGTACGCGCAGTCTGAATTTTTCTGACGAAAAGGTATTCGTCCTAATTCTCTTCTAAGATAGATTACAGACTTAATGAAATTATACATGGGGATGCAAATATGATATGAAAACAATAAAAACAAAAAATAAAAGGGTTTAAGATACAAAACCTATGGGTTGCCTCCCATTTAGCGCTTGGTTTAAAGTCGTCAGCCGACTCTTTTGTTATCGTCCATATACCAACAATCTGGTAGTCTGCCCAGAAAAAAAATCTGCAGTTCTAGTAACAACTTCACACAATGATTAGCATAAAATATGAATAATGAAATTGTTATAGCTTGAAAGCTTCCCCCACACTTAGTCCTTTCTACACTCGGAAGTGGATAGAAAACATAAAATAATGGAGCTTCTATAGGCTCCTCTTGTTGAACCTGCATTGTGATAGAATCAAACACATCAAGTGGTGGATAATTAGAAGTAAAATAATCTTTAATAATTTTAGAAGCACAAAAACTCAATCCTAAGTGATGTGAATCAAAATATTTAGAAATATGCAAAGGATTCGACAAACCTTCCACAATCTGTTGTATTACAAGATCCTCATCATTCTTAAAGAATTGCAATAAATTATTTACCTCATTTGTATCGTGGTCCTCTACCAAACTATTTAGCCATTCTTCGTCAGCTTCAACCGTAATCTCAGCATCATTATAATCCTTGGATAGCTCAATTGGGTCTTCCACAAATTCAAGCAATTTGGTTTCATTCTCAATCTCTATCTCTTCAACAACCTCGTCATCGTCATCGGAATTAGAATCATCTCCTAGAAAGTCTAGTTCATTGGTGCAAATCCTAAAATCATTATTTGAGTACGTTACACCATTTATAACAACGGTTATGTCATATCCATTCTCCTCCTTTTGAATAGGCGAGTGATCGTTATAATGATCCGGAGTTGGAATAACATTACCATTATTGCAAGGATTTTCCAAAGGTTGTTCATCTTCAAGATACTCATGAATCACATATCCATTATTGATCATGGGAACGTCGGAATTGATTTGGCTTTGAGGCCAAACTTCTTCCTCGGTTATTCCCTTCTTAATTTGATCAATTTATCTTCTTAGGTTGTCAATAACCGTTTGAAGTTCTTGAAGTGTGTCTTCAGTCTTTTTGTTGTGTTCATCCAACTGTTGGTTTTCCCGATCTAAACTATTCATAAATTGGTGCATTAGATCTTCGAGAGTAGAGGAACTATCTTTAGGAGCATAACTTTCCATAGTCTGGTCACGTTCATCCATCATTTGAATGTGCTGGCCCAACTTTTGATTTTACCGATCCATATTATCCATAAATCAGTGCATTAGATCTGTAAGACTAGAAGAATCATGATTAGAAGCATAAATATCCCCCCATCCTTGTGGTTTTTCACTTACATACCCGTCATAAGGTTGTTGATATGCATGAGAATAGCCATAAGGTTCCGTAGGATATTAATCATAGCCAACAGATTGGTTTTGATTATACCATGGAATGGAATGGTTAGTAGTTGTCATAATATTTAGTTTGAAAACCAAATTGATTACCACTATAACATGATGATTGGTCTTGTGCTCCGTACATGTTATGTCCGTAAGGAAACATGATGACTCACAAGAAAAAAAGAAAAAAATCTAAAAACAAAAATAAAAACAAGCTAAACAAATAACAAATCAATTAACAATCGCTCCCCGGTAACGACGCCAAAATTTGATGCGTGTCGTAAGTACAACAAATTATTCAAAATATTTCCCACTAATTAAATAATAATATAGAGGTAGTACGAGATCGTTCCCACAGAGAGCTGTGTAATTGATGTGTTATTTAGTTCAGAAAAAATAATAAAAGACAAAGGGGATTGTTTGATTAAAGTAAAATAAAAAGAAAACAATAAGATGCAAAGATGATTAGGAGTCATTTGTCGTTGCCAAAAGTTGACTTGCACAATATACTCGTTTACCTTTCATAAGAATCATATATCACCAACCGTAGAATAACAGCTAGCTCAGTGCTATCCCCAAAACTCCTTATACCATTATTTATGGGTAAAAACTACTTCTGCTGGTTTTGGTAATTTGGGGTGTGTGGATGAGAAGTGAATCTAAACCCTAAAAAAATGCACTGCACGGGAGTGCTTTTGAATCGAGAGATCAATCTATACAATTCTGTCCTAAACCAAGAAATGGTCGTTCCAGACTTGTTTCTGTCACAAAGTGAGTGAGATGGGGTTGATCTTAGGGAGGGAAGCGAAGAAGGTGTTGAGATTGTGAAGGTGTAGGCTTGTTTATGACTTGTAACAGAAAGGTGAGTAGGCTTATGAATAATGCAAGCAGGCTCTGGGTGTTTGAATACGTTGTGTATTAACACTTGGTTAATGTGTTGTGTTCTGTTGTGTTGTGGAAATAGGGCGGAGAACCTATTTATACAAGTTATTTGAGCCTTATTCACGTCTCTCGTGGGAAGTGGAGTGATGGAGTAGTGAAGTTGTGTTAGTGTCACACGATCAATCTTGCCCACTTCTCTTATCATCACTAACCGTCCATGTCTTACTGACACCTTCTTGTAATGGTGTGTTGCACGCTACACACTGTAAACCTCTAGACCAATACCCCAGTATGTATCCCCCAGTTTGTGACATGATTGATGTCTCGAGTGTATGGATCGTGGGACCCACATAAGGTAGCATTTAATGCTAGTTAAATAACTAAGTTATTTAGGAAGTCGATACTTGAAAAGTATCGTGTGTATTCTATGCATGTTATGCATCGAATGTATTCGGCATATATGAAGCATCGTTGTTGAGCATTATGCCTTGCCTACTTCACGTGAGGGTTTGGAGGATGCGCTAGCAAATCCTTCCTTGGCCGACCACATGTTTTGGCAGAGTGGCAGAAGGTGATCACGGTGATACCTCACTGGTCGCCTAACTCCTATCCTAGGTCGTCCATCCATACTGGCGAAGTTAGACGGACAAGATGACTTGCGACCCACATCTGCGACCGTCGGATTAGGGTTTAGGAGATGCGCGATTGCACTCCTTCAGCTTGGTCGAATCCAAGCCTGGGAGATGTTTCATGGAGGACAGATCAGGCATGCGTGTAGAAGGCATACTGATGTCCATGTCCATGCTTCACTGTCCCACGAAGGTTTGATTTAGGCCACTCAAATTTACTGGTGAAGTTGAGCGGCTGAGATCGATTTGCGACAGAAATCATATGCCGCAAAGGATTCCTAAAGGGCGCGGTGTGCCACTTTCAAGGCGCGCATTTCGAGACGACCAAGCTTGGTCGGTCACGGTCGATTGGTCCAGCGTGTAGGTGGGAGGATGATATTCACGCCTATAACTCACCCTATGAAAACGTGATCTAAGCCACTCAATTTGTTTGGCGAAGTTGAGTGGTCGGGATCAGTTTGTGATTTGGGAAGCATGACCACGCTAGTTTGGGCGTGCGATTTGGAGAAACCAAGCATGGTATGCGTTGGTCGGTCGGGAGAGGAGATAAATGGGTCCATGGTGATCATGTTGATGCTCACTGGACCTATTCAATTGTCCCCTAATCCCTTCATTCGATCAGGAGAAATCAGACGCTCGTGATCGTTACAAACCCTAATTAAGGTTTTGGCCGGCTGTGCGTTATACTTGGTTTTGTGCGCACGAATTATGACAACCAACCATGGTTGGTCCTGACTGATGGGTCATGTGTGTAGACGGGCTTACAGTGATTGTGTTGACATGCTCCGATCCCTTTGAATCTACATCTACATCCTCCATCTATGACTGCGAAGATGGATGGTTGAGATCGTTTTGCGACACATGTAATGTGCCACAAACCCTAATTTACGGTTTATTGTCCATTCTGCTTGGTTTGGACGGTTTGGCAAGCTTTGCCACCCCTTTTGGGGAGGCCAAACATGCGGGGCCCGCATTGGGTCTGCAGTGAATATTCCAACACCTTCTTGGGGTATTGTATTCGATCTGAGCCATCCAATCATGCTAGTGAAGTTGGATGATCGAGATCGTTTCTAGCATGCTATGGAAAATCTAGATGCTCAATCAGGCTAGTATAACACACCGAGAGTTATATGCTCAATTGGGCTAGTATAACTCACCGAGAGTTACATGCTCAATCGGGCTAGCATAACACACCGAGAGTTATATGCTCATTCGGGCTAGTATAACACACCGAGAGTTATAGCATGTACGGGCACTTCGTGCATGCCTCACTGTTGGTACTTGGATATTCATGCTACTCTGCTGCGAGTAACAATCAGTCATCATGCCGCACCAACAATAAGAGTTATGCTAGGAACAACATAGGAAATACAAGGCGTTTTATGCATTAATCAATAATGCTAAAATTCACAGAATATTCGGGAGATTGTTGCGACATGCTCCATTCTAGGTGAATTAGTAAAGTGAAGAAGTATCCATCACTTATAAAATAGTCTCATCCTCTACAGGATGGTTACAGAAAAATTGGTTTTACAACTTTAGCCCTGAACTAAAATTCACCATCAACAACCACAGATACGGAAGCTCTCCAATATCAGATTCTATCCAATTGAACCACCAAGTAGTAGCTCACTCAAGGTGTAATCCAATTGAATGCTTTAGGCTTTGTAAATTAGGTTGATCCCAGTAGTTAAACTCTTAGCTCAAGGTTCAATTGCTGATGTTGTCTTCACTCGCAATTGCTCCACATAATCCCTCTGTAAGGTCTCGCGATTTCTACTTGTGTAGAGAGTTATTTGACTATTACACTTATCACCCAACTTCTACTAGCATTAGAATGATCAAAATATTAATCCAATTGTACACTTGGACAATATAGTAATCAATCATAAACCCTAAATATAGAAAAGACAATCGATAATATGATAAAAACTTCGAATAAACTTGTATAATAATTAAGCTTCATGCCCGGAACATAGAATGCATCCTAATCAAATAATGTTTATCCTCTCATGTTACACCGTTTCATGGTTTCCCTCAAAAGGGGTAAACCCTAGAATATTTTATGAAGAACAAAAGTGTATTATGAGATGTGTAGATATATTAGATTAGGTCAAGAAGTGTTTCTTATATAGTCTCCAAATTATAAAAGTGCCCGTGTCAAATCCCATGCGAAGTAGGTTGCCAAATTCTAGCCAAACTCCAAATTAGGTCACGTCCAAAGGGTTTGCCGTGTACAAAAGTTTTTGAAAATAGCTCAAGTGGTCATGCTCAACTGGGAAATCCCAACCCATATATATTCTTGGCTTGTCAGCTCCATGGAACTGACAGCCTAAATTCTTCTTCTCTTCTACGGCTCAGACTTTCAAGCCGCAAGTTCTCCTGGAACTTTTCCTCTTTTTCTTCCTTACTTTTACGGCTAAAACTTCTAGCCGTAACAACTCCTGAAATTTACTTTCCAGCAGCTCCCTATTTTCCTTCTCCCAAACCACATAACTATCAATCGGTCACAGCATCACTTCCATTCTCGGCATATCAGACCCAACTCTCTTTGTTCTCTTATTTCTTGAGCTGATTTACGGCTGAAAATTTCTGGCCAATAACTTCCCTGTATCTTTTCTCATACTCTCGTCTTCGCTTCCTCATTAACTTCCACCGATCACAGCCTCATTTCATCAATCACCGACGACAGTTTCAACTCCTCTCTGTTTTATCGTGCTTACAGCTTCCTAACCCATCTCCATTAATCATAGAGAACAAACTCATTCCATGTTTTGCTTTGTAAACTCGAGCTCCATTAATACTCGTTGTCATTGCCATCATTGTTTCATCAATGGTTACATACAGCACCACTGCCAATGGCAATTAATCATAATTCTCTTCCTCACTGTCTTCCTTAGCTTGCTCTCAATCACCACCAACACTGCTCGTGATCCATCTCTGTCTTCACAGCATCACTCCATATAAACCATCATTCTATGTACCTTCCTTCATCTACTGCCGATCGATAATGATAGCAGCTTAATACCATTAGTTTGTTCTATCGATCTCAACAATACCCACCAAACTCGAGCTATCAACCTATCATATACAACCACATCTCCACAGACTCGAGCTTCTCACCATTACAAACTCCTCCATCTTCATCACCAATGATGAGAACCGCCAGCTCCACTTTCATTCCCTGACTTCAGTCGCGATTGATAGACGCCATTTATTCTCTTCCATCGTTCCCATCAGTGATATCAGTCACACCCGAGTCTTAACTGACCACTGCCGTTAATGGATATCTTCATAACGACTCATAATTTACTTCCGATGATAGTATCAGTCTAACCTCCCTTGTCTTAACGCTCTCAGTCACTCAACTGCCAACTGAGTTCTTCCATCCTCTCTGCACGTAAATTCCATCAATCATCCGAAACTCCATCAACTTCCCTGACTCCGTTGAGACTCGAGCATTTCTCACTTCCGTCATCGCCAATCATCAGAGCTATAACTCGAGATAAAAGAGATGACATGCCCTTAGTAAAACTGGCAGGTGCTTTTAACAATCTGCAACAGTCTTGTTTGACTGTCGGTCCTGGATAACCAACAAGCTTAATTTCTCGTTTCGCCCATAACTTTCTCATACGACATCAGAATGAACTCGTTCTTTCGTCGTTGGCTTCAAATTTTCACCCTCTTTAAGATGATAGTAAGAAATCCTAGATTTGAACGAGTTCCACTTGGTCTTTGACCTTTCTCCATTTGTAGACTTCACTTTTGTAGCTCTTTTCACTTCTTTTCGGATGATTCACCTAGAAAAACATAAATAAGAAAAAACAAGAGTAATATACAATAATTCACAGGAATATATAGAAATTACTAGCATGGATTCGACACTAAATATGTGCAAAATATGCACTTAACAGTTGCCCCTTCAAGTTGACGTACCTTTACCATACAAGGTTGGCTCCTCCCATCCGGTCTTAACAACAACCAGTTGTTTTCGCATCCTATTATCCCTTTTGCCTATATGGCTTATGGTTACAAGACTGCACCCTAAATGGGGTTTTCTTCAATTCGAGTGCATCATAGTCAAGACTTGCCAAGAATGGTCAGGTATGCTCCAGACGCCCCAGGCACTCTTGGCTCAACCGTGTACCTCGGAGCCTTGATCATATTTTGCACCCCTTAGAAGAGACCCTCAGTCGTCTAACCTAAATCATAAGCCTAGGTTGAAAATCCAAGGTGTCTCTCCTGGATGGGTTTTTATTGACCCCACATCTCCATGACTCAGGTTCCAGTAGCGGTGAAACCTTTTCGCTGATCCATGCAAAAGGTACCCCCTTCTATGATGCACTTTAGGTCTTACATTTGCCTCTTGCAAAATTTTAATCTCGTGAACTAGGGTGCACGCCATAGTAGGTTCGCCCCATTATGATTGTTCTGATTATTCTGTTTTTTCATTTCAGCTCTTATTGTAATTTCTCAATTATCGTCTTTGCCATTCCATAAAATATATTTTTTGAAATTTTTTGTAACAAATCAGTCATACATTTTTCTTTCTTTTCTCAATTTTATTCTGATATCAAAATCTAAGTTTCTTACCTTTGTTGCTTTCTGCCTCTGCATCATTGATATTTTATGTGGCTTTCTTGCTTTCTGCAAACGTTTCGCCACTTCCTATTTTCAGCAAACATTTACTTCGCATCATTTCTTCTTTTCTCTTTTCTACTGCATCAACCATCAATCTCTCACTTCTCTTCTTTCCTTTGATGTTACGTTTCCAATTCTCTTTCTCTGTAGTTCGTTCTTCGAATGACTCAACATCAATTTCATAACACTTCTTTCCTTCAATCCGATCTCCTTTTATAATGCCAACTCCACTCGGATGAGGGAACTTGATGCACTGATGAAATGTCGATGTTATGCCTATAATCCCATGTAGCCAAGGTATGCCAATTAAGGCATTGTATGGTGACTCCACGTCGACAACACAGAACAGAATTTCAAAAAATATTCCTTTCAATGGAATTCGCATAGTGACTTCACCTTTAGGTTTATTAGCAGTTCCGTTAAAACCATATATTTTGTAAGTTGAAGGTATCAAATCTTCATATTTTCCACCCATAGTTTTATAAGCATGATAGAACATGATATCCACAGAACTTCCAGTATCAATTAAAACTCTGTTGATTTCTCATGAGTCCTCAGCTTCATCATCTTCATCATCATTTGGTTTTGGATTAATCTCTAATCTCACCACCAATGGGTTTTCATGCATTTCTCCACCTTCAGGTACTTCTTCTGCGGTGAAGGAAATAGTCTGCTTTTGCCAGTCTTTTAATGGCGAGACTTTTGCAATATTCATTATTTATCTCCCATCAGCATCTCTTGCGAAAACTCTACTCAGAACATTATCGTGAAAGTCTTCAATCGTTTTGTATGAATGTACGATAGAGTGACAAAACAGATCCTTCGCTTTTGCTCCAACTTCTATTACAAATGTTTCTCCTCCCTTTGTCGTATTAACTCATCGAATTTCTGGTGGAGGTGGTAATGGTTGAGATTGAGGTTATCCCATGAGAAAATGATTTAATTTTCCCTGATCTATCATTCTGAGAATGATTCTTTTCATATTTCTGCAGTCATTTGTTGAATGTCCATGAAAATGATGGTAAGAACAAAATTCTTGACTTCGGTGATTTGGAGGTGGCCCTTTTCACATATTCCAGGGTGCTGGTATATTCTCCATCAAGATTATAGATTCCCATATTTTTTCTACACTAGCACTCAGAGGTGGCATCTTGATTTCTTCCATATCATCTTATGATTTCCTTGGCCTCTGTGATAATTTTGCCTTTGACCTCCATATGTTTTTTGCAGCTGATCAAGTCTTGGAATCTTATTATTTCCACCTCGGCTATAGAAGTTTCTTTCTTTTTCAAATTCTTCTTGATCACGACTCCCCTACTAGCTTCTGTTGACTATTCTCCATCATATTTTATTTTTGTGTCTGTGAAGTGCTCGCCACTGTATTTATTAATTTTGGTAATAGGCTTGCATTCGCTGCTTTTGAACTTGTGTTCGCAACTGGGTATGATTCCATCTCATTTTTTTTTCCTTAAGAGCAATATATTCTTCCTGAAGCTCTCGCAATTCAGTCATTGTAATCGTGTTCTTGACTCTGAAAATTTGAATATACAGTAGGTTGGTTGCGAACATGGCATTAATAAATGATAAGATGAGATATCTATCATCCACACGACCAGCCATATCACTACACATTGTCTTCCACCTCGTGTTTAAATGCTTCAAACTTTCGCCAACCATTTGTTTTAACCCAAATACATCTTCAATACCAGGTCGCGAGGAATTATTACTTATATGCGCCCCTAAGAACGTAGTATGCAAATGGTTGAAAGATGTTATGGTATTCTTTGGTAAACCTTCAAACCACTTTAAGGCCTCTCCCGTTAGACTTGAAGAAACATATTTGCAAAATACAGCATCATGATTTTCTCACTATAGCATACATCTCACATAAGCTTTAATGTGTTGAATTGCACAAGTTGTCCCATAAAAAATGCTAGTTAAAGCAGGCAGATTGCACTTTGGGGGTATTCCTCCTAACTGTACTTCTTGTGTGAATGGATTTTTCGCAGATTCTTCTATAGCTTCATCCAATTGTCTTCTGCCTCCTTCTTTTCTGTTATTTAACATTCCTCTCATCTCCGCTAGTTCTTTTAAGATTTGATCATTTATTCCAGGATTTTGGTCCATTGGTCTCTTTAATTATGCTTCTTTTCTTCTACGTTCATGTCTGTCTTGTCTTGCGAAATTTTGATTTTCTTCTTCATTATTTTCTTCTTGTCTTTCCCTGTGATCTCCTCTTTTACCTCCTTCATGAATTCGCACATGATTGTACCTCTCATTTTCTCCTCTGCAATTTTGGTCATTCCTTATCAATTCTCTTTGTTGCCTTTCAGCTCTCCTTTGTATTCTATCATATTCCTCATTGATATTTCCATTATTGCGATTTTGTTCACGCCTTCTTTCTCGATTATCATGATTGTTATGGCGTATTGCCTTTTAGAGCTCTTGTTCCTCCACTTCTACTCTCAACCTTTCCCTTTCGCAAGCTAGACGTGCTTGTTCGGAATAATGTCTCTTGATTTCATCTTCAATTACTTGTTGATTTCTTTGAATTTCTCTCCCATGTAATATCTCCTGATTTTCTTCGCCATCTTGATTATTTCGTTCCTGACATCTCCCATTCTCCTGATTCATGTTGTTTTGTCCATTTTGGAGAATTTCGCCTTGTGGGATGTAACGATCTTCAATTATTTCTCTCCTTTCGCGACGTTCTTCATTTGGATTTTGTATTTCTTCTCGATTTCCTTCTCCAATATTTACCATAGGTGAATTTAGTCTTACTTCACTTCTAATTGATCTTGAACTTGATCTAGTAGTGCTTCTTGACCTCCTATTCTGTAATTTCATGTTTTCCATTCTCAGCTCATGGTTTTGCCTTGTCAAATTTGCGCGTTCTTCTGCTTCTAACCTCCTTGAGTGTACGATTCGTATCACCCATTGCTTCTTCTTCTTCAAAAGGTGGCTCTTGTTCAACCGGAACCTCTTGTTCTAGAACTTCTTCTTCTTGCTGGAAAGTATCGTGTTCTACTTCCAAGTCTTGATATTCCGTCTCGTCAAGTCTTGCTTGGAGTATTATGCCCCTTCGAGTAGCTATCCCACACCTTGTATAATTCCAATCTTTAAAAGCCAGGGATTAGGTACCTGAAAACAATTCTCGCAAACAAGTGAGAAATAATACAAGAAACGAAAACCAAATATGCAAGCATAAAAATAATAAAAATAAACTAAAAACTTAATAACAAGCCGAATGCTTCCCCGACAACTACGCCAACATTTGATTGCTGTCGTATGCGTCAAAAATAATTCACTTTCTTACTCAACAAAATATAAATAAAGTATAAGGTAAGGAAGAGTTCGTTTTCACAGAGAGGCAATTGTTGTTATAAGATTCTAGTTTCTTAGTAACCAAAGGGGGGGATTTTTGTTTTATCAATGCAATAAAAGTAAATCAAAGCAGTAAATAATTGGAAGTAATCAATGAGATAAACATATTAGTCAAGGAATTCATCTTCAATCTTAAACATGTGCTTGCATACATGATTTGAATTACGATTTAATCTCTTTTATTATCAAAAGACTAGAATATCAAGGGAGCAAGATAATCCAATAATTTCCTAAGTTCATCAACACACACATTAGAGCTGCGTGTGTGAATTCTACCTAACGCCTTGCGCTAATTAAGTTCAATTCCTAGGAGCATTAAGTTTTGGAAATAGGCTAATCAATGCAATTGTCATACATTGCGCATGAAAATTCGGACAAGGGTCAAACTCTACATATGATTACAAGAGTGTATCACTACAAACCGTAATCATATCATGCTACTTGTATTCAGGGTTATCGCTCGATGAAAAACCTTAAAATAGCTATGGACAAGGATGCAAGTTCAATTAATTGGCCATTTAAATAGAAAAACATTTAAATCCTATCACAATACATCAATCATGTGATTATTAAAAACAGTAGAGATTTGAACGATAATCAATAGAGAAAACTAATACATAACTCAAGCACAAGTTTTCGAAATCGGATTACATCCTTAACCAATAATATTAATTTATCTACTCATAGCTATGGAATTCATTATAATGAATAATCAAATAAAGAATATGAAAAGTAAATACGAAAGCGAACCCTAGTTGCGGCTATCTCCAAAATCTCCAAGTATAAAATACGTCCTCCCCCAAAAGTTGTAGAAATCTTCTTTTATAATCCATTTCTTTCCAAAAATAGGTCAGGTCTTCAAAGAGTCCACTAGAGAAGCCCATCAAGCCATGTGTGTGAAATCCCATGTAAAAATTCTGCCAAAATATATCGCCAGAAAACTGGTATCAGCGCCGGAAGTTGGCCGAAGAAATCACCGGGAAGTAGCTCAGGTAACCGCCAAAGTCCACCCGGTCACTGGTCAAACGTAAAGTCAACTCAGTCAATGTCACTAAGTCAAGATGAGTCAACTCGATCATGTCAACTGAGTAAGAGTCTAACTCATCTGAATCATTTCTAGTCAGCATCTAACTGGTCTTGGCCACAGGCCTGAGCTGTTGCACAATCATTGCGCTTCAGCAGTGCTCTCCAGCCAAGATGGCCCTTTACTAATCCATTACTGCTCCATGTCCCAGCACCAGAACTTAAATGATCCCTCTCAACACCAACTGCAACTGACACTATATCTTCTTGGCCTTCTCTTATAATATCCAGCTGCAAAAGCTTACTATGCAATTCCCAGTTCCTGCAGCACACACTCCATCCCTCACAACCCAGTTGAACTTCCAACTATCAACAACAACAACAGCTTACTTCATTATAAATGTTGTACATCTCAATATCATAACTGCCATCACCAGCTTCTATCACCTCGACAAATTCAAACTCAGTACACCTGCAACTTTACTTCATAAACACCAAATTCATTCCAGTGCCTGCAATATCATCTCATCCTCGAGCAAAGCTTTACTCCATCTGCAGAACATACCTAGCATCATCTCCAACACTCCATTTCAGCTAAGTCTTATCATTCCTGCAGCTGCAACCATTCTGTAGCTCTTCATTGCAAATACATCAACACTACCAGAACCTCAGTATTACCATCATAAGATTTGAGCACCACCATAACTAGGCACCACTAGACCACTGCATAACCTCCATATACAACTGTAATGTATCAGCATCATTGCCTGCATCTGCTAAAATAACATCACCACTTCTGCCTAAGGCTCACTACTTCAATCCAACTTTTTCTTCTCTGCGCTTTCGCAATTCTATCTCAACCTGCACCATTTCCTAAACATACATCTACATTCAGTTCAACCCCCTTTTGTATTGTTCCATTCACTGCTCCAGTACCAGCGGCAAGCCTTGGTAGCATCATCTTCTTTTCATCTCCACAAAACAACAAACACCATCATTTCAGATTATAGACAACCCATTATTTGTCTATTTTAACTCCAATCTCTAACCAACAACATCAGTTCTTCTTCATACCCTGTAACTCGAATCCTGGAAGCAATAACTACATGTAGTTGCAACCATTTTACCAGCAGATCAATACATAACTATCACAGATTCAAATCAACTGCAGGCAGCCTAGCATTCATCTAACCCTGTAATTTCATATCAACATTCATAGCTGCAATAAATACCACCATCTGTAACTGCAAATCCAAGTTTGAACTGACATCCTAAATTAATCTCAGATTCATCTTCATACTGAAATCAATGGGTACCCAACTCAATAAATCCTTACAGCAACAAGTTTCCTCCATTTTTTCTCCACTCCATCAACACATGCATCTGAATCTCGACCTTCATTAATATCAATAAACCATAACATCATATCCCCTTCATGTTCTTCATTAATCATCACCAGATTCATCAAATTTCTTCTGCAAATCGAACCATGACTCTACCTTCCATTGAACCCATAGTTCAGACATGAGATCCCCTTCTTCTGATTCTTATTTCAACAAGATTGATCCACATAAAAACCCTAGTTCCTCGATCTCAGACACAACCACCATCTCTTCTACTCAACTTCCAGACGAAACCTGAGTTGATCGGTTGATTTCTTTATCATCGTTTCACTGATTCTCGGACAATTTGTGCAGCCGTCTTTCTCCCTTATCTATTTTCTCTCAATTTCAGGTGAAATCAAATGATAACAGAGAAGATAAAACTTCTCTGACTCTAAGGGTTGTGTAGTGATGAAAATTGATACAGGCGTGCCAGTTAAGATAAGGGCCACCAAAGTGATATTTGGCTTGTCAGTTTCAGAGAACTGACCGCCTATTATGTTTTCTTGCTCAACTGTCAGTCATGGAGAACTGACAGTTCATTTTTTACCTCCTTCTTGCACAACCTAGCCGCTCCCAATATATTTTGCCCGTCAATTCATCTTTTTTCCCTTTACGCTCCAAATGGACATTTTCTCCTTCCTTTTGCTCATAATGACTCCATTGCACCTGATAAGCTCAAAAGCAAACATAAGATACATATTTTACAAGCAAAATAACAAAGAACGCATAAATAGTAGATAATAATTAAGGTGTTTACAACACCTATCAATCACATACATGAAATAATGTACACCATGTTTATAATCCAATGATGGTTAAGTATTTTAAACTCTATTTCAATCATTGAAACTTTCTTAGAGGATGACAATAGCCGTTTTCACACACTATTTGCATCAAAGTGATTTTCAAGATATTCAAATAATCATAACGAAACATTCCAAGTCTACACCAAATTATTGTATCACACAAACCATGTAAGATGCTACTCGGCGATTTTCACATGATCATCTTTTGACTTTCGTCAAGAATATGAGATGAACTTGGTTGAAGCGAAAGCTTACCAACACATATTCCGAGAAATATGTAAGCGAGTTAATCTCAAACCGAACTCTCAAATGTGTATAATCGAAAACTATCGTAATACGACTTTTGTCTCAATATAGGAGATATAGTATAAATAGACTTTCAAAGTGATAGATGAGTTTTAGTCTCCACATACCTTTTGTTGATGAAGTTCCACAATCTCTCCTTAGTAGTTCTTCGTCTTCAATTGATGAACGCCGTGAATTATAATGCTCAACTACACAATCTATCCTAGTCCGAGACATCACTATAAGTAGACTAGAAATCAAGACTTATAGTTTTGATCACTAATATTGACAGACAAGCTTGAGATAGCAACGCTTGCGAGTTCGATCGAGCAGTGCTCTAACACTAGTGCTTGTAAATAAAGTTGCACTTGGTTTTATTAGTGTAATTTTCCATAAATTGAACATGAATGAGACATGGTGATTGTATCATAAACTGCAAGTCATGTGCCTACAATTGTGACCATGCTTTTTGTGTGTATTACAACTTGCGCTTGCTGAAAAAGCTGGGGTCTAACAACCACACCCAATATTTAGATTAGCAATCTGTATGGACAAACTCCGAGTTACTTTACTAGAGAATCAACTAAATAGTCAGACTCAATCTAGATAAAATATCTCAAGGAGTTATTATCTCAATCTCTCGATTTGATTTACTTAAGCAAATACAATCTGCGAGTCTTAATCAAAGAGAGATAACTTGGATGGTACCAAAGACCAATATCCAAGTGTCAATCAATTTAAATCAACAACCAATAAGGTCGGATATTCTAATTGATTGAACAACGCACAACCTGTATTATTTCAATTATATAACAAAATATAATGCATAATAGAAATAACACAGACACCAGAATTTTGTTAACGTGGAAACCGAAAATGCAGAAAAACCCCGGGACTTAGTCTATATTAAACATACATTGTATTAAGCCGCTACAGACACTAGCCTACTCCATATTAACTTCGGTATGGACTGTAGTTGAACCCCAATCAATCTCACACTGATCCAAGGTACAGTTATGCTCCTACGCCTTTGCTCCCAGCAGGATACTGCGCACTTGATTCCCTTAGCTGATCTCACCCACAACCAAGAGTTGCTACGACCCAAAGTCGAAGACTTTAGTAAACAAATATATCTCACACAGAAAAATCTACAAGATAGATAAATTCATCTCCCACGAATAAACCTATGAGTTTTGTTCCGTCTTTTGATAAATCAAGGTGAACAGGAACCAATCAATAAAACCAGACTTATATTCACGAAGAAAATCTCAGTTTTATTAATCACCTCATAATAGTCTTAATCGACGCAGTGAAAAAAGATATTGTGGAATCAAAAACGATGAGACGAAGATGTTTGTGATTACTTTTATATCCAGCCTATCGGAGAAATAAATCTCAAGCCAATTACTACAATTATACTCGTACGATAGAAGATGCAAGATCAGATCACACAACTACGATAAAAACACAATCCCAATGAAGTCTTTAAGTCGTTAACCTGGTTTTAGAAGAAGAAAAACAAAGGTTAAAGGAGAATCGACTCCATCTTAGCAAACTAGTATCACAGAATGTGTGGGGATTAGGTTTCCCAGTTGCTAGAGTTCTCCCCTATATAGTCTTTCAAATCAGGGTTTGCAATCAATGTTAGCTTGGTAACAAAGCATTCAATATTCACCGTCAGATGAAAACCTGATTAGATACAAGCTAATATTTATCAACCGTTAGATCGAAAACTTATCTTGTTATACACACATGTACTTGACGATTTTGGGTTTGTGTAACCGTACCCAAACTTGTACATTAGTTGGTTCACACTAGTTAACCAAATGGTTAGCCAAATGATAACTTCCATATCAACCATATTCGTCTTCACCATAACTAGTCCAAATGACTCAAATGAACTAGTTAGAGAGTTGTTCAATTGCTATGAGATCCCATGTACTACACAAGACACAATTGAAGCAAAAATGATGTGATTCAATCTAATCGATTAATGAACTATAAAGTCACGGTTTCCAATAGCATTCCTTAGTTATTCCTTAGTTTATTATGATAAGTTCACAAACATCGTTTTTAGACATAACTCACTCAAGTTCGCGGACTCAAGTTAACCGGTTGGAGTTCACAAAATCCAGCAGAAATTCTCGGGATGAGAACTTCTGTCAGTTCACGGACTGAAACTGAGCTACAACTCCAGCAGATATTCTCGGGTTAGAGAACTACGCCAGTTCGCGGACTGAGTTGATGGCTCACGTTCCGGTTTTACTTGATCAACAAATTTCGCATACTTTGGTTCAAGTAATAAGGACTTATACATATATGTGTTACCACAATAATACTTATATCCTCCAATGGTTATATTGTCTAACCTCTCATTTTAATCATTAAAACATTCTCAGAGGACGTTATATAGTTGTTATTCACAAATTATTTTTTGTCAGAGAAATTTCCAAAGTGATTGAAACATAACATGACTTTCGTCACTAGGTAAGGATGAACTTGGCTAAAGCGAAAGTTTTACCAACACATATTTCGAGAAACGGATAAGCGAGATATACTCAGCTCGAAATGACATATGTGCATATTCTTAGTCTATATAGTAATATGACTTTTGTCTCAAGATAGGAGATTGAATAGGTAGACTTTATAGTGATAGATAAGTTCAAGTCTCCATATACCTTTTAGTCTATGAAGATCCACTGGTTCTTTGAGTAGTCCTTCGTCTTGTATGATGATCGCCATGGAGTTCTTGATCTCAACTACACTTACTATCCTAGTCCGAGACCTTAGCTATAGTAGACTAGAAATCAAGACTTTATAGTTTTGATCACTAACATTGAAAAACATGCTTGAGATAGCAACGCATGCGAGTTCGACCGAGCAATGCTCTAATAATCTCCTAATATAATTTTTGATTTGTCGTTGTAGTAGTAAAAGGGATTGTCGTTCACTCGGACGTTGTTGAGATTAAACTTAAAGGTTTAACGAAAATAATAAAAGAGAGAGTTATTGGGTCTAGGATTCCACCGAATTCATATCAATAGGTTCAATTATTTATTCTTCAACAATTATAGCTCAATAAATAAATCAACAAGGACTCTTATTTTTGCCAAGGTAGATTCTCCAAACATTAATTATAAATCGTAAGCATGGGACATCAAACATCTAAGCAAGCATGACCCATCTAATAAAATGATAACTATTTTTTCAAATCATATTTCAATTAAAATTAATGCAAAAGTCTTAAAAATAATTAAATTATTTTACCCATGTATAAAATTCGTCTTCCTCCGTCGACCCAGTGGTGGGGTCTAGCTTCTCATGATAAAAACACACTCAAAAATATAATTCATAACTTAAATGGTGTTTTTATTAGAGAAAAATAATTATACAACGAGTTTGCAACGTTGTACATCCGTTACAAAACTGTTACAATGGCTGTTACAGAAAATAAATGTTTTACTCTGTCGCAGAAAACTGTCGTTCATGGAAGAAACAACGACAGTTCTAAATGAAAAACTACAAGTGTAGTCTGTTCTTCTTCTTCTCTGCAGCAGCAGAGAAGTTTCTATGAAATTCTCTGTTCTTCTCCCCAACTCTCCGTGTTCTTCTTTGTGATCCCAGCTCCCTTTATATACTCAATAGGTCTCAAATATTTCGTGTTAACTACTGATAATCTTCACAGTAAAGAGGTAATATTTCCCGAGATATTTATTTTATTTTCCTACCATGTTACGGTATTTGCTTCCCATTTTATCTATTTCACACGTCTTATGGTCGTGTACACGTCCCATAGTACTCAGAACACAAGACAATTCTCCCCGAGCATACTCCAAACTCTGTTCTGCTGAGAACTTCCTTGTTTTGTTTCAATCCATGTAACAATCCTCATCACTCGAATCCAAGTCACTTACCAACCCTGATTCATCAAAAAAGGCTGGTACTACTCCAAATCCACGCTTGAAACTCACCCAAATTCTTCACAGGACAGAATAGAACTTACCGGAGAAGTGAAACCTGAGAATGCCATTTTCTTCAGATTCACGATTCTAGCCAATTCTGGTTGAATCAAAGGCTATCACCAACCCTGATTATACATTAAAAACAAACCCAATTAATCTGAGTGACCGAGTCTCCCTCTAACAACTCCAAAACTTGAACCCTAACTTTTCCGGTGACTGCAACAATTTGATTTGAATTATCCAACCCAATTTTGTTGATTCTGACGACCTTACCAGCCCTGTTAGGTCAAAACAATTCTTCTCCAAAAGTTTCAGCCATTTAATCTCCTTGAAACGCCTCAAATTGCTAACCCTAAATTCTGTTCTTCACTGCAAGACTTTCTCGCCAAAACTAAATTTCAAAAGGTTGAAGATGATGTCCTTTATCCAGTACAGGTGTCCCTTTAGCAATTTGGGTATAAACAACAATTCCTGGTGTGCGAACAACCACATGTTCCTTATAACAAAAAAGGTGCCCCTTAGAAACTGGAAACCCCTTAGTAATTAAGGTGCCCCTTAATGGACATTGAGAGTCCGAATAACACGTGTCCTCCGGGGTACAAAAACCACTTTTCGAGCAACTTTTTCCATAAGATCTTATTTGACAAAAACACCGACAAACAAGATTAGTAGTGATAAAATGAGTCATAGCTAATGTATTTATGGGTGAAAATGCGTCGCACTTTCGTGCTCATCATCTCCCCCTTTGTCAATTTTAGTAGCAAAACTATTAATATATATGGAATACAAAAATATATAAATATACTTTGTAGCTCCTATTCCACATGTCGTCTAATCTTCAACAATATTCGAAATCCTCGTCACTTCCAAGTAATCCAATGATCCCAAAGGTTGTAAGTTCAACATCACCGTTATTGAAAATCTGTAGCTATAACAATGAGAAAAGCATTGGTTCACAATCATTGTTATACAGTGTCATAGTATCATTACACAACGTCAAAGTCCAATTGCATCACAACTTCAACAACAATACTATGGAGATACTTCACTCCCCCTTAGTCAATACTCCATCTCATATGGAAACCACTCCCTCTTACATAATGATTCGAAAACCATATGTATTTGTAGTATGAACTACATATTAATTCTCCCCCTTTTGATTAATAAAATTGGCAAAGGTACAAGAACGGGATCCTAATGAAATTTCCGTAAGAGACATTTCATGACCAAAGGTAAATGTATATCATCTTGTTTAGATGCAATCATAAAGCCGAAGCTAAATGCATTCATCAAGGAGTTCATAAAGATACAAGATAACCCCTCTAATATTCCACGGCCGCACTCCCCACAAAGATTTGGCAATTAAGCACAAGTTCAAAAGAACTCTCCCCCATAATATGTCATTCCCAAGGGAACAACAAGAGCGACCTTAATTTCAAAAGAAAAGAAGGATTTCTAACAAAACACACTACAGAAAATTAACCTATGTGAACCAACCACAAACACGACATAAATCTACTGGAGTTCCAACTCAATTGCCCAAAAGATCGATATAAGCACAGGGGAAAGAGTTAAGGAATTAACTAATGAACCGAAACAACACCAATAGACTTCCGTAGGTGCTAAAAAGTGGCATTGTCTAATGGTTTGGTGAGAATATCAGCCAATTGTTGTTCGGAAGGCACAAATTCCATATTTATGGAACCATTCTCATAAATATCTCGAATAAAATGGTACCTTATGTCAATGTGCTTCGTTCTTGAGTGCGCTACATGATTCTCAGTAATTCGAATCGCACTAGAGTTATCACAAAAGATCTTCATTATTCCAGTATCAACTCCTTAGTCATCCAATATTTGTTTCATCCATAGAAGTTGAGTATAACATGACCCGACAACAATATACTCTGCTTCGCATGTAGACATGGATTGTGAATTTGGTTTCTTACTGTGCCAAGCAACAAGATTCAATCTTACATAGTTGAAAGCTGAGAGGTCAGTGTTAGTATCAAAAGTGGAGGATAGACCATACCCAACAGTATGATTGACATATCGTATGATCCTTTTTGCAGCTGCAAGATGAGATTCCTTTGGATTAGCCTAAAACCTGGCACAACAACCAACACTAAAAGAAATATTAGGTCTAGTAGTTGTTAGATATAAAAGGCTTACAATAATAATAGATCGATACAACTTTTGATCTACTTTTACTCCTTTCTCATCTCTATGCAGTTTACCAGTAGTAAGCATATGTGTCAATTTTGGTGAAGACTTATCCAAGCCGAATCTTGTCACAACATCCCTTGTATACTTTTCTTGGGATAAGTAAATTCCATCCATATGTTGCTGAATTTGTAATCCTAGAAAGAATTTTAATTCACCAACATTGCTCATTTTAAATTATCTAGCAAGTGAAACTTGAAAGTCCTTTGCTAGCTTCTCAGAAGTTGACCCATAGATGATATCATCTACATAGACTTGAGAAATGACAACGTTTTTCCCACTCCATTTGGTAAACAAGGTCTTATCAGCTCTACCTCTTGAAAAACCTTTCCTAATAAGAGAAGTGGTAAGTTTTTCAAACTAGGATCTAGGTGCTTGTTTTAACCCATATAAAGCCTTTTTAAGTTTGAGAACATGATCTGGAAAATCATGGTTTTCAAACCCTTTTGGTTGAGCAACATAGACTTTTTATTTTATAATCATGTTTAGAAACGCAGATTTTACATCTATCTAGAAAAGCTTTACTTTGAGGAAACAAGCATGAGCTAATAAAAGTCTAATGGACTCAAGGCGTGCCATAGGTGCGAAGGTTTCGTCAAAATCGATACTTTCAATTTATGGATATCCTTGAGCGACAAGCTAGCTTTATTTCTAATAATTGTGCCATATTCATCAGACTTGTTCTTAAATATCCATTTGGTACCAACAATATTAATATTGGAGGAAAAAGGTACGAGTTCCCATACGTCTTGTCTTTGAAATTGATTTAACTCTTCATGCATTGCATTCACCCATGCGGGATCGCTAAGAGCTTCATCAATATTTTTCGGTTCTATAAGAGACAGATAACAACCAAAATTACAAATATTTTGAAGTTGTCCGCTTGTTTTAGATGTAGAATCTCTTCCTCCAATAATACTGTTTGGATCATGATTCCTTTGAACCCAGAGGTATCGTGGAGGGACACGTTCTTGTTCTTCAGGAGCGGCTTGATCAGAGTTCTTCTCCTCGACACTAGAAATATCAGGATTAGTAACAGTCGAGATAACTTCAACTGATTCAGGTATTTCTTTGACTTTATCAATTGTCTCTGAAGGAGGAAATTCAGCAAAAGAATTGTCATTAATGATAACATTAGAAGATTCCATCATGACTTGGGTTCTGAGATTGAATACTCGGAAACCATGACTATCAGAAGCATAGCCAAGGAAGATACCTTCATCACTTTTGGTATCAAATTTCCCTTTGTGTTCTCGATCTTTCAGAATATAGCACTTACTACCAAACACTCTAAGATAGTGCAAGTTGGGTTTTCTACCATACCACAACTCATAAGGAGTGTTGAGGGTTTTTTATCTTAAATAGACACGGTTGATCAAATAACATGTTTTGAAAATAGCTTCTCCCCAAAGCTTTAAAGGTAGGTTTTTGTTATGGAGCATTACCTTGGCCATTTCCTGAATATTTCTGTTCTTTCTCTCTACGACTCCATTAGCTTAAGGAGTAATAGGTGGAGAATATTGTAGAATAATTCCCAGTTCGTCACAGAATTCAAACACCTTAGTTTCCTTGAATTCAGTTCTACTGTAGCTTCTAATTTTCTTTAGTTTGCGACCTTGTTCGTTCTGGATTCTTCTAATAATAATCTTGAATTCCTAGGGGTTTCATTCTTATGAGATAAAATTGCAACCCAAGTGAATCTGGTGTAGTCATCTACCATAACCAAAGCATACTTCTTACCAGCAACAGTCGGTTATTGAATTGGTCCGAAGAGGTCCATATGAATTAAATCAACTGGAGCTTTGGTGAGAATATCTCGAGATGATTTATGGTGAACTTTTGTTTGTTTACCCTTTTGACAGGCACCAAATACACCTTCAATCTTTGCATTGATTTTTGGAATGCCTCTAACAAGTTCTTTGTTAATGATCTTAGTTAGAAGGCGATAATTGATGTGACCAAAACGTTCATGCCAAAGATATGTAGATTCCACCTTAGTCAAATTGCAATAATAGATGAACTGAGTATCAAGAAGATAACAGTTTTTTTACCACAAGTTCCTTGTAAAATTACTTTCCCAGCTTTGTCTACAATGTCACATTCATTTGCATTGAAGACAACTCGATGGCCTTTGTCACAAATTTGACTAACAGAAAGAAGATTTGCAGTCATACCTTTTACGTAGACCACATCATTAATTTTAGGAATGCCAGGTAATTTGATCGTTCCCTTCTTGCTAATGTAGCAACATCTCCCATCACCAAATATTACAGGTCCACCTTCATAATCGTCTGAAGAAACAAACCATGTGAGATCACCTGTCATATGTATGCTACATCCACTATCGAGAAACCATTGAAAAGGTGATGTTGATTTTAAAGCAAAATCTCCCATACTATTTGTATTATTCTGTTTGGAATTTCCAAATAGTTTTGTATGTTTTTTTAGAGACGTAAATAGTTGTTTAGTTCTCTCATGAAGATTACTTGCAACTCTTAATCTCTTTTGAAAAGACACACATTTATGTTGAGAGTGATTCGAGGAATCACAAAACCAACATGGGTCAACATCTTTTGATTTCATAGAACAGTTTTGAGTCATATCAGTTTTCACAAAATTTAACCATTGTTTATCAGCTGATGTGTGACCTTTCCTTAGAGGGAAATTACTGGATATCTCATATCCTTTATAGGATTTATGATTGGTTTCAAATCCTTAAGAAATACAATTTCTGCAATAAGATCAGAATTGATCCAGATTTGTTTATCCAACCTTTTCTAGAGAATAGACAGTTTATCAGAACTTCTTCTACGATTAGTTCTTATTCTTGGTGAGGCGTTATAAGAGACTTTATCGTCCATAGAGTCAGATCGCTACAAACACAGACTTGTAAGGTCTTGAATGTGTTTGCCTGCTCTGATACCAATTGAAAAAATGGGGGTCTAACAACCACACCTAATATGTTAATTAGAAATCTCTATGGACAAACTCCGAGTTACTTTACTAGAGAATCAACTAGACAGTCAGACTCAATCTAGATAAAATATCTCAAGGAGTTATTATCTAAATCTCTCGATTTGATTTACTCAAGCAAATACAATCTGCGAGTCTTAATCAAATAGAGGTAACTTGGATGGTACCAAAGACCAATGTCCAAGTGTCAATCAATTTAAATCAACAACCAATAAGGTCGGATATTCTAATTGATTGAACAACGCACAACCTGTATTATTTTAATTATATAACAAAATATAATGCGAAATAGAAATAACACAGACACCAGAATTTTGTTAACGAGGAAACCGCAAATGTAGAAAAACCTCGGGACCTAGTCCAGATTAAACATACATTGTATTAAGCCGCTACAGACACTAGCCTACTCCAAATTAACTCCGGTCTGGACTGTAGTTGAACCCAAATAAATCTCACACTGATCCAAGGTACAGTTATGATCCTACGCCTCTGATCCCAGCAGGATACTGCACACTTGATTCCCTTAGATTATTTCACCCACAACCAAGAGTTGCTACGACCCAAAGTCGAAGACTTTAGTAAACAAATTTGTCTCACACAGAAAAGTCTACAAGATAGATAAATTCGTCTCCCATGAATAAACCTATGAGTTTTGTTCCATATTTTGATAAATCAAGGTGAACAGGAACCAATCAATAAAACCAGACTTATATTCCCGAAGAACATCTTAGTTTTATTAATCACTTCATAATAATCTTAATCGACACAGAGAAAAAATATATTGTGGAATCACAAACGATGAGACAAAGATGTTTGTGATTACTTTTATATCTTGCCTATCGGAAAAATAAATCTCAAGCCGATTATTACAATTATACTTGTATGATAGAAGATGCAAGATCAGATCACACAACTACGATAAAAGTAATATCGGTCTGGCTTCACAATCCCAATGAAGTTTTTAAGTCGTTAACCTGGTTTTAGAAGAAGAAAAACAAAGGTTAAAGGAGAATCGACTCCATCTTAGCAAACTAGTATCACACAGAATGTGTGGGGATTAGGTTTCCCAGTTGCTAGAGTTCTCCCCTATATAGTCTTTCAAATCAGGGTTTGCAATCAATGTTAGCTTGGTAACAAAGCATTCAATATTCACCGTCAGATGAAAACCTGATTAGATACAAGCTAATATTTATCAATCGTTAGATCGAAAACTTAGCTTGTTATACACACATGTACTTGACGATTTTGGGTTTGTGTAACCATACCCAAACTTGTACATTAGTTGGTTCACACTAGTTAACCAAATGGTTAGCCAAATGATAACTTCCATATCAACCATATTCGTCTTCACCATAACTAGTCCAAATGACTCAAATGAACTAGTTAGAGAGTTGTTCAATTGCTATGAGATCCCATGTACTACACAAGACACAATTGAAGAAAAAACGACGTGATTCACTCGAATCGATTCATGAACTATAAAGCCACGGTTTGCAATAGCATTCCTTAGTTTATTATGATAAGTTTACAAACATCGTTTTTAGACATAACCTAATCAAGTTCGCGGACTCAAGTTAACCGGTTGGAGTTCACAAACTCTAGCAGAAATTCTCGGGACGAGAACTTTCGTCAGTTCGCAGACTGAAACTGACCTACAACTCCAGCAAATATTCTCGGGTTCGAGAACTACGCCAGTTCGCGTACTGATTTGATGGCTCATGTTCCAATTTTACTTGATCAACAAAGTTCGCAAACTTTGGTTCAAGTAATAAGGACTTATACATATATGTGTTACCACAACAATGCTTATATCCTCCAATAGTTATATTGTCTAAACTCTCATTTCAATCATTGAAACATTCTCAGAGGACGTTATATAGTTATTATTCACAAATTATTTTTCATCAGAGAAATTTCCAAAGTGATTGTAACATAACATGACTTTCGTCACTAGGTAAAGATGAAATTGGCTAAAGCGAACGTTTTACCAACACATATTCGATAAATGGATAAGCGAGATATACTCAGCTCGAAATGACATATGTGTATATTCTTTGTCTATATAGTAATACGACTTTTGTCTCAAGATAAGAGATAGAATAGGTAGACTTTCAAGTGATAGATATGTTCAAGTCTCCACATACCTTTTAGTTGATGAAGATCCACTGGTTCCTTGAGTAGTCCTTTGTCTTGTATGATAATCTCCATGGAGTTATTGAGCTCAACTACACTTACAATCCTAGTCCGAGACCTTAGCTATAGTAGACTAGAAATCAAGACTTTATAGTTTTTATCACTAATATTGACAAACATGCTTGAGATAGCAACGCATGCGAGTTCGACCGAGCAATGCTCTAACACTTGCTGCTAGAGCAAGTTGGAATATATATGTTGGACTATGTATAAGTATTTTATACCAACAATTGGTGTTATGCTCGTGCTTGCATGTCGCAAAACTTTATACCTTTCCTTGTAATACGAGATTTTGTGCTTGTGATATGCCTACATGATAGGAATGCTTTCTGCTTATAGTGTGACAACGCCACTACACTCGATGTTTGGGAAAATTGTCATATTTCTTTCTTGGAGTACGATTTATCGTGCACTGTAATCATCTATGTCTAGTATTAAAGTGAATCATGCATTTATTTGTGAACTGTACATTTGTTGTAAACTAAAAAGTACAACTGATGTAAGGAAATTCAGGAATTTTTTAGGCAATTCTTATAAGGTATATGGATGGATCCAGCGTCAAAAAAATACATCTCATAATCACCAAGCCAGTTTACCATCTAATTTATTGGTTGAAAATAATGCACGTTCACAGATTGAGACACGTTTGTCCATATAGATTTTTGAATAAAAAATTGGTGGTATACTTGGTATACCCTCTCCTTTTCTCAAGAGATCCTTTGTGAATAGTTATCTTTTATTTTCACAAAAATTGTACAGAAACATGTCCAAATTGACATGGCATGCGAACCGGGTTCACATATCCTTGGACAGTTCGTGAACTTTTTCCTTTGTTAAAAGACAAGGTATACATACTAGGTATGAATACTCTAGGCAATTCGTGTACTTTTGACTTATATATAAAAGCTATAGAACTAAGTAAAAATTGACATGGTATATATACCATCGACAGTTCATGTACTTTAACATTTTAAAATAAATACTATGGAACTATGTCAAATATGACATGGTATACATACCCCAAGCAGTTCGTGTACTTTTTCCTCTTATATAAATATTCAAAAACATTCCCAATAGCCATAAGTATACATACCATGTGTACATACCCTAAAAGTACGTGAACTATTTGAAAAAGCGGGGGTATAACAACCACACCCAATATTTCGCTTATCAATCTGTATGGACTAACTCCAATATACTTATAAGAGAATCAACTAGACAGTCAGACTCAATCTTCATAAAAGTATATCAAAGAGTTATATCTCAATTTCTCGATTCAATCCACACTCAAACAAATAGGAATTTGCGAGCCTGATTGAATACAAGAGAAATAACTTGAACGGTACCAAAGCCCTATTTTCAAGGATCAATCAATTTCAATCAACAACCAAAGGTTGGATTTGCCAATTGATCGATTCAACGCACAACCTGCGATATTTCAATTATATAACAAAATATAATGCGGAAAAGAAATAACACAGGCACCATAATTTTTGTTAACGAGGAAACCGCAAATGCAGAAAAACCCCGGGACCTAGTCCAGATTTGAACACCACACTGTATTAAGCCGCTACAGATACTAGCCTACTACAAAGCTAACTTCAATCTGGACTGTAGTTGATCCCTAATCAATCTCACACTGATTCAAGGTACAATTGCGTTCCTTACATATCTGATCCCAATAGGATACTACACACTTGATTCCCTTAGCTTTTCTCACCTACAACCAAGAGTTGCTACGACCCAAAGTCGAAGACTTGATAAACAAATCTGTCTCACACAGAGTAGGTATGGGGATTATGTTTCCCAATTGCTAGAGTTCTCCTTTATATAGTTTCCAAATCAGGGTTTACAATCTAAGTTACATTGGTAACAAAGCATTCAATATTCACCATTAGATGAAAACCTAATTAGATTCAAGCTAATATATTTGAACCGTTAGATCAAACTTAGATTATTATACACAAATGAAATGCACTTTCATTTAGGTTTTGGTAACCGTACCTAAATGTGTACACTTATTCGGTTCAATAATAGTTAACCAATGGTTAGCCATATGAGCACTTTCATATCAACCTTATTCATCTTCACCATAACTAGTTCAAGTGACTCAAATAAACTAGTTAGAGAGTTGTTAAATTGCTTAGATCTCATAGAAGTATACAAGACACAATTGAAGAAAAATCGATTTTGATTCACTCGAATCAATTCATGAACATTATAGCCACGGTTTGCAAAGATTGCATTCCTTATTATATAAATATTTTGGTTCATGAACATACCGATTTTAAAAAGTAACATACCTAAGTATGCAAACGGGTACGCATACTTAATTAACCAGATTTAGTTTGTTTTTCACTTTCAAACTCTAGCAGAAATTCACGGACGTGAACTTTCCGCCAATATGCGTACGGGTACGCATACTCACCCGGATTTCCAACAACCGCCAGTACGCATAGGGGTATGCATACTTCAGGTTCCCGGTTTTGAACTTTTACACAAATGTGAGAACACACTATGTTTATATCCAAAGATGGTTATATGTTATAAACTCTCATTTCAATCTTTGAAACTTTCTTATAGGATGTTATATAGTTGTTATTCACAAACTATTTTTCATCAAAGCGATTTTCAAGTTATTGAAATAATCAACATGACTTTTGTCACGAGTAAAGATGAACTTGGCCAAAGTGAAAGCTTACCAACACATATTTCGAGGCATAGATAAGTGAGTTAAACTCGGCTCGAAATAGCACATGTGTTTAATTGAAGTCCATATAGCAGTACGACTTTTATCTCAAAATAGGAGATAAAATAGATAGACTTTTGAGTGATAGATAAGTTCAAGCCTCCACATACCTCTTTGTTGATGAAGTTCCACAAGTTCCATTGAGTAGTTCTTCATCTTCATTGAATGAACGCCGTGGAGTCTAAGGCTCGACTACACTTACTATCCTAATCCGAGACTTAGCTATAAGTAGACTAGAAATCAAGACTTATTGTTTTGGCAACTAAACTTGACAAACAAGCTTGAGATAGCAATGTTGCGAGTTCGACCGAGCAATGCTCTAACGCTATGAGCTTGAAAATATTTCAAAGATCAATTTAGACGAAGATAGTTTGTGAACAATAAATTTCTCTTGACTAGGATTGCTAAAGATCTATGAATAACCATTGCTTGAGTCATATTTCGAGAGTTTACACAATAAAAGCTCGAATTCAAATTTTTTCTTTGCAATATTAAATATACTAAAGTCATTCGTCATAGTCTCGTAAGATAGAATGGTAGATATTTTGTGTAAATAGGATAAGTCAGTTTTCACATAAAATTGTTGATGAAGTTTCGCAAATGTCTTTGTTTGTCCTTAAGTCTTCAATATTTGAGGGTATTCAGTGATATCTGATACTATACTAATGTGCTCTATACTTGACTTTAATAGACTAGAAATCAAGATACATTTTTGTACGTCTAACATCGACAACAAGCTTAAGATAACAATATATGCAAAAAATAATAGAATAATTTATCAATGATGATTTCTGTTATTGTTGGAGTTCCAAAATTGGGGATCCTTTTTTTTCCCGTCAAGTAATATAATACTTCGCATGCTAGATTATTTATCAGGCACAGTTCTTCAACCATTTGCAAGGATACAAACAGGACACCCACAATTTTCCGATTATTTTGATAGATGTGGAATTTGCTCAATATGATTGCACGAATATTTTTAAAGAACCGATGCATATATGTAGAGTCGTTGCGCTAATGATTTTAGACGTACACTAGGTTGAGCATACTCGGTATTTTTGGGTGTGTGGATTGAAATGCATCTTCCCGGGAACAAGAGTGGTAATAATGGTATGATGAGTTGATTCATTTGAATTACCTCTTTTTAATTTTCCCATTCGGTAATATTCTTATGCCTTTGGATGATAATGTAACTATTTGAGATTTCAATAAAGGCATGCTTATTTGTTCTTTTGTTGGCATTTGTGAGCCTTGGCGTGATGCATTGTGTAGAGAGTTGTTACTTCAAGTCATATGCTCTGGAAGATTCAGCTTTATTACAATTTTAAGATGGCCCTATGAATGTGTGTGATTAAATGCACAAGATAAATTGTAGGAATTAATGTTCACGGTGACCTTCTTTACCGGGAACGAGAATGGTTATAAGGGTGCGGTAAGTTGATTCACTTGAATTACCTCTTTTTTGTTTTCCCGTCGGTAATCTTCTTGTACCTTTGGATGGTAATGCAATTATCTGAAGACATGTGGTCGGTTGTCAGCCCAACAAAAATAATTTCACTTTCTCACTCTACTAAATATGAATGAAGTACGTGGTAAGAAAGAGTTTGTATCCACAGAGAGGCGATTGTTGTTATGCAAATTTTCAGATTCTTAGTTAACCAAGGGGGGATTTTTTTTTTATCAAAGCAATAAATAAAGGAAAGCAAATAAAATATGAAAGTAATCAATAAGAGGAAGATATTGGTCACGGGATAGTTTCATTCACAAACTTGAATTCTCAACAATGACTAGAATTGAAATTTTAATCTCTCATTTACTAAAAGTCCTAGGATACCTTGATCGCAAGTATATCCCGCTAATTCCCTGATTTCATCACAACCACATTAAAAGATGCATATGTGAATTCTTCCTAGAAAGCAACCTAAAGTGTAAAAGCACAATTAGATTTAACTCCCTAAAAGCAATAATTTCTATGGAATAAGACTAATCAAGGCAATCAAAATGTGTAAAAGCACTAATTCAATTTAACCAAGGTTATGATTCATATGCAATTATAGAGATGTATCACTACAAGGAAAAATGGCATTATGCTACTAAGAATCAGGGATAAACAACGTTTTCGTATTGAAAACCCTAATATAGCTCTAGATATGAAAGTAAAACGGATTGATTCCGGACTCAACCAAACAAACAATCAAATCATAACAATATAAACCATGAATCATAAACAATAAAGTTGAGACAAAACTAATACATTGAATCAAATATTATTTGTGAACTCTACTTTATCCCATAACTAATAATTGTATTTAGCTACTCATATTAATAGAGTTCATCATCATAATATTCAAAGAAAGAAGATGAAACATAAAAGAAAGCAAACCCTAGAAGTAGTTCTCTGCAAAAGCTCCAAGAATAGAATAAAACGTGATATCTCCAAAGAAGTCGAAGTCTTTTCCTTTTTGTAGATCCTCTTGTTCCAAAATTAAGTTTAGTCTTCAAAGTCCATTAGCCAGAAATCCACCAAGCCCACAAGTGATAAAAACCCGTGTAGAAAATATGTCCCAAAAACGCTCGCCGTAAAGCTGTTTTTTTGGCCGAAAATTGGCCGGAATCCGGTGCCGAAAATCAAAATTAGGTTTAGTTAATTGGTTCCTCAACTCCTGCAATCAAAATGGTTCCATCCACTAATGGTGTCATCCTAAAGGCACAAGTTTCTAGATTTCGGAGTTCAATAAGCAAAAAAGAATTCTTGGTTTTTCTATTTTTTTGATTTTTTTTTTTTACTAAAGGCATAAAATAAACTAAAACAAGCTATACAAACATATAAATGCTCCCCCACACTTAAACTTTACATTGTCCTCAATGTAAAATTGAATCGTCCAAAGAAAGTTCAAGGTGGAAAATTCCGCAAATGATATGCAAAAACAAGAAAATAAAGATAAAATGCTTAAAAATAAAAAGATAAAGATACAAAAACGATGGGTTGCCTCCCACTTAGCGCTTGGTTTAAAGTCGTCAGCCCGACGTTATCCTTGTTTGTTAAGACTCCCCATATTCCAACAATCTGAAAAGTTGGGGATCCTTCCATCTAACCTGCTTTGGAAACAGTAGATTCACACAATCCCTAGTACAATAAAACATAAGTGAAGCTATATATCCGTAAAAATCTCCCCCAAACTTATTCATGTCCACACTTGGAAGTGGATAAAGAACATAGGTATCGGGAACTTTTACAACTTCTTGTCCGCAAATTTGCATAATATGAGAAACAAATGTCTCCAATGGAGGATATCGAGAAACAAAGTCATTGAACAATATTTCTGAAGCACATACATTTAATCCAACAAAAGGTAAAGGAGAAGAATCAATAATCAAAGGATTAGTCAAACCTTGCGGAAACTCTTGTATTGAGGAATCCTCTTCGTCCTTATAAAACTCAAGTTAACTTACCTCTTGTATATCGTGGTCCTCTATCAAACCTTGCAACAAATCTTCATTCGTCTTTGCCTCAACTAAAGCCTCGACATCAACATCATCATTATAATCTTTTATAGGTTCAATTGGGTCTTCCACAATATTACTCAATTCGGTTTCATTCTCAATCAATACTTCAATACCCTCGTACGTTACACTATCTAAAACCATGTTTTTGTTACTCCAAGACTCCACCTTTTGAATAGGCGAACGATCGTTATTATGATCCGGAGTTGGAATAACTTCATTCTTGTTACAAGGATTTTCAAAAGGTTCAAAATCATCATCACCCATAGAATAACGTCTATCACGCTCCTTTCTTAAAGCTCTTTAAGCTTCAATAACTTCTTCATCGGATGCTAGGCCGTCATCGATCAATTGATAGAACCTTCTTTAAAGTTCTCTCAAACTAGGTTGCCTTGCACCAAGGAGATCACGAATAGGTTTAGATACACCATCACAAACCTTAATTGGTGTAAAACTCTCAACTGTCCGCTCATGACTAGAGGATGACAGATCAAGGCGTTTCACCATATTATGTGTATCTTGTTCAACTTGTTATGTCAGCTCCTTTATCTTATCACAAATATCTGCAACACTAAGAGAAATATGATTAGAAGCATGACTATCCTCCCCTCCTAGTGATTGTTCACCTAAATCCCTACCATAAGAAGGTTGGTATGTACGAGAATAACCAAAAGGATACGCGGAATATTGACCATAACCAAAAGAATGGTTTTCGTTATACCCCCCGTATGGTTGGTAGTTGTCATGTTTAGATTGAAAACCAAACAAATTATTGTATGCTTGTTCTTGTCCACCATACATAGGGAACAAATAATTGATTAGGTACTCTTGACGTGTAGATGCCAATTATCAAGTACCTGAAAAAGAAAAATTCTCATAACAGCAAATCAGAAATAAGAGACAAGAAACAAAAACAAAAACAAAAATAAACAAGAAACTAAAACTAAGTAACAAACCGTATGCCTCCCCGGCAACGGCGCCAAAATTTGGTCGGTTGTCAGCCGAGAAAAAATAATTTCACTTTCTCACTCTACTAAATATGAATGAAGTACGTGGTAAGAAATAGTTCGTATCCACAGAGAGGCGATTGTTGTTATGCAAATTTTTAGATTCTTAGTTAACCAAGGGGAGATTTTGTTTTTAACAACGCAATAAATAAAGGAAAGCAAATAAAATATGAAAGTAATCAATAAGAGGAAGATATTGGTCATGGGATAGTTTCATTCACAAACTTGAATTCTCAACAATGACTAGAATTGAAATTTTAATCTCTCATGTACTAAAAGTCCTAGGATACCTTTATCGCAAGTATATCCCGCTAATTCCCTGATTTCATCACAACCACATTAAAAGATGCATATGTGAATTCTTCATAGAAAGCAACCTAAAGTGTAAAAGCACAATTAGATTTAACTCCCTAAAAGCAATAAGTTCTATGGAATAAGACTAATCAAGGCAATCAAAATGTGTAAAAGCACTAATTCAATTTAACCAAGGTTATGATTCATATGCAATTATAGAGATGTATCACTACAAGGAATAATGGCATTATGCTACTAAGAGTCATGGATAAACAACGTTTTCGTATTGAAAACCCTAATATAGCTCTAGATATGAAAGTAAATTGGATGATTCCGGACTCAACCAAACAAACAATCAAATCATAACAATATAAACCATGAATCATAAACAATAAAGTTGAGACAAAACTAATACATTGAATCAAATCTTATTTGTGAACTCTACTTTATCCCATAACCAATAATTGTATTTAGCTACTCATATTAATGGAGTTCATCATCATAATATTCAAAGAAATAAGATGAAACATAAAAGAAAGCAAACCCTAGAAGTAGTTCTCTACAAAAGCTCCAAGAATAGAATAAAACGTGATATCTCCAAAAAAGTCATAGTCTTTTCCTTTTTGTAGCTCCTCTTGTTCCAAAATTAGGTTTAGTATTCAAAGTCCATTAGCCAGAAATCCACCAAGCCCACAAGTGATAAAAACCCGTGTAAAAAATATGTCCCAAAAATGCTGGCCGTAAAGCTGTGTTTTTTGTCGGAATCCGGTGCCGGAAAGTTGCCGCCGGCAACCTGAAAAGTCAAACTGGTCAACGATCCAAATCGGAAAGTCAACTGAGTTAGCTCGGTCAGAACGAGTCAAGACCGAATCAGCATCTGAGTCAGGTGAGAGTCAGATAACTGACACATCTGAGTGACTTGGCCTAGGCCAATTGCATCTTGCACATTCCATGCTTCAATCATGCGCCATCTTGATACATCACAGCTCCTTGGCCAGCCATATTGGCTGTGCATAATCTCCACTACAATTTTATTCAATCATTCAAACTGCAGCTGTATCTTTTGCCATTCCTGCAACCTTCTACCACTGCACAGCACCAGCAGCAACAACTTCCATCATCAATTGCAGCTCAGACCAGCTATCACAGCTGCAATACAATCTCAATACCTGTAATATCATCTCTGCATTCATTCCAACTACACTTTCTTCCAACATCAGCTTCATCAATATCAATTCCACCACCAATGCCACTGCAACAGTTCTCATTCCAACACTCCAGGTCACCTACAATTCCATTACAACCACTGAAACTTCTCTTCATGACAACCAATCGCCACACTAACACAGAATTTGGTACCACCTCCTCCATTTCAGATCACCAACAGCTGCTCAAACCACCATCAACACACTCAGTGCAAATTCATAGGACCCTAAATCTCTCTCAATATACCTTTTTCTCAGCTCAATGAGCTCTTAACCCTTCTCAGATTCTCAATCTCAATAGCAGAGCCACACACCATCAAAGCCACAACATCACTATAATAATATCCACCATTTAAACCCTTTAGCTCAAACTTAGCATCCAATGTATATTCATCACCTGTAGCAATCCCAAGCCATTAAACCATTTCAGTCAATCAATCAAAGCCTAACATTCATCTATTGCAGTTCATAGCCATCAGTCATTGCCAACCGCGCTTTCTCTTTGGATACCATCTGAATCCCATACCAGTGCATTAACAAATAGCACCAGTAATCACCACCTGTCGTTCCAGCATTCTTAACTTCAATCCATAGCAGCAGCTGCAGTCCAACTAATGCATTCCTTCAATGCACAGCAACAACCTTCCACCTTCTGTAGCTTCATCATTGTCACTGAGCCAAAAACAAACCCCAGCAGCATCTCACCACCAGTGCCCTACAACTTAAGCTTAAACATACATCTTCTTTCATCAGGTCTCCTCTGCCTTCACCATTCTTAAAAAACCATCCAGTGACCAACTTCACACTCCTCTCCATGATTTCTATGAATTCCTACGCATCCATCTCTTCTAGTCACAACATCATAAAATTCTACTAGAGCAGAAACCCTAATTCCGATTCAACTCAAATTTGTCTTGCAATTAGCTCAATTCAGAGCCAAACCTCAACTGAAGCAAAACCCATGTCCATTTTCGTCACCAGAATCATCATCATCAGCTTAATCTCACATTGAATCTATTAATCAAGAGTTTACAAAAGCTCTTATCTTCTTCAAATCACATACAAGCCATCAAAACCCATTTAATCAATCCAGATTCGAGCCACCTTCTTAACCATATCTGATTTTCTTACAACCCCAACATCAATTCCTTCTTGACTTCAAATTTGTAGCCAAACCCTTTAATTCTTGCAGTCAACAGCATAACAGTGCTTCATTTCTTCTTCCAACTCAATTGCAGAACCCCTCTTCTCATATCTCGATCTGAAATTCATGGCAGCATCAAAAAAATTCAGCAGCAGCTATCGATTCAACCCATCTCTCAATTTATGGCTGCTTTGCAACTTTTTTTTTTCTTCCTTTTTCTCAATTTTAGTAATGAAATGATTGAGAAGATAGCCTTCTCGATTTAGGGTTGTAGGAATGATTGGGTGGATTTACACACCCAACTGTAGAACCACCCCTAGTGACATCCCCTTAACCTAAGCTAATTTGTGTTTAGAACTCCTCCAAATAGAGTTGTCCCTTAACCTTGATTGAGTTCCCGAAAGTATTCGCCTAGGAAATTATAGCTTTGCCCTTTTATGCTCCAAATAAACGCTCTCTTTTGCCTTCCACCAACAACAGCCGCCTCTTACTTCTCAAATCTACTTCTTCTCTTCAATGAGATTCATCACTAAAGTTGTCGTGCTTTTCAAACAGAAATTTGCATCACTAAAGCCGACATACTTTTCAGACAGAGATGAAGAAATAAAGCAAATAATGAGAAATAGTTAGTCTCCAACAGCAGTTGCACCTTTTTGCCTTTAACACGACATTTCTTCTTCTTTAGTTCCAAATGACTCCAAAGTACCTAAATACTCAAAAACAAAACATAAGATACATAATTTACAAGAAAACTGGCAAAGAAAGCATAAACAATAGATAAATAATAAGGTGTTTTAGACACCTATCAAATTCCCCCACACTTAGACTTTGCTAGTCCTCGAGCAAATCAAACAAAATAATTAAAAATCATACATACAACTCCGTCTCGTCGAGGCTACAGTCACTTTTAGCATAAATAACAAGCCTTTAAACCCCTAGGTGTCCCTAGTGGACGAGTTTTAGTCTCGTGAAGGTTTACAAGAGGTCTGCCTACAAAACCTATATTTCCAACTCCGTCTATTTGTGACAAATCAATGAACGAATCCAAAATGACTACAGGAGTAGGTACCTTGCCCAAATTCAATTCATATATAAGTAAATAAAGCTCTAATTAGATAGTCGAACAAGCCATAATACTCGGAAACTAACAAACCACAATCACAATGAAAATATTAAGAAGATGGATATAGATGTAGATGTTGGTGAATGTTCACAAGTGATCGATGTTTCCCATATCTGTCTGAAGGTCACCGCCAAGATGAACCTATACATCCTATTGGATTGATCTACTGGTCTGAATTCTAGTGTCAACGCACTGGCATATACAAGGGAACCAGTGGTCAACAATCTTATTTCTACATCAACTCAACTGGCATATACAAGGGAACCATGAGTGACTTTATTCAAAAAATATAATATTTTCTTTTCTTTTTCACTTTTTTTTTTAGAAAGCATGATTAAATCTTTTGGATCCAAGCGCATGCTTCTTGTCAGCAGATTACATGATAGTTCCATTGGATCCTGCATTCCACGCTTGCTTAGGCGACGGAGATAGGGAGAACATACACATATTGCTATCCAAGTGTCATTTTTATTCCGTTTGGTCTAATTGGTCGGTCTTTTTTTTTCTTTAGCAACTCAATCACTCTATTTCATCCTAGCAGTAATAACAAGTCGATATTTAGTGACCCACCAAAGCACTTAGATAAATATGGAAAAATAAAAATAGAACGTGACATGGTGATATTCCGAGATATGGTAACAACTATCATGTTATTTGTGATTTCTGATCTATGTTCGTCCCTTTTATTTAATTGGTTCCTCAACTCCTGCAATCAAAATGGTTCCATCCACTAATGGTGTCATCCTAAAGGCACAAGTTTCTAGATTTCGGAGTTCAAAAAGCAAAAAAAATAATCTTGGTTTTTCTATTTTTCTGATTTTTTTTTTTTTTAGTAAAGGCAAAAAAAAACTAAAACAAGCTATACAAACATAGAAATGCTCCCCCACACTTAAACTTTACATTGTCCTCAATGTAAAATTGAATCGTCCAAAGAAAGTTCAAGGTGGAAAATTCAGCAAATGATATGCAAAAACAAGAAAATAAAGATAAAATGCTTAAAAAATAAAAAGATAAAGATAAAGATACAAAACAGGTGGGTTTCCTCCCACTTAACGCTTGGTTTAAAGTCGTCAGCCCGATGTTCTCCTTATTTGTTAAGACTCCCCATATTCCAACAATCTGAAAAGTTGGGGATCCTTCCAGGTAACCTGCTTTGGAAACAGTAGCTTCACACAAGCATTAGTACAATAAAACATAAGTGAAGCTATATATCCGTAAAAGTCTCCCCCACACTTATTCATGTCCACACTTGGAAGTGGATAAAAAACATAGGTATCGGAAACTTTTACAACTTCTTGTCCGCAAATTTGCATAGTATGAGAAACAAATGTCTCCAATGGAGGATATAGAGAAATAAATTCATTGAACAATATTTCTGAAGCACATACATTTAATCCAAAAAAAGGTAAAGGAGAAGAATCAATAAGCAAAGGATTAGTCAAAACTTGCAGAAACTCTTGTATTGCGGAATCCTCTTCGTCCTTATAAAACTCAAGTGAACTTACCTCTTGTATATCATGGTCCTCTATCAAACCTTGCAACAAATCTTCATTCGTCTTTGCCTCAACTAAAGCCTCGACATCAACATCATCATTATAATCTTCTATAGGTTCAATTGGGTCTTCCACAATATTACTCAATTCAGTTTCATTCTCAATCAATACTTCAACACCCTCGTACGTTACACTATCTAAAACCATGTTTTTGTTACTCCAAGACTCCACCTTTTGAATAATCGAACGATCGTTATTATGATACGGAGTTGGAATAACTTCATTCTTGTTACAAGGATTTTCAAACGGTTCAAAATCATCATCGTAACCCATAGAATAACGTCTATCACGCTCCTTTCTTAAAGCTCTTTAAGCTTCAATAACTTCTTCATCGGATGCTAGGCCGTCATCGATCAATTGATAGAACCTTCTTTAAAGTTCTCTCAAACTAGGTTGCCTTGCACCAAGGAGATCACGAATAGGTTTAGATACACCATAACAAGCCTTAATTGGTGTAAAACTCTCAACTGTCCGCTCATGACTAGAGGATGACGGATCAAGGCGTTTCACCATATTGTGTGTATCTTGTTCAACTTGTTGTGTCATCTCCTTTATATTATCACAAATATCTGCAACACTAAGAGAAATATGATTAGAAGAATGACTATCCTCCCCTCCTAGTGATTGTTCACCTACATCCCTACCATAAGAAGGTTGGTATGTACGAGAATAACCAAAAGGATAAGCGGAATATTGACCATAACCAAAAGAATGGTTTTGGTTATACCCCCCGTATGGTTGGTAGTTGTCATGTTTAGATTGAAAACCAAACAAATTATTGTGTGCTTGTTCTTGTCCACCATACATAGGTAACAAATAATTGATTAGGTACTCTTGACGTGTAGATGCCAATTATCAAGTACCTGAAAAAGAAAAATTCTCATAATAGCAAATCAGAAATAAGAGACAAGAAAGAAAAACAAACAAGAAACTAAAACTAAGTAACAAGCCGTATGCCTCCCCGGAAACGGCGCCAAAATTTGGTCGGTTGTCAGCCGAGCAAAAATAATTTCACTTTCTCACTCTACTAAATATGAATGAAGTACGTGGTAAGAAATAGTTCGTATCCACAGAGAGGCGATTGTTGTTATGTAAATTTTCAGATTCTTAGTTAACCAAGGGGGGATTTTGTTTTTATCAAAGCAATAAATAAAGGAAAGCAAATAAAATATGAAAGTAATCAATAAGAGGAAGATATTGGTCACGGGATAGTTTCATTCACAAACTTGAATTCTCAACAATGAATAGAATTGAAATTTTAATCTCTCATTTACTAAAAGTCCTAGGATACCTTGATCGCAAGTATATCCCGCTAATTCCCTGATTTCATCACAACCACATTAAAAGATGCATATGTGAATTCTTCTTAGAAAGCAACCTAAAGTGTAAAAGCACAATTAGATTTAACTCCCTAAAAGCAATAAGTTCTATGGAATAAGACTAATCAAGGCAATCAAAATGTGTAAAAGCACTAATTCAATTTAACCAAGGTTATGATTCATATGCAATTATAGAGATGTATCACTACAAGGAATAATGGCATTATGCTACTAAGAATCAGGGATATATAACGTTTTTGTATTGAAAACCCTAATATAGCTCTAGATATGAAAGTAAATCGGATTGATTCCGGACTCAACCAAACAAACAATCAAATCATAACAATATAAACCATGAATCATAAACAATAAAGTTGAGACAAAACTAATACATTGAATCAAATCTTATTTGTGAATTCTACTTTATCCCATAACCAATAATTGTATTTAGCTACTCATATTAATGGAGTTCATCATCATAATATTCAAAGAAAGAAGATGAAACATAAAAGAAATCAAACCCTAGAAGTAGTTCTATGCAAAAGCTCCAAGAATAGAATAAAACGTGATATCTCAAAGAAGTCGAAGTCTTTTCCTTTTTGTATCTCCTCTTGTTCCAAAATTAGGTTTAGTCTTCAAAGTCCATTAGCCAGAAATCCACCAAGCCCACAAGTGATAAAAACCCATGTAGAAAATATGTCCCAAAAACTCTCGCCGTAAAACTGTGTTTTTGGCCGAAAATTAGCAGGAATCCGGTGACGGAAAGTTGCCGCCGGCAACCTGAAAAGTCGAACTAGTCAACGATCCAAATCGGAAAGTCAACTGAGTTAGCTCGGTCAAAACGAGTCAAGACCGAATCAACATCTGAGTCAGGTGAGAGTCAGATAACTGACTCATCTAAGTGACTTGGCCTAGGCAAATTGCAACTTGCACAGGCCATGCTTCAATCATGCGCCACTTGATGCATCACAGCTCCTTGGCCAGCCATAATCTCCTTGCTTCCCTATCTTCTACCAGTCGAAAACACTACAAGTTTATTCAATCATTCAAAATGGAGCTGCATCTTTCGTCATTCCTGCAACCTTCAACCACTGCACATCACCAGCAGCAACAACTTCCATCATCAATTGCAGCTCAGACCAGCTATCACAGCTACAATACAATCTCAATACATGTAATATCATCTCTGCATTCATTCCAACTACACTTTCTTCCATACAGCAACATCAGCTTCATCAATATCAATTCCACCACCAATGCCACTGCAATAGTTCTCATTCCAACACTCCATGTCACCTGTAATTCCATTACAACCACTGCAACTTCTCTTCATGACAACCAATCGCCACACTAACACAGAATTTGGTACCACCTCCTCCATTTCAGATCACTAACAGCTGCTCAAACCACCATCAACACACTCAGTGCAAATTCATAGGACCCTAAATCTCTCTCACTGCACCTTGTTCTCAGCTCAAGCTCTTAACCCTTCTCAGATTCTTAATCTCAACAGCAGAGCCAAACACCATCAAAGCCACAGCATCACCATAATAATCTCCACCATTTAAACCCTTTAGCTCAAACTAAGCATCCAATGTATATTCATCACCTGTAGCAATCCCAAGCCATTCAACCATTTCAGTCAATCAATCAAAGCCTAACATTCTTCTATTGCAGTTCATAGACATAAGTCACTGCCAACCACGATTTCTCTTTGGATACCACCTGAAGCCTATACCAGTGCATTAAAAAATAGCACCAGTAATCACCACCTGTCGTTCCAGCATTCTTAACTTCAATCCATAGCAGCAGCTGCAGTCCAACCAATGTATTCCTGCAGTGCACAGCAGCAACCTTCCACCTTCTGTAGCTTCATCATTGTCACTGAGCCAAAAAAAAACCCCAGCAGCATCTCACCACCAGTGCCCTGCAACTTAAGCCTAAACATACATCTGCTTTCATCAGGTCTCCTCTGCCTTCACTATTATTAACAAACCATCCAGTGACCAACTTCACACTCCTCTCCATGATTTCTCTGAATTCCTACGCAGCCATCTCTTCTAGTCACAACATCATCAAATTATACTAGAGCAGAAACCCTAATTCCAATTCAACTCAAATTTGTATTGCAATTAGCTCAATTCAGAGCCAAACCTCAACTGAAGCAAAACCCATGTCCATTTTCGTCACCAGAATCATCATCATCAGCTTAATCTCATATTGAATCTGTTAATCAAGAGTTTACAAAAGCTTTCATCTTCTTCAAATCACATACAATCCATCAAAACCCATTTAATCAATCCATATTCGATCCACCTGCTTAACCATATCTGATTTGCTTACAACCCCAACATCAATTCCTTCTTGACTTCAAATTTGTAGCCAAACCCTTCAATTCTTGGAGTTAACAGCATAACAGTGCTTCATTTCTTCTTCCAACTCAATTCCAGAACCCCTTTTCTCATATCTTGATCTGAAATTCATGGCAGCATCAAAACAATTCAGCAGCTATCGATTCAACCCATATCTCAATTTATGGCTGCTCTGCAACTTTTTTTTTTTTTTTTTCTGAATTTCAGTAATGAAATGATTGAGAAGATAGCCTTCTCGATTTAGGGTTGTAGAAATTATTGGGTGGATTTACACACCCAACTGTAGAACCACCCCTAGTGATATCCCCTTAACCTCAGCTAATTTGTGTTTAACACTCCTCCAAATAGAGTTGTCCCTTAACCTTGATTGGGTTCCCGAAAGTATTCGCCTAGGAAATAACAGCTTTGCCCTTTTATGCTCCAAATAAACGCTCTCTTTCGCCTTCCACCAACAACAGCCGCCTCTTACTTCTCAAATCTACTTCTTCTCTTCAATGAGAGTCATCACTAAAGTTGTCGTGCTTTTCAGACAGAAATTTGCATCACTAAAGCCGACATACTTTTCAGACAGAGATGAAGAGATAAAGCAAATAATGAGAAATAGTTAGTCTCTGACAGCAGTTGCACCTTTTTGCCTTTAACACGAAATTTCTTCTTCTTTAGTTCCAAATGACTCCAAAGTACCTATGTAGTAGCAGGATTTCCCACACTACACCCCTATTAAGATCCTATAAAAATCTAAGTGAAACTAGTTGAAGATTAAAGAATTAAACGACACTTTTATTATTTAGATCTCAGAAATGTTTACAGAAAATATTCAAACTCAGAATTACAACTTTCCTTTCTGGAGTTTCTCTCTCCTCAAGATTTTCTCAACTCTAAAAAATACATCATCATCATCTGGACTTACTTGAACCCTTTACATAGGAAATTACATAGTGGGTGACAGCTAAGTTTTCCCCTTCTTTCGGATATATTCTGCGATCTCATCGTGGTATTTGCAATATTAATCTTCGCCAACTTTTGTAATCCTCGTGAAACAACACTCTCATAACATGTCTCTTCAATCGTCAACTACTATGATGCTTCCCCGTGATGCTCGCCAAATGTTGCTGAAGAATCCTCACGACACTCTCGTGAATAATGTCATTTATACTTATAGGAATATTTGACCTTCTCGTGAAAGCGTTGTTCTTACTACGAGAATATCGTTGTGGCGATATTCTGGTACTACATCTTGCCTCTTCTCATGTCTTTTCTGCGAAGAAGAGAAGATCGTGAGAATAAATTGCCGTAATCTCCTATCTTTTCACCTCCACCTTTATTCTGACACGTATCTAAACCTTTCACCAGCTGTCTTCATATAATTTTATCACCCATATATTTTTCGACACGTCATCTTAAACCGCTGTTATTTGACCATTCACGTCCTTTCATTGTATTAACTATTTTATTTTCTCGAGAAACTTCTTCTGCTATAAATACCTTCTCTCATTCTTCTCTTTTTCTTTCTTCTCATTCTCTTTCCTTCTTCTTCTCTGCAAATTTCATTGCTTTCCCGCAAATCGCGCATCTAATATCTTTTGCCATTGTTTCAATCTCCTTTCATTCCCATTCTCTCAAAATGGTTGTTGCTGGTGCTAAAAATCTTATTGCTTTCAATTTGATGCAAGAAAAACTTAAAAATCAAGGATTTGACTTATCTTTAATCCCAGATCAAAGTCCCAAATCTGTTCTTTCTCTTGAATTATTTTCTAACTTCCAGTGTTCTCGTGAAAAAATTATAGTTTCATTAGGTCAACTTGAAGCTGGTCTTCCACTTCCTCTCTACAATCCTGAACTTCCACTCTTTTACCAAATAATTTCTGATAAGAGATTTTCACGAGCGGTGTATCAACTTGGCGGGGATTGTATTAGATTATTACTGGAATATGCCTCTCGTGGTACTGGCAAAGGATCCCAATATTCCGAAGAACATAAAAGTCTTAAATATAAACATATTCCGATTATCCCTGCAAAGTATACTGTAGATAATTTCTTTCGAAATTACCAATTACTCCCCATGGTAAGGGATAGTACCTGTTGGGGTGTTCGTTTGCATAAAAGGAAGGTCGCTGCTGAAAATGCTCTTATGCAAGACATTGATTTTCATACCAATACAAATGATGGCCCTCGCCATTTTAATGACGATAAGTGTTTTATTTTTCCCTTATGCCTTAAAGGTCCTTATATATCCGGTTCTCTACAACTTCCTGCGAATCTCTCTCACTATGAACCATGGACTTTCAACTGGCCTGATAGGTCTTCCGATGTATATTCTCTCATCTTCTTATGCTATTATTATTTATTCCTTCACACTCTCGCTAACTTTTCCTTTATCTTGCAGGTTGCCAAAATGAAGCTTAATTACCAGAAATATAGGAAACCCAGCACTCTTCTAGCTCTTAGATCTTTCACAAATGAAGTAAGAAATATTCCTTTATTAATTAACAATATATTGTTGCCCCTATTTCTTATCTTTATCTGTGTTTGTAGGTAATTGAAGAATTACCACCTTTAGAGCCAAAACCTAAGGAGAAACCTTCAACTAATCGTAAAAGGAAATCTACTGCTTCAAGTGAAGGAAGACGCTCTGCCCCTCGTGATAAAGAACCCAGCGATCCTCCTTTGAAGAAAAATAAAACTCAGCATTCTTCTTCTCAACATACCCAATTGGATTCAATCGTTAGTAATAAATCTAATGATGAATTTATCGAAGAATTTGACGATATTAGAGAAGTTCCTTCTGTGAAAAATTCTTCTTCCTATGATTCTTCCATGACCCAACTGTCCATGCTTTTTGGAGATTCTTCTCGTGGAACTGCGAATGAGTATGGAGATGAGACTCTTAATGGTCTAGCTCAAGCGCTCGTCAAAGTGTGCGATGCTCCAATCTTATCTGATAATAATTCTCTTCGTGGAATTTCTGGAACTCTAACTCCAAGCTTCTTAAATGCACTTGGTATTCTGGTATGTTTTCTTAGTTGTTTCTTAAATTGCCAGATTTCTCTCGTCAAATTTTTTGTACTTATAAAACTCTGTTGCAGGTTGGGAGAGCTTCTTTTGCTGCTGCTGCTGCTGATTTAGATAATAAATGTGCTTCATTTAAGAAAAAGGTTGTTAACCTTCGCCAAGATAAAGAGAAACTAGAGGCTAAAATTGCTGTGCTTCGTGAGAAAAATAAACTGTTGGAAACTGAAGCTTCAGTTGATAAACAGAAGATTTTGGATCTTAACAATGCCAACAAACAACTTTATGGTATGATTTACTTTTTATTTCTTTTAGATTTTTTATTTTTCTTTTATATAGCTTATCCAAGCAATCATTTTTTCAGATGTTTATGGTCTAACTGACGAATCTACGTTCCTTCAAACCTTTCCCGAACCTGTAGATGATAATACTCATCTTGCTCGCCTTAATAATTCCTTAAGTAATTTTGCTGACGAACAAATTAAATCCCTCTCTATAGAGGAACTTAAATTTAAGTTTAATCTCCTGACCATTGAACACATACACAATTTAGGATTATCTAATAAATTTAAGCGTCTTTATCATGAATCAAAAGAAGTGATCAATGGATTAAGAAGTAGAATTAGTGATCTTGTTGACGAGAAAGATCAAGAAATTAGAAACGGCAACGAAACTCTAGCAGATTTCCATATAATTCTTCTCGAAGTTCAAAAGGAAAGAGATAAACTCTTCTGCGAAAATAAATATCTTCTTGCAAGAGAAACTGAAGTTCGTCTCGCCTTCTTATTACTAGCGATGATGAGTATTCTTGGGCAGCACAGGTTCTTGATAATGCTAGGAATAATTTAGGTATAGATGCTAGTCTTCATGCTGATCAATCAGCCTTAATTAGGGACTTGATTTCTGAAAAAGAAGGTTGTTAACCACTCTACTCTATTAACCTTTTGCTTTTTATTATTCTTTCTTATAACTTCTATCTTATCGATGCCTTATTCTCGCAGATTCTGAAGACAGATGCCGTGTAAAGATGAGAGAACTAGAAGATACTAATCATCAACTCGCGAACGATCTTACTTCTCGCAACAATAAATACTCACGATTAAAATCTCAATTTGGGATTACTTCTGCAAATTTTAACAGATCCCTCCTCATTACTCGTAATAATACTACTAGGCAGGTTTGTGATGATCATGGAATTCCTCATTCTCTGTATCCTAATCTTGCAAATGCAATACCATCAATGGTTCAAGATCTTGATATCTCTGATACTGATGAGGATTTTGATGAAGGTGAAGAAGAGAATAATGACGAAGAAACAAATTCTGGCGATGATGAAGAACCCAACAAAAATAATGAAGAAGAGAAATCTGGTGAAGAAGAAGAATCTGATAAAGATAACAATGTTGATAAGTGAAATAATGTATCTGTCTAACTTCTTTCTTTGATGTAATTAATCGCGAGTTTCTTCAATTTGCTGCAACTTTCTTCAATTTAATTTGTAAATTTATTTGCCCCCTTATCTGTATGAATGAAAGAACAACCTCTTTTTTGCAATATAACTTGGTCAATATAGTTTGCATCTGCTAATTATCTGTGCCTTAATATCCATATAAATTTCTCATATGGTGATGAATAATAATATTTATCATTCTATTCATTCCCATACTTGCCTCTATTATTCATCTGCAATATGAGAAAGTTAATAAACGAATATTTTGACGAATTTCATAATTTCCGCGATATTGTCGCAAACCCTGATATTTTTGCGATTTTATGGTCTTATCATGCCTTCCTACTTAAAGGTCTTACTTTTCCATAGTATTCTCTCCGCGACAAGATCGCAGGACGTCTTTACATTTTCATGTATTGACCTATTGATCTTGTCTTATCTGCATTTCTTTATTGTATTGCGACAATATGACGAGCCTAAGTTTTCTCGCGAAAACAAAGCCTCGTGACATTGCCTTCTTGCGATGAAATCGCAGGACGTCTTTACATTTGCATGTAAAAACCCCTTGACCTCATCTTAACTTTTTTCTCTTATGGATTTTTGCCTTTGTATAATTTACGCGACAATATGACAGGCCTAAATGATCTTGCGATCTTAGAGCCCCATGACATTTCCGTCTTAAGACACTTATCAGCTCCCTAATGGAGGGTGCCGCCCTTATCTTCCCCCTGGTTTCCCTTTCAAGGAGGGCACATCGGCCATACAAGACTAGATCCTCCCATCCATATTTACCAACAACCAGTTGTTTTCGCAGCCCCTTGTCCTTTATGCCTATATGGCTTATAGTTACAAGACTGCACCCTAGGTGGGGTTTTCTTCAGGCCAAGTGCATTGTAGCCAAGACTTACCAAAGATGTCCAGGGTAGGTTCGTCCGTCCCGGGCACCCTTGGCTAAACCGTGTACCTCGGCGCCTTGGTCATACTCTGCACTTCTTGGAAGAGACTCTCAGTTGTCCAACAATGGTATAACCTTATAAAGTTGGAAATCCAAGATCTCTCTCCAGGATAGGTTTTCTTTAACCCCTACATCTGTATGACTCAGGTTCCAGTAGCGGTATAACCTTATCCCTGAATCATATAAAGAGATACCCCCTTTATGACGTGATTGTAGGTCTTACATTTTCCTCTTACGAAATTGTACTCATGAACTAAGTTGCACGACATAAAGGTTTGTCCCATTCTCTTAATCTCTGCGAAATTTCATTCGCGTTTCTTAAAATTTCTTGCGAGCTTTAAATCTCAATAATTTCTTTTCTTTTTCTTTTTTCAACTTTTCAATTTCATTTTCTTCACTCAAACAGAAAAAACAACTTTACCTTTCTACTTCTAGCGATCTGGCTCGTCATATTTCATCTTTCTATCACTTTATTCTTCTCATCTTCCTTATCATCTGTTCTTTTACTTAGTGTTTTTCCGCAAGTTGCTTGTCATTTCCTCCTTTTATGCTTTTCATACTTGTACCTTTGCTGCGTTTTATTTTTTGCTTGATTTCTGCGAGGGACTCGTTAGTTATTTCTTCATGCTTTTCTATTGAATCAACCATTAATTTGTCACTTCTCTGTTGTTGCTTAATTCTGTATTTCCAATTGTTGTTCTTCCCTGCTCTTTCCTCACAATACTTGATATCTATCTCATAACATTTCTTACTTTCTCCCCAATCTCCTTTAATTACTCCAACACCATTTGGATGAGGGAATTTAATGCACTGATGAAAGGTATATGCAACACCCAATATCCTGTGTAGCCAAGGTCGACCAATTAAGGCGTTATATGGTGATTCAATATCGACAACACAGAATAAAATCTTGGAAGTTATTCCTCTTAACAGAATTCTCATTGTGGTCTCCCCTTTAGGCTTGTTAGAAGTTCCATTAAAACCATAGATTCTGTATGTCGATGGTATCAAATCTTCATCTTTCCCACCCATGGTTCTCTAGGTGTGGTAGAACAGGATATCTACGGAACTTCCAGTATCAATTAGGATTCTATAAATGGCCCAAGACTCCTCCATTTCGTTATTGTTTTCTTTACCTTCTTCTTCTTCTGCTTGTTCTGGTTTTATTTACAATCTTACCACCAATGGGTTATCATGCATCTCTCCAGGCTCTGGTACTTCTTGTGCTGTAAAAGAAAAGACTTGTTTCTGCCACTCTTCTAATGGCGAGATTCTCGCTATATTCATTATTTCTTTTCCATCCATATCTCTGGCGAAGACTCTACTTAAGAAATTATCATGGAAATCTTCGATGGTTCTGAAAGAATGCACAATAGAATTACAAAATAAATTCTTTGCTCTAGTTCCAACTTCTATAACAAAAGTTTCTGCTCCTTTTACATTAGTCATTCTGTGATCAATGCGTTTTCAAGTCTTCTTCGGTAACCAGAGCAATTCTCAACAATTCTATCTTCCTAATCTAACCTAACAAAGTTGACTTTCGTAATAAAATCAAGCGACTCCGAGTTTTGGAACTAAACTTGACATACCAACGCGTGGTGGGCTCGGCCGAGCAATGCTCTAACACATTATAAACTAAACAATGTCATCTAACTTATCTGAAATGAAGAGGGTACCCAAGTACACCATAATCTTTTCTTAAACCTATAAGTATGATACTCTATAGACTTAATCGAGACAATACAAATCCAAGATACTCACTTGATAATAGTGACAGTTCAAAACCGATTTACTATAGGATCAAATACCAAGTGATTAGGATTAACACATAAGTGTATTTACTTCTAATTATAATTGCAGAATGAAAAGGTAAATCATACAACAAGATTTTGTTAACGAGGAAACTGCAAATGCAAAAACAAAACTGGGACCTAGTCCATTTTTTTTACTCTCAGAATTAAGCAGCTATACAAAGAACAAAGCCAACTTCGTATAGTTGAGACCAAGTAATCTACCCCTAGTTACTTAGTTCCCTCAGTATCCCTGTGTCTACAACCGTCTGGTCAACGCACGTGAATCCCAAGATAGAAATCACTATCCTGAGTTTCTTTATCGATGTAATGTCTTAAGCACTCAACTCCTTTTGATCGTCTTACAAACAGTAAATGAACAAAGCTATTTGGTAAGTACTCCAATAATATTTTAAGAAAATATTCGTTGAGTTTTGACAAAGACACTTCCGTTTAAACTAGTAAACTCCTTTGTCGGGTAAGATCAATCCAAAACCGAAATAATCAAATCTAAATACGCAACTATCAGATTCGGATACTGAAGAATACCACCAAATAACAGTTGCCGATCTAAATGACTATTTGATCAAATCTATCAAAGATAAGTCATATCTTAGTCGAATCCCAGCCAATCAAGATGTGTGCAAAAATATCACGAGATACGAAAACCAATCATAAAAATCTTCTTGTCTTCAAATCTTCAATTGCATTTTATTATACCTGCACACCACAAACTTGATTCCACTTATGATCAATTACACCAAGAATGGAGTCTGTTAACAATGGATGATCACAAGTTGTCTTCAGATATAAAAATAGTTCAGAAGATCCAGTCAATACTTTGATCTAGTTTGAGTGACCTTATGTCAGAAGAGAAGGCTCTCAAGAAAAATCAAACTAGGTGCAATCAAAGTTTCAATAACCATTAGCCAATCAAATCAACAATCGAAAACTAAAATAACAATTCAGTTATCTAGTTTCCCACCAACGGTACTCGTAGAGCTTCTTGATCCCATAGAGTTCTTAAAACGAGTGAACGTAAGATATTTTTCCTAATCATGGTACTTTCCTATGAGGATAGTCGGGTCCAACAGAAACAACACGAATGAAGTTTGCTTGTCTCTTAGGATAGTTCGCAAGAAATGCAAACTCAAGTATTTATAGACCAAGGTTGTTTGGACAACAAGGAAATTCCAAAACCGAAATATTCTCAAGATATGCAATAAATACCTAATTTCGGCTTTCATTATTCCAATTAATATCCAACCTGTAACTCTGAAATCTCTTTAGAAAATATCTAATAATAGTTTAGCACTTAACTAATATAGCTTTTCAAGAGATATGTTTTGATTGCTGGAAAATAAAAAACATATTATTCAAAAATATTAATTAAAATATTTTTAATACCTTGAGTATCACGGAATGTCTTTGAACAATTAAAGATAAGAATTATATACATGTTCAAATTATGTCGACGTCTAGAACTTTCCTATTTAGCAAACCCTAATTCCAAACTCACACAAAACCGTAAGTAATATGTGAATGTTGAAAATCGGTTTTGCTCTTGGGACCGGTACTACCATGACTCCTAACATAGGTTAAGATCTATGTTCTACCAAGTCTCTAAATATAGGTAGGGATCGGTTCCACCATGACTCCCAACAAAAGATAGGATCGGATATACCAAGACTCGCAATATAGTTAAGAATCGATTCTACTATATATCCAAAAGTAGGTAGGAATCAGTTCTACCATAACTCTCAACATAAGTTAGAATTGGTTCTACCAGAATTCCCATCACAGGTTCGAATTGGTCATCCAATAGGTCTTCATAGAAAATCGGACCAAAGCACCTATTGATTTATTTTAGATTACAAACCAAGTTTTTTATATATACTTCCTATAAACATATTTAATCAAACATAATTTCCTAGGATGAAATCATACTTATATCCAATACACAATCAAGTAACGAGTTACATAGATTATGTCGATGTCGTATTTACGAAGTTCAAAAGATAAATGTTATACTAGAGTATTAAATATAACCTCACATGTTATGTTATCAATCTTAAATGACTTGAAAGTAATGATAATAATTGAAACATGTCAAGTCAGTATCACTAACCCCAAGTGGAAGGATGATGTCTTCTTTGTAGTCGATACATCTTCACATTCTTCAGGTCTTCAAGGTAATACTTGTATGTCTCAACATTCCTAGACTTTCTAGTCCAACCTACACGAAGTTGTCTCTAGAATATTTAATCAAGCGACTCTAATTGAGTTTTGATACTAAAATATGACAACCAAACTTTACATACCAACGCTTGGTGGGTTCAACCGAGCAATACTCTAAAACTATCATAAATAAAAAAGTGAATGAATTACATATCTTTGGAGGACGATATCTTCCTCATGGGTTTGATTATTTAGAGATTTTTCGTGGTATTATATATGTTTGAAGTTGATGCTCCATATAACTACTCATAATAGATTTATGGAGAAGTTTTTGGTAGAGTTGCAAATAGGTCGTTTTGCGGCTGAAGTTAATGTTTTGTTTGTTGTGATTGATCAAAAATACCCCGAGTTTATCAAACTCTTTTGTTACCTTTACATTGTCTACACTCCGAATTGTTTTCGACGTTGCATGTGATTTTTTTTTATTCTTGACGTTGTTGTAAAATTCCTCATTTTCCTTTAGTCGGCGCAAAAATATGTTGTACTAAAAATGTTATTCGAACACTCCACTTGATTTGTGCTTGACTGATGACATTTCTTAACTTTGGAAAATTTCTTGGTGACATTATCTCTCCAAAAACATTACTTCTTCGTTATTGCAGTTGAGTGAAGATGGGGGTGTACCTACAAGAACATTCTGATATTTCAATGAGTAAGAGATTTATGTAGGTTTACGAGGAGAAAAAGATTAGAAAACTGTTGATACCACAATTTCATACCCACCATATAAATATTAATTTATGCTTTGGAGCCGAATGTAAAAGATATTTTATGTGGAACCATTATGAATACCATATTCATTAAGTGAGTCCCACAAAACACTTTCCAATAACCTATTCCATAACACATGTAAAACACTAATAAAATTTCTTTCGTATTCACCGACAACCTTTCTTTTCTCACCTATAAAATATTCTCCCTTACAACATATTCCCTACTATCAAACAAACAAGTATTTTTATATTTTTTCATATCCTCTCATCAACTCCATTACCCAAAAAAGTAAAAATGTCCTTCTCAAATCTTACTAAAAATCATCGTTTCCACTAAAAACAATAAAAAATTCCTTCATCCTACTATCCAATCAATATTTTAAATCCCATAAGAAAAAAACAAATTCCTTTAGTTACCAAAACTTCTTTACCCCACAAAATAAAATCTCTAATTTTATTATACCCCATTATGCTTAATACTTCCATTAACCGCATCCCCTTTTAATCCTCCTATAACTCATGCCTTATCACACATTTAGAAAAACAACAAGAAAACAAAAGAAGTTGTTATCTACACCAAATTAGAAAATCTTTCTTTTTATAAGTTCCCCTTGGACTACAAATCTACACACCCCGAAATCCTACATAAAAATGCATGAGTATCATTTTCTTTTCAATCAAATAGAAATTCCATCTTCATTTAAAGTCTTAGCTATTATTGTTCCATTTAGTTTATAGTTTAATTTGAGAAAAAACCAAAAAAAATAAAATTATAAACAATTAATCAAGTATTGGCCATATATTTTTTAGAGATTGACATTAACTTGTAAATACTATATGTTAGAGCACTGCTCGGTCGAGCTCGCATGCGTTGCTATCTCAAGCATATTTGTTAATGTTAGTGATCAAAACTATAAAGTCTTAATTTCAAGTCTACTATATCTAAGGTCTCGGACTAGGATAGAAAGTGTAGTTGAGCTCAAGAACTTCATGGATATCATCATACAAGACGAAGGACAACTTAAAGAACCAATGGATCTTCATCGACTAAAAGGTATGTGGAGACTTGAACTTATCTATCACTCAAAAGTCTATCTACTATATCTCCTATCTTGAGACAAAAGTCGTTTTGCTATATAGACTTAGATTATACACATGTGATATTTCCAGCTGAGTATATCTCGTTTATCTATTTCTCGAAATATGTGTTGGTAAAGCTTTCGCTTTAGCAAAGTTCATATTTACCTAGTGACGAAAGTTATGTTATGTTTCAATCATTTTGGAAATTTCTCTGACGAAAAATAGTTTGTGAATAACAACTATATAACGCCCTCTTAGAATGTTTCAATGATTAAAATAAGAGTTTAGACATTATAACCATTGAAGGATATAAGCATTGTTGTGGAAACACATATATGTATAAGTCCTTATTGCTTGAACCGAAGTTTGCGAACTTTATTGATCAATGGAAACCAGAGTAGTGCGTCTGCTCAGTCCGCGAACTCAGCATACAAAATCAGTCCGCGAACCCAGTCCGCAAATTGGCGTAGTTCTCGAACCCGATAATTTCTGCTGGAGTTTGTGAACTCCGTCCGGGAACTTAAGTCCGCGAACTTGAGTAGGTTATGTCTAAAAACGATGTTTGTGAACTTATCTTAATAAACTAAGGAATGCTATTGCAAACCGTGGATTTATAGTTCATGAATTGATTCGAGTGAATCACATCATTTTTTCTTCAATTGTGTCTTATGTAGTACATAAAGATCTAAGCAATTGAACAACTCTCTAACTAGTTCATTTGAGTCATTTGGACTAGTTATGGTGAAGAAGAATTGGTTGATATGAAAGTTATCATATGGCTAACCATTTGGTTAACTATTGTTGAACCAACTAATGTACAAGTTTGGGTACGGTTTTCACAAGCCTACAAACGTGCATTTCATGTGTGTGCAACAAGCTATATTTTCTATCTAATGATTGATAAATATTAGCTTAAATATAATCAGGTTTTCATCTAACGGTGAATAATAAATGCTTTGTTAGTAAGCTTACATTGATTGCAAACCCTGATTTGAAGACTATATAAGGGAGAACTCTAGAAACTTGGAAACCTAATCCCCACACATTCTGTGTGATACTAGTTTGCTAGGCTAGAGTCGATTCTCCTTTAACCTTTGGTTTTCTTCTTCTAAAACCATGTTAACGACTTAAGGACTTCATTGGGATTGTGAAGCCGGATCGATACTATTTTTATTGTAGTTGGGTGATCTGATCTTGCTGTTTCTATCGTATGAGTATAATTGTAATAATTGGCTTGAGATTTCTATCTCCGATAGGCAAGATATAAAAGTAGTCACAAACACTTTGTCTCATCGTTTGTGATTCCTCAATAATATTCTTCGCTGCGCCGATTAAGTTTATTGTGAGGTGATTGATAAAGCTGAGATGTTCTTCAGGAATATAAGTCTGGTTTTATCAATTGGTTCATGTTCACCTTGATTTATCAAAAGACGGAATAAAACTCACAGGCTTATTCGTGGGAGATGAATTTATCTATCCTTGTAGACTTTTCTATGTGATACAGATTTGTTTATTAAAGCCTTGCATCTGGGAACCTCCGAGGAATCATGAGCTTATGATGTGCTGCGATGGGGAAGCAAAGGGAAATCCGGGAAGAGCAGGTGGGGTTGTTGTTGTCCGGGATGTAAATGAAAATGTCTTGGGTGCTATGCGTGCTAGGTTAGAGGTTCAAACTAACTTCCTGGATGAAATTCTATGAGTTATTGTTGGACTAGAATGGGCTACCAAGTTTGGGGTGGATGATATCTGCATTCGCACGGACTCAATGGGTGCGGTTTTGGTTTTCTCGAGTACTATCATGGTAGTCCCTTGGTTCCTGCGCTCGAGATGGGTGGATGTTAAGACAAAATATAACTACATTCGATTTGTTCATACATATAGGGAAGCGAACTTCTCGGCTGATAAAATGGCTAAAAGAGGGTGTTACTTGGAAGATGGGGCAGTTACAAGTTATGTCCAAAAACCAGATTTTATTAATTCTATTAAAATCCCAAATGTAATCTATTACCGCTTTCATTAGTTTGTTTTCATTAACAAACTGTGCTGTAACTTTTCTCTTTTTAATGAAATTTTTGACTTAACAAAAAAAAAATTCGACTTTGGGTCGTAGCAACCCTTGGTTGTGGGTGAGATCAGCTAAGGGAATCAAGTGCCCAGTATCCTGCTGGGATCATAGGCGTAGGAGCATAACTGTACCTTGGATCAGTGTGAGATTCATTGGGGTTCAACTACAGTCCAGACCTAAGTTAGCTTGGAGTAGGCTAGTGTCTGTAGCGGCTTAATATAGTGTATGTTTAACCTGGACTAGGTCCCGGGGCATTTGCGGTTTCCTCGTTAACAAAATTCTGGTGTCTGTGTTATTTATTTTCCGCATTATATTTTGTTATATAGGTTGTGCATTGTTCAATCGATTAGAATATCCGACCTCTTTGGTTATTGATTTAAATTGATTGACACTTGGATATTGGTATTTAGTACCATCCAAGTTATCTCTCCATGATAAAGACTCGCATATTCTATTTGCTTAAGTATAGATCAAATTGAGAGATTGAGATAATAACTCATTGAGATATTTTTATCTATATTGAGTCTGACTGTCTAGTTGATTCTCTAGAAAGTAACTCGGAGTTTGTCCATACATATTGCTAATCGAAATATTGGGTGTGGTTGTTAGACCCCCGCTTTTTTAATTGGTATCAGAGGATGCAAACACGTTTAAGACCTTACAAGTCTATGTTTGTGGCAATCTGAGTCTGCGGACGAAATCTCATAGACGCCTACCAAAATATCTTCTAAAGTTTTTGATTACACCAAGTGTCTTGGAAATACCTCAAAGGATTTCTCATTAGTTGATTCTTCCGAATCCTGAGGTAAAAAGATTGTTTCAACAGATATTGAATCTCTTCCTCTCATGAGGCATGTGACACTCTGGCAAAAGCTAAAAGGGAGCTCACCAGAATTTCAAAAAATACAGCTGAGACTATTGATTTTAATGATCATGATAAGCTTATTGATGAATTTGAAAAGTCTCTTGATCGAGAACGTGATCTCTATAGCATCATTGATTCCTTCTCTAAGAATATTGAAAAACTTCTCCAAGAAACTACTCTTCAACATGAAAAGATTAGTGCTTTTGAAGATATCATCAAGGAAGACTCAATTAGGGAAAAACGTTTGGTTGAGACTCATTCATCAGATCTTAACAGATTTCGTGTCAAAAAAGAGAAACTAAGTGCATCCCTTACTCTATCCCATGAACAGTGCAAATCATTGGAAAAGGAATACTCTGTCTTAAGGAGAAAATCCTCTATACATACTAACTCTCGTGATGTTTTATACAAGACGAAACGTTCTCCAGAAGAAGATTATGTCAAGAAAATATTACATAACTTGCAATATTATGATATGGCTATGAAGTTAGGACAGGTGCCAATTATTGCTTCTTCTCCACGAACATGTTCCTTTTGTGGGAAAAAGAATCACTATGCTATCTATTTTTTTTCAAGAAGGAAACAAATTTATAAGCTTCATAATTTACATCTCTTCACTTTCAATGGAACAAATAGTCAGTCGACTAATGCAGTGAATCGCATACCCACAAGAAACCAGAAACCTTATAAGAATGATCTCTATTTTAGAAATCATTACAGGGCTCAAGTGCATTCTGGCATAAATTCTTGTGTTGCTAAAGAAAGCATTCCCTGTACTTATAAGAATGTCTCTGGTAAATCTAAGTTTAGAAAATGGATTCCTATCTATTCCGATCCTCTTGAACCAATTGCAAGAGGTTCCAGACTTAGTCCTCAGAGAAATCCATTTGATGGATTTGTTAAGTACGCCATGCCTTATCCTTCAGGGATGAAAGTCAACCGAAGAAAGGCGAGGAAAACAAAGATCAAACAATCAGATGATATATACAACTCCTTTCACGATAATCATAGTGGATTTAATTTCCACTATACTACCTGACTCCAAGTATTTGTTTCCTTGCTTCTAACTTGAGAGGTGCAAGGAAATTAATTGGGAAATACTCAAGTATGTTGTATATTTGTAGATGGGGAAAAACGATTTGCTAGTTTTTGCTGAATTGAGGACGACCGTGCGAAGGAGATTCCTTGAACCGAGCAAAATGTTTAACCTCACACAGATGCACCGCTATGAAGGGGGTGCTTTAAGTTCGAGAGACCAATCTGTATTACTCCATCCTAAACCAATACACTGGTCGTTCCAGAGTAAATTCGGTCACAAGAGAGGATGGGTTGATTTGTAGGAGGGAAGCTGAGAAATGTGTGAGATTAATGATGATCTGAGATTGTATGTGTGTTATGAATTCAGCGTGAAATGCTCTGAATGATTGAATCTTGCCTGATTGAGAGTAATTTCTGTGAGTTCGTGTAGACAAAAGAGCGCCTGTATGAACTTTAGTGAGAAATTGCTCGTTCAGACGATTGTTGTTCGAATGTTTGAAAATTCTTCGAATCTTTTTTTTTTTCAATCAGGATTCAGAGACATTATATAATGTCAGAGATGAAAACACCATGATCCAATGAAGTGTGACAGTTTGGTGGAATCAAAGAGTGGCGAAGTAGGAAATCGTGTTAAACCAATTACTCATCGTGCGGAGACTTGGTTAATTTTCCACCCACTACTTTGTTGATTCCTTCAACTGATTGCACGACTTTCTCACATTCCTTCGTGTGTTTGAACACACGTGTCGTAGACCGCCAGACCAAAACCATAATTGATATCCCCAAGTGACACGATTGATGTCTCGTGGTTAATTTAGTCAGTTGTTGATTTCATGACTTCGTGGGACAATGAGCCCACGTATTTGCTGAGTTAAACAGGATTTTGTGAAATGTTCTGCAACTCATGAATCAAACGTGTCTGCTGAGACAGTGGTAGAATCCTCACGTTGAGGTGAGCAAGTGTTGCTCGATAATTTGTTGAATATTGATAGTTGAACCAATATTCCTTGATTTGAGTAAATATTGCTCATCTGAGCAAGTGTTGCTCGTTTGATGAATTATTGGCAGTGTGACCAAAATAAAATATTAATTAAGCGTTGGTAGTTGAACCGAGCATAATTAATAAGAATACTGATCATGAGATCGTTGCAAAATTATTAGTGTTTGAATTTGGAATCATAATCCTTGGATTCAGAAACCCTAATTTGACCAATTGATGGTTTATTTGAAAATTAACCATGGAACAAAGGAGAACTGGCTTCATGGGACCGTGGATCAACCATGAAATTCTCATATGCTCACGTGAGCAAAAACCAAGACCTCTTTGAAGATTTGGTGAGTTAATGAAAGAATGATTAAATGCTGGTTTAATCATTTACTGAATTACTGTTGGGTTCAGCATTAGGTGATAAAACCTAATTAATTATGAAAAGGTGAGGGACCGACCAAGGGGTCATGAAACCGGCCCTAGGTGGTCACGGGATCAAATGATGATCGCTCCGTCAAATTCTGAAATTATTTGGAGAGTTTTGGACCTAATACGTGCAATTATGCAAATTAGGTCAAATTGTGAAAACACATGGGACTGGCTCATTGCGAGACAAAAAGCCAACCCTGATCGGTCAAGATAATGTGCTTTCATCATTGAGACATCCGTGTCTCAGTCCTGAGAATTTTGATATTTTCTGGTGCACGTTTGAGCGACCATTTGAGAAAATATGACAAAATTAGGGTTTTTTGATAAAACCGTCAAAACTTCATTGGATGAAGGAAAAAAATGAAAAAGTGAAAGAATTATGAAGTGTGGGACCGTTCATGGCCAAGGCATGGCCGACCGGCCAAGGGAGCTATCCCACACGTTTTTCATAATTTTTGTAATATTTTTCATGATTTTAGGAAAATATGATAAAACGAAGGAGTTTTGTCAAAATTAAAGAGTTTTGTTGAAATCAAGGAGTTTCCATGAGATGAGGGAAACATAAAAAATAAAAATAAATAAAATAGGGACGTGTGGGCATGTGGGACCAACTTGAAGCATGGTTGGCCGGCCAGAGCCCAGTCCCGTGCGTTTTCCCTATTTTATGCATTATTTCATGATTTGAAGAAATTTTCATAATTTGAAGGAAATATCATAAAATCAAGGAATTTTCATAGGATTATGAAAATATAAAAAATATGCTAATAAAAGCGGGACGTGTGAGCCATCTAGGGTTTGTCCGACCGGCCATGGCCCGTGCACACGGGTTTCCCTAATTTTTATTATTTTTCATGGGACAAAGGAAATATCATGAGATTAAGGAGTTTTCATGAAATTAGGGAAATAATAATAAAATAATGAGGAAATATGAGGTGTGGGTCCGGCTGGGACCAAGGCATGGCCGGTTGGCCAATGGTCTCGCCCCCTCATGCTTTCCCTAATTTTATATTATTTCCTCCATGCGAAGGAAGCACCATGGAATTGAGGAGTTTCCTCAAAACAAAGGATATTCGTTCAAATGAAAGGTTTTCATAACCTCAGAGAAAACAACAAAAATATGAAACTGGCGTGGGATTGACAACGGCACGGTCGGCCGGTCAGTGGGTCCATGCTCCCAGCGCCTTGGTCAATTTTTATTTATTTGTTATTTTTCATCCTATTTTGTATAGGTTCATCGTTTCATCGTATTTTGAAATACTCGTTCGTGCGGTGGTTGTTAATGTATCATTGTTGAATACACTTGCACCATTTGAAACAGGGCTTACTCAGAGGTAACTCTGATTCCCGTGCGTCGCATATTTATTACTAATCCATGGATTTCTACTGGGAAGAACCATGGTTTGCGTAATGAAATATCTGCGAAAATATTTGAATATTTTCAAAATTAACGGATGAATCCAAGAATTTAAGTTTGAGACAGGGCTTGCTCAGGCGGTAGCTCTGATGCCCGTGCGTCCAATATTTATTACTAATCCATGGACTTCTGCTGGGAAGAACCATGGTTTGCCTAATGAAATATCTGCGAAAATATTTGAATATTTTTAGAAATTCTGCGGATGAATCCAAGAATTTAAGTTTGAGACACGGCTTTCTCAAGCGGTAGCTCTGATGCCCATGCGTCCAATATTTATTACTAATCCATGTACTTCTGATGGGAAGAACCATGGTTTGCGTAATGAAATATCTGCGAAAATATTTGAATATTTTCAGAAATTCTGCGGATGAATCCAAGAATTTAAGTTTGAGACAGGGCTTGCCCATGCGCTAGCTCTGATGCCCGTGTGTCCAATATTTATTACTAATCCATGGACTTCTGCTGGGAAGAACCATGGTTTGCATAATGAAATATCTGCGAAAATATTTGAATATTTTCAGAAATTCTGCGGATGAATCCAAGAATTTAGGAATAATTAAGTTAGGACTTTATACTAGCAGAGAAAGCTGTTTGGGAGTTGTTCATCCCATGGTAGAAATAATTACTGAAGTGCTCAGTACTCATGAGATATTCCGTTGTCCAGCTGTGAGACTATATATCTATACGCACTCTGAGAGAAAGTATTCTCCATCAGAGGATTCGATGAGAGACCCATTCCCCAATATTCACGTCTGATTGCTGAATCAGAGGTTCGTATAATTATGGGTTTACAATTTTATCCTTTGTCGAAAATCCACCATCTACATTAAGTCTACTACTTAGTGAGGAAGGCTGTGTTCCTCAGTCAGCATTGAATGGTGATTTTCCGGTCATAACAATACAAGTAATTGAACTCAGTCGTAAGTTAAGATGTTACCGGATTTCGATCGTATGAGCATACCATGACTTGAAAGATGATTCCAGTAGCATGATAGAATGCCATTTGAAGAGCATAAATTGGTGTTGAGCCGCTGATTTGGTTGGCAGGACCTTGGTCGTTTAGGATTCGCGGGCCGGGCCCAATAAGGAAATCCTTAGAAAATTAGGTTTTGAAAATAAATATTGATATAAAAGGAATTGCTCCCCCTTTTTTTTAATTTTCCCATACGACCAGAGCTTCATCACCTCATAACCTTCACGTCATCATCAAGAGGAGAAGAAAAGTTTGACGGAGCACCACCGTTCGCCGTCGCCGTAGCCACCGTCGGCCAAAATCTGGCTGGCGCCGTCAGGTATGCATCGAACTTTTTATTATTATGTTTGCTGATGTTCATGAGTTCTATGAGTTTTTCACATATTTCTCATGATAAAATTATATACCCGTGTATATATGAGTGTGGGTTTCGTCAAAAACCTTCGTTTTTGAAAACGTTTGTTCGTTAGTTTTTGAAAACTAGTAATAATCTCTGATTTAGGAGTGATTTCCCATTCATATATGAATATGTAGGTTCAGTGATGAAACTATGTTGATGAGCTTTCATGTGAACCAAAGTTTTATCACGAAAAAGTGAATTTTTCACAAAACCGAAGCAAAATCTTCGTTTTAAAGAATAACGATGATGCGAGAAACGAGTTCTCTTGTTTATGCATATATGAACTTGTGTCCAGTGATAAAATTTTGTGTATGAGCTTTCATGTAAAACTTTACCGTGTAATGCATGAGTTTTCACAAAATTGAAATAAACCTTCGTTTTAAAGACGTACGACGACACGAAGGAAAAGGGTTTTGCAAAAACATGGTAGATTCATGGATTTTTTTTTTTGAACCGTGGAGCGTCCACAATTTATTTTTATGATCCTGGATCATGTTGAAAATATTTATTTATTTATTTACGTGAGTAAATAAACATTTTGTTTATATACATATATGCTAATATATATTATTTCTCTAAAATCAAAACTTGAGTTTTGTGCGATGTTGCTTAGAGATAAAATTATTTATGATGAATTAATGTTTTAATTTTCATAATTCTATGGTGAATGTTCACTCAGTAGAAAAGTTCATGATTTTATGAAAAATATGAGTTTTTGAACGTCTTTTGTAGGTCTCGAAGGAGCAGATGATTTTGGATCATTAACTCTAGCATTACTATCACTACCGTTAGTGGAAGCGTAAAAAGGTAAGAGTTAAGAGTTACCATTAGGCGCTGGTATTTCTTCAATTCCGGATGAAGTACTGAAATAGAATATGATGTGCATTTCGCAGCTACTTCGTAAATATGACCAGCTCTCAAGTTAACGACACTTCAAGAGACGAAATGCGTGTTGACGATGACATCTCCATAGATGACACATGCACAGATGAAACTTCTGTTGGTGAAGATGAAGATGAAACCCCTGGAATTAAGAACGTCCCAAATATTGATGATGCATTTTTTGAGGAAGATGCTGCAGGAGCTGAAAAACATCTCGAAATCTCCAACAGATCGTCTCATTGATACATCCCAGGACTGTTATTCAGAAGAAATTCGTGACTCCTAAGATAGTCATCCGGTTTTGTCTTGAGCGAGGAGTCTTCTTTGCATCGATTATAGAATTCAAACTTTCTCGTCGACCTTTGGAGAAGTTTGCTGGATGGGCGAGGCATATGTTGGGTTTTCCTCATGTGAGGGCCATGCTCAATCGGGCGCAGGTGACAAGAGCTATTCAGACTTCTGGATATTTGTTCATTTATCACGACGCAAGAGGTATAGTGGCTCTGCTTGCTCGTTGGTGTATTCCTACTCACACCTTCATATGCAGATGAGGAGAGTTTACCGTTACCTTGGAAGACGTTGCAGCTTTGATGCATCTCCCAATCATGGGAAATCTCCCTGGGGATCTTTCAGATGAGGAGACCGCCATTTCTCATGTCTTGACAGCTGAAATGGAGGTAACAAACAAGGCTGGCAGTAAAGGATGCTATGCTCTCTGGTTGACATGCTGGTGGCCCAAAGATGAGGTTTCTGATAAACCTATTGACGATATATTACCCATTTATGATTTCTTGTGTTTATGGTTGTGTAAATATGTCTTCGAAGACAGCGGAAACTTGTTGAAGCCTTTCGTGATCCCCTTTGCTATAAAAATGGCTCAAGGTGAGCAACTTTCGATAGGTAGATTGTTCTTGGGCTCCTTGTATTACAACTTAGATTCTTTGGTTATAGACTCCAGTGTGTCGAATAGATTCATGAAGATTGAATGTTATGCTAAAACGATGTTTATTCAAGCCCTGATATGGGAGAACTTCAAGAATTATGCACCCATTCCACGTAATGTTTTGCAAGGACCCAATACTGACGCTCACCATATTTTCCCAAAGAGAGACAATGCTAGGATCATGCGTTGGTCTACAAAGCAACCTCGGTCCAAGGCGCACCTTATTGACGTGTTGGATGATGAGTCTGAGTTTAATTTTCGTACTTGGGTGTCAGTGCCTTCCTATGTTTCCCAACCGATGACTTTCAATACTGGAGAGAGTACTAGCTTGTCGTCTGGTGCAGATCTGAACGATGGTGAGAGGTCTTTCATATTGAGTTGCACCCCTGGTCATCTGCTGTCAGTCTCGTACGGAGAATTTTCAGTGGAAGAGTATAATATTGATAGAGCAACTCGATAAATGGGTATGGACCAGTGTGTTCCGACTATTCGGAGGAGGAAACCATCAGCTAAGCAGCTCATGACTCATTTGGACCATACTCATGTGGAAGGAAGTAAATACTGGTTCCCTTGATCTGATAGATTCGCCTATGTAACTCCAGGTTATACAGCCTTCTGGGATGATCAATTTGAGCGATTGCATGAATTCGTGACAGTCGATCAACCTCCAGTGAAGGATCGTCCTTCTGATGAGATGATTTCTAGTCGACCAAGATTGAAATATCTTTTTCTGGTGATAAGCGAAAATAGTCTCCAGGATGTTCTCAGGTACGCTTTGTCATATAATCTTCATAAAATTATAATAACTGTATTCTGATTATGTTGCTGAAACTTATCACAGGACGGTCGTGTTGTAATACCTCAAATCCGTGTAGATTTCTCAGATACTGAGGCTGTTATTCATGGCGTAGAAGGCATGCATAAGAGTTATAAGCTGTTACCCAATACTATAAAGTCCCCAGCTGGCGCTTTGGTGAGTTTCCAGTACTCTCCTTGTTATGACCCTTTCTCGGTCGTATAATTAGGATCATGCAACTGATATTGTTATTCAGTTGCAGAACTTTGCTCCGTCAAATATTGATGGACTTCGTTTCTCCGCTCCTGAGCAAACAATTTCTGACTTGAGTGATGAAGAAATTGTAAGTATCTCTTCCCATATCAATTATGGCGCCTTATGAATGAAACGCTGATTGCTGGGGATATGTCCATGAGGATGACTCCATGGATGTGAAGAATACTGTCGACGCTTGCTCGAAGGATGGCGATAAAGAGAGCTCCCAAAGTCAAGAACCGAATGAAAATAATGTTGATGTCGACGCCGGCGTGAGCAATTCTGGTTCTTTGAACACTTTGGAGACCACCCAAGTAAGTATTTCTCTTTTATTTCACCCATAGAAGTATAAACTTGCTGACCCATGAGTGAATTAATGAGAATGTATGTGAATATATGACACTTTTTGTCGAAAATACGTCACCAGAAAAATTCAGAACTCAGCATTTTAGGAAAAACGTCATAGAATCCTCGCCTGATGTCATATTTTGATGATCCGCATATGCATATTCAAGCCCATGAAATTTCCAAGCTTCAAAAAAGAATATTTTTAAGTTTTGAGTACGTTCAAGGCCTGAAAAAGGCGAAATAGTGAACTTCCAGGAGACTTTCAGAACTTTTTCAGTCCGAGTTTTGACCATATCTTTTTGCTTGTTCGTCCGATTGCTATGAAATTTTGACATGTTGTAGGTGAAACCAATACGAAGAGAATGGAATATAACTCAACCATTGATTCTTCACCAATTGCTCCCAGTTCGCAATTTCGTACAGGGAAGTGTAAAATCTGAATAGACGGACTTGTTGTAAAACGTGCTTCTTGTGACTTCCACATTGTTTTCTTACACCAAGCATGTATAATGAAGTACTTTGATAATATTAAACCACTTGCATGCTATAGTTCATGGTTTCTTTTAGTTTCATGCTTGGATGATCCTAATCTCATGTAATCTCCGTATCAGGTGGAAAATACCGAAGTTGAGAATGAAGGAACCCAAAATGACAAAACGAGCAACCCTGAAGTTTATGATAAGGACGCAACTATCTATGCACTTCAAAGTCATGAAAGCATCGTTGATGAAACCGTGGAGACCCAAACTAGTACAAAATGTCACATATGCCACATTTTCAGATCAAAAGCCTAGCCACACCAAAATATTTTTCTGTGGCTACAGGCATAGATTGTTGTTGTGGCCACATTGATAACTTTCCTGTATCCATAGGATACTATTTTTCAATGGTTTTAAGTATAAACCCATGACATGTAGCCATAGATGGGTATATGGTCACATCAACCAATTGTGTGCGTGTCTAATGCGTAGGGTGGCAACAGACACGCCTATTTAGCCGAGGCGAAAAACAAAATTATTTGGCCACTTTAATTCTTTTATGTGTCCAAAATGTAGGGTTCATTAGACACTTTAATTTTCCGACGCAAAATCAAATATATTAGCAACTGGGATTATTAAGAAATAGACACAGTTGTCCAACATGTCCAAAGATAGACATATAGCTACATGAATTTCAAATTTTTTGGATTATCATATGGCATGAAGATGTTTATGCATCCAAAGTGTTTGGTTCATTAGGTGAGTGCATCATGTATATATATATATATATATATATATATATGTCATATGCAGTTGCTATCCAATAAGCCGATAAAAATTAGATATGTATGGTCAAGGTCATTAGTAGTGACTGGTTAACACCTGTAAATGGATGGTTTCTTCGTTCTTACCAAGTTTCTGACTTATAGTAGTCAAATCGCGGCCAGTTTTCGATCTCTAAGCATGGTATGCATACAATATGCAAAAATAGGTTTGTTCGAGGTTTCGTAGAATATTCCGAAGGAATCTTACCTGTAAATGGATAGATTCGTCGTTCTTACCAAGTTTCTGACTTAGAGTAGTCAACTCACGGTCAAGTTTCTATCTCAGAGCATGGTATGCATAGTTTGTATGTCGTTATACCACATTTGAAGTTCGAATCGACACTAAGCTTCATATTCATCAATTTCGATGATGTATCATGCTAAGTTTGAAGTCGAAACCCTCTCAAAGATTCGTGGTCCATAGATTATATGCCATTATACCAATGTGTTTGCAGAGGCTCTTTTACACGCGTTTGTAGCAATGCCGGTATTATCCCCTACAATGGCAAAGAAAGATGGCAATCAATTGATTATGTCATTTTATTTCAGCTCTTAATTGTATATAAAACTTTCTTCAGAAGTTGAGGTCGTGTTTACATTCTTATGCAGAACCAGGGGAACATCGCCAAATGGAGGAAGAAAGAAGGGGATAAGGTCTTAAAACCTTTTCATTTTAGTTACCCCCAATTGTGTTACTGTTACAGTTTCTTTTTGCAATTTTAGACTATGAAATCAATTCATTTTCTTCCATTATTTTTTATATAATTATTGTTTTCTTTCTCTTCATCTGTATTCACATGGTCTAACAGATAGAAGTGGATGATGTAATTTGTGAGATGGAGTCCGGCAAAGCCACCCTCGAGTAAGTCAAAAATAGGGGTAAGCCTTACTCGTTTGATTTGGTAGACATGGAGCTGACCCTAAGACTAAGAAAATCAAGAAGAAAAGAGCTTCAAGGATGAATAATGGGGAACCAAAGCCTCAAAGAACCAGCAAAAGAATCAAGACTGCAGCTTAGTTGTTAAGAGAGTTAGTTATGGTGCCTTAGACTTCTGATGTATGAAATTTTTGAAACTCCAGTAGAATATTTTGTTTTTGCAAGTTGTTGTACAACTGCTTAGACATGAGTTTATCATATGATTAATAAAAAGTATTTGGGTCAATTTTAATTGTGATTAATTTGGGTTATTAATATGAATATGAATATTCTATACATGATACAAATTGGTGGCCAATAGGGGTCTCTAAAGCCTCGTATATTATCAGATTTGAAACCATGGCTAAAATGATAATTAGAGCTACCAAAAAATATTTTTTTGAGTGACTTGAAGCTGTAGGGATGGGCACATTGAAATATTTTGTGATTTTGTGTGACTTTAGAAAGTCTAGCGCCACGGTTTACCTATTTTTTGTGTCCAGAAGGTGAACAATAACCACATTGAAAACGTTTAATGTGTATTCAGGTAGTTTTTAGTCATGGTTGTAAAGATTCAAGGTAACTATAGCTATGAATTAGCCATGCTAAAATGTTTTTTGTGTATATGATAATATGGATGGCTATGGTGTTGCAGTTCAGCATAACTATAAGCCATGGATTAGCCATGTTAAATTAGTTTTTGGTGTGTCCAAATGATAGATATTGACTTGCTTAAACAATTCCTTGTGGCTTTAGGGTAAACAATAGTCACACGAAAGCTGCATTATGTGTGTGTAAATGATAAAATGTCCATGGTTAAAAGTAAATTGTGTGTCTATAAGAATGTTGTGGTCATGGTTACGGAATAAATGATGTATTACAAGAAAAATATAGTTACCATATAGACACACTGATAGGGATATGGTTATGGAAAATCATGTGAAATCGTCACACAAAGTTTGTGTAGCATAAAGGTACCCTATTGTAACACCTCCTACCATAACGGTTTTGGAGTGAAAAAAAATCCATGATTATAGGCCTATGGACACGGTGTTCAAGTGTGTCCTATGTGAATATTTTTACTAGTGCCAGATTGTTGTTGCTTCGGTGATAGAAGATCCCAGGACGCCAGCAAGGAGTACCGAAGAGACTGCTGCTCTGATTGTAGAAATTGCTCCAGTAGTTGAAAACAGTATAATCGTGCATGAATACCCAAATGCATGAGTTTCTTTTGATCCTCTATTTGATGCCTCACTCCTGTATCATGAGTTAGTTGGTGGATTCAGCGTTCCTATTGGATATGCTGGTTTGTACAAGAAAATATGGGAGAAATTTGGCCATGTAATTGTCGACAGGAATCCCGGGCGTGCTTATGCTTTAATAATGCAGGTAAGTGTACTCTTGCGTGTCATAAGCGACATATGCACTACATCCAGGAATGTCGTAACTCCATATATACTCTTTGATTTGGAGTTCAACTTGGAGAATTCTGAAATACTTGGCTTCAATGTGAAGTGGCTTAGTAAGAAGATAAATGCTATCAAGGACTCATGTGAAAATAACATACCCTTTCCCAATGATGATGCGATGGAGAAGGAGGACAAGATCGCCAGGTTGACTGAAGAGCTGAACAAGGAGAAGGCGTCTTTACAGGCTTTGAAGGATGCAGAGGCGCAAAAATCTTTCTTTGCTGATTTTCTTTGATTTATTTTGCATGATCTCTTGAACTTATGAATTTATGAGAGATGTGAAGTTTTATTTGTGTTTTGATATCATGGTTTTGGATTGGTAGATGGTTAAGGATTTTCTTTTGGATTTGATAGAGATTTTCTTTGAAGAAATATGAATTGAATTTTTGATAAATTGACGAATTCAAATACTGATTGCAAGTGTTTCAAACGTTTTGGAGGAATTGGAATACAATGAAAGAAAATCCTAAAATGCCAAATCCAGACGTCATGCATGCTCAAGTGTCACGTACCTCGAATGCTGATAGGTGTCTAAAACACCTTATTATTTATCTATTGTTTATGCTTTCTATGCTAGTTTTCTTGCAAATTATGTATCTTATGTTTTGTTTTTGAGTATTTAGGTACTTCGGAGTCATTTGGATCAAAAGAAGAGGAAACATGGCAAAAGCGTTGGAGGCGGATTGTGTCTCATTATTTGCTTTTACTTCTTCATCTCTGTCTGAAAAGTATGTCGGCTTTAGTGATGCAAATTTCTGTCTGAAAAGAACGACAACTTTAGTGATGACTCTCATTGAAGAGAAGATGTGAATATGAGGAGTAACAGACGGCTGTCGTTGGTGGAAGGAGAAAGGGAGCGTTCATTTGGAGCATAAAGGGGCAAAGCTGTCATTTCCTAGGCGAATACTTTCGGGAACCCAATCAAGGTTAAGGGGAAACTCTTGGAGGAGCATCATAGACATGCCAATCAAGGTTAAAGTGTCTCCTAGCTGGGTGGATCTTCTACGGTTGGGTGCATATAACCACCCCAATCATTACCTAAACATAAATCAAGAAACTGTTTCTCTCATTCATTTCATTTCTGAATTTGAGAAACAGAAAAAACTGTGCACCAATATTGGCAGAATCCATTGATGGAAGCTCGAGATGATTTCCGTCAAATCGAGAAACTAAGAGATGAAATTGAAGAGGGGTTGTAGCTGATTCAGTCTATGAACATAGAAGAAGATATTGACATTAGAATTAGGGTTATGTGGGTTTGGTGTTCTTGAGAGAAGGGGCTTAAAATGACAAAGACACAACAAATGGGGGTTTAAATGGGTTTGTGTTGATTTCGAAGGACAAGATAGCATCAGATGCTGGATGAGATTAAGGGTTTCTGGTGGTTGTGTTGTTGGTTATCTTCTGTTAATCTGAGAAGGAGAAGACCCAGATGCAGTTTATTTATGGAGTTATTGCTAGTCATTGTTGCTGATAAGAGAATGGTGTTTGCATTCCAGGGAGAGCTTGTAGTTGATACTAATGAAGCATAGATGTATGCCTAGGATTCAGGTTCAAGAGATATGAAGTGGTTCTGGTTCAAGTTGATGTTGGTGGAGCTGCTGTTGCTGGTGTGGATGAATGGGTCTTTTGAGTTGTTAAACAGGGAATAGAGAACAAGGGCTTAAATGGGTCTATGGTGATTATAATGGGCTGAGTTTCCTGGGAAAAGGTGGCTAGGATGAATTTGGTGAAGCTTAATGGGTGTGCTAGAAATAGTGAAGATACAGCAATGTAGGTGAAGCAAGTTCTGGCACTGTGTAGTATGGAAGTTCTGGTAGAGGTAATGGTGGCTGTGATTCATGGGGTCGATCTGTGAGATGTTGATGATTTGGTTTTGCAGAGAAGAAGGTTTGCTGGTGGTTGAATGTTCAAGGAACTGGTGGCAATGCTATGGAGAAATGGGTGTTGAGGTTGTTTGTATCTGAAGAATTAGCTGGTTCAATCTGTTGTGGAGTAGCAGCAGTTGGTTGTCTTGGTGGTTGGATCGAACTCAGTTACAGGGTTCAGTGTCTGAGAAATTAAGGGAACTGGTGGAATGTGCAGTATGCAGGTAATTGTGAATTCGCAAGTGAATGAGTTGCAGCTGGGCAGTGAATGTCGATGATATTTATGGTGAAGTTACAGATGCAGTTCAAGGAGGTAGAGCTGTAAATGGTGAGTGCTGAAATGATTGCAGGTGGTACTGTTAGTGGTATTGATTTTGCAGCTGCAGTATTAGAATGGTTGTTGGTCTGTGGTGTCGTATATTGCTTGCCAGGGTCAAGTTGTTGCTAAGTTTGTTGGTGGGGAATAACTGAAATTGGAGGAGGTTATGGCTGTGACTGAGAGGTTGTGTACTAAATGGCAGTGGTGATTTTAATTTCAAGGCTGGTGCTATTATTGCAGCATGTGAGTTTCAAATGTGATCAATGATGTTGCAGTTAGGTTGTGTACTGCCTGGAAAGGAAATGGGAAATGGAGTTATGTTATTACTGCAGTTTCAACTGGTTTTGCAGGATGATTTAAATGGATGCAAGTGGTGAAAGAAGTGGAAGCCATTGCAAACCATGGTTGCGGACGGAAAGGTTAAGAGCATATTTGAAGGCACTGATGTAGTTGGTTATTATGCAATGGTGTAAAATGGTTGTGTGCAGTAGCAGCAAGGTGGTGTTGACTGATGCTACTGAAGCAACAGATGACGAAGTTGGAATGAATTGGATGAACTGCAGGAACTGAGATGCAATTAGGTTGCAGTCTAGCCACAGAACTTGAACTTGGTGGTGATGGAATTGGTTAATAGGTTGTTGCAGATGCTCAGATAGATGTTGGAATAGTATTGCAGGTGGAAATGTTGGTTACTTCTACGAAATAAGGAGCTGAATTTGAGGTTGGTTGTAATTGGTGGTCTTGATGCTGTGGTTGGCAACAAATGGAGTTGCAAAGCATCCATCTTGGCTGTGAAGTGTAAGATGACAATGCAGCTGAACATCCATCTTGGCTGTGACTGATGAAAGCTATAGATGGTACAAGCAGGGCCATCATGGATGTACAATGACTGCAACAACTCTGGCCTGGACCGAGTCGGATCACTGACTCGTGACTCAGTTGACCCCGACTCGACTTGTTGACCGTTTGACTTTTCAGGTTGCCGGCGACTTTCCGGTGCCGGTTTCCGGCCATATTCCGGCCAAAAACACAGCTTTTCGGCGAGCGTTTTTGGGACATATTTTCTACACGGGTTTCTCTCACTTGTGGGCTTGGTGGATTTCTATCTAATGGAATTTGAAGATTTGGACCTAATTTTGGAGAAAAGCTACAAAAAGAAAAGTTCTACTAACTTTTGGAGATAACGTTTTATTCTATTCTTGGAGCTTTTGCAGAGAACTACTTCTAGGGTTTGCTTTCTTTTATGTTTCATCTATTTTATTTGAATATTATGATGATGAACTCCAATAATATGAGTATCTAAATACAACTATTGGTTATGGGATAAAAGTTGATTTCTTCAAGCATGTTATTTGATTCTATGAATTAGTTTTGTCTCAATTCTATCGTTTAGGATTCATTATTTATATTATCATATGATTTGAATGCTAGTTTGTTTGATTCCGGAATCAATTAGATTTTTTTTCATCTCTATAGCTATATTAGGTTTTTCAATACGTAAAAGTTGTTATCTCTGATTTCTAGTAGCATCTTGTGGTTAATACTTGTAGTGATACATCTTTTTAATCACATATGAATCATAACCTTTGTTACAACGAATTAGTGCTTTTACACGTTTGTTTGCATTGATTAGTCTTATTTCATAGAACTTATTGCTCTTAGGGAGTTAAATCTAATTGTGCTTTTACACTTTAGGTTGCTTTTTAAGAAGATTTCACAATAGCATCTTTTAATGTTGTTTGTGATAAAATCAGGAAATAAACGGGATACTCTTGCAATCAAGATATCCTAGGACTTTTGATAATTGCGAGATTAAATACCAATTCTAATCATAAATGAAAAATACATGCTTGTGAATGATACTATCCCTTGACCAATATCTTCTCCTTATTGATTATTCCATTTATTTGCTTTGCCTTATTTTATTTTATTACTTTGATAAAAACAAAACACACTCTTGGGTTATCTTGGTTACTTAAGAATCTGAAAATTGAACAACAACAATCGCCTCTCTGTGGATACGAACTCTTTCTTATCACATACTTCATTCATATTTAATAGAGTGAGAAAGTGAAATTATTTTTGACGCATACGACACGCATCAAATTTTGGCGCCGTTGTCGGGGAGGCAAACGGCTTGTTATTAAGTTTTTAGTTTCTTTTTACTTTTGTTTTTGTTTATGTTTCTTGTTTCTTATTTCTGATTTGTTGTTATGAGAATTTTTCTTTTTAGGTACTTGATAATTGGCATCTACACGTCAAGAGTAACTAATCAAGTATTTGTTCCCTATGTATGGTGGAATAGAACATGCACACAATAATTTATTTATTTTTCAATCTAAATCTCATGGAAACTACCAACCATACGAGGGGTATAACCAAAACCATTCTTTTGGTTATGGTCAATATTCCGCGTATCCTTTTGGTTATTCTCATACATACCAACCTTCTTATGGTAGGTATGTAAGTGAACAATCACTAGGAGGGGAGGATAGTCATGCTTCTAATCATATTTCTCCTAGTGTTGAAGATATTTGTGATAAGATAAAGGAGCTGACACAACAAGTTGAACAAGATACACACAATATGGTGAAACGCCTTGATTCGTCATCCTCTAGTCATGAGCGGACAGTTGAGAGTTTTACACCAATTAAGGCTTGTGATGGTATATCTAAACCTATTCGTGATCTCCTTGGTGCAAGGCAACCTAGTTTGAGAGAACTTGAAAGAAGTTTCTATCAATTGATCGATGACGGCCTAGCATCTGATGAAGAAGTTATTGAAGCTAAAAGAGATTTAAGAAAGGAGCGTGATAGACGTTATTCTATGGGTTACGATGATGATTTTGAACCTTTTGAAAATCCTTGTAACAAGAATGAAGTTATTCCAACTCCGGATCATAATAACGATCGTTCTCCTATTCAAAAGGTGGAGTCTTGGAGTAACAAAAACATGGTTTTAGATAGTGTAACGTACGAGGGTGTTGAAGTATTGATTGAGAATGAAACCGAATTGAGTAATATTGTGGAAGACCCAATTGAACCTATAAAAGATTATAATGATGATGTTGATGTCGAGGCTTTAGTTGAGGCAAAGACGAATGAAGATTTGTTGCAAGGTTTGATAGAGGACCACGATATACAAGAGGTAAGTTCACTTGAGTTTTATAAGGACGAAGAGGATTCCGCAATACAAGAGTTTCCTCAAGGTTTGACTAATCCTTTGCTTATTGATTCTTATCCTTTACCTTTTGTTGGATTAAATGTATGTGCTTCAGAAATATTGTTGAATGACTTTGTTTCTCGATATCCTCCATTGGAGACATTTGTTTCTCATAATATGCAGATTTGCGGACAAGAAGTTGTAGAAGTTCCCGATACCTATGTTCTTTATCCACTTCCAAGTGTGGACATGAATAAGTGTGGGGGAGACTTTTACGGATATATAGCTTCACTTATGTTTTATTGTACTAATGCTTGTGTGAAGCTACTGTTTCCAAAGCAGGTTACATGGAAGGATCCCCAACTTTTCAGATTGTTGGAATATGGGGAGTCTTAGCAAAAAAGGAGCACGTCGGGCTGACGAATTTAAACCAAGCGCTAAGTGAGAGGCAACCCACCGGTTTTGTATCTTTACCTTTATCTTTTTATTTTTACGCATTTTATCTTGATTTTCTTTGTATTTGCATATCATTTGCGGAATTTCCCACCATTAACTTTCTTTGGACGATTCAATTTTACATTGAGGACAATGTAAAGTTTAAGTGTGGGGGAGCATTTATATGTTTGTATAGTTTGTTTTAGTTTGTTTTATTCCTTTAGTAAAAAAAAAAAAAAAGAAATCAGAAAACTAGAAAACTAGAAAACTAGAAAAAACCAAGAAAAAATTTGTGCTTTTTGAACTCCGAAGTCTAGAAACTTGTGCCTTTAGGATGACACCATTAGTGGATGGAACCATTTTGATTGCAGGAGTTGAGGAACCAATTAACTACCAAGGGGACGAACATAGCTCAGAAATCACAAATAACATGATAGTTGTTACCATATCTCGGAATATCACCATATCGCATTCTATTTTTATTTTTCCATATTTATCTATTGTTCTCTAAGTGCTTTGGTGGGTCACTAAACATTGACTTGTTATTACTGCTAGGATGAAATAGAGTGATTGAGTTGCTAGAAAAAAAAAAAAAAAGACCAACCAATTAGACCAAACGGAATAAAAAAAATACACTTGGATAGCAGTATGTGTGAAATGTTGTCCCTATCTCCGTCGCCTATACAAGCATGGAATGCAGGATCCAAGGAAACTATCACGTACTTGCTGACAAGAAGCATGCGCTTGGATCCAAAAAATTTAATCATGTTGTCTAAAAAAAAAAAAAAAAAAAGTGAAAAAGTGACAAAGAAAAAAGAAAGTATTATATTGGTTGAATAAAGTCACTCCTGGTTCCCTTGTATATGCTAGTGAGTTGATGTAGAATTCAAACCAGTAGGTCAATCTAATAGGATGCATAGGTTCATCTTGGCAGTGACCTTCAGACAGATATGGGAAACATCGATCACTTGTGAACATTCGCCAACATCTACATCTATATCCATCTTCTTAATCTTTTCTTTGTGATTGTGGTTTGTTAGTTTCCGAGTATTGTGGCTTGTTCGACTATCTAATTAAAGATTTATTTACTAATATATGAATTGAATTTGTGCAAGATACCTCCTCATGTAGTCATTTTGGATTTGTTCATTGATTTGTCACAAATAGATGGAGTTGGAAATATAGGTTTTGTATGCAGACCTCTTGTAAACCTTCACGAGACTAAAACTCATCCATTAGGGACACCTAGGGGTTTAAAGGCTTGTTATTTATGCTTAAAGTGACCGTAGCCTCGACGAGACGGAGTTGTATGTATGTTTTATAATTATTTTGTTTGATTTGCTCGAGGACTAGCAAAGTCTAAGTGTGGGGGAATCTTATAGGTGTCTAAAACACCTTATTATTTATCTATTGTTTATGCTTTCTATGCTAGTTTTCTTGCAAATTATGTATCTTATGTTTTGTTTTTGAGTATTTAGGTACTTCGGTGTCATTTGGATCAAAAGAAGAGGAAACATGGCAAAAGCGTTGGAGGCGGATTGTGTCTCATTATTTGCTATTATTTCTTCATCTCTGTCTGAAAATTATGTCGGCTTTAGTGATGCAAATTTCTGTCTGAAAATCACGACAACTTTAGTAATGACTCTCATTGAAGAGAAGACGTGAATATGAGGAGTAAAAGACGGCTTTTGTTGGTGGAAGGAGAAAGAGAGCGTTCATTTGGAGCATAAAGGGTCAAAGCTATCATTTCCTAGGAGAATATTTTCGGGAACCCAATCAAGGTTAAGGGGCAACTCTTAAAGGAGCACCATAGACATGCCAATCAAGGTTAAAGGGGCTCCTAGATGGGTGGATCTTCTACGGTTGGGTGCATATAACCACCCCAATCATTACCTAAACATAAATTAAGAAACTTTTTCTCTCATTCATTTCATTTCTGAATTTGAGAAACAGAAAAAATTGTGCACCAATATTGGCTGAATCCATTAATGGAAGCTCGAGATGATTTTCGTCAAATCGAGAAACTAAGAGATGAAATTGAAGAGGGGTTGTAGCTGATTCAGTCTATGAACAGAGAAGAAGATATTAAAATTAGAATTAGGGTTCTGTGGGTTTGGTGTTCTTGAGAGAAGGGGCTTAGAATGACAAAGACACAGTAAATGGGGGTTTAAATGGGTTTGTGTTGATTTCGAAGGACAAGATGGCATCAGATGCTGGATGAGATTAAGGGTTTCTGGTGGTTGTGTTGTTGGTTATCTGCTGTTAATCTGAGAAGGAGAAGACCCAGATGCTGTTGATTTATGGAGTTATTGCTAGTCATTGTTTATGATAGGAGAATGGTGTTTTCATTCCAGGGAGAGCTTGGAGTTAATACTAATGAAGCAAAGATGTATGCCTAGGATTCAGGTTCAGGAGATATGAAGTGGTTCTGGTTCAAGTTGATGTTGGTGGAGCTGCTATTGCTGGTGTGGATGAATGGGTATGTTGAGTTATTAAACATGGAAGAGAGAACAAGGGCTTAAATGGGTCTATGGTGATTATAATGGGCTGAATTGCCTGGGAAAAGGTGGATAGGATGAATTTGGTGAAGCTCAATGGGTGTGCTAGGAACAGTGAAGATGCAGCAATATAGGTGAAGCAAGTTCTGGCAATGTGTAGTATGGCAGTTCTGGTAGAGGTAATGGTGGTTGTGATTCATGGGGTCGATCTGTGAGATGTTGATGATTTGGTTTTGCAGAGAAGAAGGTTTGCTGGTGGTTGAATGTTCAAGGAACTGGTGGCAATGATGTGGAGAAATGAGTGTTGAGGTTGCTGTTATCTGGAGAATTAGCTGGTTCAATCTGTTGTGGAGTAGCAGCAGTTGGTTGTTTTGGTGGTTGGATTGAACTCAGTTTCAGGGTTCAGTGCCTGAGAAATTAAGGGAACTAGTGGAATGTGTAGTGTGCAGGTAATGGTGAATTCGCAAGTGAATGAGTTGCATCTGGGCAGTGAATGTTGATGCAGTTTATGGTGAAGTTACATATGCAGTTCAATGAGGCAGAGCTGTAACTGGTGAGTGCGGGAATGATTGCAGGTGGTACTGTTAGTGGTATTGATTTTGCAGCTGCAGTATTAGAATGGTTGTTGGTCTGTGGTGTCGTTTATTGCTTGCCAGGGTCAAGTTGTTGCTGAGTTTGTTGGTGGGGAATAACTGAAATTGGAGGAGGTTATGGATGTGACTGAGAGATTGTGCACTGAATGGCATTGGTGATTTTAATTTCGAGGCTGGTGCTATTATTGCAGCAGCTGAGTTTCAAATGTGATCAATGATGTTGCAGTTAGGTTGTGTACTGCCTGGAAAGGAAATGGGAAATGCAGTTATGTTATTGCTGCAGTTTTAGCTGGTTTTGCAGGATGATTTAAATGGATGCAGGTGGTGAAAGAAGTGGAAGCTATTGCAAACCATGGTTGCGGACGGATGGGTTAAGAGCATATTTGAAGGTACTGATGTAGTTGGTTATTATACAATGGTGTAAGATGGTTGTGTTCAGCAGCATCAAGGTGGTGTTGACTGATACTACTGAAGCAACATATGCCGAAGTTGGAATGAATTGGATGAACTGAGCTGCAATTAGGTTGCAGTCTAGCCACATAACTGAACTTGGTGGTGATGTAATTGGTTAATAGGTTATTGTAGATGCTCAGCTAGATGTTGGAGTAGTATTGCAGGTGGAAATGTTGGTTGCTGCTACGAAATAAGGAGCTGAATTTGAGGTTGGTTGCAATTGGTGGTCTTGAAGCTGTGGTTGGCAACAAATGGAGTTGCAAAGCAGCCATCTTGGCTGTGAAGTGTAAGATGACAATACAGCTGAACATCCATCTTGGCTGTGACTGATGAAATCTATAGATGGTACAAGCAGGGCCATTATGGTTGTACAATGACTGCAACAACTCTGGCCTGGACCGAGTCGGATCACTGACTCGTGACTCAGTTGACCCTAACTCGTTTGACTTTTCAGGTTTCCGACGACTTTCCGGTGCCGGATTCCGACCATATTCCGGCCAAAAAACATAGTTTTCCGGCGAGCGTTTTTGGGACATATTTTCTACACGGGTTTATCTCACTTGTGGGCTTGGTGGATTTCTATCTAATGGACTTTGAAGAGTTGGACCTAATTTTGGAGAAAAGCTACAAAAAGAAAAGTTCTACTAACTTTTGGAGATAACGTTTTATTCTATTCTTGGAGATTTTGCAGAGAACTACTTCTAGGGTTTGCTTTATTTTATGTTTCATCTATTTTCTTTGAATATTATGATGATGAACTCCATTAATATGAGTAGCTAAATACAACTATTGGTTATGGGATAAAATTTGATTTCTTCAAGCATGTTATTTGATTCTATGAATTAGTTTTGTCTCAATTCTATCGTTTATGATTCATTATTTATATTATCATATGATTTGAATGCTAGTTTGGTTGAGTCCGGAATCAATTGCATTTGTTTTCATATCTATAGCTATATTAGGGTTTTCAATACGTAAAAGTTGTTATCTCTGATTTCTAGTAGCATCTTGTGGTTAATACTTGTAGTGATACATCTTTTTAATCACATATGAATCATAACCTTTGTTAAAATGAATTAGTGCTTTGACACGTTTGTTTGCATTGATTAGTCTTATTTCATAGAACTTATTGCTCTTAGGGAGTTAAATCTAATTGTGCTTTTACACTTTAGGTTGCTTTTTAAGAAGATTTCACAATAACATCTTTTAATGTTGTTTGTGATAAAATCAGGAAATAAACGGGATACTTTTGCAATCAAGATATCCTAGGACTTTTGATAATTGCGAGATTAAATACCAATTCTAATCATAGATGAAAAATACATGCTTGTGAATGATACTATCCCTTGACCAATATCTTCTCCTTATTGATTATTCCATTTATTTGCTTTGCCTTATTTTATTTTATTACTTTGATAAAAACAAAACACATTCTTGGGTTATCTTGGTTACTTAAGAATCAGAAAATTGCATAACAACAATCGCCTCTCTGTGGATACGAACTCTTTCTTATCACATACTTCATTCATATTTAGTAGAGTGAGAAAGTGAAATTATTTTTGACGCATACGACACGCATAAAATGCCCCATAATTTCAGACAAACGCCTTAAGACAATTCTCATAGATTACTGGTAGGCTTTGTCCATCCGTGTTGATAAATTTGTAGTATCCTCCAGTGATGGACCTGGCGATCATAAACGGTCCTTCCCAATTAGAGGTGCTTGCAGAATGGAGATCTCGTTTAGTTGCCTTGAGAACCAAATCTCCTTCCTTGAACTTGTTTGGCTTTGCAATCCGTGCCTTGAATATCTTTTGTTGATTTGGAATCCTTCGAGCGATGTGACTCCAGAGCTGTGGCACATATGGACACTCGTGCAAAAGGGAGCACCCCTCATATTTCTTGTCATGTGTAGCCGCGTCTTCTACAATGAATCGCCTAATTGGATGATCAACTTTAAGAGGCTCTGGATTCAGCCATTGGGTAAAATATCGCTGCGGTGCGATGATCCACGCATATCATTTAGAAATTTCTAAATCATTTGTGGAGTGAAGCCTTCGAACCAAATGAACATATTTGAAACTGACGATATGGGCACATGAGAAAGGATAAGACTTGCCTGAGCGTGAAATCTCTTGACAAAAGCATTTGGATGCTCCCCAGAATTCTGTACAAGTTCTGTCAAGGCTTTGACCTCCTCTAGATATTCAAATAGCGAGATATCTTCCGTCTCTTCTTCTGAGTCAGAGGTTTCTTCAGCGGATGAAAGTACAACCGAAGGGGTTGGTGCAACTTTTCCATTGTGGATCCATGTGCGTCCAAGTATCATGTCATATCCAGGGTCTTCCCGGATTATGTAAAATTTGGTCTCAGTGCAGGTTTAGCCTTCACAATTTTGAGATCGATGGAGACATATGCATTCCTGAGAATTCCTTTATGATCTCTTATTATTGTGGGAGCGTGAGTAGCCTCATGTCGAGTAATTCCAGCAGCTCTATGAGTCTTTAAAGGAATGATGTTGACGGCATTACCAACATCAATAAGATCCCTTTTGAATTCATTTCCTTTGACGTGCACTGTGGCGAGCAGTCCCCAGTCGTTCATTTCCTTGTCAGTAGTGGAAGGTTCAGGAGGTATATCTGAAATCAGCAGGCGTTCCCGGAAACTATGTGATTCAAAGCCTTAAACATATCTCCTCTTTGCGCCTTTGATAGATAGAGTAATTCGCATATATGCTCTACTAATGAATGGACTGCTTCCTTGACTGGTGCTTCGGAAATCGAGAAAGTTTTGTCAGGAAGGGGATCTCTGTGCACTCCTTCAGTTCCAAGATTAAGTTCCCCCGACTCGACCTTCTCTTTGGATATGCGTTTCAAAGTCTTGCAAGCGCTGGTGGGGTGACCAATAAACCTATGAAATCGACAGTACCGAGGATTTTCCATCGCCTCTTCGGCCGGATCTTTCTTGACATATGGCAACTTGATTGCACCGTCTTGAATCCAGGCCTCCAGCAATTCGATGACTTCTTCCATGGAGCATGGAAAATCAGGTGCCTCCGGATCTTTTGTATGCTGGGGAGGAGCCTGTGCGTCATCCTTCCTTTGTGCCTTTGAAGGGGCGGAAGAAGTATGCTTGCGCTGTGGTTCAGCTTTCCGTTTGCTCCCTTCTGTGACAGCATTTGCGAAAGGATGCAGGTTATATTGTTTGTTGATTAGACGTCTGCTTCCTCGAGTGTCTCGTGCTTATTCGGCCTTTGTGTATTTCGTTCTTTCTAATAGAGCGGGTGCAGTGGTTGCTAATCTCTTCGTGGCTTCGTGGAGCTCTGAGAAAGTTTGGAATCGAAGACTCCCAAGTAATTCTCTATAGACCGGGATCATACCGTTGATGCACAATTCCACCAGTTGTTGCTTTGTGATGTTTGTATCATGACAATCCAAGGCTTGGACCCTGAATCTTTTTACAAAGTCGTTGGGGTTTTCACCAACTCTTTGAAACATCTTTCTGAGATCAGAGGGGGTGATTTTCTCTGACACGAAGAAGTATTTTCTGTAAAAGGCGTTAATCATTTCTCCCCAATTATTGATGGTCCATGACGCGATGTTGTTATGCCAGGTGTATGCTCTTCCTTTTAAGGACTTCGAGAACTCCTTGAGACGGACGACATGGTTATGTTCATGTTCTCCAAAAGCTTCAAGGAAGAGAGAGACATGTTCTCTAGCATTTCCAGTTCCATCATACATGGTAAAAGTTGGAGAGGTATAACCTTTAGAAAATGGAGTCCTTTGTGTAGCAGCAGGATAAGGAGGTTGGTGACGATGGACATGTGATGTCTTGTCTTTTCCATGATTCTCCAGAAGGCGTTCCAAGTGTTCTCGAGTGACAAATATCGATGACTCTTTTGCTGATGAATTTCATGTAGCTTTGTTGGTTTCATCATCGTTCACGATGTGAATTGAAATTACCTCAGGGTCAGCAACATCTGCGGATTTCTCCTTCTCTTTCCATTTGTCTGGATTTTTCTCTGACAGCTTGTCAGTAAGAGTCTTCAAGTGATCAAATAGCTTTTGTTGCGTTGCAGCCGCAACAACGTCGACTCACTGACTTCATAGTAAAGTCATGCTGTTCAGGAGAATTCATGTTGAACTCCAAAATAATGTCGTATTAGAGATGCTTAACCCATCAACTAGTTCATAAATGTGAAGGCTCACTGGATGGAGGTGTAAAGACTATGTCGATAAATCATGGTTCTAGCCTTTTCAGTCTCTGAAGCAACTCCGACCATAATATCGGCATCAACAAGGATATCTGGAGGAACTCCATCCATGGTCTCAGCATCAACAAGAATGTATGGAGAAAATTCAACCGTGATCTCAGCATCAACAACGGTCTCAGGAGCAACATCTTCATGTCAGGGCTTCATCAACTAACCATTTTCTGAATAGTTACACATGAAGTGGACTTCTCCAAGAACTAATGATTCATATCAATATGTGTAGACCTGATAACATGCTCACATGAAAGTCTTCCCAAAGATTGCACAACTGGTGGGCACAATCCAAAGTCTTCTATAAGATGTTCTCATCACCTCCACAAATGAGATGCAACACACTTCAGGCTATGGGTTTACAAAAACGTACCAATGGGTAAGGAATGTGACAAATCTTACTACAAATAAAGATGTTCGTCTATGTATCTTCTATAACACACCAAAAGGGCGCATCAATCGGACATACGATCTGAAAGATATGGCCTTTACCGTCAGGTATACGAAATATGAAAAATTTGTATGGGATTACAAATTAAAAATGTGCACGCTTCGTTGGCTAATCTCTATAACTCCAAATTGAGTGATTCTTTTCTCATATGATAACTTAATCTCTTAGCTTCAAAATTTGGGGTCAATCATTGAATTCCGATGTCGCATGAGGTTTCTACAGCTCCCAGAGCGTACAACATGCAAGCAGCAATTCTTAGACGGGATTCATAACTTCCACAGTCGATCGGTGTCCACCAGGTCTTTCCACTAATTACTTCATCAAGGTACCTCCAACTTCGACCACCAAGGTCTTTACATCAATTTTTCTACCTGGGTCCTCTATCCAAGTCTTGCTAGAAGAAGAGAAAACGAAAAGGAGAGATTTAACAAAATACTGGGAACTGACGGTCCACTAATCATGACAATCAATTTCACGGTCCAAGATCCGTGGTACCAGACTCTCATGTGCTAATCATTCATCATAAAAGGGATGCTACCACTGGGACATGAAACCATGGTCATTACATCACCCACTCTTGAGAGAAACATCAGCTATGGTCCCGTGACCAGGGTTTTAGAAGTAATGTTTCTACTACTGACCGAAGATGGCACTGAAAACACCACCATGTTCATGTATCAATCAAGGGTTCATGATCTCAAATGAATCAATGACATCAAAATCCTTCACCAAACGTTCGAGAGACGAGCAAATGATCTGAAGACGCAACGGGGACGTTTTACAACAAGCTCGTCTGAGATAATTTTTCATTGTCATGCACAAAGAGGCGATCTGTGAGAAATTGGTGAAGAATCTATGGATGGGTCATATACCATTATCTTCGTATGGATGTCCAATACAACATATCCAAAATTCACATCAATTGGAGAAACGAGCGAAGAGTTGTAGCCAAAACATTGGACCACATGACAGCTGAAAATTTTCTGAAGGTCTCTTGGAAGTTTACTGTTTCATCGATTTCGACCCTTAAACGTGCTCAAAACTTAAAATACTTCTTTGCTAAAGCTTGGAAATTTCCCGGGCATAAGAGCATTTCCTATGGAATGAACAAACTTGAAAAATGGATGTTTAGACCAACAAATCAGATGGTTTGAACATTGAGTCAGAACATCCGGCACGCGTCTGTGGTAAGGACGTGAGTTCTTGCCAAAAATACTGGCATTGGAATAAGAAATACGAGCATTTGATCTTACGTCGCAGGTACCTCGCGAATAATCAACAATCGCCAGCGTGTCGAATTTTCACGCCGGCGCTTATGCCAATGTCGCCCGTGCTCATGAAAGAGATGCCCACTGCTTTTTCTTATCAAAAGTTAACTTACATATTATTATTCTATTCATTAACACATTATTATATTATATTATTTTTATATTTATTATTATAATATATATTTGTACTGGGAAGATTGAAAATTAGCAATTGGAGCAGCTTTTTTGAACGCGCGTCTGATGGTAGAGCGCCAACTGATAGTTGCCAGAGTGGAGAAATGGGTTTGTCCATCCACTTGGCTCAACAAATTTATTTTTTTTGTTCATTCCCATAGGAATTTCTCTAAGGATACATGGGTAGATCGCGAAAATCTGACATCGTATGAAGATTTTACGGCGTTTTTGCTAAAAGGCTGAGTTCTGAATTTTCTGGTGACGTATTTCGGTAAAACTTTTCACTTATTCATGAGAATCTTCATTCATTCATCAACAAATCAGTAATTTCATACTTTTATAAAGAAAATATACGATGGGTACTTACTGGAGTAGTCCCTAAAGTGCTCAAATGACTGGAATTGCCAACATCACCATTGGAAACATCATTACTTTCACTCGGTTTAGAAATCCGGGGTTTTCTTCTTCACCATCCTCCGAAGACGAATGAGAATCGTTAATAATCCCTCATTCCATGGAAATCTATTCCTGAATACATCAAAAACAATTAGTGGTATTTCATTCAAGGAGTGCCATGAACGATTATACGAAGAGGTACTTACATCTAATTCTTCTTTGGCACTCGATTCAGAAATTATTTTTTCAGCAACAATGAATTGAAGACCGTCAAGGCTCGATGGAGAAAAAGTTCTTAAACAAAGTAACAAACATTGTTTTCATGATCCTAATTGCACGAACAAGAAAAAGTCATGATATAAGGAGCGCTAACAACTCAACAAAGAGACAGTCGGGGACTTTACAGTGATCGATATCATTCTATGATCCTTATTTATGGATTCTCCACTCCGAAGACTTACTGATATTTCTGTGTAATCCACATCAATCGAACAAGGACCCATTTGTCGAGATGCTTTTGATGTTATATTCCTCTATCAGAGACTTCTCGTGCATTACCGATACTAAGTAAGCAGGAGTACAACTCAGTGTGAAGGATCTCTCACCATCACTCAGAGGTCCCAGAAGCACCATTTCTTGAAGCTGTATCTGTAGAAATATCATCTCTGGAAGTATCATCTTGGGAAGTATCATTATGGGAATCAGTCATTATTGCAAAGTTGTTGTGACGTCCATACAACGTTCCTACTTCGGTATATCATCCGTAGATGCAGATTTCATCAAAGCAGTGGAATTAAAGCACAACAAAAATAATTAGGATGCTCACATCAGCGTCTATAAAAATGGTAAATCTCAACTCTTACCTATTTACGGTTTCACGAACTTAGTGATAATAACGTAGAATTTCGAAAATCTTGCTCGCTCCTTGAAACCTGCAAAGACGAGCAACACCCATTACTTAAAAGTCTGACACCTGACTTTTCAAGAAATTATGAATCATTCACATAACCCTTCATGTGAACATTCACTGATTTTCTGTTGTGTGTGCATACACTACGAAATCACGAAATTCACGAAAACATTATTGTTTGCTTTTAACAATTGTTTAAAATCATTTTGCAAAATCTTTCATAAAATTGTGAACAACCCACGTAAATCTTTACTATGTGAACAGTTTTTCAAAATTTGGACATACATCCATTCTATAATTGTGAAAACTCACATACAGACATTATTTCACCATGTATAATTGTCTACTTTCAACAGTTGTTCAAAATCAAAACATTGATTTTACAAATATATATATTTTAATGTGAAACTCACGTACGTAACTTTGAAAATATATGTATATATATATTTTGCTCCCTCTCGCGAGCATCCGAGAGTCTTTTAATTTTGTGAAAATCCGCATATTCATGTATTAAAATTTTGTTTTCATGAAAGCTCATAGACAATTTTTTTTTACTAACGGATGCACGTAAAAAAAAAAAAAAAAACTTTTTCTCTCGTTCGAACATTCAACTTTGAAACGAGAGTTTATTCCATCTTGTGAAATCTCACATATTTAAAAGATAAAATTTTGATTTTCATGAAGCCTCATAAACAAAATTTTATCTATTGTAACCAAATCATGTCTACTTAAGAGTTCATGCATCTCTTTCATATTAGGGATTATTGTTTGTTTCTTAAAATAACGAACGAACGTGCATATGTTTTCTAAAACAAATTTTCATGAAACTTACGCATACATGCACACATGGAATTTTATTTTGAACAATTCATGAACAACTGAACTTTAAAAAAGAATATTAGGGCTTCACCCTTTTATATTAATTTTATTTCCAAAACCTAGTAAAACACGGGTTTCCTTTTTGGGCTCGAGCCCGTAAATCCTAAATCAACCAGAACTGGACTTTTGACCGACCAAATCAGCGATGTTCCATTTCTCCTCGCTCACTGAACCGCACTCTATCACACTATCAGGGTTCTCACCTGAACATTTGCTCGTACATGACACCATTGGAGCAAATCGAAGATTCTGAAATTACCTTTGTAGACTGAGTTCAACCACCGATCTCGTCAACTGAAAATCACCATCTAATGCTTACTGCAGAACATGACTGTCCCTCACTACGCAGGGGAATTAATGTTCACGGTGGATTTTCAACAAAGGCCAAAATCGTAAAATCATGATACTGCATGTTTCTGATACGGCTTCAGGAATGTGACGATTCATATTTTACGAAGCCATGATGAACATGTATTTCGAAAAGCCTCCACTAGATGAGCGCTCGATCCCTGACATTTCATTGTGCCCTCTATGTAGGATAATGGAATTGGGCGGTCCTCCTACATAATTATTTGTTGAGAGGGATTAACGCCTTCAGGACGTCGGTGATACTCACTGTTCCCTGACTACATGAGAGCGACCCCCCTATACATAGAAGAACGATTGGGCGGTTCTCCGTAAGATTGAGAGCAACATCGCCTTTAGGATAGTGACACTCGCTGATCCTGACTATGTAGAGCGACGTGTATAGACTCAGGCGTTCTCCGAAAGATCTGAGAGAGCTTTCAGGATATTAGCCGTCTCCTGACTATGCACATAGATTAATTCTGCCATGATATTCACCACTGAATTCCCAGAATGATCTATTATTGCTCCTATTCCATAGTCGAATCCACGGCCTGATCCCATGGAATGGCAATAACAATTTCTCCTATTCCATGTTTGAATCCACGGCCAGATCCCATGGAATGGTAATAACAATTGCTCCTATTCCATGGTCGAATCCACGGATTGATCTCATAGAATGGCAATAAGCAACTATGTTATCTCATTATTCCAATTTCATGAACGAATTCACTGCTAATCTCATGAAATGGTAATAAATAATTTTATTACTCCGATTTTGTGGTCGAATCCACGAACCCATGGAATGGTAATGCCTGTTTTATTATTCCGAGTTCATGGTTGAATCCACTGCCGATCCTATGAATTGATAATAAATAATTACTCATTTTACTGCTTCGTTTCATGAATTATTCTACATTGAATTTCATGGATTAGCAAAAAAATGCTCAACAACCGGGCATCTGAACATCCCTGAGTAAGCCCCACAAAAAATGGTGTAAGTGTACTCGACAATAATGTACGATTGAGCACCAGGATGCACGAATGAGCATCCAAAAACATGAATAGATGAGGAATCCTACGCAAAACAAGAGAAAATAACAAATATTAATAAAATAATAAGGAACGCCTTGGGGCCGGGCCCACCGGCTGGCCATGCCTTAGCCATGGCCGATCCCCATGCTTCTCTCATTATTTTGCCATATTTTTTTATTTTCATGAAGTTATGAAAAACTCCTTGATTTTAGCAACTTTCCTTGTTTTTGCAAAATTCATGAATTCTCCATAATTTCATGGATTCATGAAAGATAATAATATTATAAAATAAGGAAAGGTGTGCGGGACCGGGAAACTTAGACGGACGGCCATGCCCAAGCCATGGCCGGTCCCACACCTTACAATCATTAGTCTTTTTATAATTATTTTTCCCAATTTCATGAAACTCCTGGGTTTCAACAAAATTCATGGATTCTCCATAACTTCATGGATTCATGAAATAATATTATAAAATAGGGAAAGGTGTGCTGGACCGGGCAACATAGCCGGCCGACCATGCCCAAGCCGTGGCCATCCCCATACCTCACAATCCCTAGCTTTTATAATTATTATTCCCAAAACTCATGAAACTCCACCGTTTCAACAAAAAACTCATGGATTCTCCATAACATCACGGATTCATGAAAAATAATATTATAAAATAGGGAAAGGAGTGGGGGACATGGCAACATGGCCATCCGGCCATGCCCTAGCCGTGGCCGGTCCCACACCCTCCAATCCCTAGTCTTTTATAATTATTATTTTCCTCAAATTCATGAAACTCCTTGGTTTGAGCAAAAATCATGATTTCTTCATAATTTCTCGAATATTGCTCAAATCATGAAAATTCAAAAGCCAACGTGGTCACAGGACGGGATAGCCTCTCACGATAATTTTGAATATTAAAATACTCTTATTTTAATATTTACAAAATATTGATCAATTGAGCATACATGCTCATTCCAACAAAAATCAAGAATTTCAGTCAAGATGAAACTCTTCTGAAAATTCACAATGTTGCTCGAACGCACATCAGAAATTACTGAAACTCTCAATATGGAGACATGGACACCACGGAAACACGTGCATTCCTTAATGATCGACTAGGGTTATTCCTAGGGCTTGCACAAAGCCGGTCCCACATGTTTTCACACTTTTGACCTAATTTACGCAATCGCTCATATTGGGCCCAAACTCTCTCCAACCAACCTGGGATTGATCAAACGGACAACAGCTAGTCCTGTGACCACCAAGAGACAGACCCATGCTCTCTTGGTCGGCACCCCATCTTTCATACTTAGGTTTTTGCCTAATGTTGAACCTAACAGTAATTCAATAAATGATGAAACCGGCACTTAATCATCATTCTTTCACCAACTCTCCAACTGAGAACCCTGGTGAATTCTCACTCGAGCATTAGACACCACATGGATACCCATCATCCCATGTGGTCGGTTCCTCTATCACTCATGACCTATTTTCAGCAATTCATCGATTTTTGAACAATTGCTCAAAAATTAGGGTTTCGAACAAACGCTTCACAGAATCATCATTCTGAGCAATTTCAAACACCAAATGAATTTATGTTGATCCACGGGGATTAGTTATATAATATTTGGTAATCTACCAATATTTTAATATTTTATTGGGTTACGCTACCAATAAATATTTCATCGAATTGAGCAACATTTGCTCAGTCGCTCAAATATTGATCCAGCTATCAATATTTAATAAATTATTAGCGATTTATCGAATTGAGAAACACTTGCTCAATTGCACGTCAAATTATCAACATTCGTTAAAATTTGTCGAATTGAGCAACACTTGCTCAATTGCATGTCAAAATTCTCAATATTCAGTAATTCGTTGAATTAAGCAAGACTTGCTCGGTTGCTCGAATATTGGTCTAAACTATGAATATTCAGTAACTTATCAGTATTTCGTCGAATCGAGCAACACTTGCTCAGTTGCTTGAATAATCCACATATATTCCTTCAGTAACTCATCAATATTCAATAACTCGTTGAATTTACAATATTTGCTCAGACGAGCAACGTTAACATTCATGAATTGCTGAGCATTTGCCAAACATGCTCGATTCAACAAAACCTAGGCTCATTGCCTAATCATTCAACAACTGACAAAATAAATACACGTCTGTCATGCAGACTCCACGATTCGTGAGACATTAATCACGTCAAATTGGGGGATAATAATTAGGGTTTTGGTTTGGAGTCCTACAACATGACGGGAAATGTGCGTAAGTGGTGTCAATGGTTGAAGGAGTTAGCAAAGTAATGGGTGCACAATCCATCAAGTCTCCACACGACATGGAACTGGCTTTACCACGATCTTCTATTTTCACACTCTTTCACTCATGAAACCGTCACACTTACAGGGATCAAGGTTTTCACAACTCTGACAATATAAATAAGTTTCTGAATCCATGATTGAGAGACAACGTTTTTAGTCTACATAGAATTTCTAGAGTAACTACTCTCAAGAATTCATCAATCCATCAGAACTTATTCGAACTCAACAGTTCATCAATTATTGCAGAAACCTTCAACACATCCACAACCCTTGATCATCACTGATCCAACATAATTCTCAGCTTCCCTCCTACAGATCAACCCATCTCCCTCTTTGAGGCCGAATCGAATCTGAAACGACCATTGACTTGGTTTAGGCCGGAGTCCTACAGATTGATCTCTCGAATCTAATCACTCCCTTTGCAGTGCATATGTGTGAGGTTAAGTAGTTTGCCCGGTTCGCGGAGTCTCAACAACACGCTCGACTTTTCACTTTCCTAAAAAACCAACGAACCTTTTCCCCCCCATCTACAGCAGTATCCATGATGTTGGAACTTACAAAGTTCTTTGGAAAGATAGGTTTGGATGTGAAAGGTTCTAAAAGCGATCTATTTCATGTAAATCCAAAAGTGAAACAGAATAAGCCAAAAACTATAGATGATGAAAATTCCATAGTTATGGAAAAGTCTATTTCAGTCACTTGTGGTGAGCAAGACATTGTTCATCACAACACAATTTGATTGTGTTGTAAGTGCATCCTCACCAAGGAATACCCTGTTATATATACGGTAAGGGAAGCACGAGAATTAGGCGCACAGATTATGTTTGGTAAGGCTGTAGAATTCGATTGGATTCATCTAAAAAGGTATGTCTACAAACTTGAGAAATATTTGTGCTTTCATTTATTTTCTTAAGAGTACTTATAATGATCCACCTACCTTTCTTATCGTTCATTTATACCTAACTTGATCTGGTTATTAAATGTTTAGGTTTGAAAATAGTAGTTCGGGATGTTTGGACTTCATGGTATACATACCAGGTATGCAGACCATCATTTAAAATCAAAGTCCAAGGATTTTAGTACGCAAACCTGTTTGCATACTTCTCCTGGTCACGAAAATTCGTTTGCAAACCCATATGCATACTGGCATGTAGACGTCGATATTAGGTAAACTTGTTTTGGCCGTAACTTCTTCGCCCGAACTCGGAATGACCTCATTATTTTTGCATTCTTCCTATTTGAATTTTCTACAAATTGGATATGAGAATATTAAATTTGGATGAGTTAGATTGGTCACTATCCTGTCTCTTGTTTTTGAGTGTTTTGCTGCATTTCGCTGCACTTGTTCTACTTCTCTTTGACTTGGGCACTTGGATTATTGGAGTACTCCTCTTCTAAGCTCATTTTTATCTTTTAATAGAAGGATGTTCAAGAATGGGCAATAGTACACATTGCTACGAAATTCTTGAATGTTCACAATCATCTTTTGTGAACTATGGTGCATGGTCGTTAATGACTTTGTATGTTCTTCTTTGTTAAGAATTTTTTTATACGCCTTTGGTAGCTATTCTTGGTGTAACTCTAGGCGAAAAATATTGATTCTACCCTTTAAGGACAAATCATCTTGCATGTGCATTACGAGTTTGTCTTGATATCTAGGAAACTTCTTATGGGAATTTATTCTTGTGTTTTAAGAAGGATAACTAGCGTTTGGAGTAGCCATTATTGTGAGTACACATAACTATTTCCAACGATTTTCATCTTGCAATGTTTTTAGATTTATTTATTTAAATTCTAAAGTTTATTTGGAAGATGATTTTGCAGTATTAATCCTTATGGTTTTATATATTGCAACTTGTTATGGGATATGTGTGTTTGCGTCCGTGAGCTATGACTGTCCCATATATGCTCAGAATTTATTTATATCATATGTCTATATGAAAATATTGATAAAAGATAGAATGAACTTTTGACAACAAAAGTTATGCCTATTATGTAATTATGCAAATATTGATGGAAGACAAGATGAGCTTTTGTTTACAAAGATTAAGTCTATTACATGTCTCTATGCAAATATTGATGAAAAATAGAATGAATCTTTGAATATTCCCCAGTATTGGTATTTCCCTGATCCACATATTTGTGTAAATACTTTGTGGCTCCATAAGTTCTCTTATGTGAGCAATTACGATTAAATTTAATCATGGGTTCACTTGTGGTTAATTTAATTGAGTATTTTGGATACAAAGTCATGTTTCATGTGATTTATTAATGTCCAAAGAAATCCTTCTTTTCTTGTGAAAGTAAGGTCGCTCTTGTTATTCTTTCAAGAATGACATTTCATGGGGGAGAGTTCTTAATTGAACTTGTGCTTAATTGCCAAATCTTTTTGGGGAGTGCGGTTGTGGAATTTTGTAGGATTTTTTTTGTATCTTTATAAACTCCTTAATGAATACACTAGCTTCGACTATGTGAAATCATCGAAACTAAGTTGATATGTTCTCTTTTGGTCATGAAGTATCTCTATGGAAATTTCATTAGGATCCCACTAGTTTTCGTACCTTTGCCAATTTTTATTGACAAAAGTGGGGAGAATTAATGTGTAGTTCACACTACAAATACATGTGGCTTACGTATCATTATGTAAGGGAGAGTGGTTTTCATGTGAGATGAAGTATTGACTAAGGGGGGGCAATACATATCAGTATTGTTGTCAAAGTTGTGATACAATTGGACTTTGATGTTGTGTAATAATACTATGACACTATATAATAATGATTGAGAGCAACTATTTTCTCATTGTTATAGTTACGGATCTTCAACATCTATGATGCTGAGTTGAACACATTCAGAATCACTAGATTACTTGGAAGTGACGAAGATTTCGAGTAATGTTGAATAACCAAGGAAATCAAGCATTTGGATTGAGAGCTACAAAGTTTTTTTATTTTGTATTCCATATGTATTGATAATTTTGTTACTAAAATTGACAACGGGGGAGATTGTTAGAGCACTGCTTGGTCGAATTCGCAAGCAGTGCTATCTTAATCTTGTTGTCAAGTTTAGTTGTCAAAAATATAAGTCTTGATTTCTATTATAATTATAGCTAAGTTTCAGATTAGGATAGAGTAGTTGAGAAGTAGACTTCACAGCGTTCATCGATTGAATACGACAAACTACTAAGGGGATCTTGCGGAACTTCATCAACAAAAGGTATGTGGAGACTTGAAATCATCGATCATTCAAAAGTCTATCTACTCTATATCCTATTTGAGACAAATGTCGTATAGCTATATAGACTCCAATTATACACATATGATATTTCGAGTTGAGTTTAACTCGCTTACATATTTATCTAAATATGTGTTGGTAAGCTTTCGCTTTAACCAAGTTCATCATATATTCTTGAAAAAATTCAAAAGATGATCATGTGAAAATCTCCTGGTAATATCTTACATGATTTGTATGAGACAGCCATTTGATGTAGACTCATAATGTTTCGTTTTGACCATTCGATCACTTAAAAATTGCTTTGAAGCTAATAGTTTGTGTAAGACAACTATTTTCGTCTTCCGAGAATGTTTCAATGATTGAAATGAGAGTTTAGAACAATTGGATATAATCATAGTATGCATACATGCATATATGTAATCCAAGTCCGGGAACCATGGTATGCATACCCGTATGCGTACTGCTTGGTTTAGTGAAAGTCCGGGAACCTTGTACGCATACCTGTACGCGTACTGGCGTGAGGTTCAGTTCCGGGAATTTCTGCTGAGTTAGGAAGGTATGCATACCAGTTCACGTACTGGTGAACCCAAACTTTGTCTGGCCATTCAGGTATGCGTACCCGTTTGCATACCTGAGTGGATAATGTTCTAAAATCGGTTTGTTCATGAACAAATACATTTATATAATAAGGAATGCAATTTTTTGCAAACCGTGGCTATAATGTTCATGACTTGATTTGAGTGAATCAAATCGATTTTGCTTCAATTGTGTCTTGTATACTTCTATGAGAATATAAATAATTGAACAACTCTAGAACTAGTTTCATTTGAGTCATTTGAACTAGTTATGGTTAAGATGAATAAGGTTGACATGAAAGTGTTCATATGGATAACCTCAGTTAACTATTATGGAGCCAAAAAAGGTGCACACGTTTAGGTATGGTTACTCATATCTAAATGAAGTCACTTTTGATTTATGTGTAACAAGCTAAGTTCGATCTAACGGTTGAAAGATATTAGCTTGAGTCTAATTAGGTTTTCATCTAACGGTGAATATAATGCTTTGTTACCAAGGTAACATTTATTGCAAACCCTGATTTGAAGACTATATAAAGGATAACTCTAACAACTAGGAAACCTAATCCCCACACCTCATGTGTGATACTAGTTGCGACTAGAGTCGATTCTACTTTAACCTTAGGTTTTTCACGAAACCCTGTAGATTAACGACTTAAAGAATTCATTGGGATTGTGAAGCCATACCCGAATATTTTCTCTATAGCTATATGTTCTGATCTTGCTATTTTCTATCATGATTGAGTACTATCTACTTTAAGATTTGCTCGAGATTTCATTTCTGATATGCAAGATAAAAGTAGTCAAAAACATCTTCGTCTCATCGTTTGTGATTCCGCAATATCTTGTTTCGCTACTATATGATTAAGATTATTGTGAGGTGATTGATATTTCTAGGTTGTTCTTCGGGAATATAAGTACGGTATATTAGTTGGTTCCTATTCACCTTAATTTATCAAAAGATGAAAGAAAAAAAACTCATAGGTTTATCCGAGGGAGACATATTTATCTATTCAATAGACTTTTCTGTGTGAGACAAATTGGTTTATCAAGTCTTAGACTTTGGGTCATAGCAACTCTTAGTTGTGGGTGAGATCAGCTAAGGGAATCAAGTGTGTATAGTCCTGCTGGGATTCAGAGATGTAAGAAGCGAAACTATACCTTGATCAGTGTGAGATTGGTTAGGGCTCAACTACATTCCATTCCGAAGTTAACTTGGAGTAGGCTAGTGTCTGTAGCGGCTTAATACAATGTGGTGTTCAAATATGGACTAGGTCCCGGGGTTTTTCTGCATTTGCAGTTTCGTTGTTAACAAAATTTCTGGTGTCTGTGTTATTTATTTTCTGCATTATATTTGTTTATATAATTGAAATATCACAGGTTGTGCGTAAGTTCAATCAACTATGAATCCAACTTTTGGTTGTTGATTAAATTGATTGATACTTGGATATTGGTTTTTGATACCGTCCAAGTTGTTTCTTATATTAATCAGGCTCACGGATTTTATCTGTTTGATTTTCTAATTATATTAAGAAACAGAGATATAACTCTTTGATATACTTTTCTTAAAATTGAGTCTGACTGTTTAGTTGATTTTCTTAAAAGTATATTGGAGTTAGTCCATACAGATTGCTAAGCGAAATATTAGGTGTGGTTGTTAGACCCCCGATTTTTCAGAGTATGATTGGACTGGTGAAGTGGTTTAATCTCGCCAAAGTGGAGATTGTTTGCGTATATGGCGCGAAAAACCACATATGTATAGCTAGGGATAGTCCCACATGGAAGAAAGAGGAGTACACGTGGAACTTAATAAGCTTGGGAATCTCCTTACGTAGCACCTAGGCCTTTTAAATTAAAATCGCACACCTCTGATCCCAAGGTGATCAAGTAGGGACAACATCGGTGCTATGTGGTCGGGCCCATATTAGGTTCCTATGGTACATGAAGATCCTAACATCCTTCACTAAAATAAGGAAGATGCAGAAAGATAATACCATTTCAAAGGATCGATAAGGTATCTTTGTAAAGTAAAAAACATATCAATTATTGTCTATTTTTTATTTTTTTAAATATGTAAAAGTTAATTCCAATATTATTTCATGGGTGGCTTGAGGAGACAACTCGAGAAAGGAGAGGGATAGTATGGGAAAATGTCAAGGCGGAAAATGCTAGAAAGGATTTGTGAAGTGAAGAATAAAAACATATATCGGGTTTTCCTTTACTTTTGTAATGATAAGAAGGATAAACTTGATATTAATGAATATTATATTTAATATTCATATGTTGTAAAATGCATAACTAAATAAAAATTAAGCACGTTAAGTAGTAGTCTATAATACAAAACAAAAGGGGTTTTTTGAGCTTTGGACGATCGGATAACATTTTAAGAGACAAACGTTGCATCCGACCATCCCAGTATCATCTTAGCGAAAGACATCTGACAGATGCAAGAGTTGTAACCTATAATCATTATGAATATATATTAATTGGGTTTTGTCATAATTAGGATCATAAATACAAATTAAATTCAATTAAAGAAAAATGATTGAGACTTTTGGCTTTAATTATGTCATTATTCTATTTTTTTTTCATTGTATTCTCCATCTACAAATAAATAAATTAATAACCAAATAATTTTCTCAAAATTAACAATAAAAAATTTCAATTAAACCCACAAAATTAAATGAAAACTAAGTTATTCTCTGGCTACTGAAGGATTGTGCATAAAAAACCAGAGAAAATCCATGATAACGAGTTTTTTTTTTTTTGTTAAATCATGCATGAAAAAGAAAAATAATTTACAAATCATTTGTGTTTTAGAGGGCCATTTTCCAGGCGATCATACAGTCTGCGTGTTTTCATATGATCAAACTGATTCTGTATGATCCTTGCTCATCATCTTCGGCCCTCATCTTTCTTCCCCTCCATTACAACTACACTTTGATACCTTTTTCGACCTAATCAGCATCTTGTGCAGTGATATACCTTATTTTAGGGTTTCAGTCTTATAGGGTTTTACAGGAGACCTTCTTCCAATGCTTGAAACCTCTCCCTGTGCAGTTTCATTAGATTTTTCATCCAGTACCTCGACTGCTACCCCCTGATATCTAGGGATTCTCCAATTCTGCTGGTTGTGATGATTTTTACCACTGCCCCTTCCGTGGCATGGATGGGTGCATGAATGGTGTAGGAGGGAGGGGTTTACTAAGAAGTTCCCTATTTAACCATCTGAAGAATCAACACTATAAAGGAGAGGAAGGTAAAGGAAGATGCCGTGAGAGGATATGTAACAATGGAGCTATCTACAAGGCTTGGGAATCGGGATTGCTGCAGTTGAAGAGATGGCTTTGCTTTCAGTGTATGCATATCAATGCATGAGAAAAGAAGTGCAAACTACATCAGGGGGACGTGGTGTCAGCTCCTTCTATTGTCGTTTGTGTAGAAGCCCCTAGCAGCTCCAATGCTCTCGCATGTATAGTGTTAGACACACCTAACGAAGTAGCTCTACCTGCTGTGAGTTTAGAGTTTCTAAATGTGGGTTTTTAGGCCAATATTCCCATTATTTCCATTATTCCTACCAAGTGCAGACTCCACTTTACGCGTACTTTTAAAACGGTACTCCATAAAGTCGTTGCTTCTCCTAAAGAACTGGTTCCCTGGATCGAGCTCTTGTTATTTCCTATGTGCATTCTCCATAGATACTTTCCATATAGCAACCAAGAAGAGAAAGCTTCCACCATGAAAAAGTTGCAAATTAGGTCCATTCATATGGCCTTGAATCAATGGGAAGAAGCTGATGGTTGCATGAGACTGATTCAGTTTTCTTTGGATGAGCACCGGATTGTACAACATCTACGGGAAAAGAGGAAAAAGACCAAACCGGAAAGTCAATAGGCTACTAATCTTCGGCTGTGTAGAGGCAAACTTAAAAATGGTCTCTATGCTGCGGCAATTCGCACCCTCACTTCAAGTGGAGTTGCGCCTAACACCAAAGGTACCTTGAAAGAACTTCAGAATAAAAATCCGTTAGCGGATCCACCACAGATTTCGTCCACCCCTATTACACAAGAGGCTATATGACAGCTTCTACCGAGCTTGTTTTGGGTCGACTTAAAAGCTTCCCTAAGGGAACTTCCCGTGGGAGAGATGGGTTCAGGGCGCAACATCTTTTAGATGCCATTAGTGGCTTCGCAGATGTCATTTCGGAATAGTTACTTACAACCATCACAGAGGTAGTTAACCTATGGCTTTCAGGCTTGTGTCCACCTGTTTTGGGGGAGTTTGTATCAAGTTCACCTCTTACTCCCTTGATGAATCCAGATGGGGGCTTGAGTCCTATTGCCGTGGGTACAATATGGAGAAGACTTGTGTGTCGCAACGCATGTTGGCAAGTAGATTAATGTTTATTTAGGGGATTATCAGTTTGGAGTAGGTGTCAAATGTGGTGGAGAGGCGATCATACATGCTGTTAACCGTATGTTAGAGGAGAAAGGCTATTCAGACAATCTTTCCATGTTATTGGTGGATTTCTCGAATGCATTTAATCTCATTGACCGGTCAGCCATGCTTTCTGAGGTACGTAAATTGTGCTCGTCGATTTCTCGATGGGTTGAATTCTGTTACGCGTATCCATTACGTTTATATTACATAGATCATGTTCTCACTTCTTCTCAGGGTACACAACAAGGTGATCCTTTAGGGCCTTTGTTGTTTGCTCTTACCCTTCACCCATTTGTTAAACAATTTACCGCGCAATGTGAGCTGGAGCTGCATGCCTGGTACTTGGATGATGGTACTTTGATTGGCAATACTTTAATGGTTGCAAAGGCTTTGAAAATTATTCAAGATTATGGGGTTGAAAGGGGTTTGCATTTGAATATAGCCAAGACTGAATTATTTTGGCCCTCTCCAGACCCTAGAGCTCTGGTTCCAGGTATTTTCCATACTAATATCAGTAGGAAGACTTAGGGAGTGAAACTTTTGGGTGGTCCGGTCAGCCTTGATGCTCAATTCAACAAAGATTTGGTTGTTAATAGGGTACGCAAGACTATGGCTCTCATTGATGCTGTAGAAAAATTATAAGACCCTCAATGTGAATTTCTTTTGTTTAGAAATTGCACCGGTGTATCGAGACTTTATTTCACCTTGAGAACAACTAGACCTGATTTTTTATAGGAAGCTCAAGACTTATTTGACGCTCGTCTGGTTCAATTCCTTAGACACATCATCACTGGAGATGGCCCTGGCTTCAGACTCCTTCAACAAAGGTTTTCTAACTTGCCTTTTAAACATGGCGGTCTAGGTGTGTATACTATGCAGGATACCAAACAATATTGTTTTATTGCTTCTTGTTTACAGACCCTAGAGTGCAAGTCCACGATTTTGAGGAATCCTGGTGTCAGTGGTAGTGGCCCAGTTCTTCAACGAACTTTGGACTCTTTCAACTTACTGTGTGCTGATGTTTCTCCTATTTGATCAAGTAATTTTTCCACCCATTCCATGAACTCCTTGGAAACTATTTACTTTGATGCAGTGAAAGGAAACATACCCACCAATCATGATATGACGGATCGTGATTCGGTTTTATGGCACTGCAACCAAACAAAACATACATGGGATTTTCTGATGGCGATTCCAATTGATGGGCTTAATCAACATATTGGAGCTAGGCAGTTCAGTGCAATTCTCCGATACAGATTAGGGACCCCTTTTTTCAAAGTATATTGCGCTTGTCCCTTTTGCAACAGAGATATAGATATTTTTGTGATCATGCCCTGCATTGTGCGAATGAAGTTGGGCTTAAATTCAGACATGATTTGGTGAGAGATACTATTGCGGACATGTGTTACCGTGCGGGTGTGTCATCTAGGAAGGAGGTTGACTTGGGACTTCTTGCGAATAATGGATCTGCTTTGAGACTGGCTGACATACTTGTGCATAACTGGGAGAATGGACGTGATGTGTGCTTGGACGTGACTGGTGTTTCGCCTTTTACAGGTGGTGAAGTTTGTACTTTTTCCCCAGGCCTTGCCATTAAGAATGCTGTTACTCGCAAGAATGCTAAATACTTAGAAAAGTGCACGTCTCATGGTTATGGTTTTGGGACACTTGCTTTTACCACCTTAGGTGAGTTGGGTGAAGGTACTATATAATTTCTGAAACGCTTGCGCAACTATATTGCTAGCCATGATGCCAATGTTCAGGTTGGAGAAATTCTTTTTCATAGGTTAGGTGTAGTTATTCAAAAAGGTGTAGGAGCTCAGCTTGTTGCTAGGCTTCCGACCAATTTCTTACCAGAAGATAGTCTTTATGAATTGTAATTTAATTCTAGTTTTTATAACAAATGTTTTAAGAACCGGACCAGATCGGCCGGTCTGACCGGTGAAAAAAAAAATTATAACAAAATCAAAGCACAAAATTGTTTGTAAATGACCTTGGTGATATGAAGACGTTTGGTGCAAAGAATCACAACTAACGTTTACATTCCTATGAATCAAACCCTTCAATTAATAAACATATACAAAGAATAAAAGTTACATAACAAGTTTTACATGTTTTCTCCTTGACCACGTACACACCACAAATCTGATATATGAAATCACTAAATCGCATTTTCTGAAAAAAAGATTGTAGATATGAGATGAAAAATCAAAGGATGGATTTAAAATCCATTCAGTTGATCTGCATCTCCTGAGAATTTGAAGGGTTTCACTAACTTATCTGAAGTGAAAACCAAAGACGTAGCGGAGATCGATGTATATTTAATGGAAATCATTAGTTTTGAGAAAGTCAGTATTTTTAGGAGACATAAAATATATACTCGCATATATTTTGGGCTGAAATATCGTATTTATTTTAATACCTTCTGCGCAAACCTTTTTTTTTTCTTCTAATTTTTCACATTTTTATTTTGGAATGATAGGAAAAGTGAAAGGATAGGTATATCGTATTTATTTTAATACCTTTTGCGCAGACCTTTTTTTCTTCTTCTAATTTTTCACATTTTTATTTTGGAATGATAGGGAAAGTGGAAAGATAGGTAATTGTATATACATGTACAGACCATCCTAATTAATCCTAAAAACAATATCATAAAATACTAAAATGAAATGTATGAGATTCTGCTTAACCAGATTTTGGGGATAATATTAGAGGCCAACTATATTGTCATCGGAAACAATAATTAAATTAGATAAACCCCTTTTTTTAGAATCTTTTTATCGTACATTAATACCATATTATAGGTAATTTAGTTAGGTTCAGGGTTCATCATGATAGAAGATAAATGTTACAACGCGTGCTGTTACAGAGGAGTATTTATTCGATCGAACTTGATGTAATTGTGACGAAATTTGTGAATATGCGGCCTACATTCCGCACATGACAGTCGCTATCATTTTGGCACTTAAATGTTAGTGATGATGGAAGTAGGAGATGAGCACCGGAGGGAGTTTAAGGAAGATGACTATAACAAAGCACTCACAAAGCGTACTTAACATCCAACATACCCTGATGTGGTGTTACACATGTTATTTTTATATAAATCTAGTATTTCCAAGTACAAACTCGTAAGAGAGTGCCTAAAAATCAGTCGTTGGCCTCCCCACGCCTATCACAAACACCCCCCCCCCCCCCAAACTAATTTTGGAAGTTGCCCCTGTTTCGCCTAGGGGGGACGACAGACCATCCATCATCTGCTTGTCCTGTCTGGTTCTGATTATTAACCGATGTGTTATTTGTTTTTGAATTTGAGCTTGGCCTCTGCGGCTCATCTACTGCCATGTCTGATGCTTCTTCGTCATCAGAACTCTCATCCTCATTTTCATCAACTAACTGCGGAAATAGACATAAAAGTGTAGTATGATTATAAGCAACAATGACTTTATATACCATTGAACTCCTGTTCTATATCAGATCATGATTAAAAGTAAGAAAAGAGTAAAATTCAGTTGACTGGAGTCCTCTTCTTTCCATATGTAATCAAGAAACCAAAAACATCATAATTTAGGGGTTGAACTTGAGATATCACTTATCAGACATATATGCAACAGTAACTGTTAAAAACATCTTATGTTCACACTTCTCACCAAGCATTGAAGTACAACATGCTAGAATGAGCAAACTCTAGATTTACGGGGATAAACATATGCAAACCACAAGGCTACAACCAAAATGCAGCATGAGTTGGGAGCAATATTGTACAAGTCATTTCTCGTAGTCATTCTACAAAGGTGTATATGGTGAATCTAGTCCTTAAGTAAATGCATATACACCTCTAAAATTCTCAGATGAGGTTTCAGTTATGTCACCTCAGATATTCTAGTGAATCTAGTCATTTAGTAAAGGAATATATACCTCTACAGCTTAAACAACCATAATTGAAAACCCATCCGATAAAGGTAACTACAGCCACTCTGGTGAATAATTGCAATACAGAAATCAGTAGCACCTAAATGTCAACAGTACTACTTAGTCTATCAGTAACCATTTTGATAAAGTAATCTGAATTTTATGCTGATCCTTAACTATCAAGATTGTAACATACACACAACTACAAATCACACTTTCTACCCAAGTTCGTGGAAACTAAAATTTCTAGCCTCAGAAATCCTTAACAAATGATATGTGCAGGTGTGAAACCTTGATGCAATTCAAAATGTATCTTGTAATGTAATTGAAAAGTAACTTTCAAGTGAGTTACCTGCATACTTCGAGAGACAGCTTGCGCTCCATTATTGGATACCCTTAGTCTTTGAGCCGTCTCATAATTTTCTTGCAGGCACTCTTCATGCATAATCATAAGCTCTTCTGCCAACTGTTTGGTCCAATAAAACGAAAAGCAGAACATCAAAAGAATAGATCTCTCTAAATCTTCCATATGCAACCAGCTAATGGGTGCTGACAACCATGACATTTGTTCCATCATTTGTTTCTAATCTTTTATTCATTAGATTCTTACAGATACAAATGTATCATATGATAACTTGCATAGCGTTTCTGCTTGACAAATCTGAAGGTACATGGGCAAGTTTGGCAAGATGCTCCAAATTTCTGAACTAGAACAGTGACAAGCAGACAACAAAATTGAAGGGAAAACGGTGTCACAACACCAACAAGCCATCGCGGTGCATAGAAACATTCGCAAACCAGATTCACAGATAACAATTCAAGGTAGACTGTTAAGCATGAGTTTTGATGCTTCAATCAATCTTACATGTAAATGAAAAATCTAATTCTAATTTCAAGTTTAAATGTTAATCTTCTACTCATACCTCTTTTTCGCTCCCATCGTCAAGCTCAACATTGAGTTCACGAATCATGGTATCGAACAATATCTTCTCTAAATCATCAATATAAAGTGGCTCTGCCAAACAAAAACAACAGAAAGTTAAAAAAATATGTTCGCCCCCTCTAAACCTACAAAACCCTAGCTATTTAAAACCCTGATTATACCTTTAGTTTGGGTAAACCAGGAGAGGATATCATGAGAGAGTTGGTCTGATTTCTGACGAGAATCTCTTCCTCCCCATTCGTTTTGAATAGCCATCTGAAGAGCAGTCCACCGAGATAGAACAAGAGATATGCCTTCAGAGAAGGCAGACAAGGATTGGGGAGTTAATGGAGGATTGTTAGCAGCAGCCATGGTTTAGGGTTTACTCTGTGAGTCCTGCGAGGCTGCTCCTTTGTGAGCACCTTAAATGTGTGTTTTCACTGAGAATCTTTTCTGCGGCGGAGTGCGGCTTTGCAAAGAAGATTACTATAGGGGAGTAATTTAACAGGGTAGCCCAGTCAGTTGGTGAAGATCTCGCATATAAAAAAAAAAAAAAAAAAAAAAATATAAAATAAGAAAAATGAAAACCTAAAACACGTCTGAGACAGCAAGTGTAGCCAATCAAAACATGACGTATCATCTAATAATATGACGTGGCAAACCTTGCATTGCCAGATAAAACGAAGTTTTGATAAACGCAGCTATCTTCTGTATTAACTAAACTATTAAGCAGGGTAGTTCAGGAATTCAGAATAACACCGATATTAACATCCCAGCGAATAAAAAAGAAAAATAACATCCCTCCTGAGTAACAAAAACTTCGTATAGACAGACTTTTAGTTGAATGTCGTCTTCTTTGGATCTGTTTCTGAGTCGTCTCGTTGTTCCGGTTTGAAATTTGTAATGGTTGAAGTTTAAAACTCTTTGAAGAATTAGAAAGAGTTATTAAGAAATGGCTGCACCTTTCTTCTCTACTCCTTTTCAACCCTATGTTTATCAGGTAATTTTCATGTTTCATTATTTGAAGATCTTTGTCTGTGTGGAAAATTAGGGTTGTTTTAGTCCATTTTGATGCATTGATCGTTGATTTTCATGTTAATTGAGTAGTTCCTTTTTTGGGATCGTGATGTTTGCACATGTGAAATTGCATGGAATGTTTTTCTATGAAGAACTAGAGATTCATGGTTAGATTTGTGCAAAGAGTGTAAGTTTTATAGCGTTGATCAATTTGAAGTGAAAATAGTAGTGGTGAATCTTAGTCTTCCTTAAGAATTATTAGATTTTCGTGGAAGAGGATTTCTCAAGTTGGAATGTCGCATCATGATGACACTGGATATGATAGCCAAGAAAAATTACTTGAATGTGGGAATCTTTCTACAATGAATTTTAGTTTCATACTTACGGTACTGATCACAGAGGAACCCCAGTAAACCAGCTGTCACAATGAAAAATGTATTTAGATCAAATTCATGATTATTTGGTGCTTCACTGCTTCACAATCTGAATGGTTGGTTTTAGTTATTCATACACGGAAATAATGTTGGAATAAAAGTTTGTAGTTTTTTGGTAATCTTGTCTATATTATGTAATTAGGCTTGTTCCTTCGTACTTTGATTGATTGCTTCTTTCTTACTCACAAACATAACTAGGCTTGCTATTGAATATGTGTAATTGTAAGATGGAACTGGATGTTGGGTGTGTGGTGTGGTTCCATATTCAATGTTCTGGATCCATGGATCTCCGCCACCCAGTTTTCTTAGCATTTTAGTTTGAAGAAACAAAATGCTAGTGTACAGCATTGCTTATGGAGCAATGCACCTTTCTACGCGCCTAATAGTTAGAGCAGTATCACAAAAGTTCAGCGCACCTCCTTTGTACAATGAAGATACCCTGCTTTTTTAGTTATCATTGTTGGGTTTAGAAGGGGGAGTACCATTTCAAAATTCTTAGTTGGGCTCTAAACTGAGAACCAAAAGATCGGATCACGCCGTATTTGATGTTGCAAATACAGTTTACTTGTGTCGCGAAGTTAATTTGGCATTTCTATGACCATCGGGAGTTGCTGTTGCTGATAAGCATAAATCTATGAACTGTAAATGTCTAATATCCTTCTTTGAGTTTTTGACTTTTACTTGGAAATTGGGAATTTGTTGTTATTGACTAGCATAGTAGAATCTGCTTTTATCGAAAAGATTATTGTAATGTACGATGCAAGTTTTTAAACTGCATTGACTTGCTAGTTATTGGTTAAACTCATGAGAATTCATCATTGGCTCAGAGTCCCCAAGCAGCTTGCGTACCTTTTCAAATTTTGGGAGGCGAAGCTCAGATTGTACAGGTAGTTGTTAACTATTTGTTTGATTTTTGGTGATTGATAAGTTCTTTGTTTGTCCATGGCTTCCTCTCTACATTTGTTAGCGTGTTTAATTGAGTATAAAGTTTCGACTTATGAATCCCTGCTGTCTTTGCTCTGTTATTATCAGATTATGTTAAAGCCACAAGAGAAGGTAATTGCAAAGCCTGGTAAGTTTTACTGTGCCTTGGCAATAACTTTGCTGAATTTCTGATGTCATCACTATTGTGGGAAGATTGCTTCAATCTCTTCATTGACAAAGCTTCAAATAGTCTGGCACTACGGCCTTATTTTTTGAAATCAAATGTGGATGAAGCTTGTTGATCACTTTTCATTAGTATTGGTTGATGAAATGAATTCTTTAACATGGCATTGCACATTCTTAATGCTTCTTATATCACTTATTTTCTTGCAGCGGATTGTTAGTATTTCATTTAGTTAGCTATAATCTTTTTAGGAGTTTCCTTTTAAACTATATAAATAAAAGTAAGTATGAGGTTAGGCAGTTGTACAACATAGGGCAGTGTCTTCTTTCCACTACCCCCCACCCCATATCACGTATCAAAGTCACATATTAATTTTCATTGTCATTTAGGAGCAGCTTCCATTCTTCTCTTTTACATCACTATCTTGGGTCGCTTATGGAAATAAATGGAACGGCCAATTCTCTGTGCTGATTGCAGATTTAACTGTTGACTTAAGAAAATGAATTAGGCCTGCATAAGCTGCTGATTTTTAAAACTAAAGACCTTCCTTATATGGCTTAGTTCATTGTAACATAATATATGGATCAACGTACTTTTAGTTTATGGATTTGAATTTTTATGTTCTTTTCTTTTTCTCAGAGGTTACTGAAAGGCTGCAGTTAATGTTAAGCTATACATCTGACCTTGGGCCATTGCAGGTTCCATGTGTTACATGTCTGGGTCTATCCAAATGGACAACTTGTTTCTCCCTGAAAATGAAGGAAATATATGGCACTGGCTTTTTGGCAAGAATGCAACTAGCGTAGTTTTTCTCAATCAAGGTGCAAATGATGGTTTTGTTGCAATTGCTGCTCCTTCCCTTGCAAGGATACTTCCGGTTTGTATTCTTAAAGCATTTCTGGTTTATCTAATAGATTCAATCTTCAAATTGTGCATTTTCTGCTCAATGACTTAGTGGCAACACACTTTGTAAGTTTAGGCAAATATGTATTGCTAATTGTGGATTAATTGCTCCATTCATGTTTCATTACAGATTGATCTTGCGATGTTTGGTGGACAGCTGTTGTGCCAGGTAGAGCTGATTTACTCATTACGTTTATTTAATTACTGTAAGAAATTGGATCACCACCCACCCACCCTCCTTCCTTCCTTCACACATATGCACATCCACACACCTAGTATTTGTGAGATCATGAATTATGAGTTGGTCATTCATCTTAGCAGAAGATGTAACTGTTTCTTGGCTTCTCTACCGTTGTGTTTGACTTAGTTGAAATGGTTTCTGTAGCCAGATACATTTCTATGCTCTGTCAATGATGTGAGAGTCACTAATTCGATTGATCAAAGGGTTCGTAATGTTGTTGCCGGACCAGAGGTGAGAAAATGGTTTCTCAAGCTGGAATTTCTCTGACTATCATTTGATAGTTGAAAAACAGATGTCAACGGCCCTCGTCTGCATCTTTTATTTGTACTTCCCCTTTCATGATTTTTCTTTTTCTTTCCAAATACTTATATTTCAAAATCTTATAGGTCATTCTGAGACAGAAGATTGAAGGTCAAGGTCTGGCTTTCATAGTTGCTGGTGGGTCTGGTATGTGCTCTGCCCATCCTTTGTCATTAGATTTTTAGTTTTTTGATTTTTTTTTTTAATACAATGTCATTTTTGTAAATATATGTAAAGATAGACTTAATATGTGTTCTTATCCTTGAGAGCATATCTGTCAGTTGTTATAAGTTGATGTTGGAGGTTATATTTGTAATATCAGGTTAGTCCATATTGTTTGTGACAGGCCAAACAAGGGGTTCTCTTTATAGTAGTTAGATATAGATATTAAATATTATCATGCCAGGAAGATATGGCACCAATTTTCATGCCGGGCAAAGGAACTGTGTACTGGTTACTCAGCTAGAAATAGATGTGTTTTGAATGTTTGTCTTGTTGTAGTATGCTCATGAGAAACGAAAATTGTGAACAGGCCGCACAGTGAGGCCTGAAGTTTAAATATTTTGAGTCAGCTTCTATATGTACTAACTCTGGAACCTTCTGGATTCCTCCTATTGCAGTTGTCCAGAAAAATCTTGATGTTGGTGAAGTACTAATTGTTGATGCATCTTGCATTGTTGCCATGACTGCTACGGTAAATTTTCAAATCAAATCCACTGGTCCCATAAGAAGGATGGTCTTCGGGGTGAGTTACTTTTTTGACCTTTTAATCTTTCAAACTTCTCCTGTTTCTTTTCCTTTTATTCTCTCATTTTGCCACTACGTCCTCCTTGATAAGCGTAAAGTTGTGTGTCCTGTGGAATATTATGGGACAACTCTCACTTTAGTTGGTGAAATCCTAGTTGTTCTACGGACTTCAGATTTTACTAAATATGGAGAGGATGAAATAAGCACAGCATGTCAGTTGGTTCCGTTCAGTACCGACATGAAATATCTCTGTCTGAATTGGGCATTTTCTGGGGTTAAATTTCAATGATAGACCTCATGCTGATTGTTATATTTGAAATTTCAATGTCAGGGAGAGAACCTAATTTCAGTCGAGCTAACTGGCCCTGGCATGGTCTTTCTTCAGAGTTTGCCCTTCTATAGGTTTTCGCAGCGAATTGCAAGGTAACTTTCATTTGTTATTGCAATGTGATTTCTCCAAAGAGCATCACCACTGATTATTTTCTTTGAAGTATATTCTTCTCTAGTTTTGATAAAGCCTTTCTGCTTGCAGGGCCGTTACATCACCCAACATGAGGGAAAATCCAAAGTTCTTTATTCAGATAGCCATTTTCCTTGTTCTTGCTTATGTAATGATTGTATCATCCTTGATCTTGACAGACATTTGATCTCTCTCTCACTTTTTGTCGTCTCTTTGTTTCTTCAAATTTGACCAATTTTCTTCACAGTTTTTCATAGAAATAGTGAAATCCTAAAGTGAGCCCAAGAGTCCTAAACGGCAGTGCTCTAGTTACAGCTCATTAGCGTTATATGGTTGTGTTACTTGTGTATGCTATCTTAGGTTGATAATAAGATTTGAATACTAATTAATATTACCTTAAAAAAGTCTTTGACCTATAATTGACTCTATCCTTTCTAATTTTGTTTTACCGACTGATCCCACATTGTATTAACTGGGTACTACTGAATCACTCTTTCATGTTTTCATTGACAATCAGTCATGTATCTTTACCTGAGCAGCTACTTCGCATTTGTGGTCTATATGTTGTGACTTGACCACCAGAGTAGATTCGGTCGGTAGAAAGTGGTCTGGAAAATCAGTAATCCAGTCTGGAAAAAATATTTTGAGCACCCTCCATGTTTGAGACATTTCCAAGCTCAAAAATCAGGTTCATGGATAGTCAATTTTATTTGCTCGCCAGTCTTTGCATGGACCTGGGGCAGCGACATGTTTTTTTGTCCGTCATTTGGCACTTGGTTGTTATTTGTGGCTAATGGTTAAGCAGATATCCAGGTGGACATTTTCGATACAACTTTCTTTTTTGATGCCAACACTTTCGATACAACTTGGAACATAAAAAACACCTAGCTAGCTGCTGGCTTTTGGTCTCACCGCTAGATTTTTGATTAACAACGTTCATATTAATTGAAAACGATATATAAATTAGAGAACCTTTTAGACGTATCGAAATATGTGGTATTTTTCACAAGAAACTAAGAAGCACTCTTTCTAATCTTATGCAGAAATCTACTAGTAATTTCCAACAACTCTTTCATCAATCTACGGAAGTCTCTAAGGAGTCTCCTAACCTCGTGCAGAAGTCTACCAATAATTCTCAACCAATTATAACGGGAGGTTCGAACTCATGACATATAATGTCATAAGAGTGGCCTCTAACCATTGTTCCACCTTGGATAGAAAAGATAAATCAACAGTGGTTGTTTGTTCAACTTAAATATTAATTAGTATAACTATTTTATTAATTAGCATAAGTAATTTGTCTAGAGAGAAGATAAATCTATGGTCATGGTTTGTTCAACTTAAATATTAATTAGTATAAGTGTTTTATTAAGAACGCACAATTGGGGGATACTTATATTAATGGGGATATGATAATAAAACAAAATAGGGTCATTTTGAATTAATTTTCAAAAACCCTTATCCATATATTTCTATTATTCCTGAAATGCCCTTATAATTTAATATTTTTTTATTTTTATTTTTAATAAAAATATTTTTCATAAAAAAATTAATATTTTTTTATCAAAAATTTAATAAAAATTTAATATTTTTTTAACAAAAAATAATTTTCATAAAAAAAATACTTTTAATTTTTTCTTAAAAAAATTATTGTCATAAAAGAAAATCGTATTTTTTAATAAAAATTTATTTTCATAAAAAATAATTTTTAAATTGTGTTTTTTCTTTTTTATGATAAATTAATAATTTTCACAAAAAAAAAATTAATTTTTAAAAAAATGAAAAAAGAAACAGAAAAGTTAAAAAAAAATTAATGAAAAAATAAGTTTTAAGAAAAAAAGTTAAAAAAATAAATAAAATAAATATTTGAAAGGGGTAACTTTGACTTTTTACAATTTTAAGACACCCCTTAGCAAGATACTATGGATGGGAATAGTTTTTCATATCCCCCAATTGCGATGTCTCATTAATTTCTCATGATAAATGATTTATTAATTTTACATCATAAATATCCCTTAATTAATATATATCTCCATCAATAAATAATAATTTTGACAAAAAATATTTCAATAGATATTAGTGGTGGTGGTGGTAGTAGAGGAAGAAGTAAGTGGTGGAAGCGGTGGAAGGTGTTACTAAGTGGTGGAGGCGGTAACATTAGTTTTGGTGGAAGAAATAGTGGTATTTGGATGGTTTTAATGGCGGTGGTATTGGTTTTTTCTTTTTGAATCAGAAATAATAATTTTTTTTACATGACGGGTAACATTGTATTGTGAAAAGTATAGTTGGTTGTTTTTGACACGATAAAAAAAGGCGGATAACAAATACTTTTGGGATGATACCAAATCATATAAGACAAAATGGTTGTTTTTGGTACCACTGCTATCTTTGGTAACCGTTCGTACGTATGATTTTTAGTGTTAACAAAAAACATATAGTTGAATAAAATAATTGATGACCTAAGTTTGTTAAATCTAAACTTTATACATGACGTGTGAGATTAAAAGTTATAAGTGTGCCCAATATTCTACGAGGGATGGAAAATGGTGGTGGTGGAGAAAGAAGTGATATCTGGTGGTTTGTGGTACTGGAAGGTATTGATGAGTAGTAATTGACTATGTTAATTATGTGCTGCTACAAAAGGATAACACTATAAATTAGAAATGTGGTTGATCGTCTTAATGCTAATATAAACTCGGTTAAAATACATGAAAATTAAGAAGAAGAAAAAAACATTTGGATGTCACGTTATATAATAAATAACATTAAAAACTACATATTTAGTATCAAGGTTTCTCCATCCAATAGATAAATCTAAGGTTGTATTGAGATCCCGTAAGCAGAGGGCGGGTTGGTCTTGGATTTATGAATGATAATGAATATAATGAAACGCCCCCTCTCGGTTTCTCCAATAAAAACCGAAACCTTCTAAAAAAAATAATCAATCGAACAACACTCAGATGGAACGCATCACCACCAGTGTAAACTTCTCTGAATTGCTACATATCCAGTGAAATTTCTACAGATTTTCTGGTGATTTCGTCCTACCGTAGTTTTTAACGAGGCATGCAATTAAATCTCTAATAGTGATTTTAAAGGTATTTAATATTTACAAAATTCTCTTATAAGTTTTGTTTATGCAAGTATTAATTTAACTTGGGTTCTTTTATATTTTTGTGTTAAGTTGATGACTTTTTAATTTGAATACATGTTTGGTTAACAAACTTTGATACATATAGGGTATTTTATTTGTAGAACAGATGTTAGTCTCTCATTTTTATCGTTAGCACTTTGTATCTATCCCGTATTTGTAGACATTATTTGACTAATGTTGGGGTATTTGTTTAATCTCAAGGCCGATTAAACCCAATATGTGTTGTATACATTGAAGGAGACAGAAGTTTGTGTCGGCTCTACCTTGAAACTAATAATTTTTCTTCAGAAGGTTGGTTGAATTTATGTAGATACAAATATCAATATGACTATGCTCTTTAAAACTCCAAATTACTTGAGTAACACTAGATGTGAGAACGTCATTCATGCACTACTTAGCATAGTTGGTGTTAAATGTTTTTATCCACGAATTTCTTCAATTTTATGTTATCAATATGATTGAGAAAGAATCTTACACATGTTTTGATTTACTATTATAAGTTTATTTTTTCAACTCACATGTGTATATCTCAGCCTTCCAATAGCCAAGGGTTCTTCATTTTTATAACTCTCACATTTACAAAAAATAAATAAATAGTGTTTATCTATAGTAGGGAAAATATTATGGGTTTTTGCTTCACTCCTTAGAGCCTTAGTTATCAATAATTTCGGAACAAATGTATTCATAAACATCATGGAGTTGGATTGGCAGTTTAGGTATATGTACTGTTAGATGAAATATTCTTTTTGAAGTTTGAAATTATAATATGATGGAACAATAAATGGGATTTTTTTTTATTTACTGTATTTTTTATTTTATTTTCATGTTGGCACAACATTATTACTCCATCCAGATAATAAGTTGGAATAACATGCTTAAGTAAAAAATAAAAAGATCAGGTAACCCATTTTGTTTCCCAAAACCTATTTGAATATCAAAATAATTACTCACGAATAAAATGAAGCAAGAGGAATGTGAACAATATCATATTAGAGACAAAACATCACGTGCCGTTATGGCACGGGTTAAGATCTAGTCAATCTATAATACAAAACAGAAGGGGTTTTTGAGCTTTGGACGGTCGGATAACATTTTGAGAGACAAATGTTGCATCCGACTATCCCAGTCTCATCCCAGCTAAAGACATCCGATGGATGTAAGAGTTGTAACCTCTTTTCATTATGGCTTTGCATTAGCTGGGTTCCCTCATAATTAGATCATAAATAAAACTGAAGATGGAAAAAATAAATACAAATAAAAATCATTAGCTTTAGTTATCTAATTATTTGATACAAATAACCATGTTGAATATAAATAACCTCTTTTGTTACCAATTTAAATTGAAGGTCATAAAATTCATTATTGATTAGATTTACTCATTTAAATCAAATAAATTCAATGCGGATTTATTTTAAGAGCATTATTATTTCTAGTCAAGATTCATCAATCAAGTAGAATTGAAAAAATAAATAAATTTTGTAGTGATAAAGGTGAAAAATGATAGAGAAAGAGGCAGGATTTCTTATTGATCAGCAACCACATTACATATCTATAACATCCTTATATACATGTAAGGGAAACCCTAGGTATAGCTAGTTGGGCCGCACATCTATGGGCCGTAGGCCCTACAACACTCCCCCTTGTGCGGTCCAACAGAACTTCTATCCAGTGCTTCACATATACTGCTTCGAATGTAGGTCTTCAAATGTCATCCTATTCTTGATAACTTGTGCCGAAATCAATCGCCTCATTAAAACTTTGACAAGGAAAAAACCAAGTGGGATAAAACCTTGGTAAAATTCTTCACATGTAGTACTTCACATGTTGTCATGTACTCTACATGTAGTTCATCACATGCAATACGATCTTCGAATACCAACGAGTCTAAGTTAATCGCCTCGTTAAAACTTCGTCAGGAAAATCCAGGGGACAAAACCTGACTAAAGAAAAAGAGTACAATATTAAGCAAACTTAGAGCATAGTTGTACTCAAATATGTTGCCTCATTAAAACCTTGGCAAGGAAACCCAGTGGGACAAAACCTTGACGAAGGGAAAATAGTACAACATGATAGATGAAAGTAAAGGTAATCTGTTGCAGATGATCGCTTTGCTTCATTAAAGTTGATTAGTTGCCTCACAACTTCTTAAGGAAGAAAATCCTTGTAAGAAAGACAATAGTCTTAGCTGGGAAATTACATTCCCTGTGTATGTTGTTGTCTCATTAAAAACCTTGCCGAGTAACAAAACCCTGTCGGAAAAAGTAACCTCGGTGAAGGAAAATAATTCAACACACCATTAGATGCTCCCCCTGATGTCAGACAATTTTCATTAGTCTAATGCAGTAAAAAGGAGTTTATCACACTGTACCTTGGTGACTTGAAAGCTTATAAGACCATGTTGTTGGTTCAGGAAGTTACGTTGATTAACAGACTATCACATTTCAGTTCTTTGATTCAGATATTTTTAGTAATATCAACGCGATCTTTATGTCTTCAACGTTCAACATACTTGATGTTTTAGTGTTGTCTCGCTAAAAACCTTGTCGAGTAACAAAACCCTTTTGGGGAAAAATTATTCTCGATCGAAGGGAAAAAGAGTACAACAAAACTTCAATTTCGAAGTAAAATATGTCGACATCATATCCTTGGATCCTCCCCCTGATGTCGGCATAAACCCCTGATTACTTTCATAGTTGTTCTAGACAGTTCCTTTAGTCATATACTTTTCGAAACTGAATATTGGCAATGACTTAGAAAATAGGCTACCATATCTCCCCATGATTACTTTCGTTGGAGAAGAGATTATTTTTCCTTCATAATCAACAACTTTTGGATTGCACTTTCATTAGCATTCCTTTTAATTTCTTTGCAGGGATAAAACAAATTTATGTCAATGGTTACTTTTAAGTACATGATTAAATTCACTATACCACTCCAATGACATTGTGTTGGCGCTGAGCTATATCTAGCTAAAAAGTTCCTTGAGGATGCAAAAATTTATCGAGTACATTATTATAATAAGTACAACAATGCATCTATTGTACTTAGATATGGGAATTTCATCTCCCAACACATATTCGTCATCTTCCTTTAGACGAAATGGTCACTTACTTACATTTGAACCTTGACAAATCATGAGAGTGCTATCAGGATGCATGTGTTTGTTAAATTTCCTGAAAACTTTAGACATATGCAAACTGGTGGAATAATATACCACAAGCTCAGTATTCGATAGAGCTTTTCCTAGATTTTTCATCTCAAATTCATATTTTAAATAGCTTTTAAGGTCTCTTATTACATCAAGAGTACACATCATGTCTGTACCATCAACATAAATAGCTACAATTCCAAATCAGGAAGTTTCTTATGAACACGTAAGGAAAAATAACTTACTTGTCTATCCCCTCCAAGTCAAATAGCCACTTAGACGGGCATACCACATCCGTCTGATTGCTTGAATCTATAAGTGAGCGTTCTATCTAACTGTAAACGCACTCTGTGGTTTAGAGTTATTTGGTTTGGGCAACAAAAGTCTATCAATTACTTTTGTAAATATCTTCTAACTCTTGATTCTTTCAGAGATACGTAACAACCACATACATATGCTGAATTTCAAGTCCTTTTGAAATTACCAAGCTAACTAAGTAGCAAAATGCTATAATGCTCATTACAACAAAGTAAATAATTCCATGGCTTTGTGAGATACCTCGCACCACAAGGAGAGTCTTTATACCATTACGACTTCATTATTCTCACTATGATTTGTGACAAATAATCATGTATGTCCACAGGATTTACACTTGGTTGGTTAGCACTACCACACCAAATACCTATATATTTGTCAAAGAATCAAATTCTACCTGGATTGTGTAGGCCAAATATGCTATTTATTGTTGATATTCAAACAATAAGAAGCATGGTTCGATCTCATCGTGCTCGATTTCCTTTAGCAACTGTATATGAAAATAATAATTATTAATATGATCACATGATCTTTCCATTGACTCGTGTATGTTCTCATAATCCACTTGGGATGTCATTGTTCTCTGGAATCGTTAAACTTCGGAGCGTCCTCCAGTATTGATTCATGGACATAGTCAGAGACAATCAAATGAGAAAAATTTCATTAATGATACAAATTAGGTTGTGCCTTACTCATCTACTTCCTTTCTAGGTGAGCATTGATCGAACCTAGTGGCATCTCCATATTCCTTTATGGAGCCACGACCTTGACTACACTTCAACCAAGTGTAGTTGCAACACCTTAGTCTATGGTGTACCCCATACCGAGGATTTATAACCTTGCAGGAATATTTGCAGCTGGTATGTGTGATCTTGTCACTTTAGCGACATCAGTGTACATTCTGAAAATCGATTATTCTTTGTCACTTCACATTTACATTTGTGGAGTACAAGAATCAACATGAGACATAATGGGAACACACCACGATAATTCCTGTCGTTCCCTTAACAACCCGCAAATCTAGCGGTAAGAGATTTCCTACCAAATTTTTTAAAATGCGGATAATTGTTGAGAACTCATTTCCAACATACTACTTAACAGTTTTGAAGACCCATCATAGTACGATGTGGAGTAGTAATGGCACATATATAGTGTAACCAAAAATGCGTAAAAACACGAATGTCAGGCTTAAATCCAGTTACCAATTGGTACGCAGAAAAGGTTGACTAATATTGGGTTCTAAAAACAAATTAAGTAAGATGCGTGTAATATTGCATACCCCCAAAGCAATAAAAGATAGGTTGGTATGCATAACCTATTCTTTAGATACCATCTTTAACCTTTGATGGTAGCCTCTGCGAGACCATTGGGTATAAGATGTTCTATATTGATCTTATTAAACATGCAATATTCATCAAGTCCTTCTGATGTAAATTCTCTAGCATTAACAAGGGTGGTTAGCTTTTGCACTTTGCATTGTGTGGTATGTGCTAGTAGTTTTCAAACGCAAATTTCTTGGGAACTATAACTAGTCCAAAAACTAAAAAAAAAAAATCATCAGATCCATCAGTCACTTTAATGGTCCGCATTCCGCATGAATATTTTTCTAAATTTCACCTTGTTATCTTTGTAATATGGATTTTTACCATTTGCATCTTAGGATGGTCTCGATCCTGTTTTACTGAAGACTTTGTAAAATAAATGATATGCTCTCTTACTTAAAAGCATAATGGGAGGGAAGAGGGGGTTGTGCATCTGGTACTTTAGAAAACACTTATTGAGAGATATGCCTTTACTTTGCATTATGTCAATCTTTTTCCCGTTGTATCGTCCACTCAAACACATCGATGTACGTATGAGTCCTTTCAAAATGAAACATCATGTCTCAACCAAAGTTCCTTTATGGTTATGTCAAAGTCTGTATGAGTCAATTCCAACATTTCATCGTTGGAATCAATATGGAATCAATAATCCAAATTAATACTATAGTGATTTACATTTCACTAAATTGACTCATTAATCTCTCTAAAGTATGTTTCCTTCCAAATTCTTTAGTGACTATAAAAGATGCAATCAATTACATTATCATCACAGTCAGGTTCCACATGATATCCATTTGCATGTGTTTCTTTGGAATTTAACAAGGTGTGATTATCTCTTGGTACATCTAGAGATTTTGCGACGTCTTTGTTCTATGTTGAAAAAAAATGAGCAGTGCTGCGCTCGATAAGATAGTCAATTGGCCAGGCAAAGTTCTTGTTTCCATTAAAGTTGATGTGAAAATTGGTTGTTACTATGATACACATACACATTATATTGTATATACCAACACCTATGACCAAGTGCATTTCCGACTCTTTTATTTATGATGGGAGCTAGAATTACATTTTAGCTGATCCCATGTTCAATTGATACCTATACTTTGGTGTCATTACTGCTGGAAAAAAAAATCCTCATGATATATATGTCCTTTTTCAGATGCTTTATATGAGTCGGTGCGTCTAACCCTCATTACTTTGGGGTTCTTTCCATTTTCATTTTTTCTATATTTAACTTAATTTGAGAAATTCTTTATCTCATTAGGCCAAGAGAATCTCACTACACATGTCAACCAATTACTTTAGGTTGAATATATTACTAAAGATAATTCTCTTGTTGTCATACTTCAACATATATCGGTTCGTTAGTATTATGGACGAAGTAGAGAAATGAAAATTTTCCGACTCAAAAAAAAAAAAGGGAGTTCTTCCACACAAAAAATTTGGAATACATGTGATTTTATTTGAACATATGTTTTGAAAATTCCACGGAACATTCAAAGTTTTGGGAAAATATCAAGTATCAATAATGGTGCTCAAGTACTTCTAAGCCCCAAATGAATACATTGGACTTGAGTTGGTACAACCAATTGAACAAAAAATAAATAAACATCATTCAACTATAGCCAATATCATTTCAAGAGAACAAAATAGCATTAAGACCAAAATTCTTAATGATCGAGATAAGCAATCATAATTTAAATTTACCGTTTATATGATATGGACTTATTTTAAGACAAAAATAAACAAAACTAGGCATGTTTTATAAACAAATAAATAATCCTAGCAAGAACTCAATGTAAGAACCCATGTATTTTAGAGTTACATACCTTTAAGCTTTGGTTCCCCCAGCACATATACAAAACTGGAACGGTCTTGGTCATGCACGTCCCGACAACCAAAACCAGAACAGTACGGAACATGAGCAGCTGTAACGGGATAGGACAGCCTTGGTGCCGGAGCAGGATAGGACAGCCTTGGTGCCGGAGCGGGATAGGACGACCTTGGTGCCGGAGCAGGATCGGACGGGTCAGAACAGGATCAGACGGGTCAGAACAGGATGGAAAGGGGATCGTCCTGGACATGCTTTCCTTCTCCGTTTCAGCAGCGACAGGATTGGGTTAGAGCTTTTCCTTTACTTCTTTCACCGTATCAGATCGGGATTATATGGAGGATTCCAAGTGGCGGCTTAACAGAGATCAATCCCAAAGACAAACATACGCATAATTAGTTATTATAAAGTGCAATCGCTGAATGGATTTGCTAGATATATAGCTTCTACAAATCAAATCACTTTTCACCAACAGATTCATGGATATGTAGCTTGTACAGATCAAACCAATTTTCACCAACGCAACGGATTTAATATATAGCTTGTTACAGATCAAATAAATTTTCGTTATTATGCTAGCTAATATCTATACACGGAATCACGATCATATCGGATATGCCGAAATCAAAAACATGGAAAATAACAAAAAAATAAAAAAAATAAAAAAATATTCAACTTAGCTGATCTGATTTCAACGATTTCATTGTTAGCTTGCGTTGATGTAAATCATCTATGTAGAAAAGAGGGGAAAAAATCAACTAATCTCGCTCTGTGGTATAACATCTTGCTGATAACGTTTTGTAGTGATAAAAGTGAAAAATGATAGGGAAAGAGGCAGGATTTCTTATTGATCAGCAGCCACATTACATATCTATAACATCCTTATATACATATAAGGGAAACCCTAGGTATATCTAGTTGGGCCGCACATCTATGGACCGTAGGCCCTACAACAATAAAATGCTTTTTCTATGTTGGCAAGAATTCCTTTATTGACTATGTTATGCCCTCCCTAAGGAAATACAAGGATTGTATTGATCATGTTATGCCCTCTTAGCGAAATACATCTGACGAATACAAATCATTATGAATATACACTAATTGGGTTCTCTCATAATTAGGATCATTAATAAAAATTAAATTAAATTAAACAAAAACAATTAAGACTTTTGGATTTAATTATGCCATTATTCTAACTTTTTTCATTGTATTCTTCATCTACAAATAAATAAATGAATAACTACATAATTTCTCAAAATTAACAATGGAAAATTTCAATTAAATCCACAAAATTAAATGAAAACTAAGTTATTCTCCGGCCACTGAAGGATTGTGCATAAAAAACCAATTATAGAGAAAATCCATGATAACGAGTTTTTTTTTTTGTTTGTTTGTTTGTTAAATCATGCACCAAAAAGAAAAATAATTTACAAATAATTTATAAATAACAAAATCCTATGGCATTCCTAGAAACAAAGAAACAAATCAAAGCACAAAATTGTTTGTAAATGACCTTGGTGATATGAAGACGTTTGGTGAAAAGAATCACAACCAACATTTATATTCCTATGAATCAAACCAAATCAAAGCAAAAAATTGTTTGTAAATGACCTTGGTGATATGGAGACGTTTGGTGAAAAGAATCACAACCAACATTTATATTCCTATGAATCAAACCCTTCAATTAATAAACATGTACAAAGAATCATAGTTACATAACTAGTTTTACATGTTTTCTCCTCGACCACATACACACCACAAATATGATATATGAAATCACTAAATTGACCTTTCCAAAAAAAAGAAAAGTAGACATGTGATGGAAAATCAAAGAATGGATTTAAAATCCATTCAATTAATCTGCATCACCTGAGAATTTGAAGGGTTTCACTAACTTATCTGAAGTGAAAACCAAAGACATAGCGGAGATCGATGAATATTTGAGGGAAGTTATTAGTTTTGAGAAAGTCAGTATTTTTAGGAGACAGAAAATAATATATATATACTCGCATATAATTTTGGGATGAAATATCGTATTTATTTTAATACCTTCTGCGTAGACCTTTCTTTTTCTTCTAATTTTTTACATTTTTATTTTGGAATGATAGGGAAAGCGGAAGGATATGTAATTGTATATACATGTACAGACCATCCTGATTAATCCTAAAAAAAAATATATCATAAAATACTAATACGAAATGTGTGAGATTCAGCCTAACCTGATTTTGAGGATATATTAGAGGCCAACTATATTGTCACTAGAAGCAATAATTAAATTAGATAAAACTTTTCTAAAAAAAATATTTTTATCGAACATTAACACATATTATAGGTAATTTAGTTAGCTTCAAGGTTCATCATGATAAAAGATAAATGTTACAACGTGTGTCGTTACGACAAGGGTTATTTTTAGTATCTCTACAAAAGTCTTGCATATGTATGAGAGAACCTCCGGCTAAGACATCTAATGGAGTATGTGTTTTTTGGTTGTTGGTTTTTAAATCTACATTGTTAATTCTAGCGTCTTGTCTTTATATGATGTTCATGTTCACTAGTATATGACCCGTGTCGTAGCGTCCTGGGATTTTCTCCGGTTCGATGTTAGCAGTAGATGTCATTATTTTCTTAGGTGTCTATACAATATGGAAATCTCTCTATCTTACATGAATAGGGAGTTCGAATTCTTAGGTGTTGCATAAGAAAATTTACTCAGCGTTTCCAAATCTGTTACTTTCTAAAAGGTGCCTTTCTGGATTGTCCGAGGAATCAGGACTTATTCGCTGATAAAATCATATTCTTATTTATTTCTCATTTGTATGCTAAAGTGACTGGTAGGAAAATAAAGATGAGAAAATTGTGTATAGTATACCCATATTGAATGTACCTTTACTTCTACAAAAAATCATAATGCAAAGACTCTCGTCAGTATAGTTAATTAAGCAGTTGTGTCATCGTAAGTTCACTCGTCCATAAAAGCAACTGCAGTTTATTGTAATTAAACTGCTCATGCTGCGAATACACTTAAAAAAATGCATTTAAAATGGATGCGTGGTACCTTGATAATACATCACTTTGGATTTAATCCATTTGAGGTGGTATTAACCCACCAATATTTCCATTTCCTTACAATTGTAAAATGATGACATTGAACCATCTCTTTTCATCCCCTGCGACGACTTCATTCTTCTTATATGTGTCTGACACATCCTCTACCTTTTTATCCCCCATGGCGGCTTCACTCTTTAGTAAGTGAATTTTAAATGCCAACAAAAGATGCAAATATATTCACCAATACAATTTGAAATGAAAAACGGACAAAAGCATATAATCCACCAACATCATGCCCATTTACAGAAAAGGAAGTATGAAACTACTGACAATAACTAAACGACAATCAAGTGACTTTCAGTTGTACGATTAACTTCCACAATAAATTTTATTAAGAAACTTTTTTAAGTCTTGGAGCTATATAATAACTAAAAGCAGCAACACTATACATATTCCCTCTTCCAGGTGCCATAATAACATGTAATTGTTATCCGATTACGTTGTGTCATAAATATTGGTAATCTGGAAAGCTCAAATTTACTCAAAGACATCATTTAAGTAAAGAGAAACCAACTATTGTTCACCTCTCATGACCACATCCAAGGCAGTGATGCGGACAACCTTCAGTATATAGGGCAGTAAATATGGTGGAGCCGATTATGTCTGTCCATTCAAAGCGGATAAGTTACATGCACCCCAAAAAAAATGATGGTTATTATTTACCTAAAACTAAAGGAAATTATATCCCGGAGAAACACACTTCAGTAGCATATATGGTAAGTAGATTGGTGATAACTATATAGGATGGTAAGATTGAAATTAAAATGATGCATGCTACACCAAGAAGCCGAGGAAAGTAATACAAATTTACGTTTGCACAGACCTGCTCAGGTTCCTCTACTTTCCTTGGATTTAACATTTAATAGCCAATCCAAGATTCATTATTCCGTCAATTCATACATTCTCGAGCGAAGATTTTCCTTGTAGCTGCAGTCAGGTGATCGTGGTTAGTTTCTTTAAATAAAAGTAAAAAAAAAATCAGTTAAGCAAGACTAAGTAAGGTAGCTGCAGCTGAAACATAAGGGTTGTTTATGTGTGATAATGCTAAGATCCATAAATCCAATGAGTTAAAATGAACAGATAATATGATATTAGCTTTGGCCTTTAAACATATCTCTTCTTACTACTCCAAATTCTTACCATGCACAACTTAAAAATCAACTGAATCATTAAGGGTATAAAATCCTTGTTTTGTCAGTTAACAATTGAATAGGTATAAATAAGCGACAAATCTCAAATCAAATAAGTGACAAATAATTAACTTATTCATTGAGCTCCCACTTACATTGTCATCAAGCATGATGACTTCCAGGCTCGTGATCTCGTTGGTTGCACATGAAATCTAGTTCATCCATTTTGCACCTTATTCGGCCTTGCTCATGCGGGAGAAAGTTTTGTAGATGGCCGGAAGTTTGGAAGAGTTGTTGCAAATCTGAAAACCCATTATAAATTCATGAAAGAGTATGGGATGCACTAAATTAGAATCAATTACTTAGGAAAAATAACTTCAATAGTATCGGAATCAATTACAAATGGTATTAATCCAGGAATCAATCAACAACAGAAACACTAAAACTATGCATAATAAGATATTTAATTCACATGCATACATGAGTCGAAACAATCAACATGTTTGTTATACTGTAAGAATACATCATCAACAAAGGGTAACTATCAACGAAAATTGAGCAGGATCAGGATCCAAAATCGTTCACCTGAGATAGATGATAGCTCTTTTCTCAATAGAGTTGCAGTAGTACCTCCAAATATGAAGAAACTCATATCGAAAAGGATGAAGAAACCCAAATCCAAAATAAATTAAAACCAAGATAATATTGATGTTTTTTTACTGTGCTAATCCAAAGACTCCTTCGACTCTAAATCCTCCGCCCCATAACTTGATTCGCCAAGGTAACATGGTGCATGTTGTTATAATCAGTACCATGGTAAAGAATAGGAATGCTAAAGAGTTTTTGTTTTTTTGTTTTTTTTTGGTCTGCTACGCAACAGATTGTCTATTTTACCTTTTATGTAGGATCAGAATATCGCAAGAAGGACACATTTGCGAAGTTAGATCAACAACACTTTGCGAGCGTCACAGAATTGTTTGAATAATGACGTAACAGATGACGATGGCATAAACATGAGAAAAGTGTGATGACTCTACGATGATTATAGTATATGCGAAGATTAACAATAGAACTCTTGCGAGAACATCCCAAGTTAGATCCTAAAATAAAGGACAGATAAGCTGTCATCCACTATGTAATCTCCTATATAAAGAGTTGAACAGACGTAAGGGAGGGAGAGATCTTTTTCGAGTGTTGAGCAAGTCATTAGGAGAGAGAAAGTCCAGAGAGGTTGTTAATTCTTTAGCTTCATTTCCTTTTCATCTTGTAAAATTTGTGAGATTAATGAATAAAAATTATGATTGTTGATCTAAAAATGATTTGATTGTGTGAATTCTTGTGAGGGGTGTAGTGTGGGATTTCCTGCTACTACATATTGGCGCTAGAAATAAGGAAAGAAAGAATAAAAAGTTAACTGTATTTTGGATAGTCATATTGCAAGAGAGAAAATTTTTCTAACACGTGCAGGAAAGAACAAAAGAAATAGAGCTTGTATTAAAGATTGGAGAAATTCGTAGTGATAGATTATTACAAGTATACAAGAATAGAAGATCAAAAGCAAATATACAAGTTTTACAAAAATTTGAATAAGGAAGCACAAAGAAGCAAAAACTACTTCTTTCTTGATTCTTCATTATCATCATCAAATTCTTCACCAGAATTTTCTTCTCCATTAGATTCTTCATCAAACTTCTCTTCTTGATTTTCTTCAGACTCTGTTTTTTCATCAGCTTCACTATCAGATATGACCAAATTAGGAACATTCTCTGGAACTTTATCTAAGAGACAAGGATATTTGGAGTGAGGAATCTTATTGTCATCACAAATCTCCTTGATGGTGTCATTACAGAAAGAAATTGCATCATTCCCAAAATTTGCAATAGTGATCTTCAATCTTGAACATTTCTCATTGTGAGAAGATAAATCTTTTGCGAGCTTCGCTTTCTCATTCTCAAGTTCTTCAATTCTCTTGCGATATCTATCTTTAGCTTCTGCGAAAATATAACAATAAATCAGCAACTTGATGGTAGTTTATGAGGAACAAACAATTAAATAAAGGAAGAAAGGTTAATAACCTTCTCTGTTAGAAACCATATCCCTAATCAAGGCCGCTTGTTAAACATGAAGACTAACGTCTACACCTAGATTATTTCTGGCGTTATCTAGAACTCTCGCAGCCCAAGCAAATTCATCATCGTCATTTATGAGAAGGCGGGAGCGAGTTTGATTCTCTCTTTCGCAAAGCACATCATTTCTATGCTTGAGATCATCTCTTTCAACTTGGACATTAAGAAGAGTTTCTTGGAATTTCGCTAAAGTTTGAGCACCTTGGAGAGAAATACGATCTTTCTCATCTATGAGATCACTACTTTTCCCTTAAAGTGTTAATTTCTTCCTTGGAATTGAGACGGAAACGCTTATATTTATTGGCTAAACTCAAACTAGATCTATGGTCAATTACTAAGAGTTGAAGTTTGGATCTAAGTTCATTTATGGGAAGAGATTCAATTTTATCATTTAAATAACTATTTAAAGAAGTGTTTAGATGTTCAAGAAGGGTATCATCATCCATTTGATGAGGGAATGAATGAAGCAGAATTGCTTCATAAGAAAGGCCATAAATGTCTGCGAAAATGATAAATCAAATAAGGAAAATAAATGAGAAAATAAGATGAAGAAAAAGAAGAAAAAAGTTCTATACCATAGAGTTGCTTATTGGCATTATGAAGACTAATGATTTTGTTCTTTTGTGTAGCAGTCTCAGATTCCAATTTCTTGCTTTTCTCGCGAAGACCGGCAACTTCAGTCTCCAGCACTTCATTCTTCTCGCGAAGACTAGTGGCTTCAATATCCAATTCTTCATTCTTCTTGCGAAGCCCAAGATTTTTCTTTTCAAAAGCCGCATGTCTTTTCTCCAAATCTGCGGTAACAACATAAGAAGTTTTCCCAGCCTGCGAAGTAATGCAGTAAATTTTTAGAATAAATTATGAACTTGAGGCAAAAGTAAAAAGAATAAAGATAAAAGTATGAAAATTTACCAGACTATTTAGCGAATGTAAGAAATTTGGAGGTATGGATCTTGAAACCCCGCGAACAGATTCAGTATTCTCTAAGAGGGGGGCATCACAGATAGAAGCTATGGACTTGCAAGCGTTAGTCAGAGGGGTATCACCAATTCCTTGCATAATATTAGAAAATATACTGGACAATTAAGCCATAGAAGACTCGGGTTGAGAAGTTTCCTCTGCAGAAGAAGCATCATCATCACTATGGTCACTAGAACTTTCACTAGATTGGACTTTTCGTTTCTTTGAAAGAGGGGCAGTGGATTTATCTTTGCGAGAAATACTCTTGCCTTTACCCCTAGTCTTTGCAACTTTGACAGGCTCTTCTACTTCAACAATAACCTACACACACAGATAAAGATAAGAAATAGAGGCAACAATATATTGTGAAGAATCATAGAAGAATATTTCTTACTTCATCTGTGATTGATCGAAGAGCTGATAAAATACCAATCTTTCCAGTCTTGGCATAACTTGCCTTCAACCTTTCAATCTGATAACTTTGCAATTACACGAAAACATTGGAGTGGTTAACAAAAGTATACATGAGAATAAAAAAGAATAACAACTCAAGGGAAGTTTTGAAGTATACCTCTGCTATCCTTTCGGGCCAGTTGAATACCCATGGTTAGTACGCTGCGAGATTCACAGGTACAATATGAGAGCCGGAGATGTACGGACCCTCTAGGATTAAGGGAAAAATACACCATTTATCATCATTAGAATGACGCGGGGTTGTATTCTTTCCAGGATGCCAATCAATGTCTTGCATAAGTATTTGTCATTAGTAACATGATCTCCCTTCTTTAAATGAACACCCCAGCAAGTGCTATCTCTTTTCATGGGAATTATCTCATAATTCGCAAAGAAAATTTCTACTATATACTTTGAAGGAACAATCAGAACATCAGGAACTTAGGGTTTTTAAGTTTTGAGGGGTAAAGAGATTTCTTACTAGCATCACAAGTGGAAAACTCGAGCATTAAATGAATTCAATCCCCACTTAATTGATACACAGCTCTCATAAACTTCGCATGAGAAATAATTTCATAAAATAGGGGGAGCTCAGGATCATAGATAGAAATGGGGAGACCAGCTTCTAGCTGACCCAGCAAGATTATGATCTTTTCATGATTGCAAGGATGATCAGAAAATAACTTGGCAGTAAGATCAGATTTAGGGTTTTGACCAGGAACATGAGATAAAGTAAAACCTCTGGTTAGAATTTTCTTTCGAAATCCTTCAAAAGCAATTTCATTCTTACGACCAGCTGGAGGCATTTTTAGTATGGGTATGAAGAAAGAAAGTAAAAAATCAAAAAAAGAAGAATCAAGAAGAATTACAGTAGCAGGAGCGGAAGTTACGGAAGAATAACGAAGTGAAGTTGCAGAGAAAATAAGAGAGGAAGTAAAAAGAAGAGAAGAGAAAAGTAAGAAGAATATATATAGAGAGTAGAAATTCTCGAGAGGATAAGTGCATTTAATACGAAGAGTGGACGTGAGCGGTTAAAAAACAGCGATTGAAAAAGACGTGTCAAGAGATGGATGGAAGAGAAGATATGTGTAACAAAATTCATGCAAAATACAGAATCGTGTCAGTACAGATAAATGTGAAAGAATGAACGATTGCGGCACGGTTTCTCATGGAATTCTCTCCTTCACAGAGAAGACATGAGAAGAGGCAAGATGTAGGATCCGAATATTGCAAGAAGGACACATTTGCGAAGTTAGATCAACAACACTTTGCGAGCGTCGCATAATGATTTTAAGAATGACGTAACATATGACGATGGCAGAAACATGAGAAAAGTGTGATGACTTTGCGATGATTAGAGTATATGTGAAGATTAACAATAGAACTCTTGCGAGAACATCGCAAGTCAGATCCTAAAATAAAGGACAGATTAGCTGTCATCCACTATGTAATCTCCCATATAAAGAGTTGAACAGACGTAAGGGATGTAGAGATCTTTTTCGAGTGTTGAGCAAGTCATTAGGAGAGAGAAAGTCTAGAGCTTCATTTCCTTTTCATCTTGTAATTCTTTAGCTTCATTTCATTTTCATCTTGTAAAATTTGTGAGATTAATCAATAAAAATTATGATTGTTGATCTAAAAATGATTTGATTGTGTGAATTCTTGTGAGGGGTGTAGTGTGGGATTTCCTGCTACTACATTTTTAATAACATATGACTTTAGAAAATGCAGTCAATCGATGTCGATGGTAATTTCTACTGACCTTTCTTACATTTGAGTACTTCAGGTAGGTCAATGCTGGTGTACACTCTGTTCACATTTGTTGAGGAGAGGGTGAATTTTACTATGCAGTGCATCACAGTGGTTCTGTGAAAGTGTAAAGTACTAAATAATCAGAAACATCCATGCAAAAAAAATAACAAAAATATAGTGAGACCTTAATAATTATTCACAAAAATGGACTTAAAAAAAAACTGAAGGACCTGAGACCTTGAATGGAGTCTTGATTAATTGGATTTCCTACCCGGTGTGTCGAACAACCTCAGAGAGCAATCTTCAGTTTGGTACCCCTATCACAGAAATTGTGTGGTTAAGGACCGATTGGCATGTTCAGATGGAATAACTGGTAAAATAAATTTTTGATGGTCACGGAGAAGTACACATACCTAACATTCTCAATGGTGAGTTCATGCATCATCCATGGATTGCCTCTAGTGTGCTCAAGAACCCCAGAGGGAAATATCCAGTTTGGTACCTCTATCATAGGAAATTGCGAGGTTAGGGGCCAATTGGCATGTTAGATACTGAAAAATTAATGAATGAAACGCTAATAACTAAAAGAAAATAAAAGCATCCAGGATAACAAACTTTGAATTTGGTTAACTAAATATATTTTTATGGCATTTGTCTGAACTAACATCAAAACCACATTGAACCCAAGTGATATATATTGCACGCTCATTCTTAGATCGAAAAATTATTCCAACACCATCATCTTCTCAATAAGCGTCTACTATGTGGATATTTGATACGACTGGTTATCATCTTAAGGATGTTTTGTGCTGCAATATACAGTCACTAACATTTTAAAAAGGATATAACCTCCAACTTATACATTATTCTGCTAACAATTATTGACATAGTCTATATGCAACAGTAATATAATGGACTAATCAGAAAAGTTGTGCATACTTACATGTAAAATAAGTAACACACAACCTTTAACTAACACTCACTGTCGAATATATATATGTAAAGTACATGATCAGCGAGATTATAGCACTCACTGACTACAACCACTACTTAACTTCATAAACTTGTCTAATAGCACAACCAATCAAGTTGAAGATCAACAACTATTCACCAGATTATCCATTAATATGTAAGTTCGGTAGAGTATTGTTGAGAAAAAAAACTCAAAATATATCAGATAATTATAACTTACTGTGGAAGGAACAGAGGTACCATCCTCAGGAGGTTTGAATGTAAATTCAAACTTGCCCGATCGCTGATGCATTTCTATCCTTTAATCGGACTTCTCATATATCTGATGACATAATGCAACAACAGTAAAAAAAAAAAAAAAAAAAAAGTCAAAATGGAATTTTACTCAAATATTAACAGTAGTAATTAGCAACTTCAAGAGTATTTCAAGGCCTAGAAGCTGGTTATGAAACTGCCAATAAAACTTTTATAACTATCTCATTTCAAAACATAAATGGTGAAAACAACAACCCACCTTTGATGACACAGAGCTTAGATCCTGGTATTTAATAACTTTTGATGGCACCGTTCTTAGGTGGTTGCAGAACTTTTGGAAGAGTTGTTAAAAATCTGGGAACCCATTTGAAAAATGTGATGGGGTATGGACTGGAAAAAATTGAAACCAATTCAGTCACCAATCATTCTTTTCACTATGCACACACAACTAAAGAACCTAATACCATAAAGCCACGACCAATTGGATTTTAGTGTAAATGAGCATCCATACACCAAACTGAAGTAGCGACAAAATTGAATATTGGTAAACTCACTGCAATGAAAATATCAACACTTGTTCAAAATGAGTGATAGTTAGCAACAAAAAAAAAGAAAGAATGGAAACCTATGGTTAACCAAACAAAAATCAAATTAATCTTGATAAATAATTACTTAAAAACCTAAAACTTCTGCACTTTCTACCTGAAGTTGTCGACGATTAGGGGGAAACCCTATAATGAAGAAAGAAAATCAAAAATCAAAAATTTGGGAGAGAAGAACCTAACTCTGAATCAAACAAAATCAAAACGAACAAATACCTTTTCATTGAAACATCAATTGAAGATATGGAAGAATCAAAATTTCAATTGAAGAAACCAATTAAATAAATGTAAAGAAAAATTAAATTAAAGATGATACTGACCTAATAGCCTTGAGAGAGTATGCGGAAGAAAGAAATGGAAAAACCCGGGAAGATGATAACCACTATTGAGGTTTATATAGGGGAAAGTTTCAAAGGATAGCTCTTCTAACGTAACGTAATGTAACGCATGATTATCACGGCATGGATCAAAGGGATTAAATGGCGTTGGCGTTGGTAATGGAGGAGAAGACGGGATTAATTGCGATAAGAAATCAGTGCTAATGGGTTTTGTAACTGAAAAGGGATTACGCCAAGAAGATATTTGGGACGTTGGATTCAGACGTAAAAGTAGGGAGCTTTCTCAGCCACGATTTGTGTTTTGCACTTTCATAGAGATGTGAGCCGCCAATCACAAAAAAAAAAGGGTAAATTTATTAAATGCCCCTATTATAGAGGCCCAACACAAATACCCTTATACAACAATATAAATACCCCTATCATTTAAATACTTTATCCATTAAAATATAGATTACTTAAATACCCTCACTTAAAATATTATTTTCCATTTAAAAATCTTATCCATCAAAAAATAGATTTTTCTATTATTTCATTTCACCACCCCCAACAGCACCGCCGCCACCACCAATCCGCCGCCGCCACTCCGCCACCGCCACCACCACCACAGTTGTTTCCGCCACCACTTCGCCACCACCACTGTTTTTGACACCTCCACCACCACCACTGTTGTTACCGCCACCGCCACTGTTGTTGCTGCCGCAGCCGCCGCCACCGCCGCCACCACCGCCGCCGCCACCATTAGCATTAGGCGTCAACAACTGAAAATATTTGTTGACCCAAAAAATCAAAAGTTCAAAAATATTTGTCAAATTTGGTTGTTGATACCATTTTTCTATTGTTGATACACAAACCTTGGTTGTTGATACTATTATTCTATTGTTAATACACAAACCTTGGTTGTTGATATCATTATTCTATTGTTGATACACACATATTGGTTGTTGATACCATTTTTCTATTTTTGATACAGATACACTGGTTGTTGACTCCCTAAACTAAGGTTAATTTCTATTGTTGATACACAAATATTGGTTGTTGATACCATTTTTCTATTGTTGATACACAAACCTTGGTTGTTGATACCATTTTTCTATTGTTGATACACAAACCTTGGTTGTTGACTCCTAAACTAAGGTTAATTTCTATTGTTGATACACAAATATTGGTTGATACCATTTTTCTATTGTTGATACACAAACCTTGGTTGTTGATACCATTTTTCTATTGTTGATACACAAACCTTGGTTGTTGACTCCCTAAACTAAGGTTAATTTCTATTGTTGATACACAAATATTGGTTGTTGATACCATTTTTCTATTGTTGATACACAAACCTTGGTTGTTGATACCATTTTTCTATTGTTGATACACAAACCTTGGTTGTTGACTCCCTAAACTAAGGTCGATTTCTATTGTTGATACACAAACCTTGGTTGTTGACTCCCTAAACTAAGGTCGATTTCTATTGTTGATACACAAACATTTGTTGTTGACTCCTAACACTAAGATCAAATTCTATTGTTGATACACAAACCTTGGTTGTTGATACCATTTTTCTATTGTTGATACACAAACCTTGGTTGTTGATACCATTTTTCCATTGTTGATACAGAAACATTGGTTGTTGACTCCCTAAACTAAGGTCAATTTTTCCATTGTGGTATATGTGTCTCTGATGGAAGTTATCAAGTATGTGGTGCTTGCTATCCTAAAGTGCAGTTTGGGCAGCAGAGAAGTATATAAAAACATCCAATTGCGCAAAATGAATATATTAAGTTAGCAAACAATGTCTCCTCCATCTAAAATGAGGGTGATTCCTTTTTTCCTCCTTAAAACGACATGAGATAAAATAAACTGAAATGCAGTCATACATTAGAAACAATCTATCACCTGTGAGCATTTCATTAATAACTTCTTGAACATATTCAACTGTTTCCTTTTTGAATACACAACGCGACATGGTTCCATTTTCTCGGAAAGGATTGTTAGGCAAACAAACAGCTTCACATGAGCTGAACTATCCTGTCGACAAACTAGATTACTCAAAATAATTTCATTTGTTGCCTATCCATGTTAACTTATTGTTCACAATGTTGGCACTGAACAAGACCTAACAGGGATCAGCATGACCATGACACTATAAGTGTACTTCTTAAACTACAGCTAAGTGAATAAGAACTTATACTTACGTCATCAAGTAATGCTGCCTTGTGTCTTTCGGATTGATTATCATAAACACCATATTTTTCCAAGGCATGTTTGTCTGATCATCTTATGCGTCATGTAAGACTCCTACTGGACATCCGTCCGCAGAACCTAAAAAAACTGAATACAATACTTGGAAACTTTATTAGTTTCATATAAATCTTTCACCTACAACACCAGTCAACAAAAGAATCAAATGTTGAATCCTGGTGCAAAACAAAGTGACATTCTAGTAATATACATCCTCATCATCACTAGCCATAAGTATACTAAATATTTCGTATGTCCTAGTTAGACACATCCTCATCATCACTAGTTTTTCTGATACATCAACTAATCTAGACTATGTTCTCCATTAAAAACTTCAGTGCAACAATAACAATGTCTGCCAGTGTACTCTATGGCTCCAATTTTGCAGAACATAAAATATCAGGAAAACACACCATTTCCACGTTCCAATGGGAGAAAATTGAACAAAGAGGATTGTGTCTCATGCCTTAACCATATAACAACACCACCATCACCCACCAATAACATCCACACCCATCATCAGCACCCACCACTAGCACCACTCTCTCACCAAGGCCAGCCATAAATAATCTCCTCAAACAGAACTTCCTGCAAATCAGGATTGACGATAACAGTCAGATATGTTTCTTATAGATATTAGACAATAACAAAGTCGAGGAGAGTAACGAATGAAGGACAATCACTATGTCATCGCAATCTGCACATGTGATTGAATTTGAAACGAAGAGAGCATTTTAATCGTTTTTAATTTGATTATCCGTTTATATTCTTCAGCAGGCAAGAAAGGACAGTGGTACTAAGTATCTTATTTCTGTTGCCATGAAAGGGGAATAGGTTAAGTAGCAAACCTAAAAGTCACCTCAGATGGGTAGAAGTGGTTTTCGCTCTTCAAGTCCAACACGACGGCTAACCTGTTAATAAGATGATGATGATGAATAAATAATTAAACATTGGGTGCAAGGACACTGAAACTAACTACTCATTCATAATATGGTTAACTTTCTCACATCGTCATTTGGTCTAGCTGCCTTATTTATGAAAGATGCATCACTTGTCCTGATCCAAAAAAAATTTAAACTTAGGTCAATTGCTCAAATTCAAGGACCCATCCATCCATTAGACACGTATGAATGACACAAACCTGTGTTTGATTGGCGATGGCTCCACGTACGACATACTCACATTTTAGAACCTGAAGTAGGAGGAGACAAAAAAAACCAGCAACAATTAGAGAGTAGTAACTAAAGAGGACTGACTTCAAGTACAAAGATAAAACCCAAAAATTTAAGATCCATACATAGAGATACAAAGTGTTACAGATTCATGAACATAAACACACTACTAGTCTATGTATATTGTTGTTTCTTACAGAAAACAAAGACACAACCAGATGTAATGAGCTCCTTTCAACTTCAAGTATAACACAATCCAACATTACAAGTAACAAGACACCAAAACATCAATTGGATTCAGGATCAGTATACCACTAACAAGCAGCTTAAAATCCAGAACTGAGATTAGATCAATGAGAAATAGCTGCTGCTACATTGAAATTGAATTTGACAAAAAAAATAAAATCAGTCTATGTTCCTCTCTAACCAGCTAATTAGTCAATAGTCTGTAGTAGTAACAGTAATTGTAAAATCTGATGATAAAATTTCACAATAATCAGTAAATCCAGATTGATCAAGTGTATAAAAACAGGATATTATTAATAATTAAAGAGAAAGACAAGATCAAAATCTAATAAAAACCAAAAATAGAATCCATCCAAACAACCAAAAAGGGGAAAAACTAAACTAAAGTAAAAAGAAAATTCAAAATTGAAAGGAGGAATTAGATTATACCTTAGGATTAATGGAATCAATGGTAACTGAATTGGGAAAATACATGGCTGTTGAATAATATCTAGAAGACAAGAAGGGATTTGTGATTACTGGACGAATTCTAGACTTGGTTGGTGCTTGAGTTGTAATTTTGACATTTGGAACCCCAATACTTTGTAAATCCACTCTGCTCCAAATATCATCTAACAACAACACCAAGCTTTTGTTCGTTAACGCTTGGTTTATATCTCTGGCTCTATCATCTATATTCGTTACTTCTGGGTACCATGACAACCCGAGTGGCTTGCCGATCTGATTCTGAATATTTTCGATCCAAACAAACAAACAAAAATCAATCGAAGAGTAAGATGAAAGCAACAGCAAATATCTGAAAATCTAAAAAAAATCTCTCAGGGAATCTCACTTAATTCTCACCAACAAAAACCCCTCTTTTTGGTGGGGACGGCGGATATGGTGGGATTTGGATTATTGTTGATTGTGAAGAAAAATATGGTGTTGATGGCGATGGAGATGATTGTGGTGATGGTGTTGGCGACATTGATTGTGGCGGTGACGGTGGTGGCAGCGATGGATACGGTGGTGGTGAATTCGATTTATTTTTCTCTGAATGAGAAATGGAGAAGAAACCGAAGTATAACACAGAAAGGTTAAAAACGGAACTTTGTATTTATTTATTTTTTTGGCATAATTTCAATTATGCCATTGAGAGTATTTATAAAGACTCATGAGGGTAGTTTTGAAGACCCATCAAAAGGGAGGGTATTTATATAATTCCCACAAAAAAAAATCATTTACCACCGTTAGATTTGGCAAAAACTATTTGTTTTTGTAAGATAGATGTTCATATCCCGTATATTTCCGCGGAAACCAAAATACAACTTTTTGTATGGATATAGGGAAAACATTGTTGCTAGAGGCAGTTGTTTGAGGGTAAAAACTGATTCTGCTGAAAATGGTAAAATGGGGTAGGTTGATAAGAAACGAGTCTACACCCTTGATGTAGTTTTAAAGTTGTAAGAAAGATTCGTTGCTCGGACTTTTATGAAGATTTGGTTTTTGATTATTAAAAGAAAATACTAAGACAAATTAATTAAAATTGATTTTTGTTACCAATGAGAGATGAGACTAGGGCTTTGGATTCCACTACTTCTAATGTTGGTAAACTCAATAATTAAAACTTTGACATAATATTCCTACTTTACTCAAAACAATTTTCGAACTCAATCTCATGCTTTGGAAGATATAACATTACAAGCTTTTTATTTTTCTAACGACTCTCGTCACTATTCTAAGTCCTTATTTTCCTTCGCTAATAAAATATCGGCAGCTCAAACTACCCAAAACAGTTATTACGAAGCATACAAGAAGAGAAAATTTTTAGACAATTGAAAGCACAAATATGGAGTAAAAGATGTCAAAGAATTTAAATAATAAATGTTACCCATTAAAAATAGTTTCCTCCAAAACCCTAGAAAATAAACTTAGCTACTCATGGATCGAACATTGGAGAAGAATTGATTAATCATTGTATTAAAAATAATGAAATTCTGCTTACAACGATTTTTAGTCGCTAAAGGTATTTAGCAACATAATCTGCTCAGCTACTTCTGTTGCTAAAGATCTTTTGCTACCGAACAGAGAACGATATAAGCCTTTTGTTGTTGAATAACGATATTGTTCTGCGACTGTTTATGGCAGTTCAATGTTCTTCGTGTTCTTAAGTTTTGCAGCAGCAGGTAAATTTCTGAAACTTGTGATTTTACGATTCCTAGCTCTATATTTCTTCTCCAAAGTCTCCGTATCCGTTCTTGAGACTCCCCCAAGACTTTATATACACCACAGGCCGAGTATATTGCTTCCAAAACTTCTTTTTTCTCTCCCCCAAGTCACGAGATTTTTATTTCCTTTTTCTTCTCCTGCGTAGCTATTTTGTGTCGATCCCAACTTCCTTTAGCCTTATCAAATATCGCAGAGTATATTATCTTCCCCAAAACTCCTTGTACTTTCCAAAATAAACAGCCAAACAATCCGTGAAAAACACTCTTCCATGTTTATGATAATCTCCCAAATATACGAAGATTTGTTTTGTCTTTTAAGCTCCCAAACACGTCATTCTTCTTTGTTGATTAGGTAACAATGTAATCAGACCGTAGAGCCTGTGAAATTCTCCATGAAACCTCCATATATAGCAACACAAAAACCCGAGATACAACCCTCTTCCTGTTTTGTCAAAACCCGATCATCCAGCCCATTCTGTTTGAATCCAACAACCATACCTTCCCTGTCTGTCCCAAACAGGCCGGTTGAAACTAACTGCAGCGATCAAATCTCTGTCGAACATTCCTAAAAACCCAACCCTAGTTTTGGGTACTTCTGTTTTACTCTCATTCAAATTCGATCCACTTCTGGTCGCAAAGAAAACAATTACCAGCTCTGTTAAGGTTCTAGGAATAAACCCATTTGATCTCAGCCATTGAGTCTCACCGTAACACACTAGATTTCCAAACTCTAAATTCTGCCATTAACAACCCATTTTCCGCCAAAAATCTGAATTCAAATTGTTGAAGATGATGTGCTCCTTATCCGACTGTGGTGTACCTTTAGCAATTTGGGGTATAAATAGCAAAGAAGTAATTTTGGGTTGTACATAGTAGAACTTCTGGGGTGTCTTTGTCAACTCCTCCGGGTCATTTCTAGGGGTGCCCTTATCCAAAGTTGGGGTGTCTTTAGTAGTTTCTCGATCAGCCATCTCTTATCTCTCATATCCACTTCTTTTCTTTAATATTTATACATCACTAAGGCTGGAATGCTTTTCAGACATAACTTGCATCACTAAAGCCGACATAAAAGTAAATAATGAGAGATAATTTTCCTCCAACAGTAGTTGCACATGAAATGACACTTTAACCCTTTTAAGCAACGTTTCTTCTTCTTTTGCTCCAAAGTACCTAAAACTCAAAATGAAACATAAAATACATAATTTACAAGAAAACCTCACAGAGAAAGCATAAACAATAGATAAATATCAAGGTGTTTTAGATACCTATCAAATTCCGCCACACTTAGACTTTGCTAGTCCTCGAGCAAATCAAACTAAAATAATTTTAAAACATACAACTCCATATCGTTGAGGATACGGTCACACTTAGAACGCATAACAAGCCTTTAAACCCCTAGGTGGCCCTAGTGGCCGAGTTATAATCTCGGGAAGGTTTACCAGAGGTGTACCTACAAAACCATTATTCCAAACCCTAACTATCTGTGAAGAACTGAGGAACGACACTAAAGAATCTCCTTGGTTGACATACTTTCATTGATTACAAGAGGAAGTACCCGTATGCGAGTCATATTCATATATATAAGTGATAGAGTTCTATTCAGATAGTCGCACTATGGACATCAATAATTGGAATCACACAAATGAATAGATTAAGAAGATGGATTATATAGATAGATAGTTCAAAACAATGTTGTCTAAGGTCAACGGTGTTTCCCATATATTTCTGAAGGCCTCCGCCAAGATGAACCTATGATTCCTAATAGATTGAGATACTGGTCTGGAAAAATATCAAAACTTCTTGGCATATACAAGGGAACCAGCGGTCGATAATCCTAAATCTAGTTCAACACAACTGGCATATACAAGGGAACCAGCGGTCGATTTTATTGCACAATAATAAACTTTTCATAATAACTTTTTTTTTGATTGGACTGCATGATTTAATCTTTTGGATCCAAGCGCATGCTTCTTGTCAGCAGATTACATGATAGTTCCCATGGATCCTGCGTTCCACGCTTGTTTAGGCGACGGAGACAGGGAAAACACCAAGTGTCAATTTTTTTTTGATCGGATTTATTCCGTTTGGTCGATTGGTCTGGTCTATTTATTATTTAGTAACTCAATCACTTTATTCCATCCAGCAGTGGTAACAATTCGATGTGTTGGGCCCCACCAAATCACTTAAAGAAATATATAATTTTACAAATAAAATAAAATAAAAACAGAACGTAGTGTGATGATTCCATTCTAACACCTGAACTCTGTCTTTTTGTGAATAGACTCTGTTATTGGGTTCCTTAACTCCTACAACCAAGATGCTTCTATCCATTTAGATTGGTTAGTGTTATCCTGAATTGGCACAAGTTTTTAAGCTCTGGAGTTTAATTTTTAATTTTATTAAAAACTAACTAAAAGTTTTTCCCTCACCCCCAAACTTAAATATAACATTGTCCTCAATGTTTCAAATTAAAATGCAGTACCAAAAATATAAGTAACAAGAGGAATTAAAGAGGTAAGTCAGAAAGATAGTACCTGGATGTAGCAATACTTCCATGGGAGCAAGAAAGAAAGATAATAAAAACAAAAATAAAACCAATGTACAATAACATCAGGGTCCTCCAGAGGGACCATGTACCCAATGTGTAGGTTGCCTCCCATTAAGCGCTAAGTTTAATGTCTTCAGCAAGATGCTGGTAGAATTAGTCACTACATAAAATCATATAACAATATTCAGAACTTATGTGGGTCATCAAAACCAAATAAAGCTACCACAAATAAAAGGAATGCCAAGAAAATGAACAAATAAAGCATACCCTTGTCTAGTTTCATGTTCAAGACAACTACATCTAGCTGTGGTTCGGGTTCAGGCTCTATGAAAGGGTCAAAATAAAATGTTTTCATTGGCTGAGTTTCCTCATAACCAGGATCCGGGGGATCAGGTTGTATAGTATGGAAAAACTCAAGTAAAAACTTAGAAGCATATAAGAATAACCTGAACAATCGTAGATCCTCAAAGTCAATTAAATTTGACTTACATAGTTGACCATAATGAAAGTGGTGGTCATACTTAAGAAAATGTGTAGACGATTCTAGTTTCCTAAAATAATTAGGTTTAGTTCCAAAAACTAGATAATGACACATTTCAAATTGAGATACTCCCACATTAGGTAAATAAAATCTTGGTGGGACGACAAAGTCAATTATGGTATCATGGACCGGGTTAACCACATCAACCATATGATGGGTTTCTATAAACTTAACTTCTTTTTGGACATAATTAGGTTCAGGAAAACGTGCATGAAGATAGCCTTTTAATATGGTAGAGGCACAAACGTCAAGTCCCAAGTTAGGGGCCTTTACAAGAGTCAAGGGTAAACCCACTACACCATTTTTAGGATATAGCTGATAGGCTCGGAAAGATACCTAAAACTATAAATACTGCAAGTGCACAGTGTCGACAAGCAACACAGGGAAAGCACAGGTCGAACCACAGAGACTTGGAGAGTGTAGAAGTTGATTCTAAATCCTGACTAAGAACTGATTCAGAGAGTAACCAAAGGGGGTTTGTTTTTGTCGATACGACGAGATATTGGCAAAGACTTAAACAAAAAGTAATTTGAATTAAAATATGCAATTAAATCAAGGTGTAAATATTGAGAATATGGATACTAGGGTATTCAAATCCACCACTAACCTATGATATGCATTCAACTTGTAATATTATTCTTGTCCTTACAGCAGATTCAAGTCTACCATATATTTAAGGTGTTTCTCCAATGTATAATTTAATCACAACTAAAGTATTTCTCCAAAGCATTAACTGTCTAATTAAAGCACAACTAATTTGAGGATCAATATTTGGTTAAGAATGAGTTGTAGCATAATCAACATAGAGATATTCTAACTACAATGGATACATGGCATACATTGTGAGAGCAAGATGTTGACAAACTTGGATTAAATTATAACTTTAAACAATTCTAAACTTTCAAGAACAATATACAAGATATGAATACATACCAATGAGTTACGACTTCATTTAAACCCTAGAAAATGAAATTAGAACATGAAGAACATTACAACAAAATTGAAATTTGATAAACTAACATGAACAAGCTATTCTTGGATGAGTTTTCAACACAACAACCCTCTCTATTTATACACAAAATCTCTCTCACACTTTGGATTCGAATTTTACTGTAGCAACCACTCAACAATTAAACAAAACATGTTTTCTTAATTGATGGATAGAATGGAATACAATGGGGGTGAGGTGGATGTTTTGGAAAGAATCCAATGGGGTAAGGTGGATGTTTTGGAAAGAATCCAATGGGAGTGAGGTGGATGTTTTGGAAAGAATCCAATGGGAGTGAGGTGGATATTTTGGAAAGAATCCAATGGGGGTGAGGTGGAAATGGATTTGGGTCTTGGGTTTTGGATCATGGGTTTTTTAATCCCATGAATTTGTAAACAGGATTCCACTGATCTTGAGCGGTTGCAATGCTTCCAACTTTCTTCTCTTTTGTCTTCTCAATTCTTCCAAGCTTTATTTAGTACTTAGAAACACAAAATTAATTAATACAAATATTTATTCTTGAAGATGGTAAGAATGCAGAATTTGGGATAATATATGACTTTGAAGCGCGAAAGATGAGTTAAGTGCCAATGAAAAGGTGTATGAATATGAAATATTTGGCACTCATCAATAGCAACCCAGAGTAGAAACAACACAAGTATCGTTGCTAAATTTCTGTTTCTATATTTTCGCAACAGCGCGTTTCTGTTTCGAATTTAGCAACAACATATTCTTTGTTATGAATAGCAATGGTGGGGTATTCATGCATGCGAATCACGCGTGTGGTCGGTAACACCTTGACATTTTTTTACGTCCAAGTCAACTCTTGGTCATCCCTCTAGATTATTTCTCCACCCTTTCAGACTTATCCACTACGACCACTACTAGATACTTAGGTTTTCTCCGCCATTTTCATTTCTCATAACCCTCTCTTCATAACCCTCTTTTTTTTTTCTTCTCCCAAAGATATTTTCTCCAGATCTGCAGAGTTTTAGGGTTTTCGATAACAACAAATTTGTTTTCCGTCAGCAGTAGATTCACTGGTAAATACATTACTTGATTTATTAATGATTACTTGATTTGTTGATTGACTTGAGAAATCGAATCGTTTGATATTAATTTTACTGAAATCTGTTTGGAAATCGATCTTGTTACCTGTTTTGATTCGATTATTTTTGAATCTATCTTGTTTTTTATTCGATTAGGTTTGAAGCTATTGAGATTGCACTGTACTTTTAGTTTTTTTCTTTTTTTATTGATTGATGTTAAGCTTGATTCGACTGGTATTGACGAGATTGTTTCCTATGTTGATTTGATTTCTTTAATTATTTTTTTTGAAAGTAAGTTATTTTGAGGATTCAAGCATGTTGAAATAAATGTCAAATTGATTAGGTTGTGGAAGTTGGTATAATGTGGCTTTGGTAAACTTTATTCATGGATTATATTTATTTATATGGTAAACCCCTTGTAAACTAAACCAAGTAATGAAAAAAGCGCCCAATGATACATACCTAGTAGTTGTTAGAATCATCAACACTAGGGAAACCAGTAACAGACTGTTGTCCGTTTCTGAAATTTGGTTGTTGTTATTTACTAGTTTTTTCAAGGTAAAGGGATTGTAATATGGAAATTCAGAGTGTTTAATCTCCTGGGTTTTTATCAAATTTACTATCTATTGATTAGTTTTAGTTTCTTTAAATTCATGGTTTAGGTAGGAACCGAAGGATGCAATTTCTGAAATGTGTATTTACTTTGAAGTCTGGAGTTAGTTCTTGGCGTCCTGGCTAATGATTAGTCATTTATCCACTTCCTTTCAAGGTTTAACCTTTGAATTTAGCAAATTTTGTATCCATTTCGACCATAACCAAAGGATTTTCAGAAAACATGTCCAGCTATACACATGCCTTTTTTTTTTTTTTACGTTGAATTACATTTTATCATCGTCATCGCCATCTTCACTGTGCTAGGTTAAAGCCTCCAAGTATTTGGGGTTGATTGTTGAATAGTTCTTGTTTCTCTGTATATTTACCAAATTCTGGCTTTTCACTATGCAAAGGAATGATGTCTCTGAAAATATTCACCACCCTGTACAAATAGTCATCTATTTGAGTTGACTAAACAATTCTTTTATACAATATTATTGTTTCACCATATGCACATAAACCTTTTCGCTTCATATGCTGTTTTGTGATGCATTCTTCACACTGTATAAAAAGAGTTGGAGGATTGAAATTGGAGGAATTACCTGGGATGGATTCTTCGCATACTCCAGGTATCATTCCTAAAACATTGTCTTAGTTAATTATGTCATTGTAGGAGTTATGCAAACTTTCTCTTTATTGGGTATTGCACCCACTATTTTGATGGTCAAACCCTTTTTTATGGTAACATGGACAGCAGACGGACAAACTAAGATTGTAAGAGAAGGGGATAATGGTGTTGCTTAATCGTGGAACTCAAGAGAGCAGATATGGGACAAAGTATATACTTTTTATTTTGTTTTTATATATGTATACATGTTATCCCTTATTATTCACGTTGGCACAAGGATTTTTCGGTCTGATTGATGTGTGTATAATGATCTGACCCATTTTATTGTTTAGATTGGCGAAGTGGTTGATGGAACATAAGATGGGTTGAAGCGGCCAGTCCTGAATGGAACTCAATATGATTTTGGTAATTCCCGGTTTCACTATTTAATTTCTCACTTTTCACAATAAGGAAATGAAAAAAGGATTGCCGACCTTGTTTTCTAATCTTCAACCTTCTGTCCACACAGTATTTGATGTTGACATTGGAGATGGTGAGCCCGTTCGTAAGTTGCCTTACAATAGATCAGGTAATCTTTGTTCATTTTGAAGTCATCCTATTGTATGGTTGTTATAGGCCTATTTGCCAATACATTGCCCCCCCTTTCTCTCAGATGAAAAACTACTTGGTAACTTGGTTCTCAGAAATCCATAATCCCTTAGTTGATATAATCTATCACAAGTAGAAGCATACAAGTATAAGAACATTATACAACATTTATGTATGAAGTTCAAGAATAAAAGGACGTAGATACCTTAGTTGGTCGGTCAATGTCATTTTATATGTTAGCCAAATAACTAAATTTCATTAATATTTATTTGATGCTAATGTTCGTGTTACATGCATTTGTCTATCCTGAAAGTGTTTATATAATCAATGAACTGTTTCCAGATAGCCCGTATGATGTGGCTGACAAATGGCTTCTGAAGGAAAGCCTTCCATTATCCTATAGACAACAAATTGTAAATTTTATACTACAAAATTCTGGGCAGAACAACTTCACATTTGATGCATCATTTCGCGATCCTTATACTGGCTGTGAGTACCGATGTTATATTGCATTATGTCATGCTCAATAACGTACATCAACAGGTCTTTCCATGTATTTGTCTGTTAGTAGTTAATCTCCGTACTTCATTCTTTCAGCTAATGCTTATGTACCGGGAGTATCTTCCAATGTATCTGGTATGCAACTCCAATTTGAATGCATTTTTCTTTAGTCCAAGATAAATTTCTGAATTCTTGGTGCTTATTTTGCTAAGAACATCGGCACGCTTGAATCTTAGTCATTCTTTGCCTATTTATTTAGACTCCTTGACATTAAATGTTCGACCAAGGCTAATAATAACTTTATGTACCACATGAATTAATCAGGTGGGGCAACAAAACCTATTTTCAAGCATATTCCCAAGGTAAGCATCTCCATCAACGCGGGAGTTTAAGTATCCATCTTAGTTCTTACTAATTAGTAATTACTATGTGACAGTCACAACCATCCTTATCATGGTCATTCTTCTAGTATATTCATGCATAGCTTTTAAGTATTCACTACTTAGGTCAGATTTGCTTCAACATTGAAATCATTACAGTGAGATTTTAGTAGGATTTTTTCATGCTATTCTCAGGAATCGAAGATTGAATGTCACTTTTGCATATGTTATTTGCTGTCTTATGGTTTTTTTGGCCTGAGAAATATTCACTTTTACATATGCCATTCTGAATCTAACATGATTTTATTTTTCCAATTTTAGGGTTTGTCAAGGTTAAAGAGGTGAACTACTTTGAAGAAAGGATTCTAACATTGCATTAATTTGTATAGAAATGCCTTATACTCATGCCCTTATTCTTTATATCTAAATAGGAATTGGAGCTAGCCTGGAGTCAGTGATAGTAAATCCCACGGCCTGGGAAGGGTCGATTAATCCTAGAGTATATCTTCGCTCTCACTATTTTGTTTGTTCGCTTAGACAAAACTCAGACATATAGTTTTCTAAATGTGATTTACATATGTTTACAGGCCAGCACCATTAAACAAGCCCAAGATTATTTACTTCCCATGGGAATCACTTCTGAAAATGTTGCTCATCGATTTGGTGTAACAAGAACGGAGCAAGACCAGGCAGCTGTGAGTTCAAATGATGTTCTAGTCTGTTGTTGCATTTCCAATGCATTAATTTTGTTAACTAATAATACTCGCTGGCATATATGTTTAGGTTGAATCTCACAGACATGCCGCTGCAGCGACTGCATCTGGAAAATTCAAAGATGAGATTGTACCTGTGCACACGAAGGTAACCTTGTCTGTTGTTTATAGGTTTTCTTATTATGTTTTCTGTTTTTTTTTTTTCTTTTTGAAATGACATGCTCAATTGTTGTAGATCGTGGACCCAAAAAATGGAGAAGAAAAATATGTTACCATATCTGTGGATGATGGTTTTCGTCCGAGCACAACAGTGGCAGATTTAGAAAAGTTGAGGATTGTTTTTAAAAAGGACGGGAGCGGAGTCTGGTGATACTTCTGGTGATATTTAGTCTTTCTTTCCCTGTTTTTCAATGACTTTGTCAGTTGACACAAACTAGGTTACCCATCCATTTAGAAACATCAACATAGATCGAATATTTTATGTCAGTCACAACATACATAAGTTACTTGTGTACATTTGTATCAACTGAAGAATCCCTTATTTTATAATAAAATTATCTGGTGGTGATTCTCAACTACATTTGTATCAGTTTTGTATTGCCATTGTAGTTTGTATATCTGTTTGGATGTTGAATATAGGGAACTGGGTAATTGCAGGGGTGGAAATATGGGGTAATGAATTTTGACTAGGTCAATAGAATGGGACTTGACCTTTTTTTTAGGTTGCAAAAGATTAGCAACATCAGGGCTCTGTTACTAAATTAGAACCAGAACCAATACAGTAGAACCAGAACCAATACAGTAGAACCAGAACCAACAGTATCTGGTTCCGGGTAGGGGTATTCCTGTAATTAGCAACATATTAGCAACATCAGGATATTGTTGCTAACAGAAAATGTCGCAACGACCGTTGCGAATGTCTGTTGCTGACCAAGATTCGCAACAAAGCTTATGCCGTTGCTAAAAATTGCGACACCGTGTTTAGCAACAACGAAGTCCCGTTGCGACCCCATTTAACAACAACTATTATATGTTGCTATATCGTTAAAATGGTGTAGTGACCATGGGGATGCTGATATTTACCCCCAAACCTAGAGTTGTCAATATCCTTAAATAAACTAGTCACAATTTCCTTAATTTCTAAATTATCAGATTTTGGAAAATGGTCCTTTATTTCTTCTAGGTTGTAATCATGTGGTTCTACATTTCTATAATCCTCAGAAGAGACTATTATTTCTGAATCTCTAACTCTAAAACACTACTCTCAGGATAAACTCTTTCCTCTAAACCATCATCGACTTCATAATCACAATGATATACTACACCATCTAAAACTATGGTGTCTCTAGTCAAATCCACTTCCTTTTGAATAGGTGAATAATTAACCATATTATTAGGATTTAAACTAGAAACACCATTATAATCATAAGGATCAATTGGTGTAACAATTTCCAGTCATTATGACTACGCATTTCAAATTCTTCATCGACACTATCCTCATCATCATAACAATATGGGGATGGTTGAACCTTATCAAAACATGTAGTGTGTTCAAATATAACCTCATCCTCTAAATTAGGTGAATAATTATATGTATTATCAAGGGTAAGATTGGAAACACTATTTTCGAATTCAAGTCCATTATGAGCAATAGTCTTAGGTGCATTTTGGTCCTCCTGCTTATTAAGAGTCTCACACAGTTTATCCATGATTATTTCAGATTCACATATATATTTATTGAACTTCTTAAGTGATTCCTGTAAAGAAAGAACAATTGACATTGTTTGAGTGCATCTTCTATGGAATGAGTTTTATATTCATCAGGAACTGGTGGCAATTGTTTGATTAAATCCTCTAAATATGGAGAACTCTCATTTTTTTCATTGTAATATTGCTCATTTGCCCGATCATATGATTGGTGGACGTGCGAATAATAATTGGGATCACCATGGTAAGAACCATAACCTTCAGAAGGTCGGTAGTGGTCCCAAGTACTATCCACACTTCGGTTATAGTACGGATATTGTCCATTTTGATACTCAGTCGAATAATCATAATATTGGTCTTTATAATACCAACTCGACATTTTCTGTGCACATGCAAATGCAGGGTCGACTAAAATTGGTAGGCTCAGGTTACCTCAAGCAAAATATACCTACAGTCAAAGACTGGTCAATGGTACTTGGCTGAGGCTTGTGGTGTTTCAGATGATAACGCCCAGAAGGTTCACCGTACTAAACCATGAGATTTCCTAAAATTCGGTGTCTGACGATGCAATTGGCGTGTGCACATATTTTTTTTAAATAAAAAAAAATAGAATATTACAAAAAATAAAAAGAATCCTAAATGAACTATGTACAAAGAAAATAAAATAAAAATCTACCAAATATCAATATTTACAAAAAAGAAAAACAAATGGAATATCTTTACTTACCTTTTTGGTTGTCCAGTTTTATTCTCCAATAATTGTCAAATTAAACCTGCACACAAAAGCTAAAAAAATACCCGACATAAAATCGAAGAAAATAAAATAAAATAAAATAAATTCTAAACTACCAAAATATTTAAAATAAATATAAAACCTAACCTAAAGGCAAGTCCGCGTCGGCGGCGCCAAAAACTGATGTAGTTTTAAAGTGGTAAGAAAGATTCGTTGCTCGGACTTTTATGAAGATTTGGTTTTTGATTATTAAAATAATATACTAAGACAGATTAATTAAAATTGATTTTTGTCACCAATGAGAGATGAGACTAGGGCTTTGGAGTCCGCTACTTCTAATGTTGGTAAACTCAATAATTAAAACTTTGACATAATACTCCTACTTTACTCAAAACAATTTTCGAACTCAATCTCATGCTTTGGAACATATAACATTACAAGATTTTTATTTTTCTTATGACTCTCGTCACTATTCTAAGGCCTAATTTTCCTTCGCTTATAAAATATCGGCAGCTCAAACTACCCAAAACAGTTTTTACAAAGCATACAAGAAGAGAAAATTTTTAGACAATTGAAAGCACAAATATGTCAAAGAATTTAAATACTAAATATTACCCATTAAAATAGTTTCCTCCAAAACCGTAGAAAATAAACTTAGCTACTCATGGATCGAAAATTGGAGAAGAATTGGTTAATCATTGTACTAAAATAATGAAATTCTGCTTACAACGATTTTTAGTCGCTAAAGGTATTCAGCAACGGAATCTGCTCAGCTACTTATGTTGCTTAAGATCTTTTGCCACCAAACAGAGAATGATATAAGCCTTTTGTTGTTGAATAACGATGTAGGATCAGAATCTCGCAACAGTAGCATTCTTGCGAAATTAACAACAACGCTCCTGTGAATATTTCAACAACACTTTGTGAATATCGCGGGACAATTTGCAGAATGACGTAACAGATGACGATGGCAGAGACATGGGAAAAGCATGATAATCCTGCGAAGTTTATAGTACTTGCGAAGATCAACATTAGAACTATTGCGAGAATATCGCAAGCCAGATCCGAAATTTAAGGACAACTTAGATGTCATCCACTATGTAACTATCCTATATAAATAGAACTAATAGGCTCAGAAGAGGGAGATCAATGGGAGAGTGCTCAGAAAGTTTTGAGGAGAGAGAAAGTTTAAAGAGCGGTTGTATTCTTGTTTTCTTCCATTTCTTGTAACATTTCTGTGAATCAATTAATAAAAGTATTAATATTTAAAAGATGTGTTGATTATTATGAATTCTTGTGAGGGGTGTAGTGTAGGATTTCCTGCAACTACATATTGGCACTAGAAATAGGGACGAATTGATGATGAATAGATAGAGCAAGTCAGCAAACCATTTAAGGGAAGAATGGAGTGTAACCTTATCATAAAGACAATGGTTAATCAATTTCATGAAAATATCAGAGGAAGAATACATAAACGAGATTTTGAAGGAAAGAAGATTATGACGGTAGAAAAGGTGTCACCCTTGAAGGATTGGGAAAAGCATAAAATAACATTCACAGCCGCAGAGATACCGAGAGAGAATTTGAGCCACACATATCCTTTGGTAATTACAATAACCACACAAAAAGAAAGGAGGAATAACATAAGTACTACGGAGGAGTGGGCGGTGAATAGAACTTTGGTGGATACAGGGAGTTCGGTAGATATAATGTTTTATCATACGTACAAGAAAATGGGATACAAAGATGAAGAGATGACTTCTTCAACATATCATATTCACGGATTAGGAAAATCTATAACAAAACCTAAAGGAGAGATAACGGTGCGAATTTCGCTAGTAGAAATTGAAACACAGATAACACTATGTGTGGTGGACAAAATCGCCATACAATATGTTATTGGGAAGACCATGGATACACACAATTTATAGGTTGTGAAAACCCACAATAAAATACTGCAAGTGCACAGTGTCTAACTAGTAGAACAATGGCAAGTACAGGTCGTTCCCACGAGGAGTGTGAAACACTCTACCAACTAATACCAAAAACTAAGTAATTGACAAGATGATGTTTTAACGATTTTTCAGTAATTCGGAACAAAATAAAATAATAATGATTCTAAGGATAAAAAAATGAGAATGGGGTTATTGGGGTTTTCGGTTTCCACCAATTAACTATGCAAACTCTACTAATCTTTAAAAATATATTCCATGCTTTTTCAAATATTGTTTCTCCGCTGTAGTTTTCTTCGCTTCTTATGTAGTGATCCTAAAGCATTACCTATCTATCGTTGCATACCATGTCTAGGTATTTAACCGAAGCACGAAATATCAATTCAAAAGCATAAATAATCAAGAAAATCACATGAACGATAAAACACCAAGCTGTATATGAAGAAAAACTACTAATCAATCAACTCATTATTAAGTATATAAATGTAAAGTTTTCATAATAAAATTGGGTTCTACCTAAACCCAACATGGTTCTAGCTAGCCATGGATTTCTCAAAAGCCATAAAAAGATTGAAATCAAAATAGCTAAACCAAAAATGGATAAGAAAAAACTCAAAACCCTCGACTATGATACATCTGTAGCCGCACGCCTCCTCCTTCCCCCTTCTGTTCATCTGTAGGGATATGTATAGTGAAAAATACTAGAATCCCCCTACTATATGGGTTCAATATTTTGAAGCCCCACCAAATGGATCATCCACTGTCAACTCCATACTTTCATAGAATGATATTACTAGGCCCGGAAAATCAAATTATCTTTAGATCTGGCCCATAATTAATTATTCTTTATTAATGACAATAATGCCCTTTAGTATTTATACAAGAGGAATACAGAAGATATTTTTCATTTCTCAATTTTGTTTCTCTCTCTTCTCCATTCTTTTTATCTCTCGGCGACTTCAAAACAGAAGAAGAATGGATTTGATTCCCTAGAATAGATCAACATTAACAGTGTATGTTCTTCAAGATCTAATTCTATCGGAGGAAGAAACGTCGATGAAAATAAATTCTACAGTTTTTCGTCGCTGATCAAAGATATGATTCGATTTTATTTTGTGTTTGTGAAGGATATAGACTCAATCGAAGTTTCATCAAACAATTCACCGAAAAACAAAGATAAGTTGCAATTCTTCTTCTTCTTCCTTTAATTATAATCAACTTTAACTTTTCAGAAAAAAAAAAAATTCGATCTCCCGTAATGTTTGTTGTCCGATTCGTAATCTAAAGTTAGATCTGTAAGCATCTCATCATTGTTTTCATTTTTACTTCAAAATTATTGGAAAAAAATTCAGTAAAATTTTAGGGTTCATCAATGAGATTCGATCGATCTACCAATCGTAATTTATCCCGATCTTAAATCTGGTTTCAGATTCATAATCAGTAAACTTAATGCTGGGATGTAGGAGAGAACATAATTAATGAATGGAAAATCAAGATAAGTAGCGATAATCCTTTTGTGTGCACTTGATCTGGTGGTTGTTGGAGCAGAGGATTAAAAGTTCTTGTTGGAGGTGAGGCAATGTGCTTTTGATGCGTGAATTCAATTTTTGAACTATGAGCACCTTCTAGCGAAATTTTGTGGGGACCTGTATGCATGTAAGATCGATGGTAAGAAAACTGTAGGAAACATACTTTTTTGGAAACAAACTTTTTTGGAAACACACTTTTTTGTGAAACAAAACTGTTTACAGTGGTGATGTTGCAACTTTTGTAAACGATACATGCATGTAATGATGACACTACCACTTCCATTGTGTTAACTGGAATTTGCAACACGGTTATTTAGTTGCCTATGTATGCAAGTTTCTAAAGTTTTTTTTTGTTTGCGTCATTGTAGGCTCCAAGATTTGTGCTAAGCTGCCTGCACTAAACGACTCCGTCCATCCATATTTTTCCCGGAACTTAGTCATGAAGGAGCTCGAGACTTTTATTTTCCAAGTTTCCAAAGCAACATTTTTTAAAATTATTGGTAAATAATCTCATCATGTAGCCCGGATAATTTACAGATTCATATTTACCCCAATGAGTATATTGCAACAAATTTAATATTTATCCATATTTGTCGAACTGCTTCCTTTGTAAAATATACCTCTCAGGGTAGCGATCTCAAACTTCTTTAGTTTGCTTATTACAAAAATTCTTTGTTTTCCTTTCCTCCAAAGTGTTTCCAAAATCACATGGTTGATGATTAACACCTTCACCTTTACTGTTGATGTTGTTGTTACATGGGAAATATACAAGAGAAATTGACGTGTAACTACTAGTTACACATGATTATTAGATGTGTAACTTATGGATACACATGCTTATACGATTGAGTTACTTGTTCATACACATGTTATGGTTTACTTGTTGAAATATACATATAGGAGTTCAAGGTAATTGTGCTCATGTGATTGAGTTGTGTTAACTGGAATAGTATTTTATTGCAGAAACCCTGTTTTGGACTGCTATCATTGCATTGTTTTGGTGTGGTATGCATTTTATCATTTTATCTAATATTCTTTTAGGACAAACGAGGTGAAGGTAGAGATGGCTCGCCTTCAAAGGAGACTACTTGTTGTCGAGGTTGAGAAAATGATGATGCAATTCCAAACTTGCTTGGATAAAGGACAGGTAAGGTTTGAACGTTGGAAATTATCATGATATACTATTTTATGTTTTCAACGTCAGTGCACTTCCAGACACTTAGCTTAGTTGCTTTCATTTTTCTTGAAATGAACTTGTTGCTTTCATTTTGTTTTTGTGCCTTTCCATTCTTGTTTAAATTGTTTAACCTAGATGTTAGGTAAATAGCATGTGTAACTTCTAGTTACACTTGCTAAATAGATGTGTAACTTCTAGTTACACAAGCTAAATAGATGTGTAATTTCTAGTTACACATGCTATTTAGATGTGTAACTTTTACTTACACATCTTGATTGAATATGTAACTTCTGGTTTGAGTGATTGAATTACTGTTACACTAGTCGCATGCATGTGTAACTTACTGTTACACAAGTTACATGTCTAATTAATGAGTTTTGAATCTAGGTACGTTTAGATTGTTGTTATTACTGTTGATGTTGTTATTTTAGGTTCAATTTGTTGGTAATACTAGTTGAATTCAATCAGCTAAAAGCGATGAACTCTCATAATTACAATGGATTCAGTTATTGACTTGTTCTGTAGATGATAAGACGAAATATGATTGGTAAAACATCTGTATATGTTGTATGGATATGTTTCACAGCCTTTATCTAGGAACTTAAAATTGTGGACAATGATAACCAACCCTTATCCCTGTTGGTCTTTGTATTAAAATTGTGGTTCCTTTTCTTTTTTGTTTTTTTCCGTGGGGTTTTATTGTTGTTTAGTTGGGACGTTAATTTTCATTGGAAATGTCATGTATTTTTTCCTTGCATGCAGGTGACTATTCCTGGTGCTAATGGTGAGAAGAAAGAGGATGAACCATTTTAATTTTCTCATTCTTTGGTGCTAATGGTGGTGGTGGTCGTCCCAATTGTCTTCATTTGAATTGGGACTAAATCTAGTAATGATTTTATTCATTTTATGCAGTGGAGTTTGCCTATATATGAACTTTGTCCAAGTTTTTTTTAGTTGCTTTACTTCTTTTATCTGCCTTAACATTCGAAATGTGTTTTTTAGTGTTGCAGTCACCGCATTCAACGGTTAGGACTTCGACACTTTTGGATTGTCCTCATGGTTGGCTCTAAGATGCAAAATAAGCGTCAAAAATTAATTGTGTTACAGCGCTCAGATGGAATGTGAGTGTCCTAACTTAATTATTGATTTCTCCTCCAAACTTGTGTGTATTGTGTGTAATTTGTTGGATGCTAGTTACACATGCTAATATATATATGTGTAACTAATGACTACATATGCATATGCATGTGTAACTAGGACTTACTAGGAAATATATCTCGATACACATCATGTTTGAAATATGTTGCCAGCTATAAGCTCAGCTTTTATCTTCTCTGAGAAGAATATTATGTGATTTCTATAACCATATCCTTTCTTATCAGTTTACAGTCATGTGTACTCTACATGACAGTTTGTACATTTAACTAGCATTGGTAGAATATGGATGTGTAACTAGTAGTTACATATTCTAATTAGATGTGTAACTTTTAGTTACACATGTTTAATGGATATGTATCTTCTAGTTACGCATGCTAATTAGATGTGTAACTTATAGTTACACATGCTAATTTGATGGGATGTGCAGTTCTTAGAGGCATACCTGCTGATCTAAATGAGACTGTAAAGTTGACCACTAGATTATTCAAAGATAGGAGACCACTTCAGTTCTATGCTCTTAATGCCCGTGTCTTATGAGGCTTTATACTTTTTGCCTTTGAATCAAGATTTTTATTTGTTTCCCCTTGTTTTTGTGTAGGTGACGCTCCAAAGAAAAAAACTATTTCTTGTTTGAACAGGTAATTCTTTGAATCCCATCATATATTTGATTGTACTTTTTGCTGTTTGGGGAACTGTAACGTATCTCTTGTGATTATACATGAATATTTCGAACTATTACGGGTGCATGTGTAACTCACAATTACACATGCCATATGCATATGTAACTCCAAGTTACACATGCCATATGCATGTGTAATTCCCAGTTACACATGCATTTTGTATGTATACCAGCTGATTACACATGTTTCTTTTGTTGGAATGTTTAGACTATGGCATCTTACTATTACGGGTGCATGTGTAACTCACAATTACACATGCCATATGCATATGCAACTCACAATTACACATGCCATATGCATGTGTAATTCCCAGTTACACATGCATTTTGTATGTATACCAGCTGATTACACATGATTTTTAATTCCCAGGTGAGGTGGATGTGGTAGGAAGTGCAGGTGATGGTGAGCAGACAAATTATTGTAAATTATTTCTTGGATTTCGCTTTTCATATCTCGTGTTTTAATTCGTTTATTGTGTTCAAACAACCAATTACTATGATTGTAGTAATTGATGAGCGGACAAATTATTGTAAATGAAATTTAAAGTAATACATGTATTTTATGATGAATAACTTGTAGATAACCTTACATATAGCATGTGTATGGATGTGTAACTTGCAGATACACATGTCATACGCATGTGTAACTTCTGTGTACACATGTGTAACTACAGAGTACACATCTATGTACAAGTGTAACTTTGCATTACACATTTCATATGAATGTGTAACTTCTGGATACACATGTCATATGCATGTGTAAATTCATGTACACATCATGTTGGTGGTGGTGCGCAGTCATCAGCTGATGGTGGGCGGCGGTTGTCGGAGGTGGCCGTCAGCGGTGGTTGGCGGCGGTGACCGTCGGTGGTGGTCGGCAGTGGTGGTTGATGGTGGTCGGAGGTCGTTGGTGGTCGGAGGTTGGTAGCGGTGGTGGTCGGAGGTTGGTGGCGGTGGTGGTTGGGGCGGTGGTGGTCGGAGGTGGTTGTCGGAGGTGGTGGTCGGAGGTGGTTGCCGGCGGTGGTGGTCGGAGGTGGTTGGCGGCGGTGTTGGTCGGAAGTAGTTGCCGGCGGTGGTGGTCGGAGGTGGTTGGCGGCGGCTGTGGTCGTCGGAGGTTGTTGGCGGTGGTTGGAACATCATCACATAATATTTTAATAATTTTAGGCCTAAATTTAAATTTTATTTAATTATGGGCTTCACAATAAGCATAAGGGTATCAAAGTCTTTTAATAATTTGGGGCCTAGATTTAAACTTCTTTTAATTAAGGGCCTCATATTATGGGTTATCCATGGGTTGGGCCTTAGCCTAATTTCCCATATGTATATCCTGCTGCGAAAAGTTCACTGAGACTTAGCCGAAGTGCCAAGGGCCCAGCCCATTTCCTCTCCATTACTAGCTCTGCCAAGGCCCAGTATTTATATATCTTCTTTCGCGTCCAACTCTCTGTAGAGATTCAGATCACCAGACGCAATACTCTTCCATGACCATGTAAGTAAAGTCACCACCATCGTCCATCCATTTTCCCTTGTTTGAAAGGCAGAAAATCAAATCCACCTAACTCCAACCCACAACAGCATCTCAAGTAACGCTGCCAAATTGTAACCTCTGTCAGTTCCATTTTCACGAGCCATAAGACTCACGAGAAACCTCAACAGCAGAACCCAACTCTTCTCAGTCATCACCATCACGATAAATCCAAGCACAAGAACATGACAAACCCCCATTGCAGGTACCAGTAAACACCAGCTGCTTGCACTTATTTCCATCTGCTCTTTCATATACCAAAACAACCCAATTAACAGCAGAGACAGCCTCTTTTCACGTCAATTTCAGTCATGTCAAGAACATCCAGATTCCATTTCCACCAAAGTACCAGCAACAACTCGTCCAAATCAATACTGCCATCCACTGTTTAAACGGATGAACTTTATAACCATCTTGCCTTTGAAATTCCATCTTAACCATCTCGTACACATCCCAAAACTATGGCAGTTGATTGCCAGTTCTTCTTTGCATCTTAGGTCACGTTAAATCTGGCCAGTATCATGCCCGTCTGTATGGCCACAGCTAATCCAATCACAACTCGGTCGATGCCCGTTTCAGCACTGCCTCCAATTTCGCTGCACCAGTCCAGTTCTTTCTCAGATCACTGACAGTATCATCAGCTCATGGTACGATCCAGCCATCAACTTATATTCCCTGGCCACTTCAGTTCGAACTTCAAATGATAAGAAGAAAATGCTCAATGTACTCCATGTACACACAGCTGTGACCAATACAACCAGCAAGACAAACCCATTTGCGTACCAGAAACCACTGCCTTCTATTCTCTTCTTTCTCACAAATATCTACAGCACCTTCGAGTTCTTCTCAAAATCCGTCGGCCATGAGTCAATGGCAGCAACACTAATATCAAAACTGAACCCATGAAATCCATAAATGTCGCTATCACCACTACCACCAACAGTTCACTCTTCTCTTCTTTTGCACTTCTTATTTTCCCATCAGACTCCCGTCTCCACCGGCATTAACAACGACCAATTTTTGCACAAATTCAATCCTCAGCAAACAACACTTTCTATTTTACCGACTGCAATTCCATTTTCCAGAACAGGTACCCTTCGTTCGCAACTCGAATTCCTGTCGCAATGCCTCTCACATTTGAAGTCGAGCACCACTGATCACAGCAGCTTAATATATTCTTCCTGGTCATCACGAAATGTCGAGACTCCATGTAAATTTAACCATAAGCTTGTAGTGGGTGAACCATCACCGAAGTACCAAGACCTCATTCTCCCTGGCCATAATGTGGACTCAGCTGCTAGAATATATTTTGATAAGAACAGATGTGTATTGGATAGCTGGACACGTTGACCCTTAACCACCTTGACCACTAAGGTCCATTTTTACTCTAGGCTTGTAGTGGAGTCGACGTTCCTGGAATGAGATATGCAGCCTTATTTGTATCTGTTCCCTGGCCAAGCTCCGTCCCAGATGATGCCTCAAGTCGTAAATGCCAATTAGTCTCCAATTTAGTCATTTTAGTTGACTTTTTCGTCGGTAATTGGATTTACTAGTACTTTCTACAAAAGCATTAAAATAGTGATATTAGTCAAAATATCGAGTCCTAACTAATATAAATATGGGTATAAAATATAGCACTTACGTGCTTATCAGCAATAAAAGCTATAGCATCGACTTTGCATCAGTGCATTAAGTTTCCTATGCCCAGTGGAATTGGAAAAATTAGAGGGGATGTTGATAGTACGAATCTATGCTATCAAATTGAAGTGAAGCAATGTGAAGGACGTGCAAAGAAGCGAAAAATTCGCAGGAAGGTTGCGAAAGAGGAAAAGAAAGAGGAAGAGTTTAAAATTTACATGATAAGGGCAGAGGAAGGAAAAGGAATACCCAGCGAAATTTCAGAAGAAGGAGGCAGCTCTGTGAAAGAAATAAAAGAACCAACACCCATGGGAGAGCCTAAACCCAGTTACACTGCGGCAGAACCAACCAAGGAAGTGAATGTTGGAACTGAAGAAGAGCCCAAGATGCTGAGAGTTGGGACCAAGATGGAGGCAAATGAAGAAGAAAAAACTATTAGTCTTTTGCGAGAATACAAAGATATTTTCGCATGGAACATGGATGAAATGCCTGGAATAGACCCGTCAGTGGCATGTCATAGGTTGGAAATTGACAAGAACGCAAGACCCTTCAATCAAAGGATCAGGAAAATCGCAACAACATATCATCCCCAAATAGAAGAAGAGTTGCAGAAGATGATTGATGCAGGAATTATAAGGCAAGCAAAATATCCAGAGTGGATAGCTAACATGGTTGTGGTCCCGAAGAAAAAGAAGGGAATACGAATTTGTATAGATTTTACTGATCTAAATAAAGCTTGTCTAAAGGATAGTTTCCCTTTACCATATATTCCACAAATGGTTGAATCAGTGGCTGGAAATGACAGAATATCTTATTTAGATGGGTATAAAGGTTATAATCAAATCCCTCTCGCTGAAGAAGATCAAGCCTTTTTTCGCTCCAAGAGGGTTGTATTGTTACACAAAAATGCCATTTGGTCTACGAAATGCTGGTGCAACATATCAGAGGATGGTGGAGAAAGTGTTCGCGAAGTGGATACATAAAACATTGGAGGTGTATGTGGATGATATGTTGATAAAAAGTAAAGAAGCTAAGGACCATGTGAAAGATTTGAAGGAGATTTTCGAGCGGATGCGGCAATTTAATATCAAGATAAATCCGGAGAAATGTATCTTTGGGGTTGCGTCAGGAATTTTTTTATGATATATTGTATCAAAAGAAGGAATACAAGTTGATCCAGAAAAGGTACAAGCGGTTCGCAACATGCCAACACCAGCAACAATTAAAGATGTGCAGAAGTTAAATGGGCTCATGGCTTCGCTAGGGAGATTCATCTCGCGATCATCAGATAAATGCAAACATTTCTTCAACATACTCAAGAAGGGAACAAAATTCAAATGGATAGATGAATGTGAGAAATCTTTTCAAGGAATTAAAGAACATCTAATGAATATATTTATCTTACAAAAAGCAGAGCCAGGAGAAGAATTATTGATCTACCTTACGACAACTTCACATGCATTAAATGCTGTGTTACTGCGAATGGACGCAAGAGTGGAGAAACCAATTTATTACATTAGCAAAACATTCAATACTGAAGAGAAAAATTATTCAAAGATTGAGAAGCTAATTCTAGCATTAGTTTATGAAACGTTTAAGCTTCACATCTATTTTCAAGCACATAAAGTGAAGGTGTTAACAAAGGTACCAATTGAATCAGTTATGAAGAATTCAAAAAGATCAGGCAGAGTTGAGAGATGGAATGCATAAGTAGAGCATTTTGAAATCAAGTATGAAATATTATCTTCACCAAAATCACAGGTTGTAGTAGATTTCTTAGCAGATTTTCCTTTGGAAGATGATGAAGCTGTGGAAGAAATGATGGACATAGAAGAAGAACAAAATATCTATTGACAGAGCCTAATAAATGGGAGATATTGGTGGACAGATCATCAAATGGGGAAGGAAATGGAGTTGGAGTTGTCTTTGTTTCACCAGAAGGATCAAAGATGGCTTTTTCATTCCGATTGGAATATGCATCCACTAATAATGAAACAGAGTATGAAGCCATGATACATGCCCTAAAATTCGCAATAGAAATGAAATTGGAAAATGCTAGAATTACTAGTGACTCGCAACTAGTTATTCGCCAGATAAAAGGAGAGTACACAACAAATGAGCCATCTTTAAAGAAGTACAAGAAACTCGTTGAAGAGTTGTCAGCGAAAATTCCAAAACATAAAATGGAGGCACATATCTAGGAAAGATAATAGACTCGCAGACGCCTATGCTTTCATCTCGAGCATGATAACAGATCCAGCTGCGAGATGCATAAAAATACAGATACTTCTATCACAATCAATTAATAAGGATGAGGAAAAAGAAGCAGATGTAATGATGATATAAGGAGGTGGAGAAAAACCAAGAGACAATATTGTAGATTGGATAACAGAACTTCATGTGTATTTGGCAAGAGGGGAAACACCAAGAAACAGATTAGAGGCACACAAATTAAAAAGCCGCGCAACAAATTACGAATTAAAAGATAGAGTATTATATCGAAAATCTTTTAATGGGCCATCACTCAGATGCTTGACACAGGAAGAAGGAGAAAAAGTGTTAAAAATGTTGCATAGTGGGGATGCTGGTAATCACAGCGGAGGGAGATCTTTATCGTACAGAACAAAGATGCAAGGCTATTACTTTCCATATAAGCATGAAGATGCGAAACAACTATCAAGACGTTGCGAGGATTGTCAGCGACACGGAAAGAAGATACACGCACCAGGGGCACCATTATCATCTTCAACAAGTGTATGGCCTTTTGGAAAATGAGGTTTAGATATTATGGGACCATTTTTACAAGGGTCAGGGCAGAAAAGATACTTAATTGTCGCAACAGATTACTTCACAAAGTGCGCAGAAGTAAAAGCAGTACAACATTTTCGCGACAAAGACATATTTACGTTCATATTTAAAAATATCATTTGCAGATTTGGAATTCCAGCGCAATTGGTATCTGGTAATGGAAAAAAATTTGAAGGGCAGAACATAGAAATGTTACTGAATGTATTTAAGATAAAATATGGGAAATCTACTCCTTTATATCCACAAGCTAACGGGAAAGTTAAGGCAACAAATAAGAAAATCGCAGATATATTAAAGAAGAAGTTAGAAGGGTACAACAGAGCATGGTGAGAACAAGTACATAATACAGTCTGGGCTTACAACACAACCAGGAGAAAAGCAACGAGGATGTCACCTTTTTGTTTAACATATGTTGTTGAAGCTGTGCTACCAACAGAAGTTGATATTCCTACAACAAAAACAGAGGCTTGAGAGAAGAATCTTAGTGCTGGTATGATTCTAAGCAAACTTGATGAGTTATAAGAGAAGAGAGAAAGAGCTTTACAACATATGGAAAATTATCAGCGAAGATTAGCTAGCGAGTATAACAAACATGTCAAAAAACGTGAGTTCCAACCAGGTGATTTAGTGCTGCGAGAAACACCAGGTTATCAGCGAGAAAGTGGTGGAAAGTTAGCGAAAAAATGGGATGGACCATATATCATTAAGGAGATAGTTGGAACAGGGGCATATAAATTGATGGATCCAGAGGGTAAAGATGTGGGTCAAAGACTTGGTATACCATGAAACAGATTATATCTAAAGAGATATTACCAGTAAGAAATTCTAAGAAAAACCAGATACTGATATAATATATGATGAAATAAAGAAGATATGCGTAATGGAAATTTTTATAACAATTGCGAGATTATTCAAGAATAACAAAGAATAAGAATGTGCGAAAATTTCGCAGAAATAGCGATATTCGCAAGAGAAATTCAGAAAATATTAACATATTAGAATGAGACGAACCTTTATGACGTACACCTTAGTTCGAGAATAAAATTTCTCAAGAGGCAAATGTAAGACCTAAAGTGCGTCATATAAGGGGGTATATGTTGCATGGCTCAGGGATAAGGTTATACCACTGCTGGAACCTGAGTCATGGAGATTTGGGGCCCATGAAAGCTCATCCAGGAGAGGTGCCTTGGATTTTCAATCTAAACTATTATGATTTAGGTTGGACGACCGAGGGTTTCTTCTAAGGAGTGCAGAGTATGATCAAGGTGCCGAGGTACACGGTTGAGCCAAGAGTACCCGGGGCGTATGAAACTACCCTGGACATTCTTGGCAAATCTTGACTATGATGCACTCGGCCCGAAGAAAACCCCACTTAGGGTGCAGTCTCGTAACCATAAGCCATATAGGAAAAAGGGATAAGAGGCTGCGAAAACAAGTGGTTGTTTTTAAGACTGGATGGGAGGAGCTAGTCTTGTATGGCCGATGTACGTCTCCTTGAAGGGGAAACCAAGGGGAAGATAGGGGCGACACCCTCCATTAGGGAGTTGATAAGTGTCTTAAGACGCAAATGTCATGAGGGTTTTTGCTCACGGGAGTATCAAGGCTTGTCATATTTGTGCAACAATTATAAAAAGGCAAAAATCCAAGAGAAAAAGATAAGACGAGATCAATGGGTTTTTGCATGAAAGTGTAAAGACGTCCTGCGATTTCGTCGCAAGACGGCAATGTCATGGGGCTTTTTTTTCGCAAGAAAATTTAGACCTGTCATATTGTCGCAACAAAATTGAAAAAACGTGGATAAGGCAAGATCAATGGGTTTTTACATGCAAGTGTAAGGACGTCCTACAATTTTGTTGCAAAAACAAAAATTGGCAAAATAATACCTTTAACTAGGAAGGAAAAATAAGACCAACAGAATAATTGTAAACATTAACTATTTCTTTAAAATGCAGGTAAACTTTGTTCATTGCAAGAAAGATACTGAGAGGCAAGTATGGGAATTGATAAACAGAGCATCATTATCTTTCTCGCTAGCATAATTGAATTTCAAAAGTAGCGTGAAGTACATCATTCGCAAGAAAAGGAATAAATAATTCAAGAAAATAAAGATAAAGTTCAGATTTCAGTGTTAACTTCGCCAGTTCCATTATTTTTTACATAATTATCATTTTTGCCGGCTACGTCATCTTCGCCAATATTTCCCTCATTCTGATTAACTCTATCTTCTTCTTCGCTAGACTTATCACCAGCAGTTGTTTTGTCATCAGTAGTAGCTTTTTCAAGAGGAACTTCTTCCTTATCTACCAGGTTTTCTTGAGAATAACCCTCTCCACCAATTTCATAGTCAAAATTACTATCAGCAGCACGAGGAATTTCATCATCACCTACTTATATAGGTTTGATTGACATAGGAAGAAGAGAGTTGGACAGCAAAATATCATTCACTAGAACTTCGCACCAATATGAGCTTGACGAATAAAAGCTTTATCACGGTTTCTAATCTCCATATCTTTAAAATAAGAAAGGTAGTCATATTTCCTTTAGGCTAGGTCGCTAGAATGGGCAAGATGAGTAGCAAGAAATCCATTTTCTTTGCGAACTTTAGCCAGATCAGCATTCAAAATAGAGATAGTAGAGTGAAGTTTTTCCTCAAATGCTGCGAGAAACAACAATAAAAATAAAAATCATTCAGTCAAAGATTTCGCAAAGGAGATATTGCAAAGAAATTCAAAAAAAGAAAAATGGGTAAGGCAGTCAAAAAGACTACCTTCCTTTTGCGAAATTAAGTTTTGAATTAATGCCGAGCAAGTATTCTCCCAATGAATCATAGCATCATCAAATTTATCTCCAACTAAACCTTTCAGGCGAGATTTTAAATTCTTTTCTTTAGAGAGGAGAAAAGTATTTTCCTTCGCAAGAGTGGAATGGTATTCCTTTAATTTGGAGTATTGTTCTTTGAGATGACTTACCTTTATACTTAAATCTATTCTACCTTGGATGAGTGTATTTTTCTCAGTGACAGATGATTCAGTTACTTCCTTAAGTTCACCTTTTAGCTAATGAAGAGATCGTTCTTGGTTATCATACATTCTTTGAAGGATACTTAGTTGCTGGGAGGAAATCGCCACCTTATTTAACAGACCCCACTTCTCTTGAGATAAAGTTTTATTTTCATCTGATAAAGTTTTGATAGGTGTGTAAAAACCACCTCTCTAAGTATCAATTGGTTATGCTTTCTTAGCTAGTTTTCTTGCAAAATTGTGTTATTAGCTTTCTTTTATATTTTATGGGAATTTTCGAGCTTATTCCCGAAAAGAATAAGAAATCGTCCAATTTTCCAAAAGAGAGATGGAATTATCATTGCATGGGAAACCACATCGTAGCCGCACCGGATTTCAGGGCAATACAACCACAAGCTGGGTGGTTTTTGAGCTTTACTGTATGAAGATTTAGTTATGGGCTTACGGATGGGATCGCAATAAGTCACAACCACAAAATTAAGCTGGTGGACTTCACCTCAAGGGTAGCGCACATGTGTGCTGGTGGAAAAAATATATAGGAAATAAACCAAATTTGAGATGAGAAGAGGAGCCAAAGATTTACTGCCGGCAACGATGGATCCAAGGTGTTGCTATGTGATCATGACTAAGAGTTTGCTGATGTTATTACCGAGGAAGTTTACTGAGATGAAGGATGTTTGAAGGACGAAGGAATGATGGTGATTAATTTTATGGCGTCTGCTTTGATGATGAACAGCTCGGGTTGTGCTGGAAGCAATGATCAATGGGTTGATGGATGATGTCAGGCGAGAAGGTTGGGGCTCGTGGACTATTGTGATAGCCAGAGAAATATCGGTGATTATTTCATGGAGTTGACGTTGAGATGAAGGTTGGAAAGAGGCTGAAGACTCGAGCATATAAGTGGCACTGGATTGAAATGGAGCTATGATACGCTGTTGATGGAGTTGTTATCATGTTCTGGGAGTGATCGAGGAGAACTTAAGAATGGCACTGATGGGAAAAGAGAGGGACTATGATATAATTGTATTGGTTTCTGCCATTGACAGTCAATGAAGATGGCAATGATGATGGTAATCGGAGTTCAAGGAATAAGTCAGGGACGATACAAAGAATGGAAATGGGTATTTGTTGTCTTGGCTTGCGGAGAACAATAAAGGTGGTTTGAGTCTGTAACGGAGCTTGGCAGTCGATGATGAAGTAAGTGGTGGTGAACGGTGATTATCGAGTCAAGGAATGAGCTGCGGGCAGCGATGAAGAATGGAGCTGTATCGAGGATTGAACTGTGGTATCGTGGTGATGGAGAGATGATGTTCATGGTTGACAGTGTACGATGAGGTAACTGTTGAGTTATAGGGGATATCATTGAGTCAACAAAGAGGATTAAAGACATGTGTTTATATTGATATGGAGTTTTAACAACTCAATGCTGCTGTGACAATGGGTTTTAGCTGGGAGATGGTGGTGTTCAGGTAAGGAATGGTGGAAAAACTACATTTGATGTAAACAAAGCTTGGCGGCTAAGAATCGTGTGCTCGGGTTTGTATGGGAGTTGAGAAAAAGTTACTGAGAAATATAGAATCGAGAGGGATAGCAAAACAGAGGAGTTAACCGGAGAAGCAAGAATCCATGGAGAGAAGCTGGCCGTGAAGATAAGAAGAGGAATAAAATTTACCTTGTCAGTCCCAAGGAACTGACATGCCATTTAAAGGCTAATGGTGTTTTGAGCTGGGCTTCTTGAAGACCCATTTAGATAATTAAGACTACCTTCCATGGCCAGCTAAGAACGTGAGAGCTTTGTATGTGAATGGTTTATGGAATCAGGGTGCAGCTCAAGTTTCGACAGGAATTTTTTTTTGACCGGTGTATTGCACGGGACACAATTAAGGAGGTGCACTTTCCTATTTTTCCTAGGTTTCCTAGCTTCTTAAAGAAGAGGTTACAAAACTCTATATATAGGGAAGCTTAGACATAATTTGAGTGATTTTCTTTTCACCATTTTTCTCCCCTTAGGGGGAGAACTATCTCTTTTCTATATTCTTTTTATTGTAAGGATGAATTCAAAGTTCTAATTGTGAAGCTTAATTATTTACAAGTTTGTTTCAAGTTTTAAATTGATTCATTATGGATTGTTCTTAATATATCGAAGGTTTATGATTGATTCTTAGATTGGTTTGGGTGCGCAACTAGATTAGTCTATTAATCATTCTAATGCTAGTAGAGATTTGAGCCGATCCGTAATTGTCTCTCATCTCCTACACAAGTAGAAATCGCAAGACCTTGCGGGGGGATTCTGTGGAGAAATTGCGAGTAAAGACAACACCAGTAAGAGGACCGAGAGTACCGAGTTTAACTGTTGGGATCAAACCTAAATTCACAAATCTTAGTGCGTTCTGGGAATTACATCTTGTAACCGTACCTAAAGGTGGTTCTTTTGAATAGAATCTGGTAGTTGAGCGCTTCCGTATCCGGTGATACAAGGAGTTTTTGGGATAGCTAAGCGTACCTGCTTTCCTACGGTTGGTGACAATTGATTCTAACAAGAGATAAACGGGTACAATGTTGAGTTAACGGTTAGTAACGGCGAAAGATTTCTTCAATATCTTTATCTTATTATCCTTTTTATCCTTCTTTTATATTTTCGCTGATTTAGATAACATAACAATTGCATTACTCTTCGTGGGAACGATCCTTACTACCGCTATATTATATTTAATTAGTGGGAAATATCTTTTTATTTTGTTGAGTAAACGACGCTCACCAAAATTGGCGTCGTTGCCGGGGAGTAATTTCTAATTAGTTTGTTATTCTTTTTGGCTTAAAGGTTTTGTGGGTGTATCTATCGTAAGCCCTCACGAGACTATAACTTGTCCACTAGGGACACCTAGGAGTTTAAAGGCCTGTTATTCATGCTAAGAGTAACCGTATCCTCACGACATGGAGTTGTATTTTACTTTTATTTTGTTTTGTTTGCTCGAGGACTAGAAAAGTCTAAGTGTGGGGGAATTTGATAGGTGTGTAAAAAGCACCTCTCTAAGTATCGATTGGTTATGCTTTCTTAGATAGTTTTCTTGCAAAATTGTGTTATTAGCTTTCTTTTATATTTTATGGGAATTTTGGAGCTTATTCCCGAAAAGAACAAGAAATCGTCCAATTTTCCAAAAGAGAGATGGAATTATCATTGCATGGGAAACCACATCGTAGCCGCACCGGAGTTCAGGGCAGTACAACCACAAGCTGGGTGGTTTTTGAGCTTTACTGTATGAAGATTTAGTTATGGGCTTACGGATGGGCTAGAAATAAGTCACTACCACAAAAGTAAGCTGGTGGACTTCACCTCAAGGGTAGCGCACATGTGTGCTGGTAGAAGAAAAATATAGGAAAGAAACCAAATTTGAGCTTAGAAGAAGAGCCAAAGCTTTACTGCCGGCAACGATGGGTCTAAGGTGTTGCTGTGTGATCATGACTGAGAGTTTGTTGATGTTATTACCGAGGCAGTTTACTGAGATGAAGGATGTTTGAAGGACGAAGGAATGATGGTGATTAATTTCATGGCGTCTGCTTTGATGATGAACAGCTCGGGTTGTGTTGGAAGCAATGATCAATGGGTTGATGGATGATGTCAGGCGAGAAGGTTGGAGCTCGTGGACTATTGTGATAGCCAGAGAAATATCGGTGATTGTTTCATGGAGTTGACGTTGAGATGAAGGTTGGAAAGAGTCTGAAGACTCGAGCATGTAAGTGACGCTGGACTGATATGGAGCTGTGATACGTTGTTGATGGAGTTGTTATCATGTTCTGGGAGTGATCAAGGAGAACTTAAGAATGGCACTGATGGGAAAAGAGAGGGACGACGATATAATTGTCTTGGTTTCTGCCATTGACAGTCAATGAAGATGGCAATGATGATGGTAATCGGAGTTCAAGGAATAAGTCAGGGACGATACAAAGAATGGAAATGGGTATTTGCTGTCTTGGCTTGCGGAGAACAATAAAGGTGGTTTGAGTCTGTAACGGAGCTTGAAAGTCGATGATGAAGTAAGTGGTGGTGAACGGTGATTATCGAGTCAAGGAATGAGCTGCGGTCATCGATGAAGAATGGAGCTGTATCGAGGATTAAACTGTGGTATCGTGGTGATGAAGAGATGATGTTCATGGTTGACGGTGTACAATGAGGTAACTGTTGAGTTCTAGGGGACATCATTGAGTCAACGAAGAGGATTAAAGACATGGGTTTGTTTTGATACCGAGTTTTAACAACTCAATGCTGCTGTGACAATGGGTTTTAGCTGGGAACTGGTGGTGTTCAGGTATGGAATGGTGGAAAAGCTACATTTGATGTGAATATAGCTTGGAAGCTAAGAATCGTGTGCTCGGGTTTGTATGGGAGTTGAGAAGAAGTTACTGAGAAATATGGAATCGAGAGGGAGAGCAAAACAGAGGAGTTAACCAGAGAAGCAAGAATCCATGGAGAGAAGCTGGCCATGAAGATAACAAGAGGAATAAAATTTACCCAGTCAGTCCCACGGAACTGACAGGTCATTTAAAGGCTAATGGTGTTTTGGGCTGGGCTTCTTGCAGACCCGTTTGGATAATTAAGACTACCTTCCATGGCCAGCTAAGAACGTGAGAGCTTTGTACGTGAATTGTTTATGGAATCAGGGTGTAGCTCAAGTTTCTGTAGGAATTTGTTTTTGACTGGTGTATTACACGGGACACAATTAAGGAGGTGCACTTTCCTATTTTTCCTAGGTTTCCTAGTTTCTTAAAGAAGAGGTTACAAAACTCTATATATAGGGAAGCTTAGACATAATTTGAGAGATTTTATTTTCACCATTTTTCTCCCCTTAGGGGGAGAACTATCTCTTTTCTATATTCTTTTTATTGTAAGGATGAATTCAAAGTTCTAATTGTGAAGCTCAATTATTTACAAGTTTGTTTCAAGTTTTAAATTGATTCATTGTGGATTTTTTTTACTATATCGAAGGTTTATGATTGATTCTTAGATTGGTTTGGGTGCGCAACTAGATTAGTCTATTAATCATTCTAATGCTAGTAGAGAGTTGAGTCGATCCGTAATTGTATCTCATCTCCTATACAAGTAGAAATCGCAAGACCTTGCGGAGGGATTCTGTGGAGCAATTGCGAGTAAAGATAACACCATTAGATGGACCGAGCGTACCGAGTTTAACTGTTGGGATCAAACCTAAATTCACAAATCTTAGTGCGTTATGGGAATTACATCTTGTAAGCGTACCTCAAGGTGGTTCTTTTGAATAGAATTTGGTAGTCGAGCGCTTCTGTATCCGGTGATACAAGGAGTTTTGGGGATAGCTAAGCGTACCTTCTTTCCTACGGTTGGTGACAATTGATTCTAACAAGAGATAAATGGGTACAATGTTGAGTTAACGGTTAGTAACGGCGAAGGATTTCTTCAATATCTTTATCTTATTATCCTTTTTTTATATTTTTGCTGATTTAGATAACATAACAATTGCATTACTCTTCGTGGGAACGATCCTTACTACCGCTATATTATATTTAATTAGTGGGAAATATCTTTTTATTTTGTTGAGTAAACGACGCTCACCAAGCTTCCATCGCTAAATTAGCTTTGGTTAACAAATAAGAGAGGCGAGATATTTCACTACTTAATATATCTTGTTTCTGTGCTAATTGTGTGTTCTCTTTGGTAAGGTTCTTTATTTGATCAAGGGAATATGTGTGAAGATTATCTAATCGGTTATATTGATCTATCCAAGCATCTCTATCAACATGAATCTCTTCAGTAACAGATTCAGCTTTGAATATCCTCATTAGTCGATTCTGATTTAAGGCTTAATGTGCGAACAAAGGATTTTAAGAAAATTGAGTATGAAAAGAAGAAAAACTATTAACATAGAAAAATCAAAGATAGAGATAGAAAGAATTATACCTTGCAATTCATTATTTTTCCTGCGAAGATTCTCGCAGTCCAATGAAGAATTGTTAAGCTTTTGATGAAGAGTATCGCATTCTAAAGTCTTGGCTTGGAGAGTCCCTTTCAAAGTTTCAACTTCTTTCTCCAAAGATGTTTGCGAAATCATCCTATCGAAACCGAAATATCTGCCTAAAATTTCGCAGATGCCAAATTTAATAGGATCAACAGAGGATTTCTTCACATCATCCAAAATGTCAGATAAAGCCTTGAAGGCAGTATCTATCCCATCCATAGCTTCTTTAGAAAAAGGAGAAGGAGGAGATTCAGATGAAATGGTAGTAATGACAGAAAGTTGTTGGTCATCATTCTTTGCTAGCGACATGTCACTAGAAAATAAAATTTGTGGAAGATTAGTGGTTGGGGTTGGAATGGAATTAGTTTGAGAAGTATTGGTCGAAGGAGAATAAGAGGTTTCATTTGCAACAGGCTCGGTCACAACAGTAGAATTTATTGCGATATTCTCGCAGCTAACAAGTAGAGGTTTAGATGTATGAATCAGTGGAGGAAAAGAAACATGCATATCAAAAAGCTTAGGTTGGAGAGACTTCTTGCGAGGTTTATTAACCGCTTCACCATCCTGCGAATAACAAGTTAGATAAGAAAAAAGGCAACAATATTGTTATTAAGATAATAAATGTTTCTTACTAACTTGTGATTCACAGACTTCCTTTTGTTTACAGCGGTACTGTATTGCGAATTTTCGGAAGCATTAGGGTTTTGGACTACGAATTTGGTGTTAGAAGTGATTTCGCTGAAACGAAAAAGAAAAGTATGGGAATTCAATAAAATCGAATAAAGATAGATCAGATCATTTGGATGAACATAAGTTAGATAAACAAGATCGAGTTTAGTAACGTCAGAAAAATATCTACCTTGAGGAAAAAAGTTGCAGACGGAAAAATTTTACAGAGAACAAATAGATGAGAAAGACAGAGAAGCAAAAGAAGAAGATTATTTCTTTACTAGATTACCCTTTTATAGACGAAATAGTGATGACTGGGTAACGATGGACGTGTTGCTAAAAAGAGGAGAGTTCGACACGTGTAAACAGATAAACTTAATTCATAGAGTCCTATCAGGAAGAGAATATGGAAATATGGGAAGTTGCGGCTTTTTGAGGAGGTAAGATTCTCATGACCTTCTCCCCTTCGCAGAGGAGACATGAGAAGAGGCAAGATGTAGGATCAGAATCTCGCAACAGTAGTATTCTAGCGAAATTAACAACAACGCTCTTGTGAATCTTTCAACAACACTTTGCGAATGTCGCAGGACAATTTGATGAATGTCGTAACAGATGACGATGGCAGAGACATGGGAAAATCCTGATAATCCTGCGAAGTTTATAGTACATGCGAAGATCAACATTAGAACTATTACGAGAATATCGCAAGCCAGATACGAAATTTAAGGACAGCTTAGCTGTCATCCACTTTGTAACTATCATTTATAAAGAGAACTAATAGGCTCAGAAGAGGGAGATCAATGGGAGAGTGCTCAGAAAGTTTTGAGGAGAGAGAAAGTTTAAAGAGCGATTGTATTCTTGTTTTCTTCCATTTCTTGTAACATTTCTGTGAATCAATTAATTAAAGTGTTGTTCTTAATCTTTAAAAGATGTGTTAATTATTATGAATTCTTATGAAGGGTGTAGTGTAGAATTTCCTGCAACTACAAACGATATTGTTCTGCGACTGTTTATGGCAGTTCAATGTTCTTCTTGTTCTTAAGTTTTGCAGCAACAAGTAACTTTCTGAAACTTGTGATTTTTCGATTCCTAGCTCTATATTTCTTCTCCAAAGTCTCCGTATCCGTTCTTGAGACTCCCCTAAGACATTATATACACCACAGGCCGAGTATATTGCTTCCAAAACTTGTTTTTTCTCTCCCCCAAGTCATGTAATTTTTATTCCCCTTTTCTTCTCCTGCGTAGCTGTTCTGTGTCGATCCCAACCTCCTTTAGCCTTATCAAATCTCGCAGAGTATATTATCTTCACCAAAACACCTTGTACTTTCCAAAATAAACAGACAAACAATCCCGTGAAAAACACTCTTCCATGTTTATGATAATCTCCCAAATATACGAAGATTTATTTTCTCTTTTATGCTCCCAAACACGTCATTCTTATTTGTTGATTAGGTAACAATGTAACCAGACCGTAGAGCCCGTGAAATTCTCTATGAAACCTCCAAATATAGCAGCACAAAAACCCTAGATACAATCCTCTTCCTGTTTTGTCAAAACCCGATCATCCATCCAGCCCATTCTGTTTGAATCCAACAGCCATACCTTCCCTGTCTGGCCCAAACATGCCGGTTGAAACTAACTCCAGCGATCAAATCTCTGCCAAACATGCCTAAAAACCCAACCCTAGTTATGCGTACTTCTGTGTTACTCTCATTCAAATTCGAGCCACTTCTGGTCGCAAAGAAAACAATTACCAGCTCTGTTAAGGTTCTAGGAATAATCCCATTTGATCTCAGCCATTGAGTCTCACTGTAACACGTTGGATTTCCAAACTCTAAATTCTGCCATTAACAACCCATTTTCCCGCCAAAAATCTGAATTCAAATTGTTGAAGATGATGTGTCCCTTATCCGACTGTGGTGTCCCTTTAGTAATTTGGGGTATAAATAGCAATTTCTGGGGGTGCAAATAGCAATTTATGGGGTACAAAGAAGTAATTTTGGGCTGTACATAGTAGAACTTCTGGAGTGTCTTTGTCAACTCCTCCGGGTCATTTCTGGGGGTTCCCTTATCCAAAGTTGGGGTGTCTTTAGTAGTTTCTCGATCAGCCATCTCTTATCCCTCATATCCACTTCTTTTCTTCAATATTTATACATCACTAAGGCTGCCATGCTTTTCAAACATAACTTGCATCACTAAAGCCGACATGCCTTTCAGATAGAGATGAAGAAATAAAAGTAAATAATGAGAGATAATTTGCCTCCAACAGCAGTTGCACATGAAATGACACTTTATCCCTTTTAAGCGACGTTTCTTCTTCTTTTGCTCCAAAGTACCTAAAACTCAAAATTAAACATAAAATACATAATTTATAAGAAAACTTCGCAGAGAATGCATAAACAATAGATAAATCAAGGTGTTTTAGACACCTATCAACCCTAAACATATGTACTGCACGATAGTACTTTAGATTTGAGAGATCAATTTGTATAATTTTGGCCTAAACCAAGAAATAGTCGTTCCAGTCTTGCTTCGGTCACAAAGGAAGGAGTTGGGATGGTCTTAGGGAGAGAAGCAGAGGAAGTGTTGAGATCAAAGTGGTAGACTCTGTGAGGTGTGATGGTGTGTATAATTGTGTATATCAGAAGGTGGAACTTGCTTGTAGATGGTAAGCAGTGTGTTTTCTATGTTTTTTGAATACTTGTGTTAATGGCTATCATTTTTTTTTATTGAAAAGATTTTGAATCTATCTATATATAGTCATAATTGAATACCCTAATCTCATATGAAGTGGAGGTTGTGAAGTAGTGAGGAGGTGGAGATCGTGTAAAGTGGAGGTTATTGAGGAAGAACTAGATGGTTGTGCACCCACTACTCCTCTACTCATCAACTGTTTGCTCTTCCTGACACTTTCTCATAATTGGTGTATTGCTACACCGCACGACGTAGACCGCCAGACCAATACCCTAATGAATATCCCATCATTTTTGACATTGTTGATGTCTCGAGTGTTTTGGTAGAAAATACTACTTAGTTGGTAATGTGACTTGGATAACTAAGTTAACCTGCATGACTTCCTCTTACCGGATTGATCAAGTTAACCGGTTGTGAGAGTACGTCATGTCACAGTTTGAATGGACCAGTAATGTGGAACATGGTAGTTGTTGAGTGAGTCCAACACCATGACATGTGAAAAGTGGACATGAGGAATGAAGGAGAAAATGTGAAATCATCGTAGCAACTAACATGTGTTATTGGTCGTGTATGTAAGACCCACAAGTAAATATTTATTTCGACCAACCATGTGCGAGCTAAGACACATGTGGGTCATGAGTGGCAAGTCGAGTTTCATAAAAATATGACTTTCTATACGAAGTAGTCAAGAACCGATGTATCGTTCTCTTGGTTAAACAACTTAAGTTAAGTAAGACGTTAAAATGTACTAGATACATGTAAGGTGTCGCGTACATCCCATGTGTAACAGATGACTAGAATAATTAGCGGATATTTTTAATAAGGAGCGCAACATTTTGAAAATTGTTTCATCAATATAAGTTTAGGCTTTGTAACGTTTATGAGCGTTGTTGTCATTTTAAACGCTTTGCAACATGAATTGCAATGCTTAGCCTTTACTAAGGAGTTGTATTGAACCTCGTAACACTTTATGCAACATTTATAAGTGTTCCGAACGTTAACTCTAACCTTCTTAAAAGTTTGGCACATGCGACACATATGGACAGTCACATGTGTGACTTGCACATTTTATGGAATCTCGACCGACCTACTATGGCCAGTCATTGGGAGCTAAGCAGGTAGGCCATGAGCGACCCGATTGGTCGATTGGGAAGAGGGGAGACATGTAGCCACCGTGAGACCTGATTGGTTGATCACGGGAGGCGTAAGGCCTGCCATATTGGCCGGAAAAGTAGAACGGTCAGATTTCATCCATGACTGAGCTAGTCGGCCACGTATTAACCCTAATTCCAATTTTGTTAGTTTTGTACCACAATTAGGGTTTTATATCAGCCAATCACAGGAGGTTTTGACTCCTTGCTTGGGTAAACTAGCTTTCGATTAATATGAATCAAGATGCTATGCTTCACATCAATTTGAGTAAGTAAAATTAGACAAATTCATGACTTCATATGTATTGATGTCTTCACATAAATTTTGAGTCTTCTCATGAAATTGAGTGAATCAACCAAGTTTTGTGTTTTGACACAAAATTGGAAAAATGTACAAGATTGTGTACTTGCACCAATTTGGGAAAAATAATTAAATTTGTGTATTGTCACAAAATTAGGTTAAATAAGCAGATTTTGTGTATTGACACAAAATCGAATAAGTTAAGCAACATTTATGTTTTTACACAAAACCGTCAATTTTGCTATTTTCGTGCCTAGCATTGCAACTACCTGGTCTTGATGGCACAACTGTGATGCCATTGATCGGGTATTCTCATGCATATCTTAGTTAGATACTTCAATGAATTTATGTTATTCAACTAGGGAATGAACATAAATGGTAGGTCAGTATTAGGAGTTCAACTAAGGAACATAACACTAAATAGATACTCAATCGGCTCTATACTAGTGGGGAATTCATCTAGGAGGTTGAGATTTCATGATAAGATTATAAAGCACCTGGGAGTATCGCAACATGCACCAAGACTGCTCTGATAATTTTATAAATGTAGGTACTGCATTACATAGCGAATACAGTTGTATATATATACGTATATTTTCTGAATTCAGTCAAGCGAAGCTCATAAATGTAGCTATATACATACATGAAGAGAGGAATGGGCACTCATCAGGTTTTAATGCATTCCTTACGTAATGTAGGCACATCAAAGTTCCGTATCCCTGATACCTGGTCAAAAATACATACTTTTACAGTTTTCTCCCAAAACTAAAAACCAACATCAGTAGCAATATTTTACCAATGGTGCCTAATCATAAAATATATGGAAAAGATCTTCCTAATCATGTTGTCAATATTGAGGAGTCCATTTTGAGAATTGACTGAACCAAGCGGTGACTTTAAAACATTGGACGATGCTGAAAAAAGTTTTGTGGCATGGGAGAAAGTTAATTGTACCATCTTTGATGACGCGAATTTTTTCTTAGCTCTTTTTCTTTGTTAATCAAGTATATTCTTTTACAGAAATCGTGTATTATTTAGTTTGATTAAAGAATAAGTACGAGACACAAATATGTTAACAACTAAATGAAACATGAATGCTAGTGTAAATTAGAGAATTAATCTATTAAAAAATCCACGGCATGGAAAACCTCAGAAGCAACCAGAATCAGTTCGAGATTCTAATAAAAATTTCGGACAATGATCTAAGAACAACTAGCAGCCTAACATATGATCAATGGAATGTGGAGCACCAACAGCCAATCAACATTCTGAGAGTCAAAAATCCTATGAAATGCTTAATGAAAAGCAAACACCAGGTAAAAAGACGTAGAAGGTTATATGCAGATGGGGAACTAAGGTAATATCCACTTCCAGATGGGAAACATTGGCAACCGAGGTTCGGCGCGTTGAGAATGTCATAAAGTGATCCATCGGTTGCGGAGACACCACCGTCAAAAAATTCAAAGAAATACTATTTTAGATAAAATCTCTGTAATAATTTCTTTTGCAAACTGTTAGACCAAAATTATACATTTTACTGTGTGATTAATTATACGAACTTTCGTATTAATAAATTTCAGATTTAACCACGTTATACCCAATTTTTAAAATATAATAAAATTTGGTACTAAATGTACGGTTGGGTAGTGCTAGGCAAATGGTGTAAAAGGCATATGTTTTAACTGCCAATATTCTACATCTTTCGCCAAGTTCAAGACACTCGTACGGTACATAATTTTACAACATTAAATTATATTTTAAAATATAATGAATTTTGATATATAAAAAATGGCTCAGTTAGTGCATCGTGTATGGCTTAGATGCGTCATATCTGAACGGCCTAAATTTCATCATCTATCACGAATTTGTACACACACATATGGTTTGAGACAGGGCCAGGTTTTGTCAATTTTAATATATAATAAGTTTTTGGTACGAAATGAACAGCTCTTAAGAATACACGTGGATTGTGCAGGATGTATCTAATTTGACGGTCCATATTGCATCATCTTAAAAGAGAATGAACGGATCCTAATATTTCCACGTGGATGAAGGCAATTGCATCTAATTTGATGGTCGATATTCCATCGTCTTTCATTAATTTAGACGGTATTGAATATCACACGTGAACGATGAAGAATGCATCAAATATGAACGGCTGAAGTTCAATCATATTTCACCAAATCTATATCATATGGGCGTAAAAAAATTGCATTAAATATTGTGTTGGCATAGATAAACATCATATATATCCATGCTAAACATAAATGGCATGTCTATAAATAAATGGCGTATCTATTGGATAACTAATGGTTACACCAAAAACAAATTACGTGCCCATATGATAACCAATGGCCACACCAAAATAATTTTGCATGTCTATAGGATAAACAATGGCCATGCCAAAAATGAATTGTATGTCCATAGGATAACCAATGCCAATGCCAACACAAATTTGTGTTTCTATAGGGAATCAATCACCACGATAAAAAGCAAATTTGCGTGTCTAATGGGTACCAGTGGCCACGCCAAGTGGTACAAAAAACTAAGTTTTTTTTTGACCAAATAGCAAGGCATGTGGCCTATGGCATATCTATTTCATACAGAAATATACACGCAAGGGAGGCGTTGCCATAAGGTACTTTATACCACGCAATAAAAGTTTAAACTACACAACCAAAAACCACACCAAAAGCAAAAATCTACAGCGTGTCCAAAACCCTATGGACACGCTAAATTGGCGTTGCAATAGGGTAATTATGTACTAGTATCACCATCTACACCAACAAATTAAATAATAATAAGATTTGCATCAAATCATAGCAAATCCAAGAAATTCGAAAAAGAATAAATATATCTAACAACCAGGGAAGATTGAAGAAAACGAAAGCTACAACCAAGATGTTGAGGGGATGATTCAAAGAAAAACAAATCAGAGAAACTTTTTTCAAAAGACTCGTAAAGTGAATACCAGTGATAAGATTTATCTTGGAAGAACATCTTCATATATAAAGTAGAAAGTACGGGACCAATATACACCTAGCAAGCTTCTTCGGATCTATGCCATAATTGACAAAACTATTAGAAAGAGCTAAGACATAACAAGTGAAATGATTGATCCTTAAAAAGAAAGAGCCAAAACCAAGACCGACAAAGGGCATGTCAACATGAGACTAATTTTTCCCCCAAAATTGCAAAAATTAACAACTGAAGATAAAAATGGCAAAATTTGAATACTATTTAGGCAATCAAGAAGTCGCAGATGGTCCTAGCCTATCATCCTTGTAATAATAATCTTGAAACACTAGATGTAACTCAGTACAATAGTCTTTATGCACCACGGGATAATGTAAGGTTTTCCTCATGATCCCGATAAATAAGTCTTTTGCCTTTAAGTTAACGAACAAGTTTGAACCCAGTTTAATATAATGAATTAATATCTTCAATATTATTTCATATCTTGTATTTTGTAGCTTTAGATGTTACTTAGTTGTAGGTTTTTAAGATTTGTAGTTACCTAAAACTGGTGAGAGGTTAAAAGTGAGATTTTAGGGTCTCCAAAAGTGAATTACGGGAGGTTGAGCACGAACAGTCTTCGCCTAAACTACGCACAGTAATTGTGCAAAGTTTGCTTCAATCACAAGAAATGAGGCTTAGGGTCGGTCTTAGGGAGGGAAGCAGATGAAGATAGATTAGAGAACAAGTTATTTCTCTAATATTTTATGAGAAAGTTGTGTGTTGAGTGTGAGAGGAGCGGAAATTGGGCTCCCCCTCTCCATGGTCGGTCATATATGTTACATGGAGGCCGTATCATTTCCAGTGGGTCCCTTTGTTGAGCACGAGGAGCTCAAGGGATCTTATCCATGTTTTTGGAAAGACATGTACTGTTCAGGATCAATTTACTAGCCATGAGTGTGTTTGAGACGCTGATAAAGGGGCTTGAGCTCTAGGTGAGGCTTGTGCCAGGGTCTTATTCCTATATAAGACTTTTTAGATGAACTGGTTCAGCTCGGATGAGGCCATCTGAAGTTTGGATGATGCGACTAAGGCTGTTTGAGATTTTCCTGATGCGACTAAGGCTGTCTGATATTTAGCCGACGCGACTGAGGCCACCTGAGCTTTGGATGACGCGACTGAGTCTCTCCGAAGTCATCTAAAACATGTTTGGTAGAGAAATGAAGGCTTTTACTCCTAATAATGTCTCTGTGAGACTTTGGCTCACTCATGTTTGACCAGTGTATCTTGCAAAGATGTGTTATGACTCAATTGTGTCCGTATAATAGGGCCGACATGACCAGTGTATCTCGAAAGGATATTTTAGGAGTCTGTCAAAACGACCCAGAGGCAGAATAACCAACATATATTGCGGGGATGTCCTAGGAATTATTAGGAAGCCTCAGTAAGTCGAGTCAGAGCCTAAGTAGACATTACCAGTGTATCTCGCAGTGATGTACTATAAATCAGTCCTTGATCTCAAATAGGGTGACTCATGCTTACATGATACATGTATGTCTCATATCTGGGTCATAAGTATGCCGGGGACATTTTTTACCCATCGACAAAGCCTGCATGACCAACATTATCTCGTCGTGGATGTATACTAAGAATCATAACATCACAACTAGTTGCGGCTTATGAATACATACTGAAATTATGGTTATTCTGGTTCATAAGTCCGTCGGGGACGTTGAAAACTCTACATAACCTACATGACCAGCACCATTTCTTCAAGGATGTGTGCTAGGAGTCACGACATCACGACCAACAATATCTCGTTTTAGTAGGGTAAAAATTGATTTTGCTGGAAATGGTAAATTGGGTGTGCCACCGAGAAACGAATATAAACCATAAACAAATGTATTTCAAATGAGTACTTTAGATTCGAGAGATCAATCTGTACAATTCTGGCTTAAACCAAGAAATGGTCGTTCCGGTATTGCTTCGGTCACAAAATGAAGGAGAAGGGTTGATTTTATGGAGGGAAGCAAAGAAGGTGTTGAGATCAGAATGATGAATTATGAAGGTGTGTCTATTTATGACTTCTATCAGAATGTGGAACTTGCTTGCGGAATGTAAGCTATAAGTTCTTGGTGTTTTATGGATACTTGTGTTGATAACCCAAACTGTTGTTGGTTGAAATAGGTTAAGAACCTATTTATATAAGTCATAGTCGAACACACCCTAATCTCATAGGAAGTGGAAATAGTTGAGTGATGGAGAAGTGGGATTGTGTAAAATATTGAAAACCATATCCCTATTATGAAAGGAAGACTGGTTGGTTTACACCCACTACTTTTCTGTTGCCACTAACTATCCGTCTTTCCTGACACTTTCTCATAATAAGCGTGTTGCATGCCGCACGCTGTAAACCGCCAGACCAATACCCTAATGAACATCCCCCAGTTTGTGACATGTTTGATGTCTCGGGTACTTTTGTTGAAAAATATGCAGCTTGCTGATGAGTGGTTCTTTCTTCCAATACCTAATTATTTTGACCAATCACACGCAAGCTATGCGGCGGGCAGTCATATGTAACAGGTCAAATCATGAGACTTTCCGTAAAAAATAGCATGCAATGCTCTTAAATTGAAACAAATTATTAATGAAATTGATATTTATTGAATATCGCTTGTAATCGATGCATATAAAGCATCGCTTTTAAGCAAGAATCTCAAAATAATAGATGCTCATGAAGCAGCATTGTCTAAAGCCCGTCTTGGTTGGTCGCAGAACCTAATATCTTAAAAGGAGCGCGGCCAGCCATCTTCCAGTAGCTGTCAGGAACCGCTTGGGCAGGTCGATCAGCTCTCATGGAAGAGTGGCGTCCGGTGATCACGACAACACCTTATTGGTCACCCAGAACTAAATCTAAGACTGTCAATTTGGCTCAAGTTGGATGGATGAGATGATTTTCCGCAGTTGCATACTGTCGTTGATTCGATTCAAGGATTTTAAAGCCGCGTGACTGGCGCATTTTGGATGATTGGTTTGTGGCATTGCTGGCGTATTTGAAGCAATGTGATTGGTCGGAGCTATTGTTGGGCCGCAGTGAACATGGCCATGCTTTTCCAGTTGCTTGAAATCATATCTTTGCTGGTCGATTCGGCTAGCGAAGTTGGACGGACGAGATTGCTTTGCAGCAGTTATGTATTGCCGTTGGTCGACCTTGAGGTTTTGAAGCCGTGTGACCAAACTATTTTGAGCTAACGGTTTGAGGCGTTAGTTGCAGGATGTGGGCAATTCGATTGGCCAAGGCTGAAGGCGAGTCGCCGGTGAGTGTACTGGCACTTCATTGACCGGCTAAAATTGGATATAAGCCATCCAACTAGGCTGGCTAAGTTGGACGACCGCGATGAATTTGGGACTTCCATTGCCAGTCTTAACTCATTAAACCTTTTTCAACAGCGCGACTAGTTTACTTTTGGCTAGTTATTATGGTTCTTGATGGCGAGCTAAGAGATTTCCGATTGGCTGGAATAGTAGTGCGCCCGCTGGTGAACACCATGGAGCTTGTTTGGTCACGCTGAGAAGAGGAAAACTCATTAAATCGGCCGGACAAATCATGTGGTCGTGATTTTTTTAAGACTAACATGGACAGTCTAGATTCAGTTTATTAAGGAATTTAATCATGTCGACCATCTAACTTCTACCTTTAATTAAAGGTGTAGGCTGCGCATTTAAAGAGATTTGATTGGTTGATGAGAAAGAGGGGCCGGCAGCCAACAAAATAGAAGATGGAGCGCCGTCCAAAGGAATCTTGAGTTAGGGAGAATTGGCTGACCAATGGGTGCGGCCAAGCCTTTTCCGTCAAGGATCCAGTTGGTCGCGATTTCCTCTTTTCTTCCTGCTTCCCATTTTTGGTAGGATTTGTTCCTACTAGTTCCATGATGGATCAATATCCTAGTTTTTCCTAGGTTTGGTCTCAACCAATAGGGTTCGAGATATTGCGCAGGCCACAAAAAAAATGATTTTGTAAATTAGGTTAAAAAATTGAACTTTGAGAGCTGACACAAAATTGATGAATTTTGTGTGTTGACACAAAATTACTAATTTTATTCTCAGAGAGCAGTGCAGTTTTTGTGTGCTTCCGATTGAGTACTTACATGCAGATCTTAATCCTGGCACTTCGGGACATTCATGCTACTCAGCTGTGAGCGGACATTAATCGTCATGTCATGTCAATATTAAGAGTTCAGCTGGGGAACATAGCATAGGAAAAATACTCATCAAGCCATACATTAGTGAATAATGCATGCGGGAGATAAAATTTATAGAATATTTGGGATTGTCGCTGCATGCACCATTCTAAATAAATTATATATATATAAATATACTGAATTGCACAATACATATGTAAGTAAAGAGACCTAGGTACTCATCACTTTTAAATGGCTCTGTTTCTTTGCAGAACAATGGCATACTAAATACAGGGTCTTATAATTTTATCCCTAAACTAAAAACCACCATCAACATTAAGTCCCCTACTTAATAGTGACATTGTTGTGGGGTAAGCAATAGATGGTGACAAACGAGAATAAAATCGAAAATACTGAATATGTGGAGATTACCAGGAAAAGTTTAATTGTCCTTCGACAATAGGTCTGTACGGATGGTGAACTTCATACCAGCGTGCTTCTAGTTCGGCCATAGGGCGTTGGCGCAGCGGGCTAGCTGCCCATCTCTGTGCACGTTCCGAGAAGGAATCCTTCCTTCACTCAAATTCTGAAAAATCCATGCATATAAAAGGGAATCGACCCCTTTTTTTTTGTTTTCTATTTGCTCGTCCATCTTCGTTCCTTCATCCGCGACAGCCATCTTCTCACCAGCAGCAGCCCAAGCGCGTCGATCGTCATCGGCAAGGTAAGTAGTTTTGCTTCTTCTTCTTTTTGGCGAGCGTGAACTCTAGTTGTATGTGTTTCTTCCATAGCTTTTGAAATTCCATTCAATCCTGAGTGAATTATTTTTGTTGATAGCATTGGAGTGAGCATTAACAACAGCATTGGACACAGATATAATTCCCACGATAATTTTTTTTTATCGAGTGGGCGCAAGTCCCCACTCAACTAGGTCGTGGGTGCAATGTCCAGCGGCCAAAACTATCTCTTCATAATTATTATTTTTGGTATATAAACTCTATACAACTTCATGTAAATTCGATCACTGGTGACCATATAAGAACTGGCATGCACGACTCTTCTCTTTTATAGTATGAAGAGTGACTCTTTTCCCCATCTTGTTCATTGTAGTTACACAAAAGTGAACAGTACGTAAGGAATTCTTGTTTCGATAAGATGTCACCTGGAGATGTTTCTGCTGCTAAGCCATGAAGTATGAATGACCCCAAAGATATTCCGAACATAGATGATGAATTCTTCACAGCACCTTACTCAATTATGATAACTCATCCCGGTCACATAATAACCCTCCTTACTGATTCGGATAATGAATGGATGAGATATATGTTGGGAAACGATCATGTTAGGGACACTCTAATCAAAGCACAAACTCGCCGAAGCTATCAAGGCGTCAGCAACACTTCATATCAGGAAAGATGCTGCAGGTTTGATTACTTTCATTTCTCGATGGTACATGTCCACCCATACGGCCATATGTAGATGGGGTAAAATAACTATTACTTTAGAGAGCGTAACTATCCTGCTAAATCTACCAGTTGCAGGAAATCTTAACTTTAGCTTGTTAGGTGAAGAAGAAATAATGTACGCCACTCTAGTAATGAAGATGGGAGAATATAACCCGAAGGAAAATGATGAGAAATGCTTCTATACTTGGTGGGCATCTGAATGGTATACTATGAAACCGAAACTGGGTCAAGTATTAAATGACACACTCAGTGTTGCTGTATTTTTATCTCTGTGGATGTCTAGAGATGTTTTTGATGATGGCTCTGGTATGAAGACAATAAGGCCGAAGCTTGTTACTTTTTCCCTAAGGCTGGCGCAAGGTGTGGTGCTGCCTATATGCAGCTTGTTTCTTGGTTCCTTTTATTCCCATTTGGATTTTCTAGCAGCGGACATGTATGCTTCCAACGGATATATGAAGATATAATCACATGTTCACATCGCCTTTCTCCAAGCATTCTTATGGGAGAACTTCAAAGGTTATGATCCTAATCATGTAGCTTCGTTCTCCAGTATATATGGAGGTACCAAAATACTCCATTGGCTAAAAATGCGCCCAATACCTAGGTTAAGACTTATTGACTTTCTTGATAATGTGCATGTGATAGATTTTCGTCCTTGGGCACCAGTTCACTCATCTGTAGTTCAGCCAAATACCTTTGCATTCGTCTCTAATGGAGAGTATATGAGTATTGGAGGAATCGTGTTTATGTGAAGCTGTAAACCTGGATACGTTCCATCTTTCTTTATGGAATCTTTTACGGTGGTCCCTTATAATATTGATAGGGCCGCTCGTTAGATGGGTTTTGATCAGAGAGTTCCGTTTTTCCGTCCGTCAACGCCCCCAAAAGACCTTTTAGTGTCTGTTTTGGATACTAGTATTTACGTAATGAATAAATTCCTCTCGTTCTTTCTCCCAGGAAGAAAACCAGTGGTGACTCCCAAGTATAAGGAGTTTTGGCAGAAGGAGTTTTTTTATAAGGAAGTCGTTATCGTTACACTCATGCCTTCTTCTAAGACCTTAGAAAATATCAGTTGCTGAAGCCGCTTCCTTCGAGTAAACGGAAACCCTCTGGTGAACCAGTTCAGGTGAGAGATCGTGTTTCTAAACAAAGTGGGTGCATCCCTCAAGAGAAAGAAATTAGTCAAAGAGGCGTGCAAGTAGCATTCGAATGACTCTGAAAGCTCCGGTTGTTTTTAATTATTCGAATATGCAGGTTCGTATGTGTTTTTTCTTGACCAGCCTAATTTTTAAGTATCTTGGACTAACCTCGCGGAACACCTTTTTTTTTTTTTTTAAACTAGGGGCTTGAGAGCATGGACACTTTATCCAGGCTTGCACGTAGCCAGAACATGGCACCTCCAGAGGAGAAATCCAGTGATACTGAGTCTCTCGAAGGTGAATATGAAGGATAAGAAGGCTCAGGATCTGGCGGTGATGAGAGAAGCATTTCTAAGTGTATTAGTGAATCTAGCTCTTCCAGTGAGCCAACAGATGAGTCAGTGAGTCTCCCGCATGTTTTTATTCTTGGATTATTTGTTCTCCGATATGAAATAAATATTCAACTGGTGGTGTTACAGAAAGAAACCGCATCTGGAGATAACCCTGTGATGGAGATTAATCACAATGAGGATGTTGTTGCGCCTTCTAATGAGGATATAGATGCCACATCTGTGGCTGCGGATGCAATTGTTTCCTAAGAATCTTCTGAAATTAAAAGAGCGCTAGTCGTGCATTCTGCTACAGGTGCCACCTTCAACCCTCCATTTTTTGCTCCCTTTACGGATCATGTGTTGATTGGAGGATTCATCGTGCCAGCTAAGTATGCAGAGTTGTATACCCAAATATGGGAAAAGTATGGACACATCGCAACGACTAAGAAAATTAACATTCGTGTTTCATTTTTTAAACGCGTGGAGGAGGCCCTATCTTCAATCCGTGATATGTGCAGCATGAATATACACACCGTTTCTAAAGAAGTAGTCTCAAACTGGGAGTACCATCAGAATATGTGCGTGAACTTTGAGTTTAACACCTCCTGGTTATGTGAAGGGCTTTCCAAAACCCAAAAGATGCAAACTGAAATCAACGAAGTTCCCTCCCTAGATCTCATTAATCAACATGAGGTAAAGATCGAGAAGTTATCCCAGAAGTTGAAGTTGAAGCAGGATGCTCTCCAAAACATGAAGGATGCTTTCTCTAAGAAGAATGAGCTGTTGTTGGATGATTTCCCTTGAATGCTTTTATTTTTCTGAACTTTCTCCTCTTAGGTTTTTTATTTTTTTGAAAGGTAAGAGACACCTCTTTTATGGTTTGATTTTCTGGTTTTGAACTAGTAGGTAATTTCTTTGTGAGGATTTTAAATTGATTTATTTTTTTGAAATGATTCGTGAGTAATTTTCTGAAAAGAATGATACTTGGATCAACTAATAAGCTGAAATCTTAATTATGAATGCAAGGAGAGCAATCATTTTGGAGAAATTGCAAATATTGCATGAAAAGGGAAATACTAGAGGAAAGAGTGATATGATATTTTTAGAATAATCGGGTTATTGCCTTCTATTCTTAATATGGGACTGACGTCTGTGTCAAATCCCCATCAAATTTCGAAATAATTGCTTATGTAAGTGACTGATTAATGAAACTTACTTGTTCACGAGACCTCTCAACAAACAAAACTGGATTTTCCAGGATAATTGCTTCAAATCCAAGTTCATTGTGTGATGCAGCCCGAGAAGTCCCCAACCCGTTTTTTTATTGTTCTTGCAACGTCTGGAATTAGTTCAGACGAAGTCGTTATTCTTTCGATAAATAAGAAGCGCCTATCGGGGACGGCGATGATTGGGGCCATGAAAATATATTTATGTCCATCCGCGCAAAAGTGGAAGATCTTCAGTTCCCAGGTGCATTTCTCCTGAATTAATCTTTTCTTGGACAATGCGCTTCAGACTATTGCATTCACTAGTAGGATAATGGATGAACCTGTGATAGTGGAAATATATCGAATATAACATCTTTTGATAAGTTGGCGGATGCCATACATGAGGCAGTTGAACCACCCCGTCTCGTACCCAAACTTCTAGCAACTCCAGAACTTTTCTTATAGGGAGCGGGAAACGTGGGTACTTCGAGTATGGTTTCTCTCGCATTAGCGGTTTTTGTCATGGAAACTCTTGTAGGCTTTGACACGAAGCTCATTTCTAGGGTGGAGTCTAGAATTAAGCAAGCGTTGATACAGGCGCGGATCGTTTAGTTTGGAAATTTTGTTATAGTGTAACTTTTCTTAAGGACCCTGCATCAGTGATACCAATATGAGGTGGTTGGACTGAATACCTTTTATTGGCGTAGTTCTCGTCTTCATGGATTCCTTGGTAGATTTCCCCTTCTTCAGGTGCTTCTCTTTTTAGTAAGGTTAGAGCGGTCGTGGCTGCAGACTGTTGGACAACTCTCTGAACTTCTGCGAGGGTCTGAAGATACAGGTTTTCCAACAAAGATTCATAGGCTAGTTCCTTACCTTTATCTTGCAGATACTGTGAAACACCTAGCAGGTCTCTTCGCTTAGCCTTGTGAAACTGTCTCATCTCTCTGTCTGCATTATCGTCGGCCGAGGCGCAGACTTCAGACTATGATTCAACATTTTTTGTGTCATTTCAGAAATTAGTGGCGTTCTCCAAGCTAATGTTTGCTGAATCTTGCCATAACCGGTTTGCCATACTCTTTAGGAGACAAAACATCTCATTTTGTAGATTGACGATATCAGCTTGATTTACGACAACATCCTCTAGCATTTTTGGCATACCTTCCATAGTGATTGGATTTCGAGCATTTGTGGCTTTGGAAGAATTTGGATGACTAGGTACATCATGAAGTGGAAAGTTGGGATTGGTGATTGAACTGAATTCCGGTTAATGATTTAATTTAGTCATAAGATCCACCATTTTGAAATTGAGAAAATTGAAATGAAATTGAATATTGATCTTGCAACCGAGAGATTAATCTCCCACTGAGGTTGCCAATTTGTAGTTGGGTAAAATTTGATTCTGCTGGAAATGGTAAATTGGGTGTGCTGCCGAGAAATGAATCTAAACCCTAAACAAATGTACTACACATGAGTACTTTAGATTCGAGAGATTAATCTTTATAATTCTGGCCTAAACCAAGAAATAGTCGTTCCAGTCTTGCTTCGGTCACAAAATGAAGGAGAAGGGTTGATCTTAGGGATGGAAGCGAAGAAGGTTTTGAGATTAGAATAATGAATTATAAAGGTGTGGTTGTTTATGACTTGTATCAGAAAGTGGATCTTGCTTTCGGAATGTAATCTATAAGTTCTTGGTGTTTTCTGGATACTTGTGTTGATAACCCAAACTGTTGTTGGTTGAAATAGGTTGAGAACCTATTAATATAAGTCATAGTTGAAAACAACCTGATCTCATAGGAAGTGGAAATAGTTGAGCGATAGAGAAGTGGGATCGTATAAAATATTGAAAACCACGTCCCTACTATGAGGGGAAAACTGGTGGTTTACACCCACTACTTCTCTGTTGCCACTAAATGTACGCCTTTCTTGACACTTTCTCATCCTACTTTCCTGACACTTTCTCATAATGGCCGTCTTCCATGCCGCACGATGTAAACCGCCAGACCAATACCCTGATGAACATCCCCCAGTTTGTGATATGTTTGATGTCTCAGGTATTTTTGTAGAAACATATGCAGCAGGCTGCTGAGTGGGTCTTTCTTGCAATACCTAATTATTTTGACCAATCACGTGCAAGCTATGTGGCGGGCAGTCATATATAACAAGTCAAATCATGAGACTTGCCGTAAAAAATAACATGCAATGCTATTAAGTTGAAATAAGTTATTCATGAAATCGATACATATATTGAATATCGCTTGTAATTGATGCATATAAAGCATCACTTTTAAGCAAGCAGCTCGAAATAATAGATGCTCATGAATCATTGTTGTATAAAGCCCATCTCGGTTGGTAGCGTAACCTAATGTCTTAAAAGGAGCGCGGCCATCCATTTTCAAGCAGCTGCCAGGAACCTCTTGGGCAGGCCGAGGGCAGGTCGATCGGCTCTCATGGAAGAGTGGCGGCAAGTGAGCACGATAACACCTTATTGGTCGCCCAGAACTAAATCTAAGCCGGTCAATTTGGCTAGCCAAGTTGGATGACTGAGAGGATTTGTGGCAGTTTCATACTGTCATTGATTCGATTCAAGGACTTTAAAGCCGCGTGACTAGCGCACTTTAGCCGATCGATTTGTGGCATTTCTGGCGTATTTGAAGCAATGTGATTGGTCGAAGCTATTGTTGAGCTGCCAATAAATATAGCCGTGCCTTGCCAGTTGCTTGAAATCATATCTTAGACGGTCGATTCGGCTAGCAAAGTTGGACGGTCGAGATTGCCTTGTGGCAGTTATGTACTGTTGTTGGTCGACCTTGCGGTTTTAAAGCCGTGTGACCAAACTATTTTGAGCTAACAGTTTGAGGTGTTAGCTGCAGGCTGGGGACAATTCGATTAACCAGGGCTGAAGGCGAGTCGCCGGTGATCGTACTGGCACTTCATTGACCAGCTAAAATTGGATTTAAGCATCCAACTAGGCTGGATAAGTTGGACAACCACGATGAATTTTAGACTGCCGTGGCTAGTCTTAACTTATTAAACCTTTTTCAACAACGCGACTAGTTTACTTTTGGTTAGCGATTATGGATGTTTCTGGCGATTTAAGAGATTTCTGATTGGTTGGAATAGTAGTGCTCCCGCTGGTGAACACCATGGAACTTGTTTGGTCACGCTGGGAGGAGGCCAAGCTCATTAAATTGGTTTCCAAATCGTGTGGTCATGATTTTTTTAAGACTGACATGGACAGTCTAGATTCAGTTTATTAAGGAATTTAAGCGTGTCGACCAGCCAACTTCTACCTTTAATTAAAGGTGTAGGCTGCACATTTAGAGCGATTTGATTGGTTGATAAGAAATAGGGGCCGAAAGCCAACAAAATAGAAGAAGGAGCGTCATCCAAAGGATTCTTGAGTTAGGGTGAATTGGTCGGCCAAGGGGCGCGGCCAATCCCTTTCCTCCACTGCTCCAGTTGGTCGCGGTTTCCTCTTTTCTTCATGTTTCCCATTTTTGATAGGATTTGTTCTTACTAGTTCCATGATGGATCAAGTTCCTAGTTTTGCCTAGGTTTGGTCTCGACCAATAGGGTTCCGGATATTGTGCATGCTACAAAAAACCTAATTTTGTAAATTAGGTTAAAAAATTGAAATTTGCGAGCTGACACAAAATTACTAATTTTATTTTCAGAGAGCAGCGTAGTTTTTGTGTGCTTCCGATTGAGTACTTTCATGCAGATCTTAATCCTGACACTTCGGGAGATTCATGATACTGAGCTGTGAGTGAACATTAATCGTCATTTCATGTCAATATTAAGAGTTCAGCTGGGGAACATAGCATAGGAAAAATACTCATCAAGTCATACATTAGTGAATAATGCAAGCGGGAGATAAAATTTATAGAATATTTGGGATTGTTGCTACATGCACCATTCTGAATAAATTTCATACATAAATAGATTGAATTGCTCAATACATATGTAAGGAAAGAGGCCTAGGTACTCATCACTATTAAATGGCTTTGTTTCTTTGTAGAACTACACGTATTAAATACAGGGTCTTACAATTTTAGCCCTGAACTAAAAACCACCATCAACACTCGCGGGGACATATACTAGAAATCTTGGCTATGGGTGTCTGGAGGACCAAAGGTTGAGTCTCTCAGACGGCTGTTCACTTGGACTAATGACTCATCCCCTTAGTTATGGAATTACCATTTTTCCTTCGGTCTTGAAATGACACTTTTGTCATATCCAAATTTCACCATTTACATGATTATAACAATTACATATTTTATTTTTGGATTGTTTATTATACTACGGTTTTACATTTATTTTTATTTTTGGGATGTTTTGTTTTACCCAACGCAAAATCATTATATATTGCACTCAGTTTTCATGAATCCCACAATGATTACTTGTTTCTAACAAGTAATAATTAGGTTTTATTTTTTTTCCTGCACAACCACAAAACCTAACCTCTTCTAAATTCTAATGTAACTTTTCTTGTGAACCTTGTAATGAGGGCCATAAAACTCAGTCTAAGATACTATAACGACAAGCTACTATACTATAAAGCAAGTGATGTAGCAACTTCAGATAACAAACAATTTAACAATACAAAATGTAGGGATTGGGTCTTACACCTAGGTATGATACTCCCCAACTCCCAACTTAGGGCTGAGCAAAGCTCACCTAATATGCGGGATCCAGATGACCCAATCCACAGATTGGCTGGTGGAGATCTGATCCATCTCTCGACGTATTTGACATGGCCGATTTTCTCAAAAATTCATTAGCTAAAGAATTGGACGTGAATGTGACCTTCAAAATCCGTCATCCACTCAACCCACCTAATTTAAGGATAATAGTTAGAATTTCGATAATATAGAAGAATAATTTAGAAATTTAACCAAGTATATATATATAATATAACATAATTAATATTTTTCGATTAAGTTTTAGGTTTTGGGATTTCATCTTCGAGTGAAGATTCAGACAGTGGGACAACAAACATAATCCTAATAATTACTGAAAAGACAAGAGTATTGAATACACTACCAAATGTTTTCGTTTTAACCTACGGTCTTACGAAGAGAGACAAGATCAAAATTTTTTACAAAGGAGCTTTAATAGTTCCAGTTTATACTTTCGATTATAAAGACAAAAGCAATATAATGTGAAAAAGAAAGTAAAAGTGCACACAAAGTTTTTTTTTATATAAAAAAGAACACTACAATCTTGTAGAAAACCCCGGAACCTCGTCCAGTTTTGAACACTCATCGAATTAATCTTCTATATTTATATCTACTATGCAACTTCGATTTAAGTGTAGTTGAGACAAAATATACTGTCAGATAAAATGAGTTTATTATGTTTTATTTATGGTCTTGGTGGGAATGGATCTTAGGACCAAAGGGTCACTAAGAGCAACCACAGTGGACGAGTAAACCTAAAAATATGGTCCAGAAACAAGACACGGTGGGACGGACTAAAGAGTAAAAGCTGGACCAAAACCAAATCTGAGACTATATTTGGTCTGAAACTCAGACCAAAACAAAATATAGTCGAGCGAACATATTACATGCGTTTCAATCCAGGCGAAGTTATAAAGTACGTTTCCCGTGAAGCTTATGTAAAATCCTCATTCCATGGTGAGGCGAAGATATAAATTACGCTCAGTTGGAGCGTTGATAAAATGTACCCCCGGTATGGCGTTAATTATATGTACGCCTATCATGAGGCGTGGATTTAATGTTCTCCCCACAACAAGTGAGCATAATATGCACGCCCCATGATGAGTGTCAAATATTGCATATTTCTATACCTTTTTATTGGCATTTAATTTATCTTTTGCGCTTTAAAATCATATATTATCCCAAATTCTGTATTTTCTCTTTTTTCAAGAATAAATATTTGTACTAATTAATTTTGTCTTTTTAGGTACTAAATAAAGCTTGGATGAATTGAGAAGCCAAAAGGAGTGGAGAATTGGCGACAGTGGAAAAGAGACAACAAAGGCCACCGATGGAAAGCAGTGAAGAATATTTTCTGCACCTTAGCAGCGAGTGAAGAATATCTTTTGCACCTCATTCGCAAGTGATGAATGTTGTTTTCAGATCTCTAAACTAGAAGTGGGCTTGAGATATTAGCTTTGAAGAAGATATGAGCCCAGAAGAGATAAAAATCCAGACCCAAACCCTTTTCTAATGTGAGCCGTTAGATTCAATCCAGCTGCTGATCATCCAACGTCTTCTCCTTACCGTGCATCAACATTTGGTGCCTCCGCCTAACACCGAAGCACCTGCCTTTTCTTCCCCTAATCGAAAAAGAAAGCCAAACACCCCTTTTTTTGCCTACCGTACTCTTCTTCTCCATTTGCAAAACGTCAGTTCACTTCATCTCTCCATCAATCACTTTCCCAACCGTAACTGATCACAGCTACCTTCTCAAGAGCCATCAATCAACCTCCTCATCTTTTAATATCTCTATCATAGCTTCTTCCCCAAAACAGTAAACCTAGATGCTATGATTGAGGGAGACAGAGCTAGGGTTATACTCAAGAGCTAAAAAGCAAACATCAAATCGAAGAATAGCAGAGGGGGTTTGTCAGAAAACACGAATTGAGTGAGTGGTTGTTTTCTAATTTCTCAAATTCTAGTTTTTGGGAAGAAATTGATGTATAAATAGGGCTTATGTTATGTAACAAATAATCCAATTTCAGTTGGACCAACTAGTTATCTTAATTCAATTGTGTTTTAATCATCTTCATTATGTTTTAAATTCGCCTGCTAGGGTTTAGATGAATCCCTAGTTTGATACTTGTTATTTATGTTAATGGCAGTAACCCTGCTGTGCTTAAATGTTCATATTGAAATTCAATCTTAGGGCTCAACACTTTACTTTCACAGTGTATGTCAGGCATCCATTGTAGTTAGAATAATCTTGTGTTGTGAACTGCAACTCATGCTTAATCCTATATATTGATCTTTTGATTAGATGTGCCCTGAGAAGACAGTTAATGCTTAGGAGAAATACCTTAGTTGTGATTGAATCATTCATATTAAAGTGACCTTAGATATACAGAGGATTTACATCCCTTTTGTTATCAATTATAAGGACAAGGTTAGTATCATTGAAGGATAACTAGTGTAAGTTAGTGGTGGATTCAAAGACCCTAGTACCTTCCTCATCATTTGTTTTATAATATCTTACTCATGTTTTGTTATTTCAGTTACTTGCAAATCTTCTAGCTGTATCGGCAAACAAAACCTCTCTTTTGGTTAATATTTGTTCTAATCAATATAGAAAGACCATAGCTTCAACTTATACCCTCCTTATCTTTGTGGGATCGACCTATATTTTCTCTGTCTACCATAGACGATGTGCACTTTTAGTTAGACATAGTCGTAGGCATCTTTCTTAGCCTACCAAGTTTTTGGCACCGCTGCCGGGGGATCGGTAGTGGTGTAGTTGCTTCTTTGGTTAACTTTACTGATTTTTAGTATATTTCTTGTATATACCAGTGCATCCTGTTAGATTATTGTTAGTTGTAGTTTAATTTTTCAGTCACTTTGCATCTGTAAGTTGAGAATTTGCATAAATAGATTTGTTATCCATTGTTAATTTAGACTTTCATTACCTGTAATTTAGCTGTGCAATCCATCTGTTCATCATGCATCTCATGTTGTAGCTTAGTAGCATATTCATTTTATAGTTCACTGCATCTGTAATTTTGTTGTTGCATTGGAGCTTAAGTTAGTCCATTTTTTGTGATCTGCATCATAGTATTAGCTTTTTCCGTTTCATATTATCACTTCCTTTGATGTAATTTTCGATATCTTGTGGCTCAATTTGTACATTGGGTAAAGATCTTGATTCTGTAGTTTTCAACATACTACCATCTGTAACTCTCAAATTACTGCGATTCTGTGACTTGTAGTCTGCATCATCACTCATCTCTTAGGTTGTTTTCAGTGATTGCCTGCATCTCAGCATAATATACTCATTACCTCCCTGTAAAAACATAAGCTCAATCACTCAGTTCTCTGTAATATAGTGTCTCATGTTAGTGCACCATTCAGCTTTTTCTGCATATCATCTGCATTATACCCTGTGTATACTAGTTAGTTATCTTTCATAATATTGTGCATCTATTTTAATCCATCAGAGTCGTTTCAATTTTGAGCATTCTGTGGCATATTTAGGTTTCGATCATCTTTCATGAAAACTGCACATGTAGGGCCAGCTGATAAGCAGTTAGTGCTACATTTTATACCCATATTTATATGAGGTAGGAATCAATATTTTTATTTTAGTGCTTTTGTAGAAAGTACGATTGAATTCGATCATCCGGCAAATAAATGCGTACGTTGCAGCTTAAATTGCATTTGTGACACAATGCAATCAGTGGTGCTGCTGACGGCACCAAAAATAGAGAGCTCAACTAATGCTGGGCTGGATTTATGGGCCACTTTTGAGCCATCTCATGGCTGGAGAAACAAAGTAATTGGTTTGTTTACTCAAACACATTGGGACGTGGCCTGCTCTCCCTTTGCATGTTATTTTGGTTTCGTTAATACCAAGCACTATTATATTCTTATCAAGAAAATGGATCTGAGCTAGTGGAATGTTCGTAGTCTTCTTCAAAAGCAGGCAGCTGCTATCACATGGAGATGTAAATAAAGACGAGATCGAGATGTAATTCTAATTACTAGTAGGACAAAGTTCATGGATATAAGTTGAGAAGATATGGGTGACGAAGCAAACATGGAAGCTGCTGGAAGTGATGGTTTATCAATGAAACTCAGGGGTTGCTGGTGGTGTTGGATTATATCTGCAAGTCGATGAAATTGGAAGCCTGGCATCTCTGCTGGGTTGGATGTGAACTGAAATACAAGATGCATATGAAAATGGTTGAAGAACTGAAGTCGATGGAGCAAAGTAGTTCGGCCAGGGTTTGTCGAGGTATTTGAATTTCCGTGAAGGTGCATACGATTGAGAGAGGTTCCACTGGATTTGTGTTGCTAGTTGTTCGAGAGACTAAGAAAGCAAAGTTCGAATCATCTTCTGGCAGTGATTGTGAATCAAACTGGTGGTTGTCATTCTAAGGCTTCTATAACAGCAACACATTGATGGAGTGTGTAGGGATGCAGCTGAAGTTAGTCGGTTACAGAATTTGCAGGAGGTTATGATGGCAACAACGTACGGAGCTGTGGTGTTTGGAATGCCAGCAGTTCTCTGTGTTAACTCAACATCCAATACGTGTGTTATTTAACACACGTATCTTTTTTCTCAAGGAAGTCGTATTTTAGGTATTCAAATTAAGTTAAGAAATACACTTTACTTATCATTCAAGGAAAGCCGTGTATATAAACTCTTGTTATAGCTTCTGTAAGCTTTGTACAATTCAATTAATTAAAATAAGTTTCAAGTATCTTCTTTACGTTCTATATCTTCTTATGTTTAAGTGAATCTTAGTTTTACGTTTTGTTTTGGTAACAGAGCGAAATTTAGTGGATAATCTTGTTGCTTCAAACATAATAGTTACGGACAAAGAATTTCGTCACTGCCTTCTTGCTGGTCTTAACAGCTCGTATGATGCCATCGTTACTTCCTTGACTACCACGATGAGCTCCCTTACCGTAGAAGATTTTATTACCTTTCTTCTCACTTTTGAATTACATATTGAGAATCAGAACAAAGCACTGACTACATGATCGCTGTCGTATGCGTCAAAAATAATTACACTTTCTTACTACTCAAAATATAAATATAGCAAGGGCAAGAAAGGATCGATTCCACAGAGAGGTCTAGGTTGTCAATATGCTTTCGGATTCCTATATAAAACACCAGGTATTTTTTTATCTGATTTTTATATACTAAAATAAAATAAAAGCAAAACAATAAAAAGTAAAGCACACAAATCAAGGTAGTGATAATATTGGGTAAAGGTTTCATCTTTAATTGTAAACAAGTTTTTTTGAAAGTATGAATAGAATTCGTATTTAATCTCGCTATCATCAAAAGCCCTAGAATACCTTATTGCAAGAATACTCCGTAAATTTCCAAAGTCACCAACACACACATTAGAGCTGCGTATGTGAATTCTACCTAAAGAATAACCTAACGCCTTGCGCTAATTAAGTTCAATTCCTAGGAGCATTAAGTTTCAGAAATATGCTAATCAATGCAACTATCACATATTGCGCATGACAATTCGGACAAAGGTTAAAGTTTACATATGATTACAAGAGTGTATCACTACAAACCGCAATCATATCATGCTACTCGTATTCAAGGTTATCGCTCGATGAAAACCCTAAAATAGCTATAGATATGGATGTATGTTCAATCAATTCTAGACTCAACTAAACAAACATTCAATCATATTGCAATACATCAATCATGCAATCATTATAATCAGTAGAAATCAAACGATAATATTGAGAGAAAACTAATTCATAAAGGTCAAAACTTGGTTTCAAAATCCAACTACATCTTTAACCAATAAAAATAACTTAGTTCATATTCATGGAGTTCATAACAAGAAGGAAGAGAAAACCTATCATGTTATCTAAACCCTAGAACACAAAAGTAGAAGAAGTTCTCCCTAATGGAGATATATCCCTAGGTTTTGAGAAAAAGTTCTATTTATATGCCTCCCCAAAAGGATACCCAAAAGTAGGTCAAGTTCTCAAAATCCGTCTCACATTCGTCCACCAAGCCCATGTGTGAATACCCATTTCAAAATTTCGTGTGAAAAATGGGTCACCGGAAAACTGGGCCACATGCCGAAAGTTGACCGGAATCCGGTCATCGACGCCGGAACCCGGAAACCGGCAAACTGACTCCGTCCACTGTCTCAGTCATACCACCTGCCCATCATCACTGCCAAGTTCCAACTTCTACAACTCTGCCTCAACTCCAACCAAGTTGGCACTACACCCTTGGCCAATTCGTTCCATACCTAACTGCAAACCAGCCTGAGTTCTCAAGGCTATCACTCAGCTTCACTATTTCCATCAAATCAGCAGCCTTTCGAGATGAACTCTACTCAACCTTCGACTCATCGTCGACTCAGGCCATTCACTAAACCCTTCCTCTTGAACTCAACTCAGCAAACCTCCCATTTACAGCACCAGACTCCAACTTGACAGCATCATTTGTAACAACATTTCATTCAAGTTGCACCAGCATTGCCAATTCTGTTCCAGCCAACATACTTCACTTTAATCTTCCGAGTCTTACAGCACACAACCAAGACCAACAACAATAAGATATCAGGCTTCTTCTTAGCTTCAATTTCTTCTCTTCTCCAACTGCAATGTCTAATCCATGGCAACACACAACACCTCAACCATCATCTCTAAATCCAGTCTTAAGCTTCAATTGGTCTTCCCGTTACAGTTACCGGGAGCTCCATAATCTTCTTGACTGCACATCCCATGGCACAGCAGCTTCATAACCTCCAATATTTCAGCATCGCCTGTAACTCCAGCTGCACCTGCAATTACCTATCATCTCCAATTCTTGCTTCTTATTCCATTGCAGCAGCAGCATCAACCAAATCAAACCCAACTGTTCTCTTGAGCTCAACTTCCAACTCTAGCTGCAATACCAATTCTTACCAACCCAGCTCACGTAAACTCAATTAAAATCATGCCTGCAACTTCTCAAACCAAAACCAATGCCACCATCTTGCCGCACACCATCTGCACCATTTGAGCTTCAAGCTTTCACTTTCAGCTCCAACTGCATCAAACCAACATCTCTGTATTCCACCATGCCATGATCAGCTCCCAAGTGAAACTCATCACTAATTCTTCCACTAGCTACCATCTTCCATATCGCTTCACAGTTCCATGAGCAGCTGCAACATCAACATTGAAATCACCATTTCCCTGCAAAGATTTCAGTGCATACTACTTTAGCTCCTGCACAACTGCAAATACAGCAGCTCAACCTTCCCTGACCAGCACAACATCGCAGCTTCATGCCTGCCGCCATCACATTCTCGAGCTCTATACAATGGCAGCAAAGTTCAATCTCCACCAGTCTATGTTACCATTCTCTCAGTTCAATTACCTCCTTTCCTTGTCCACCATTGCCATGATCAGCTGCACATTCACTATCTCCATTTTCTGGGCTTCCCTGCAAAACAATTCATCTCAAGCCTGCAATGTTCATTTACCCAGCAATTGTTTAAAACCCAACACCAACAACTTCATCTGTTTTTCCTTCTTGACTTCATGTAGCCAAACCCTTTTTTTTAACTCTCTCCATTCTCACTGTTGATAGCAGAAACAGATCCAATCTCAGAAATCCACCAAAAGTCATCACCTGATTCTTTGCAAACCACAAATATCTGTAGCTTCCAATTTAACACAATCCCATTGTTTGCAAACCCAATTAATCTTCAATCGAACCTCCATTTTCTTCTTTGATTCTCTCTTCATTTCTGTCTTCTTCGCTTCATCAATTTTTGTAGAACCCTAATTCATCTCAAGTCCAGTTCGTTTTTCCCTCACTGATTTCCCAATAAGTGACACAGACACCAGCCTTGTCTCGACCAAAGTCCCAGTAAATCTGAGCCACTGCCTCTAACCCTAGCATCGCCGGCATGAACCCTTATTGCACAGGTCTTGGTCTGTGTTGTAAGAGAAGAAATAGACTTGTGTTGTTTTGAATCTGAACTCGACCTAGATGTAAGTCTTGAATATGGATGGCTATTTGTACCCACTGCTAATCACACTCTCTAGTAAATGATAAGGGACACCCAGATGGAAACCCCTTTAACCTTAGTTGGTCTGTATTTAGCACTCCTTCAAATAGAGTCGCCCCTCGACCACTACCGGGCTCCAGATAATGTTTGCCTGTGAAGTGACCTTTCTGCCCTTCCTTCTAAATTAGTGTTTTCTTCTTCTTTTGCTCCATATGACTCCAAATCACCTAATACACTCAAACTCACACATAAGATACATAATTCACACGAAAAATAGCAAAGAAAGCATAAACTCTACATAGAAAATACGGTGTATTCTACACCTATCACTACACACCCCGTGGATAATATTGTTGCACCATCTCGGTTCTCTGAACGTTCCAGCCCAGGCCCAACCAATAATACTTACTTCAATTCCTCTCGGTTCTCTGGAAGTTCCAGCACATGCCCAACCCACATTGCTGCTGCATCTCCTCGGCCCAACAATGTAATGTCTTCGTCCAGGTTTCACTCGAATAACACTCACAACTTTCGTCCAAACAATAACAGCGTTGCTTCTTCACCAGCTCTTTCCCAACACTGTCAACTTTGTGACCGTCCCAATCATGAAGCTCCGGACTGTCGGAACCGATTTGATCGTGGTTTTCGTCCTCCACGTCGTCAACCACCAACTTCTGCACCGCGTGCCTATACTGCTCATACTAGATTGATACCAACTCCTCCATGGACTCCTGATAGTGGTGCCACAGATCATATAACGAATGATCTTTCTGGTCTTCAATTTTCAACCGAGTATACTGGTCCTGATCAAATTCAGATGTGTAATGGCTCTTATATTCCAATTTCTAATGTTGGATCTTCTGTTTTGGGAACTCTCGATCATACGTTGCAGCTTCATAATGTCCTCTATGCACCCAAAATTTCTCATAATCTCTTGTCAGTTTCTCGTTTCACTGCTGATAACAATGTCTTATTTGAATTTAATCCGGATTTTTGTCTTGTGAAGGATCTGTGTACCGGGAAGGTTCTTATTCGTGGTCGTAGGAGGGGTGGTCTATATCAACTCGATGGTTCGTCTAAGTCTCCTAAAGTTTGCATAGGAGAACGTGCTTCCTTACAAGACTGGCACTCTAGATTGGGACATCCAATGATGCGTACAGTTCGTAAAGTCGTTTCTTAGTTTTCACTTCCGGTTTCTAGTCAAAGTATTAAGTTTTTTTCATCTTGTCATGAGCATAGGAGTCATAAGTTACCTTTCAGTCCTAGTAAAACTACTTATTTGAATCCATTATATTTACTTGTCTCTGATGTGTGGGGACCTTCTCATATTTTATCTAATGAAGGATACATATATTATATCATATTTATTGATGTGTTTAGCCGTTTTACTTGGATGTTTCCTATGTCTCAAAAATTTGATGTCTTTTCTATATTCTTTTTGTTTCAAAAGCATGTTGAAAATCTATTTAATCGAAAAATCAAAAAAATTCAATCTGATAATGCACTTGAGTATCGTAAACTTACTCTGCATCTTCAGCAACTTGGTATTTTTCATAGATTTTCATGTCCACATACCTCTAAAAAAAATGGTTTAGTGGAACGTCGTCACCGTCATATTCGTGAAACTGGTCTTACAATTCTCAACATGGCTTATGTACCATCCTCGTATTGGTATGATTCTTTTTACACCGCTTGTTATTTAATGAACCGTGTTCCTTCTACTTCTATCAATAATTCTTCTCCCTATGAAGCTCTTTTTTGTCTTCAACCAGACTACACTTTGCTTCGTGTGTTTGGTTGTTTGTGTTATCCTTATCTACGACCATATAGGTCTCATAAGATGGAACCGATTTCTTCCCCTTGTGTTTTTATTGGGTATAGTCCATCCAAAAAAGGCTACAAATGTATTCACATTCCTACAGGACGAATTTATGTTAGTCGTCATGTTGTTTTAGATGAGACCACTTTCCCATTTGCGTCCGCATTATCACCTTCTTCGGCATCAGCATCTTCACAGGTACCTACTTCTACTTCTTTAAGTTTGAATTCACCACCGGTATTACTAGATTTTTCTACCATGTCGCCTAGTAGTACTCAATGTAATATACAGCCGATAGCTTCTGTACAGCCGACAGATTCTGTGCATGCTGACGCTGGTCAGTCTCTCCATCCGCCAAACTCTTTACAGCTTCCAGAATCCGTACTATCTCCTGCACCTGCACATGCGCATGTTGATATTAGCTTGTCCGTGTCATCCTATTTGCCAACGTCTGCTACTATTCCTGATACAGCACCCACTTCAGTACCTACTTCAGCTCCAATCACGCACCTGCTAGAGTCTGCGTCACATCCAATGGTGACTAGAGCTAAGGATGGAATTTTTAAGCCTAATTCAAAATACGCACTGGTATGTGAATCACTTCTTGAGCCTACTTGTATTTCTCAGGCTTATAAAATTCCATAATGGCGTACGTCTTCCGATGACGAGATCAATGCATTGATTCAAAATGGTACATGGTCACTAGTACCATGTCATCCTTCTATGAATATTATTGGATGAAAATGGGTATTTCGTATCAAACGAAATCCTGATGGTACAATTGCACGTCGTAAATCTCGCCTAGTCGCAAAGGGATATAATCAACAAGAAGGGATCGATTACTCTAAAACATTTAGTCAAGCGATATTTGCGACGTGCAATCGTACCATCAGGATTTCGTTTGATTCGAAATACCCATTTGCATCCAATAACATTCATTGAAGAATCATATGGTACTAGTGACCATGTACCATTTTGAATCAATGCATTTATCTCGTCATCGGATGATGTACGCCATTGTGGATCTTTATGAGCTTGGGAAATACAAGTGGGCTCAAGAAGTGAATCACATACCAATGCATATTTTGAATTTGGTTTAAAAATGCCATCCTTGGCCCTAGTCACCATTGGATGTGTGGGAAGAACAGGTGCTGTCGCAGGCTCTGATAAGTCAGTGGTTGGAGCTGAAGTAGACATCGTATTGGGTGTTGTGCCAGACATCGTAGCTGGTATTGTCGCAGAATCTAGTAGATGCATGGTTGAAGACGAGGTAGATGGTGGGACAGATGATGTCGGCTGTAAATAAGAGAACTGATCATTGGCAGCAACAGGTGATGTCGGCTGCACATGGGAGTAACGTCTGTCAGAGCTGACAATTCTGGTAGTGGTGTATAATGACTGTAGGTCAACATGAGTGTTACACGTTGGTTGTTCTGACTGTTCTTCATAAGCAGTTGCTGGAGTCAAACCGGGTATTGGTGTAGAAGACAAACCATAAGCTGATGGTTGAAATATAGAATGAGCAGGTAATGGAAACAAAATAGGAGCGGAGACAGTAGCAACAGGTGGAACGTGAACTGTTTGCAAATTAGATGGAGACCGAGGAGCTGGGTTAGACTTCTGTGTGACAGGTGCAAACTGTGGAGACTGCGAAGCTTGTTCTTGAACTGGTACTGAAGACTGAACCATTGGAAAATGTGGAGATGGGAAAGACTTCCGTGTAGAAGCTGTGCGACTGGAGAGTACCGGAGTGCCAGAATATAGAGTAGATGAAATAGATAAAGGATAAGAGGAAGTTACCTGTGAAGTAGTCGATGCCAGAGAAGGTGATGATACGGACACAAAGGGTAAAGTGGTCTCATCAAAAATAACATGACGACTGACATATATCTGTCCCGTAGGGAGGTGAAGGCCTTTGTAACCTTTCTGAGATGGACTATATCTAATAAAAACACAAGGATAAGAAAGAGGTTCCATTTTATGAGATCTATATGGTTTTAGATGAGGATAACACAAACAACCAAACACACGAAGCAGAGTGTAGTCTGGTGGGAGACCAAAAAGATCTTCATATGGAGAAGAATTATTGATAGAGGTGGAAGGAACACGGTTCATTAAATAACAAGAAGTGTAAAAAGAATCATACCAATTGGAGGATGGTACATAAGCCATGTTTAGAATTGTAAGACCAGTTTCACGAATATGACGATGAAGACGTTCCACTAAACCATTTTGTTCAGAAGTATGTGGACATGAAAATCTATGAAAAATACCAAGTTGTTGAAGATGCGGAGTAAGTTTGCGATACTCAAGTGCATTATCATATTGAAATTTTTTAATTTTCCTATTAAAAATATTTTCAACATGCTTTTGAAACAAAAAGAATATAAAAAAGACATCAGACTTGTGAGTCATAGGAAACATCCAAGTAAAATGACTAAACGCATCAATAAATATGATATAATATCTATATCCTTTATTAGATAACACATGAGAAGGTCCCCATACATCGGAGACAATTAAATCTAATGGATTCAAATAAATAGTTTTACTAGGATTGAAAGGTAACTTATGACTCCTATGTTCATGACAAGATGAACAAAACTTAATATTCTGACTAGAAACCGGAAGTGAAAACTGAGATACAACTTTACGAACTGTACGCATCATTGGATGTCCCAACCTAGAGTGCCAATTTTGTAAGGTAGTACGTTCTCCTATGCAAACTGTAGGAGACTTAAACAAATCATCAAGTTGATAGAGACACCTATCCTAATGCCGCGAAGAATAACCTTCCCGGTACATCGATCCTTCACAAGACAAAAATTCGGATGAAATTCAAATAAGACATTATTATCAGTAGTAAAACGAGATACCGATAAGATATTATGAGATATTTGAGGTGTATAGAGGACATTATGAAGCTGCAACTTACGGTTGGGAGTTCCCAAAATAGAGGAGCCAACACTAGAAATTGGAATAGAAGAGCCATTACCCATCTAAATTTGATCAGGACCAGTATACTTGGTTGAAAACTAAAGACGAGAAAGATCATTCGTTATATGATCTGTAGCACCACTGTCAGGAGTCCATGGAAGAGTTGGCAAAACCAGTTTGAGCAGTATAAGCATGAGGTGCTAAAGCCGGTGGTTGATGCCGAGGAGGACGAAAACTACGATCAAAGCGGTTCCAACAGTCTAGAGCTTCATGGTTTTTACGACCACACAATTGACAATGAATCTCCGAACGGACATAATTCCGTTGAGATTGAGACTGGTTGGAAGGGAAGTGAGAAGACATACCAGACAGAGTAGTAGACTGTGTTGGAGACTAAGTGTTTCGATCAGGGAAGCGAGACGAGTTTGGTACAGGAGAGAGAGACTGTGTAGCAATGTTGGCAACATGGTGTGAATTTAATGCCTTATTTTGGTGTTCAACTCGTAACTCGAAGGTGAGAAGAAACGTGAGTTTGAAGGACCTAACCGGTTGTAGAAGAAACTGTGGAATATACGATAGACATGAGTTTGAAGGACCTAACCCTAGATTATACCAAGTTAGAACTCCTAGGTTTAAGGTTTAACTGCTTAGATTTAAATGAAGAGAAGAGAGACAAGAAGAAGAACTTTGAACAGAGTTATTTTATTAACTTTCAACTTAATTCTTTTACAAAGAGACTCGATACATATTTATATACATGCCTGTCTTGGAGTTCAAGGTATTGTCTTACCTAACTGAACAAAAGGTCACAAGGGCTAAAGATGGGATTTTTAAGCCAAATTCACGGTATGCTCTCATCTGTGATTCAAATCTTAAACCTACTTGCATTTCTCAATCTTTTAAAGATCCACAATGGCGTGCATCCTCTAATGATGAAATCAATGCATTGCTTCGAAACGGTACATGGTCTTACGTTCCATATGATCCTTCTGTGAATGTTATTGGATGTAAATGGGTTTTTCGAATCAAACGTAATCCTGATGGTACAATTGCACGTCGCAAATCTCGCCTAGTTGCACAAGGTCACAAAAAACAAGAGGGGATTGATTATTCTGAGACGTTTAGTCCGGTTGTCAAACCGTGTACTATACGTATTATTATTACTATAGCCTTATCTTCCAATTGGCATATTCATCAACTTGATGTGCAGAATGCTTTTTTACATGGAGAACTTCAAGAGGAGGTATACATGAAACAACCTCTAGGTTATGTTGACCCTCGTTTTCCTACACATGTTTGTAAGTTACGTCGCTCTCTATATGGACTTAAACAGGCTCCTAGTGCATGGTACCACAGACTCAACAATTTCTTGTTGCAAATTGGATTTCATACTTCTAAGTGTGATTCTTCCTTGTTTCTTTACAATGGGACTCATGGTGTTATCTATTTGTTGGTCTATGTTGATGATATTATTGTCACTGGCTCCAGTTCTGCAGGTATTACTTCTATTCTTACTCGTTTACAACAAGAATTTGCAATTAAAGATCTTGGTCAGCTGTCTTATTTCCTTGGAATTGAGGCAATTCGTACTTCTTTGGGGTTATTTCTTTCTCAACAACGATATGCTACTGATCTTCTCATTCAAGCCAAAATGGATGGAGTAAAACCGATTACTACTCCTGTAGTTGCAGGATTTCCCACACTACACCCTTGGCAAGAATCTATGAAAATTAAGTCATAATCGAGAATGAACAACAATGATTTTATTAATTCACTTTCAGGAAGATTTACAAGAAATGTCAAAACTCAGAAGTACAACTTTGTTTCTGGAGTTTCTCTCTCCTCAAAATTCTCTCAGCTCTCAAAAGTACATCATCCTTTTCTGGATTTATTCGAACCCTTTATATAGGAAAATACATAGTGGAAGACAGCTAAGATTTCCCCTTAATTCGGATCTACTTTGCGATCTCATCACCATAACTTTAGTCTTCACCATCGCCAACTTTGTAACCATCGCGAATCATACTTATTTTTCTCATATATCTTCAATCGTTGACCGTTATATCACTCTTTTGTGACACTCGCCAAATGTCGTTGAAGAATCTTGCGACGTTCTCGTCAAAGGGTTGTTAATACTTGTAGAAATGTTTAGGTTTCTCGCAGAAGTGTCGTTTCCATCGCGAGAATATCGTTGTGGAGATATTTTGGTCCTACATCTTGCCTCTTCTCATGTCTTTTCTACGAAGAAGATAAGATATGAGAACTTTCAACTCTTCATGATGCTCGCAACTTCTTTTTTTACAAGTTTTCTTCTCGACAAACCTCCGTTTATTTAGTTTAATCGCCTACACGTGTCCTCTTAATGGGTCCTACTGCTCTTGTCTATAAAAGGTGGAGCCGAGTTACGAAAATAATTTTCTCTTTTTACTTCTTCATCTTCTTTATCTGTTTATTTCACTTTCCGTCTGCAACTTTTTTTTATCTTCATATTCACCTGCTACTGTTTTAATGGAAACGTCAAGGTATGTATTTCGATTATATTATCTATTTGAATTACTTTTTCACTTTTGTGCTTCGATCTTCCTGATTTAATTCATTATAATTCTTGTCATGTTTTCCTTTAGAGGAGCTATCCCAATCGCCCATTCTGAAACTCCAAACCCTAACTCCCTCAAGAAGCTTGTTGAGAAGAGGAAGAAGAAGGATTCTGCGAATGATAAGGTAGTAAGAAACACCTTTTATCTTAATAACAATATTTTTGCCTATGTTTCTTATCTAAATTATTATTTGCAGAATGACGAGAACACCGCTAGACCTCATAAAAAAATCCCGTCACAATAAAACTTTTGAAGATGATATCATTATTCCTGAGTTATCATCTAGGAGAGTTATCATCACACCCTTACAATCTAATCCTCCTTCTTCTGTCTACGAGAACCTCGCTATCAATACCCCCCTTCTTTCAGAAAATTTGACAAATCCAATCCCTACAAATGTTGTAACTGATACTCCTTCTAGTCCAATATTACCCTCAACCGTCACTTTCCCAAAAACTCCTCCTCCTCATAATGAATCTATCGCAGATGATTCAAATCATCAACTTGCTATCATTACTACTTCATCCTCTGCATCTCTTCCTCCATCAAATGAAACCTTTGCTGGAGTTGATATTTCTTTTAAAATTTTATCTAATATTTTAGATAACGCTAGAAAGTCTTCCACTGATTCTCTTCAATATGAAGCTTGCGAGACTTTACTCAAGTATTTTGGCTCTGATAATTCTGCTTCGCGAGTATCTTTGGAATATAAAGTTGAAGCTCTAAGGAAAAGCCTTCAAGTTAAAACTTCTGAGTGTGACACTCTGAATCATATGCTTCGCAATTCTTCTCTTGAGTGCGATAACCTTCACAGACATAATGACGAGCTGAAAGGTATAGTTTTTCTGCCTCTATCCTTTTGTTTCTCCATTCTAATGATTTCTCACCTTCCTTATTTTTTACACTCCATTCCTTTTAAATGTTTGGTTTATTTATTTAGCTTCAAATCGGAATCGATTAATGAAGATATTTGAATTAGAATCAATCACTGAAGAAGCTCACGCTGAAAAAGATTCTTGGATGGACCAACATAGTATATTAGATAATCTTCATACTTACTCAATTGATCGCATAAATAATCTTACTAATGAGAATAATCAATTGTCACAAAGCCAAAATTTATTGTGTAGCGAAGTTGCTCGCCTTTCATATTTGTTATTTAAGACTGATTTGGCGATGGAATCTTTATCAGATGAGAATAAAACTTTATCCCAAGAAAAACATAATTTTTCAAGTTTGATGGCGGCTTTCTCGCAACAATTAGATAATCTTTAAAGAATTTGCGATAATCAAGAGCAATCTCTTTGCTCCCTTAAAGATGAACTCAAGGAAGTAACTGAATCATCTGCTGCTGAGAAGGATAAACTTATCAAGGGTAGATTAAATCTTAGTTTAAAAGCTAATGAACTTAAAGATCAGTATTCTCAATTAGAGAAATCTCATTCTTTACTAGCAAAAGAAAACCTTTATCTTCGTACCAAAAAAGAAAACATGAAATCTCGTCTGAAGGGTATGGTTGGCGATAAATTTGACGATGCTATGAATCAGTGGGAGAATTGTTTCTTTGCACTAATCCAAAATTTAACCTCTCAAAAAGAAGGTAGTCAGTTGACTGCCTCAATTGTTGATTTTTCTGATAAATTCCTATATTTTACTTCTCGTGAGATCTTCATTTGAATATTTCCTTGTCATTTTTGTTATTCGCAGAATCTGAAAGAAGCCATCTTGCTACTATTACTGCCCTTACTAAGAAATTAGATAAGGTTCGCAAAGAAAACAAGACTCTCATTTCCGATTGCTTGGACGTTCGCGATAAAGCAGAAAGAAGGCTTGATTATCTTAAGTACTTCAAGAATGTGGAGATTAGAAACCGTGATAAAGGTTTTCTTCGCAAAGTTCATCTTTCTATGGAAGTTTTGTTGAATAAGATTCTGATCTCCCATTCTCTCCCTCCTGAATCTGTTCTTCCTCTAGAAGTTTAGGATGACGAGATTCCCATTCCTATGGATAAAGATTTAGAAGATACACCTACTGAAGGAGAAGAAGAAGCTGAAGAAGATAACCCAAAATAAGACGAAGGTTCTTTTAGAGAAGAAGAAATTCTCAAAGAAAAGGATGATGTCGATACTGAAAAGAATGATGGAAATTCTGATGAATCTGCTGGCGAGAATGATAAATCTTCTAGCGAGAATGATGAATCTGGTGAGAAAAATACTGATGAGCCTGTCGCTGAAGTTTGAATTTCATTTTTACTTTCTTTTCCTGCTTCTTTTTTGCGAGGAATGTAACTTGGATGACTTTTTTAACTTTTCCTGTTGTCTGTGTTGAATCTTCTCAAGGAAGATATTAAGATTTTATTTGCTCATTCCTCTTCTTGCCCTCTAATATATTTCTTGAGATGGTGAATTATATGATGTTGAATAGATATTTTCTGAAGTAATCTGCCTCCTGCGATGAATAGATATTTCCTGCATTCTCAAATAAAATAATTAATGTTCAATATTAATCTGTTGGTCTTATTATGCCTTCCTAGTTAAAGGTCTTATTTTGCCAACCTTTAATATTTTTCTGCGACAAGATCGCAGGACGTCTTTATATTTATATGTATTGACCCATTGATATTGTCTTATCAGTACTTTTCAATATCTATGCGACAATATGACAAGTCTAGGTTCTCTCGCGAAAACAAAGCCTCGTGACATTGCCGTCTTGTGATGAAATCGCAGGATGTCTTTACACTTTCATTCAAAAACCCATTGATCTCTTCTTAACATTTTCTCTTTAGGCTTTTTGCCTTTGTATAATTTTCGTCACGCGACAATATGACAGGCCTAAATGATCTTGCAATCATGAATCCCCATGACATTGCCGTCTTAAGACACTTATCAGCTCCCTAATGGAGGGTGCCGTCCTTATCTCCCCCCTGGTTGCCCCTTCAAGGAGGGCACATCGGCCATACAAGACTAGATCCCCCCATCCGGATTTGCCAACAACCAGTTGTTTTCGCAGCCTCTTGTCCTTTATGCCTATATGGCTTATAGTTACAAGACTGCACCCTAAGTGGGGTTTTCTTCAGGCCAAGTGCATTGTAGCCAAGACTTACCAAGGATGGCAAGAGAGTTTCGTACGCTCCGGGCACCCTTGGCTCAACCATGTACCTCGGAGCCTTGGTCTTACTCTGCACTTCTTGGAAGAGATTATTGGTCGTCCAACCAGGGTATAACCTTATATAGCTGGAAATCCAAGATCTCTCTCCCGGATAGGTTTTCTTTAACCCCAACATCTGCATGACTCAGGTTCCAGCAGCGGTATAACCTTATCGCTGAGTCATGTCAAGAGATACCCCCTTATATGACGCGCTATTAGGTCTTACATTTGCCTCTTACGAAATTTTACTCGCGAACTAGGGTGCACGCCATAAAGGTTCGTCCCATTCTTTTAATCTCTGCGAAATTTTATTCGCTGTTCTTGCGATGATGTTCGCATAAATTGTGATAGAGAAAAAAGACTTTTTAACTGTTTCATCTTACATTAGTATTTCTTACCTCGTAAAAATTGCTACTGATAATACCTTTTCAGAAACAATCTATTCCATGGTCTATCAAGTCTTTGCCCAACATCTCTTCCCTCTGGATCCATTAATTTGTATGCTCCATTTCCAATTATCTCTTTAATGATGTATGGTCCATCCCATTTTCTCGCTAATTTTCCACCACTTTATTGCTGATATCTTGGTGTTTCTCGCAAAACTAGATCGCCAGGATGGAATTGACGTTTCTTGACTCGTTTGTTGTACTCGCAAGCTAATCTTCGCTGGTAATTTTCCATATGTTGTAGAGTTTTTTTATCTTTTTTCTTCTAGTTCACCTAACTTATGTAAAATCATGCCAGCACTTAGATTTTTCTCCCATGCCTCTCTTTTTGTTGTAGGGATAGCAACTTCTGTTGGTAAGACAGCTTCAACTCCATATGTTAAACAAAAAGGTGACATTCCAGTTGCTTCTCGTCTAGTTGTATTGTATGCCCATATTGCATTATGCATTTGCTCGCACCATGATTTGTGATAACCTTCTAACTTCTTTTTTAAGATGTCTGCGATTGTCTTATTAGTTGCCTCAGCCTGACCATTTGCTTGTGGGTATAAAGGAGTTGATTTTCCACATTTTATCTTAAATGCATTAAGAAGCAATTCTATATTCTGCCCTTCAAACTGCTTTCCATTATCAGACACTAACTGTTCTGGGATCCCAAATATGCAAATTATATTTTCAAATATGAACGTAAAAATGTCCTTATCGCAGATGTGCTGTACTGCCTTTACTTCTCCCCACTTTTTGAAATAATCTGTAGCAACAATTAAATATCTTCTTTGTCCAGAACCAGGCACAAATGGTCCCACAATATCCAATCCCCATTTTCCAAATGGCCATACGCTTGATGAAGATGATAATGGTGCTCCTGGTGCATGTATATTTTTCCAAAATCGCTGACAATCTTCACAACGCCTTGAGAGTTGCTTTCCATCCTCATGCATATATGGCCAATAATAACCCTACATCTTTGTTTTATATGCTAAAGATCTACCCCCGCTGTGATTACCAGCATCACCACTATGCAACATTTTTAGCACCTTTTTCCCTTTTTCTCTTGTCAAACATCTTAGCGATGGTCCACTAAAAGATCTGCGATATAATACCCCATCTCTTAATTCATAATTGGTTGCTTTGCTTTTTAATTTATGTGCTTCTAATCGATTTCTGGGGATTTCTCCTCTCGCCAAATAAGAATGAAGATCTGCTCGCCAATCTGTAGCATTATTCCCTATTTCTTCCTCGCCAGGTTCTACCATCATTACATCTACCTCTTCTTCCTCTTTGTTTATTGCCGGTTGTAAAAGTGTTTGAATTTTTATGCATCTCGCAAGTGGGTTTGTCATCATACTTGATATGAAAGAAAAAGCATCGGCAAGCCTATTATCTTTCCTTGATATGTGTCTCCATTTTATTTTTGGAATTCTCGCAGACAATTCTTCAACAAGTTTTTTGTACTTCTTCAAAGATGGTTCATTTGTAGTATACTCTCCCTTTATCTGGCGAATAACCAATTGTGAATCGCTGGTGATTCTAGCATTTTCCAACTTCATTTCTATCGCAAACTTTAATGCATGGATTACAGCTTCATATTCTGTCTCATTATTAGTGGATGCAAATTCTAATCGAAACGAAAAAGATGTTTTTTCTCCTTCTGGTGAAATGAAAATAACTCCAATCCCATTTCCTTCTCCATTTGACGATCCATCCACTAATATTTCCCATCTTTCAGGTTCTGTTAATAGCTCTTTTGGGTCTCCATGTTCTTCTTCTATATCCATCATTTCTTCTACAACTTCGTCATCTTCTAAAGGAAATTCAGCTAAGAAATCTGCGATAACTTGTGATTTTGGCGAGGATAGAATTTCATATTGAATATAAAAGTGTCCTACTTGCGCATTCCATCTCTCAACTCTGCCTAATCTTTTTGAATTTTTCATCACCGATTCAATTGGCACTCTCGTTAACATTTTGACCTTTTGCGCTTGGAAGTAAATTCGAAGCTTAAAAATTGTGTGTACCTATGCTAGAATTAGTTTCTCAATCTTTGAATAATTTCTCTCTGCTGAATTAAATGTTTTGCTGATATAATAAATTGGCTTCTCCACCCCCGCATCTACTCGCAGTAATACGACACTTAGCGCGTATGTGGTTGTCGCAAGATAGATCAATAGTTCTTCTCCTGGTTCAGCCTTTTGTAAAATAGATATGTTCATCAGTTGTTCTTTAATTCCTTGAAAAGCCTTTTCACACTCATCTGTCCATTTAGATTTTTTTCCCTTCTTGAGTATATCGAAAAAATGCTTGCACTTGTCTGAAGATCGCGAAATAAATCTTCCCAGCGAGGTTAAGAGTCCATTCAGTTTTTGCACATCTTTAACTGTCGCTGGTGTTGGCATATCGCGAACTGCTTGTACCTTTTCTGGATCAACTTGTATTTCTTCTTTTGATACAATATAACCCAAAAATTTCCCTGAAGCTACTCCAAAAGTACACTTTTCTGGGTTCACTTTGATGTTAAATTGTCGCATTTGATCGAAAATCTCTTTCAAATACTGTACATGATTTTTCTTCTTTGCTTTTAATAAACATATCATCCATGTACACTTCTAATATTTTATGTATCCACTTTGCGAACACCTTCTCCACCATTCTTTGGTATGTTGCACCAGCATTTCTTAAGCCAAAAGGCATCTTTGTATAACAATATAATCCTCTTGGAGCAAAAAATGTTGTATGCTCTTGATCTTCTTTCATGAGGGGAATTTGATTATATCCTTTATATCCATCTAATGAAGATATTCTATCATTTCCCGCTGCTGATTCAACCATTTGTGGAATATCTGGTAATGGAAAACTATCTTTAGCACAAGCTTTGTTTAAATCAGTAAAGTCTATGTAAATTATTATCCCTTTATTTTTCTTTGGGACCACCACCATATTTGCAATCCAATCTGGATATTTTGCTTGCCTTATAATTCCTGCATCAAGCATTTTCTGTAGTTCTTCTTCTATTTGAGAATGGTATGTTGTTGTAATTTTTCTTATTCTTTGTTTAAATGGTCTCACATATTTGTTGATCTCTAGTTTATGACATGCTACTGAAGGATCTATCCCTGGAATTTCATCTATATTCCACGCGAAGATGTCTTTGTATTCTCGCAAGAGACTTATAGTTCTTTCTTCTTCATCTTCCTCTATTTTGGTCCCAATTTTCAGTATTTTAGGCTCTTCTTCACTTCCAATATTTATTTTCTTTGTTGGCTCTGCTGCGGTGTAACTAGCTTCAGGTTCTCCCATTGGTGTTGGAGTTTTCATTTCTCTCGCGAATTCATCTCCTTCTCGCGAAACTTCACTTGGTATCCCTTTTCCTTGTTTTGCCCTTATCATGTAAATTTTAAATTCCTCTTCTTTCTTTGCTTCTCTATTCAATTTTATGCGAGCTTTTCGCAGCTTTGGACGTTCTTCACAATTTCTTACTTCAATTTGGTAGCACAATCTCGCGAAATTCACATCTCCTCTAATTTCTCCAATTCCACTAGGCATAGGAAATTTAATACATTGATGTAATGTTGACGCCACAGCCTTGATTGCATGTATCCATGGTCTTCCTAACATCATGTTATATGGTGATTCTACATCTACCACACATAGTGTTACTCGCATTTCAATCTCTCCTAGCGGAATTCCTACCACTATTTCTCCTTTAGGTTTTGTTAAAGACTTTCAAAAGCCATGAATATGATATGATGAATGAGACATTTCTTCATCCCTGTATCCCATCCTTTTAAAAGTTTGATAAAATATTATATCAACGGAACTTCCTGCATCCACCAAAGTTCTATTCACAACCCATTCTTCTTCAGATTTTACTGATTGTTCTGTTCTTATTAGGATAGTAGATACTGTAATCACCAAAGGATATGTATGACTCAAATTTTCCTCCAACACTTCTGCTGCTGTAAATGTGATTTTTTGCTTTTCCCAATCTTTTAACGGTGATATTTTCTCCACCGTCATAATCTTTCTTCCTTCAAAATCCCGTTTGTGTATCCTTCCCTTGATATTTTCATGAAATCTATCAATCACTTCTTTTGTTATTACATCATCCTTCAATTTCTTACAATTCTCTTTGGTTTTGATCATCTTTTTCTTCAACTATATCCACCGACTTGCTCAATTTTCTTCCTAATCTTTAATACTTCTCCTCTTTTACTTTATCTTTTCTATGTTTTTCAATGATTCAATCCCTGTTTCTAGTGATAAAATGTAGTTGCAGGATTTCCCACACTACACCCTTGTCAAGAATCTATGAAAATTAAGTCATAATCGAGAATGAACAACAACAATTTTATTAATTCACTTTCAGGAAGATTTACAAGAAATATCAAAACTCAGAAGTACAACTTTCTTTCTGGAGTTTCTCTCTCCTCAAAATTCTCTCATCTCTCAAAAGTACATCATCCTTTTCTGGATTTAGTCGAACCCTTTATATAGGAAAATACATAGTGGAAGACAGCTAATATTTCCCCTTAATTCGGATCTACTCTGCGATCTCATCGCCATAACTTTAGTCTTCACCATCGCCAACTTTGTAACCATCGTGAATCAGACTTATTCTTCTCATATATCTTCAGTCGTTGACCGTTATATCACTCTTTTGTGATACTCGCCAAATGTCGTTGAAGAATCTTGCGACGTTCTCGTCAAAGGGTTGTTAATACTTGTAGAAATGTTTAGGTTTCTCGCAGAAGTGTCGTTTTCATCGCGAGAATATCGTTGTGGCGATATTCTGGTCCTACAACTCCACTAAGTACTTCTGGTGATATTTCTTCTGATCGTAGCACTTTATTAACTGATGCTACTGAATATCGTAGCATTGTTAGAGCCTTGCAATATTTGACATTTACTCGTCCAGACCTTGCTTTTGCTGTCAATAAGGTTTGTCAATTTATGCATGCTCCTGCTGAGTTTCACTGGGTATTGGTCAAATGTATTCTTCGTTATCTTAAGCATACAAGTACGTTTGGTATACTAATTCGGCCATCTCCTTCTTTACAACTATATTTCAGTGCATATACTGATTCTGATTGGGCTGGTTCTCTTGATGATCGTCGTTCTACAAGTGGATATTGTGTCTATTTAAGTGGTAACATTATCTCATGGAGTGCTCGTAAACAGAAAACAGTTTCTCGTTCTAGTAATGAAGCTGAATATAGGGGGCTTGCTATTGCTACTGCCGAAATTATGTGGATTCAGTCACTCATTTCCGAGCTTCGTATTTCTACACGCTCTCCTCCAATATTATGATGTGATAATCTTGGTGCAATTTATCTCACAGTTAATCCTATATTTCATGCTCGGACGAAACATATAGAAATTGATTATCATTTTGTTCGTGATCAAGTAGCTTCCAAGCTTCTTGATGTTCGTTTTATATCCTCAAAAGATCAAATTACAGATATTTTTACTTTCTAAAGATAGGTTTTCTCTTTTAAGGTTCAAGCTAATGGTTCAGGATAACCCGTTACGCTTGCGGGACGGTGTTAACTCAATATCCAATACGTGTGTAAAATAACACACGTATCTTCTTTCTCGAGGAAGTCGTATTTTAGGTATTCAAATTAAGTTAGGAAATACACTTTACTTATCATTCAAGGAAAGACGTGTATATAAACTCTTGTTATAGCTTCTGTAAGTTTTGTACAATTCAATTAATTAAAATAAGTTTCAAGTCTCTTCTTTACGTTTTATATCTTCTTGTGTTTAAGTGAATCTTAGTTTCACGTTTTGTTTCTCTGCAATCAGTTCAAGGAAATGAATGGTGTGTAGATGGATTATGTCTATCGTATGAAGGGGGATAATGAGATTACAGTTGTTGTTGTCAGTTGGGCCGTATCCATTCTCGGCAGTGAGTGGTTAGTGGTTGAGCTTTGCAGTCAAAAGAAATGGAACTGATGATGCAGTGGAGTGGAGCTGTTGAATAATGAAGAAGAGTTGTTATTGCCGAGATGAATGGAGATGGAGACTTTTGGTAGAGCTGTAGCCATTGTCGGTCTCGGTACTGGCCTGAAGTTCGAAGAAGCTAGTGATGGTTTGTAGTTGGAGTTGAACTGGATTCAGGGAGAATAAGAAAAGCGCTGGTGGTGATGTACTGCCATGGTTGCTGAGGTCGAATTCGAGAGGAGATGGAAATGGAGCGAACTGGTCTAAAGATGGTCTGTTACTGCCAGTCGAAAATAAATTGCAGTTGGTGGTGTTCGCTATTGCGTTAATTTATAATGGAAGAATACCCATCAACATGAATTGAACTATGAAGCTCTCGCTACTCAGTTGAGAAACAACACGGCTACAAGAACTTGTGGAGAATGTTCAAGGAATGCTTGAGCTGGATGCAACTAATGAGCAACTGAGGTGTATGATGTTGGCTGGAGTCACGGCTGAATCGGTTAAATGTTGGTAGGTGTTGTTGCCGAGATGAATCGAGAAGGAGAGCTGGCAGTCGGTGGAGCTTGGAAGGTCAGGGAATGAAAGTTGTTTGTGAGGAAGACGAGAATGGACAGACACAGATGGTGATGGCTTAACAGAAACAGCGACAACAGAAATTGGTACGGTAGTTGAGTTGTGGCATCTAGCCAAGTTGGCGCTGGGATTAGACGAAGTTGGAGCCAGTATTGGACCGGTGGACTGGGCCTTTGGCAATTTTGCTAGGGCTAAAAATTAGATTCGCAACACAATATAAACGAACACAGAAAAAAAGAGAAGAGAGGCCGGTTTTGGGTGTAGCAGCTTTGGAGTTCTTCTCCGTTAGTGACAGACATGAGGGAGAAGAGGAGGCGGACGCATAGTATTTTGGAGCATAGAAAAAGAGACGACACGGAGGATTTTGGTTTGATCATTTCTCTTTTGATTATTATTTTTATGGGTTTTAAGAAATCCATTTCTATGTATTGCTAGATTTCATAATTATGGTTTTTATGGATTGAAACCACTTGGGGTATTATGCTAATTTGAATTGATTATATAGCATTAGACCATTATGATTTGAATTAATTAATTATTGAATAATGGTTATTGATTGATCGAAAATATAAGTTGTTGATTCACCGGTTTTAAAAATCTTTGTGCCTAATTGATAGTTTTACAAATATATTTGTCTTATTATTTGATGATCCATGCTTCGCTAAAAACTTTGATGAGTTATGCTTAGAAAAGCCATATAGAATTTGTGAACCTATATTTAGTTTCGTATAACTTTCTCGCTGATGCAATTTGATGGTTCATGCTTGGATTTAGTATTTTGATGTGCCATGCTTAGGGTATACCAGTGATATTTGCGACTCTAATATATATAATAGGTGATGTCAATACAACGAACAATAAACACATGTTCATAATTATGTTTCATTTCAGTAGTTTCAAGGAAATAGTGGTGGATATCAATAAAACCATGGTTACCGATTTTCTTATTGGATTCATTTTGTTACTTTAGTTTACTTTTCTGTTATTATTCTTTCAAAAAAATCCGAAAACATTATTGTTGGTTAATTGATTTAGAGATATTGATTACAGTATTTCCACCGCTCCCTGTGGGTTCGACCCATACTTTCCTATGTCTACTAGTTAGACACCGTGCGATTGCGGTTATCACATATAGGGTTTCCAGAAATCCTATAAATTTTTGCAGGAAAGGATGACAGTTATGATGTTGTCTCGGCCCCTCGGTTTCGTACACTGATATAGGAGTCGGTGGCCTGAGTCGACTTCAACGGTTCATCGCCCGTCTGGTACGGGAGGTAAGACTCTATCCACCCACGAATCCCCTGTCAGTGGGTTTTATTTTGTGTGACAACTCACATCCCTGTAATAGAATGCCGAACTGGTATTACAATAGCCAATACAACGAATATCCGACTGAGTTTCAAAATGGACATTTCCACTTTGACCATAGTGTGAATAGTGGTTGGGAACATCAGCCTTTTGAAGGTTATGGTCCATACCATGGTGAGCCCAATTACTAGCCATATACGAACCGATCATACGAGCAAAATTCTTATATTTCTCCTTTAGAAGAGTCTCTCAGTAAATTAGAGGAGTCGACACGTAAGCTAGCTAAGATGAATAACTTAGTTTATGATGAAAGAAATCTTTCTATAGAGGAATCCCTCAAGATGATAGCTGAGACGAACGAAAGAATTGCTCGAAATAATCTTAATTTCCAATATAGTGTTTCCAATAATACCTTTGAAAATGAGGATAGTTATTTGCATAATCAAGATGACGAGGATAAAATTGGTAACACTACTTGTTTAGATGAGGTTCAACCATTTTCATATTATTATAATGATGATTATGATGAGGATAGTGTTGATGAAGAATTTGAAATAAGTAGGCATAGTGATCAGGAATTTGTTACTCCAATTGAGCTTAATAATTATAATGTTTCTAGTTCAAATCCAAATAATTTTAATAATTATTCACCTATTCAAAAGGATGAGGATTTGACTAGAGATACCACCGTTTTAGACGATGTAGTATTTCCTTTTTACGAAGCCAATGATAGTTTTGAGGAACGAGTTTATCCTGAGAATATTGTTTTAGAGTCTAGCGATTTAGAAACATTAGACTTAGAAAAAAGATGAACTTGTAGAGATGAGTGAGTATGAACCTGACTTAGAAGAAGAATCAATTGACCATTTTCAGGAATCAGATGACCTTGAAATTAAGAAAGTTATGACTAGTCTTTCTAGAGACACTGAAAACTCAAAGTTTGGGGGTGATTATCATTCTCCATGTGCTTTAACTCTTAGAAAGATCCCTAACTTGGGACTTGACATATGTGCCTTAACCATTTTAAAAGGTTATCTTCATACACTTTTTTTTTGAACCTAGTTGTCTCCATAAAGAAGTTCAGTTATTAGAAACCCATCCTCTGGTTGATGTGGTTAACCCAGGCTATGATACCACGACTGACTTTGTTTTCCCACCAAAAACGTTTCTTCTAATTGTGGGAACGTATGAGTTTCAGATGTGTCAATAATTAAGTTTTGAGACTAAACCTAATTACTTTAGGATATTAGGGTCGACACATTTGCTTAAGAATGACCACTACTGTGGTCAACTGTGTGAGTCAAGTCTGATTGACTTAGAGGATCCCTAGTTATTCAAGTTATTGTTATGTGCTTCTAAGTTCTTAATTGAGTATTTCCAGACTCTAGAACCTGATCTTCAGGATACTGCCTTTGAGGAAATCCAGCCGATGAAAACTTTTTATCTAGACTCTTTTATAGAGCCTGAACCCGAACCACAACTAGATGTAGTTGTCTTAAACAAAAAAATAGATAAGGGTGTGTTGGATATCTTCCTGATCTGTTGCAGTCTCCTCTTCTTGTGGCTAGCACTTTTTGATCCAGATGACCCGCAGTTATTCCGGCTGTTGCTATATGATTCTTCGAGGTGACTAATCTCTTCCATTGTCTGGATGAAGACTTTAAACTTAGCACTTCTTGGGAGGTAACCCAATATTCATGCGACACGGTAATATCTTTCCTTAACTCTTTTGCTTCAAATGCTAACAGTTTCTCCTTGTCCATGTTTTTAATTTCATCTTTAGAACATTGAGGATAATGTTAGATTTAAGTTTAGGGGTATGGGAGAAACTTTTTAGTTGCAATAAATAAACTCCAAATCCTATAAATTTATGCTTATTAAGGATGGCACTAACCAATCTAAGCGTATGGAAGCATCTTGGTTGTAGTAGTTGAGGAACCAATATGAGTAGATGGAAACATCTAAAGAGTCTATTCATAAAAGTACATAGCTCAGGTGTTAGGAAAAAAAAACATGGTAGTTTCGCCATATCTCGTTGGATCATTTTCACTTCTGTTTTTATTTTGTTTTCTTTAAAATATGTTTCTCTAAGTGATTAGGTGGGGCTCACGATTTAACTTGTTACCACTGCTAAGGTGAAATAGAGCGATTGAGATAAAAAAAAAAAAGACCAGACCATCAGACCAACCGGAATAAAGTGTTCAATAAAGTCGACCACTGGAACCCTTGTATATGCTAGTTGTGTTGACCTAGAGTTAGGATTATCGACCACTGGTTCCCTTGTATATTCCAGTTGTGTTGATATTAGTCAGACATGTATCTCAGTCCATTAAGATAGGTTCATTTTGGCAGTAGCCTTCAGACAGATATGAGAAACACCGCTCACCTTAGTCAACATCAAAACAATCTATGTTTTTCTATATCCATCTCATTATCTATCCATGTGATTGGTTGACTCCGGTTATGATGTCCAGAAACTATCTGAGTAGAGCTCTGTCACTTTATATGAATTTTAGTATGCTAGAGTGCAAACTCGTGTACAGCAATTGGAATTTCGCATCAGGGTACTTCCTTTTGTAATCAATAAAAGGAGATTCTTTAGTTCCTTCCAAGGTTCTGTGTAGATAGCTAAAATCTGGAGTGTAAAGGTTTTGTGGGTATATCTTTTGTAAGCCCTCCCGAGACTATAACTCGGCCACTAGGGCCACCTAGGGGTTTAAAGGCTTATTGCATACGCTAAATGCAATCGACGATGCCTGCGACAGTGAGTTAAGATTTTATTTTCTAGATTTGATTTGCTCGAGGACTAGCAAATAATAAGTTTGGGGGTATTTGATAGACGCATTTATGTGTCTATTTTGGTCTTAATTGGATATATTGTTAGTGATCGATTTTGTACTTATTATGGGTTTTTATGTCTTTGAAGGTGTTTTTGGAGAAATAAGATTTTGCAGAGAAATCGGCTCGAAAAGTTATTAAAAGTACCCTCAGAGGACCCCAAATCTCCATTTCACACAGTCACACCCAAATGATGTATTTCTAGATCTAAACCCCAAATCTCCATTTCAACTTTAAATTCCTAAAATAATTTCTCAATCTAACTTTTGAATCACTAAAATGATGATTTGAAGTGTTAAAAATATAAAAGAGACGCACAAATTTTACATGGTTCGATCCATAACGGGATCTATATCCATGGTTCTCTACTAAAATATTTGATGTTTACATAAGTAATTGATTTACATGATGAGACTCCATTAATGAGTTTTGGAGCTCTTCTAGATCTAGTTTTGGGGAAGAAGATGAAGTTAAGGGAAGATAAAATCTGATCCTAAAAATCCCAACCCCCTTTACAATGAACCATGTCCTCTATTTATTGGGAAAACTACATAATGAATGACAGCTCATTTTACTTCGCTGATTTTGCTTTTTACTTCGCCCAAGCTCTTTTTAATAAAGTTTTTCCATCACTTTCGCCTATTTCTTCGGTTGTTGTCGGGGACATCTGTCATATTTCTTGCATAACAATCCACAATTCGCATCCTTTACTTCGCATAATCTACCTTTTCTTGCGTAACAATCCACACTTCGTGGAATTACTTCGCGGAGTTACTGCGTGGAGTTACTTCATTGAGTTACTGAATGGAGTTACTTCATTGAGTTACTGCGTGGAGTTACTTCGATAAATTACTGCGTGGGGTTACTTCGCTGGATTACTACGTATAGTTACTTCGTCGTGTTACTTCATTGGGTTACTGCATGGAATTACTTCGTGGAGTTACTTCGATGGGTTACTGCGTGGAGTTACTTCGTGGTGTTACTTCATTGATTCAACTACCTTTCATTTGGTGCCACACGTCGAGTGTAGTTTTTGGTATCTACATTTTGCCCTTTTTTTCCTGAGTGTTGCTTGAAGAGAGATTCTTAAGAAAAAATCCATCTTGGTGTAGTTCTTTGGTGTGAGACGTGTGGTGCTTGAGTTGATGACTTTGATCTTTGTTGATAAAGGAACGAGCGAAAGAATAATAACTTGGAAAAGTATATACTTGCCTGTTATTCTTTTGCGAAGTTCCGAAGCCTTATTGTTGATAAGTGACATTTCCAAAGTATGTGAAGTATGAAGTATTCTTCAAGAAGTATAAGAAGTACTTAATCCTTGAAATATATTAAGAAGTATAAATCCTTGATTTTTTTGTTGTCGATCTCAAGTTGTTGTTGAAATGGTTCATTTATTTTTGATTTTTCCCTTGCATGTTTGGTTGTTGGTTCTTTATGTCGGTGAGTAGTAGCGAGGTGTCATGTTACATGTAAAGAACTAAAGTTGACGAGATGACATTTGATTCGTATACTCTATTGTTTGTTGAAGATTCTTGTTGTTGAATAAGTATGGAGTGTGCGAGATATCTTCATGGGTGAATGTTCCAAGTTTCTTCTTTGCGAGCTTTGACCTTGAAAGATGGTTTTGATGATTTTCTTCTAAGTTCCATTTTCTTCATTCTTGTGTGAGGTCCATTGTAAGTGCTAGTTCGAGCTTTACCGATGATAACTTTGCATTGATGTTTCCTTTGATGATGAGTGGATGGTATTACTTCTTGTTCTTGTCTTGCCTCATTGTAGCTTAACGTCCTTATATTTGATTCATATCAAATCCAAAAAAATTGAAAAAATTCCGCCAAGTGTATAATATGCATTTTCACATATATGTGTGCCTCCTTTTGCTTTGGTAGATGAAGGAACTAAATCTATCCGAAGTAAAAGTAATATGCTTCCTCTTTCTTTCCCTTGCCCTTGTTTTGCTTGATGTCTTACTATTTGATAGCTAAGTATTGATGAAATATCCTCCCTTGGTTCATATATACGCGAAGTATCTTTAGAAGTATATAATCTGAAATATAAGAAGTATCCTTAATTAACAATCTTCAAGAAGTATGAATAGTAAGAATTCCCGAAGTATGAATAGTAAGAATTCCCAAAGTGCTATAGCGTGATGCATGTTCGATGAATGTATGTAATTAGTATATTCTATATGTATGCGATGAGTGAATGCTATATGTATAAAATGATATGCTTTTTATAAATGTATGCATATTATATACTTGCCTCTTATTCTTTTGTGTTTCTATTCTCCTTGCCTTGATTTTTTTTTATTGTTTGTGCCTCTGATTCTCCTTTGCATTCCTTCTCGTTCCCATCTCGTCTGTAATTATACCTCGTTGCCTTTTAGGGCTTGTTCCTGCATTATTAGTATTCTCATTGTATCATAATCAAGTCAGCATAGGTATTTTTGTATGCAATACTTTGATTGCAAATATTTATCATTCAGCAAAGATTTCTCGAATCTTCATGATTCTTTATCATTACTTCTTGTAATGTATTCTTTTGTACATTTTCTTCTTCGTTTACTTCGTGATTCTTTATCACTATTCATTTTGTTTCTTTTCATATGATTCACGAGGTCAAACAGGGTCATACGCTTGCCTCTTGCTTTGCTTCGTATCTTGCCTTTTTGTTTTGCCTCAGGTCTCATTTTTGCCTCACATCTCTCTTCCTATCGACGAGCTATTCTATAGATGACTTGATTTGCCTCCTAATTAAGGTCTTATTGTATTCCAGTTGATTTCTCAACTATTCGAGGGCTTAACTTCCATTGGGAGGGTCTTAACGTGCCTCATTCTTCTTTGCCTCTTGTCTTCCATGCGTTCTACTTATTATTTCGGGGTTTTATTTTGCCTCTTAGTTAAGGTCTTATTATGCCCCACCCCGTTGATCAGGGATTTGCGACGAAGTCTCAGGCGCTCTTTACTCTTGCAAAGTAAAGATCCATCAACCTCGCCTTATCTCGCTCATTGAGGTCTTATTGTGCGACAATATCACAAGCATACCTATTCCCGTGAACACCAGCACCGTAATATTGTCGTCTTTTTTGGTCACTCAACTCCCTAAAGGAGGGTGTTGTCCCTTCCACCTGAGTACCCCCTTGCTTTCGGGCTTAGGTATTAGTTATTTCGTGACTTCTTATCCCTTCGCCAGTATGTCTCTTGGTTACGAAGTCACACCCTAGGTGGGGTGGTTTTGGGACCGAGTGGAAGAATCACGCCATGCCATCTTCTATCTCCACTGGTTCGTTCTTACACCCCTTACCGAGTGGTTACCCAATTGGGGCCCTCGGAGGATGGGTCTTATTTTTTTCCCTATCTGATGTTAATGAGATTGTCTCTGACGCGCGTTAGGTATTATTTTTGCCTCTTGCACTTTGTGCGAACTAGGTTGCACGCCACGAGGTCTCAGCCTCCCTAAGTAGAGGTTTTATGTTTTTTTTTTTTTTTTTGTATATTCTTTATTTCATTTCGTGGGTCTTATGCAGCCTCCTAATGAGGTCTTACTTGCCTTCTTTGAGGTCTTATTTCGCCCAATTTGATATTTCTTTATTTGCTTTTGTTTCTTTTCTTTGTATACTTGGGTCTTACTTTTACCCTTTTTCTTTGATATTTTTTGCTCATTGCTTTCTTTTATTTATCTCTGCATATAGTTCATTCTTGCTGTTTTGAATTGTTGTTGTATCATGACATCATTTTCTGGCTTTTTCAGGCGAGTTATTGATGATGTATAATATTGACACTATGAATCTCGCTGGCTGTTTCTTCTCACATGCTAAGTGACTTTGACCGTCATTTCCCCTCAGCAGTGACTTGCTTCGTTGATTATTCCACCTCTAAGGTTTTGGCGACTTATCTTACTGAATCCTTGAAGTTGCTTGTGTTCTTGGAATTGATCTGATGAGTCTCGAGTGATTTTCTCTGCCGAAGTAAGGACTTTACCACACCGAAGTAGTTGAATGAGTGACGAACTAATACCATTGAATCTAACGAAGTTAAATTAACAAATTATATTGGACCATTGTCTGAGCTAATAGGTTGGGTAACGAGCCAGATCAGTCCTATGATTCTTGCGAAATAATGTCATGATACAGCAGGGAACTGATGAGTTAACGAGATGCGCTGACGAGATGGGTTGCTAACGATGTAATCTTGGCTGCATATCTTCTTCTTTATTTCTTTCCCTTTGCGGGAATTTTAATTTGATTTTAACTTGCTCTTCTTCGTACTTGCGTTTGACTTGATTTTTTGCTGGTACCAAATCTTTTCTTAGTTGGAATGGTGTTCCTTTGTTGGTGATGTAATTAATTTGCTTTGTCCATGGTCACAAAGTTGATTATCGCTGGAATTGATCACCATACTCACTGGAGTGCCACGATTTAGCATTGTTGTTGTCCTTGATCTTTAATTTCTTTAATTTTCAGTTTCTTCACTGTTTATTCATTTTCTTGCCCTTTTGTTGACGTCGTGTTGCTATTGAAAGTTTGGTTCTTGACTCGTTGAATTTCCAGCTTAATTTTCACTCGTTCTTTGTGGCTTTCTTATCACTTTTAAATTTTTGAGCGAGGAGAGACCACTGAAGTTGCGAAGAGCTTGATCACTACACTCACTGAAGAAGAAGTTTTTAGCATCCCTAGTTCCATTTTTCCGCCACTAGCTCCATTGGGTTGTTGTGAACGGGACCTGAGTGTTGTGAACTGACGAAGTGGGTGTTAAGAGTGGGCGAAGTGGGTTGAGATGGGTTTGATGGACTGACGATGGGTTTGGTGGCTTGAAATGTAGTATTGATTTTCGAAATTGTAGCTGTGGTTAAATTTTTTATAACCAATGGCTCTTCCAAGCAAAATCAATCAAGAATTCAAATAGAAATGAAATCAAAAGTAAAACAAGCACACACAACAAAAGGATTTATAGTGGTTCGATCAAGATGATCTACATCCACTTTGGAAGACGACGATAAAGATTTCACTATGATTCAAACAAGATTACAAGAGTATAAACCCCTCTCAAGAACAAGACCTTTACTGCCCCTCACTCTCTCTTATTTGCATACATGAGTTTTTCTCTTGTTAGCAAAAGGAGAAGAAGTCTCTCTTTTATACACAAAAAAATCTCACCTACTTAGCAAACCACTTTTGACTACAAGAGAAGAATTAGTATCACCTACTTAGCACACCCTTTTGGACTACTAAACTAGCACACCCTTTTGGACTACAAAGGAATTAGACTTTCTAGAAGAATTAGACTTTCTAGAAGCCAACCCTTTTTGAATACTAAACCGTATTAAAGGCACATGTGCTACAAATCTCCACCTTGACTTGAATACCATAACCACTCATCATCATCGTCTTCGCTCAGCCCCTCAAGGGCTCTCAACACCTGTTGACACCAAACAAGTTCAAGCAATGCTTGAACTTGATACTAGTAACCGGCTTTGTCAACATGTCTGCAGGGTTATCCGCTGTAAGAACCTTTAGCATCGCTATCCTACCTTCCTCAAGTGCATCCTTGATAAAATGATACCTAACATCGATGTGCTTCGTTCTCTCATGATACATCTGGTTCTTTGTCAAATGAATGGCACTTTGACTGTCACAAAACAAAGTTGCAATTTGTTTGTACCCTATTAAAATAGTGTACTGCGTACCGGACAAACTATTTGATATCGGTAAAATACGGTTTATTGTGGAAACCGGTGGGTTTATTGAGGAAACCCACATGGCTTATTATGGAAGCCAAATACGGTTTATTATGGAAACCGGTGGGTTTGTTATGGAAACCCACAAGGCTTATTATGGAAGCCTGGATTTGGTTTATTATGGAAACCCACTTGGATTAATATGGAAGCCCAATTTTCCATGGGGAAATAAGATCCTAATAAAGGGGGTTGAGATTTTCATGGAAATAATTATTATAGATAATTATTAATATTATTTAAGATAATTGCAGGATCCTAACAAAAAGAGGATAATTATCTTAAGTAGTTATAATTATTATTCAAGATAATAGTTATATGAGATAAATATGGATTATGATAAGTATTAGATAGAATAACTAATTTTATCATGAATCTGGTTGTTATTTGGGATGTATTCGGATGGGGAAAGTTATTTGGATAACTATTGAAACCCTAAAACTACATCCACCTTCTGCCTATATATAGAGGCTAAATCTCAACTCAAAAGGTACACAATTTCTATTCCTTTTCTTAGCAACCTACTTGCATAGAACTCTTGTTGATTTTAGCATCGGAGTGTCTTTGCAGGTACCCCCCACCTCTTTCCATCAAGAATTCATTGGAAAAGATAATCAACGGCGGCGATTCGATCATCATACACACATCTCGAAGATTGTTGGGGTGATTAACTTTGCACCAACATCTTTTGGCGCGACTAATGGGAGATTGAAAAAGGATCGTGCTCCTAAAAATTGATAAAAAAAATTCAAAGTCGTTTGAGAAAGAAGCAAGTCAGATCGCTACTTTCAGGAAGTTGAGGTCACATCAGTTCGCAACTTTTGTGAAAGTTGTAGTAGGATCTAACAACATCCAGAAAGTTGCAGAGCCTTTTTGAACACTTTGAGAAAGTTGTTGAACGATTCATAACTTGTTTTTAAGTTGTGGGAAGATCCAAATGTCGCAGAAACTTCTGCCAAAGTTGTAAAAAGGAAAGTTTGAAATAAAAGAGAAACGAATGGAGGCTTCAGCTGCAGATCGTCTTGTGATGAATGTAGATGTACCTAATCAAAATCAATCGAACCAGAAAGCATATACCCGAACCATAAGAAGCGCTGTTATCCCAAGCTTCGACGAGAGGGATGGGAGGTCGACGTCGGTGACGTCCACAGCATCAGCCTCTCGTTCACGCTCTGAAGGAACTTTACCAAGGGTGGACTACGTGTTGGGAGGTCCACCGCCAACCACTAGAAGAAGAGTTCAATATCAAGGGAGATCTTCTAGAAGACATCCAAGAAGCCAGGTCCAACGAGAGGAAGATATTGCAAACGGAGGTGTGAGAGCTCGAGCCAGTAATCCACCTGTTGGTCAGGCTAGCACCGCTCCAGCTTTTCGAACCAGCGAATCACCTGTTGTACAGACTAACTAACCTTAATAAGTGTTGTGGTCCAAGTTAACTATGATGAAAGGGATGGAAAGAGACGTCATTGTCATCGTCGGCATCGGATTCTCGATCTCGTTTAGAGAGATATGTTCCACGAATCAGGGAGTCTTGAAATCCCAAAATACGTTCAAATTCATAATTCCGTATGGGATTGGTTTTCCTCCAGGCAGTGATGTCGGTCGATGACCGAGTATGATAAGACTTTGTATCGGTGACAAAGTTAAGACGTGAATCGTACGCGGAAAAATGAAGGTGCTGGCATCATCTCAAGCTGGGAAGGCCACGCCATTTTTTACGCGGGATCCAAATACATAGTTTTGCACAAGACTAAATGTTCATTGGCTATGGCGTTGGAAGTTTACAGTATGAAATGTACTATAGCTGGAGTACATAAAAGTTGGAAAAAGCTAATAGAATAACAAGCCGTTCACTTATTGGAGAAGTGGCACGAGGTGGAATCATAAAGGTCAAGAATAATTAAAGCTTACATGTATGGAGCGAGGATATGAGCATCCTTGGAATCACTGCTTATAGTTTTCACTGGGAATGTTTTGGGTTCGCAGATAATTTTGGGAAGAGTAGCTACAGATCAATGACTAAGCCTCAGATCCTAAACGCTTCGCCATGGACAAAGTATAAAAGGGAACTTAGGCAATAACACGAAGAAGTCCAATACTCTTGATGCACTGCCACTGCCATTATTGGTTGACTAACTGGTTGAAGGTTACAAACGTCAGCTGAAGAAACATCGTCTAAGGTACGTAAGATTGAATCTTACCTTTGTTCTTCTAAAGAGGGATGTTGTTACTACAAACTTCAAGGAATCACAGCTTCGAACTACCAAGGATGCTGCTGGAAATGTGTCTAATCTTGGTAAGAATGTTAGTGCTATAGACACCCGTCAGGAAGGAAAAATTGGAAAGATGATGCAAGAAACATAAGTGGTCATTCGGAATTTTTATCGAACTGATTATAAGTCTTGACCTCTTATATGCCATCATCGGAGCCATGGCTAAATGTAAACAGAAGCTTGGTCAGAAACTGGTTCAGCAGGAGATAACAGAGTCGTGCTTTAGTCCATCACCAAGCGCACGTACGAATCCAAGACTGAGTCGACAACTCAGGATCATACGCACTGGACTTCACCCGGGTTTTGAATAAAGACATAGGGTGCACTAATCACCCAATGATTTCGCAATCAGTCGTTCCAGGCGTGTGAGATTTTTAAATGCATGTTTGACACTGTATTATTAAGCCAAGCTCGAGGAAAATTCATAGAGTCAGCAATCCACGTGACTGGGGGCGACGTCATCAGCATCAGTCCAATGATTGATAGCCATGGTAGCATTCATATACAGTCAGCAATACATGTGAGAAGTTTGGTACAGTCAGCGCCGCCATATCAGCTGCATCGGTCCATTCATTGACTGCCATGTCAGCATAGTATGCCACGCTGCCTTAGTAGTTCGGGAAAAAGATGAAAAATACACGTGAGGCGGGTTTCGAAGGCATGATACCAGGTTCGTTTTCTATGCCATGGACCATCTGTGTCAGTTGTTGATTTGTGCAAAAACACATGACTCGGGCATTTTATTCTTTTCAGCACGCTCTTCATTTGAATCTTGTTTCGCCAATAACTTCTTCATTCTAAGTCTGAATTGAGTGATTTTTGGCTCGTTTGAATCGTATTTCGATTCCCTACAGCATGGTAGCAAAAATTTCAGTGTTCGAGAAACTTTGATGTGCACTTGGGGCAGCAATATGACCGAGTTCGAGGTTCGTTGATAACAACATGATCGAATTCAAAGTTATTTTGATTTATTGCTTGAGGTTCGTCAGCAAAAAAAATAAAAAAAAATCAATTGAAGATAAGCAAATAAAGAAAAGTTTTCATGTACGGCGAAAGGGTCCGGAACCGAGGGACACGCCACACCAAGACAACATTTCGAGGGCGATTCCAAAAGGAAAATCATAATGAACCCAAAAATTAGAGGGCAATGGAAAAGATATCATAAGCCCAGATCCATCTAGCAAGTGAGGATAGGATATTATAGATCTAGTTCCTGCTTAACATGGGGGCGTCTTTGCTATTTGGAAGTATCTCTACGGATATTGGGGGCGGCTAAAGTGACGCCTAGCATACAATCAAAACCAACATGGTAAGGAAGTCAAACAATAGGACGCATCCTTTTAAATATCATTGGAAGTAATAGGGGTGACTAATATGGAAGGAACAAACGCCTTGGGAGAGGAAGACAAAGGCGAAGTATTTTGGTTATCAAGGGAATAATTGCAATGTCTTTCTACTAAAGAGAAAGACAGACGAAGTATTTGATTATGAAGGAAATACTTACAATGCCTTTTTATAAAAGAGGAAGACAACGACAAGGTATTTCGATTGCTAAGGAAATAGTTGCAATGATTTTCTATTAAAGAGAAAGGGAAGAAGAAGTGTTTCAATTAAAAGCTGAAGCTAAAAATAAAGCGGAGCGAAAGGAAATTATTAAAAAAAAAAAAACTCATATGGCTTATTATAGAATCCCAGCTGGCTTATTGAGGAAGCCCAACCGAACTTATTAAGGAGCTCGGTGGTTTATTAAGGAAACCATCTCGGCTTATTGAGGAAGCCCAACCGAACTTATTAAGGGAGCTCGGTGGTTTATTAAGAAAACCATCTCTGGCTTATTGAGGAAGCCCAACCGGACTTATTAAGGAAGCCCGATGGTTTATTAAAGAAACCAATACATGGCTTATTATGGAAGCCCAATTTGGTTTATTATAGAAACCAAGTGGTTTATTGTGGAAACCCACATGGATTATTATAGAAGCCCAGTTCGGTTTATTGTAGAAACCGATGGCTTATTATGAAAGAAAACGTATGACAAAAGGCTAATGACAGTCAACCTGTACATCAGAGATTTTCGTACATTCCTTATTTACAGACACAAGAGCGTTGAGTCAGAAAATTCTAGGCCAGTACGGGAACAAATAGGAAACCAATGTGCCTAGAAAGTTATTGGAGCAACCTACATTCGAAGTGAGGTATGTTCTCAAAGTCGAAGTTGAGTTATTAATTTAATCCTGATAATTTTTCTATTAAAGAGATAAATTGGAGTGTTTTTCTATCAAAGAGAAAAAACAAGAAAACGCTTCATTCACCATAATGGTGGGAGATGAGATTAGAGAAGATTTACAAGACCAACACTTAACTCATATGTTAGCTAATGGAAGAGCAAGTGAACATAACATGCCGATCTGTTTGGCGTTTGGGTAATTACTATATGGAGTTTTAAGTACATTTTTGTACTTTGAATTATCAAGCCGAGCTCGGGGCGAGGCCACACAACAAGCTGGCCAAGGCCACGAAAGGTTATCGGATAAGCAACATATGGAGAATTTGAACGAGCCGGGAAGGTTAGTTCTTATTTTGATTTTCTTAATCCACACAACAAGCTGGCCAATTCCACGAAAGGTTATCGGATAGCTGGCATATGTCGAATTTGAACGAGTCGTTAGTTCTTCTTTTGATTTTCTTAATCCATCAACAAGTTGAGAATTAAGAGGGGGCGATGTTTGTACCCTATTAAAATAGTGTACTGCGTACCGAACAAACTATTTGATATCGGTAAAATACGGTTTATTGTGGAAACCGGTGGGTTTATTGAGGAAACCCACATGACTTATTATGGAATCCAAATACGGTTTATTATGGAAACCGGTGGGCTTGTTATGGAAACCCACAAGGCTTATTATGGAAGCCTGGATTTGGTTTATTATGGAAACCCACTTGACTTAATATGGAAGCCCAATTGTCCATGGGTAAATAAGATCCTAATAAAGGGGGGTCGAGATTTTCATGGAAATAATTATTAATATTATTTAAGATAATTGCAGGATCCTAACAAAAAGAGGATAATTATCTTAAGTAGTTATAATTATTATTCAAGATAATAGTTATTTGAGATAAATATGGATTATGATAAGTATTAGATAAAATAACTAATTTTATCATGAATCTGGTTGTTATTTGGGATGTATTCGGATGGGGAAAGTTATTTGGATAACTATTGAAACCCTAAAGCTACATCCACCTTCTGCCTATATATAGAGGCTAAATCTCAACTCAAAAGGTACACAATTTCTATTCCTTTTCTTAGCAACCTACTTGCATAGAACTCTTGTTGATTTTAGCATCGAAGTGTCTTTGCAGGTACCCCCCACCTCTTTCCATCAAGAATTCATTGGAGAAGATAATCAATGGCGGTGATTCGATCATCACACACACATCTCGAAGATTGTTGGGGTGATTAATTTTGCACCAACACAATCTCTTGCTTGAAACCCAAATCACCAACCAGACCCATCAACCATATACCTTCCTTCACTGCTTCCGTGGCTGCCATGTACTCTGCCCCAGTTGTAGACAATACAATTGTGCTTTGCAAAACTGACCTCCAACTGATAGTACTACCACACAATGTAAAAGTATAACCTGTCAATGACCTTCTTCTATCAAGATCACCTGCACAATCAAAATCAACATAACCTACAACATTCGTCGAATCACCATAGTGTTTATCAAACACTAACCAACATTTGTACTTCCCCTTAGATACCTCAAAATCCACTTTACAGCTTGCCAATGATCCTTCCCGGGACTTCCCATGTATCTACTTACCACACTCACAGCTTGTGCGATATCCGGCCTTATACAAACCATAGCATACATGATGCTACCAACTACGCTTGCATATGGAACTCGAGACATATACTCTGCCTCATCTGCAGTTTGAGGTGATTGCCTTCTAGAAAGTTTAAAATGAGCTGCCAAAGGAGTACTTACTGGTTTTGCATCTTTCATACCAAACCGCTCCAACACCCTCTCGATGTAAGACTTCTGGGACAAATACAACTTGCCTTCAGCTCGGTTTCTATGAATTTCCATGCCCAATATCTTCTTTGTTGCGCCTAAATCCTTTATTTCAAACTCACTACTCAACTGCACCTTCAGCTTCTGTATCTCTGACATGTCTTTGCAAGAAATCAACATATCATCAACATACAAGAGCAAATACACAAATGAACCATCTTGGAGTTTCCTGTGATATACACAACTATCATACTTACTCATGTCATAGCCATTTGCCAACATAAACGTATCAAAACGTTTATACCACTGCCTTGGAGATTGCTTCAAACCATACAAAGATTTCTTCAACAAACATACATGGTCTTCTTTGCCAGTAACTCCAAACCCTTTTGGTTGTTGCATATAAATACACTCTTCCAAATCATCATAAAGGAAAGCCGTCTTAACATCTAGTTGTTCCAATTATAGATCTTTCAAAGCAACTATAGAAAGCAATGTTCTAATAGAACTGTGTTTAACAACAGGATAGAATACCTCATTGTAGTCAATGCCTTCTCTTTATGTAAACCCCTTTGCCACAAGCCTTGCCTTGTACCTTGTTCCTTGACCATCTGAAGTACCTTCTTTCTTCTTGAAAACCCATTTTCTTCCAACAATCTTCTGTCCTTTTGGTCTTGCAACTATCTCCCAAGTGCCATTCTTGTCAAGAGATTCAATTTCTTCAATTGCAGAAGCTCCCCATTCTGCTGATTCTTCACCACCGATTGCTTCTTCATAGGTTCTTGGCTCATCCCTATCTATGCTCTCACCTACTGCAAGTGCATACGCAACCAAATAAGCATGGCCATATCTCTGAGGTGGTCTAACTTGACTCCTCTCTCTGTCTCTTACAAGATTATACTGATGATCTTGTGCTTCTTCTTCCTGGGCAGGTTCTTGCACAATATCTTGATCATCATCATCATCAGAAATAACAGTCTCGTTATTTCCTTGAACTTGCATCTCAAGTTCCACCTTGTCACCAAGATCCACCTTATCATTAACACCCTCTTCAACTATTCCATCTAGTTCTCCATTCTTTGGCTTCAACATCGATTGCTCATCAAATTTCACATCTCTGCTGATAAGAAACTTGTTTGATCTTTCTGCAGGACACCATAACCTGTAGCCTTTCACACCCTTTGCATACCCAATAAATATACACTTTTTTGCTCTAGGATCTATCTTCCCTTCATTCACATGAGCATAGGCTGGACATCCGAATATCTTCAAGTCTTCATAGTTAGCATGTGAACCTTTCCAAACTTCATTTGGAGTCTTACACTCAATAGCAGTCGATGGAGATCTGTTCACTAAATAAGCTGATGTGTTTGCAGCTTCTGCCCAAAACTGCTCTGGTAACCCGTCATTGGAGAGCATGCGCCGTGCCTTCTCCATTATGGTTATGTTCATCCTTTCTGTAACACCATTTTGCTGTGGTGTTTTTATGATTTTGTGGTGTCTCACAATCCATTTCTCCTTGCAGAACTCATTGAACTCACCCCCACAAAATTTCATACCACTGTCTATCCTCAAGAACTTGATTTATCTTCCGGTTTGCTTCTCAACCATAGTCTTCCATTGCTTGAACTTGACAAAAGTTTCATCTTTGTGTTTAAGTATGAATACCCATACTTTCCTTGAGAAATCGTCAATGAATGTCAACATATATCTACCACCACCATGTGAATCAACCCGAGAAGGACCCCAAAGATCATAATGAATATAATCCAGAATACCCTTTGTGTTATGAATAGCTGTACTAAACTTGACTCTACACTACTTTTCAAAGAAACAATGTTCACAGAAATCAAGCTTGCCTGTTTTATGAGCACAAAGAAATCCCTGCTTGCTCAAAATATCCAATCCCCTCTCACTCATATGCCCTAGCCACATATGCCACAACTTGGTAGTATCATCATCAGAACTTGAAGAACATACAGTTGCATCACCCGTCATAGTAGTACATTGCAGCGTATAAAGACCATTAATTCTCTCGCCCTTCATAATTGTAAGACTTCCTCTTGAGACATGAATAACTCCACCTTCACCTTGATACTTGCAGCCATATGAATCAAGCGAACCCAAAGAAATCAGATTTCTTCTCAAGTCCGGAACATGCCTAACTTTAGTTAAAGTCCTCACCATACCGTCATATATCTTAATTTGAATTGTACCTACACCCACCACTTTACAAGTGACATTGTTTCCCATAAGAACTTTACCACCTTCTCTAGCTTGATAAGTAGTAAACCACTCTCTATGAGGACACATGTGAAAGTACACCCCGAATCAAGAATCCACCCATTCTCCGAGCTTTCGGTATGAACCCTGAGAACCGTTCCATCGTCACTTTCTACTTCAACATTTGTTTCGGTGCCTTGGTTAGTATTCTTCTCAACATTCTTCAATTTTGGACAATCCTTCTTGAAATGCCCCTTTTCCTTACAATGAAAACAATAGAATTTACCGGATTTTGATTTAGACCTTGACTTTGATCTACTCCTATCAAATCCGCCCCTTTGGTTTCCTCTTCCTCTAACAAACAACCCATCTCCCGAATTATGTTTACCATAAATACCCGTCTTATTTCACTCCTTAGAGTTCAAAGCCACTTTAACGTCTTCCATGGAAATTGTGGTTTTTCCATACATTACGGTATCAACAAAATTATCATAAGATGGTGGTAAGGAACAAAGCAAACCCAAAGCTTGGTCTTCGTCTTAAATTTTGACATCAATATTTTCCAAATCCAAGAGAATTTTATTATAATCATCAATATGATCTATAATAGACATTTCTTCATGCATTATAAGAGTATGTAATTTCTTCTTAAGATATAAACGAATAGTTATGGATTTAGTCATATACCTCTTTTCCAACTTGTTCCATAGCCCATCCAGTTTCATTTCCGTTGCAACTTCTCTCAAGACCTCATTGCTCAAACACAATAAAATTAATCCATGTGCTTTCTCCAAGAGCTCATCCTTTTCCTCATCCTTTAATGTTGTTCCAAGACTCGTTTTCCCCTTCAAAGTTTTCACCAAACCTTGTTGCACCAAAACAGCCCTCATCTTTATCCTCCATAAATTGAAATCATTCCTTCCATCAAATTTCTCAATCTCATAATTTTTCGCCATTGTAGATCGCTTCCACCCGGAGCTCTGATACCAATTTGTTATAACCAATGGCTCTTCCAAGCACAATCAATCAATAATTGAAATAGAAATGAAATCAAAAGTAAAACAAGCACACACAACACAAGGATTTATAGTGGTTCGATCAAGATGATCTACATCCACTTTGGAAAACGACGATAACGATTTCACTATAATTCAAACAAGATTACAAGAGTATAAACCCCTCTCAAGAACAAGACCTTTACTTCCTCTTACTCTTTCTTATTTGCATACATGAGTTTTTCTCTTGTTAGGAAAATGAGAAGAAGTCTCTCTTTTATACACAAAAAATTTCACCTACTTAGCAAACCACTTTTGACTACAAGAGAAGAATTAGTCTCACCTACTTAGCACACCCTTTTGGACTACTAAACTAGCACGCCCTTTTGGACTACAAAGGAATTAGACTTTCTAGAAGAATTAGACTTTCTAGAAGACAACCCTTTTTGAATACTAAACCGTATTCAAGGCACATGTGCTACAAAATCTTATAGTGAATGTTGGTTGGATCTTAGGACTGGTTAAATCTTTTGTTCATCGCCACAAGGTAGGCTTGGAACTGCTTCATCCTTCGTTGGAAATTATAAATGTGGGTACTTCGCTGGAATAGTTGACTGATGAGGTGAGCTGCCTAAGTTAACTGATTTTCGCTTTAAGCTGGTCATTTGCTGATGACGATACTTTTTCGTTGAATATGATGCTAAAGCAGGTTTTGCTGGTACCTCTTCTTCTTTGCTACTTTTTTAGCCCCGTGTGAATGAAGCTCATTGACGAAGTTAAATTTGAATACCGTGGGTTTCTATTCACTATTGATAAATGTTGGCTCCTCTTTGTTCTTCATCCTGGATGGATATGATGTGGTGTATTTCGTCATTCTCAGTAGCGAATATTTAAAGTTCTCTTCGTTCTTTGGGTCATTGCTATTTGCTGAGATTTATTAAAGATGCTTGCCTTTGATCAATGTCATCTCATGCTGATTAGTTGTTCGCAATTATATACATTCTCACTTCATCTCCGGTAGTATCTTGTCGAACCCTCATGATGGTTTTCTTGCTCGCTGTTGAAACTTTTGTGAAGTAAATTTGGTATAACTTCTTCCTTCTCGTTAATAGCTTTTTTTCATAACTTTATTCTACGATGATGATGCTTTCTTAATTTTGTTTGTTTTTGTTCCTTATTGCCCTTGCATTTTCCTCCTCTTCGTCGATGATTTATCATATCGACGGCTTTGTGCATCTCCTCTCTGTATGCATTTCTTAGTGTACCTGTGGTGCAGGTACATAAAATCTGCCCACCACGTATCCGAGGTAGATTGAACGAGGCAACGAAGTGAATCTTCACGAAGATATTATTCACCAATTCCTAATAAAGTGTCAGTGAAGAGTCAAATCAAGTGTCAGAATTTACTTTAGCGAAGTTCATATCGCGAGGTATCAGTTAACGAGACATCACTGACTTGTACGGGAAGATACTTCACGAAGAAGATTGGGAATGCGAAGTTTGGATTGTTGTGCAAGAAAAGGGAGAGCATACGAAGTCAATGGCGCAAGGTGATCCTTGCGGCGCAAGAAATAGTAGGACCCCGAGGTAAAATGAGCGAGATGTGGATTGTTGTGCGAGAAATGGAACAGTTGTCCCCGACAACAGCCGAACTTTAAGGCGTAGAAGAAGCGAAAAGTTGATCTGCACGAAGTAAAAAGTGTATGTCCGAGATAAATCGGGTTGTAATCCATTATTTAACTTTTTCCTATAAAAGGAGGACTTAGCCCTCTGTGAAAGGGGGTTGGAATATTTGGGGAAAATGTGAGAGAGCTCTTGTGAGGGAAGAGTTAAGATCTTGTGTGTTCTTGAGCGACTTGTAACTTAGAATTTTAATAAATCAGTTGAAATATAAGATTTGTGTTTTATCTTGTTCGTGTTCATTTTTGAGTTCATCAAATTAGTAAGTGGGTGTAACTGTGGATTTTCTGCAGTTACATTTGGGCGCTAGAAACAGGGATCTCATGTTGAGATTTCAATCTCACTTGAGATAGTTTGAGATATTTGTGATTGTATGAGAATCCTTCTTCTAAATCATTAAGTGAGTTGTTACTTCATAAGAGACGGAGATTAGTAACTAAGAAACTGTGGCAGTATCAGAAGAGGAAAGGTAGATCTGAGATTTGTTATCTTGAAGGTGAACAAGTTAGATCTGGTCAGAAGCCGGTGAGTCGGAAAAAGAAAGGTTAACAGGTCGTCCATGGCAAGAGTACCGGAACGAGCACAGCACATCATCGCATCGAGAGGGAGCTTGCGTATGGCAGGAAGAGAAGGATGAAGGATGGAGAGAGGTGAAATGTCAAACAGAGGAGGAAGACAAGGTGCAGTCCAACAGAGACAAGATGATCGTTATCGAGAAGGATCGATCCATACCGCTAACACCGAAACGAAAGAATAGGAAGAACTTGTGCAAGGAAGCGGAGAGGAGAATATCAATGAAGAAAATATGACATTGGAACAAATCAGAGAGGTGTTACGTTTAGAAAGAGAAAGAGAGATAGATCTAATGGAGCAGAGAGCCATACTCATGAGAAAGAATGCGGCCCTGATGCAGCAAAACAACCAACTCAACGAGGAAATAACTGTTCATGATTTACGAGGCGAAGCCGGTACAGGAGAAAGTGTAACTCAATGGGGAGGAGTACCACCGGATGAAAGATGAGAACGAAGGAGGAGGCGTCGAAGATAAATCAGCAAAGAAAGGTTGCTGAGGAGAGCATTGGAAGAAAATAGGTAGTAAGATCAAAGAAGGCGATTTGAATAGGAAAGAACTCGAGAGGCGGAAAGGCTTCGTGAAGAAGAAAGACTAAGAGAAGAAGAAAGAATACGAAGAGAAGAAATATCTCGTGAGGAGAAAAGACACCGTGAACAAGAATGTCAAGAGGAGGCGAGGAGGTACGCGCAAGAGGAAGAAGAGAGGCATCAAGAACAAAGAAGGAGACATGAGGAAGAGGGAAGGGAAGATGATGATGAGCGAGATAGAAGAAGGAGAAGACGCAGGCGAGATGAGGGAAAAGACGAGGTCAATCAAACGGTCATGAACGAGATATAGGAGATGAAAGCATTACTCAACAATTCGCGAAGAGGAGGACAAGTGAAACTGGCAGAAGCAATTGTGGAGACTGACAAATCACCATTCTCGCGCGAAATATTAGAGGGAAGAATCCCAGGAAGATGTTCATTGCCCACCTTCGGAAGCATCTTCGATGGAACAGGGAACGCAGTGCAGCATCTAAAACAGTATACCCTCTCACTAATGCAATGGGTGAAGTAAGAGACGGTGTTGTGCCAGTATTTCCCAGACAGTTTAACTGGGGAAGCCTCAAAGTGGTTTGAAGGGTTCGCAGAAGGTTCAATCTCGTCATTTAAAGACTTGCAGAGGATATTCTTGACAACTTACATAAGCAACAACATGTTAAGACCAGGAATAGAAACCTTATTCAACTTGAGAAGGAAACCAGGCGAAAACCTGTGAAGTCTCATAATGAGATGGAGGTTGGTATGCAGTTAACTCACATGAAGAGTAGATGAGAGGAATTTCATTCTGGCCTTCGTCAACGCGTTAATACCAACTGATCTTTTGCACACACAACTATTCGTAATTCGTAATACAGTAACAATGAGTGAACTCCGAGAGTATCAGGAGGAGTACGTAGCGCTAGAGGAGAAACAAATGGAGACTATTGAGGCAGCTATGATACAATCCAAGGAGGTAAATTTGCGTCTCTTGCCGAGAGTAGCAAGAGTAATAGAAGATGACATGAAATATGTGGAAGCAGAGCCGTTATCAACAATTCCGGCAAAATTGGTAGCAGTGTACAGCGGAGATCAAGAGTGGATGGATTAGCATCCGAGGTATATTGATCCCAGACCTCGGAATTATGAGTCACGAGGTGACAATTCAAGGAATCCACGAAGATATAACCCAGGACAACGATATGGAGATAAAAGACCACAGTCAAGAAGATATGAGAAGCGATTGTTCTAACCGAAGAAATTCCTCCCCCGGCAAATTTTGGGATGGAACCCTATCCAAGTGCAAGAAGTGGTGACTTTTGAAAATATCATCATTTTCATGGATACCTCATGGAAGACTGCAGAAACATACGACGAAAAATACTTCGTCTGATTGAAAAGGGGAAGCTCAAACATTTTCTGGCGAATCTGGGGCCATTACCGCCACCACCACCTCGGAAAGATGATTAAAATCAAGCAAAGATATACAGAATTTAAATTGATAGGGGAACTCAGAAACTAAATTGTAATTCTATCATTCATTCTGCGAAGAACATACAGAATTTTTATGATAATGTATTACAAAGGGTTCATAAGCGGGATTTTGAAGGAAATGAGATATTCAGTATCGCAAAGAAGGAGCCATTAGAAGAATGGCAAAAATGAGCCATTTCTTTTTCAGCAACAGACGCCCCAGATGGAGGAGCTTCGCACACAGACCCATTGGTGATCACCTTGAACTTCGGAGAATACACGAAGTGGGAAGAAAGTTCCACAAGAAAAAGGAGAATATGGTCCATAGACAGAATCTAAGTGGACACAGGGAGCTCGGTGGATATACTCTTTTATCACACATTCAAAACGATGGGCTACCGAGACTCAGACTTAGTTCCGTCAACTTACAATATCTATGGGTTTAATAGAGTGGCATCAAAGCCAAGAGGAAAACTGGTCGTGAAGATCTTCGCAGGGGATCTAGAAACCGATGTAACAGTGTGTGTGGTGGATGTAAAATACCCTTACAACGCTCTGATTGGGAGACCATGGATACATGGGATCAAGGGATTAGTGTCAACTTACCACCAAGCTATCTGATTCCCGATGCCAAGCGGAATTGGCGAAATAAAGGGAGATCAGAGAGAGGCTAGGGAATGCAATGAAGAGGACGTGCATAACTATGACGAGAAATTAAGACGTAAGAAAGAGCAAAAGAAGAAGGTGCTGGAAACAAAGAGGGAAGAAGAGTTAATGGTATATATGGCTAAGGCAAAAGAAGGGTGGGCTATTCCTAGTGAAATTCCCGAAGATAAAGATAAACCTTTATAGCAATTAAAGGAGTCATCTCCACTCGGAGAACCGGTCATGAACTTCGCCGCAGTAGAACCTACACAAGAGATAAACTTGGGAAACGAAGATGAGGTGAAGATGGTGAGGATCGCGACGAAGATGGAGACAGACGAATAAGCAAGATTGATAAATCTGCTGAAAGAATACCTTGATGTCTTTGGTGGGGCATGAACGAGATGCCAGGAATAAACCCGGAAATCGCTTGCCATAAACTAGATCTAAACCCAGCAATCAAGCCAGTAAGGCAACGTATACGGAAGATAGCAACTGCTTACCACGAGCAGATAGAGCAAGAATTACAGAAGATGCTAGAATCGGGAATAATAAGACCTGCAAAGTATCCAACATGGATTGCCAATATGGTAATAGTACCGAAGAAAACTACAGGAATAAGAATATGGATAGATTTTAGCGACTTGAATACAGCTTCCCCGAAGGATAGTTTCCCGCTACCCAATATACCCCAGATGGTGGAATCAGCGTCCGGATACAAACGGCTAACATTGATGTATGGTTATTGCGGAAACAATCAGATACCACTCGCGGAGGAAGACCAAGACCACACGGCTTTCTTCGCACCTAGAGGGTTATATTGTTATACAAGAATACAGTTTGGTCTGAAGAATGCAGGGGCAACTTACCAATGGACGGTCGAGAAGATCTTCGCTAAATGGGTGCACACTAAATTGGAAGTCTATGTTGACGATATGTTGGTAAAGACAAAAGAGTCAGGAGATCACGTTGAGGATTTGAAAGAAATCTTTGAACAGATGAGGGTATATAAGATGAAAATAAACCCTGCGAAGTGTATATTCGGCGTAGAGTCGGCGAAGTTACTAGGGCACATCGTGTCCGAAAGGGGAATCGAGGTAGATCCAACCAGGGTTCAAGCCATATTGGACATGCCATCTCCAGCGACGGTAAAAGACGTGCAAAAACTAAATGGGCAATTGGCAGCTTTGGGTAGATTCATTTCTAGATCCTCAGATAAATGCAAGAATTTCTTCGATATCTTGAAAAAGGGAGCTAAATTCTCATGGATGCAAGAATGTGAGCAGGCATTACAAAATATAAAAGAATACCTTATCAACCTCTCAATCCTCCAAAAGCCCGAACCAAACGAATAATTTTTGATATGTCTCACGACCACACCAAATGCAATAAGTTCAGTGTTACTTCGATCAGATGAAGGCGTCGAAAAACCTATCTTTTACGTCAGCAAAACCCTCAATGCTGCTGAAAAGAATTACCCGAAGATAGAAAAACTAATTCTAGCATTGGTGTACTCGTCAGAAAAATTGCAAACTTATTTTCAGACTCACAAAATAAAGGTTCTAACCAGAATCCCAATAGAGTCAACTTTAAAGAATACAAAGAGAGTTGGGCGAGTTGAGAGGTGGAATACCCGAATTGATCAATTCGGATTAAAATATGAAGTCGCACATAGTTGTAGAATTTCTGGCCGAATTCCCAATGGAAGAAGATGAAGGAGTGGAGGAGATGTTAGATGTAGATGAGGAACGTCCAGATCCTACAGACTTGCTAAAGGAAAATCATCCGAGGATATGGGAGATATTTGTGGACGGAGCATCAAACAGCGCCGGAAGAGGAATGTGAATTGTATTTACTTCGCCAGCAGGAGCGAGAACATTATTCTGCTTCCGGTTGGAACATAAAGATACTAATAACGAGACAGAATATGAAGTGGTCATACAAGATCTAAGGCTGGCCATCGAGATAAACTAGACGAGATAAGAATAACTAGTGACTCCCAGTTGGTAGTCCGGAAGATATAAGAAAGGTATCAAGCGAATGATGCCGTGATGAATCGATATTTACAACTTGTGAAAGAATATTCAAAGAAGATACCAAATATAATCTGGAGGCAAGTAAGCGGAGATAATAATAGGCATGCGGACGCCTTAGCCTTCATTGCATCGATGATTGATGATACTTCGGAGAAATACATCCGAATTGAAAGGTTAATACATCCATCGGTGACTAATGAGTTGGAAGGTGAAAAGGTCCTAATGATAGAGGAGGACAATTCATCTGACGAGCTGAAAGAAGATGATTAGAGAGCCCCAATTCACAAATATTTGGAGAAAGGAGATTTACCTAGGGACATATTTGAGGCCCACAAGGTCAAGGGGAGATCCACGAACTATGAGTTGCAAGAAGGAATCTTATACCGGAGGTCATTCCTAAGCCCACTTTTGCGGTGCCTATTACAGGAAGAAGGGATACAAATCATGAAAGCAATACATTACGGTGATGCTGGGAATCATAGCGGAACGAGGTCATTGGATTATAAGACTAAGACTCAAGGGTAATTCTGGCTGAACATGCATAAAGATGCAAAAGATATTGCGACGAGGTGTGAAGCTTGCCAAAGATTCGGAAGACGGATACATGCGCCATCAACAAACCTGAATTCTGTGTTGAGTGTATGGCCATTTGCCATATGGGGAATAGAAATTGTGGGACCGTTTGTTGCAGGAAGCCAGCAGAGAAAATACTTGATAGTGGAAACGGACTATTTCACGAAGTGGGTTGAAGCAAAGCCTGTGAAGAATAAGCGAGATGGCGACATGTACGATTTCATACTAGAGCACATCATATGTAGATTTGGTATCCCTCTGCAAATCGTATCCGATAATGGGATGCAATTCGAAGGAGAAAATGTGAAGATGTTGTTCAGCACTTTCAAGATACAATCTGCAAAATCGACCCCGCTGTATCCACAGAGTAATGGACAGGCAGAGGCGACGAACAAAACGATAACTTCCACTTTAAAAAATAAGTTAGATGGGCATCTCCATAACTGGTGCGAAGAGGTTCTGAAGGTACTATGGTCATATAGAACCACCAGGAGAGAAGCAACCGGGATGTCTCCTTTCTGTTTGGCGTATGGAGTAGAGGTGGTTCTACCTACCGAGATCATGTTTCCAACCACTAAGCGAGAGGCCTGGAAAAAGGGTCTGAATTCGGATATGATTCTGGGAAAATTGGATGACTTGGAGGAAAACAGGGAAACTTCTCTACAACACATGACGAATTTTCACCGAAGGCTATCTCGTGAATACAACAAGAAGGTGAAGGAAAGGGGATTCATTCCAGGGAAGTTGGTCTTACGAGAAATACCGCCATATCAAAAAGGACCTGGAGGGAAACTGGAGCCTACGTGGGAAGGACCCTTTATTGTGAAGAGAAGAGTGGGGAACGGATCTTATGAGCTCGCAGACTGTGAGAGAAAAGATACAGATAGCAACGAAGACATCATATATGGCTAAGCAGAAAGGCAAGGCCGAAGCCTATACCACCCGTGGAACCCGATCTACATAAAGAAGTATTATCCTTAGGAAGCGAAGAAATTCGCGGAGAAAAGTGTAATAAAAAAAAGGGTTATCATTTTGTAAACGACAAGAGAAATGAAATGAAGTGTTTATGAAGCAAACAAGAACAAAGCGAAAAGCAAAATGAAAATACCAAATAAAAGAGAATGCAAGGGCGAAAAGTAAGACCTCACTTGGAGGTCGGATAATAAAATATACAGAAGAAAAGGAAAGAGTAAGTCCTCATGATACATCTGGTTCTTTGTCAAATGAATGGCACTTTGACTGTCACAGAACAAAGTTGCAATTTGTTTGTACCCTATTAAAATAGTGTACTGCGTACCGGACAAACTATTTGATATCGGTAAAATACGGTTTATTGTGGAAACCGGTGGGTTTATTGAGGAAACCCACATGGCTTATTATGGAAGCCAAATACGGTTTATTATGGAAACCGGTGGGTTTGTTATGGAAACCCACAAGGCTTATTATGGAAGCATGGATTTGGTTTATTATGGAAACCCACTTGGATTAATATGGAAGCCCAATTTTCCATGGGGAAATAAGATCCTAATAAAGGGGGTTGAGATTTTCATGGAAATAATTATTATAGATAATTATTAATATTATTTAAGATAATTGCAGGATCCTAACAAAAAGAGGATAATTATCTTAAGTAGTTATTATTATTATTCAAGATAATAGTTATATGAGATAAATATGGATTATGATAAGTATTAGATAGAATAACTAATTTTATCATGAATCTGGTTGTTATTTGGGATGTATTCGGATGGGGAAAGTTATTTGGATAACTATTGAAACCCTAAAACTACATCCACCTTCTGCCTATATATAGAGGCTAAATCTCAACTCAAAAGGTACACAATTTCTATTCCTTTTCTTAGTAACCTACTTGCATAGAACTCTTGTTGATTTTAGCATCGGAGTGTCTTTGCAGGTACCCCCACCTCTTTCCATCAAGAATTCATTGGAAAAGATAATCAACGGCGGCGATTCGATCATCATACACACATCTCGAAGATTGTTGGGGTGATTAACTTTGCACCAACATCTTTTGGCGCGACTAATGGGAGATTGAAAAAGGATCGTGCTCCTAAAAATTGATAAAAAAAATTCAAAGTCGTTTGAGAAAGAAGCAAGTCAGATCGCTACTTTCAGGAAGTTGAGGTCACATCAGTTCGCAACTTTTGTGAAAGTTGTAGTAGGATCTAACAACATCCAGAAAGTTGCAGAGCCTTTTTGAACACTTTGAGAAAGTTGTTGAACGATTCATAACTTGTTTTTAAGTTGTGGGAAGATCCAAATGTCGCAGAAACTTCTGCCAAAGTTGTAAAAAGGAAAGTTTGAAATAAAAGAGAAACGAATGGAGGCTTCAGCTGCAGATCGTCTTGTGATGAATGTAGATGTACCTAATCAAAATCAATCGAACCAGAAAGCATATACCCGAACCATAAGAAGCGCTGTTATCCCAAGCTTCGACGAGAGGATGGGAGGTCGACGTCGGTGACGTCCACAGCATCAGCCTCTCGTTCACGCTCTGAAGGAACTTTACCAAGGGTGGACTACGTGTTGGGAGGTCCACCGCCAACCACTAGAAGAAGAGTTCAATATCAAGGGAGATCTTCTAGAAGACATCCAAGAAGCCAGGTCCAACGAGAGGAAGATATTGCAAACGGAGGTGTGAGAGCTCGAGCCAGTAATCCACCTGTTGGTCAGGCTAGCACCGCTCCAGCTTTTCGAACCAGCGAATCACCTGTTGTACAGACTAACTAACCTTAATAAGTGTTGTGGTCCAAGTTAACTATGATGAAAGGGATGGAAAGAGACGTCATTGTCATCGTCGGCATCGGATTCTCGATCTCGTTTAGAGAGATATGTTCCACGAATCAGGGAGTCTTGAAATCCCAAAATACGTTCAAATTCATAATTCCGTATGGGATTGGTTTTCCTCCAGGCAGTGATGTCGGTCGATGACCGAGTATGATAAGACTTTGTATCGGTGACAAAGTTAAGACGTGAATCGTACGCGGAAAAATGAAGGTGCTGGCATCATCTCAAGCTGGGAAGGCCACGCCATTTTTTACGCGGGATCCAAATACATAGTTTTGCACAAGACTAAATGTTCATTGGCTATGGCGTTGGAAGTTTACAGTATGAAATGTACTATAGCTGGAGTACATAAAAGTTGGAAAAAGCTAATAGAATAACAAGCCGTTCACTTATTGGAGAAGTGGCACGAGGTGGAATCATAAAGGTCAAGAATAATTAAAGCTTACATGTATGGAGCGAGGATATGAGCATCCTTGGAATCACTGCTTATAGTTTTCACTGGGAATGTTTTGGGTTCGCAGATAATTTTGGGAAGAGTAGCTACAGATCAATGACTAAGCCTCAGATCCTAAACGCTTCGCCATGGACAAAGTATAAAAGGGAACTTAGGCAATAACACGAAGAAGTCCAATACTCTTGATGCACTGCCACTGCCATTATTGGTTGACTAACTGGTTGAAGGTTACAAACGTCAGCTGAAGAAACATCGTCTAAGGTACGTAAGATTGAATCTTACCTTTGTTCTTCTAAAGAGGGATGTTGTTACTACAAACTTCAAGGAATCACAGCTTCGAACTACCAAGGATGCTGCTGGAAATGTGTCTAATCTTGGTAAGAATGTTAGTGCTATAGACACCCGTCAGGAAGGAAAAAATTGGAAAGATGATGCAAGAAACATAAGTGGTCATTCGGAATTTTTATCGAACTGATTATAAGTCTTGACCTCTTATATGCCATCATCGGAGCCATGGCTAAATGTAAACAGAAGCTTGGTCAGAAACTGGTTCAGCAGGAGATAACAGAGTCGTGCTTTAGTCCATCACCAAGCGCACGTACGAATCCAAGACTGAGTCGACAACTCAGGATCATACGCACTGGACTTCACCCGGGTTTTGAATAAAGACATAGGGTGCACTAATCACCCAATGATTTCGCAATCAGTCGTTCCAGGCGTGTGAGATTTTTAAATGCATGTTTGACACTGTATTATTAAGCCAAGCTCGAGGAAAATTCATAGAGTCAGCAATCCACGTGACTGGGGGCGACGTCATCAGCATCAGTCCAATGATTGATAGCCATGGTAGCATTCATATACAGTCAGCAATACATGTGAGAAGTTTGGTACAGTCAGCGCCGCCATATCAGCTGCATCGGTCCATTCATTGACTGCCATGTCAGCATAGTATGCCACGCTGCCTTAGTAGTTCGGGAAAAAGATGAAAAATACACGTGAGGCGGGTTTCGAAGGCATGATACCAGGTTCGTTTTCTATGCCATGGACCATCTGTGTCAGTTGTTGATTTGTGCAAAAACACATGACTCGGGCATTTTATTCTTTTCAGCACGCTCTTCATTTGAATCTTGTTTCGCCAATAACTTCTTCATTCTAAGTCTGAATTGAGTGATTTTTGGCTCGTTTGAATCGTATTTCGATTCCTACACAGCATGGTAGCAAAAATTTCAGTGTTCGAGAAACTTTGATGTGCACTTGGGGCAGCAATATGACCGAGTTCGAGGTTCGTTGATAACAACATGATCGAATTCAAAGTTATTTTGATTTATTGCTTGAGGTTCGTCAGCAAAAAAAATAAAAAAAAATCAATTGAAGATAAGCAAATAAAGAAAAGTTTTCATGTACGGCGAAAGGGTCCGGAACCGAGGGACACGCCACACCAAGACAACATTTCGAGGGCGATTCCAAAAGGAAAATCATAATGAACCCAAAAATTAGAGGGCAATGGAAAAGATATCATAAGCCCAGATCCATCTAGCAAGTGAGGATAGGATATTATAGATCTAGTTCCTGCTTAACATGGGGGCGTCTTTGCTATTTGGAAGTATCTCTACGGATATTGGGGGCGGCTAAAGTGACGCCTAGCATACAATCAAAACCAACATGGTAAGGAAGTCAAACAATAGGACGCATCCTTTTAAATATCATTGGAAGTAATAGGGGTGACTAATATGGAAGGAACAAACGCCTTGGGAGAGGAAGACAAAGGCGAAGTATTTTGGTTATCAAGGGAATAATTGCAATGTCTTTCTACTAAAGAGAAAGACAGACGAAGTATTTGATTATGAAGGAAATACTTACAATGCCTTTTTATAAAAGAGGAAGACAACGACAAGGTATTTCGATTGCTAAGGAAATAGTTGCAATGATTTTCTATTAAAGAGAAAGGGAAGAAGAAGTGTTTCAATTAAAAGCTGAAGCTAAAAATAAAGCGGAGCGAAAGGAAATTATTAAAAAAAAAAACTCATATGGCTTATTATAGAATCCCAGCTGGCTTATTGAGGAAGCCCAACCGAACTTATTAAGGGAGCTCGGTGGTTTATTAAGGAAACCATCTCTGGCTTATTGAGGAAGCCCAACCGAACTTATTAAGGGAGCTCGGTGGTTTATTAAGAAAACCATCTCTGGCTTATTGAGGAAGCCCAACCGGACTTATTAAGGAAGCCCGATGGTTTATTAAAGAAACCAATACATGGCTTATTATGGAAGCCCAATTTGGTTTATTATAGAAACCAAGTGGTTTATTGTGGAAACCCACATGGATTATTATAGAAGCCCAGTTCGGTTTATTGTAGAAACCGATGGCTTATTATGAAAGAAAATGTATGACAAAAGGCTAATGACAGTCAACCTGTACATCAGAGATTTTCGTACATTCCTTATTTACAGACACAAGAGCGTTGAGTCAGAAAATTCTAGGCCAGTACGGGAAAAAATAGGAAACCAATGTGCCTAGAAAGTTATTGGAGCAACCTACATTCGAAGTGAGGTATGTTCTCAAAGTCGAAGTTGAGTTATTAATTTAATCCTGATAATTTTTCTATTAAAGAGATAAATTGGAGTGTTTTTCTATCAAAGAGAAAAAACAAGAAAACGCTTCATTCACCATAATGGTGGGAGATGAGATTAGAGAAGATTTACAAGACCAACACTTAACTCATATGTTAGCTAATGGAAGAGCAAGTGAACATAACATGCCGATCTGTTTGGCGTTTGGGTAATTACTATATGGAGTTTTAAGTACATTTTTGTACTTTGAATTATCAAGCCGAGCTCGGGGCGAGGCCACACAACAAGCTGGCCAAGGCCACGAAAGGTTATCGGATAAGCAACATATGGAGAATTTGAACGAGCCGGGAAGGTTAGTTCTTATTTTGATTTTCTTAATCCACACAACAAGCTGGCCAATTCCACGAAAGGTTATCGGATAGCTGGCATATGTCGAATTTGAACGAGTCGTTAGTTCTTCTTTTGATTTTCTTAATCCATCAACAAGTTGAGAATTAAGAGGGGGCGATGTTTGTACCCTATTAAAATAGTGTCTGCTGCATCGAACAAACTATTTGATATCGGTAAAATACGGTTTATTGTGGAAACGGTGGGTTTATTGAGGAAACCCACATGACTTATTATGGAATCCAAATACGGTTTATTATGGAAACCGGTGGGCTTGTTATGGAAACCCACAAGGCTTATTATGGAAGCCTGGATTTGGTTTATTATGGAAACCCACTTGACTTAATATGGAAGCCCAATTTTCCATGGGTAAATAAGATCCTAATAAAGGGGGGTCGAGATTTTCATGGAAATAATTATTAATATTATTTAAGATAATTGCAGGATCCTAACAAAAAGAGGATAATTATCTTAAGTAGTTATAATTATTATTCAAGATAATAGTTATTTGAGATAAATATGGATTATGATAAGTATTAGATAAAATAACTAATTTTATCATGAATCTGGTTGTTATTTGGGATGTATTCGGATGGGGAAAGTTATTTGGATAACTATTGAAACCCTAAAGCTACATCCACCTTCTGCCTATATATAGAGGCTAAATCTCAACTCAAAAGGTACACAATTTCTATTCCTTTTCTTAGCAACCTACTTGCATAGAACTCTTGTTGATTTTAGCATCGAAGTGTCTTTGCAGGTACCCCCCACCTCTTTCCATCAAGAATTCATTGGAGAAGATAATCAACGGCGGTGATTCGATCATCACACACACATCTCGAAGATTGTTGGGGTGATTAATTTTGCACCAACACAATCTCTTGCTTGAAACCCAAATCACCAACCAGACCCATCAACCATATACCTTCCTTCACTGCTTCCGTGGCTGCCATGTACTCTGCCCCAGTTGTAGACAATACAATTGTGCTTTGCAAAACTGACCTCCAACTGATAGTACTACCACACAATGTAAAAGTATAACCTGTCAATGACCTTCTTCTATCAAGATCACCTGCACAATCAGAATCAACATAACCTACAACATTCGTCGAATCACCATAGTGTTTATCAAACACTAACCAACATCTGTACTTCCCCTTAGATACCTCAAAATCCACTTTACAGCTTGCCAATGATCCTTCCCGGGACTTCCCATGTATCTACTTACCACACTCACAGCTTGTGCGATATCCGGCCTTATACAAACCATAGCATACATGATGCTACCAACTACGCTTGCATATGGAACTCGAGACATATACTCTACCTCATCTGCAGTTTGAGGTGATTGCCTTCTAGAAAGTTTAAAATGAGCTGCCAAAGGAGTACTTACTGGTTTTGCATCTTTCATACCAAACCGCTCCAACACCCTCTCGATGTAAGCCTTCTGGGACAAATACAACTTGCCTTCAGCTCGGTTTCTATGAATTTCCATGCCCAATATATTCTTTGTTGCGCCTAAATCCTTTATTTCAAACTCACTACTCAACTGCACCTTCAGCTTCTGTATCTCTGACATGTCTTTGCAAGAAATCAACATATCATCAACATACAAGAGCAAATACACAAATGAACCATCTTGGAGTTTCCTGTGATATACACAACTATCATACTTACTCATGTCATAGACATTTGCCAACATAAACGTATCAAAACGTTTATACCACTGCCTTGGAGATTGCTTCAAACCATACAAAGATTTCTTCAACAAACATACATGGTCTTCTTTGCCAGTAACTCCAAACCCTTTTGGTTGTTGCATATAAATACACTCTTCCAAATCATCATAAAGGAAAGCCGTCTTAACATCTAGTTGTTCCAATTATAGATCTTTCAAAGCAACTATAGAAATCAATGTTCTAATAGAACTGTGTTTAACAACAGGATAGAATACCTCATTGTAGTCAATGCCTTCTCTTTGTGTAAACCCCTTTGCCACAAGCCTTGCCTTGTACCTTGTTCCTTGACCATCTGAAGTACCTTTTTTCTTCTTGAAAACCCATTTTCTTCCAACAATCTTCTGTCCTTTTGGTCTTGCAACTATCTCCCAAGTGCCATTCTTGTCAAGAGATTCAATTTCTTCAATTGCAGAAGCTCCCCATTCTGCTGATTCTTCACCACCGATTGCTTCTTCATATGTTCTTGGCTCATCCCTATCTATGCTCTCACCTACTGCAAGTGCATACGCAACCAAATCAGCATGGCCATATCTCTGAGGTGGTCTAACTTGACTCCTCTCTCTGTCTCTTACAAGATTATACTGATGATCTTGTGCTTCTTCTTCCTGGGCAGGTTCTTGCACAATATCTTGATCATCATCATCATCAGAAATAACAGTCTCGTTATTTCCTTGAACTTGCATCTCAAGTTCCACCTTGTCACCAAGATCCACCTTATCACTAACACCCTCTTCAACTATTCCATCTAGTTCTCCATTCTTTGGCTTCAACATCGATTGCTCATCAAATTTCACATCTCTGCTGATAAGAAACTTGTTTGATCTTTCTGCAGGACACCATAACCTGTAGCCTTTCACACCCTTTGCATACCCAATAAATATACACTTTTTTGCTCTAGGATCTATCTTCCCTTCATTCACATGAGCATAGGCTGGACATCCGAATATCTTCAAGTCTTCATAGTTAGCATGTGAACCTTTCCAAACTTCATTTGGTGTCTTACACTCAATAGCAGTCGATGAAGATCTGTTCACTAAATAAGCTGATGTGTTTACAGCTTCTGCCCAAAACTGCTCTGGTAACCCGGCATTGGAGAGCATGCGTCGTTCCTTCTCCATTATGGTTCTGTTCATCCTTTCTGTAACACCATTTTGCTGTGGTGTTTTTATGATTTTGCGGTGTCTCACAATCCATTTCTCCTTGCAGAACTCATTGAACTCACCCCCACAAAATTTCATACCACTGTCTATCCTCAAGAACTTGATTTATCTTCCGGTTTGCTTCTCAACCATAGTCTTCCATTGCTTGAACTTGACAAAAGTTTCATCTTTGTGTTTAAGTATGAATACCCATACTTTCCTTGAGAAATCGTCAATGAATGTCAACATATATCTACCACCACCATGTGAATCAACTCGAGAAGGACCCCAAAGATCATAATGAATATAATCCAGAATACCCTTTGTGTTATGAATAGCTGTACTAAACTTGACTCTACACTACTTTTCAAAGACACAATGTTCACAGAAATCAAGCTTGCCTGTTTTATGAGCACAAAGCAATCCCTTCTTGCTCAAAATATCCAATCCCCTCTCACTCATATGCCCTATCCGCATATGCCACAACTTGGTAGTATCATCATCAGAACTTGAAGAACATACAGCTGCATCACCCGTCATAGTAGTACATTGCAGCGTATAAAGACCATTAATTCTCCCGCCCTTCATAATTGTAAGACTTCCTCTTGAGACATGAATAACTCCACCTTCACCTTGATACTTGCAGCCATATGAATCAAGCGAACCCAAAGAAATCAGATTTCTTCTCAAGTCCGGAACATGCCTAACTTTAGTTAAAGTCCTCACCATACCGTCATACATCTTAATTTGAATTGTACCTACACCCACCACTTTACAAGTGACATTGTTTCCCATAAGAACTTTACCACCTTCTCTAGCTTGATAAGTAGTAAACCACTCTCTATGAGGACACATGTGAAAGTACACCCCGAATCAAGAATCCACCCATTCTCCGAGCTTTCGGTATGAACCCTGAGAACCGTTCCATCGTCACTTTCTACTTCAACATTTGTTTCGGTGCCTTGGTTAGTATTCTTCTCAACATTCTTCAATTTTGGACAATCCTTCTTGAAATGCCCCTTTTCCTTACAATGAAAACAATAGAATTTACCGGATTTTGATTTAGACCTTGACTTTGATCTACTCCTATCAAATCCGCCCCTTTGGTTTCCTCTTCCTCTAACAAACAACCCATCTCCCGAATTATGTTTACCATAAATACCCGTCTTCTTTAACTCCTTAGAGTTCAAAGCCACTTTAACGTCTTCCATGGAAATTGTGGTTTTTCCATACATTACGGTATCAACAAAATTATCATAAGATGGTGGTAAGGAACAAAGCAAACCCAAAGCTTGGTCTTCGTCTTAAATTTTGACATCAATATTTTCCAAATCCAAGAGAATTTTATTATAATCATCAATATGATCTATAATAGACATTTCTTCATGCATTATAAGAGTATGTAATTTCTTCTTAAGATATAAACGAATAGTTATGGATTTAGTGATATACCTCTTTTCCAACTTGTTCCATAGCCCATCCAGTTTCATTTCCGTTGCAACTTCTCTCAAGACCTCATTGTTCAAACACAATAAAATTAATCCATGTGCTTTCTCCAAGAGCTCATCCTTTTCCTCATCCTTTAATGTTGTTCCAAGACTCGTTTTCCCCTTCAAAGTTTTCACCAAACCTTTTTGCACCAAAACAGCCCTCATATTTATCCTCCATAAATTGAAATCATTCCTTCCATTAAATTTCTCAATCTCATAATTTTTCGCCATTGTAGATCGCTTCCACCCGGAGCTCTGATACCAATTTGTTATAACCAATGGCTCTTCCAAGCACAATCAATCAAGAATTGAAATAGAAATGAAATCAAAAGTAAAACAAGCACACACAACACAAGGATTTATAGTGGTTCGATCAAGATGATCTACATCCACTTTGGAAAATGACGATAACGATTTCACTATAATTCAAACAAGATTACAAGAGTATAAACCCCTCTCAAGAAAAAGACCTTTACTTCCTCTTACTCTTTCTTATTTGCATACATGAGTTTTTCTCTTGTTAGCAAAATGAGAAGAAGTCTCTCTTTTATACACAAAAAATTTCACCTACTTAGCAAACCACTTTTGACTACAAGAGAAGAATTAGTCTCACCTACTTAGCATACCCTTTTGGACTACTAAACTAGCACGCCCTTTTGGACTACAAAGGAATTAGTCTTTCTAGAAGACAACCCTTTTTGAATACTAAACCGTATTCAAGGCACATGTGCTACAAAATCTTATAGTGAATGTTGGTTGGATCTTAGGACTGGTTAAATCTTTTTTTCTTCGCCACGAGGTAGGCTTGGAACTGCTTCATCCTTCGTTGGAAATTATAAATGTGGGTACTTCGCTGGAATAGTTGACTGATGAGGTGAGCTGCCTAAGTTAACTGATTTTCGCTTTAAGCTGGTCGTTTGCTGATGACGATACTTTTTCGTTGAATATGATGCTAAAGCAGGTTTTGCTGGTACCTCTTCTTCTTTGCTACTTTTTTAGCCCCGTGCGAATGAAGCTCATTGACGAAGTTAAATTTGAATACCGTGGGTTTCTATTCACTATTGATAAATGTTGGCTCCTCTTTGTTCTTCATCCTGGATGGATATGATGTGGTGTATTTCGTCATTCTCAGTAGCGAATATTTAAAGTTCTCTTCGTTGCTGGGTCATTGCTATTTGCTGAGATTTATTAAAGATGCTTGCCTTTGATCAATGTCATCTCATGCTGATTAGTTGTTCGCAATTATATACATTCTCACTTCATCTACGGTAGTATCTTGTCGAACCCTCATGATGGTTTTCTTGCTCGCTGTTGAAACTTTTGTGAAGTAAATTTGGTATAACTTCTTCCTTCTCATTAATAGCTTTTTTTCATAACTTTATTCTACGATGATGATGCTTTCTTAATTTTGTTTGTTTTTGTTCCTTATTGCCCTTGCATTTTCCTCCTCTTCGTCGATGATTTATCATATCGACGGCTTTGTGCATCTCCTCTCTGTATGCATTTCTTAGTGTACCTGTGGTGCAGGTACATAAAATCTGCCCACCACGTATCCGAGGTAGATTGAACGAGGCAACGAAGTGAATCTTCACGAAGATATTATTCACCAATTCCTAAGAAAGTGTCAGTGAAGAGTCAAATCAAGTGTCAGAATTTACTTTAGCGAAGTTCATATCGCGAGGTATCAGTTAACGAGACATCACTGACTTGTACGGGAAGATACTTCACGAAGAAGATTGGGAATGCGAAGTGTGGATTGTTGTGCAAGAAAAGGGAGAGCATACGAAGTCAATGGCGCAAGGTGATCCTTGCGGCGTAAGAAATAGTAGGACCCCGAGGTAAAATGAGCGAGATGTGGATTGTTGTGCGAGAAATGGAACAGTTGTCCCCGACAACAGCCGAACTTTAAGGCGTAGAAGAAGCGAAAAGTTGATCTGCACGAAGTAAAAAGTGTATGTCCGAGATAAATCGGGTTGTAATCCATTATTTAACTTTTTCCTATAAAAGGAGGACTTAGCCCTCTGTGAAAGGGGGTTGGAATATTTGGGGAAAATGTGAGAGAGCTCTTGTGAGGGAAGAGTTAAGATCTTGTGTGTTCTTGAGCGACTTGTAACTTAGAATTTTAATAAATCAGTTGAAATATAAGATTTGTGTTTTATCTTGTTCGTGTTCATTTTTGAGTTCATCAAATTAGTAAGTGGGTGTAACTGTGGATTTTCTGCAGTTACATTTGGGTGCTAGAAACAGGGATCTCATGTTGAGATTTCAATCTCACTTGAGATAGTTTGAGATATTTGTGATTGTATGAGAATCCTTCTTCTAAATCATTAAGTGAGTTGTTACTTCATAAGAGCCGGAGATTAGTAACTAAGAAACTGTGGCAGTATCAGAAGAGGAAAGGTAGATCTGAGATTTGTTATCTTGAAGGTGAACAAGTTAGATCTGGTCAGAAGCCGGTGAGTCGGAAAAAGAAAGGTTAACAGGTCGTCCATGGCAAGAGTACCGGAACGAGCACAGCACATCATCGCATCGAGAGGGAGCTTGCGTATGGCAGGAAGAGAAGGATGAAGGATGGAGAGAGGTGAAATGTCAAACAGAGGAGGAAGACAAGGTGCAGTCCAACAGAGACAAGATGATCGTTATCGAGAAGGATCGATCCATACCGCTAACACCGAAACGAAAGAATAGGAAGAACCTGTGCAAGGAAGCGGAGAGGAGAATATCAATGAAGAAAATATGACATTGGAACAAATCAGAGAGGTGTTACGTTTAGAAAGAGAAAGAGAGATAGATCTAATGGAGCAGAGAGCCATACTCATGAGGCAGAATGCGGCCCTGATGTAGCAAAACAACCAACTCAATGAGGAAGTAAATGTTCATGATTTACGAGGCGAAGCCGGTACAGGAGAAAGTGTAACTCAATGGGGAGGAGTACCACCGGATGAAAGAGGAGAACGAAGGAGGAGGCGTCGAAGAGAAAGCAGCAAAGAAAGGTTGCTGAGGAGAGCATTGGAAGAAAATAGGTAGTAAGATCAAAGAAGGCGATTTGAATAGGAAAGAACTCGAGAGGCGGAAAGGCTTCGTGAAGAAGAAAGACTAAGAGAAGAAGAAAGAATACGAAGAGAAGAAATATCTCGTGAGGAGAAAAGACACCGTGAACAAGAATGTCAAGAGGAGGCGAGGAGGTACGCGCAAGAGGAAGAAGAGAGGCATCAAGAACAAAGAAGGAGACATGAGGAAGAGGGAAGGGAAGATGATGATGAGCGAGATAGAAGAAGGAGAAGGCGCGGGCGAGATGAGGGAAAAGACGAGGTCAATCAAACGGTCATGAACGAGATATAGGAGATGAAAGCATTACTCAACAATTCGCGAAGAGGAGGACAAGTGAAACTGGCAGAAGCAATTGTGGAGACTGACAAATCACCATTCTCGCGAAATATTGGAGGGAAGAATCCCAGGAAGATGTTCATTGCCCACCTTCGGAAGCATCTTCGATGGAACAGGGAACGCAGTGCAGCATCTAAAACAGTATACCCTCTCACTAATGCAATGGGTGAAGTAAAATACGGTGTTGTGCCAGTATTTCCCAGACAGTTTAACTGGGGAAGCCTCAAAGTGGTTTGAAGGGTTCGCAGAAGGTTCAATCTCGTCATTTAAAGACTTGCAGAGGATATTCTTGACAACTTACATAAGAAACAACATGTTAAGACCTGGAATAGAAACCTTATTCAACTTGAGAAGGAAACCAGGCGAAAACCTGCGAAGTCTCTTAATGAGATGGAGGTTGGTATGCAGTTAACTCACATGAAGAGTAGATGAGAGGAATTTCATTCTGGCCTTCGTCAACGCGTTAATACCAACTGATATTTTGCACACACAACTATTCGTAATTCGTAACACAGTAACAATGAGTGAACTCCGAGAGTATCAGGAGGAGTACGGAGCGCTAGAGGAGAAACAAATGGAGACTATTAAGGCAGCTACGATACAATCCAAGGAGGTAAATTTGCGTCTCTTGCCGAGAGTAGCAAGAGTAATAGAAGATGACATGAAATATGTGGAAGCAGAGCCGTTAGCAACAATTCCCGCAAAATTGGTAGCAGTGTCCAGCGGAGATCAAGAGTGGATGGATTAGCATCCGAGGTATATTGATCCCAGACCTCGGAATTATGAGTCACGAGGTGACAATTCAAGGAATCCACGAAGATATAACCCAGGACAACGATATGGAGATAAAAGACCACAGTCAAGAAGATATGAGAAGCGATTGTTCTAACCGAAGAAATTCCTCCCCCGGCAAATTTTTGGATGGAACCCTATCCAAGTGCAAGAAGTGGTGACTTTTGAAAATATCATCATTTTCATGGACACCTCATGGAAGACTGCAGAAACATACGACGAAAAATACTTCGTCTGATTGAAAAGGGGAAGCTCAAACATTTTCTGGCGAATCTGGGGCCATTACCGCCACCACCACCTCGGAAAGATGATCAAAATCAAGCAAAGATATACAGAATTTAAATTGATAGGGGAACTCAAAAACTAAATTGTAATTCTATCATTCATTCTGCGAAGAACATACAGAATTTTTATGATAATGTATTACAAAGGGTTCATAAGCGGGATTTTTAAGGAAATGAGATATTCAGTATCGCAAAGAAGGAGCCATTAGAAGAATGGCAAAAATGAGCCATTTCTTTTTCAGCAACAGACGCCCCAGATGGAGGAGCTTCGCACAAAGACCCATTGGTGATCACCTTGAACTTCGGAGAATACACGAAGTGGGAAGAAAGTTCCACAAGAAAAAGGAGAATATGGTCCATAGACAGAATCTAAGTGGACACAGGGAGCTCGGTGGATATACTCTTTTATCACACATTCAAAACGATGGGCTACCGAGACTCAGACTTAGTGCCGTCAACTTACAATATCTATGGGTTTAATAGAGTGGCATCAAAGCCAAGAGGAAAACTGGTCGTGAAGATCTTCGCAGGGGATCTAGAAACCGATGTAACAGTGTGTGTGGTGGATGTAAAATCCCCTTACAATGCTCTGATTGGGAGACCATGGATACATGGGATCAATGGATTAGCGTCAACTTACCACCAAGCTATCTGATTCCCGATGCCAAGCGGAATTGGCGAAATAAAGGGAGATCAGAGAGAGGCTAGGGAATGCAACGAAGAGGACGTGCATAACTATGACGAGAAATTAAGACGTAAGAAAGAGCAAAAGAAGAAGGTGCTGGAAACAAAGAGGGAAGAAGAGTTAATGGTATATATGGCTAAGGCAAAAGAAGGGTGGGCTATTCCTAGTGAAATTCCCGAAGATAAAGATAAACCTTTATAGCAATTAAAGGAGTCATCTCCACTCGGAGAACCGGTCATGAACTTCGCCGCAGTAGAACCTACACAAGAGATAAACTTGGGAAACGAAGATGAGGTGAAGATGGTGAGGATCGCGACGAAGATGGAGACAGACGAATAAGCAAGATTGATAAATCTGCTGAAAGAATACCTTGATGTCTTTGGTGGGGCATGAACGAGATGCCAGGAATAAACCCGGAAATCGCTTGCCATAAACTAGATCTAAACCCAGCAATCAAGCCAGTAAGGCAACGTATACGGAAGATAGCAACTGCTTACCACGAGCAGATAGAGCAAGAATAACAGAAGATGCTAGAATCGGGAATAATAAGACCTGCAAAGTATCCAACATGGATTGCCAATATGGTAATAGTACCGAAGAAAACTACAGGAATAAGAATATGGATAGATTTTAGCGACTTGAATACAGCTTCCCCGAAGGATAGTTTCCCGCTACCCAATATACCCCAGATGGTGGAATCAGCGTCCGGATACAAACGGCTAACATTGATGTATGGTTATTGCGGAAACAATCAGATACCACTCGCGGAGGAAGACCAAGAACACACGTCTTTCTTCGCACCTAGAGGGTTATATTGTTATACAAAAATACAGTTTGGTCTGAAGAATGCAGGGGCAACTTACCAATGGACGGTCGAGAAGATCTTCGCTAAATGGGTGCACACTAAATTGGAAGTCTATGTTGACGATATGTTGGTAAAGACAAAAGAGTCAGGAGATCACGTTGAGGATTTGAAAGAAATCTTTGAACAGATGAGGGTATATAAGATGAAAATAAACCCTGCAAAGTGTATATTCGGCGTAGAGTCGGCGAAGTTACTAGGGCACATCGTGTCCGAAAGGGGAATCGAGGTAGATCCAACCAGGGTTCAAGCCATATTGGACATGCCATCTCCAGCGACGGTAAAAGACGTGCAAAAACTAAATGGGCAATTGGCAGCTTTGGGTAGATTCATTTCTAGATCCTCAGATAAATGCAAGCATTTCTTCGATATCTTGAAAAAGGGAGCTAAATTCTCATGGATGCAAGAATGTGAGCAGGCATTACAAAATATAAAAGAATACCTTATCAACCTCTCAATCCTCCAAAAGCCCGAACCAAACGAATAATTTTTGATATGTCTCATGACCACACAAAATGCAATAAGTTCAGTGTTACTTCGATCAGATGAAGGCGTCGAAAAACCTATCTTTTACGTCAGCAAAACCCTCAATGCTGCTGAAAAGAATTACCCGAAGATAGAAAAACTAATTCTAGCATTGGTATACTCATCAGAAAAATTGCAAACTTATTTTCAGACTCACAAAATAAAGGTTCTAACCAGAATCCCAATAGAGTCAACTTTAAAGAATACAAAGAGAGTTGGGCGAGTTGAGAGGTGGAATACCCGAATTGATCAATTCGGATTAAAATACGAAGTCGCACATAGTTGTAGAATTTCTGGCCGAATTCCCAATGGAAGAAGATGAAGGAGTGGAGGAGATGTTAGATGTAGATGAGGAACGTCCAGACCCTACAGACTTGCTAAAGGAAAATCATCCGAGGATATGGGAGATATTTGTGGATGGAGCATCAAACAGCGCCGGAAGAGGAATGTGAATTGTATTTACTTCGCCAGCAGGAGCGAGAACATTATTCTGCTTCCGGTTGGAACATAAAGATACTAATAACGAGACAGAATATGAAGTGGTCATACAAGATCTAAGGCTGGCCATCGAGATAAACTAGACGAGATAAGAATAACTAGTGACTCCCAGTTGGTAGTCCGGAAGATATAAGAAAGGTATAAAGCGAATGATGCCGTGATGAATCGATATTTACAACTTGTGAAAGAATATTCAAAGAAGATACCAAATATAATCTGGAGGCAAGTAAGCGGAGATAATAATAGGCATGCGGACGCCTTAGCCTTCATTGCATCGATGATTGATGATACTTCAGAGAAATACATCCGAATTGAAAGGTTAATACATCCATCGGTGACTAACGAGTTGGAAGGTGAAAAGGTCCTAATGATAGAGGAGGACAATTCATCTGACGAGCTGAAATAAGATGATTAGAGAGCCCCAATTCACAAATATTTGGAGAAAGGAGATTTACCTAGGGACATATTTGAGGCCCACAAGGTCAAGGGGAGATCCACGAACTATGAGTTGCAAGAAGGAATCTTATACCGGAGGTCATTCCTAAGCCCACTGTTGCGGTGCCTATTACAGGAAGAAGGGATACAAATCATGAAAGCAATACATTACGGTGATGCTGGGAATCATAGCGGAACGAGGTCATTGGATTATAAGACTAAGACTCAAGGGTAATTCTGGATGAACATGCATAAAGATGCAAAAGATATTGCGACGAGGTGTGAAGCTTGCCAAAGATTCGGAAGATGGATACATGCGCCATCAACAAACCTGAATTCTGTGTTGAGTGTATGGACATTTGCCATATGGGGAATAGAAATTGTGGGACCGTTTGTTGCAGGAAGCCAACAGCGAAAATACTTGATAGTGGTAACGGACTATTTCACGAAGTGGGTTGAAGCAAAGCCTGTGAAGAATAAGCGAGATGGCGACATGTACGATTTCATACTAGAGCACATCATATGTAGATTTGGTATCCCTCTGCAAATCGTCTCCGATAATGGGATGCAATTCGAAGGAGAAAATGTGAAGATGTTGTTCAGCACTTTCAAGATACAATCTGCAAAATCGACCCCGTTGTATCCACAGAGTAATGGACAGGCAGAGGCGACGAACAAAACGATAACTTCCACTTTAAAAAATAAGTTAGATGGGCATCTCCATAACTGGTGCGAAGAGGTTCCGAAGGTACTATGGTCATATAGAACCACCAGGAGAGAAGCAACCGGGATGTCTCCTTTCTGTTTGGCGTATGGAGTAGAGGTGGTTCTACCTACCGAGATCATGTTTCCAACCACTAAGCGAGAGGCCTGGAAAAAGGGTCTGAATTCGGATATGATTCTGGGAAAATTGGATGACTTGGAGGAAAACAGGGAAACTGCTCTACAACACATGACGAATTATCACCGAAGGCTATCTCGTGAATACAACAAGAAGGTGAAGGAAAGGGGATTCGTTCCAGGGAAATTGGTCTTACGAGAAATACCGCCATATCAAAAAGGACCTGGAGGGAAACTGGAGCCTACGTGGGAAGGACCCTTTATTGTGAAGAGAAGAGTAGGGAACGGAGCTTATGAGCTCGCAGACTGTGAGAGAAAAGATACAGATAGCAACGAAGACATCATATATGGCTAAGCATAAAGGCAAGGCCGAAGCCTAGACCACCCGTGGAACCCGATCTACATCAAGAAGTATTATCCTTAGGAAGCGAAGAAATTCACGGAGAAAAGTGTAATAAAAAAAAGGGTTATCATTTTGTAAACGACAAGAGAAATGAAATGAAGTGTTTATGAAGCAAACAAGAACAAAGCGAAAAGCAAAATGAAAATACCAAATAAAAGAGAATGCAAGGGTGAAAAGTAAGACCTCACTTGGAGGTCGGATAAAAAAATATACAGAAGAAAAGGAAAGAGTAAGTCCTCTATAAAACCTCTACTTAGGGAGGCTGAGACCTCGTGGCATGCAACCTAGTTCGCACAAAGTGCAAGAGGCAAAAGTAAGACCTAACGCGCGTCATGAGACAACCTCAGGAGATGGCCCATCCACCATGATCTAGGGGAAAAAGTAAGAACCATCCGCTGGGGGCCCCGATTGGGTAACCACTCGGTAAGGAGCGTAAGAACGAGCCAGTGAAGAAGAAGATGGCCTGGTGTAGTTCCTCCGCTCGGTCCCAAAACCACCCCACCTAGGGTGTGACTTTGTAACCAAGAGCCCTACCGGCAAAAGGGTACGAGGTCATGAAATAACTTATGCCTAATCCCAAAAGCACGGGGGTACTCAGAGGGTAAGGGAGGACACTCTACTTTAGGGAGCTTGGTGACCAAAAAAAAGACGACAATGTTACGGGGCTGGTACTCACAGGAGTAGGTAGGCCTGTGATATTTCCGCATAATAAGAACTCAATGAGCGAGATAAGGTGAGGTTGATGGATCTTTATTATAACCCGAGTAAAGAGCGCCTGAGACTTCGTCGCAAAACCCTGCACAACGGGGTGGGGAAAAATAAAACCTTAACTAGGAGGCAAAATAAGACACCGAAATGATGAGAGAGATGTGAGGAAGAAAATGAGACCTGAGGCAAAACAAAAAGGAAAAATACGAAGCAAAGAAAGAGGCAAGCACATAATCATGCTTGATCTCATGAATCATATCAAATGAGAAAGAGTGATGAAGATTCGAGAAATCTTTATCAATCGAGAAACACTTGCGATTGAAATATTGCATATGATAATATTTATATTAACTTGATTATGCTATGATTTGAATATTAATAATACATGAACAATCCCTAAAAGGAAACGAGGTATAATTACAGACGAGATGGGAACGAGAAGGAATGCAAGGAGAATAGATACACAAAAATTATGGTACGCTACATAAATCCGCAAAAGAATAAGAGGCAAGTATATACTTTTAAATAAGGTTTTATTCTTTTAAGCATTTACTTCGCGCTAAGGTAGGAGACCAATGAATCTGTCGAAATACATAATAATTTATATTCTCTTCCGAGAAACTTCGGAAATGCCCAAAGAATAAGGGGCAAGTATATACTTAAATACGTTTATTATTCTTTGACCATCTCCTTCGTCAAGTATATACTTAGTATGTCGGATTGACTCTGAGTTAGTAGGATAATCTAGCGAAGTACATGTAGTATTTATCAGTATATGAAAATTATACATGCTAACTATGGTAAGTGCAGCTATCAGAACGAGATAAGAATATGAAATAACAGATCGGAAAAAGCAGGTATATTAAGGCAAAATAAAAGCAGAAAATGTTATGCCCCCATCTAGGCAAAATAAAAGCAGAAAATGTTATGCCCCCCAAGCTTGGGAGCGCCCAAATAAAATGTTAAAGGAACAAGGAACCAAAAGATCGAACCGACATCAAAATAAATAATCAAGGATTTCCAGCTTCTTCCTCAGCAGAACCACTTCCAGACCCTTGAATTCCAGTGTCACCACCACCAGTACCAGCTCTATTACTACCCTCCAAGCCTTGGGGAACTTCGTTTTTGGGCTCCTCAACATCTTCGCTAGTCTCTGTATCTTCGCTCTCACCATCAACATCAACGGGAGGCTCATCATCAGAGAAGACTTCAAGATCTATGGAAGGAATATCAAGGCCGTGAGAACTGCAGAGCTCAGTAACGAATTTCACCTTCTCCTCTTGGGAATTCCTGCGAGTAAATTTCGCGACCTTCTTGGCATCCTTTTCCATCTTATCACAGTCTTCATTCAGGAGCGCAAGACTTTCTTTCAGATCGGATACCTCTTTGGTAAGACCATCCCTTTGGCGAGACAGGTGAAGGATTTGATTCTTCAAACTCTCCTCAAATTCTGCAAAATGACAGTGAAGTGAGAAACAAGTTTAACGGAGCAAAATGTGAAGCATGACAATAACACCTAGAGCTACCTTCTTTCTGCAAAATAATAGAACTTAGAGTTTTCTGAAGGTCGATGTTCAGAAAGTCAAGTCTTGACGCTTCTGATTCAAGAAAATTTCGGAGCTCGTGAGAAGATCTATCCTCACCTTTGTTAAGATCAGACGAAAGACTATCATCATCAGGAGACCCTATAATAAATTTGCCACTCCTCGGAGGAACAATGAGCTTTTTCTTCATATGGGAGGCAGGAGCTGTTTTCTTGCCTTGAAATCTCTCCAAGCGAGCCAAGATGGAGGACATATCACCACTTAACCTAATATTCTCGTCCCTTAGCCCAATATTCTCATCCTCCAACTTCTCACACTTCAGCTTTAACTCGGAGAGTTCGCTCATGAGTTTGCGAAGTTCAACTTCGGACTTATCCTTCCTCTTAATTATCCTCTCTTTATCCTCCTCCAGCCGTTTACCATGAGCCATGGAGGAGGAGTGAATATTTCGCGAAGTTGTAAGAAGATTATTAACCCGACGCAACTCAATCCTTAAATGTTCATTTTCTTCGTGGAGATGGGAGTTTAGCTCTTCATTATTAGCAGACTCAATGGATAAACGATCAGACAGAGAATATGATGTCATCAATTTCTCACTTAAAATCTCGTTCTCGGTCAAGTAACAGTTAATTTGAGACTAAAGATTTGCTTGTTCGGCTAGGCAATCCTCAGTAGTTGACTTGGCTTCCTCATAACTCATGTAATACTTCGCAGAGTGGGCTTAACGAAAATAAAAGAATAGTAAAGACGAGAACGAAATAAAATAAAAGACATAGGGAGGGATGAACTTACTGCTGTGTTCTGAAATACTTTGATCCTTCTTAGCCGAGCGGTCCCTCTCGTCAGTGAGATCATTTTTAAGCTCCTGAACTCGGGCCCTGGCAGTCTTCAAATTCTCGCGAGTAACTCTTGTGTCCATGAGATGAGCCATGTGGCGGTTAAATTCCTGCGAAGTACGGCAGGTCAGAACAGAACTAAGGCAGGCAGCCAGGTTAAAGTCGGTAATACCTACCAAGGCCATAATAGAAGCATGTTGCTGGATAGAGAGATTCAGAGAAGCATTAGAAATGAAGGACTGATCTTCAGCCAAAAAAGAGTCGGAACAAAAAGAAATCAGAGACTCGATGGTAGCGGATCTAATGGATGGAGTGTCAGGAGTCAAAAGGAAAGCATTCCTCAAGAAGTCCAAATCGGGCTTATAAGCGGGATCTTCCACTTCATAGACCTTTATCGGCTTCCCTTGAGACCCGCCAGCAGGAGTATCAGGTGACTCAGCGGGAGGATCACTCGCAGTACCGATCAGAGTTGGCATGGTGGGCTTAGGAACGTGAGTAGAAGCAGCTTTCTCAAGAACCTTGGCAATCTTGCCTTTGGGAAGAGGAGAAATAGGCAGATCTGAGGACTTTGTGGAGCTAGGAATCCGGGTTAAGGCACCCATGTCTAAACCTCGACGGCATTTCGGAGGAACATCATAAGAAGGGTACTGAAGCGAGGTATCCTGGTAAACACAAGGTTAATACATCGAAGTATGCAAGCGCGAAGTTAATAAAACAGGAAACAAAGGCCACAAGATAAAAATAACAGCGGAATACCTTGGTAACAGCAGTGGTGGCAGAAGAACTTTCTTGGCGATCTCGCTTCCTGGGAACCCGAGAGCCATCGGCGGAAGGCTCCACAAAATCATCCTCCTACGAAGCATAAGGATTAGTCCATCTGGAAGAAAAGAAGCAAAGCGGACAAAAAGAGGCGAAGTAAACAATAAATCACCTGGTCAGGAGTTAGAGATCCGACAGTGGATGTTTTGGCATAAGACGATATGTCTTTGATCAAGCCAGGAGCAGGGAGCAAATACTGTGGAAATTAGGAAGCTTAGATAAAGGGAAGAAAAATGAAATAGAGAGGGAGTCTAGCAAACTTACATCGGAAGGCCTCTCGGACCAACGAAATTTCCAGGGCTCATAAGCCGCGAGATGGGCATGATCCAGGAGAGGACCCACCCGAGATTTTCCTGACTCGTCGAAACCCCAAACCAGGGGACCCTCAATAACTACTGGAAACATCATCCAGTCTTCATCATTAGACAAGCGCAGAGAGGGACCCTTAGGAGCATCCTTCGAAGAACTGATGGGCTCGACATCCAGGAGGAGAACCTTGGAGGGATCCTTCACGGACTTCCGAGATAGGGCGATGCCCCACTCTTGATACTTCCTTCTTCGGCCTTGAAATCTATCGATGTAGTTCTCCGAGAAAGAGGCAATGTTGTAATCAGCCGAGACAAACTCCTCCGCTACTGTGGGAATTTGAGACAAACCACCGAAAGAACGTCTCACGAATTCATTGACAATGTGAATTACATTTCCACTCAGCTGGAAAACTCCTCTGTTGAGATAAACCAGAATTTCATAGAAAAGTGGATTCTGGCATCATACAGAGGGAAGATTAAGCCCTCTCTCAATTGTCCTAAGGTAGTAATCATCCTGGTGGACGACAATGTTTCTGCTTCGATCCAGCGACAGTTTAATTTCATCTGCCTGGTTGCAAGAACCGGAGGCGTAACTGAAGAATCCACCGTCGGGGACAGAGTTAAACCCAAATTCTTGAAATCGGCCTGGAAATCCTCAAGGTATTTTGATGTAGTGGCAGGGGGTAATTTCTTGGGGGCCATCATTAAAACAAGAGACGGTAATGATGCTAAGGAACTGAAGAATACTGAGGATAACAGAAAGAAAAGGAACGGAATTTGCAGAAGAGCGATGCCGGAGAAGAAAGAGTTGAAGATCGTAAAGAATAGAAAGAGATAAAGAAAAGAACTATTTATAATGAGCCAAGGTGACAGGGAGAAGCGGTTACACGAGGAGAGGAACCGGCTAATAACGATCAAAAGGAATCGTGGGAGACAATATAGCGAAAAATCCGGGTACGTGGCGGTTATGAATTTAATGCAGGATTCTCTTTCCTTTCTTGGTTCCCGCGAATGGAATGAGAAAAGGAAAAATATAGGTACATAAAATCTTCCCGCCATGTGTCCGAGGTAGATTGAACGAGGCAACGAAGTGAATCTTCAAGAAAGATATTATTCACCAATTCCTAAGAAAGTGTCAGTGAAGAGTCAAATTAAGTGTCAGAATTTACTTTAGTGAAGTTCATATCGTGAGGTATTAGTTAATGAGACAACACTGACTTGTACGGGAAGATACTTCACAAAGAAGATTGGGAATGCGAAGTGTGGAATGTTGTGCAAGAAAATGGAGAGCATACGAAGTCAATGGCGCGAGGTGATCCTTGCGGCACAAGAAATAATAGGACCCCCGAGGTAAAATGAGCGAGATGTGGATTGTTGTGCAAGAAATGGGACAGTTATCCCCGACAACAGCCGAACTTTAAGGCGTAGAAGAAGTGAAAAGTTGATCTGAGCGAAGTAAAAAGTGTATGTCCGAGATAAATCGGGTTGTAATCCATTATGTAACTTTCTCCTATAAAAGGAGGACTTAGACCTCTGTGAAAGGGGGTTGGAACATTTGGGGAAAAGGTGAGAGAGCTCTTGTGAGGGAAGAGTTAAGATCTTGGGTGTTCTTGAGCGACTTGTAACTTAGAATTCTAATAAATCAGTTGAAATATAAGATTTGTGTTTTATCTTGTTCGTGTTCATCTTTGAGTTCATCAAATTAGTAAGTGGGTGTAACCGTGTATTTTCTGCAGTTACATGTGGCTTGTAACTTAAGTAGATAATTGATCGCAAGAGTTATTACTTCAAGTGTACTTCTGTACACGAGAAAATCAAGATGAGATATAATTCTAACTATTATAATTTAAGATATGAGAGTTTAGGGTATTCCCTTTTAATGTGTTGTCTGCGGTACTTGGAACTAATTGGTTTGACGAAGAACTGAGCTTTTGATGTGAACTGAATTCGAACTGATCATAGCCCAAAATATGGTTGACGAGATTTTTTATTTTTTATTTTTTTGCTCAATCAATATAAATTTTATTAAACTATGATCAAAACAAAAGAGATAAAAAAACCCTGCTAAGGTTGTTTTACAAAAAGAAAACTAAAACAATCTATAGTAAGCTTCAAAAGGGGATTCCAATCTAATAGAACTACAATCTGTGTAGATTTTAACAATGCCCTTATTCAGACTACTCCCTTCTTTAGCCATTTGATCTGCAGAAAAATTTGTTTCTCTATAACTTTGTATAAAGGCAAAACTCTTGATGTTTTCTAAAATTATATTCCATCTAGCTGTAATGAACCATGGAAGGTTGTTCTGTTGAAAGGCAAGAATTGCAGCCTATGAGTCATATTGGAAAGCTAACTCCTTGTGATGATTTTGTACTGCCCATTCACCAGCACAAATGACAGCCATCAACTCTGCAAAGTAGTTTGTTGCAAGACCAAGACCCCCTGCAACTGCTACCAAAAAAGCCCCATATCCTCCATGTCTTACTACAAAACCATATCCAGCTGATCCAGGATTTCCTCTGCTAGCACCATCACAACATAAAAGAACTTTGGGAGGCTCAGGAAGTGAAAAGAAGATTTCTTTGATGTGATTATTGACGAGATGGATGCTGTAGTGCTGAGATATCATCTTCATCATCTTCCGGGACAATTGATGAAGATATAATTGTATCTCGTACACTATAAAGTATGTGCTGCTAATGATCTTGCTGACGTGATGTTTTCTCAAAATTTTGTATCTCGGGAAATCTCGTGCTATCTTTTTCGCTTGTTTGAGACAATGTTTATACATACCCCTTTGAGCTTCAATTATGAACAATTAATAATTGACAAAATAAGTTAAATAGCACTCGGTAGTAACAAATCTAACCAATGCTTATTTCTATCATTATAGTGAGGTTAAATACAAATGCGAAATCTAGTAACCAATAAGAATTAATCATATCGTTGTTTAAAATCTTTTAGTAGTGATCTCTGTCAATGCTTATAAATATGAGTCATAGTTAAAATTAACAAGGAGAGGACGAAGATTCTTCCCTTTCAGTGGTGTTCCTCGTGACCCTTGAGATTGCGTTGATAGATGGATGGATTTCCGAAGTTGTAGATAGCTTAGTTTTTCTAGCGAAGTATCATGGTGATGAGATGGGTACATCATATTATTTGTTTGGAGAACTAACTCGTGGGTTCGAAAACTCGTGAAAATGTTGTACCAACGAAGTAAACTTTGATGTTATCCTTTTCTTCGTTGATGGATCTGGTATGTGACCTTTATTAGTCCTGGAATTGATGATGATGTGAGCTTGGCATGTGTACCCTTTGAATGTTGTTGACGAAGTAAAAATTCATTATTATTTCTTTCTTCGTTGTTTTCCTGCCTCGGTTTGGTTTCAGCTATGTCATCTTTGTGTAGTTCGTGGATAAAAATTGTGAAGGTTGTTGATCCAATCTTCTAGCCAAGATAATTGTGGTCCCTGGTGATGGTTCTAGATAGAATTGAGATACTGGTCAGAGTGTTAACTTCTATGAGCTTGCTAATCATTTCTAGAATATTGTTTATCTTGAATGGTTGCACTTCGCTTCTATTGGGGTTGTCCCAATAATTTAAGCTTGTTGGCTTGCTGGATTTGAACTGGCTCTATCTCCGCCGGAAACCGGGGTGATGTTTGACGAAGTGTTACTTCGTTGTCTCTTTCACTCGTTCTATATAGGTTCAAGTTTGCTTTGCCAAACTAACTAGGATGACTAGTTTTAAAGTTCTGATCAAAAAATGCTCGTTGTTTTTTCCCTAGTTGCAGGTACAGAAAACCACTCCGCCACGTGTCCGAGGAAGATTGAGCGAGATAATAAGAAAAATCTTCGAGAAAGATATTATTCACCACTCCCGAAGGAGTGTAAGTGAGTAGTCCAATCAACTGTCAGATCTGCCTTAACTAGGTCCCGTCAGCAAAGAAGAACTAATTTGCTCGGAAAGATATCTAGCGAAGTAGGGCTAAACTGCTCGGGAAGGAATTTAGCGAAGTAAAGCTACCCTGCTCGGAAAAACATCTGGCGAGGTGGACATAACTTTCTCGAGAAGACATTTAATGAGGTATGGATTGTTGCACAAGAAAATGGAAGGGTCACGAAGTCGATTGCGCGAGGTATGACTTGTTGTCCAAGAAATAGTGAGGTTTCCCGAAGTAATGACGCGAAATGTGGATTGTTATGCAAGAAAAGGGACAGCTGTCCCCGACACGAACCGATATTTAAGGCGAAAAGTAAGCATAAAAGTTATTCTGAGCGAGATAAAAGCGTCAGTCCGAGATAAATCGAGCTGTGTTCCATTATGTAATTTTGCCCTATAAAAGGGGAGTCTTAGCCTCCTGAGAAAGGGGGAATGACATTTTGAGGAGAGAGGGAGAATAATTTGTAAAGAGAGATAATCTAGATCTTGAGTGTTCTTGGGCGTATTGTAACTTTGAATCAAAAGAATTCTAATCCAATATAAGATCTGTGCATAAACTTGTGTTTGTATCTATCGAATTAGTGAAAGGGTGTAACTATGGATTTTCTGTAGTTACATTTTGGCGCCGAGAAACAGGGATCTCATGTTGAGATTTTAGTCTCACTTGAGATAGTTTGGGAAATCTGTTATCACACAAATTACTAAGTGAGTTGTTACTTTGCAAGAATTGAAGAATAGTGGTCAAGGAAGCCTGATAGTGCTAAAAGAGGAAAGGTAGATCTGAAACCTGCTGACCGGAAGGAAAGAAAGCTAGATCTGGTAAAAAGCCGGTAAATCGGAGAAAGAAAGTTTAACAGGTTGTCCATGGCAAGAGTATCGGAACGAGCACGGCAGCTCATCGCATCAAGGAGAAGCTTGCGTCTAGCAGGAAGAGGAGGCAGGATGGAGATAGGCGAAACATCAAGCAGAGGAGGAAGGCAGGGTGAGATCCAACAGGAAGAGGAGGAACGTTACTGGGAAGGATCGATCCATACCGTTAACACTGAAACGGAGGTGGAAGAAGAACCTCTGCAAGATAATGGAGGGGAAACTTCCGGTGAAGAAAATATGAAATTGGAGCAGATTAGAGAGGTGCTTCACTTAGAAAGGGAAAGGGAGAAAGCTCTAATGGAGCAAAGGACCATACTCATGAGGCAAAACGCGATCTTGGTATAGCGAAACAACCAACTTGATGAAGAAAGGACTATTCGAGATGCACGAGGTGAAACTGGTATGGGAGAAAACATGAACCAAGGAGGGGAAATACCGCAGGATGAACATGAAGAAGAAAGAGGAGAATGGAGAAGGAGACGTCGAAGGGAAAGCAGCGAAGAAAGGTTGCTAAGGAGAGCTTTGGAGGAATCAAGATGGGAAGACCAAAGACGACGATTTGAGGAAGAAAGAACTCGGGAGGAGGAGAGACTTCGGGAAGAAGAAAGGCGAAGAGAAGATGAGAGAATCCGAATGGAGGAAAGATCTCGGGAAGAACAAAGATACAGAGAACAACAGTGGCAGGAGGAAGCAAGGAAGTATGCAGATGAAGAAGAGAGATACCGAGCAGAGAGAAGGGGACAAGAGGAAGAAAGGAGAGAAGGTGATGGTGAGCGAAGTAATAGGAGGAGAAAGCGAAGGCGAGAATAAGGAAGGGACGAATTTAATCAAACAGTCATGAACGAAATACAGGAAATGAAAGCATTACTCAATAATCCACGAAGGGGAGGAAGATTACAGTTGGCTGAGGCAATTGTGGAAGCTGACAAATCACCATTCTTGCGCGAAGTACTAGAGGGAAGAATCCCAGGAAGGTGTTCACTACCTACCTTCGGAAGCATATTCGACGGAACAGGGAATGTTGTGCAGCACCTGAAACAGTACACTCTCTCGTTAATGCAATGGGCGAGGTATGAAACAGTACTGTGCTAATATTTTCCAGCTAGCTTAACCGGGGAAGCCTCAAAATAGTTCGAAGGGTTAGCAGAAGGTTCAATCTTGTCGTTTAAAGATTTGCAGAGAGTATTCCTGATGACTTACATAAGCAATAACATGTTAAGGCCAGGAATATAAACCTTGTTCAACTTGCGAATAAAGGCAGGCGAAAACTTGCGAAGTTTAATTACGAGATGGAGAACCGTGTGCAGTGAACTCGCGGGAAGGGTAGATGAGAGAAATTTCATCTTGGCCTTCGTTAACGCGTTAATACCAACCGATCTCTTGCACACGCAGCTCTTCGTAATTCGCAACACAATATCAATGAGTGAACTCCGAGAATATCAGGTTGAGTACGTGGCGTTTAAGGAGAAACAAAGGGAGGCAATTGAAGCAGCCCCAATTCAATCCAAGGAGGGGAACTCGCATCTTCTGCCCAGAATAACAAATGTGATAGAATGTGATATGAAATATGAGGACGCAGAACCATTGGCAACAATACCCGCGAAGTTGGTAGTAGTATCCAGTGGGGACCAAGAATGGATAGATCAACATCCGAGGTATATCGATCCCAGACCTCGGAATTACGAAGGGTTCCGAGATGATAATCCGAGGAACTCACGAAGATACCTACCGGGGCAGCAATATGGGAGAAAGAAACCACAGTTCGAGGACGTAGTTTTGCCCGAGCTCAACACCACTGTCGAGAAGATATGGGAATCAATTATCCTGACGGAAGAAATCCCCCCCCCCCCCGGGAAATTTTGGGGTAGAGCCCTTGTCAAGTGTGAGAAATAATGACTTTTGCAAGTATCATTGCTTCCATGGATACCACACAGAAGATTGCAGAAACATCCGACGAATAATACTTCGTCTAATTGAAAAGGGAAAACTCAAGCATTTCTTGGCAAATTCAGGACCCATACCACCGCCACCACCTCAAAGAAGTGATCAAAAGAAATCAAAAGTATACAGAATCAAAATCGACAGAGGAACACAGAAGTTAAACTGCAACTCCATCATTCACTCTGCGAAGAATATACAAAACTTTCATGATAATATGTTACAAAGGGTTCATAAGCGGGATTTTGAAGGAAACGAGATATACAACATCGCGAAGAAAGATCCATTAGAAGAATGGCAGGGAAGGACTATTTATTTCTCAGCAGCAGACGCCCCGGAAGGAGGAGCTTCGCATACAGATCCTTTGGTGATCACTTTGAACTTCGAAGAGCATACAAAGTGGGAAGAAAGTTCCGTAGAAAAAAATAAAGTATGGGAAATAGATAGGATCTTGGTGGACACAGGGATCTCGGTGGATATTCTCTTTTACCACGTAGTTAAAGCAATGGGATACCGAGATTCGGATCTGGTGCCGTCGACCTACAATATCTATGGGTTTAACGGAGTAGCATCAAAGCCGAGAGGGGAACTGGTCGTGAAAATCTTCGCAGGGGAACTTAAAACCGAGGTAACAGTATGCGTGGTGGATGTAGAATCTCCTTACAGCGCTCTGATTGGGAGGCCATGGATACATGGGATCAAGGGAATAGCATCCACATATCACCAAGATATCTGATTTCCTATGCCAAGCGGTATTGGCGAGATAAAGGGAGATCATAAGGAAGCCAGAGAGTGTAATGATGAAGATGTTCATAACTATGACGAGAAGATAAAGCGAAAGAAGGAACAAAAGAAGAGAGTGCAAGAAGCAAAGAGGGAAGAAGAATTAATGGTGTATATGGTCAAAGCAAAAGAAGGATGGGCTATTCCAAGTGAAATCCCCGAAGATAAGGATGAGCCCGTGAAGCAATTAAAGGGTCCATCTCCGCTCGGAGACCCAATCATGAACTTCGCAGCAGTAGAACCCACGCAAGAGATAAACTTGGGCAGCGAAGATGAAACGAAAACGGTGAAGATCAGAACGACGATGGAGGCGGATGAAGAGGAAGGTTGATAAAGCTATTGAAAGAATACAGTGATATCTTTGCATGGGGCATGAACGAGATGCCTGGGATAGATCCTGAAGTTACTTGCCACAGACTGGATCTAAACCCAGCAATCAAGCCAATAAGGAAACAGATACGAAAGATAGCCACTTCTTATCACGAGCAAATAGAGCAAGAATTACAGAAAATGTTAAACTCGGGAATAATAAGACCCGCGAAGTATCCAACATGGATAGCCAACATGGTGATAGTACCGAAGAAGACCACATGAATAAGAATATGCATAGATTTCAGCGACTTAAATACAGCTTCTCCAAAGGATAGTTTCCATTTACCCAATATACCGCAAATGGTGGAGTCATCTTCAGGGTACAAGAGGTTAACTTTGATGGACGGTTATTGTGGATACAACCAGATACCACTCGCGGAAGAAGACCAAGAGCACACAGCCTTTTTCGCTCCTAGAGGCTTGTATTGCTACACGAGAATGCCGTTCGGACTGAAAAACGCAGGGGAAACTTACCAGCGGATGGTGGAGAAGATTTTCGCAAAATGGGTGCACAAAAAGCTGGAGGTCTACGTCGACGACATGCTAGTTAAAACTAAGGAGTCAGGGGACCATGTTGAAGACTTGAAAGAAATCTTCGAGCAGATGAGGGCATTTAAAATGAAAGTAAATCCTGCGAAGTGTATATTCGGTGTGGAGTCGGCGAAGTTCTTGGGGCACATCGTGTCCGAGAAAGGGATTGAAGTAGATCCATCCAAGGTTCAAGCCATATTGGACATGCCATCGCCAGCAACGGTAAAAGACGTGCAAAAACTGAATGGGCAGTTGGCAGCTTTGGGAAGATTCATTTCTAAATCCTCGGATAGGTGCAAACACTTCTTCGATATTTTGAAGAAGGGAGCAAAATTTTCGTGGACACAAGAATGCGAACAGGCCCTACAAAATATTAAAGAGTATCTTATCAACTTATCAATTCTCCAAAAGCCCAGGCCAAATGAAGAACTACTGATTTGTCTCACAGCTACACCAAATGCCATCAGTTCGGTGTTGCTTCGGATAGATGAAGGCATTGAGAAGCCTATCTTTTACGTCAGCAAAACACTTAATGCTGCTGAAAAGAACTATACAAAGATAGAAAAGTTGATTCTAGTACTGGTGTATTCATCAGAAAAACTAAGAACCTATTTTCAGACTCACAAGATAAAAGTTCTAACAAGAATCCCTATAGAGTCAGCTTTAAAGAATACGAGGAGAGTTGGGAGAGTTGAAAGATGGAATACCCGAATAGATCAATTCGGATTAAAATACGAGGTACAAACTTCAACGAAGTCACACATAATTGCGGAATTCCTGGCCGAGTTCCCAATAGAAGAAGACGAAGGAACGGAAGAGATGTTGGATATAGATGAAGACCGTCCGGATCCTACAGATATACTGAAATAAAATCACCCAAGGAGATGGGAAATATTTGTAGACGGATCATCCAACAGCGCTGGAGGAGGAATGGGAATAGTATTTACTTCGCCAAAAGGAGCAAGGACAGTATTTTTCTTCCGACTGGAATATAAAGCCACTAACAACGAGACAGAATATGAGGCAGTCATACAGGCCTTGAGGCTGGCTATCGAGATGAAGTTGGAAGAAATAAGAATAACTAGCGATTCTCAGCTGGTAGTCATGCAGATAGAAGGAAGATATCAAGCGAATGATGCAGTGATGAATCGATATTTGCAACTCGTGAAAGAGTATTCAAAGAGAATACCCAATATAATTTGGAGGCAAGTAAGCAGAGATAATAACAGACACGCGGATGCTTTAGACTTTATTTCATCAATGATAGAAGACACCTCGGAGAAATATATCCGAATTGAAAGGTTAATGCAACCCTCAGTAACTAACGAGTTGGAAGATGAGAAATCCATGATGATAATAGAGGGTAGCACATCCGGAGAATTGGGAGAGGATGACTGGAGGACACCTATTCACAAGTACCTCGAGAAGGGCGATCTGCCTAGAGACAGGTTTGAGGCGCACAAAATCAAAGGGAGATCTACCAACTATGAATTAAGAGAAGGAATCCTATATCGGAGATCATTCCTAGGACCACTGTTGCGATGCTTGTCACAAGAAGAGGGGGTGAAAATCATGAAGGCAATACATTATGGTGACGCTGGAAATCACAACGGAACTAGATCATTGGCTTACAAAACTAAAACGCAAGGATACTTCTGGCCAAGCATGCATAAGGACGCAAAAGGTGTAGAAACGAGGTGTGAAGCTTGTCAAAGATTCGGAAGACGCATACACGCACCCTCGACGAACTTGAATTCTGTGCTAAGTGTGTGGCCATTCGCCATATGGGGAATAGACATCGTGGGACCATTTGTTGCTGGAACCTTGCAGCGAAAGTACCTAATAGTGGCAACAGACTACTTCAGGAAGTGGGTTGAATCCAAACCAGTAAAGAATACGCGGGATGGAGATATATACGATTTTATACTTGAACACATAATATGAAGATTCAGAATTCCACTGCAGATAGTCTCGGATAACGGAATGCAATTCGAGGGAGAGAACGTGAAAATGTTATTTAGCACTTTTAAAATACAAGACGCAAAGTCGACTCCTCTATATCCGCAGAGTAACGGACAAGCTGAAGCAACAAACAAGACAATTGCATCCACTTTAAAAAATAAACTAGACGGGCATCTCCATAATTGGTGTGAAGAAGTCCCGAAGGTGCTATGGTCATACAGAACCACCAGACGAGAGGCAACAGGGATGTCACCTTTCTGCTTGGCATATGGAGTGGAGGCGGTTCTGCCTACTGAGATCATGTTCCCCACTACAAAACGAGAATCCTGGAAAAAGGGTCTAAACTCGGACATGATCCTAGCAAAATTAGATGACTTTGAGGAAAACAGGGAGATGGCTCTACAACACATGACAAACTATCACCGGAGACTATCTCGTGAATACAACAAGAGGGTGAAAGAAAGAAGTTTCGTCCCAGGGGAGATGGTTCTGCGCGAGATACCCCCATATCAAAAGGGACCCGGAGGAAAACTGGAGCCTACGTGGGAAGGACCTTTCATCGTAAAAAGAAAAGTGGGAAATGGAGCTTATGACCTCGCGGACTGTGAAGGAAAAGATACATATAGTAACGGGGACATCGTATATGGCGAAGCAGAAAGGCAAAGTCGCAGACTGGACCACCCGTGGAATCCAATTTACATCAAGAATTATTATCCATGAGCAACAGAAGCTCGTGAAGAATTGATAAAAATATATATATATATATATATCAATCAGAAAGTGAAATGAATCATTTGTTGAGCAAGCATCGAAAAATCAGCAAAAACAAAGAAAAAAACACAGGTTCAAAACATGTGAATACGAGGTCCACAAGTAATACTTCATTTAGGAGGTCTGCTTACGACCCTCAAAATAGGCGATCGTAAGTCCTATATAAAACCTCTACTTAGGGAGGCTGAGACCTCGTGGCGTGCAACCTAGTTCGCACAAAGTGCAAGGGTCAAATGTAAGACCTACACGCGCGTCACGAGATAATCTCAGATGTGGCTAACATCCAAAAGCTAGGGGAAATCGTAAGACCCATCCGCCGAGGGCCTCGATTGGGTTACCTTCGGTAAGGGGTGTAATAACTATCCAGTGGAGAAGAAGATGGCCTGGTGTAGTTCTTACGCTCGGTCCCAAAACCACCCCAACTAGGGTGTGACTTCATAACCATGAGCCATATTGGCGAAAGGGCACGAGGTCACGAAATAACTGATGCCTAAGCCCAAAAGCACGGTAGTATTCATAGGGGAAGGGACGGCACCCTCCTTTAGGGAGCTGAGTGACCACCAAAGTCGGCAATGTTACGGGGCTGGTACTCACGGGAGTAGGTAGGCCTGTGATATTGTTACATATAAGACCTCAATGAGCGAGATAATGCGAGGTTGATGGATCTTTACTTCGCAAGAGTAAAGAGCGCCTGAGACTTCGTCGAAAAGCCCTGACCAACGGGGTGGGGCACAATAAGACCTTAACTAGGAGGCACAATAATACCCCGAACTGATGATAGAGATGTAAGGAAAAAAAAAAAGACCTGAGGCAAAACAAAAGGGCAAGTATATACTTGCAAAGAGGCAGGTATATACTACAAAGAAAAAAGCAAGCACATTACAAAGCTTGACCACACAAGCCATACAATTTTAAGGAGTACTTCTTACATTGCATAAGAAGCACTCGCAACTGAAATCTTATACATGATGATATATGCACTAACTCGATTATGCTATGAACTGAACAATAATAATTGCAGCGAGATGACAATAATGCGAGATCGACTCGCACGAACAACTAAGGCATAGAAAGTAAGGTCGAGCGGAGGTAAAATCACAAGGTATGCTACATAAATCCACCAAAGAATAAGAGGAAAGTATATACTAAGGGGCAAAAAAAAAATGTACTTCGGAAACACCCAAATAATAAGGGGCAAGTATATACTTAAGCAACATTAATTATTCTTTGATTATTTCCTTCGTCAAGTATATACTTGGTATCTTGGAGTTCTTCCGAGATACCAGGGCAAGGCATCCATTAACAAACATGCAGGTTATATATATAAGCACAGCAAATGAAGCAAAGAAAGGGAAAAGCTAATATATTAAGGCAAAATACGAGCAAAAATTTTCATGCCCCCCAAGCTTGGGAGCGCCCAGATAAAATGTTAGAAGGACAAAGAACCAAAGTATCACAAACATCAAAGCAAATAATCAGGGATTGTTAACTCCCTCTTCATCAAGATTGCCATCATTGTTACCAGCTCCATCATTGTTACCAGCCCCAGCATCGTTATCTCCTGTGACTTGAGGAACCTCGTGATGAGGTCTCTCAATGTCTTCATCAGTCTCTGTATCTTCGTTCTCAACTTCGGCGAAGACAGTTGGTTCATCATCGGAGAAAATCTCGAGGTTCATGTTAGGGACGTCGAGACCATGAGAGTTGCAGAACTTGGTAACAAATTTCACCTTCTCTTCTTGGGCATTTCGGCGAGTCCATTTCACTACCTTCTTAGCGTCCTCCTCCATCTTATCGCAATCCTCGTTCAAGGAAGCAAACTCTCCCTGCAATTTGGATAACTCCTCAGCCAAGCTATCCTTTTGGCGAGACAAGTGCAAAATTTGATTCTTCAAACTCTCCTCAGATTCTGCAAGATAACAGCGAAATGAGAAACAAGAATAACCAAGCGAAGCACGAAGCAACAACAACACCTAGAGCTACCTTCTTTCTGCGAAATAACAGAATTTATGGTTTTCTGGACGTCAAGATTAAAATGGTCAAGTCTTGATATTTCTGATTCGAGAAAGCTGTGATGTTCTAGAGGTGATTTTTCCACGTCCTCTCCAGGGCCGGACATGGATCTATCCTCATAAGGGGATCCGATAACAAGTTTACCGCCTCGGGGAGGCATAACAAGCTTCTTCTTCGCAGGAGGAGCGGGAGAAGTTTTCTTGCCCTGAAGCCTCTCCAAGCGAACCAAGATAGAATACATGTCATTATTTAACTCGTTGTTCTCATTCCTTAACTCATCATTCTCAGTCTTCAGCTTCTCATATCCAGACTTCAACTCGGAGAGCTCACTCCGGAGGTTGCGAAGTTCAGCTTCGGACCTGTCCTTCCTCTTAATTATTCTATCTTTATCCTCCTCAAGGCGCCTAGCTCGGTCCATGGATGAGGAGTGAAGGTTACGGGAAGTAGTGAGGGAATTAATGATCCGCCGAAGCTCGGTCCTCAATCGTTCATTCTCCTCACGAAGGTGGAAATTCGACTCTTCATGATTAGCGGACTCATTAGATAGACGCTCAGCCAGATAATATGACGTCGATAGCTTTTCACTCAAGATCTCATTTTCATATAAGTAGCAGTTAATCTGGGACAAAAGGTTTGATTGTTCTGCTTGGTAATCGTCCACGGTCGACTTGGCTTCTTCAAAATTCATATAATACTTCGTAGAACGGGCTTGACGAAAACAACAAGATAGTAAAAACGAGAACGAGATAGAAATAAAGACCGAGAAAAGATTAAACTTACTGCGAAGCTCCGAAATCTGTTCATCTTTCTTAACTGAACGCTCTCTCTCATCAGCGAGATCATTCCTAAGATCCTGAATTCGTTCATTAGTAGTCTTCTGATTCTCACGGGCAACCCTCATCTCCACGAGTTGAGCTATATGACGGTTGAACTCCTGCGAAGTATTTTCTTTAAGATGGGGATTTGTACGTCAAATGCATTTAAGATTAATAATACTAACCAAGGCCATAATAGCAGCGTGCTGGTTGGTGGAAAGATTCAACGAAGCGTTCAGCATGAAAGATTGATCTTGAGCTAGAAAAGTATCGGCGCATAGCGAGATTACAGATTCCATAGCTGCAGACCTTGTGGAAGGGTTTTTCCGAGTTAAAATGAGAGCGTCCCTTAAGAAGTCCATGTCGGGGGCATAGGCTGGATCCTCTGCTTCAAAAACCTTCCGAGTCTTCCCACTAGAAGGACCTGCTGATGGTTTAACCAGGGACTCTTCCACCGTGATACAAGAAGTTGGCATGGGAACCTTCGGAGAAGGAGTGGCACCCTTTAGCTTCTCGGGCTTGTTCTTGCCAGGAGGATAAGGAAACTCTGCTAGCTTCTGGGCAGAAGGTATATGGGTGAGATCCCCAATATTCAAAACCCTGCGGCATTTTTGGGGTTCAGCGGCAGGAGCGGATTGAGGAACCTAGGAAATAGGGGTTAGTATCTCGGAGTTGAACAAAGTCTAAGGTAACAAGAAGGGAGTACTATTACGAAATAAATATGGTAGCAGAATACCTTGGTAGCAGCAGCCGCACCAGAAGAGCTCTCCTGATGAATTCGCTTCAGAAGGACACGAGGGTTTATGACGGGGGTTTCCACGAATTCTTCCTCCTGTCAAAACCAAAAGTTAGATTCTGAAAGCAAAATTGGAACACCAAAAGCGAAGAAGGAAGCGGGTTACCTGGTCCGTAGCAGGAGATCCTACAACAAGATTCTTGGAGGATCTATCTTTGATCAAGCCGGGAGAGGGCAATGAGTATTACAAAAAAAAATAAAAAAAAATAAAACACAACAAAAAACAAGGAATTCAGATAAAAGACACCAAAATGAAACGAGGGGAGAAGACTAGCGAGCTCACATCGGAGGGCTTCTCGGACCATTTGAACTTCCAAGGTTCAAAGGAAGCGAGATGAACGTGACTTGGTAGAGGGCCTTCCCGAGCATTCCCGGATTCATCATAACCCCAGACAAGGGGGCCCTCGATAACAACTGGGAACATCATCCAGTCCTCATCATTAGTTAGACGCAAATAATGCCCTTTGGGAGCCTCCTTCGAAGAACCAACGGGCTCAACATCCAAAAGAAGAACTTTGGAAGGATCCTTCAGGGACTTCCGATGTAAAGCAACACCCCACTCTTGATACTTCCTTCTTCTACCTTGAGTCTTATCGAAGTAATTCTCCGAGAAATAAGCAATTTTGTAGTCCGCAGGGTTGAAGCTCTCCACTACAGCTGGGATCTGGGATGAACCGCCGGAGGAACGCCTCACAAACTCGTTACAAATCCGAATTGAATTACCGTTCAACTGGAAGGCTCCCCTATTGAGATGAGCAAGAATCTCACAGAGAATAGGATTCCGGGCGTCATACATAGGAAAGGTTAAGCCCGCTCTCAACTGACCCAAAGTGGCAATCATCCTGGTAGATGACCACGTCTCTGCTTCAATCCAGCGATTGTTCAATTCCATCTGTTTGGTTGCAGTTACCGGAGGCACAGCTGAAAGATCCACCGCCGGTGACAAAGTGAAACCTAGTTTTTTGAAATCAGCCTGGAAATCTTCAAGTTGCTTTGATGTAGTGGCAAGGGGAAATTTTCTGGGTTCCATTGTTGAAAGGAGAGAAGACGATGCGGAAAAATTGAGGAAAAACTAAGGAAATCAGAAAGCGGACGGAGTTTACAGAAGGACAGTGCCGGGGAAGAAGAAGTTGAAGGACGTAAAGAAGAAAAAAAATATGAGGGAGAAGACTATTTATAATGGACCCAGGGTATGACCTAGAAAAACGATTGCACAGGAAGGGGAATCGGTTGGTAACTGTTGATAAGAATCGTGGGAGACAAGATAGCGGAAAATCCGCATACGTGGCGGTTACGAAATTAATGCAGGATTCTCTTTCCCTTCTTGGTACCAGCAAAAGGAATGAGAAAAGGCAAAATGTAGGTACAGAAAACCACTCCGCCACGTGTCCGAGGAAGATTGAGCGAGATAATAAGAAAAATCTTCAAGAAAGATATTATTCATCACTCCCGAAGGAGTGTAAGTGAGTAGTCTAATCAACTGTCAGATATGCCTTAACTAGGCCCTGTCAGCAAAGAATAACTAATTTGCTCGGAAAGATATCTAGCGAAGTATGGCTAAACTGCTCGGGAAGGCATTTAGCGAAGTAGAGCTACCCTGCTCGGAAAGAAATCTGGCGAGGTGGACATAACTTGCTCGAGAAGACATTTAATGAGGTATGGATTATTTCACAAGAAAAGGGAAGGGTCACGAAGTCGATTGCGCGAGGTATGACTTGTTGTCCAAGAAATAGTGAGGTTTCTCGAAGTAATGACGTGAAATGTGGATTGTTATGCAAGAAAAGGGACAGCTGTCCCCGACATGAACCGATCTTTAAGGCGAAAAGTAAGCATAAAAGTTATTCTGAGCGAGATAAAAGCGTCAGTCCGAGATAAATAGAGTTGTATTCCATTATGTAATTTTGCCCTATAAAAGGGGAGTCTTAGCCTCCTGAGAAAGGTGGAATGACATTTTGAGGAGAGAGGGAGAATACTTTGTAAGGAGATATAATCTAGATCTTGAGTGTTCTTGGGCGTATTGTAACTTTGAATCAAAAGAATTCTAATCCAATATAAGATCTGTGCATAAACTTGTGTTTGTATCTATCGAATTAGTGAAAGGGTGTAACTATGGATTTTCTGTAGTTACACTAGTTACTGGCGTTCTTCGCAGAAGTCTTCATCTTCTTGGCCGAGCGGTGATTAATCTTCGTCAATGATGGATTTCTAGGTCTGTTGACGAAGATTCATTAATTTTCTTCGTAGAAACACTTCGCTTCATGCTTAAAGTTACTTTCAACTTTTCCTCGTACGGTTAGGGCTGGAGTTTCCGTGACTTTGTGGTTGCTGATGATGTAAACTCTGACATTTATTTTTCATATCCATTCCTCCTTCCTCCATTATCGTTGGTTTTCCTTCGCCAGTTGCTTATCCCTGGATTATCTTGTCTCTGCCAAAGTAACCCAGATGATTAACTTATTGGTGATCGGAAGCTACCAGGTGAAATTAAATGGTTCCTATCTTCGTCATTGTAAGCATATGCTGGAGTGAGATCATCTTCATATATCGCTATAATCATCAAGTTAATTCGGTTAGCTATTACTTGATTAACCGGGAAGAGGAGATTCCTAATAGTGGCAACGGATTACTTCAGCAAATGGGTAGAAGCAAAGGCACTGGCAAGAATTAGTGATTCAGACGTCTTTACTTTTATTTTTCAAAACATTATTTGCAGGTTTGGCATCCCCGCAGAGATAGTTTCCGACAATGGTAAACAGCTGCAAGGAAAGAATATCGACTTGCTGTTCGATACCTTCAAAATTCGAAAAAACAAATCCACCCCTATATACCCGCAGAGAAATGTACAAGCAGAAGCCACAAACAAAACTTTGGCACTTATCCTTAAAAAAACAACTAGACGAGTATAAGGGGCGATGGTGTGAACAGTTACATAACGTTCTGTGGGCATACAGGACAACTCGAAGATCGGCTACTGGAGAGCCTCCGTTATTACTCACGTACGGAGAAGAAGCAGTAATCCCCATGGAAATTCTACTACCCACAACAAAGACAGAAGCATGGGAGAAGAACCTCACCACGGACATGATGTTAGAAAAGCTTGACGATCTTGAAGAAAGGAGAGAGGCTGCACTGCAAAGAATGGAAAACTACCAGCGCAGGCTGGAAAGAGAATACAACAAAAAAGTAAAACTTAGGAATTTTGTAGAAGGGAAGTATGTGTTAAGGACCATTCCCCAATACCAGCGAGAAAAGAAATGGGGAAAATTAGCACCGACTTGGGGCGGACCCTACGTAATACACGACATCGCAGGAAATGGCTCTTACTATTTTTGTAATTTGAAAGGAGAAATACTCAGGCATCCGTGGAATTCCAAATATCTCAAACCATACTACCCATAATCTATCACCTGCGCATGCATCTTAGAAGAAGAAAATTGACTTACAAGTCCACATGTTTCTATCTCTGATGGAGGAATAACACGCCTCAAATTTTCAATCAATACAAACTTTCATCTTCAGGTGTCATATTCTATTCATTACCCATACGCATTTCGATTTGCTCAATACCCGTAACCAATGCCATATGAGACACATGTATATACCATCCATACGCATTTCAATTTACTCAATACTCATACCACTCACATACACGTCCGTACATAAGGAGATCAACAAAAGAACAAAATATCAATGTACATTGAAAACCATACCACATCTTAATAAAATATCGACACTATCGTTACACCGTAGACGTAGGAGGCCTTAGGGATGAACCACGTAAATCATTGTGCAGTTACTATTATTAAAAACTTGCATTATATTTTAAGAAGAGGAATGTCCCGCACCAAGCGTGAATCGTATCCGCTGCAATATACCGGGGAATATCCCGCACAAATCATAATATGCAATCTCTCGGAACTCCCCCATATGTGTCTATAAGTGTATGACCAAGGGGTGACTTCCCACAGAACGAGATACCCAAGAAATATTACAAGCTGCGGGCTCAATGGAAGATATCCTTGAACGCTGGCTAGACCCCCACCGTTCAGAAATCCTCTGGCCAAGGAATTATCTGGACGGGGTGACAGGTCGCAAGACAATTCCGAGGATACCAACCTACGGAATTGCATGAACACTACACTTTCTCAAATTCCGAAGATCAGGATCCTTGTATTTTAAACATTACGGAATTACTCTTTATATTAACTTGATTTATAAAACCAATAGATGTGAAGTCAACAAAATACAAATTCAGATTTAAATGCTAAAGTTTGATCTATTACACAGCAGTTGATTACGAGCCTAACAAGACAAGCAGCAAAAACGCCAAGGAGGTAAGAAACTGAGATCAATCCCCGGCATACTAAATATGATCTACTGAGAAGGAGCATTATCCGCGGGTTTCTCCCTTAACGACGAAGGAATACTACCACCAGAGGATGGGCCAGAGGAGCCTGAAGGGAGCGCGGGCACGGGACGACGAGTATAACTCTTGGTCAGTCCATGGGTCTTCTTGAGATCCAACTCAATCTCACCAAGAGTCCTATTAATCTCCTCTGGCAACTGCTTACGAGCCACGAAGCCTATATCTACGCTCTTCATCTCATCCTGATTTAGGGAAATGGAAAGATGGTCCGCCTTTTGAGTGGCTTGCTTCAGCGCTTACTCTTGAGACGAAGCCAGACCCCGATAGTAGTTGACTTGGCCTTCCAATTGAACTACCTTATCCTGAGCTTCGGTAACCTTATCATTTGCAGCTTGAAGCTGTCCTTGGAGCTCTGCGGATATTAGAAGAGGACAGTGAGTCACGACAAATACAACACAAAGCACACTCGATGACAAAGACATATACCTTCACAATGGTTAACCGCGGAATCCCTTGCTTCTGCGGCATAATCATATTCATTCGACAACCTATCATAATCTACCTGCAGAAGATTATGAGCATGCTGATTCGCGCTTAGGTCATCTCGAAGCATTGAGTTCGAATGATGATATCGGTTAACCTCATCATTCTTCGATTCCAATCCCTTTTTAAGACGGTACATAGTCACCTCTAAGATTTTCTCATACTCAACTTGACGAACCACGTCAGCTCGAGATGCGGATAAGGCACTACTAAGAGCGCCACATTCCGCCTTAGCGTCATCTCTTTCCTTAGAAAGACGTTTCATATAAGCCCGCACATCAGAGGGATGAGAAGAACGCGATTGCCGCGGCTCCTCTTCCATATCATTAAGCTTAACTTCTAGAGTGGAAATCTGGCCGCGGGCTTTCTCAAGATTATCCCGCGTCCATAAAAAAGCCCCGTTGAATAAATGACGATCATGGTTGTTTTGATTTTGCAGATCTACCAAGCAAAACTTTTTCTTACGCCATTCTTCGGCCATAGAATTATGGACATCCGCGCGAGCATTCCATTTCGCTGATTCGCTCTTGAGTTTTTCAACTAACTCAGCAACACGACCTTTTTGACGAATTCTCTCACCCCGAAGCCACATCAGCTCAGGGATTCCGCCCACTGAAGATAGTACAGCGGGAGGAGGGAAGAAGAAGATAACTCAGAACATATATGGGACATCTAATAGGCAAAGGAGAGGAGGCACAGACCTGAAATACATGAAGAATTCTTCTCAGCCATCTCCAACTTTCCCTTATCCGAAGCTAGCTCAGAGCGCAACCTCGCTTCTTCCGCGCCCTGGTGTTCCTTGCGCTTAAGAATATCCTTCATCTCTACTATTTCCTCATCTTTAGCAAAGGCTGCGGCTTCAGCACTCGAAAGCATCCCTTCACGATGGTGGAGTTTCGCTTCTAACTTGAGAGACTTAGCCTTGAAGAGCCGGTAAAGATTATGGTTACAATACTCACTCCTCATCATCTACGAATCAAAAAGGGAAGTTAGTTCACATAACACATCCAAGTAAAATCAGGATTAGAAAAAGCAGGACAAACCTCCAATAACCGCTGCTGAGGATAACCGTACTGGTACCCATCAGCGATGGCCATCATACCAGCAACAGTAGAGGGTGGATTCACCACGAGATCAATCCCGATGGCCACAAGGTTCTTGTCCCATTATTCATCCACCACCTCCTCAGAGATTAGCTCCATATGCTGGCGAGTAAAGGAATCCGAACTCTTTTCCCCTTCAACTACAGGGGCAGGATGTGGCACGACAAGAAAGTCTTTCTCTTTAAGCCAACCCAAAATAACATCATCGCCATCCACAATCAAGGATTGCGAGAAATCATCGGAGGTAGAATTTGAGGACTTCCCATCCAGTGAAGCACCAGTTTTGCCTTGCACCAAAGCCCTACCAGCAGCGGAGGAAGCGCCAACAAAACCCTTGGGATGAACCACCAAAACCTCAGGATCTGGTCCGCGTGCTGACCCACCCACGCAGCTACCTTTCAGAACATCCCAGTCATCACCAGAGGGAAGCAGATTGAAATCCGAGACAAGCCCCATAGCTGCGTCCATATCGAAAGATTGCTCCCCAGACAAAACCTTACCAAAGGAGAACTCACCGTAAGCATCTCCATCCTTGTCACTACTACCCAGAGTAACTCCCTTGCCTTTATCCACAGCGGTCCGTGGGCCAAAGCCACTGTCCTCTGCGACCGTATCTGCACCAACCTCACGACCCACGTCCCCACTTGACTTAACGCCACCACCAGTGGCCTGATCACCAACACCACCGTCAGTGGCTTGATCACCTTCACCTCCTCCGATGCCCCCAACAGTAGCACTATTTCCTTCTTGAAAGGGAGGAGAAGTCTCAATCCGCTCTTCCTCATCGGAAACATCCTCGCCATCATTCACCGGACTGTTCACATCCTCGAAGCGCGTAGAATCTTCAGTGGGAGAATTTGACGATTGCCTGGGATTTATATTTTTCTTTCTAGGAACCTGCGATACATAATAATAAATAGCCATTTGCATCTCCTTTCCTTGGCATAATCAACATTACTTAAGAAAACGAAGGGGCATACATACGAAGAAAACAAACAACACACCTTAGCAACATTAGTATTCTGTGGAGGGTTGGCATCGGAGGTATCTTTGTCATCCGCGTCATCAACATCACGATTGTAAGCAAAATCCATACCTTCAAAATTCATCTTCCAAGGGCAGTAATGGGCATAACGTGAAGGAGAGGCTTCGCGGTAAGAACTGTCAACAATAGGCTGCCAACCATGGGTACCGGGGACCCAACCATAGGCCCACGGACCAAAAACTTCGAGAACAATGGAAGACCACTCATATTCATGATCACGTTTGATCCTCTCATCAGAAGGAATAGGAAGACCTTCAGCACAAGGAATCCTCGCCTTCTTGGAATCACTTACTTCGCTTAAAAGGCGAATTTCCCCCTTAACAGGAGCAATATTCCGTAGATTCACAGACCACGGATTACGTGTCTTCCTATTGACATAATCTCCAAAGGACTTGTTAAAATTTTCAGGAGTATACCACCCTTTCTCCTCTTCTAAGTTGGGGGTATAGCAGGTCATCATCGTTTGTCCTTTGCTGCGAAGATAGCATTCTCGGAGATGGCGAAGATAATTTCCTGTCAACTTCTGCACCCCCCGATTACGAATTTTCTTAGCAGTATCGCGACTAGACAAGACCCGGTAGTAGAAATCATCACCAGCTTTATACAAAGGCAACATAAAACCAGCCTCGAAGGCACCTACGGTCGTCAATAAATTAAAGGCATCGTACTGATAATTAGTGACCATCTCATAGGTTATATCTTTATCAGCGGCATAAAAACGCACTTGGAAGTGCTGAAGACCGTGCTTCACTTTGAAGGATTCAAGATCTATGTGTCTGAAAGTGAACTTCTTGTTACCCAAAGGTAAAGGACGAAAAGTAACCGCAGAGTCATCCTCGTAAGCATCTCCTGTAGCATCTTCCGCAGAACCCGCTACCTTCTTCTTAGGTGGAACTACATCTCCCGAAGATTCTGTCTCTGCAGCTTTCCTCTTCGAAGGATGATTCTTAGTTGACTTGCCTAAGCTAGGCGCAGATGAAGGCGGAGGAAGATTAGTCCGAGGGGGAGGCATGGTACGGATAGGCTACACATCTAGAAGTTCGGTGCGCGGATTCTGTTGTTTCTTAGGAGACTCATCTCTAGGATGATTCGCGGCGTATCTGGACCCTTGCGGCGGATCACCTCTTTTGAACGAAAGCCTCTGACCAGAGGATGAGGACGTTCGTCTATCCCGAGGATTACCATGAATAAGAGGAGGTGAAGTTCCACCCTTAATATTGGCATCTCTCCGAGGAGATCTATGAGGACTCGGCGGAGGAGTTTGATAAGGAACCCGCAGACGATCGGACATATCTGCGGACACAAACACAAATAGAAGAGTAAGTCTGAGTCAAAGAAGATCGAAAAATAAGAAAATCTCAAGAACAACAGCAAACGTGAAGAAAACCCTAGATTTCATCCACAACTATTTAAGCTCTCAAACTATTAACTCAAAAGAAGGAAAAGAGAATCAAAACATAGCCGGTAAAACACACGGCTCAGTAGCAGCAACTGTCAATTCCATGATAGGCATGGGATTAAAACCCATCATGATTCATCACCAGAAAATAAAGAACTCAACAGGGGCAAAAATGGCGAATAAACTAGATAAGCAATCTTACTTGAACTTCAGTAATTAAACTAAACAGCAGCAGTGATGGCAACAACAGCAGTAACGGCAACAGTAGCAGCGACGGTGACAGCAGCATCGGCAGTAATGGCTGCTGAAGAAGTTAAGATGATAAAGAAGAAAGTGGGGCAGAGAATATACAGGGAATGTGAAATTAATTCACATTCCCTCATCTTCTTCTCTTTTATAGGATCAAAAGAAGCCGCCCGCTATCCAAGGGGCAGTTATTGCCGGACATGGGAAACGTGCACAATAAATGCCGATAACTCCTTTTTAGGAGAAGTTATGAGGGGAGAGATAAAAACGTACCACACGATTATTCTCCCAACTATGGCTGGCGCCTAGTCACAAGAAGAGGGGAAAATTGTAAGTACACGTATTTATCTCCCTCACCACGTGTACTAGCAAGCCCACGTGGAGGCCATGTCTTAAAGATGGATAACACATAGGGGCACCCAAAGGATCTAGATGGAGTGCCATATGTCGAGTTCAACAGTCGAAGATTGAGGAGCATCAAAGGAAGATATCCCCACATAACACCAAAGAACTACTCTGCTGCACTTTATCTCATCACAAGGCCAGATATGATCAACGGCTGGGGAAAGTCAAACTGACACAGACGTGACAAGGGAAGACTGACACCGCCTGGCGCGGAGGGCACGTGTCAATTAACCAACGACGAGAACGAGGGTTGGTCAGCGAGATGAGCATAGGAACCGTAGAAGGCGCGGGATGATAAAGAGGTTCGCGGACTATGCACAGATTACAAGAAGATAAGACTACAACAGCTCTTTTCCAGTGGTCCCACTTAGATAAGTTATATATATATATATCCCTTCCTAATATGAGGAGGGAGAGCGTAAAAAAACATTGGAGAAAACTAGAGAATAGGAGAGAGAAATCAGTGAGAAGTAAGTATGAGCATCAACCTTCGGGTTTCAAGTATCACTCAAAAGTCTTTTGACTATTCTTGTAATCATTTACCACATAGTGAATACCCCTAGACCTGTGGATGTAGGCCTTAGAGCTGAACCACATAAATCCTTGTCTCATTTACATTTCACATTCATTTATCTTTACATGTGAGTACATTTCTTAGATCTATCATTATAGATGTTGATGAGATCATGACAAACCCGCGGGGTTTGGAATCAATGAAGCAACATCTACCCAGGCATTTCATACTATATACATACTTTAATGCATGCATTCAGTACATGCGGAGATTGTTTGTGAACATGTGGATGCCTACGTGATTTTCGTGTTCACAATTTGGCGCTAGAAACAGGGACCTTTGTCCCGGTAAAAAGATTTATCTTTTCCTGTGATTTTATAGCCTCTACTTCAGAAATGTTACTTAGAACATAGACAGATCTGTGTTTAAACTCATTTTTCGCACATATCTGTACTCTTTGTACTTTCCAATGACAGATTTGGGCCTTTTACGACCTTTAACTAGCAGATCTGTATTTTGGGCTATTTTTCGCACATATTTATGACCACTGTATTTTCTACCAACAGATCTGGGCGTTTTATAATTTCTAACCGACGGATCTATATTTTAACTAATATTTCACACATATTTTCTACCAATAGATCTGAGTTTTATAACAACCCATGGACCTTATTCCAATTAATTCCGCACATCCACCTATGTTTTTCGTATTATTTGCAAAACCAGTAGTTTGAATATATTCTTTGCCACTAGAAATCAAGCTTATGGATGCCTTGAACTAACAGCTAACCCGTGGACCTTTTGTCTCGGTTTACCTCCATGCTCTCTCTGCAGAATATTACAATGGAAAAGAACAAAGATATAGGGAAGACAAAGGTACCTTCAAAAGATGAGCTTAGGACTACGCCAATAGTAACAAGGAGCAAACAGACGGGCGAAAGACTCATAGCCGGGGAAAAGACGCAGAATGGAGCGGAAAGCACATTACTTTTAGAGGCGGGCATCATTGAAATGGAAGCACAGAAGACTGCGGCGGCAAGAGCTGCTACACCTAATGTAGTAGCTTCTCAAGTGGCCGTCTCCAAAGTGACAGCTACAACTAGACCCACTGAGCCTCGAGAAGCAGTAGCAGGCTCAGTAATCCAGAACCCTCCTTACGGGATGCCGCCGACCAATGAACAAAATGCACAACTGCAAGCAGGATACCACGGAATGATCTAACCGGTTATACAGCTGATGGAAGAAATCGATACCTCAACCCCCGAAGGTCAAGCTCAATTACAGACAGGAATGCCAAATCAAGAATCAAACCAGTCTGCGCAAATATTGGCGGAACTAGAAGAGCTAAAAAGGAATCAGAATACATACACGGACACGGTGGCCTTACTAGCCCGAGAGAACCAGCAATTAAGAGACAATATCCTCTAAAGCGCGGAGCTATAGAATCAGCAGGACGAGGATAATTCTGCGATACAGAATAGAGACCGGAGAATAATCCTCGAAAACGTCCATGCGGTAGTCAACCAAAGAGGAATACCTCGAAGAGGTGCGCGTAACAGCAGGAGGTCTGACCCAGACTATCATCCGGAGACTTCAGACTACTACGATGAAGAGGAGGCCACGTTGCCACAACCTACGAGGAGGACGCGGTCTTCCATTCAGGACGAGCACTATTTGGCAATGGAGAGTCTTCGTGCAGAGATGCTAGCAAAGATCAACCAAATCAAGACCAGGCAAGGAGGTGGAAGACTAGAACAGGTTATGAATGAGGCTAGCACTACCCCCCTAGCGCGACAGTTGGCTACGACTACTATTCCGCAGAAGTGTCCGGTCCCATCCTTCGAGTATTATGACGGGTCCGCGGATCCCGCCGCCCATCTACGATATTACAACAGGGTAATGGCCAGGTGGGACTATGATGAAGCTATACTATGCAGATACTTCCCTTCAAGCCTGAAAGGATCCGCATTATCCTGGTTTGATAACCTCAAACCAGGATCCATTGATTCCTATGATCATCTCACCGAAAAGTTCTTGGCCACCTACATGTATAATAAGGTTGTGAACACAGGAATGGACAAGCTCTTCTCGCTCGCAATCAAGTACAAGGAGTCCATTCGAGAATACACGGATAGGTGGCACAAGATATGTCAAGCCATAGGACATGTGGATCCCGTGGTGAGTATTAACTGTTACAAATGGGGACTGGACAGGATGATCCCATTGTTTGTCGAAATCCACGGTATCATCCCAGCCACAGAGGGAGATTTGAGGATAATCATCGAAAAACATGCAAGGTTGGAAGAAATTCAACGGGAGAACCCAAGAGCGCGTGCTCAGCGACCTCCACGGACCAATTCCGCGGAACAAGCAAGCGGATCAAGAGGACACCAAAGGGACCAGAAAGACAACCACAAAAGGAGTGGTAGAAAGTTTGAAGACGAAGTCTACACGAATCTCAATACCAGCTACTCACGCATCTTAAAGGAGATCAAGGACCGCGAAAACTTAGACTGGCCTTGGTCTAAGGGGAAGCAACCACCGGCCTCGGAGAAGTCCAAAGAATACTGTGATTTCCACTGCTTCAACGGGCACCCAACAGAGAAGTGCAAAAAACTCAAGATAGTGATACAAAAGCTGATAGATGCAGGGGATCTCAAGAAATATATAGAAAAGGCTGGAACGGAAGACAGAGCCAAACGCAGCAAATAGGTCCAATTACCAGAGGGCAACCGCACAGTGAATATTATATCCTGCTCAGGAAAGCAAAGAGCAGACCCCAACTGCACAAATAGGGAAAAGATTGAGGAAGCAATTTGAAGACTATTGTGAACTTTACAATTTAGACGGGAAAGAAGTGGAAGATCACGAAGAATGGATGGACGCACCTCTAACCTTCGAAATCGAGGACATTGAGGATGACATGGAAGACCACAACGATCCTTTGATCCTCACATTCCCAATTGCAGGATGCAACATAAAGAAAATCCTCATCGATGGAGGGAGCTCCGTAAATGTCCTGTTTTACGATACCTTCAAACGTATGGAGCTTAATGACGAGCAACTCTCGACCTCGCACCACACCATCCATGGGTTCAATGGTACGGCTACGAAGCCTCTCGGGGATATTGTTTTGCAGGTGGACGCAAGCCCCATGAAATTTGACACTCGCTTCAGTGTGGTAGACGCGCCTTCACCCTACAATGCCATTATTGGACGGAGATGGGTCCACAAGCTTAAGGGAGTCGCAGCCACCTACCATCAATGCCTTAGGTTTCCTACCCCCCTAGGAGTAATGGAGATCAAAGGTGATCAATTTTCCGCAAAAGAATGCTAGGAAATGCAAATGCAACTCAACAATGAAGAAGGAGAGAAAAGAAGAACCCGTAGGGCTCGGAACAAAGCAATATCAAAGGACAAATCCATCGATGAATACCTGGAAGAAATATCAGGGAAAAGCTTGTCCAAGGAGAACTCCGTAGGAAACGCGGAAGCGTCAACATCAACTGCTAACCAGGACTCTCTTGCGAACAAACAATCCGAACCTACCAAATAGCAATTAAAGAAGGTTCCTCACCTTGGGGAACCAAAACCCACATTCACGCCCTTGGAGGCGGTGAAGGAAGTTAACATCGGGACAGAGGAGAGCCCAAAGAAGATCAAGATATGAACTCTAATGGATGAAGAACGTGAAGCCTCTCTGGTGAGACTACTAAAGGAATACGCGGACATCTTCGCGTGGAAACTATCTGACATGCCCGGAATAGATCCGAAGACCGTACAACATGAGTTGCGCATTAATCCTGTCACACCCCCGGTAAGACAAAAGGTACGAAAGGTGGCCACGTAGTATCACAAAGCAGTAGAAACGGAGATGCGAAAGCTGTTGGAGGCTGGTTTCATAAAATAAGTCAAATATCCTACTTGGATCTCTAACATGGTGATAGTACCAAAGAAGAGCGGTGGGGTCAGAATATGCACCGACTTTACCAACTTGAACAAAGCGTGCCCCAAGGATAGTTACCTACTACCCAGCATTGATCAACTAGTCGACGCAGTATAAGGATACGAAAAGCTATCATTCATGGACGGATATTCCGGGTTCAATCAACTATTTTTAGCGGAAGAAGATCAGCAACATACGGCATTTTACACACCCCACGGCCTCTATTGCTACGTAAGGATGCCTTTCGGACTTCGGAACGCGGTAGAAACATACCAAAGGATGGTCGATACTATTTTCAATCCATGGATTGGAGGGACCTTGGAGGTCTACGTTGATGATATGCTCGTAAAGATAAGATTGAAGAAGAACCATCACCAAGACCTGAGGAACATCTTCGAAGCTATGAGAAAGCACAACATGAAGGTAAACCCGGAGAAGTGCACCTTCGGAGTAACATCCGGAAAATTCCTTGGATATATGGTGACAAAAAGGGTCATTGAAGTAGATCCCGCAAAAATCCGAGCCATAGTAGACATGCCATCTCCAAAGAACCTAAAAGAAGTACAAAAGCTCAACGGATCCCTAGCAGCTCTGGGAAGGTTCATCTCGAGATCCTCGGATAGATGCAAGCTCTTTTTCAACATATTAAAGAAGGGGAAGAAGTTTGAGTGGACTGCAGAATGCGAAGAAGCCTTCCTAGGCATCAAACAGTACCTAGCGGAGATCCCTATCCTTCAGAAACCAGACCCCGACGAAGTCTTGGCATTATACATTGCAACAACAGACGATGCGGTAAGCGCAGTACTTGTCAGGACCCACACAAAGGAGGAGCAGCCAATCTACTATGTCAGCAAAACCCTGAACTCCGCGGAAAGAAACTACACAAGAATCGAACAACTGATTTTATCCATCGTATGGTCTACCGTAAAGCTGAGGACGTACTTCTTGACGCATGACATACGTATCCCATGTCGAGCACCATTAGAAGCCATCCTCAAAGGGTCAGGAAAGGTAGGACGCATAGCAAAATGGAGCACATACCTCGACCAATTCAACATCCACTATGAGCTTCAACACTCTCAGAAATCCCAAGTGTTGGCAGACTTCCTAGCAGACCTACATTTGGACAATGAAGAAGAGGTGCGCGTACAAGGATGGAGAGCCGCGGGCGCCCCAGATACTGAAAAGCAAAAGGAGCCAAATAATATTCTTGAACCGGTGAACCCACGACAATGGGAGGTCTTCGTTAACGGCTCCAAAAATAGAGAGGGCGCGGGGATAGGCATCGTTATCACCACACCCACGGGGGATAGGATCGTGCACGCATTCAGATTGGAATTCGAAGGCCATACAAATAACATCGTAGAGTACGAAGGAGTGGTTCATGCTCTCCGCTTGATAATCGAAATGGGGATACAAGAAGAGTGGTTGACAAGTGACTCACAACTAATCATCCGACAGATAGGCTACGAATACAACGTGTACGACGAGACACTAATGGCATAGATGGCTTTGGTGCAAACGTTGGTTTCCCAGATACCGAAAATAAAGTTCCGACATCTGCGTAGGAAGGAGCTCAGACACGCAGATGCCTTAGCATATGTATCAGCCATGCTCAAGAACGAGGATGTCAAAGCAATCAAGGTAATAAGAGTGTATGAACCATCCATCAAGCTCCAGGAGATTTGCACGGCTAACCAACGCAAGTCTAGGGAGGAAGATATCTCTGACGATGATATTGGAGAGATCATATTCGACGACTTCCAAGACGATGACATTATACAACAAGCAGATGAGGACGACGATTACATTCAGGAAGAAGATTGGAGAGTCGAAATCCACTCTTTCCTTGAGGAAGGGAAACTACCCCAGGACACCAAACAGGCTAGGAAAGTACAATCCAAAACAGGGATGTACGAGCTAAGAGGCGGAATCTTATACAGAAAATCATTCCTCGGGCCACACTTCGTCGCTGCCTGTCCCGATCCGAGGGACATGACATACTGAAAGACATCCATAGAGGAGACGCGGGGAATCACAGCGGAATGAGATCACTTGCAGATAAGGCTAAGACGCGGGGCTATTACTGGCCAACCATGATCCGAGACGCGACCAGAATGGCGCAAACGTGTGAGGAGTGTCAAAGATTTGGCAAACGAATCCACGCCCCAGCCATAAAGTTAAACTCTGTGGACAGTCCATGGCCCTTTGCAAAATGGGGCATGGACATAGTGGGTCCGCTTGTATCAGGAACCGGGAAGAGGAGATTCCTAATAGTGGCAACGGATTACTTCAGAAAATGGGTAGAAGCAAAGGCACTGGCAAGAATTCGTGATTCAGACGTCTTTCCTTTTATTTTTCAAAACATTATTTGCAGGTTTGGCATCCCCGCAGAGATAGTTTCCGACAATGGTAAACAGCTGCAAGGAAAGAATATCGACTTGCTGTTCGACACCTTCAAAATTCGAAAAACAAATCCACCCCCATATACCCGCAGAGCAATGGACAAGCAGAAGCCACAAACAAAACTTTGGCACTTATCCTTAAAAAAACAACTAGACGAGTATAAGGGGCGATGGTGTGAACAGTTACATAACGTGCTGTGGGAATACAGGGCAACTCGAAGATCGGCTACTGGAGAGTCTCCGTTTTTACTCACGTACGGAGCAGAAGCAGTAATCCCCACGGAAATTCTACTACCCACAACAAAGACAGAAGCATGGGAGAAGAACCTCACCACGGACATGATGTTAGAAAAGCTTGACGATCTCGAAGAAAGGAGAGAGGCTGCACTGCAAAGAATGGAAAACTACCAGCGCAGGCTGGCAAGAGAATACAACAAAAAAGTAAAACTTAGGAATTTTGTAGAAGGGCAGTATGTGTTAAGGACCATTCCCCAATACTAGCGAGAAAAGAAATGGGGAAAATTAGCACCGACTTGGGGCGGACCCTACGTAATACACGACATCGCAGGAAATGGCTCTTACGATCTGCGTAATTTGAAAGGGGAAATACTCAGGCATCCGTGGAATGCCAAATATCTCAAACCATACTACCCGTAATCTATCACCTGCGCATGCATCTCAGAAGAAGAAAATTGACTTACAAGTCCACATGTTTCTATCTATGATGGAGGAATAGCACGCCTCAACTTTTCAATCAATACAAACTTTCATCTTCAGGCGTCATATTCTATTCATTACCCATACGTATTTCGATTTGCTCAATACCCGTAACCAATGCCATATGAGACACATGTATATACCATCCATACGCATTTCGATTTACTCAATTTACTCAATACTCTTACCACTCACATACACGTCCGTACATAAGGAGATCAACAAAAGAATAAAATATCAATGTACATTGAAAACCATACCACATCTTAATAAAATATCGACACTATCGTTACACCGTGGACGTAGGAGTCCTTAGGGCTGAACCACGTAAATCATTGTGCAGTTACTATTATTAAAAACTTGCATTATATTTTAAGAAGAGGAATGTCGCACACCAAGCGTGAATCGTATCCGCTGCAATATACCGGGGAATGTCCCGCACAAAGCATACATATGCAATCTCTCGGAACTCCCTCATAAGTGTCTATAAGTGTATGACCAGGGGGTGACTTCCCACAGAACGAGATACCCAAGCAATATTACAAGCCGCGGGCTCAATGGAAGATATCCTTGAAAGCTGGATAGACCCCCACCATTCAGAAATCCTCTTGCCAAGGAATTAGCTGGACGGGGTGACAGGTCTCAAGACAATTCCAAGGATACCAACCTACGGAATTGCATGAACACTACACTTTCTCAAATTCCGAAGATTAGGATCCTTGTATTTTAAACATTACGGAATTACTCTTTATATTAACTTGATTTATAAAACCAATAGATGCGAAGTCAACAAAATACAAATTCAGATTTAAATGCTAAAGTTTGATCTATTACACAGTAGTTGATTACGAGCCTAACAAGATAAGCAACAAAAACGCCAAGGAGGTAAGCAACTGAGATCAATCCCCGGCATACTAAATATGATCTACTTAGAAGGAGAATTATCCGCGGGTTTCTCCCTTAACGGCGAAGGAACACTACCACCAGAGGATGGGCCAGAGGAGACTGAGGGAGCGCGGGCACGGGACGACGAGTATAACTCTTGGTCAGTCCACGGGTCTTCTTGAGATCTAACTCAATCTCACCAAGAGTCATGTTAATCTCCTCTGCCAACTGCTTACGAGCCACGAAGCCTATAGCTACGCTCTTCATCTCATCCTGATTTAGGGAAATGGAAAGATGGTCCGCCTTTTGAGTGGCTTGCTTCAGCGCTTCCTCTTGAGACGAAGACAGACCCCGATGGTAGTTGACTTGGCCTTCCAATTGAACTACCTTAGCCTGAGCTTCGGTAACCTTGTCATTTGAATCCTGAAGCTGTCCTTGGAGATCTGCGGATATTAGAAGAGGACAGTGAGTCACGACAAATACAACACAAAGCACACTCGATGACAAAGACATATACCTTCACAATGGTTAACCGCGGAATCCCTTGCTTCTGCGGCATAATCATATTCATTCGACAACCTATCATAATTTCCCTGCAGAAGATTATGAGCATGCTGATTCGTGCTTAGGTCATCTCGAAGCATTGAGTTCGAATGATGATATCGGTTAACCTCATCATTCTTCGATTCCAATCCCTTGTTAAGACGGTACATAGTCACCTCTAAGATTTTCTCATACTCAACTTGACGAGCCACATCAGCTCGAGATGCGGATAAGGCGCTACTAAGAGCGCCACATTCCGCCTTAGCGTCATGTCTTTCCTTAGCAAGACGTTGCATATAAGCCCGCACATCAGAGGGATGAGAAGAACGCGATTGCCGCGGCTCCTCTTCCATATCATTAAGCTTAACTTCTAGAGTGGAAATCTGGCCGCGGGCTTTCTCAAGATTATCCCGCGTCCATAAAAGAGCCCCGTTGAATAAATGACGATCATGGTTGTTTTGATTTTGCAGATCTACCAAGCAAAACTTTTTCTTACGCCATTCTTCGGCCATAGAATTATGGACATCCGCGCGAGCATTCCATTTCGCTGATTCGCTCTTGAGTTTTTCAACTAACTCAGCAACACGACCTTTTTGACGAATTCTCTCACCCCGAAACCACATCAGCTCAGGGATTCCACCCACTGAAGATAGTACAGCTGGAGGAGGGAAGAAGAAGATAACTCAGAACATATATGGGACATCTAATAGGCAAAGGAGAGGAGGCACAGACCTGAAATACACGAAGAATTCTTCTCAGCCATCTCCAACTTTCCCTTAACCGAAGCTAGCTCAGAGCGCAACCTCGCTTCTTCCGCGCCCTGGTGTTCCTTGCGCTTAAGAAGATCCTTCAGCTCTACTATTTCCTCATCTTTAGCAGAGGCCGCGGCTTCAGCACTCGAAAGCATCCCTTCACGATGGTGGAGTTTCGCTTCTAACTTGAGAGACTTAGCCTTGAAGAGCCGGTAAAGATTATGGTTACAATACTCACTCCTCATCATCTACGAATCAAAAAGGGAAGTTAGTTCACATAAAACATCCAATTAAAATCAGGATTAGAAAAAGCATGACAAACCTCCAATAACTGTTGCTGAGGATAACAGTACTGGTACCCATCAGCGATGGCCGTCATACCAGCAACAGTAGAGGGTGGATTCACCACGAGATCAATCCCGCTGGCCATAAGGTTCTTGTCCCATTATTCATCCACCACCTCCTCAGAGATTAGCTCCATATGCTGGCGAGTAAAGGAATCCGAACTCTTTTCCCCTTCAACTACAGGGGCAGGATGCGGCACGACAAGAAAGTCCTTCTCTTTAAGCCAACCCAAAATAACATCATCGCCATCCGAAATCAAGGATTGCGAGAAATCATCGGAGGTAGAATTTGAGGACTTCCCATCCAGTGAAGCACCAGTTTTGCCTTGCACCAAAGCCCCACCAGCAGCGGAGGAAGCGCCAACAAAACCCTTGGGATGAACCACCAAAACCTCAGGATCTGGTCCGCGTGCTGACCCACCCACGCAGCTACCTTTCATAACATCCCAGTCATCACCAGGGGGAAGCAGATTGAAATCCGAGACAAGCCCCATAGCTGCGGCCATATCGAAAGATTGCTCCCCGGACAAAACCTTACCAAATGAGAACTCACCGTAAGCATCTCCATCCTTGTCACTACTACCCAGAGCAACTCCATTGCCTTTATCCACAGCGGTCCGCGGGCTAAAGCCACTGTCCTCTGCGACCGAATCTGCACCAACCTCACGACCCACGGCCCCACTTGACTTAACGCCACCACCAGTGGCCTGATCACCAACACCACCGCCAGTGGCCTGATCACCAACACCACCGCCAGTGGCCTGATCACCTTCACCTCCTCTGACACCCCCAACAGCAGCACTATTTCCTTCTTGAAAGGGAGGAGAAGTCTCAATCCGCTCTTCCTCATCGGAAACATCCTCGCCATCATTCACCGGACTGTTCACATCCTCAAAGCGCATATAATCTTTAGTGGGAGAATTTGACGATTGCCTGGGATTGATCTTTTTCTTTCTAGGCACCTGCGATACATAATAATAAATAGCCATTTGCATCTCCTTTCCTTGGCATAATCAACATTACTTAAGAAAACGAAGGGGCATACATACGAAGAAAACAAACAACACACCTTAGCAACATTAGTATTCTGCGGAGGGTTGGCATCGGAGGTATCTTCGTCATCCGCGTCATCAACATCACGATTGTAAGAAAAATACATACCTTCAAAATTCATCTGCCAAGGGAAGTAATGGGCATAACATGAAGGAGAGGCTTCGCGGTAAAAACTGTCAACAGTAGGCTGCCAACCATGGGTACCAGGGACCCAACCATAGGCCCACGGACCAACAACTTCGATAACAATGGAAGACCACTCATAGTCATGATCACGTTTGATCCTATCATCAGCAGGAATAGGAAGACCTTCAGCACCAGGAATCCTTGCCATCTTGGAATCACTTACTTTGCTTAAAAGGCGAATTTCCCCCTTAACAGGAGAAATATTCCGCAGATTCACAGACCACGGCTTACGTGTCTTCCTATTGACATAATCTCCAAAGGACTTGTTAAAATTTTCAGGAGTATACCACCCTTTATCCTCTTCTAAGTTGGGGGTATAGCAGGTCATCATCGTTTGTCCTTTGCTACGAAGATAGCATTCTCGGAGATGGCAAAGATAATTTCCTGTCAACCGCTGCACCCCCCGATTACGACTTTTATTAGCAGTATCGCGACTAGATAATACCCGGTAGTAGAAATCATCACCATCTTTATACAAAGGCAACATCAAACCAGCCTCGAAGGCACTATGGTCGTCAATAAATGAAAGGCATCGTACTGATAATTAGTGACCATCTCATATGTTATATCTTTATCAGCGGCATAAAAGCGCACTTGGAAGTGCTGAAGACCGTGCTTCACTTTGAAGGCTTCAAGATCTATGTGTCTGAAAGTGAACTTCTTGTTACCCAAAGGTAAAGGACGAAAAGTAACCGCAGAGTCATCCTCGTAAGCATCTCCTGTAGCATCTTCTGCAGAACCCGTTACCTTCTTCTTAGGAGGAACTACATCTCCTGAAGATTCTATCTCTGCAGCTTTCCTCTTCGAAGGCTGATTCTTAGTTAACTTTCCTGAGCTAGGCGCAGATGAAGTCGGAGGAAGATTAGTCCGAGGGGGAGGCATGGTATGGAGAGGTTGCACATCTAGAAGTTTGGTGCGCGGATTCTGCTGTTTCTTAGGAGACTCGTCTCTAGGATGATTCGCGGCGTATCTGGACCCCTGCGGCGGATCACCTCTTTTGAACGAAGGCCTTTGACCAGAGGACGAGGACGTTCGTCTATCCCGAGGATTACCCTGAATAAGAGGAGGTGAAGTTCCACCCCTAATATTGGCATCTCTCCGAGGAGGTCTATGAGGACTCGGCGGAGGAGTTTGATAAGGAACCCGCGGACGATCGGACATATCTGCGGACACAAACACAAATAGAAGAGTAAGTCTGGGTCAAAGAAGATCGAAAAATAAGAAAATCTCAAGAACAGCAGCAAACGTGAAGAAAACCCTAGATTTCATCCACAACCATTTAAGCTCTCAAACTATTAACTCAAAAGAAGGAAAAAAAGAATCAAAACTTAGCCGGTAAAACACACGGCTCAGCAGCGGCAACTGTCAATTCCATGATAGGCATGGAATTAAAACCCATCATGATTCATCACCTGAAAATCAAGAACTCAACAGGGGAAAAAATGGAGAATAAATTAGATAAGCAATCTTACTTGAACTTCAGTAATTAAACAAAACAGCAGCAGTGATGGCAACAACAACAAAGAAGAACGGCAACAAAAGAGGGCAATGACGGTGATGAAGAAGAAGAAGGTAAGATAATGGCTGCAGAAGAAGTTAAGAAGATAAAGAAGAAAGTGGGGTAGAGAATATACAGAGAATGTGAAATTAATTCACATTCCCTCATCTTCTTCTCTTTTATAGGATCAAAAGAAGTCGCCCGCTATCCAAGGGGCAGTTATTGCCGGACATGGGAAACGTGCACAATAAATGCCGATAACTCCTTTTTAGGAGAAGTTATGAGGGGAGAGATAAAAACGTACCGCACGATTCTTCTCCCAACTATGGCTGGCTCCTAGTCACAAAAAGAGGGGCAAATTGTAAGTATACGTATTTATCTCCCTTACCACGTGTACTAGCAAGCCCACGTGGAGGCCACGTCTTAAAGGTGGATAACACATAGGGGCACCCAAAGGATCTAGATGGTGTGCCATCTGTCGAGTTCAATAGTCGAAGATGGAGGAGCATCAAAAGAAGATATCCCCACATAACACCAAAGAACTACTTTGATGCACTTTATCTCATCACGAGGCGAGATATGATCAACGGTTGGGGAAAGTCAAACTGACACAGACGTGACAAGGGAAGACTGACACCGCCTGGCGCAGAGGGCACGTGTTAATTAACCGACGACGAGAACGAGGGTTGGTCATCAGGATGAGCATAGGAACCATAGAAGGCGCGGGATGATAAATAGGTTCGCGGACTATGCACAGAACACAAGAAGATAAGACTACAACAGCTCTTTTCCAGTGGTCCCACTTAGATAAGTTATATATATATATATATATATCCCTTCCTAATATGAGGAGGGAGAGCGTAAAAAAACATTGGAGAAAACTAGAGAATAGGAGAGAGAAATCAGTGAGAAGTAAGTATGAGCATCAACCTTCGGGTTTCAAGTATCACTCAAAAGTCTTTTGACTATTCTTGTAATCATTTACCACATAGTGAATACCCTTAGACCTGTGGATGTAGGACTTAGAGCTGAACCACATAAATCCTTGTCTCATTTACATTTTGCATTCATTTATCTTTACATGTGAGTACATTTCTTAGATCTATCATTATAGATGTTGATGATATCATGACAAACCCGCGGGGTTTGGAATCAATGAAGCAACATCTACCCAGGCATTTCATACTATATACATACTTTAATGCATGCATTCAGTACATGCGGAGATTGTTTGTGAATATGTGGATGCCTACGTGATTTTCGTGTTCACAATCATGGTTGTTGACGTTTCCTCCGAATCCAAATCTGCCCACACAGTGCCTTTGTTCATACAGGAACTTTTCTATTTCCGGCGGCTACGGATGTTGTTTGGTTTATGAAATACCAAAATTTCTTGTCAAACTCTTCAGACTTTAAGATCCCGTAAAAAGGTAGAAGCTAACTTTGCTTAACTTTTGAACCAAATCTCACTGAAGATGTATTAAATGAACAAGGTTGAAGGTACGATAGATCCTTTATCTCCCTATTTCTGGACGCCAAAATGTAACTGCGGATTTTCCCACAGTCACACCCAAATGATGTATTTCTAGATATAAACCCCAAATATCCATTTCAACTTTAAATTCCTAAAATAATTTCTAGATCTAACTTTTGAATCACTAAAATGATGATTTGAAGTGTTAAAAATATAAAAGAGACGCACAAATTTTACATGGTTCGATCCATAACGGGATCTACATCCATGGTTCTCTACTAAAATATTTGATGTTTACATAAGAAATTGATTTACATGATGAGACTCCATTAATGAGTTTTAGAGCTCTTCTAGATCTAGTTTTGGGGAAGAAGATGAAGTTAAGGGAAGATAAAATCTGATCCTAAAAATCCCAACCCCTTTACAATGAACCATGTCCTCTATTTATAGGGAAAACTACATAATGGATGATAGATCATTTTACTTCGTTGATTTTGCTTTTTACTTCGCCCAAGCTATTTTCAATAAAGTTTTTCCATCACTTTCGCCTATTTCTTAGGTTGTTGTCGGGGACAGCTGTCATATTTCTTGCGTAACAATCCACACTTCGCATCCTTTACTTCGCATACTCTACCTTTTCTTGCGTAACAATCCCCACTTCGTGGAATTACTTCGCGGAGTTACTGCGTGGAGTTACTTCGTTGAGTTACTGCGTGGATTTACTTCGTTAAGTTACTGCATGGAGTTACTTCGTTGGGTTACTGCATGTAGTTACTTTGTGGTGTTACTTCGTTGGGTTACTGCGTGGAGTTACTTCACTGTGTTACTGCGTGGTGTTACTTCGTTGATTCAACTACCTTTCATTTGGTGCCACACGTCGAGTGTGGTTTTTGGTATCTACTGTTGTAAAGCAATTAAATCACGAAACTTTGTTGCATTAGATTATATTTGACTAAACATGGCTAGTATAAGTGATTAGATCGACTGAATTTGGCCGGATAAATTAGCTCTCGGAAACACAGGGGAATGATATTTTCCTCGGGTTTTTAGAGAAGTGTTTTGGTCGAGATTTCGTGGGAGTTCTTCTCGGATTTGGATCTGCATAATCCTGTTACAATAAAATAGTATCGGTAATGAGTTTGGATACGAAGAAAGAGGAGTTTCTCTCGTTGTTACAAAACAGGGAAGAGGAGCTTTTCTCGGCAGTTGGTTATTCTGGGAAGTTACGCGGAAACTCAGGTTGAGTTTGATATGGATCGGACTTGGTTTGGGCTTGTGATGATGAGACACATTGGGCAATGGTTTTAAACTCGAAAGAAGATTCCTAAGCTGTCTCAAGGGAAGAAACTTTCTCGGGGATGTTTTGGTTCAGAGCTGGAAAGTACATGGAGGAAATATACTCTGCTAGATTCGATCACATACTTGGAAATTCTGGAGATATTCATTCGCGGAAATAAGAGCATAAAAGGGAGGAAAGACCGAGACTTGAGGGGAAGGAAAAGAGTGATAAACTCGGATATTATCTCGGGTATTTTGGCCCCTTTTTGATATACAAAAGGAGTAGGATGAGGTCATAGGAGTTGTCGATACTTTGGGGTAAGCTTGGGGTGAAGGAAGAAGCCATAGAACCGGAGCATATAAGTGCAGGCGAGTTGCAGAAAACACAGCCGAGGAAGAAGATGACAGAACCGTCACCTTTTTTTTCAAAACTGTAACTATTATCCAACAATTACTTCTGTTAGGTTTTTTTATCTGTAATAGTATTCTCTGTAACAGTGAGTTATAACAATTATATCTGTGACAAACCCGTTGCTTTATTAGTTCTCCCTTGTTTTTCACCCTTTTGAGCTATGAACACCTATTTTGAGCACATGAATAACATGATGAGCTAAACCCCAATACTGGGACGACGGAGGAAGCCATTATTCACGCGTGTGGTAATTCTATTATTTCTTTTATGACTTATTGTATTGATTTTTAATTGATATATATGATTTTTCTTGATTATTTGTGATTTTGTCTGATGGTGTATGCTTATTCTAAGAACTTTTGATGCATCATGCTTATGATTTACATCTAATACTCTATAAAATCTACTTTTGGCAATAAATTAGATTCAATTACTTGAGCTATGAATGTCTAGAATTATTAGTTGAACCACATGAATATAAGAATTGGTGGAATCCTGAGTCTCAGTACCTCTCGAGACCGTGACAACTTTTTGTGAATATATTTTTACTTTTAAATATGAAATCAAATCTTTACAAGTCTTTGAACGAACTTTATTTACCACTTGAAAAACTACATCACAAGCATCATTAGAAGTAAATTCATAAGTATTGTCACCTTATAATTAGTTCCAGCATCCCTGTATTCCATCTCTTATTGTGACAAGTTACAGTCCGCAGGCTCTTACTGCAGAATCCTTTTTTCTAAAATTTCCAGTAATATCTTCTGAATTTACTTCAACTATTCATTTTTGGGAATTAAAGATTTCTGTTGAGCCAGCAGGTGCCTACAAAAACTATGATATATCTCTGCAGAATAAGAAAAAGGAAAGGAAAGAGGAGCATCACAATTTGTGGAATTGCCTAAACCCAGTTTATACCGGCGGTTTATTCTTCAACTCCTTTTTAATCTTGATGTTTATGTGATTGACATACCAACCTGCTTACTAAATTAGTTGATATCTGATAACTATAAAACTTCTTCAACTAATGGTATTGAGTAATCCTATGACATCTGAGTGATATTCTGGCCTGCTAAGTTTGTTAATTCCGGAAGAACAGTGTGCTTATGTGCGTTTATCGGTGAGGTTGTTACCATTTTTATTATCTAGTTTAAGCATATGGTGTTTGTTTCTCACTGCAACATAAGGTGATAGTCAACATAACCCTGTAATTCTAAGCAACCCCTGTGCTAGCTGAACTGTTCTATCATTGTGCGTAACTTAATCTCGACAGAACCTGTACATTCATCCCTGAAATTGATTGCCATTTTCTTAAGCATTATTATGTGGCACATCATGATTGTTTGTTGAACTAGTCGCCTTGGTACCATTTTGCATGAATCTGTGATGCTTGAATAGCATGTTTACTTGCTGATTCTGTTGAGTCCTATATGCTATCTAATTTATGAAACACACTAGTTCTGCGTACACATCTCCAACAAATTGATATCTTCTGATTGGTACATTTGCTGCTTGTTTGATCAGTATAATATATTGAACCTATAACTCCTTGTTCATCATTGAATATCTGAACCTTTCATGCTCTGTCTTGAATAATAAACCATGTTTGCCTGAAACTTAACCATTGCTGCATCTTGAGTGTGCGCATATGAATCTGTGAAGTTAGAATAACATATTTACTTGTTAAATTTGTTATTTTGTTGTTTTGTTATGCGTCTCTCAATCTCTGTTAAACCTTGTGACTGTCATGTCTTCGATAACTCAGTCTGTCACTAGAGAGAGATCATGGCAGGATTTTTGACTGCAACTGGGGATGAAAACAAATCCATTGGAGAACTTTCTTACGGGAATGCTTCACGTTATGAGCCTCCCACAGACCATGATGTCAATAGTTATAGGGATTGTTATGGACATTTTCATAGTCCTGAGCCTCAATACTTGGACCCTAATAACTATTCACACATGTATCATCCACCACAGGGAGAAAATGAACATTTTTATAATGATCATCTCACACACTCGTCAGTTTTAGATCAGTTAGAAGCTCAAATCACATCTTTAGAAATGCAAATACATGAGAAATCTGTTGCATCTAATTCACCTAGGCAATCTGAAATCTATGCTTGTACCTTATGTGGTAGCTTAGGCTATCCTTTTGAGAATTTTTATATTTTGCATGAAGGCAATCTAGAGAATACCATGAAAATCCAAAATATAAAATGCCCACATATTACGAAGCTGGTAGCATTGATTCCATAATCAACCTTTCAAAGGTTGCGATCAGTATTCTATAGACCCCAATGACCATGCACACATGCATCACCCATCACAGTGGGAAGTTGAATAATTTTGTACTTCCCTGCCCCCTTGTATGCAATCTATGGAGGATACTCACAAACTCATTGAACAAGACAATGTTGAATTTGAATTGAATGCATTTCATAATAAACCATATAGCATTACTTCTGAATTTCCTTTATGTCCTTCCATGGAAAAAATTAATGCATATTTAGATATGATTCTGCTTCATGTACAAAAGGAGGGAAGGGAGAAATTTCATGTTAAGATGATTCCTAATGAGGTAAATTTTGAAAATAGTGTTTATGTTTCTACTCAGGAAACTAATATTGGACATGAACCTAATCTAGAGGTAAATGACTGGCCTAGAGACACTATGATCCTAAATAGGGAAATGCATTTTTATTATGATGATGATGATTATGAATATGTTATGCTTGAAGAACATGATTATGCTGAACATATTGTGGAACCTTTGGGTTCCGAAACATTAGGCTTCTCTGCCTCGACCTTCATGAATGATGTTTCTTCTAGTATTCCATTTGCATATACATGTGATGTTGATGCTGATTTGGATCTTGTGCAATTGATCTGTGAAAGTGAGCATGATGCACAACTCGTATTTGACTTAGGGAAGGATGAATCTTCTGTTGACACTAAGACTCTTATGCATGAGAACAAATTTGTTGATGATGATGATGATACTGAATTAGGGTTTGCTGATTTATTCAATGATTGTGAGCATGATATAGCACTATTTGTTTCTGAATTGGGACAGCATAATGATATGTTTGAGCCTAAAAATTAATGTAACTTAAATGCATCTGATTCCCTACTTAGAACACAGTGCGTTACTCTCTATGATTCTCTTATGCATGACACAAAGGTTTTGGATGATGATGATTATGAACTAGGGATTGATGAATTGTTCTATGAAAATGAACATGATATACATGTTTATGACTTTAGGAGAGTGTGTGTTGGTACTAATGATTTTATACATGAAAATAACTTAGATGTACCAACTTCCCTGCCCATGTCACAAACTGGTAATCTTCCAACCAACCTAGATTATGTTTGTAAAGAAATTATAAAACCAACTTTTGTGAGAGTTCCTAATCTAGGATTGGAACTGTCTGCTTGTCAAATTCTTTTGGACTATTTTGCAGCTAAATATAATGTGTTTAAGGATCCATAGTTGGAATGTGCTCCCGTTTCTTTGCCTGCCAAAATCCATTACGAATTAGACCTTGTGCATGATGAACCCTTAAAATTGCTGGATTTTGTGCCCAAAAGTGTATCTGTTGAAAAATCCAGGTTTGGGGGTAGCTCAGTTATATCCACAGTTTTGCTTATCCTCTCATGTTATCTATGTTTTAGGCTACTTAAATCTCTGCATCCTGTCTGTTGGGTTGATCCCCAGCTCTTCAGATTGTTAATGTATGGTGAATTCTCCCTGTATATAATCCAGTAGTTCTAATCTTGCTCTCGCCAACATCTGGTAATCTCTTTCCCCTTTTCTCTACTCAGCATAATTCTCATGATATGTTGCTGTTTAAATTCTTATCATCTTTTAAAACATTGAGGACAATGTTAGATTTTAGGTTTGGGGGAGTGTTTTGCATATAGAGTTTTTAGTCTTTCGTTAAAAAAATAAAAATAAAAATAAATAAAAATATATATATATATATATATATATATTTAAAAAATATTTGTAAATAATTGCATAAAACCTCCAACTTTTATAGATATTAGAGTAACTAACATGCTTCTAGCTACATTTACATAGAGAGTCTGATCGAAATAAATGAACTTGGAAGTACTGGAGAACACAATCGGTTTTCTTGTTTGTCTGAGCGTTAAAGTTGGATTTAACCATGACGGTGGGCAAATTAGGTGCTGCAAAGATATTTGGTAGTAGAGTTGTGATCACCCTTAGTGGAGACTACCTATTTTTACATTAAGCGAGGCACCGACCTTCAATTTTTGTGACTATCTAAAAAGTCCTTTTAGAGTGTGTGTCACCGTACGTAAATTCCGGGTAGGAATGGTGAGCTACCCAACTTCCCACCACTTTCATCGCTATTTTTTTATCTCTTGAGTGCTAATTTTGTCAATCATGAGGATGACGTCTAAAGATGAAAACTCCTTCTTGTAGTTTGATTTGCAGTTAACACCATTCTCTCTCTCGACAACATCAACAGATCCATAGAAACACATCATCATCAACAAGCAGCGCGACACCAGAATATTTGAAGAAAGTTAAAATAGTCCAAGGTTTACATGCAACAATTCAAGGAATAGAAAAATTTCCTATTGAAAGTGAAGATACAGTACAAAGAGAAGAATTCAATACATATCTGAAGAGGTATCTTACAAGAGCAAAGAAAAGAAAATAAAATGAGAATTAGTGAAGTTTATGAAATCAAGACAAAACAAGTTGTGAAGAACTAAGTGATAACGTCCTTCATCCATGACTTTAGTAGTTTCATTATTTATTTTGTTATTTTCAATTTGTAGCTAATTAAAAAAAAATCAATCAATCAATCAAAAATAAATAAGTACTATAGTTTGCTTTTAGATTGTTTAATAAGTACCATGGTAAAGAAGAAGAATTTAATAGGAAAATTCAAGCAACAAGGAAATTGAAGAGAAATATCAAAAATTGTCAAGGTTCTATGAAGTTCAGAAGTTCATCATCAACAGTTGAAGACCGAAGATTGAAGACGTTTCTATGGATGTTGTGAGAGTGTTGTTGATTGCAAATCGAATGTGAAGGTAAGTGAGTACTCCCATCCTTGCTAATGATTTGTCTCCTTTCTTAGAGATCATCAGAAAAATATTCTTTTTGTCCACAATTTTGTGGAGTCTCTAGAAATTATTTCGGAAGGCTTTCCTTCCCACCATTCAACGTGTGCAGGAGTTCACTCTTCATTCCTATCTGCACACATGAGAGACTATAAAAGCGGTCTTTTTGAGTGCAATTATCATAAAACCCTATTGGTGAGGCAGAAGTCGAGGCTTGTGATCACTCTCGAACACGAATTATTTCATATGGTATGGCTATTTCTCGCTCAACTCTTAAGGATGAGAATGCGTTTTTTGGTAGTTCTAACTTCGTGTTACTAGCATGCAAAAACTATATGTCCTTATAGATCCTTGGACGCTTATGACTCTACTACGCTCTGAAGTTGGAGAAGGTTTTGTGGGTACATCTCTGATAGGCCCTCACGAGACTACAACTTGTCCACTAGGGACACCTAGGGGTTTAAAGGCTTAGTGCATACGCTAAATGCATTCGATAAACCATTGACAGTGGTATAGTTAAGATTTCTATGATTTCTGTTTCACTTGAGGACAAGTAAAATTCATGTTTGGGGTTATTTGATGAGTGCCAAATATTGCATATTTCTATACCTTTTTATTGGCATTTAACTTATCTTTTGCACTTTAAAATCATATATTATCCCAGATTCTGTATTTTCTATGTTTTCAAGAATAAATATTTGTACTAATTAATTTTGTGTGTTTTAGGTACTAAATAAATCTTGGATGAATTGAGAATCCAAAAGGAGAGGAGAATTGGCGACAGTGGAAGAGAGACAACAAAGGCCACCGCTGGAAAGTAGTGAAGAATATTTTCTGCACCTTAGCAGCGAGTGAAGAATATCTTATGCACCTCATTCGCAAGTGAAGAATGTTGTTTTCACATATCTAAACTAGAAGTGGGCTTGAGATATTAGCTTTGAAGAAGATATGAGCCCAGAATAGATAAGAATCCAGACCCAAACCCGTTTCTAATGTGAGCCGTTAGATTCAATCCAGCTCCTGATCATCCAACGTCTTCTCCTTACCGTGCATCCACATTTGCTGCCTCCGCCCAACACCGAAGCACCTGCCTTTTCTTTCCCTAATCGAACAAGAAATCCAAACACCCCCTTTTTTGCCTACCGTACTTCTTCTCCATTTGCAAAACGTCATTTCACTTCATCTCTCCATCAATCACTTTCCCGACCATCTCTGATCACAACTACCTTATCAAGAACCATCAATCAACCTCCTCGTATCTTTCTATCTCTATCATAGCTTCTTCCCCAAAACAGTAACCCTAGAAGCTATGATTGAGGGAGACAGAGCTAGGGTTATCCTCAAGAGCTAAAAAGCAAACATCAAATCAAAGAATAGCAAAGGGGGTTTGTCAGAAAACATGAATTGAGTGAGTGGTTGTTTTCTAATTTATCAAATTCTAGTTTTTGGGAAGAAATTTATGTATAAATAGGGCTTCTGTTATGTAACAAATAATCCAATTTTAGTTGGACCAACTAGTTATCTTAATTCAATTGTGTTTTAATCATCTTCATTATGTTTTAAATTCGCCTGCTAGGGTTAAGATGAAGCCCTAGTTTGATACTTGTTATTCATGTTAATGGCAGTAACCCTGTTGTGCTTAAATGTTCATATTGAAATTCAATCTTAGGGCTCAACACTTTACTTTCACAGTGTATGTCAGACATCCATTGTAGCTAGAATAATTCTGTGTTGTGAACTGCAACTCATGCTTAATCCTATATATTGATCTTTTGATTAGCTGTGCCCTGAGTAGACAGTTAATTCTTAGGACAAATAAATTAGTTGTGATTGAATCATTCATATTAAAGTGACCTTAGATATACAGAGGATTGACATCCCTTTTGTTATCAATGTTAAGGACAAGGTTAGTATCATTGAAGGATAACTAGTGTAAGTTAGTGGTGGATTCAAAGACCCTAGTACCTTCCTCATCATTTGTTTTCCAATATCTTACTTTACATCTTGTTTTGTTATTTCAGTTACTTGCAAATCTTCTAGCCACATCGGCAAACAAAACCCCTCTTTTGGTTAATCTTTGTTCTAATCAGTATAGAAAGACCATAGCTTCAACTTACACCCTCATTATCTCTGTGGGATCGACCTGTATTTGCTCTGTCTACCATAGATGATGTGCACTTTTAGTTAGACATAATCGTAGGTATATTTCTTAACCTACCACCCCACATCATCTCCCGTCATATCCATAACAGTTGAAGTGTCGGCTACTCTAAAGCCGGAAGCAACAACAAAATCAATACCCTGAAATTGTGCAAAAATATCAATTCATGAACAAGATTGACTGAATAAGTGAATAACATAACAATTCCCCACATCCACAAGTCATAGTTGAATAACAGTAACTAAATTATTTAACCGGAACCAAAGAGAACTATTGGTCCATAAATATCGGCAATTGAAACTGGGTCTAAGATCCACTCCTATCCCTTTGCCCACTTGACACAAACGAAAAAATATGAATGCAGTTCAGGGATAGATGATCGATACAACAAGTAACAAAATTACTATAGGTGCTTAAACACCATCAGTAACGTCTGGCTACAGGCGCACTTAATAATCACGCCCCATCAGGCGTACATTATATCTACGTCTATTTATGGGGCGTATATTATACTTTCGCCCCAAACCCGACGTTTGTTAAGTCTATGCCCGTTGTCGGGTGTAATGTTTATATACGATCCATCGAGGCGTGCATAATAACTATACCCAGCAGCAAAAGAACGTAAAATGTACGCTCGATCATATATAGTCCACTACCGTAGCGTTGCAACACGGACTAAACCCAAAATTTGTTTTTTTTTGCTCTTTAGTCTTTGGTTTTGATCGCACCACTGCAGTTTCTCTAAGGACACTAGATCATTTTCACTATTTATGAATGAAAACTTTAGTCCCACATGGGAAAAACTAAAGATGTTGCGTCTCCATATTACTATATTTTTCAAGATCTATAAGTGGCCCTTAAGTCCAACACACTTTTGTGTGAGGGAGTGGACTTAGGCAATGGTCTAGTTGGTGCAACCACATATTTCGCATATGTGCGTTGCTTCGCAATGAAACACGCACGCCATCGTCCATCTGGTCGGTCTCAAATGTGGGCGTGGGTCAATCGAGACTTAAATTTTTGGACAAAATACTTTTTGAGATATTTTCAAAGTCAATTTAAAAATCAAAATAAATTTTGTCATTATCTTGTGCATGATTTCGAGTTTAATGTATTAACTATTTTGGTTATTTTCTTCTTTATGGGCTCGCATCATGCAAGGAATTGATTCTCCATCAATTATATTTATTTCACCCTCTATTTTTCTGCCTGTATAAACCACTCGGTTTCTTCATTCCAAAAAGTGTCCAGAAGCGGCCACTATCCCTACTTCTTTTCGTCTTTTCTCACTTTATTTTGGTTGTGTGATTAATTATTTGTCTGATCTCTGTTGTTGAGTTGTATGAGTAGGAAGTTATTGTAGTGTTGTATAATATATGTATCGGGCAGTTTATCTTGGACACAACTTCACCGTGTGGTAGTAGCATCACTCATTATTGAGTTGTATCGATAAACTATTATGTTAAGGATAACTTGATGATCAAGTGACTCTGTCTTCAGTGTGTTGTTTGCAATTTAGCAATTCATTTTATTTTTCATAAATTAAGTTTAATATTATTTTTTGAGTAATTTATTGTTGCAGAACCAACATATACCCTCCAAGTTGCCCTGCTTCAATAGTGCCCCTGCGCCTATAACTACTTTGAGTCCACACTGTGAATCTCCTTATGAAAGTCCTTTAATAGCACTCAGACCAAGTCAATGTCCAAGGTCACACTCACTAAATTCTAGACTCAACTCTATCGCTCTGCCCTATCCATACTCAACAACTAAGGTCATTTTAGTAATTATAAAAACTGGATTTATGTTTTACAATGAAAATATGTGGTTGTGTTATGCAAAAGTTTAAGTATACAAAGTCACAAATAATTTTCTCTACGAACGCCGTCAGAATTAATAAATACCAAGCCATTATCAGAATTAGAACATAAAAATTTCCTTAAGGTCGAAGCACTATTTTGTTTCTTTGGGTTTCTCCTTCAACTGGAGGTTTACAAACACAAATAACTCCTTAACCAGACAAAGCATGCTCTTTACGGAGCATGATCATCTCATACACATGATGATGTAAGGATACTACAAAATACACTGTGTTAGAGCACTGCTCGGTCGAACTCGCAAGCGTTCCTATGTCAAGCTTGTTTGTCAATGTTAGTGATCAAAACTATAAGTCTTGATTTCTAGTCTACTTATAGTGAAGTCTCAGACTAGGATAGATTATGTAGTTGAGCATTAGACTTCACGACATTCATCAGATGAAGACGAATAACTACTAAGGCGAGCTTGTGGAACTTCATCAACAAAAGGTATGTGGAGACTAAAAGTTATCTATTACTCGGAAAGTATATTTCTACTCTATCTCTTATATTGAGACAAAAGTCGTATTACTATATAGTTGTCGATTATACACATTTGAGATTTCGAGATGAGTTTAACTCGCTTACATATTTCTCAGAATATGTGTTGGTAAGCTTTCGCTTCAACCAAGTTCATCTTATATTCTTGACGAAATTCAAAAAATGATCATGTGAAAATCGCCGAGTAACATCTTACATGGTTTGTATGAGACAATCATTTGGTGTAGACTTGGAATGTTTCGTTATGATTATTTCAATAACTTAAAAATTGCTTTGATGTGAATAGTGTATGAAAATGGCTATTGTCATCCTCTAAGAAAGTTTCAATGATTGAAATAAGAGTTTAGGATACTTAACCAACATTGGATTATAAACATAGTGTGCATTCTTGCATGTATGTGATCCATGACCGGAACTAAAGTATGCATACCATATGCGTACTTGTCGTTGTGAAATTCCGTGTACCAAGTACACATACCAGTACGCATACTTGCACATTAAAAAAAAATCACATGTAACAAAAATAAAAAGAAATAAAAAATATTAAAAGAATAAAATCTAAAAAAAAAAAAAATCTAAACCTAATCCTAAAGGCAAGTCCGCCTCGGCGGCGCCAAAAACTGATGTAGTTTTAAAGTGGAAGTAAGAATTCGTTGCTCGGACTTTTATAAGATTCAGTTTTAGACTAAAAGATGGTGATTTTTATAAAACTCTAAAATAAAGGAAATGCTAAAAATGATTTTTGTATTCAATTTTAAGGAGTCTGGGATGTCAAGATTCCATCACTACTATGCATACTAAATGATTGTAACTATTCCCTATAACACTCTCCCATAATTGCACAAGACGTTTTGGGACCAAAAATACGTCTCGGAAAATATATCTTTTTTAAACAATTATTTTTCTCAAAATATTAATAACTCTCTTCAATATAAAATGCTAGTCACTACTAAAGAATATATAAACCAATTAATTAAGCATTATAGGACACATGAGGAGAATCATTATCATGACAAATCAAGAAATAAGGGCCAAGAAGAATAGTTATAGAAAATAGTCACAATATATTAGCATGCAAAGTAGGACTTCCTCTCTAATCCTAGATAAAAATTTAGCTACTCATAAAGAAAAGAAAATACATACAACAAATTATGAAATTCATTTTTATTCAACTCAAAAGGACTTACAGAGCTTGCGGACTTTTTCACAATTTCTTGTTTCTTCTCTTTCGATTACACCCAACAATAAAGTAGAGAGCCAAAAAAATAAAATGGAATACAAAGTTCTCTGGACCCAAAACAAAAGATCAAAGATACCAACAGATTATACTAGCTCCCTTTTTATATGCAGACACCTCCATTGCTTTCTTTAAATAATATATATATATATATGCATTAATCTTTAAAATCTCTTTTCATCTTCATTTCCAAAATTAATTGTTAAATTTCCATTTGAGGCATGCATGTATATTATTGTCTTTAGCCAAATGACAACACATCCTAACTAGTGTTGTAGATATGCTCCACTAATCCACGCCAATGCATTTCCTTAAATTGTTTAGGTTGTGCACAATTCATGAACCCCTTTCACGTGCAATTTTTCCACCAAAATGTTTTCCATGCATGGGAATGTGTTTGACATCATGATTCGAACAAACTAGGAAATGTTTTAGGAATATAATTTCATTAGTAGCCAACCAACACGTGAACAATCCTTGTATCCATCTTGTCATCTCCCTCCAAAAATAGTAAACTTTCCAATTTTAGTTCAAACCTTATAAACTTTGGATCCTTCTCATTAGACGTTATTATCCATTAGCCTGTTGTCGCTTATTCTTCACACCCAACACAGTTGGGCCTATTAAATCCAAATTCTTCCACTTTCTTGGTATTATGATCGGGTGACTTAGATGTTGACTACTTGAGCTTCGATGTCTAGAATTTCTGAACCACGGACATTTGTATCTTGAGATGGCTGGATGAGAAATTTGCCGATAAAATTCTGTATTTCGGTCCATTGAGCTTTATTCATTAAAATCTGCAAAACTAAATAAAACATCAAATTTGTACAAAATAAATAACTAAACAATTGTAAATTGAGATGTAAAAATGTCGTGTTTACACACTCAACAAATACCCCCAAACCTACATTTTGCTAGTCCCGAGCAAACCTCTCGGGAGGGTTTAACAGAGGTCTACCCACAAAACCATTTACTCCAAATTGGTCACAAGTATTCCAAGATCTATGAGGACATAAAGTTTCTCCACCTATCGCCAAGTAACTAAATTGCTAGAGAAATTAAAGGTACCAGCTCTAAAGCTGAATAAAGAACAGGGGAGACACATCTGCAACACTGCTAGATAAAGAGATATCCGCTACACAGCTAGATAAACATTGTAAGATGCATCCGCTTTACAGCTGGATAAGATTAGGAGAGAGATAAAGATGAGAGGGACATCTGCTACACAGCTAGAAAATTACGTGTGATGAGTTGAACCAGTGCTAGAAAGATCTTGTGCCAGATGGAAAGCGGACTAACAAAGAAACCAATATGCATCTCTCTTTGACTCTCTCATAGTACTTAGTAGAAACAACATCTTCTTCGGATGCAATTGTTGATGATAAATTCTTGAACATTATAGAACCTTGACAATTAACTCTTCTCTTCTATTTCTTGCTTGAAACTTCCTTTTAGATTTCTAATTCCCTATGGCCTTATTGAACAAAAACAAAATTTAAATGCAATTTTTTTTCCAACACAATAATAACAAGACTAATATTTACATGGCCATGAGACAATGACTTTAGCACTTGGATCTTTGCAACTTGTAATATCTTGGTATCATGAACTTCAACAACTTACATCGTTTGATTTTCTTTGCTCTAAGTTTTCAACTTGAATTTTTCTTTTCTTTCTATTGTTGATTATAAACTTTAAACGTCTTCAACTTTCTTCTTAGATTTTGATGTCGCTTCCTTGTTGATGATGATAAGTTTCTACTGAAAGAGAGTCGTAATCCAGTAACCAAGACTACATGGGAGGTTGCTTTGTCTTTCTGGCATTTCCTTCTGACCTAATTGTCTTCCCATCATGGATGATTAGGTCCATCACGATTACCCTCTAAAAGGAACATGTTCTCTCCTGAATGTCAAAGATCTCAATGTATTTTTCTCTAATGTCTCAATATAATGTTATCCCTAGCAATTCCAATTTCTATCTTTTCTGTGAGAAACAATATGTAAACTTAGCTAAAAAAATACTATGTGACTCTAAATGTTGAAGATTTTTGGTACAACTAAAATTTTTCTCCCTTACCCCCAAACCTAAATTGAACATAGTCCTCGATGTTCCAGATATAAAAAATATGAATGCATGAACAAATAGAAATGTTGATCAAAAGAAAAGAGATAGGGAACGATGTTACCAGGACCATGTACCACAAGGATGGGTTGCCTCCCATAAAGCGCTAAGTTTAATGTCTTCAACCAGACTTGACTGTACCTGCAGAAAATTAGTCATGATAAATGGGATCCTGTAAATTTGTATTTTCCACTTCAGGGTTGGTCAATTCGGTAAATGGTTTTAATCACTGACCGTTGACTTTAAAAGTCTCTCCAGTATCATGGTTCGTAACCTCAACAACACCGTGCGGATACACGGTCTTGACATAGAATGGGCCAGTCCAACGAGATCTAAGCTTACCAGGAAAAAGGTGAAGGCGATAATTATACAAGAGAACTTTCTGTCCTGGTGTGAATGAATTTCGAACATTGGTATTTGGTACCGTTCAAGTTATTTCTCTTATATTCAATCGGGCTCGCAAATTCCTATTTGCTGACTGCAGATTGAATTGAGAGATAGAGTTATAAAACTCTTTGATATACTTTTCTCTTGTTTGAGTCTGACTGTCTAGTTGATTCTCTTGAAAGTATATTAGAGTTTATCTATTTAGATTGCCAAACGAAATATTGGGTGTGGTTGTTAGACCCCCGCTTTTTCAATTGGTATCAGAGCTGGCAAACACTTTAAACCTAATAAGTTTGTGTTTGAATGATCCCTAAAGTCTATCCCTATGGGAAACTTGCTCTTGGCATCTGTAACATATGTCAGAGTTCCTTAAAGACTGTTCAGAGCTTATTATCTTTTAGACCTCTGGTCTCTCACGATAATCTTGTTCCATCTAAGACATTGAAAATCCTAGATGATGAAAAACAGTCTATAAGAAAAATTAAACGTTCTTCTAAGAAAAACCGTTCGAGAAAACATGGTCAGCACTCAAATATATGGAATCTCACTATATTTACTCTTAATATGTTTGAGGAATACTATCGTAATGGATCAATTGACAAAGATCTATTTAGTGCTTTTAAAAGAGTTTTTAAGTTCTTCGAAAAACTCCATTCGATTAAGGAAAAGAATTGTTCTGATAAAAGTTTTGTACCTGTCAAATCACGTACTCGTGATGTACGAACTATGCTTACTACCAACTCATGTGAAATTGATAAAAAAAATTATGATGAGTTCTGTGTAGGTTCAAATTGTCATAAAATGTCATTTCTTGGTCGTAAGGAAAAGATTTCAAAAAATTATATTAACCCTGAGTATCATCATTACTGTGGTTATACTTCTGGTACATTTCACAAATATCAACCGGAGAAGCTGCATGAGAATGTCTCTGCATACCTTGCCACTTGGTAACAAGCTTGGCTCTATGCCATTTGTATATAACTTGAAATGGGGAAAGTAATGGTTTGATTATTTTTGTACTTAGGTTAATTTATAATCTTTTTCTTTATCAAGATTTTTTGTTTTCTTCTCCAAGGCTATTTAAAATGATGTAGTTTTTTCTACTATCCTTTTATTGCACTGTTCGATTCTTCCAGTGTGCGAACCTTGGTTGTTGAACGATTTGATAAATCCCATCTTCCTTTTGTGGGTCGCGGTTCATGTATATAAGAAGTGTGGTACGCGTACCCTTCTTCTCCCTATAGTCCACGTACGTGAACTTTTCTAGGGTTCATGTTTTTTCTCCATTAATTCATCTTTGGAGATCAAAAAGAAAAGGGTTTTCAAGGAACATATCAAGTAAGTCTTCTCTTTCTCTAATCTCTCTATATTTCTAGATCTCATGAGGAATTTCAAGGTTTCAAAAGAGGTTTATAAAAACTTGGGTTCTTCATCTTCTTCTAGCATGAATCTACCTATAAATCAAAATTTTATTAGGATTAGATTTGTTAATGATTCCTGTAGCAAGGTTTTTGAAAGGATTTCATCTAATGGGTTTATTCTAGAAAATAAATTGTATTTTGTTAGTGGACATAAAGAAGATTTGATATGTTTTGAAAAGTTTAACCTTGGAGATATCTTTGATGGTCTTGGTGAAGGCTTTGACACTCTTACAAGAATCTTCTATGCTAACATTCATTATGTTAATTTTGAAGACATGGAATTCAAGACCGTAATTAATAGAGAAAGGGTTCTTGTTAATGGAGAGTTAATTGTAAGGATTACCAAAATTCCTTTGGGGAGTTTTCGCCTTCCAAGACCTAGTCATGAAATACCATCCTATGCAACCATTTCTAATGGTCAATGTGGTAAGAATGTTGATTGGAATGAAGGAAAGTTTTTTACTAACTATCTTAGTCTTCCTTTGATGTCTTTTGGAAAACTTGGTATTTCTAATCTTTGTCCCTCCACGATTGAGAATTCTCCTTGGAGGCGTGAGTTTGCGGAGTTGGTCTATTTCCTTGAATTGGGAACTCTAAGTCTCGACATTTATGGGTTCATTATTTATCAAATATTTTCGATGAGGGCTTCCAACAAGAAGTTAGGCTTTCCATGTTTGATTAAAAAATTTGTCGCACCTTTTCTATTGCTCCCATTGGCAACTCTATTGGAACTTCCAAGCTTGTTCTCCCTTATACTTTCAAACATATGAAGTAGAATGCATGCTGATGTAGTTTTAAAGTGGAAGTAAGAATTCGTTGCTCGGACTTTTATAAGATTCAGTTTTAGACTAAAAGATGGTGATTTTTATAAAACTCTAAAATAAAGAAAATGCTAAAAATGATTTTTGTATTCAATTTTAAGGGGTCTAGGATGTCAAGATTCCATCACTACTATGCATACTAAATGATTGTAACTATTCCCTATAACACTCTCCCATAATTGCACAAGACGGTTTGGGACCAAAAATACATCTCGTAAAATATATATTTTTTAAACAATTATTTTTCTCAAAATATTAATAACTCTCTTCAATATAAAATGCTAATCTCTACTAAATAATATATAAACCAATTAATCAAGCATTATAGGACACATGAGGAGAATCATTATCATGAAAAATCAAGAAATAAGGGCCAAGAAGAATAGTTATAGAAAATAGTCACAATATATTAGCATGCAAAGTAGGACTTCCTCTCTAATCCTAGATAAAAATTTAGCTACTCATAAAGAAAAGAAAAGACATACAACAAATTATGAAATTCATTTTTATTCAACTCAAAAGGACTTACAGAGCTTGCGGACTTGTTCACAATTTCTTGTTTCTTCTCTTTCGATTACACCCAACAATAAAGTAGAGAGCCAAAAAAATAAAATGGAATACAAAGTTCTCTGGACCCAAAACAAAAGATCAAAGATACCAACAGATAATACTAGCTCCCTTTTTATATGCAGACACCTCCATTGCTTTCTTTAAATAATATATATATGCATTAATCTTTAAAATCTCTTTTCATCTTCATTTCCAAAATTAATTGTTAAATTTCCATTTGAGGCATGCATGTATATTATTGTCTTTAGCCAAATGACAACACATCCTAACTAGTTTTGTAGATATGCTCCACTAATCCACGCCAATGCATTTCCTTAAATTGTTTAGGTTGTGCACAATTCATGAACCCCTTTCACGTGCAATTTTTCCACCAAAATGTTTTCCATGCATGGGAATGTGTTTGACATCATGATTTGAACAAACTAGGAAATGTTTTAGGAATATAATTTCATTAGTAGCCAACCAACACGTGACCAATCCTTGTATCCAGCTTGTCATCTCCCTCCAAAAATAGTAAACTTTCCAATTTTAGTTCAAACCTTATAAACTTTGGATCCTTCTCATTAGACGTTATTATCCATTAGCCTGTTGTCGCTTATTCTTCACACCCAACACAGTTGGGCCTATTAAATCTAAATTCTTCCACTTTCTTGGTATTATGATCGGGTGACTTAGATGTTGACTACTTGAGCTTCGATGTCTAGAATTTCTGAACCACGGACATTTGTATCTTGAGATGGCTGGATGAGAAATTTGCCGATAAAATTCTGTATTTCGGTCCATTGAGCTTTATTCATTAAAATCTGCAAAACTAAACAAAACATCAAATTTGTACAAAATAAATAACTAAACAATTGTAAATTGAGATGTAAAAATGTCGTGTTTACACACTCAACAAATACCCCCAAACCTACATTTTGCTAGTCCCGAGCAAACCTCTCGGGATGGTTTAACATAGGTCTACCCACAAAACCATTTACTCCAAATTGGTCACAAGTATTCCAAGATCTATGAGGACATAAAGTTTCTCCACCTATCGCCAAGTAACTAAATTGATAGAGAAATTAAAGGTACCAGCTCTAAAGCTGAATAAAGAACAGGGGAGACACATCTGCAACACTGCTAGATAAAGAGATATCCGCTACACAACTAGATAAACATTGTAAGATGCATCCGCTTTACAGCTGGATAAGATTAGGAGAGAGATTAAGATGAGAGGGACATCTGCTACACAACTAGACAAATTACGTGTGATGAGTTGAACCAGTGCTAGAAAGATCTTGTACCAGATGGAAAGCGGACTAACAAAGCAAATAAAAAATAATCTCTCTTTGACTTTCTCATAGTGCTTAGTAGAAACAACGTCTTCTTCGGCTGCTATTGTTGATGATAAATTCTTGAACATTGTAGAACCTTGACAATTAACTCTTCTCTTCGATTTCTTGCTTGAAACTTCCTTTTAGATTTCTAATTCCATATGGCCTTATTGGACAAAAACAAAATTTAAATGCATTTTTTTTTCCAACACAATAATAACAAGACTAATATTTACATGGCCATGAGACAATGACTTTAGCACTTGGATCTTTGCAACTTGTAATATCTTGGTATCATGAATTTCAACAACTTACATCGTTTGATTTTCTTTGCTCTAAGTTTTCAACTTGAATTTTTCTTTTCTTTCTATTGTTGCTTATAAAATTTAAACGTCTTCAACTTTCTTCTTAGATTTTGATGTCGCTTCCTTGTTGATGATGATAAGTTTCTACTGAAAGAGAGTCGTAATCCAGTAACCAAGACTACATGGGAGGTTGCTTTGTATTTCTGGCATTTCCTTCGGACCTAATTGTCTCCCCATCATGGATGATTAGGTCCATCATGATTACCCTCTAAAAGGAACATGTTCTCTCCTGAATGTCAAAGATATCAATGTCTTTTTCTTTAATGTCTCAATATAATTTTATCCCTATCAATTCCAATTTCTATCTTTTCTGTGAGAAACAATATGTAAACTTAGCTAAAAGAATACTATGTGACTCTAAATGTTGGAGATTTTTGGTACAACTAAATTTTTTCTCCCTTACCCCCAAACCTAAATTGAACATAGTCCTCGATGTTCCAGATATAAAAAATATGAATGCATAAACAAAGAGAAATGATGATCAAAAGAAAAGAGATAGGGAACGATGTTACCAGGACCATGTACCACAAGGATGGGTTGCCTCCCATAAAGAGCTAAGTTTAATGTCTTCAACCAGACTTGGTTGTACCTGTAGAAAATTAGTCGTGATAAACGGGATCCTGTAAATTTGTATTTTTCACTTTAGGGTTGGTCAATTCGATAAATGGTTTTAACCTCTGACCGTTGACTTTAAAAGTCTCTCCAGTATCATGGTTCGTAAACTCAACAGTACCGTGCGGATACACGGTCTTGACATAGAATGGGCTAGTCCAACGAGATCTAAGCTTACCAGGAAAAAGGTGAAGGCGAGAATTATACAAGAGAACTTTCTGGCCTGGTGTAAATGACTTTCGAAGAATCGATTTGTCGTGAAAAACTTTGGTTTTCTCCTTGTAAATTTTCGCATTTTGGTAAGAATCATTACGAATTTCTTCTAACTCATTGAGATGAAGTCTACGGTTGTCACCAGTAGTAGGTAGGTCAAAGTTTAGCCTTTTAATGGCCCAATAAGCTCAGTGTTCTAATTCTACAGGAAAATGGCAGGCTTTACCGAAGACAAGTTTATACGGAGATATCCCAAGTGGAGTCTTAAAAGCGGTTTGGTAAGCCTACAAAGATTCTATTAAGCGCAAATACCAATCCTTTTGGGTAGGGTTTACGGTCTTCTATAAAATTTGTTTAATTTTCCTATTAGACACTTCTACTTGGACACAAGTTTGTAGGTGTGGGTAATGGAGTATTTCTTCATGAGCGTCTCAAAAGACCAGTTACAAAAATGGGAACCTCCATCACTAATGATTGCTCTAGGCATACCAAATCGAGAGAAAATATTTTCTCTAACAAACTTGATCACAACGTGGCGATCATTTTTCTTGGTAGCTATTGCTTCAACCCACTTAGACACATAGTCAATAGCTAATATGATGTAAAAGTTGCCATAAGAATTGACAAAAGGACCCATAAAATCTATACCCCACACATCAAATATTTCTATTATCAGTATAAGATTAAGTGGCATCATATTACGTTGGGTCAACTTCCCTAACTTTTGACATCTCTCACAACTTTGAAAAAATAGGTGGGAGTCCTTAAACAGGGTTGGCCAATAAAGACCAGACTATAAAACCTTTGCAATTATTTTCTTAGAACTAAAGTGACCCCCACAAGCTCCAGAATGACAAAAAGTCAGAACACTGGAGATTTCGTTGTCAGGAATACAACGACGGATGATCTGATTAGGGCAGATCTTGAATAAGTATGGATCATCCCAGAAAAAGTATTTAACCTCAGACTAGAATTTAGCTCTATCCTGTTTAGACCAATGGTCGGGCACTTGACCAGTTACCAAATAATTGACAATGTCATCAAACCACGGTAACTCAGAGATGGAAAATAGATGTTCATCAGGAAACGTGTCAAGGATCGGTTTCTCGTCATCTCTAGTCTCATCAAGGATACGGGATAAATGGTCAGCTACTACATTTTCAGACCCTTTCTTATCACGAATATCTAGAGTAAATTCTTGGAACAACAATACCCATATGATCAGCCGAGGTTTTGAGTCCTTCTTTGAAAGTAGATATTTGAGCGCGGCATGATCAGAATAAACTATGACCTTAGACCCTAGGAGATATGATCTAAATTTCTCCAAATCAAAAACGATGGCTAATATTTCTTTCTTGGTGGTTGTGTAGTTCAACTGGGCATCGTTCAGGGTCTTACTAGGATAATAAATCACACTAGGTGCTTTATCATGCCGTTGTCCAAGGACAGCACCAACCGCATAATCGGACGCATCACACATGAGTTCAAATGGGAGGTTCCAATCGGGTGGTTGGATGATAGGGGCATAAGTCAACAATGATTTTAGCTTCTCAAAAGCCGCAACATAGGCTTCATAAAATACAAAGGCAGTATCTTTAGCAAGTAGATTCGACAGAGGTAGGGCAATCTTTCTAAAGTCTTTGATGAAACGACGATAAAATCCAGCATGGACAAGGAAAGATCTAACATCAGTTACATTCTTAGGTGGTCTTCATTTTGAAATTAGTTCAACCTTGGCTCTATCAACTTTTATTCCCTTAGAGGACACTACATGTCCTAACACAATTCCAGATTTAACCATAAAATAACACTTTTCCCAATTAAGGACTAAGTTCTTTTCTTTACAACGTTCTAGAACTAGTGTAAGGTGGTGCAAGCATTCATCGAAAGAGTTTCCAAAAACCGAAAAATCGTCCATAAATACTTTGAGAAATCGCTCGACCATGTCCGAAAAGATACTTAGCATGCAACGTTGGAATGTTGCGGGTGCATTACACAACCTAAAAGGCATACACCTTTAAGCAAAAGTACCAAATGGACATGTGAAGGTTGTCTTCTCTTGGTCTTCCGGGGCTATAGGGATTTGGTTATAACCACAATATCCATCTAGGAAGCAATAACGGCTCTTGACAGCTAATCTTTCTATCATTTGGTCGATGAATGGTAGAGGAAAGTGGTCTTTCCTAGTTGCTGAGTTCAGCTTACGGTAGTCTATACAAACTCTCCACCCGGTAGTAACACGGGTAGGGATCAATTCATTGTTCTCATTCGCAACAACTGTAATCCCGGACTTCTTTGGGATAACCTGGACAGGACTGACCCATTTACTATCAGAGATGGGGTATATGATACCTGCATCTAATAACTTGAGCACCTCAGTGCGGACAACTTCTTTTATATTAGGATTCAAACGTCTCTGCATTTCTCTTGAGGTTTTGACACCTTCTTCTAGGTAGATGTGGTGCATACAATCAGCAGGACTAATTCCTTTCAAACTGCTATAGTACACCCTATTGCAGCCTTATGTTCTCTAAGAACACTAACTAGTCTACTTTCCTGATCGGGCTCTAAGTCAAAGGAAATTATGACAGAAAGAGTATTTTCATTACCAAGAAATATATATTTCAGTGTATTTGGTAGCGGCTTTAATTCAAGGGTGGATTCCTTAACTGATGATGGGAGGGATTTATCTATGGTTGGTGGAAGAGGTTCTGGTTTAGGTTGCCATTTTCCATAATTCATTATTACTGCGGAATCTAATAACGCATTAACCTCTTCAAAAATTTTATCCTCATCATAGTAGGCTCCAAAGTGGGCCAAGCACGCCTCTAAAGGATCGCTAACACTATTGCTAGTAAAGGTATTCTCAACTAGAGAATCAATCATGCATACAGACTCATAGTGTTCAGGGTCCGGTGGGGCTTGTAACGCCTTAAAAACATTTACTGAAATTTTCTGATTCCCAGAGGTAAAATCTACTAAGCCAGTTTGACAATGTATGACTGCATTTGCAGTGGCTAAAAACGGACGACCTAGGATGATTGGTATATTGATATCTTGGCTAGAGACAGGTTGAGTGTCTAAAATCACAAAGTCAACTGGATAGATAAAGTTTTCTACCTGAACCAAAATGTCCTCAATTATTCCACGTGGGATTTTGACTGACCTATCGGCTAACTGTAGTGTTATCCTAGTTGGTTTCATCTCCCCTAGTCCAAGTTTTTCATATACCGAGAAAGGTAAAAGATTCACACTAGCCCCAAAATCTAATAGAGCATTATTTATCGTTTGGGTACCTATGACACATGTAACAGTAGGACAACCAGGATCTTTAAATTTGACTGGGCACTTTTTTGAGATTATGGAACTAACTTGTTGGGTTAAAAATTCCTTTTTATGGACACTCGCGTCTCTCTTGACGGTGCACATCTCTTTTAGGAACTTAGCTATAGTCGGTACATGTTTTATTGCATCTAACAAAGGCATGTTGATCTTAACTTGCTTAAAGATGTCTAGAATTTCAGCATATGTACTAGGCTTTTTCTTAGCGAGTCTTTGAAGAAATGGTGCGGGTGGTATATACACTCTCTCAGGGATATCTTCCTCACTTGGACTCTTAGCACACTTAGGCCCATTGGGGTCTTTAGACGAAGTTTGGTCAACCTCAGTCTTTTCAGCTGGACTACTATCCTTAGGTGATTCTATCGAGTTTTCTAGAGTTTTACCACTCCTAAGGGTGATAACTGCTTTGACATGTTCATTGTGTTTAGAACTACCCAACCCGTTAACCTGGTTGAATCCTTTCGGGTTTGGAGTTGTTTGGCTAGGAAATTTCCCATTCTCCCTATCATTTATCCGGTTCGAAAGTTGACTTAATTGAATCTCTAGGTTGGCAATAGCCCGGTCACTGTTTTGTTGGTTACACTGACTCGTCAAAAGTCATCGAGATTTTGACTTAAATGGTTGATATTTTGGGTAGTCTCGGCTTGGTTTTTCATACTACGGTCAATAAAGAGCTTTATACTTTCCTCTAGAGATGACACTTTTTTGTTAACTGGGTTCGGTTCTTGTACTTGGGCTTGGTTCCTAGAGAAACCTGGTGGTGGGTTGCTAGATAAGATACCTTGATGGTTCCCTTTAGACCACAAAAAATTAGGGTTATGTCTCCAACCAAGGTTATAGGTGTTAGAGTATGGGTCAAACTTGGTTCGACCCTCATATTTAGAGTTCATACCACCATGTAGGATACTAACCTGGTCACGAGTTGTTTCACTAGGGTAGAACAGGGGGCACTGAGGTCCAGTATGACTTTTGGTCACCACAAATGGTACATGGATATAATAGGCTCACTATTACAGCTCATAGTCTGGTTTGACCCTTGGTCATCTCTAAGGCCTCTAGATGCCTAAGGATATCTGACCCATTATCGACTCTATTGACCATATGGATAGGGTTCCTAGTTATTTCGGGCTCCCTCGTTGAAGCCCATTGACGAGTCTTTTCAGCTAACTCGACCAACTCGTCAAAACATTCCTCTGGGTCTTGATGGGTAAATTCTCCACCACTCATTGTTTCTACATGCATTCGGGTTTCACTATCAAGGCCCTCATATAAGATTTGGGTCATGTGGACTTTTTCAAAGCCATGATGTGGGCATTGGTATAAAAATTCATTAAACCTTTCTATGTAATCATGTAGGCTCTCACCTATTTTCTGCTTAAAGGTTTGGATAGACTGCCTAACAGTAGCAGTCTTGTGGTGTGGGTAGAACTTATTAACAAAGGCCTCTACTAGGCCATCCCAGGTAGTGATTATTTTGGAAGGAATAATATGGTACCACTCATTGGATCTCACTTCTAGGGAAAAAGGAAACAAATGCAACATAAGCACATCCTTTGTGACGTTTGGATAATTCATTGTGTCACAGATCATTTCAAAGTATGGGTTCTCGTTCTCTATTCCCCTAAATTTTCGAAGCATTCTAAATGTCCCAGGTTTAATATCAAACTTAACAGTAGTGGTCGGTAAAACTACCCCAGGTTCACGTATCACTCTAGACGGGTTTAAACGGTCCCTAAGGGTCTTTGTTGGCGGAGGGACTTCCCCATCATTTTCATTAACCATTTTTTAAAATATAGAAGTACTACCTAAATCCGTGTAACGGGTCGGGCTCAGATTAAAAAGATTGTTTTTCTCAAGTCTATCTCCTACCCGTATCCAACGTCGCATACACAAGCAATAATACTACTGAAGCAAGAAAATAATGCACATACAAATGCTGGGGTTCACTAATTTAGGTAAGATTGGGTTACCTACATCAAAATATACCTACAGTCAAAGACTGGTCACAGGTACTGGGCTGAGATTTGTGGTGTTTCGGATGATAACGCCCAGAGGGTTCACCGTACTAAACCACGTGTTTTCCTAAAATCGGTGCCAGACGAATAATGCAATATGGTGTGTGCAACGTGTATTTTTTTTTTTTATAAATAAAAGAAATTAAAGAGAATATATACAAAAGGAAATAATTAATACAAAGATTTGGGTTTTATTACTTACCTCTTTTAGTAGGCAATTCCACAATAAATGTAGAAATACCTGAACAACAAAAACAAGAATATACCTAAGTAAAATCAAAGAGAATAAAAATAATTAACAAAACTAAAAAGAAATAAAATAAAATAAATAAAATAAAATCTAAACCTAATCCTATAGGCAAGTCCGCATCGTCGGCGCCAAAAACTGATGTAGTTTTAAAGTGGAAGTAAGAATTCGTTGCTCGGACTTTTATAAGATTCAGTTTTAGACTAAAAGATGATGATTTTTATAAAACTCTAAAATAAAGGAAATGCTAAAAATGATTTTTGTATTCAATTTTAAGGAGTCTAGGATGTCAAGATTCCATCACTACTATGCATACTAAATGATTGTAACTATTCCCTATAACACTCTCCCATAATTGCACAAAACGGTTTGGGACCAAAAATACGTCTCTTAAAATATATCTTTTTTAAACAATTATTTTTCTCAAATTATTAATAACTCTCTTCAAAATAAAAAGTGCTAGTCTCTACTAAAGAATATATAAACCAATTAATCAAGCATTATAGGACACATGAGGAGAATCATTATCATGACAAATCAAGAAATAAGGGCCAAGAAGAATAGTTATAGAAAATAGTCACAACATATTAGCATGCAAAGTAGGACTTCCTCTCTAATCCTAGATAAAAATTTAGCTACTCATAATGAAAAGAAAAGACACACAAAAAATTATGAAATTCATGTTTATTCAACTCAAAAGGACTTACAGAGCTTACGGACTTGTTCACAATTTCTTGTTTCTTCTCTTTCGATTACACCCAACAATAAAGTGGAGAGCCGTAAAAATAAAATGGAATACAAAGTTCTCTGGACCCAAAACAAAAGATCAAAGATACCAACCGATAATACCAGCTCCCTTTTTATATGCAGACACCTCCATTGCTTTCTTTAAATAAAATATATATATGCATTAATCTTTAAAATCTCTTTTCATCTTCATTTCCAAAATTAATTGTTAAATTTCCATTTGAGGCATGCATGTATATTATTGTCTTTAGCCAAATGACAACACATCCTAACTAGTGTTGTAGATATGCTCCACTAATCCACGCCAATGCATTTCCTTCCTTAAATTTTTTAGGTTGTGCACAATTCATGGACCCCTTTCACGTGCGATTTTGCCACCAAAATGTTTTCCATGCATGGGAATGTGTTTGACATCATGATTCGAACAAACAGGAAATGTTTTGGGAATATAATTCCATTAGTAGCCAACCAACACGTGACCAATCCTTGTATCCAGCTTGTCATCTCCCTCCAAAAATAGTAAACTTTCCAATTTTAGTTCAAACCTTATAAACTTTGGATCCTTCTCATTAGACGTTATTATCCATCAGCCTATTGTCGCTTATTCTTCACACCCAACACAGTTGAGCCTATTAAAACCAAATCCTTCCACTTTTTTGGTATTATGATCGGGTGACTTAGATGTTGACTACTTGAGCTTCAACGTCTGGAATTTCTGAACCACGAACATTTGTATCTTGAGATGGCTGGATGAGCAATTTGCCGATAAAATTCTGTATTTCGGTCCATTGAGATTTATTCATTAAAATCTGCAAAACTAAACAAAACATCAAATATGTACAAAATAAATAACTAAACAATTGTAAATTGAGATGTAAAAATGTCGTGTTTACACACTCAACACATGCAAGAACAAAGATGTGAAACGCTTGTTGACTCGTGTGATTCTTCCTCCAAGGAACTTCTTCACCAAATTCACAAGGGTGTTTGTAAAATTAATGCCAAGGTAAAGTGTGTGCAAGAACAATTGCTTGTGATTGCTACTAAGTTTCCGGAAATCAAGGGGGGCATGGATAAGGTTCGTGCCACATTTATGGTCTCCAATGATGAGGATGATGATTAAACTTTCATGCTTTATCTATCTTGTCTAGTAAACTTCTTATGAGAATTTATTCTTGTGTTTTTTAAGAAGGATAAATTGGGTTTGAAATATCCATTATTGTGAGTACACATAGCTATTGCCAACATTTTCATCTTTCAATGTTTTTAGATTTATTTGTTTAAATTCTAAAGTTTATTTGGAAGATGATTTTTGCAGAATTAATCTTTATGGTTTTATATATTGCAAATTGTTATAGGATATGTTGTTTACATCCATGAACCTTGACTATCCCATACTTGTTCAAAAGTTATATCTATTATATGTCGGTATGAAAGTATTGATAAAAGATAGAATAAAATTTTGACTACAAAAGTTAAGCCTTTTATGTCATTATGCAAATATTGATGGAATAAAGGATGAACTTTTGTTTACAAAGATTAAGTCTATGATATGTCATTGTGCAAATAGTGATGAAAAATAGAATGAATCTTTAATTATTCCGCAGTATTGGTCTTTCCCTGATCCACATATTTGTGCATATATTGTGTTGCTCCATAAGTTATCTTATGTTGAGCGTGACCAATTGAATTGATCATTTTCCTTGTGGTTAATTCAATTGTGATTTTTGGATACAAATTCATGTTTCATGTGATTTGTTAATATCCAAAGAAATCCTTTTTTTCTTGTAAAAGTAAGATTGCTCTTGTTGTTCTTTCGGGAATGACATTTAATGGTGGTGGTGGTGTGTGTGTGTGTGTGTGTGTGTGGGTGGGTGGGTGGGTGGGGGGGAGTTCTTAATTGAACTTGTGCTTAATGGCCAAATATTTGTGGGGAGTGTGGCTGTGGAATACTGTAGGGGTTATCTTGTATCTTTATAAACTCCTTGATGAATGCATTTAGTTTCGGCTATTTGATGGCATCTAAACAAGTTGGTATGTTGTTATCTTTTGGTCATGAAGTATCTCTATGAAAATTTCATGAAGATCCCACTAGTTTTCGTACCTTTGCTAATTTATATTGACAAAAAGGGGGAGAATTAATGTGTAGTTCACACTACAAATACATATGGTTTACGGATAATAATGTAAGGGGGAGTGATTTTCATGTTGAGATGAAGTATTGACTAAGGGGGAGTGATACATATCACCATAGTATTGTTGTCAAAGTTGTGATACAATTGGACTTTGATACTAAATAATGATATATTATGATATTATATAACAAAGTTTGAGAGCAACTGTTTTCTCATTGTTATATCTACGGATCTTCAACAATTATGATGCTGAATTGAACATCTATGGAATCATGGGAGTACTGCAAAGTAAAGTTGTGACGAAGATTTTAAGTAAAGTTGAAGAACCAAGGAGATCAAGCATTTGGATGAGAAGCTGCAAAGTTTATTTATTTTGTAATCCATATGTATTGATAGTTTTGTCACTAAAATTAACAAAGGGGGAGATTGTTAGAGCACTGCTCGGTCGAAACAAGCGTTGCTATCTCAAGCTTGTTTGTCAATGTTAGTGATCAAAACTATAAGTCTTGATTTCTAGTCTACTTATAGTGATGTCTCATACTAGGATAGATTGTGTAGTTGAGCATTAGACTTCACGATGTTCATCAAATGAAGATGAAGAACTACTAAGGCGAGCTTGTGGAACTTCATCAACAAAAGTTATGTGGAGACTAAAACTCATCTATCACTTGGAAAATATATTTCTACTTTATCTCGTATATCGAGACAAAAGTCGTATTACTATATATTTTTGATTATACACATTTGAGATTTCGAGCTGAGTTTAACTCGCTTACATATTTCTCGGAATATGTGTTGGTAAGTGTTTGTACAATAAGTAAAAATGCCACATAATGGGCCCAATTGGTACTTGAATCATTTTTTGGCCCTCATCCAAGCCCGCGAACCAGTTGACCTAAGCAGCTCACCAGCCTGCCCAGTATTACATAAAGTCAACGCCGGCCAATGGTCAAAGTCAATGCCCGATCAATGGTCAAAGTCAATGCCTGGTCAATGGTAAAAGTCAACAACCAGTCAAGGGTCAAAGTCAACCATCAGTCAATATCAAGGCTGTGTTGCCGATGGTGCTGCCATGCAGTTTCCACTCATGATGCCAGCGGTATTGCCAACCAATTCCCAGCTAAATACTCTATCGCACTACCAACTAGTCTCTACCCGTGCTGTTAGATATGCCGGCAGCCAGCCTCCATCCATGCTGCCAGCCATTATGCATGTCAGCCAGTCAATTCAATCTGCCAGCCAGCATCCATCCACTGCCAGCCATTATGCCTATCAACCATCAATCCAGTCTGCCAGCATGCAGAATTAATTTAGGAGGCATGAATGAGCAGTTTCATGCAGAATTTAACATGGAGGCATAAATGATCAGTTTCATGCAGAATTTAACATGGAGGCATAAATGAGCAGTTTCATGCAGAATTTAACATGGAGGCATAAATGATGAGTTCCACACATAATTTAACATGGAGGCATAAATGATCAGTTTTATGTCATTTAAGTTTATATTGAAATTGGATTCAACAGTATAAATAGGGAGGAACAGAAATCATTGAAGGAAGGGAGAGATAAAATCCATTGTAATTTCATTATCAATAAAACACAACTCCCCAAGGGGATTCGTCCGTGGATGTAGGCAAATCATGCCGAACCACGTAAAATCCGTGTTTCTCGTCTTTATGCAATTTCATGTTTTTAATCTTGTTTTCGTCAACATAACAAAATCATCGTGTTTAGTATCCGGAAATATTTTTGGGTGCAAACATTGGCGCCAGCTAAGGGGACTACGAGAAAAGGAATCGTGTTTTCCCATCGAGAAAAGTTGTACACAATGCTTTAAAATCGTGTCCGTGAAAAGGCAGTTTGAACATCGTGAAAAATCACTGTTGCAGTCCAATTGATCGTAATAGTTGCAGTCCAGCTGGTCGCAGCTGCTGCTGGCCAGTTAATCGCAGTTATTGCAGTACAGTTGATCGCAACTGCGGTAGTCCAGATTCGCAATTCGAGATTTGCTGAAGCTGTTACCTTCTAAAACCACTGAAATTGCATCACTACAAAGCCTGATGAAAATGTTGCCAGGACGTTCGGTCCACGGCAAAAGATGCGTAAAAACATAATCAAAATTGTTATTGGATATTCGATCTGCAACATGGATGGGTCCAGTTTTGATTTCAATCACTGCAGTTAGGGTTGCACATGGGCGGGTATGGGCGGGTATAAGCTCAAACCAACCTCGCACCCACAGACTGCGGTTTTTTTTTCATAACCAACCACGCACCCACAAACATCGGGCGGGTAGGGCGGGTTTGGGTTTAAACCCGCAATACTGCATCACCAGAAGCCACCATCTTCAAATTATCTTCCAACCCATCTCCCCCTTCACTGATAATTAACCCAATCATTTTAAATCCTTACAACTTATGTAACTTCTTAAAATCCACTTTATCCATCACCAAATCGATGACATCAGCATCACTTTGTGAACTAATTTCACCACCACCATGTATTCCAATTGAATCATTTTATCATTTCAGATCTACAACATACGACAACTACTCAACTCTCGAATCAATCATTGAAAGGAATTTCACACAAGCAGCAACAAAAAAATTAAATCACCATAAACAGTCACCACAAATTAATACATAACAAAATCCTTTCGATTTCTTTATATCTCGTGAACCAAAGTGGCTCTGTGAAGAAGACGAAGATAGAATGTTCGTTTTTGATACTCGCACCCACAGATAGAATTTTTTTTTTCTTAACCAACCCCGCACTCACAACGGGCGGGTTTGGACAAAAAACCCACGGCTACGGACGAGTTTGGGTATCATGGGAGGGTCTTGTGCATCCCTAACTGCAGTCCAGTTGATCGCAGCTGCTGCAGTCCAGTTAATCACAGTTACTGCAGTCCAGTTGATCGCAACAGCTGCAATCCAGCTTCATAGTCAAAGGCCACCAATACTAACTCATTGGAAAGATCGCTAAGATTATTTCTAGGATGTTCGATCCGCAACATATTCAATTCCAAAGTTGGAAAAATTTGCTTCCCAAATAACGTAGTGTCTACATGTTCGAGTTTGTAGTACGTCAAATCACCATTGTCATGATCGCAAGGTTTTCAAGTTGCCTACATCTCTAGGCGCTTGAAAACCCTAGAGAATACTTCTAGAAAAGGCCGCAAAAGTGTAGCAAAACGGTGGTGGAAAGTCCATGAGAAACATCAACAGTCCCAAGAACCGTTGGAAGAAGTTGTTGAAGGAAAAGACAACAGTTTCGGAAACAGTTACAAAAGTTTGAAGGCAACGACCATAGTTCTGGACAAGATTTCAGGAAACCATGACAAAAAATTCAAGACTAAAGACCACAGTTTAGAAAAACCGTTGCGAAAAGTTCTCAAACAAAAAAAAAAAAAAAAAACCCGGCGAAAGTAGCAGCAGAAGATTGTCGGCGGTCGTGGCCGGCTGATAGTCACATTTTTGTGTCTGAATTGTCCTCAGTGTCTCTATTGTTAGTGCTTGATTTTGTACTTATTATGGTGTTTTTATGTTTGTGTAGGTGTTTTTGGAGAAATACACTTGTGTGGAAAAAGTTGCTCAAAAAGTGTTATTTGGACCCCGGGATAAAAGTACGAAAGGCACCCTCATCTTCGATAAGGGGCACCTCAGTTACTAAGGGGCACCTCAACTCATAAGGGACACCCTCTTAACTATTTACAACCGACTGCTAAAGGCACCCCAGCTGACTGGATAAGGGGCGACCTTCTTCAACATTTCAAAACTGGATTTTGGCGGGAATTTCGCGCAGTGACTGGCAGCAATTAGGGTTTGAGAATTGGACTAGTTTTAAGGAGATTCAATCACTAAAACTCTTTGGGATTACTATATTGAGCAGGAAAGACGTGGTAAGGTTTTTTAAATCAATCCAGTTTGGCTGGATATTCGGTTTTGGGGAAAACAGGGTTACATGTTTTTCCGGGAGTTTATGTGAAGATTTTCCGAGAGTTTTGGCGAGATTAAATCGCCCCAATGAGTTATAGTCTCTATGTTACGGTTAAACAGGGGTGGTAAATCCTTTAGAATCGATAAAAAAAGGATAGATACGTGGATTTATGGCAAACAGGGGAGTAAGAAAAACCCGTGACTCTGTTGGGTTTGTTCGAGAAGATAACGTGTAAAAATCCTCCCTACACGAGTTCTAATCCATTTGGGAGTTTTATGCATCATTTTGGAGTGTGCGTGTGCCAGCATCGTTTTGAAGTTTGACAGAGAAATTTAAGGAAATTATTTCCCGTGAAATGTTGTGGAGAATAATGGAATTTATGGAGTACTGTTTGGAGTTATTACGGATTATATTTGGTCTTGTGAAGTATATAAAGGGTCTAAGAGATGAAGAAAATGGATGGAGAATTAGGGGACGAAATAGGGTAAGAAATAAGAGTTGCAGAGATGAATCAGTTCTGCTGGTAAAGAAGAACACGAAGAAAATGAGACCATAGAAGACAGTCGTATTGCTAAAGTGCCAACGACACTTCATATTTATCGTTCTCTGTAACAGTTCTGTTTGTAACAAATATAGTTGTTACAAACCCGGTTTTAATTTTTTTTCTCCCATTTCATTATTGTGATCACACTTTGAGCAATAAAAATGAATTTTGAGTGTGTTTCCAACCTAATGAGCTAAACCCCAACACTGGGACGACGGAGGAAGCTGTTTTTCACCCATATGGTAATTAAATTAATTCTTTTATAACTATTTGCATAGAATTTAATTGTTTTATGATTTCTATTAATTATTTGTTATTTTGTTTGATGTCGCATGCTTGGTTTTAATTATTTGCATTAGACTTAGCGATTTATCATTCTCCATGTGCTTTAACTCTTAGAAAGGTCCCTAACTTGGGACTTGACATATGTGCCTCAACCATTTTAAAAGATTATCTTCATACACTTTTTCCTGAACCTAGTTGTGTTCATAAAGAAGTTCAGTTGTTAGAAACCCATCCTCTGGTTGATGTGGTTGACCCAGGATACGATACCACGATTGACTTTGTTTTCCCACCAAAAACCTTCCTTCCAATGGTGGGAACATATGAATTTCAGATGTGTCAGTTATTAAGTTTTGACACTAAACCTAATTACTTTAGAAAATTAGGGTTGACACATTTTCTTAAGAATGACCACCACTGGGGTCAGCTGTGTTAGTCAAATCTGATTGACTTAGAGGATCCCCAATTATTCAGGTTCTTGTTATGTGCTTTTAAGTTCTGAGTTGAGTATTTCCAGACTCTAGAACCTGATCTTTAGGATCCTGCCTTTGAGGAAATTCAGCCAATGAAAGCTTTTTATCTAGACCCTTTTATAAAGCCTGAACCCGAACCACAACTAGATGTAGTTGTCTTAAACAAAAAATAAATAAATAAGGGTGTGTTGGATATCTTCCTGGTATGTTGCAGTTTCCTCTTCTTGTGGTTAGCACTTTTTGATACAGATGACCCGTAGTTATTCCGGCTGTTGCTATATGATTCTTCGAGGTGACTAATATTTTCCATTGTCTGGATGAAGACTTTAAACTTAGCACTTCTTGGGAGGTAACCCAATATTCATGCGACACAGTAATATCTTTCCTTATCTCTTTTGCCTCAAATGGTAACAGTTTCTCCTTGTTCATGTTTTTAATTTCATCTTTAGAACATTGAGGATAATGTTAGATTTAAGTTTGGGGGTATGGGAAAAACTTTTTAGTTGCATTTTTGAAACTTCTAGCGTCACATAGTATTCGGTTATCTAAGTTTACATATTGTTTATCACCGAAAAGATGGAAATTGGAATTGCTAGGGATAACATTCTATTGAGACATTAGAGAAAAAGACATTCAGATCTTTGACATTCAGGAGAGAACATGTTCCTTTTAGAGGATAATCGTGATGGACCTAACCATCCATGATAGAGAGACAATTCGGTTAGAAGGAAATGCCAGAAAGGCAAAGCAACCTCACAATGTAGTCTTAGTTACTGGATTACGACTCTCTCTCAGTGGAAACTTATCATCATCAACAAACGGAGCGACATCAAAATCTATGAAAAAGTGGAAGACGTTTAAGGTTTAGAAGCAACAATAGAAAATCAAAATTCAAAATCAAGGGTTACAAGAAGTTATAAGAGAAAGAAAAAAACGATATAAGTTGTTGAAGTTCATGATACTAAGACATTACAAGTTATTAAGATCCAAGTGTTAAAGTCCTTCTGTGATGGCCATGTAAATTTTTGTCTTGTTATTACTCTATTTCAAAAAAAAAAAAAAATGAAAAAATGAAAGAAAAAAAAAAGTTTAAATTTTGTTCAATAAGGCCATAGGAAAGTAGAAATCTATAAGGAAGTTTCAAGTGAGAAATTGAAGAGAAGAGTTAATTGTCAAGGTTCTACGAGGTTCAAGAATTTATCATCAATAGTTGAAGACGGAGAAGACGTTGTTTCTACTGAGCACTATGAGAGAGTCGAAGAGAGATGCATATTAGTTGCTTTGTTAGTCTGCTTTCCATTTGGCACAAGATCTTTCTAGCACTGGTTCAACTCATCACACGTAATTAGTCCGGCTGTGTAGCAGATGTCCCTCTCATCTTTATCTCTCTCATAATCTTATCCAGCTGTAAAGCGGACGCATCTTACAATGTTTATCTAGTTGTGTAGCGGATATCTCTTTATCTAGCAGTATTGCGGATGTGTCTCCCCAATTCATTATTCAGCTTTAGAGCAGGATACCTTTAATTTCTTTGGCATTCTGGTTACTTGGCGATAGGTTGAGAATATGTATGTCCTCATAGCTCTTTGGATACTGGTGACCAATTAGAAGTCAAGGTTTTGTGGGTACACCTCTAGTAAACCCTCTTGAGATTAAATCGGTCACTGGGGCCACCTAGTGAGTTAGAATTTTATTTTCTAGATTAGTTTTGCTCGAGGACTAGCAAATAATAAGTTTGGGGGTATTTGATAGACACATTTTTGTGTCTGAATTGTCCTCAGTGTCTCTATTGTTAGTGCTTGATTATGTACTTATTATGGTGTTTTTATGTTTGTGTAGGTGTTTTAGGAGAAATACACTTGTGTGGAAAAAGTTGCTCAAAAAGTGTTATTTGGACCCCCGGTGAAAAGTACTAAAGGCACCCTCATCTTGGATAAGGGGCACCTCAGTTACTAAGGGGCACCTCAACTCATAAGGGATACCCTCTTCACTATTTACAACCAACTACTAAAGGCACCCCAGCTGATTGGATTAGGGGGCGACCTTCTTCAACATTTCAAAACTGGATTTTGGCGGGAATTTTGTGCAGTGACTGGCATCAATTAGGGTTTGAGAATTGGACTAGTTTTAAGTAGATTCAATCACTGAAACTCTTTGGGATTACTATATTGAGCAGGACAGGCGTGGTAAGGTTGTTTAAATCAATCCAGTTTGGCTGGATATTCGTTTTTGGGGAAAACATGGTTACATGTTTTTTCGGGAGTTTCTGTGAAGATTTCCGGGAGTTTTGGCGAGATTCAATCGCCCCAATGAGTTGTAGTCTCTATGTTACGGTTAAACATAGAATCGAGAAAAAATGATAGAGATACGTGGATTTCTGGCAAACAGGGGAGTAAGAAAATCCCGGGACTCTGTTGGGTTTGTTCGAGAAGATAACGTGTAAAAATCCTCCCTACACGAGTTCTAATCCATCTGGGAGTTTTATGCATCGTTTTGGAGTGTGCCAGCAGAATTTTGAAGTTTGACAGAGAAATTTAAGGAAATTATTTCCCGTGAAATGATGTGGAGAATAATGGAATTTATGGAGGATTGTTTGGAGTTATTACGGATTATATTTGGTCGTCTAAGAGATGAAGAAAAGGGATGGAGAATTAGGGGACGAAATAGGAGAAGAAATCAGAGTTGCAGAGATGAACCATTTCTGCTGGTGAAGAAGAACACGAAGAACATTAGACCATAGAAGACAGTCGTATTGCTACATTTCCAACGAAACTTCATATTTATCTTTCTCTGTAACAGTTCGGTTTGTAACAAATATAATTATTACAAACTCGGTTTTAATTGTTTTTCTCCAATTTCATTATTGTGATCACCCTTTGAGCAATAAAATGAATTTTGAGTGTGTTTCCAACCTAATGAGCTAAACCCCAACACTGGGACGACGGAGGAAGCTATTTTTCACCCATGTGGTAATTATATTAATTCTTTTATAACTATTTACATAGAATTTAATTGATTTATGATTTCTTTAATTATTTGTCATTTTGTCTGATGTCGCATGCTTGGTTTTAATTACTTTTGATGTGTCATGCTCACAACTTACAACTAATGTTTTATGAAATCTACTTTGGTAAAGAATAGAGTTAATATTTCTTTTATTTTGAGCTATAATTGCCTAGGATTAATTTCTCAACCACTTGAATATGAAAAACAGTGAAATCCTGAGTCCCAGTAAATTCTTCATCTTGTGACACATTTTGTATATATTTTATTTTAGTTTATTAATTCTTAAAATAAATCTCATCAAGTCCGAGTGAACGACAACCTTACTTACCACTATATTAAAATTCCATCACCGACGGTCGTAGCCGGCGGCCTTAGTCAGCGGTCGTAGCCGGCGGCCTAAGCCGGGGGTGGTAGCCGGCGATCGTCAATCTTGTTTCTTTTATATCTCCTTCATATGACGTCCGAATTAGATGATTTTTGGCTCTTTGTGATCGTATTTCAATATCCTATAACATGAAGGTAAAATTTCTACAATTTGAGGAGAATATTTTTGGAGCAACTACATCATTAACATTTTTGGAGCAAGGTGCTCACCGAACAAAGTCATTACAAGATGGGTCATCAACATGTTAATACCCCGTCGTCAACCGGGTGCCAAGTCAGCTAACTTCTATTCATATAAGTTGTGACCTTCGCAACTTTCCTCCATGTCAGAAGAAGTTGTACCACTCCTGCCCCGACAACAATCTATTCACCCCGATTTACCCCATATGCAAATTTGTTTGTTCGATAACTTCTTCATCGTACGTCCGAATCGAGTGATTTTTTGCTCGTTGGAACCATATTTCAATTCCCTACAACAAGGAGGTGAAAAATCTTAAGTTCAAAAAAAAAAAAGAGGTTCCGAGCAGCACATCAACCACCATCAAGTGAAAACTACATATCATATTCAATGTTCAGGGGAGTTGTTGCGTCGAGTTTCTACCCACAAAATGCTCGTGTGCAAGTTTGTGAGTGCTGGTTCGATTCATAAACCTCAACATGCACGTATTCGGTGCTAGTTCAAACTGATAATGTAGTAGCAGGAAATCCCACACTACACCCCTCACAAGAATTCATACAATCAAATCATTTTTTAGATCAACCATCACAATTTTTATTGATTAATCTCACAAATTTTACAAGTTAGAAAGGAAATAAAGCTAAGGAATTAACAACCGCTATGGACTTTCTCTCTCCTAATGACTTGCTTAACACTCAAAAAAAGATCCATCCTTCCTTATGCCTGTTCAACTCTTTATATAGGGAATTACATAGTGGATGACAGCTAATCTGTCCTTTATTTTAGGATCTGACTTGCGATATTCTCGCAAGAGTTCTATTGTTAATCTTCGCAAATACTCTAATCATCGCAGAGTCATCACACTTTTCTCATGTTTCTATCATTGTCATCTGTCACGTCATTCTTCAAATCATTTTGCGACGCTCGCAAAGTGTTGTTGATCCAACTTCGCAAATGTGTCCTTCTTGCGATATCCTGATCCTACAGATACAGTCTAGTTGATCGAACTGTTGTAGTCCAGTTCTTCATCAAATACTGCATTCCAGTTGATCAAACTGCCGCAGTCATTTTTCGTTTAATTACTACAGTCCAATTGATCGAACTGTTGTAGTACGGTTTTCCTCAAAACTATTTCAAGATCAGATTTTTCTACTAAATCGCTTTAGTCCAGTTTTCCTTATAATCATTATGAAGTTCACTAATCGCGATTCTTGAAATACAGTTGAATGGCAACTGTCCACAATCCAGTTTTGATTCAACTGGTGTATTCCAGTACCCACAGACAAATCTAATAGCTGAGTCAAGCCAAGCCACTTAAGGCAATCCAAGACGCTAAGGCAACAACACTATTCATCGCACTGGAAAGCATCAACATAGCCAGTGGACATCCTAATCACCTCATAAACTAAGTCGCAATAACACTTTTAATATGGTACGTATACAATTTACATATTTTCGTATCTTTTCATATAATCATGCATACTTTTGTTCAATGAGACACCTACAATGTGGCGAGCATTTTCTCACAAGGAGATGCACACATTTCAATTCTGCGCGTATCTGGAATAGTGGGATTGGCTCCCCGCGCGAATTCCAGATAGCAGGCAGCTTCAAAATTTCATGCGCGAGCAAGATGCAGCAAGGAAGTACATCCTTGTGCGAGCATTGAGCATCATGATAATCAATATCTTATGGGGGAGAGTTGCATATCACTTCAATGTGACTGACTATCACTTGGGGCGAGATATGTAACACCTCATGGTCTAAAATAACTCTTTTGGGGCAAGCTGCGTAACACTCCATATGCTTGGGGGCGAGTTACATAGCACCTAAATGCAATGCGAATTCAGCTTCCGAAAATCAAAACTTCAGGTAACACAAACTTCTTAATCCTCCAACGAGTTATAGGATTAAGAGGGGGAGAGCGTACACCCTAATATTTTGACACAATTATTGTAATTAATAATGTTAAAATGCTACAGTTAAGTTGATCGAATTGTTGTAGAAATCAACTGCTCCACTCAGTTGGACGCAACTGATGCAGTCTAGTTTTATTTAAAACTATTACACTCAGGTTTATCGAACTATTTTAGCCCATTTCCTCAGGAATCGCTGCGATCCACTTTTGCTCGTCCTTCCTATTCGATTGATCAAGCTACTCTAGATACAACATATTTCGCCACTCCTGCAGTCATGCTTATCGCAGATGCTACAGTATAGCGTTGTTCACTCCTCTTGCAGTCCAGCTGACCATAGCCGCTGCAGTGCAGTCTTGCTCGTCGTTCATGCAGTCAAGATGACCGCGAATCGCTGCAGTACAGTCCTGCTCGTCATTCCTGTAGTCCAGCTGATCTCAGCTACTGCAGTATATCTCTAATCGCAGCTCCTGCAGTGCAGCTTTGCTCGTTGCTGTTGTAGTCCAGCTGATCAAAGCTATTGCAGTTCAGCTATGTTCGCACCTCCTGCAATCCAGTTGATCGCAGCTGCTGCAGTGTAGTTTTGCTCATTTTTGTTGCAGTCTAGCTGATCAAAGCTTCTGAAGTCCAGCTATGTTCGCAGTTACTGCAGTCCAGCTGATTGCAGCTCCTGCAGTACAGCTTTTCTCGTTGTTGTTCCAGTTGACTCGTTAGCTCTCCTGCGATCGGTGATCGCTACGGGCTTTGCGATCGATTTTGCTCGTCTCTCTGCGATCCATTGATCAAGCTCTACCGCAGTCCAGCATAGTTCGCTGCTCCTACAGTCTAGCTTAACGCAGTTGCTGCAGTACAACGTTGCTCACTCCTTTTGCAGTCTATCTGACCACAGCTGCTGCAGTGCAGCTGCAATTCAGCTATGTTCGCATCTCTTGCAGTCCATTTGATTGCAGCTGCTGCAGTGCATCTTTGCTCGTCGATGCTGCATTCCATCTGATCAAAGCTACTGCAGTCCAGCTATGCTCGCAGCTGCTGCAGTCCATCTTTGCTCGTCGCTGCTGCATTCCAGCTGATCGAAGCTGCTGCAGTTCAGATATGTTCGCATCTCCTGTATTCCAGCTGATCGCATCTGCTGCAGTGCATCTTTGATCTCCACTACTGTAGTTCAGCTGATCGAAGCTACTGCAGTCCATCTATGTTCGCAGCTCATGCATTCCAGCTGACCGCAGCTGCTGCAGTGCATCTTTGCTCGTTGTTGCTGCATTCCAGCTGATCGAAGATGTTGTAGTCCAGCTATGTTCATATTTCCTGCAGTCCAGCTGACCGCAGATGCTGTAGTATAGCTTTGCTCGTCGATACTGTATTCTGCAGTCCAGCTCTATTCGTAGCTCCTACAGTCCAGATGATCGCAGCTGTTGTTGTGTAGCTATGTTCGTAGCTCATCTGATCTAGCCGATCGCAATTCTTTGCAAACCGACTTTGCTCAAGTCGTTGTAACTTGATTTTCCTCATTACTGTGGAGGACAGTTTTTGTGGCTGTCGCAGTCCAGTTTACCGCAATCATTGCAATCCAGTCCCGCAACAACTATTGTGATCTAGTCGACATTGTTGTTGTTATCCTGATTCATATAACTACTGAAGACATATAAAGATCGATGTCACATCCAGTAGCATAATCGAGACCATTGGAGGTCCAGCAACACACAAAGTTTGTTACCATCTCAACTACTAAAGGGTCACACCTTTTCACTCGCAACTACCGCGGCTCAGTCCGTAATTGACAGCAGCTTAGTACCAACATCTCACACAGATTCCAGTCGAGTGACGTCAAATATAGCTCATATTTTCCAAACAACAGTTACTAGTTTAGTTCTATGCAACTACCACGGTCCAGTTTTACATCAACAATTACCACTCACTTTCAACATCACTCCGCTCCAGTATCACGTTTCCGTCGCAGTCTAGTTCAGCCTTCAGTCTAGTTTTTACATACAATAAATGTTCATGCCCAACTATTCCCCACCGATCTCCCAGTTACAATAGTCACGCTTGGGGGCGTCTTGATTGTGATTTCCGTAAAAACAACAAGGGAAGTTTGCCAATCACCTCAACATTAATAATCCACACTTGGGGGCGAGTTTTGTCATCGACTAAGGAAAACGAAATTTTCTTAACCACCAACAAGTTGGAGGTTAAGAGGGGGCGATTTTGTAACATAAGTAAAAATGCCACATAATGGGCCCAATTGGTACTTGAATCATCTTTTGGCCCTCATCCAAGCCCGCGAACCAGTCGACCGAAGCAGCCAACCAGCCTGCCCAGTATATTACATAAATTCAACACCCGGTCAATGGTCAAAGTCAATGCCCGGACAATGGTCAAGGTCAATGGTAATAGTTAACAATCGGTCAAAGGTCAAAGTCAACCATCAGTCAATGTCAAGGTTGTGTTGCCGATGGTGCTTCCATGCGGTTTCCACTCATGATGTCAGCTGTATTTCCAACCAATTCCCAGCTAAATACTCTATCACACTGCCAACCAGTCTCTACCCGTGCTGTCAGCTGTGCCGCCAGCCAGCCTCCATCCATGTTGCCAGCCATTATGCATGTCAGCCAGTCAATTCAGTATGCCAGCAAGCATCCATCCATACTGCCATCCATTATGCCTGTCAACCATCAATCCAGCTTGCCAGTATGCAGAATTAATTCAGGAGGCATGAATGAGCAGTTTCATGCAGAATTTAACATGGAGGCATAAATGATCAGTTTCGTGCAGAATTTAACATGGAGGCATAAATGAGCAGTTTCGTGCAGAATTTAACATGGAGCCATAAATGACCAGTTTCATGCAGAATTTAACATGGAGGCATAAATGATCAGTTTCATGTCATTTAAGTTTATATTGAAATTAGATATTCAACTGTATAAATAGGGAGGACCAGAAATCATTGAAGGAAGGGAGAGAGAAAATCCACTGTAATTCTATTATCAATAAAACACCACTCCCTAAGGGGATTCGTCCGTGGATGTAGGCAAATCATGTCGAACCACGTAAAATCTGTGTCTCTCGTGTTTATGCAATTTCATGTTTTTAACCCTGTTTCGTCAACATACCAAAATCATCCTGTTTAGTATCCGAAAATATTTTCGGGTGCAAACAGTAAGCTTTCGCTTCAACCAAGTTCATCTTATATTTTTGACGAAAGTCAGAAGATGATCATGTGAAAATCGCCGAGTAACATCTTACATGGTTTGTGTGATATAATCATTTGGTGTAGACTTGGACTGTTTCGTTATGATTATTTCAATAACTTGAAAATTGCTTTGATGCTAATAGTGTGTGAAAACGGCTATTGTCATCCTCTAAGAAAGTTTTAATGATTGAAATAAGAATTTAGAATACTTAACCATCATTGGATTATAAACATAGTGTGCATTCTTGTATGTATGTGATCCATGACCGAAAATAAAGTATGCATACCCATATTCATACTTGTAGTTGTGAAATTCTATGTACCAAGTACATATACCGGTACGCATACTTACATAAGGCATAGGTTCCGAGAATTTCTGCTGGGATTTGGTAGTGTACTAAGTATGCATACCCGTTTGCATACTAGCGAACCCAAACTCAGACCGGATACTTAAGTATGTGTACCCGTTTGCATACTTGAGTGGTTAAAGTTATAAAATCGGTTGGCTCGTGAACTAATACATTTATATATTAAGGAATGCATTCTTTGCAAACCGTGGCTATAATGTTCATGAATTGATTTGAGTGAATCAAACCGATTTTGCTTCAATTGTGTTCTTGTATACTTCTATGAGAATATAGCAATTGAACAACTCATTTAACTAGTTTCATTTGAGTCATTTGAACTAGTTATGGTTAAGATGAATAAGGTTGATATGAGAGTGTTCATATAGCTAAGCTCGGTTAAATACGGTTGAGCCAACATGGTGTACACGTTTAGGTACGGTTACTAAACCTAAATGAGGATACATTTCATTTGTGTATAACAATCTAATTAAGTTTGATCTAACGGTTGAAATATATTAGCTTGAATCTAATCAGGTTTTCATCTAACGGTGAATATTGAATGCTTTATTACCGAGGTAACTTAGATTGCAAACCCTAATTTGAAAACTATATAAAGGAGAACTATAACAACTGTGATACCTAATCCCCACACCTCATACGTGATACTAGTTGTATAAGCTAGAGTCGACTCTCCTTTAACCTTAGGTTTTTCACGAAACCCTATAGGTTAACGACTTAAAGACTTCATTAGGATTGTGAATCCAGACCCAACTATTTTCTCTGTAGTTGCATGATCTAATATTGTTGTTTCAATCGTGTTTGAGTACTATCTTCTTTAAGATTGGCTCGATATTTAATCTCCGATAGGAAATAAAAAGTAGTCACAAACATCTTCGTCTCATCGTTTGTGATTCCACAATATCTTGTTTTGCTACCATACGATTAAAATTATTGTGAGGTGATTGATATTTCTAGGCCGTTCTATGGGAATATAAGTCTGGTATATCAATTGGTTCATGTTCACCTAGATTTATCAAAATACAGAACAAAACTCGTAGGTATTTCTGTGGGAGACAGATTTATCTATTCCTATAGACTTTTCTGTGTGAGACAGATTTGTTTATCAAGTCTTCAACTTTGGGTCGTAGCAACTCTTGGTTGTGGATGAGATCAGCTAAGGGAATCAAGTGTGTAGTATCCTACTGGGATCAGAGACGTAAGGAGCGCAATTATACCTTAAATCAGTGTGAGATTGATTAGGGTTCAACTACAGTCCAGTCTGAAGTTCACTGGTAGTAGGCCAGTGTCTGTAGTGGCTTAATACAGTGTGGTGTTCAAATCTAGACTAGGTCCCGGGGTTTTTCTGCATTTGCGGTTTCCTCGTTAACAAAATTCTGGTATCTGTGTTATTTCTTTTTCGCATTATATTTTGTTATATAATTGAAATATCACAGGTTGTGTGTTGAATCGATCAGTTGGGAAATCCAACCTTTGGTTGTTGATTGAAATTGATTGATCCTTGAACATTGGTCTTTGGTACCGTTTAAGTTATTTCTCTTATATTCAACCGGACTCGCAAATTCTTATTTGCCGATTGCAGATTGAATTGAGAGATAGAGATATAAAACTCTTTGATATACTTTTTTCTAGATTGAGTCTAACTGTCTAGTTGATTCTCTTGAAAGTATATTGGAGTTTGTCTATTCAGATTTCCCAACGAAATATTGGGTGTAGTTGTTAGACCCCCGCTTTTTCACACTGCGATTTTTAGTTTTTGAGGACTTTATGCCGACTCTAATGTTCACTATGAAACATGTATAATAATTTTTAGGAAAATAAGCAATAAAAACTATGCGAAAATTTTATAGGTCACCATATAATTAGAAACACAAAACTTGTGTTTTTTTTTTAATGTTTGCCCTTTCCCATCCATTCAAAAGAAAAAAAGCCAAAAAAGAGCGAAACATCAACAATGCACAATGCATCATGGTAAGATAATGTATGATATTTTCTGAACGAGAAACAAAGGAAGACAGTTTGCTTATTTAGTGAAATCCCAAAGTTCATATAAGTCATTCTAATGGCCAGGATAAAGAGGCTTGGACTACATTAATGTGATACTTCCAACAAAACAAAGGTTACAACACTAAAACAACACCACAACACATAAATAAACATACAATTGAAACTGAAATTCAGACATAAAACTTATTGTAGCCACACACATTGACATCGCAAAGTAATTCTCTAGATTAAGAAACCCCTTCTTCATCATCAATAACTTCACTACAAATAACAAAATTAGAATTTGTCCATTTAAAAAATTCATTGAAATTAAAACCAACTTTGAACCCACTATTTATGATTGGGAGGGAAATTAACTCTTTGAGTTTACGAACTAGGATTGTATGGCAATTAATGTCAGCAAAAATATTATAATTTCATCCTTTAAAAAGTTTTGGTTGTAACATATTGAAATGGAAGTTCCTAAACTCAAGGTTTTGTATCCATCATGGAAATTAGAAAGTTGCTGGAAGAAGATTGTTGGCTTTATCGCATTTCATTGTTTTTACAGGCACATCGTTAGAAGATCTGATCTAGTAAATCCCTCCAAAACTTCCTTCAAATTTTAGAAGCTATGTGCGCATGTCATTTCCTATATTTGAAGGGAGCATTATATGACGTGGTAGCGTAACTCTTATGTTATTGTAAAAATTTATGTTAGTTGTATCCCTAAACATAGTATCAGAATAAATTGGTGTTAGTTGTATCCCTAAACGTGGTAGTGTTACTCTCATGCTATCAGAATAATTTTTTTTTCGTTGAATTTGTCATCCGTATTTTTGTGTCCCCCGTTATGTCAAGGTGGATTAAAACCTTGGTAGCTTGGATAATATCGTCTTATCTACGGAAAAATAATGGTTATTTATATGTGTTAGAGTATTGCTCGGTCGAACTCGCAAGCGTTGCTATCTCAAGCTTGTTTGTCAAGTTTAGTTGACCAAAACTATAGTCTTGATTTCTAGTCTACTTATAGCAATGTCTCGGATTAGGATAGAATGTGGTTGAGCTTTAGATTTCACGATGTTCATCGATTGAAGACGAAGATATACTGAGGAGAGCTTGGAGGAACTTCATCAACAAAAGGTATGTGGAGACTAAAACTTATCTATCATTCAGAAGTCTATTATATTCTATCTCCTAATGAGACTAAGTCGTATAGATATATAGACTTTTATATTATACACATTTGATATTTCGAGTCGAGTTTATCTCGTTTATCTATTTCTCGAAATATGTGTTGGAAGCTTTTTGCTTTAGCTACGTTCATCATATTCTTGACGTAGGTTTAGTTGGAAATAATTTATTTGTTGGAAACTAAATATTAAGCCAAAAGATAATAATGTAAAAATTGCTTTGAAACATCTTACATGATTTGTGTGAGACAATCATTTGATGTCGACTTGGAATGTTTCGTATTAATCATTCGATCACTTTAAAATTAATTATAAGCTAATAGTTTGTGTGAGACAACCATTTTCGTCTTCTAAGGATGTTTCAATGATTGAAATGGGAGTTTAGAACAAAAACCTTTGTCTGGATACAACACAGTATGCGTACCTAGTATGCAAACTGTGTTTTGGTATGCTTGAGGTCCATGAACCTTGTTTGCATACTTAGTATGCGAACAGTTTTAACTGTAAAGTCCGGGAACCTTGTTTGCATACCTAGTATGCAACAGTTCTACCTGAGTTAGGTCCAGGACGGCTGTTTGCGTACCCGTTTGCAAACGTCTAGACAAGACCAAAGTCCGGAAGCTATAGTTTGCGTACCTGGTTTGAAAACTTAGTGTTTAAGTTCTAAAATCGATGAAGTATGATTCTCATACTCATGAACTAATACATTTATGAATTAAGGAATGAAATCTTTGCAAACCATGGCTTAATGTTCATGAATTGATTCTTGTGTAAGTACTTTGTAGGATTACAAATCAATCTTATTTTGTTTCAATTGGTTCATATATATTTCTATGAGATAGTGAACAATTGAACAACTTTATTCGAAACACAATTATATTCATTTGATTATCTTTCATGATTGATTGATCATCATAGTTGATCTAGATGTGTTAGATGAATGTGGTTAAGAGAAAAATGTTCATATGGCTAACTTCGGTTAACTGTTATTGAGCCAATTCAATATACACGTTTAGGTACGGTTACCCATATCTATAATGAAGGTATATGTCATTTGTATGTAACAAGCTAAGATCATCTAACGGTGGAAAGATATTACTTTGGTTTTAAGCATACTTAGCTTGAATCTTAAATTAGGATTTCCTCTAACGGTGAATATTGAATGTTTTATTACTAATTTGTCTTAGCTTTGATTGAAAGCAAACCCTGATTTGAAAGACTATATAATGAAGAACTCTAGCAACTGGAAAACCTAATCCTGGAACTTTCATGTGTCCTAGTTGAGTCATAGAGTCGATTCTCCTTTAACCTAGGTTTTTCCAAAATCATAATAGGTTAATGACTTGAAGACTTAATTTGGGATTTGTGAAGCCTGATCCAACTATTTTCTCTATAGTTGTGTATTCCGATCTTACTTGTTCTATCGTATTGAGTATTGCATTATCTAAGATTTGCTCAAGATTTATCTCCGATAGGTAAGATATAAAAAGTAATCACAAAGTTCTTCGGCTCAGACTTTGTGGTTCCGTATTAACTTCTTCTACTACCATATAGTTAAGTTATTGTAAGGTGATTGAATTTATAGGCTGCTCATTGGGAGTATAAAACCAGATTATCAATTGGTTGTTGTTCACCTTGATTTATCAAAAGACGTGAAAAAGCGGGGGTCTAACAACCACACCCAATATTTCGCTTAGCAATCTGTATGGACTAACTCCAATACACTTTCAAGAGAATCAAATAGACAGTCAGACTCAATCTTAAGAAAAGTATATCCAAGAGTTATATCTCAATTTCTTAATTCAATCTGCAATCAAACAAATAGGAATTTGCGAGCCGATTGAATATAAGAAATAACTTGGACTGTATTAAAAACCAATATCCAAGTGTCAATCAATTTAATCAACAACCAAAGTTTGGATTCACAATTGATTGAACTTACGCACAACATGTGATATTTCAATTATATAGAAAATATAATGCGGAAAAAAAATAACACAGACACCAGAAGTTTTGTTAACGAGGAAACCGCAAATGCAGAAAAACCCAGGGACCTAGTCCATATTTAAACACCACACTGTATTAAGCCGCTACAAACGCTAGCCTACTCTTAACTTCGAATGGGAATATAGTTGATCCCTAACCAATCTTATACTGATCAAGGTACAGTCGCGTTCCTTACGCCTCTAGAACCATGCCGAATTCTGCGCACTTGGTTCCCTTAGCTAATCTCACCCACAACTAAGAGTTGCTACGACCCAAAGTTGAAAACTCGATAAACCAATCCGTCTCACATAGAAAAGTCTATTGAATAGATAAATCTGTCTCCCGCAGATATACCTATGAGTTTTGTTTCATCTTTTGATAAATCAAGGTGAACATGTACCAATTGATACACCGGACTTATATTCCCGAAGAACATCCTAGTAATATCAATCACCTCACAATAATCTTAATCGTACGGTAACGAAACAAGATATCGTGGAATCACAAACGATGAGATGAAGATGTTTGTGACTACTTTTTATCTTTCCTATCGGAGATTAAATCTCGAGCAAATCTTAGAGAAGATAGTACTCAATACGATAGAAAACAACAAGATCAGAACACGCAACTACAGAGAAAATAGTTGGGTCTGGATTCACAATCCCAATGAATTCTTTGAGTCGTTAACCTACTGGGTTTGGGAAAAACCTAAGGTTAAAGGATAATCGACTCTAGTCGCAACTAGTATCACACAGGAGGTGTGGGGATTAGGTTTTCCAGTCGCTAGAGTTCTCCCTTATATAGTCTTCAAATCAAGGTTTGCAATCAATGTTACCTTGGTAACAAAGCATTCAATATTCGCCATTAGATGAAAACCTTATTATACTCAATCTAATATCTTTCAACCGTTATATCGAACTTAGCTTGTTACACATAAATTAAAGTGACTTCATTTAGATATGAGTAACCGTACCTAAACGTGTACACCTTTGTTGGCTCAACAATATTTAACCGAAGTTATCCATATGAACACTTTCATATCAACCTTGTTCATCTTAACCATAACTAGTTCAAATGACTCAAATGAAACTAGTTCTAGAGTTGTTCAATTGTTTATATTCTCATAAAAGTAAACAAGACACAATTGAAGCAAAATCGATTTTGATTCACTCGGATCAATTCCTAAACATTATAGCCACGATTTGCAAAAGATTGCATTCCTTATTATATAAATGTATTAGTTCATGGAAAAACCAATTTTAGAATATATAACATACTCAAGTATGCATATAGGTACGCATACCATACCATGAACGGGTACGCATACCTTCCAAACTCGGTTGAATTTCCGAAACTTGAAACTCACGCCAGTACGCATACCGGTATGCATACTAAGTTCTCAGACTATCATTAACCAACCAGTACGCATACGGGGTATGCATACTATGGTTCCCGGACTTGGAATAACTTGCAACAGTTAACATACAAGTACGCATACTGTGTTATATCCAATCATGGTTAAACTCCCATTTCAATCATTGAAACATTCTTAGAAGACGACAATAGCTGTCTCGCACAAACTATTAGCTTCAAAGCAATCTTCAAGTGATCGAATGATTAATACGAAATATTCCGAGTCTACATCAAACGATTGTCTCACACAAATCATGTAAGATGTTACAAGGCTATTTTCACATGATAATATTTTGACCTTCGTCAAGAATATAAGATGAACTTGGTTAAAGTGAAAGATTACCAACACATATTTCGAGAAATATGTAAACGAGTTAAACTCATCTCGAAATATCAAATGTGTATAATCGAAGTCTATATAGCTATACGACTTTGTCTCAAATAGGTGATAAAGTAGATAGACTTTTGAGTGATAGATGAGTTCAAGTCTCCACATACCTTTTGTTGATGAAGTTTCACAAGCTCCCCTTAGTAGTTCTTCGTCTTCAATCGATGAACACCGTGAAGTCTAATGCTCAACTACACTTTCTATCGTAATTCGAGACTTAGCTATAAGTATATTAGAAATCAAGACTTATAGTTTTGGCAACTAAACTTGACAACAAGCTTGAGATAACAACGCTTGCGAGTTCGACCGAGTAGTGCTCTAACAATCTCCGCCTTTGTCAATTTTAGTGAAAAACTATCAATACATATGGATTACAAAATAAATAAACTCTTCTCATCCAAATGCTTGATTTCCTTGGTTCTTCAACATTACTCGAAATCTTCGTCACTGCCAAGTACTCTAGTTATTTTGAACGTGTTCAACTCAGCATCGTAGATGCTAAAGATCCGTAGCTATAACAATGAGAAAACAGTAGCTCCCAATCATAGTTATATAGTGTCATAGTATTATTACTCAGTATCAAAGTCCAATTGTATCACAACTTTGATAACAATACTATGGTCATATGTATCACTCCCCCTTAGTCAATACTTCATCTCACAATGAAAACCACTCCCACATACATAATGATCCGTAAACCATATGTATTTGTAGTGTGAACTACACATTAATTTTCCCCCCTTTTGTCAATATAAATTGGCAAAGGTAAAAAAAACTAGTGGGATCATAATGAAATTCTCATAGAGATACTTCATGACTAAAAGAGAACATATCAACTTTGTTTCGATGATTTCACATAGTCAAAACATAATGTATTCATCAAGGAGTTTACAAAGATACAAAAAAACTCCCACAATATTCCATAGTCTCACTCCCTACAAAGATTTGGCAATTAAGCACAAGTTCAATTAAGAACTCTCCCCCATATAATGTCATTCCCGAAAGAACAACAAGAGAGACCTTACTTTTACAAGAAAAGAAGGATTTATTTGGACATTAACAAATCACATGAAACATGAATTTGTATCCAGAAAACTCAATTAAATTAACCATAAGAGAACCCATGATTAATTTAACCGGAAATGCTAAACATAAGAGAACTTACCGAGCCGCACAATACTTTCACATAGAAGTGGATCAGGGAAAGACCAATACTACAGAATATTCAAAGATTCATTCTATTTTCATCAATATTTGCATAAAGACATATAATAGACTTAATCTTTGCAATCAAAAGTTCATCATATCTTCCATCAATATTTGCATAATGACATAATAGGCTTAACTTTTGACATATATGGGACAATCATAGTTCACAGACGCAAACACACATATCCCATACTAATTTTTGCAATATATAAAACCAATAAAGATTAATACTGCAAAATCATCATCCAAATAAACTTTAGAATTTAAATAAATAAATCTAAAACATTGCAAGATGAAAATATTTGGCAATAGCTATGTGTATTCACAATAATTGCTATTCCAAACCCTAGTTATCCTTCTTAAAACACAAGAATAAATTCTCATAAGAAGTTTCCTAGACAAAAAAACAAAAATCAAGTTTCTTTGATAACATCATACCTTTGAAAGGGTCCATCATAAAAGGTATCACTGATATCCTTGATTATTTTGACGGTACAGACTCCATATTCATGAGTTAGAGCATTAACTTTCCGATCAACAATACAGGCAAGGTGCCTAGCTTTGACACAGTCCATGATGAGTTTCTTCTGATTCCTGATCAAGATATTTTGATTTTCAAGGATTTTGGCCTGACCATCAATAAGCTGATTTATTTGCAGTTGAAGATTTGCAAATTCGACCCTAGAGTCATCTGGAAAAAGAATTAAATCCTTGACAGATTCTCCAATCCAGGAGTTGTACTCTTTCCTTTCAATCATCTTTTTCAAGGCAAGTTCTTGAACAGAATCGTATCCTTTAAAGTCTTCTTGCATCTCAAGATTCACTACTTATTGAGGTTTTGAGGAGTTCTCCAAAAAAAAAAAATTATTAGGGAAGGCAAAACAAGATAAAAAATATATATTTACAACCAAGAGAAGCATACCCTTGTTGTGTAAACCCTAAAACTCCCAAGAAAGACATGGACGTTCGTGGACTAAAAGTGAAAGACTAATGGATCAAAAAAGATCCAAAAAGAAATACTCTTTGTTTTCAAATATCTCTTATCATCATGGCTCAATAACTAAAAGATTTAATCAGAGCATACATAAGAGCTACATTAGTTACAAGGAGTCAAGAATGACTCAACCTTCACATAAGGGGAAAACAACTAAATCAAACATAAGACACATGGTAACCAACAATAGACTTGAGCATCTCGCAAATATCATCCTTACAACTCTCAAGTTAGATACAAGGATGAAATTACCTAGAACTAGGTAGCAAAGTGAGATGTAATCCCACCATGAGTATGAGATATGAGCTGTGAATACCATATGAGAGTTTGAACCTAGTATTTCTTACCTCCCTTCGACTATTTCTTATTCCATAAGAATTCGACTTAACCTTTTTAGAAAATCCTTTAAAGGGATTTTTCTGGGGATTAAGTCTAGGACCTCTAGAAATCGGTTCCAGAGGATTATAGGAAAGAGGTCTCCACCTTTTAGACTTAGATCTACCAAACTTTTTCTCATAAACAATGGGAATGCGTATTTTTATGGTGTGAGAGTGATAGACACATTTTTGTGTCTGAATTGTCCTCGGTGTCTCTATTGTTAGTGCTTGATTTTGTACTTATTTTGGTGTTTTTATGTGGTGTAGGTATTTTTGGAGAATTACACTTGTGTGGAAAAAGTTGCTCAAAAAGTGTTATTTGGACCCCGGGAGAAAAATACTAAAGGCACCCTCAATTTGGATAAGGGGCATCCCAGGGCACCCCATCTGTTAACGGCACCCGCTCCTCGGATTCAGGGCAACCTCATCTTCTTCACGTATAAATTATTTTGGCGGGAAAAATGTTTGGGGACTACGGGATTCTCTGGATTTGGTTTGGAGAGTTTCTGGTCAGTTTAATCGTAGAGTTTGCTTGTTTTGGTCCTGTTACGACTAAACGAGATGGGTATATGGGTTAGAACCGAATAACAAGGGTTGAATCATTGCTTTTGGATAAAACAAAGTAACATGAGTAACCCGAGATCTGTGTGAGTGATACGATGGTTTGTGTGTGCTTGCTGCGTGTTTAACCACTCTTGGGATGTTTACTGAGTGTTTTTGGAGTGTTTCAGCATGAGAAAACAGCGCGATGAGTCAAATCTGGGAAGAAAATATTCCCGAGAATATATTCTTTCACTGCCGAATAATGGAAGATTTATGGGAGTTATGGAGGAGTATTATCGGTGATTTGAAGCTATATAAGTTGTTTAGGAGTAGTAGTTGAGGGACAGAGAGTTTGGAAGAGAATAGAGAGCTGCAGAGAGGAGTTTGATTGAGTTTCATAAAATATTTTTCTGCTCCTATGGAAGACGAAGAACAGACAACCCAAGACCGTCGTTATTGAATAGTGTAAACGACGGAGCTGTTAGTGTCGTAAAGCTACAGTGTCAGTGACGCATAATTGTTATCGTTCTTTGTACAATGTTTTGCAACATTTATAAATGTTGCAAACACCCGGTTTTAATCTTTTTCACTTTATTCATCTTTGTAAGCACATTTGAGCAATGAAATCGTACTTTGAGCATGTTTCCAACATGATGTGCTAGACCCAACCTCTGGGGCGACGGAGGAAGCTATCTTGCCAATGAAAAAGTGGTAATTCTTAATTATTTAATTTGTGCAATTTTTTAATTATGATTATTTGCCTAGATTGAAAATAGATTTCATGATTTTTGTTAAACAATTGTTCTTTCTATTGATGGAATATGCTTGGCCAAGGGTTTTTGATATCCCATGCTTTGGATTAACATTTGTCGTTTCTAAAAATCTACTTTTGCAATATTTGAGAATCAAATTGAACGTGTGAAATTGCAAGATTGTAATTAGTATCACTTTGGAATTGGTGAATAGCGGAATCTTAGCCCCAGTCTCTCCATAATTCTCACAACACTTTTAATTTTGAGTTTGTTATATTTTTGCTTTAAAATTAAGTCTAAAAATCTGCTTTCACAGGTCTTGAACGAATCTTCTTACTACAACATCATTGAAAATACCATCAATTTTTGGCGCCGTCGACACAGACTTGTCTTTAGGCTAGAGTTTTTAGATTTTTTTTTAGGTTTTTATTTGTTTTTATTTTATTTGTTCTTCTTTGCGTTTTTGGGTTTTTGTCTTTTCCTTACACAATTTGGAATTTGGAGCAAAAGAAAATTGTGCCAAAGCTTTTGGTAAATACTTAAAGACTTGGAGTAAAAGGCAATGCGAAAAGAGCGAAGGAAGAAGATTTTTTTTTTATAAAAAAAGAGAGAAAAAAAAAGAGAGTTTATTTAAATTGTATTAGGATTTCTCTATTTTTGTAATTTTCTTTTTATTTTTGCACTTTACTATTTTGGACTTTGGATTTGGACATTTGGACATTATTCTTTTATTTTTAAACCCTAAGGAAGGGTAAAATTAAATATTAAACTATTTGCAGAGAAGGACGGTGATTACAATATCACCTCGGCCCCTCGGGTTCGTACATGACATATGAGTCGTGGCCCGAGTCGACTTCAACGGTTCATCCCCCGTCTGGAACGGGAGGTAAGTTTTTCGAAACACTCGCGAATACCCTGTCAGCGAGTTACTGTATTCCTTCGTTTGCATATATGTTGAGGACTTGAATACGGCTGTTTTAATTTCCTAGTAAAGGGAAAGGACTGGCCATATAAGATAAGGGTTCGGATTTCATCACCGTTCTCATCTTTCCCGACTTAGGAAAACGATACTTAACGCGAACCTAAGCCTTAAAATTTGGAATAGAACGGGACCGATAGGGTAACGAGCTTAATAGGAAAGTCGTTCGAAAAATATTGGTTACTCTTTTGAGCAAGCTTTTAAGTTCATGATAGTTTCTGAAAGTTGAATGCGTGACTGCGCCGCCTTGTAATGCGGTGAGGCCTTGGGTATCAAAGCTCCACGCATCTTCCCTCGCCTCTATTCAACATACTTAAACTCGAATTGATTCCATAGGATTTTGCTCAGATTGTAACGAATTCTCTTTCGAAGGATTAGAAGCTGGTCTAGAAAACAATCTAAGTGGAGCCATCATGCTTTTTGTTTGCTAGAAATCAGTAGGTTTGCTGTGGTTGAGTTAGCCTTGTTTGTGTTTGCAAAGAAATTCCCTTTCCTTCCTTTTTGTATTTTTCTTTTTAATTTTGTTTTTCTAGTGTATGCCCGAGGTAATTAGAGAACGGGCTTGGAAAAGAAACACTCTAGGTTGTTTGATTAGTGACAAACCTAGTAGTTCTTCTTGTGAAGGCGGGGAGCTCGAAGAATCTTCTTTTGAGAGCCCTGTTTTTGGAAACTTCAGCTTTGAAAACCTGAAAATTAGTGAACAAAGTACTCCTAGTCTTTTGTTAGTGCCAGAAATGGCAACTTTGAAAGCTTTGTTAAATCCAACTAGGACCTCTCGTCCGTCATGTATCAAGTTAGCTGAAACCGAGGCAAATTATGAACTGAAACCTTGGACCCTACAGATGCTCCCAATCTTTTTAGGGAAAGAAAGTGAAAACCCCTATTTTCATATTAGGGAATTCGAGGAAGTTTGTAGTACTCTAAAAATTAAAAACCTAGATGATGCTGCGTTGAAACTTAAGTTATTCCCCTTTTTCCTGAAAGATAAAGCCAAAGCTTGGCTATATAGTTTGCCTTCTGAGTCAATTGAAACCTATGAACAACTCACAGCTGCCTTTCTACATAAGTTTTTCCCTAGGCATAAAACATCGTCTATTAGTAGGCAGATCTGTACTTTTTCTCAACAAGAGGGAGAATCTCTATATAGATATTTGGAAAGTTTCAATGACTTAATATCTCAATGTCCTCACCATGGTTTAGAGAAGGTTAGGCTAGTTCAAATCCTTTATGAGGGTTTAGATTATTCGACAACAACCATGGTTGAGTCTTTATGCACAGGTGGGTTTGAAAATAAAACTGTTGATGAAGCGATGACATTTTTGAATGAAATCGCCGAAAAGACCTACCAGTGGGAAAATAGTAGGGAGCCCAAGAAAACAATTCTCTTAGGTAGAGGAACTGTTAATAAGGTAGAAGGATCATATGAGTCAGATGCCAAAATAGCAGCTATAGCAAAAAGGTTAGAAGTCTTAGAATTGAGTCATAATAGTGGTAGAGTAGAGCCTTTTTGGGAAGGAAAGAATACCGAAGAGCAAGCTCATGCTCTTTATGATAACACTAGATTTGAGAACCATCAAAAGTTTGACCCATATTCAGAAACCTATAACCCTGGTTGGAGAAGCCATCCAAACCTTTCTTTGTCTAAGGACCAGAATCAAGGTCAGTCTAGTAACTCTCAGGTTATTCCCCCAGGTTTTAGCTATGCTAAGAATCCTTCAGGATCAACACAATTTCAAACCCCTTCAGATAAGAAAATCATGAGTTTAGAAGAGTCTCTCTCCTTGTTAACTCGGAACACTATAGAACTTTAGCAAACGGTTGCACAAGGTCTAGATGAAAAAAAAAAAATGGTCCAGGCTAACTCTCGGGGATATTTCCGAGTTAAAAATCCAAGTTAGTCAGATAAATGAGACTTTGATAGAAAAAGGCAAGTTCCCTAGTCAACCACAGCCCAATCCTAGAGGATTCCATCAAATATCTTTGGCTGGTGAGAAATCATCAAACCATGTGAACTCTATAACAACCCTTAGGAGCGGTAAAACGGTAGACAATAAGGTAGCCATGCCTAGTGGACATACTGTAGTTCCACCTTCTACTCCCCAAGAGGAACCCGTAGCTGAGGAAACTGAAACAATTCCTAAGGGGTCCCAAGAAATTCCCGATATGACTATCTTTGTGCCTAGAGCCCCGTTCCCCAACTTGTTAGACCCAACAAAGAAGGAGTCGACCTTCAATGAGATAATGGAAACATTTAAGCAGGTGAACATTAACATTCTGTTATTAGAAGCAATTAGGAAAATGCCTGCTTATGCCAAGTTCCTTAAAGATCTTTGTACACGAAAGCGTAAGCTTAATGTCCATAAGAAAGCCTTTTTAGCCGGTCAAGTAAGTTCCATTCTTCTGAACCAAACACCCCTTAAGTATAAGGACCCTGGATGCCCCACCATTTCTTGTGCGATTGGTAATCACATGGCCGATAAAGCTTTACTTGACTTAGGAGATAGTGTTAACTTACTCCCGTATCATGTATACACCCAACTAGGTCTTGGTAAGTTGAAACCGACTAAAATGACACTACAATTAGCTTATAGGTCTGTCAAAGTGCCTCGTGGTGTCATAGAAGATGTTATTATTGAGGTTGATAGGTTCATATACCCAGTGGATTTTTTTGTTCTAGATACCCAGCCTGTTTAGGACCCAAGTGTTCAAATCCCGGTGATTTTAGGTCGCCCATTCTTAGCCACATCTAATGCTGTCATCAATTGTAGAACCAGATTTATGAACATATCTTTTGGTAATATGACTACTGAGCTACATGTATTTAATGTCATTAAGTCTTCTGAGATAGATGATTTCGAAGTGGTGAACATGATTAGCACTCTAGTTCCTGATCCTTTAGCCTGCACTATGTTTGATAATCCATTATTTGATGAACCTTTCAGTGATTCGGATGAGGTAACCATGATGAACACTTTAGTTGATGAGCCTATATTAGAGATTTTCTTTGATAATCCCTTATATGATGATGTTGTTCGTTTAGATGACCAGTCTCCCAAAGAAGCTAGTTATTGTGCTGACTTTATGGACCCTGGAATCTAACCCATAGATTTTGGTCCATTTGAGGATATTGTTCACCATAATTTTGGGGGTAATGATGACTCTAGTGATCGCCATGTATCCCTAATTGAAGTCCCTAACTTGGGACTCGAGCTTTGTGCGTCTAAGATACTACTTGAGTTTCTTCAAACTTTGCTACCCGATCCTCTAGATATTTTCCATGAAGAAACCCAGACATTAGAGACATATCATTCGGTTGAACCTGTTGTCCTAGACACTTATATAGAGCCCAAAGAGACACCCCAGATAAATCTAGTTGCCTTAATAAAATCCCTAGATCAAGCTATGCTCCGTCTGCTCATTTTTCTAATCCAATATGGTAGTCTTTCATTTGTGTCTGCTCTATTTGGTTCTGAGGATCCACAGCTAATTCGGCTATTGGTATATGACTTTGGAAGGTGACAATCCTTTTGAGGTATTTGATGTCTAGCTAAAGACTTTAAATTTAGAATTTTATGGAAGGCACCCACGCTCATGCATACGGTAATATCCTTCCTTATTTCTTTTCCCTCAAGTGGTAACAATTTTTCCTTGTTCATGTTTTTAATTTTATCTTTAGAACATTGAGGACAATGTTAGATTTAACTAACATTGCGCTACCATCCTTTTGGCCATTTTTTTAGCTCATTCCGGTTACTCATTCGTTATATGCTTCACTTAGCCAAGTTGCTCGAAAATAACAATGCCTATTCTTGCATTACTAGTTTGTTTGCATTGTCCAAGGTTTGGCCATCCTTGGACTAATGCATAGGCTAACTTTTGGCCCACTCTATACTCTTGCAACATCCTTGAGTTTGAGAGCTTTCATTTTTTTCTTGGGACTTCGGGGAATGCCAACTCATTTACGTGGCTATGCATCAATGCCAACATCGCATGTTGCATTTTGTCACTTTGGCCTTGTCTTGCCTTTCCCTCAATAAAGCTTCATTGTGTCGGTCAATAAGCTTCATTACTTGGCCAATGTCCTTATAGTGTAGCACCATCCTAGAGCTTCACTGGCCCTGCAAGGTCCCGTTATCTTAGCTTTTGACAGTCTATTTAGTGTAGCGCCATCTTGGCACTTCATTTATTAGCTCGGCTATGCTGTAATGTGCCATATTGGTCGTTCACAAGCCTGACCGGTCATACTCACCCACTGCAGGTGATGCTAACCCGATACAATTAAGCATAAAATGTAAAAAAAAACTATAATAATTTTAAAACATAATAACCCATGATATTTGCACCAACCAAACTTTATCAACAATCCCCACTAAATCTCCAGCTTTACACAAGACCTATTTCGGCTAATAGGTTTCCCTCAGTCTAAGATGTGATCGATCCACATATACATACACAATGAGGATGTGGTCCATCTTTATTTCTTGGCATGTATATAACTTAAAAACATGCCTCCACAAAATCCCTGTAAAGCATGTCATAAAACAATTAAAAATTTAATTAAACGGTTTTGGAATTTTATTTTCTACTTTATAATACGTTAATTAACTTATAAAGAGAGGCCACATAGTTGAAGTATATGGCACGGCCACATCGGAGCCGCTTCGAATAGGAATCTAGTGATCCATCATTGTGAACGTGCTAGCTAATAGCCTTTGTGTCTGCATCTGACGCATAGTGGACACATATTTTCTTGACGCATAGTGGACACATATTTTCTTCAAACAATTACAAATGCTGGTAGACAGTTTTGAACCTCAAACCTTAAACTCCTTATCCTAATCTCATAACCATTGCACCAACGCTCTTTTATTGGGATTGATTGTACATATTTTCTATATATTATATATCTTATCTTACTTATACTAATATAAAGAAAAGAAAGAGTTTCACCAGTTTACAGTTAAGTGACTAATTTACCTTTCCATTTTTTTTCTTCCTCTTCCTCACTTTTTCGTGATTTCCGAACAACCCAAGGGTATTTGTTGTTGTTTATTTTCTCTAACAACTATAAAAAAAAACGGGTTATTTAACGTTTAGTGCCCAGCAAATGTCCAATACCTAGCTTTGGTACCCAATACTTGAAATATTAACGGTTGGTACCTTGACTAGACGTTGACTGTCAGGTGGACTCGTTGACTTAACTAAATTACTAATTCTGTCACAGAACTTCCAGTTTTACCTAATTAGCCTTACGAATGATAACAATGGCTTGATCTTTCCTAAATTCCGACAGTTATAACACACGTGTCTTAATCTGGCGGAATATTTAAAGGGCCCATATTTAAATGAACGACCATGATTAAAAAAGAAGTCTTAAATGCTAAAACCAAATGTATATGAATTTCATCTTCTTCTTCGTCACTCTGCAACTCGATCCAATTAAGAACAGCGAGAAAGCATGCTTGGGTTATAAAAACCACGTATCGCAAATAGAGATTGAGGCATGCTGATCGTGATTCTCAAACCGGCTTATTCCCTTCTCAAACCCTACTTTTTTTTAATAATTAATTATCTATCATTTTCTGAACATGAATCGATCACTAATGAAACTTGCTGAGATATTTCTATTTTAGGGTACTACAAAATTAAAATCATGATCTTTACCCCTAAAGAAGAGACAGACAGAGACATGATTATGGCCTGGGAAGGTTCCATGTGAAATTATCGGATTTGTGGTGAAAAAATCGGAAGATACTATCCGGGGGGTTTGTCTTTTATTCTGGGATTTTATGCAGTTGTTGATCAATTAAAGAAACGTCAAAAAGCGTACTATTGAAATGATGCATTTATGTAGAAGTGAGTACTTCAGAAACCACTTTGGAATTCATCTTAAGGACTCTGCATTCTTTATGCAGTTGTTGATCAATTAAAGAAACGTTAAAAAGCGTACTATTGAAACGACACATTTATCATGCATATTTCCATATAAAATTTATTTTTACAACTCTTAAGGACTCTACAAATGTCCGCAAGACATTAGACAACTCTGCATAACTCCACGAAAAATTGCTCAACTCTGTATAATTCTCGCAAAGTTATTAATTTTCATGACTTTTTTAAAATCTTTACAAATCTACAAATGTATTTATTGAGTAAACCCCTGTAAGTTTTTAGCCCCCATTATCTCAATTTATCTTTCTGTTTTATCAACTAAACTTTTATCTGAGATAAGACAGAGTTGGTGGCTGATTAATGAGAAAAAAATAAGAAGCACAAAGTATTGAGAGTCTTCATTTTCCTTGACGATATTACCTCTTCACCAGCAGGAAAAGTCGCGCACACAAGGCGTTCAACAAAAAACTAGACGAGTATAACAACGCTAATATTCAAACCATTAGGTAATTTATTTCTATTAATAATTAAAAGTTAAATTTAACATCAATTAGGTCAACGGTTTGACTTGACAGTCAACGTCTAATCAAGGTACTAACCCTTCATATTTCAAATATTGGGTACCAAAGCTAGGTGTTGGACATTTGTTGGGTACCAAGCGTTAAATAACAAAAAAAAAAAAAATACAAACCCTCCACAGATGCTTCTAAAATTCTCTATCAACTGATGATAATCATATAAAACCATGTCAAAGAACAATACTGTTGTTCTATGATTCTGAATCTACGTTCGAGAACAATTACTCAATTTCATTAGCAATAGCTGAAATTAATCGCAAAATCCCCAAATCGAGTGGTATGAAAAAGTTGATATCTTAGTTAAAAAAATTGAAGCTCGACGGTAGAATTGGAAATCCTAAGAGTTGAATTACAGGATTGAATTGTCCATTTATAGAGGCAGATGCACTTATGTATGTAAGAAACGAAACCTAGAACTGGGAACTGCGATTTGAGGTAACGATTGTGTTGTTCAAATATGCTTTGAATTAATGTGTTTATCTGTTTCAAATTAGGAGTCTGTTAGTTGGAAGTGTTGTCAGTTTGAACTAGATGGGAATCGAGTATGTTCCTTTTCCTTTTTTTTTTTTTGGGTTAATTTTGACGAGGTTTTGGGTTTTTGCTATTTGTCTATTTTAGTTTTAAAATTTGGAACAAACGGGGATTGGCACTTTCTTATTTTACATTTTCTAATTTGATTTTTAGATTATTACTTTTTTTAATCCATTTTGCATGTTTTTTGTTTTTGTATACACTGATTAGCAGACATAGCAATGACCAGAGGATAATCACCACTAGATAACATTATTCTCTTACAAAAATAATTTTGACCATCTATGCTATCACTTCTTAGTCTTTCCCAGCTTTCCTCGTAATTGAGTTATAAGCAGTTAGTATGTTTTTATGGAAGCAGCTGAGTGTGAGGATTGAATTGAGTATATACCATTTTTAATGGAAAATTCATAGCTTTTGACTTTCTTCCACACGAACCATTCAGAAACAGAATTTACACAACAACAGGTAGATATGTTAACTAGAGTGTTCTTCGTTCTTATTTGAGTACTTCATTATAGTTCCATCCGATTTTGTTAGAAAATTTAAATTTAAATATCTGATTTCCTTATGCTGGCATGTAGTTTGGCATGTATGAGACCTTTAAGCTTTGGACCTTGCTGTTGAACATGCTCAGATCATCCAACTAAGGTTCAAAACTTACAAGTGAAAGTCTCTCTAGCTTCCAGCTTATCGTCTGTGGGTTTGCTTCTGGTACATGTGCCAAAGTTGTTTTTCACCCCATTGATGTGGTCAAGAAGAGGTTCCAGATTACTGGGCTTCCTAAGACTCAATTTATGGGTTGTACACCATGCTTATGATCTAATTTGGTAGTATGTAATAATACCCATTTACATTTTTTTTTAATTCCATTCAATTAATACAAGATTATTCAAGAGGATTCTCATCGGACAGGAAACTTGTCGGGAGCCTAGCAACAAGCTGAGCTCCAACCCCTTTTTGTACTACCACACTTAACCTATGAAAAAAGAAATCTCCTACTGACCTATAAAAAATAATTTACCAATATACTTAACCTATGAAAAAGAAAATCCCTCCCCCCACCCTTTTTTTTTTACCAATATACTGACCTATAAAAAATAATTTTCCAGGCACTCGCATCGCGCATGCGTCTTTGCTAGTTTGCATTATTGAATCTACTAATTATTAAAGTCCATCAAATCCTATTTTAAATTTGGATAACATTTGCATATTATTTATTCGTTGTACATGATATTTATACTCACATACATTTATCATATTTTGTATTTATATTAGTATATTGGTGTACACGTCCTAGTATTTTCAGTATTTGGTCGTGTCCGTGTCAATGTCATGTCGTGGCCGTGTCACCGCGTCCGCGTATGTACAACACATGTTGTGAACCAAACTATAGATGACATTTCCTTTGTGTGGATCCAAACTGCAACATGTGCGCGTCCTAGTATTTTCAGTATTTGGTCATGTCCGCATCAACGTCGTGTCCTGTCCGTGTCACCGTGTCCGCGTATGTGCAACCCAGGTTGTGAACCAAACTATAGATGACATTGCCTTTGTGTGGATTCCAAATTGAAGCAACGTGTGTGCATCCTAATATTTTCAGTATTTGGTCATGTCTGCGTCAGTGTCGTGTCGTGTCCGTGTCACCGTGTCCGTGTCACCGTGTCCGCGTATGTACAACCCAGGTTGTGAACCAAACTATAGATGACATTGCCTTTGTGTGGATTCCAAACTGAAGCAACGTGTGCACATCCTAATATTTTCAGTATTTGGTCATGTCCGCATCAACATCGTGTCGTGTCCGTGTCACTGCGTCCACGTCTGTGCAACCCAAGTTGGGAACCAAACTATAGATGCCATTGCCTTTGTGTGGATTCCAAACTGAAGCAACGTGTGCGCGTCCTAGTATTTTCAATATTTGATCATGTCTACGTCAACGTCGTATCGTGTCCGTGTCATCGCATCCGCGTGAGCATCTGTGCAACCCAGGTTATGAACCAAATTATAGAGGGAGATGACATTGCCTTTGTTTGGATTCCAAACTGAAGAAGAGTTCAGCAGAAGACATTTGCCTTTGTGTGGATCCCACGCAACATAACCATTCTCGGACAAAAGTGAACCAATTGCATGGGGTTAGAGCGTCTGTAGTGGACGACCAAGAGTAAAAATTTGGTCTGCAACAGAGACGTAGTGGGACGGAGTAAAGACTAAATCGAAGACCATACCAAATTTCCAGACCAAATTTGGTCTGCGACCAAGACCAAACCCAAATATAGTCGGGCGTTGATAAACTTTACGCCCCACACCAAGCGCACTTTGAAGTTAACGCCCCACACCGAGCGCAGCTGAAGTTAACGCCCCACACCGAGCGCAGCTGAAATTCACGCCCCACACCGAGCGTTTATAAAGTCCCCGCCCCATATTTTTTTTTTATTAAACTGTTTACGATGGGGCGTTAACTATACAAACGCCCCATACTTTTCTTTTTTTATTTTTTATTTTGATATGTTTGGGGCGGGAACTATACCCCCGCCCCATATAGTTTTTTTTTTTAATTTCGTGAATAGTAGAAAAAAGCCATCAGGCGTTAACTATACAAACGTCCCTTCTCCAGGCGTAATTTTTACCAACGCCCCACCGCGCGTAAACTATATCAGCGCCCCACACCGAGCGTAAGCTTTACCAACGCCCCACACCGAGCGTAATCTTTACCAACGCTCGACCAAATTTACTCGCCCACCACTGCGTCACTCAAGGTACTAAACCCATATATGGTCTTTTTTTTTAGTCTTTGGTCTTTGGTTTTGGTCGTACCGCTGCAGACGCTCTTAGCCACGGTTGTTAAAAGAGAGAATCAAATTTTACGAGTTATAAAAGGAGGAGAAGATTTACGTCCAGTTTTAGTAAAGCCACAATAACTTCGTTAAGGGCTTCACTTCTCTCCTTGAGTCCTTGTCATGCGAAACGTTTCTGATACGAGAAAAAAACCTAACCCTAGCTAGCTTTATCCAGTAAATACTTCGTCACACTCTTTCTAGGGTTTCTACATAAATCTCGATCAAATCGGTTTCAGTACTCTCTGGAATCTTATTGGTTTATGTGGTTTCTCCCATAGATTTTGATATCTCAATCTTATCTAATCTATATTAAGCTACAAGAGATTAGATTCAGAGGTTTTTTTTGATTCCTAAACGTACAGAGACTGCATGGAAAAGAGAGATATTTTGATCAATTGTTGAAGAGCAAGGGTGAGTTTTGGTTTTTGAAGCAAAAGCTGAAGATTTTATTTAAGGATTTCATTCGATTTTGAGGGTTTTTAAAGAATGAATGAAACTTCTCTAATTATTTGGGGATTTCACTCGATCTGTTGAAGACTGCGTATATGGGAGGAAGATTGGTTGCTGCGGTGGAGAAATCATCTTATCTTCGAACTGACAAATTTGATTTCTGAGGAAACTTCTTATTTTCATAAAAGTTTGAATCTTGAGAAGATAGGATCTGCGTTTTCTTAGGATTATTACAAAGGAGATAAAATAACTTGTACTCGTTATATTATAGGCCTTTTATTTTTCATTGATTGGCCTTTGAAAATATAAATTTCTGTTCTTTTTAATTTTTCTGATAAATTTAGTGCAGAAAAGTGAAAAAAAATATGGCTGTATATTATAAGTTCAAGAGTGCTAAAGATTTTGATTCCATACCAATTGATGGTCATTTTATATCGGTTGCGAATTTGAAAGAAAAAATATTCGAATCAAAACATTTGGGCAGGGGTACTGATTTTGACCTCATGGTTGCTAATGCTCAAACTAACGAAGGTTGGTTTTTATTTTTATAATAGATTTTTTTGATTCTGGTTGTCTCGTTTATTTAACTCAAAAGCATTGAGTTCTAGGGTTTCACTAGCTCCTTTCCTTTTATCTCTTAAGCATTGCTTTATGAAGTAATTTCCCGATGCAAGGTAGGTTAGGAAGACTGAGTCATAGACTCATAGTCATTGATTGATTGATTTTTGGGGTTCAATTATACTTAAGATTTGAGTATCTGGTTTGGTTTTGTATCAATTAGTTTTTAGGTCGGAGAAAAAATTTGATTTGATATTTTTATTCTGACAGCTTGATTTAATCTGTATGAAGTTTTTATGGAGCTTATTTTATTTGATTTGCAATCTCAGAGTACCAGGATGAAGCAACGTTGATACCAAAAAACACATCTGTTTTAGTTCGGCGAGTTCCCGGACGGCCGCGCATGACCATTGTTACTGAGGCAGAAGAGTACTAATTCATACCTTTAATCCTTGATAATTCGTTATCTATTATTTAGGTTAATATGGGACTGATATTGTTTTTTTTCTGCAAAGAGTTTTGAGATGGAATCAAGCATGAGTGTTTTTCTCATATTTTAAAATGCCCCCTTGAGGCGAAGCAGGATTTTGGTTGAGATGATCCGCTGTTTTGTGTGCTGCAGGAAGAAATCTGTAGAGGATAAGGTGGAAGCTCAACCAGCCAAAAATAACTTTAGCATGGCTGATTCTTCTGTTAGAATGGTAATTTTACTGTAGCTACGAGCAGATAACAACGTCTTTAACTGTTGGTTATATATGTATCAATATAAGTGGTGTAATCAAATCATTTCAATTCCAGCCTGAGGAAAATGAGTGGGATGAATTTGGAAACGATCTTTATGCGATTCCGGAAGTGCTCCCAGTTCAATCCGGCAATCCTGTGATGGACGTTCTTCCTCCTAGTAGAGCCGATGAAGACAGCAAGATTAAAGCTTTAATGGATACAACTGCATTGGACTGGCAACGGTATAAAGGATCTTCTTTCCTGTTGCTTCTTTTATATTTATCTAGGACTAGTATGCATGAACATCTTATCGTGAGGTTGTTTCTTTGAATTGGACTTGCAGGCAAACACAGGAGGGTTTTGGGGCCGGTAGAGGTTATGGAAGAGGTGTGGGTGGAAGAATGATGGGCCCTGGTAGAGGTTTTGGTAATTTTCTTACTTTAATTAGGAAGTTTTTACAACTCTCGGCAATTTTCCTGCATGATAAATTCTCATGCAGGGGGATTTCTTCTTTGGTTCCTGACCACATGGGAGTGATGTTCTGTCGTCCTGGTTGAGTTTGTGAACTTGTTATTTTTATATCATATAATGTATTCTGAAACTTTCAAGTACGTCTATTTTAAAGGCCGAGGTGTTGCTGGTGGTGGTTTGGAGCGGAAGACACCTCCACCAGGTTACACTTGTCACAGATGCAAGACGCCTGGTAAGTATTTCGTGGGTACTTCTCCTTCTGTGTTTGTTCTTGATGTCATGAATAAGCATAGAGGTTGATGGTTTTTTCTGTTTTACAGGTCACTTTATTCAGCATTGTCCTACAAATGGTGATCCTAATTATGATATCAAAAGGGTGAAACCTCCAACTGGCATTCCAAAGTCGATGTTAATGGCTACACCTGATGGTTCTTATTCCTTGCCAAGTGGTGCAGTTGCTGTATTGAGGCCGAATGAGTAAGTAGATCTGTTCAATATTTGTGTCCCATCCTTCATGCTATTTTGTCATGTACATAATATGAGATTCATTCCAAACCTTTTGATTTGATTTAGGGCTGCTTTTGAGAAGGAAATCGAAGGGTTACCTTCTACTACTCGTTCAGTCAGTGATCTTCCGCCTGAACTCCGCTGCCCGTTATGCAAAGAAGTAATGAAGGATGCTGTGCTGACTAGCAAGTGCTGTTTCAAGAGTTTCTGTGACAAATGTAAATTTTTACCTGCTTCTGTATTTTCTTCTTCTTTTTATGAATGAAAGTTTAACATCAACTCAGTCGAATCATTTATAGAGCAAGTCAAATACTTTAATTTCCAGGAGGGCTGATACTCCTATTCGAAATTAATGGTATGCATCTGTTTCCGTTTATGTGCTTTTAATACATGAAACTGTATTCAGGTATCAGGGACCACATAATCTCAAAATTAGTATGCATTTGTGGGGCTACAAATGTACTTGCAGATGACCTTTTGCCAAATAAAACCCTCAGGGATACTATAAACCGCATTTTGGAATCAGATAATGTTAGTGCTGAAAACGGTGGCAGCATTTTGCAAATTCACGGTATGCATCCCAAAACAATCAATCTTAATACATTGAACTTTAATTTTCCTATGATATGTACACCAATGAACTCTGTTGTTTCTCCTCTTTAAGATATGGAGTCCGCCCGTTCTGCCCCATTCAAAGTTCCATCGCCTACTGCTTCTGCAGCGTCCAAGGGGGAACAACTGCCGCTACAGTGTAAGGTAGAAACTCAAAAAGAGGTGACTGCAGTCGATGTAAAGCATGAAGCAGCTATTCCTCAACAGTCATCTGAGAAAGGGAAAGCTACAAAAGCAGTATCGGAAGCTACGTCTGTGAGTGTGAAGGAACCTGCTTTACAGGGTAATGCTCCACCAGTCGAAGAAGAAGTGCAACAGAAGTTGCCTGTTGCTGAGCCAGGTAAACATTCTGACTTCTTTTCTTTCTTGATGTTTGTCGTTGCTCTTTCTCTTAGATGGTACATTCCATATGACGCCCTCTAACAGAGCAGCATCTGCTTCTGATGTTTCCTTTTGTTTTTCAGTGAAGAAAAAGAAAAAGAAGAAGGCAGTTTTACCCATTAATGGTTAGTCTTTACACTTCATCTCGTCCTTCTACTACTTGGCAGGACATGACTGGGCCATGCAAAATTTTAAGCAAATGTCTTTGCTTTGTTTGTGAAGTTATTTCTTAGATCATGTAATTTTCTGCACAATGCACCTTTTTCTTTAGTTGTCCTACGCAGCATTTAATGCTTCCTCTGGTGTATATTGTAGGTGCAGACATGCAGTGGAGAACACCTCAAGATCTAGGATACGAAAATCATATGATGCCTTTTCCTCCAGCGGCTTGTAACCCATATTGGGGTGGTATGCCACTTGGGATGGAAGGATATATGGGTGCTCCATACATGGGAAATATGGGCAACATGGGAAACATGCCATACATGGGTTATAATCCGGGCCCCTTTGATGTTCCATTCGGGGGAATGATTCCTCAAGACCCCTTTAGAGGGCAAGGTTACATGATGCCAGTAGTTCCACCCCAGAGGTATTGGTTTTGTAGGCCAACTCTTGCTCATACAAATATTTTAGTTGTTCTAATCTGCTGTCAAGTTTGCATCATTAGTGGCTTTAATCCAGTGCCAGCCTAACTTGATGTAGAACATCGTATTATCAGGGATCTTGCAGAGATTGCTTTGGGCTCAAGCCAAGCACCCCCTATTATGAGCAGAGAGGAATTTGAGGCCAGAAAAGCTGACCTGAGGAGAAAGCGTGAAATGGAGCGACGGAGCGAAAGGTATGTACTTTTATCGTTATTGGCAGAATGTTCAAGGCGTTGCATGAAGTAAATGTCTTTTAGACTAAAAACAGTGTGAAAGCTGAAATTATGGCGTGCTCTGTGGCTTGATATTGATATTGTGGGATGCCTTTCGATAGTTCAGTTTGAGGGGTTTTTCTTGTCTGAAATTCTTGCTGTGCCTGTGTTGCAGGGAGTATTTTAATGATAGGGAAAGCGGCAGGGAGATGAGCAACAGTGGTGATATATCTTCATTGAAAGCAAAATCTGTATGTGTTTTCCATGGACCAAGCCTTCTCCCCTTTTTATTTATCTGCCGGCAGATACCATCCGTGGTTATAGTGCACGTGGCAAGAAAACATGACTTCTTTTCGGTTTTGGAAAAAGAAAATGTGTTTTGTTGCTGGATACCTACCCATCTTCTCATGGCGTCTTAAAATCAGATTTGAGTTTTCAAGATTTATTTTTTAGTTGTTTTATCCTTGTTAATTATTTATTATACTCTGCAAACATATAGTAGATCTGGCAACGACATGCGGACTATAAACAGTTTGGGGGAAAGCCTGAAGCTTTCTTGGAGCAGCTCTGTTTACAGGGATAAAAAATTGGATATATGGGAAGATTCTAGAACTCCCGTTAAAAAGGGTGTGGATCCCAAGAAAATTAATCAGTGGGAGGCAGGCTGGTCTTATATAGCAAGGGCAGTGGCCATTTGCTGGATTTGCCATGGTTTATGTGAGCTCAGGAGATTACATTGGTTTTCGTTACTCTTGAGCCCTACTATTCTGCACTTCACTACAGTGAAAAGCACAATCTTGAAGAACCCAAAAGACAAGTGAAGAGAAGGAATACGTTTTGATTTTGCATACAGACTTGATTCATCTCAGTTGTAGTTGTAATGTACCTAGAATTTGTCCTGTATGATGGCAGGGCATGGTATGTGCTGTTGTGCGGTCAGTCGGTCGAAACTCTTCCGAAAACCAACACTCAATCCTAGGGCAGTTTGTTCATTTTGGTGTTTTTAAGTTTTTTTTTTACCAAAAGGTGTTTTTAAGTTGGCCATAGCTAGTCTTGGATTCTTATATCGTTTAAGAAAAAAGTGGGCACGAATAATAAGTTAGGTTATGAAAACTGTATCTGAAGTGGATAAGCAACTTTTGCTGTCTTCAGTACATACACTAGAGTCGGGCCTCCACGAATTTGTGTAGGCCCAGTACAATAAAGAATCCTAGCCGTTTATTTATATCCGATATAAATAATATGAGTGGAGAGAGAAATTAAAAATGGATGACTTAAACTAAGTTGCTTTGACTTTCCAATTTTACTCCCTTTTTTGATTCTTAGTTTATGGTCCCTGCACAGCTTGTTTGTATTCGTGTTTTAGATGCTTGATTTATATATACTTGTTTAATCTTTTTGTGGTGGCTAATTTGGCGTCATTTTCTTGTGTCGGCATGTACAGCATCAGAGACCGTCCAACTATCCTTCAAGCTTGGAGCAGCAATCACAGTATAGCCGGCAAAATCATCACCATCATCGATTGGAGAAGCCGCCACTTAGTAAACTTAGTAACACAGAAAGAGTAGCCCCACCATTACAGCAACCACGAGAGGCGAATCTGCCAGCTCGATCAGGGAAGAGGCGGCTCGAAAGTGAAGATGCTTCTGCTGCAGAAGCCATGGCAGCAGACAAGAGACACAAGGCCAGTGTCTTCTCTCGTATAAGTTTCCCAGAATTGAACAGTAGTAATCCGCCAATCAAGAAGAAGAAATCATCATCTTCATCTACTTCAGAACTTCCTAGTACTAGGAGTAGCAACGGGTATAAAGATTATGATCCTCCGGCAACTTCATCTACTCATAGTCATCACCACCATAGATCGTCATCGCATCATCACCATCAACGGGATGAAAGCAAATCTGTATCGGTAGTAATTTCTAGTTCGCGGAAGAGTAGTAGTTTGGTAGTTGATCAGGATTCAAGTGACGAGGATAGACATTTCAAGAGGAGACCATCAAGGTATGAGCCTCCTCCTCCACCTATCGAGGATGAAGTTGTAGTAGCCAGGTCTTCAAGACGATCAAGGGAAAGAGATCATTATGAGCGCGAACATCGCCACAGCAAGCATAGATAGACAGATTGTAGTCGACCAAGTCTCAGTTGCTTACCCTTCTCTCCGTGTCTCTCTCTTAGACTCAGGTATACAACCGCGAGTGTACACCGATTGTAGAATAGTACCCAAAATGGGTTCCCTTGTTGTGGAGACAGATAACAGTAGAGGAAGAGGTTCTTTTCTAGCTGTTCTTGCAACGTAATTTGCTTATTTGTATGTTAACGAGCTACTCACCTCCTCTGTCTCTGTAAATGCTTTTGCATACCTCAAAATTTTCAACTCCTTATTATCCTTAAAAATAAAATTTTACTACTTTATTGGATATCAATGGTCAAGTATTTTTTGTTTCTTATGGTAATGGTTAAAGATTTTATTTCATCTTCGTTGCTCCTCTAGGGTTAATCGTCTTGGGGTTGCCTGATAATTATTGCAGCTTATTTAATTATTTAAGGCCGTACGTCGCTATCCTCCTCCGTAAGATTGAGATCCAACTGATAAATTGTCATGTGTAAGACTAGCAGGATTGGAATCCAATTGATAAATGTGTCTTGTGTAAAACTTGCATATTGAAAATGCGATTTCTAACCTTGGCCAAACTATTTTATGATTCACGTTTTCTGATTTGAATAATTTTCTCGATTTTTTTTAAGTGTATCATGAGTTTAAACAACACCGTGGATAGTGAAATTTGGACTCTTTGTTTTCGATGTCAATGAAATGGACAGCCAAAACAGACTAACCCAATGTAAAATTGTTGTGCTAAAACCTGCACAATCACTAATACAGCTACATAGTAGTGTTCTAAATACAAAGAACATTCCAAATTAGAAGCACACGTTAATTAGAACACAAATTAGGAGATTGTAAATATATTTTTCTCTCTCATAGGTTATATATATATATATGATTCGCTAACTTGACTCTCTTTAAGTACCTAAACTTTAAGAACAAGTTACTCTATCTAGTATGACGATAATAAATTCCCTTTCGTCCGTGGTGGGGCAAAAGGTAGGGGGATTGATTCTCCCTAGAGGGTTGGATTCATATTTTTCCCGTCTCTGAGTAATATTTTTCTAATTTATTTATTTATTTTTTGCAGGCAAAGTTAGAAATTTCACTAAATAATTAAGCAGAGTTACATGACGAATCCTTTTTTATATTGTTTATAAGGAAATCTGGTGGGAGCTTAATTCCATTGTCTCAAACCATTAACTTTGGCATGTTTTGCCATTACATATGTTATTCCATTAGCGTTCATTTCAACATAAGAACAAGATTGTGACATAAATTGTTTTAAAAGGTTTCTACACCATTGGTTGTCCATTGAATGTATCCTAATGAACCATTTACTACAGCTACTACAGTCTTACTATCTCCTTCTAAATATAGATTACAGACTCCTTTAGTAATTGTTCATTTGATAGTCTCAAGTGCAGTTATTACTTCTCCTTGTTCATCATTTGTTGATCCGAAACTCTCTCTTTTTTCTCTCAAGAAATTTGCTGCATCATTACGTAAAATTAATCCAATGTCAATTGGTAAATGTTCATTTATGAAAGTAACATCTAAATTAATTTTCAAGTCCTAGTCCTTAGGAGTAATCCGTCTGATTTCCTGCGCCATACAGTTAGTAACCTGAATATCTTTTAAAGTGTTTTCCAACCGAGAGATAAAGAGCTTGATGGAATTTATCCACATAAGGCCTGAATTTTTTATTGTCAAAAAGGATAGAGAATCTCAATTTCCATATATACCATAGAGTAAAGTACAACTTACAAATCTTTCTTTCTCTGCATATTAAAATCATAAAAATGATTGACATGAAGAAATTTGAACCAATCAATGAAATTAACATTCCAACAAGGACCAGTTAGACTACTATCCATTGCAAACCATATTCTAGTGGAAACAAAACAATCTACAAAAATATGTTGCATACTTTCATTATCACTATCATCATACAAAAAGGAAAACTATTAGAAATGTTATTAATAAATCTGGATAACTTGTCTCTATTAGGGAGACAATTATGCAGACATTTCCAAAGGAAATGGTGAATTACAGGTGGAAGTTGCACTTTTCAGAATCTTTTCCAAGAGAAATTTCCATTGACAACGACACCACCTTGCTGAGGTTCTTCAAGAAAAATATTATAATTAGATTTGACGGTAGAAATACCACTTTTTGTGCCAGTTCATCTTATTTGGTCCTCCCCAATCATAGACACTCTAATCTTACATATATGTTCAACCACATCGTTAGGAAACAAAGCATTAAGAGTATTGAGATTCAAGTTTCTAATATCACTATGAATTAGCTGACCTACATATTTGATATTAAAAAGAAATAAAAGTAACGGGGAGAGTTGTACCAATTCCTGGTACCCAAACATAAGTCAAAATATGGACTTTGTTACCATTAGTTGTCTCTCAATGGTGGTGCTTTTTCACAATCTCCAACATCCTACATACTCCAAATCCAATAGCCATGATTACTTTCCTCCCTCGACAAAAATTGACAGATAGAAAAATATTTATGCTTCAATACCCGCACTCAAACAACATCAGGTTTCTACAACTTTCTCCAAGCTAGTTTAGTTAGCAGAGCAAATTTGAAAATACCTGGTTTCCCAACATTAAGTCCCCCTATGCTGGATTTTCAATATCAAAGATATTACCAGAATATAAATCTTGATCATGAAGCCATTGTTCATGATGCAATAACCGAGCTTTAAGTTCAGCAAAAGTAAAAGGTGTTTCACGATTCTTCTATAAAATTACAAATGATCATATTACCTCCTTAATCCATTTAGAACATACATCATCAGATTAGAATCTGTAACTTCTCATTAATCCCAACTAAAGAATCAACTATTATGTTCATAATATGTAGATAAACACAAATTGATTGAGAACCTCTTCTTAACCCATGTAACTGATTTCATTATTTTTCCTACTTACGAGTTGAGGTATAATACTTGTTCCAAGATACCACTAGATCTCACGAGCAGAAGACAATCCAAGAGCCTAAAATCGAAAAAACTAAAAATAGAGCATTTTGTCCCAAGCAAGTTGGGGTAGGCTAGAGATGGACGTCAATACAGACAAATGAATCAGCCTTTTTACCGGTTCATCTCATGAAGATATGGCAAATTTTGCGTCGGCTTTCCCGCTTCGACACAACGCACCCCTTTTATCTTGGCTAAGGTACATGCTATGTGGGTGACACACAAAGGAGCGTATATCCTTGGCGCTTTCCGCACCAGGTTCATTCTTGATACAAGGGTGTAGGCACCACTATGATGGGATTATGTATTCACGACCACCACAGTGGATACCTCCACTTTATCTCTGCCCGGGTTTCCGGGCTACGAGGGAAAAGTCCCCCTTCACAATCCTGCTAGGGTAGTTTCACATGTTCGCTGGTTGTAAGAAGAACAGGGAGGTACAACTTTCCCACGTACAAATCCCTATTCGCAATGCTCTATCCCGAAGCCGAGGACCGATCCAAGTTCAAGTATCATACCTCTTTGACGTGGATCACAACTCTCCACTTATGTTTGTTTAACGCCAGTTCTTCTGATAAGTTCCTCCGAGTCATCCCACTTGACAATTTCATCCCACGTCAGTTTCGGTCGACCTCTTTGTTCCATCCTTCCTTTCGCTCGTTTGATGAGTCCTGTGCAAACCGGCGCATCCAGCGGTTTTCGTTGAAGATGCCCAAACCAGCGCAACCGATGCTGAGTGAGCATCTCCTCAATTGGTGCTAACCCAAGTCTCTTGTGTATACAATCATTCTTAATTCAGTCGTGCCTCGTGTGTCCGCAAGACCACCTCAGCATATGCATCTCCGTTGTGTCCAACTCTTTAATGTGCTGATTTTTAGTAGCCTAACACTCCACTCCATACAACATCGCCGGTCGTGTCGTTGTCTTGTAAAAAATTTCTTTCAGATTTGCTGGGCATTTTTTTGTCATAAAGGATGCATGTTGCCAGTCTCCATTTCGCCTATCTCGCTTGTATTCTGTGTCTGATGTCCTCGCCAATTCCGCCGTCGCTTTGGATCATCGATCCCAAGAATCTGACGGAGTTCTTCCTCGATACAGGCTATCCGGTTAATAATGCATTTCTGTCTTCGGTTCTGGTTTCCTTGAAATTGCACTTCAGGTACTCAGTCTTAGTCCTGCTGAGCCTAAAGCCCTTCGATTCAAGATTACGTCGCCACCACTCTAGTTTTTCTTCGAATTCGGACTTAGAATCGCCAATAAGCACCACGTCATCTGCAAAGAGCATACACCACGTGATCTCACCTTGAATGTCCCTCGTAACTTGATCTATCACTAGCAAAGATATGTGGACTCAGGGCTGATCCTTGATGTAGTCCTATCTTGATCTGGAAGTCATTCGATATGCCATCGCATGTCCGGACATCGGTTACCACCCCGTACATATTCTTGATTAAGGTTACGTACTTCGCTGACATCTTGTGCTGTTCGACGGCCCACCACATCACTTTGCACGGGACCTTGTCGTACGCTTTCATAAGATCAATAAACACCATGTGTAGATCTCTCTTTTGCTCCCATATCGCTTCCGTCATCGATCGCTCAGGCATAAAACCAAACTTATTCTTTGTAATAGTAGTTTCCCTTCGTAAGTGGCTATCGATGACTCTTTCCCATAACGTTATTGTATGGCTCATCAGCTTTATTAATTCTGTAGTTCGTGCAGCTTTGGATGTCCCTCTTGTTCTTGAAGATCGATTGGTACTATTACGCTTCATCTCCTTTCATTGGACATCTTGTTTTACTAGAAGATACTGTTGAACAACTTGGTCAGCCAAGCTATCCCTTCAACTCCCAGACACTTCCATACCTCGATCAGGATGGTATCGGGTCTCAACGATTTCCCACCTTTAGTCTTTATCCAGGGATTCCTTTACCTCGCTACCGTGGATGTTCTGGACAATTCCATCATTGACTCTCTCGACCGAAGACTCAAGATCGATCGAGCATTGGTCTCCTTCTTTGTTGAAAAGTTTTTCGAAGTATTCCCGCCATCGAGATTTGATCTCTGGGTTCTCCACCAATAATTGATTTTTCTCGTCCGTCATACACTTAACTTGGGTTAAGTTTCGTGTCTTCCTTTCCCGCATTCGAGCAATCCTGTAGACGTCCTTCTCTCCCTCTTTTGTGTTGAGCAGGGGAGCACGGACACACCAGTATTGGTACCGTGTCCGCGTCAGACACGCGTCGGACGCACGACACGCGTTGGACACCGACACGACGCACTTGTACAAATCTATACCTCATTTTTCTAATTGCGTAATCAAATTGGTTATGAAAATTAGTATAATAGTTAATATTTGTACATATGGGCTAACCTAATGGCATAAAAGTGAGTTTTTTCATGTATATGCATGATTAATGTATTTGATATACCATAATACTATGATATTAGTGTATAAAAATTATTTAATTAATATATATATAAACGTGTCCGTGTCCTGATGATTTTGAATTTTGCCGGTCCCTGTGTCCGTGTCGTGTCGTGTCCGTGTCACGTGTCCGTGTCAGTGCTTCCCAGGTGTTGAGTCTTACATACAGGTCCTCAAACGCGCGCCCCTTTTCCATGCTCACCATTTTTTTTTGTATGTTTTTTTGCTTTTTTGTAATTCTGTACGGATTCATTGCTTGCATTTTTTTTTTAATCAGAAAAGCCAAGTGGCTTTAATTTTTAATTGATCCAAAAAAAGAAGAAGGAGGGGGACTAGGCCTTACCTCCAAACAGAAGAGAGAAACGACAAAAACAAGACAAAAAGAAAACGAAAAACTGAAACCACCAAATGCCCACAACCGTATTATGCTAGCCCCAGTACCCTACGCCTGTGGCGCGCGGTAGTATATTGTCTAACAAACTCCTTTCTGAAAATTAAGTTGTTAAATTTTTTTTGCTTGGTCTCAAATCTTTTAATAGTACCAAACGCTTCTTGCTCGTTTTTGGTTAACTTCGGAACCAAATTGTCAACCAAATCCATGGAATGAGACGACTCCAATTTCTTGGGATTGTCACCTGGACTTATTGTCAACCAAATCCATGGATTCATTGCTTGCATGGTTGAGCGCCTCTTTGATGAATGTTTTCTTCTCTTTAATCGTTTTTTGCACATCCTCATTCCACCGGTAAGTGTCCTTTGGATCGCGCTTTCCACCTCATACAGAAACTCCCAACACCTCCACCGCTAACTGCCGGATACGACTCGCTGTTTCCTCTCACATAGTGTCTGTTTCCCCTTCTTGACACAGCTGGCCTTCCGACACCGCTCTATCTCTAAAAACCCGTACAAAGTCTTCCTTGAGCTTCCACCACTTAGTCCATGGTTGGTTAGCTCCTTTTCCACATTGGATACATGTCTTGATAAATAAGTCTGATACTAGGAGTTTATGCTGAATGACAACATATTCTCCAGGTAGGACTTTGCAATCGCTCCCGTTATTCCTCTCTCCCGGTGAGGATATAGTCGATCTGAGTCGCATGCTCTCTGCACTTGTAGGTCACCAAATGGGATTCTCTTTTTATGAAGAAAGTATTTAGGTTCATGAGGTCGAATGCAACTGCGAAGTTCACGATATCGTCTCTTTTCTGGTTTCGGTCGTTGAGGCCTAAACTGCCATGCACCCTTTCACACCCCCCATGTTCGAGCCAATGAACAGTTTTTTCGTTTTGAGGAAAACTTCGTACCATTCCGTCTAGAGCGTCTCAAAAGTTCCTCTTGTCCCATCCACTCGTGCGTTCGTATGGAGCATACACGCTAATAACGTTCAGAGCCATCTTACCGACCATGAGTTTCACCAGTATGATTCTGTCTCCATGTCTTCGTACTTCAACGATTCTCTCCAAGATATTCTTGTTAATTGGGATGCCTACTCCGTTCCTTAACTGATTGTCTCCCGAGTACCAAAGTCTAAAGCATGTGCCGTCGACTTCTTTTACCTTATTGCCCGTACAAATTCATTTCCTGGATGCATAGTGTAGGTACAGAAAACCACTCCGCCACGTGTCCGAGGAAGATTGAGCGAGATAATAAGAAAAATCTTCGAGAAAGATATTATTCACCACTCCCGAAGGAGTGTAAGTGAGTAGTCTAATCAACTGTCAGATCTGCCTTAACTAGGCCCCGTCAGCAAAGAAGAACTAATTTGCTCGGAAAGATATCTAGCGAAGTAGGGCTAAACTGCTCGGGAAGGCATTTAGCGAAGTAGAGCTACCCTGCTCGGAAAGACATCTGGCGAGATGGACATAACTTGCTCGAGAAGACATTTAATAAGGTATGGATTGTTGCACAAGAAAAGGGGAGGGTCACGAAGTCGATTGCGCGAGGTATGACTTGTTGTCCAAGAAATAGTGAGGTTTCCCGAAGTAATGACGCGAAATGTGGATTGTTATGCAAGAAAAGGGACATCTGTCCCCGACATGAATCGATCTTTAAGGCGAAAAGTAAGCATAAAAGTTATTCTGAGCGAGATAAAAGCGTCAGTCCGAGATAAATCGAGATGTATTCCATTATGTAATTTTGCCCTATAAAAGGGGAGTCTTAGCCTCCTGAGAAAGGTGGAATGACATTTTGAGGAGAGAGGGAGAATACTTTGTAAGGAGAGATAATCTAGATCTTGAGTGTTCTTGGGCGTATTGTAACTTTGAATCAAAAGAATTCTAATCCAATATAAGATCTGTGCATAAACTTGTGTTTGTATCTATCGAATTAGTGAAAGGGTGTAACTATGGATTTTCTGTAGTTACATTTTGGCGCCGAGAAACATGGATCTCATGTTGAGATAGTTTGGGAAATCTGTTATCACACAAATTACTAAGTGAGTTGCTACTTTGCAAGAATTGAAGAATAGTGGTCAAGGAAGCCTGATAGTGCTAAAAGAGGAAAGGTAGATCTGAAACCTGCTGACCGGAAGGAAAGAAAGCTAGATCTGGTCAAAAGCCGGTAAATCGGAGAAAGAAAGTTTAACAGGTTGTCCATGGCAAGAGTACCGGAACGATCACGGCACCTCATCGCATCAAGGAGAAGCTTGCGTCTAGCAGGAAGAGGAGGCAGGATGGAGATAGGCGAAACATCAAGCAAAGGAGGAAGGCAGGGTGAGATCCAACAGGAAGAGGAGGAACGTTACCGGGAAGGATCGATCCATACCGTTAACACTGAAACGGAGGTGGAAGAAGAACCTCTGCAAGAGAACGGATGGGAAACTTCCGGTGAAGAAAATATGACATTGGAGCAGATTAGAGAGGTGCTGCGCTTAGAAAGGGAAAGGGAGAGAGCTCTAATGGAGAAAAGGACCATACTCATGAGGCAAAACGCGATCTTGGTACAGCGAAACAACCAACTTGATGAAGAAAGGACTATTCGAGATGCACGAGGTGAAACTGGTATGGGAGAAAACGTGAACCAAGGAGGGGAAGTACCGCAGGATGAACAGGAAGAATAAAGAGGAGAACGGAGAAGGAGACGTCGAAGGGAAAGCAGCGAAGAAAGGTTGCTAAGGAGAGCTTTGGAGGAAACAATATGGGAAGACCAAAGACGACGATTTGAGGAAGAAAGAACTCGGGAGGAGGAGAGACTTCGGGAAGAAGAAAGGCGAAGAGAAGATGAGAAAATCCGAAGGGAGGAAAGATCTCGGGAAGAACAAAGATACAGAGAACAACAGTGGCAGGAGGAAGCAACGAAGTATGCAGAGAAAGAAGAGAGATACCGAGCAGAGAGAAGGGGACAAGAGGAAGAAAGGAGAGAAGGTGATGGTGAGCGAAGTAATAGGAGGAGAAAGCGAAGGCGAGAAGAAGGAAGGGACGAAGTTAATCAGACAGTCATGAACGAAATACAGGAAATGAAAGCATTACTCAATAATCCACGAAGGGGAGGAAGATTACAGTTGGCTGAGGCAATTGTGGAAGCTGAAAAATCACCATTCTCGCGCGAAGTACTAGAGGGAAGAATCCCAGGAAGGTGTTCACTTCCTACCTTCGGAAGCATATTCGACGGAACAGGGAATGCTGTGCAGCACCTGAAACAGTACACTCTCTCGTTAATGCAGTGGGAGAGGTATGAAACAATAATGTGCCAATATTTTCCAGCTAGCTTAACCGGGGAAGACTAAAAATGGTTCGAAGGGTTAGCAGAAGGTTCAATCTCGTCGTTTAAAGATTTGCAGAGAGTATTCCTAACGACTTACATAAGCAATAACATGTTAAGGCCAGGAATAGAAACCTTGTTCAACTTGCGAAGAAAGCCAGGCGAAAACTTGCGAAGTTTAATTACGAGATGGAGAACTGTGTGCAGTGAACTCGCGGGAAGGGTAGATGAGAGAAATTTCATCTTGGCCTTCGTTAACGCGTTAATACCAACCGATCTCTTGCACACGCAGCTCTTCGTAATTCGCAACACAATATCAATGAGTGAACTCCGAGAATATCAGGAGGAGTACGTGGCCTTGGAGGAGAAACAAAGGGAGGCAATTGAAGCAGCCCCAATTCAATCCAAGGAGGGGAACTCGCGTCTGTTGCCCAGAATAACAAATGTGATAGAAGGTGATATGAAATATGAGGATGCATAACCATTGGCAACAATACCCGCGAAGTTGGTAGCAGTATCCAGTGGGGACCAAGAATGGATAGATCAACATCCGAGGTATATCGATCCCAGACCTCGGAATTACGAAGGGTTCCGAGATGATAATCCGAGGAACTCACGAAGATACCTACCGGGGCAGCAATATGGGAGAAATAAACCACAGTTCGAGGACGTAGTTTTGCCCGAGATCAACACCATGTCGAGAAGATATGGGAATCAATTGTCCTGATAGAAGAAATCCCCCCCCCCCCGGGAAATTTTGGGGTAGAGCCCTTGTCAAGTGTGAGAAATAATGACTTTTGCAAGTATCATTGCTTCCATGGACACCGCACAGAAGATTGCAGAAACATCCGACGAATAATACTTCGTCTAATTGAAAAGGGAAAACTCAAGCATTTCTTGGCAAATTCAGGACCCATACCACCGCCACCACCTCAAAGAAGTGATCAAAATCAATCAAAAGTATACATAATCGAAATCGACAGAGGAACACAGAAGTTAAACTGCAACTCCATCATTCACTCTGCGAAGAATATACAAAACTTTCATGATAATATGTTACAAAGGGTTCATAAGAGGGATTTTGAAGGAAACGAGATATACAACATCGCGAAGAAAGATCCATTAGAATAATGGCAGAGAAGGACTATTTCTTTCTCAGTAGCAGACGCCCCGGAAGGAGGAGCTTCGCACACAGATCCTTTGGTGATCACTTTGAACTTCGGAGAGCATACAAAGTGGGAAGAAAGTTTTGTGGAAAAAAAGAAAGTATGGGAAATAGATAGGATCTTGGTGGACACAGGGAGCTCGGTGGATATTCTCTTTTACCACGCATTTAAAACAATGGGCTACTGAGATTCGGATCTGGTGCCGTCGACCTACAATATCTATGGGTTTAACGGAGTAGCATCAAAGCCGAGAGGGGAACTGATCGTGAAAATCTTCGTAGGGGAACTTGAAACCGAGGTAACAGTATGCGTGGTGGATGTAGAATCTCCCTACAATGCTCTGATTGGGCGGCCATGGATACATGGGATCAATGGAATAGCATCCACATATCACCAAGCTATCCGATTTCCTATGCCAAGCGGTATTGACGAGATAAAGGGAGATTAGAAGGAAGCCAGAGAGTGTAATGATGAAGATGTGCATAACTATGACGAGAAGATAAAGCGAAAGAAGGAACAAAAGAAGAGAGTGCAAGAAGCAAAGAGGGAAGAAGAATTAATGGTGTATATGGTCAAAGCAAAAGAAGGATGGGATATTCCAAGTGAAATCCCCGAAGATAAGGATGAGCCCGTGCAGCAATTAAAGGGTCCGTCTCCGCTCGGAGACCCAATCATGAACTTCGCAGCAGTAGAACCCACGCAAGAGATAAACTTGGGCAGCAAAGATGAAACGAAAACGGTGAAGATCGGAACGACGATGGAGGCGGATGAAGAGGAAATGTTGATAAAGTTGTTGAAAGAATACAATGATATCTTTGCATGGGGCATGAACGAGATGCCTGGGATAGATCCTGAAGTTGCTTGCCATAGACTGGATCTAAACCCAGCAATCAAGCCAATAAGTCAACAGATACGAAAGATAGCCACTGCTTATCACGAGCAAATAGAGCAAGAATTACAGAAAATGTTAAACTCGGGAATAATAAGACCCGCGAAGAATCCAACATGGTGATAGTACCGAAGAAGACCACAAGAATAAGAATATGCATAGATTTCAGCGACTTAAATACAACTTCTCCAAAGGATAGTTTCCCTTTACCCAATATACCGCAAATGGTGGAGTCAGCTTCAGGGTACAAGAGGTTAACTTTGATGGACGGTTATTGTGGATACAACCAGATACCACTCGCGGAAGAAGACCAAGAGCACACGACCTTTTTCGCTCCTAGAGGCTTGTATTGCTACACGAGAATGCCGTTCGGACTGAAAAACGCAGGGGCAACTTACCAGCGGATGGTGGAGAAGATTTTCTCAAAATGGGTGCACAACAAGCTGGAGGTCTACGTAGACGACATGCTGGTTAAAACTAAGGAGTCAGGGGACCATGTTGAAGACTTGAAAGAAATCTTCGAGCAGATGAGGGCATTCAAAATGAAAGTAAATCATGCGAAGTGTATATTCGGTGTGGAGTCAACGAAGTTCTTGGGGCACATCGTGTCCGAGAAAGGGATTGAAGTAGATCCATCTAAGGTTCAAGCCATATTGGACATGCCATCGCCAGAAACGGTAAAAGACGTGCAAAAACTGAATGGGCAGTTGGCAGCTTTGGGAAGATTCATTTCTAAATCCTCGGATAGGTGCAAACACTTCTTCGATATTTTGAAGAAGGGAGCAAAATTTTCGTGGACACAAGAACGCGAACAGGCCCTACAAAATATAAAAGAGTATCTTATCAACTTATCAATTCTCCAAAAGCCCGAGCCAAATGAAGAACTACTGATTTGTCTCGCAGCTACACCAAATGCCATCAGTTCGGTGTTGCTTCGGACATATGAAGGCGTTGAGAAGCCTATCTTTTACGTCAGCAAAACACTCAATGCTGCTGAAAAGAACTATACAAAGATAGAAAAGTTGATTCTAGTACTGGTGTATTCATCAGAAAAACTAAGAACCTATTTTCAGACTCACAAGATAAAAGTTCTAACAAGAATCCCTATAGAGTCAGCTTTAAATAATACGAGGAGAGTTGGCCGAGTTGAAAGATGGAATACCCGAATAGATCAATTCAGATTAAAATACGAGGTACAAACTTCAACGAAGTCACACATAATTGCGGAATTCCTGGCCGAGTTCCCAATAGAAGAAGACGAAGGAATGGAAGAGATGTTGGATATAGATGAAGACCGTCTGGATCCTACAGATCTACTGAAAGAAAATCACCCAAGGAGATGAGAAATATTTGTAGACGGATCATCCAACAATGCTGTAGGAGGAATGGGAATAGTATTTACTTCGCCAAAAGGAGCAAGGACAGTATTTTGCTTTCGACTGGAATATAAAGCCACTAACAACGAGATAGAATATGAGGCAGTCATACATGCCTTGAGGCTGGCTATCGAGATGAAGTTGGAAGAAATAAGAATAACTAGTGATTCTCAGCTGGTAGTCAGGCAGATAGAAGGAAGATACCAAGCGAATGATGCAGTGATGAATCGATATTTGCAACTCGTGAAAGAGTATTCAAAGAGAATACCCAATATAATTTGGAGGCAAGTAAGCAGAGATAATAACATACATGCGGACGCTTTAGCCTTTATTGCATCAATGATAGAAGACACCTCGGAGAAATATATCCGAATTGAAAGGTTAATGCAACCCTCAGTAACTAACGAGTTGGAAGATGAGAAATCCATGATGATAATAGAGGGTAGCACATCCGGCGAATTGGGAGAAGATGAGAAATCTATTCACAAGTACCTCGAGAAGGGCGATCTTCCTAGAGACAGGTTTGAGGCGCACAAAATCAAAGGGAGATCTACCAACTATGAATTAAGAGAAGGAATCCTATATCGGAGATCATTCCTAGGACCACTGTTGTGATGCTTGTCACAAGAAGAGGGGGTGCAAATCATGAAGGCAATACATTACGGTGACGCTGGAAATCACAGCGGAACTAGATCATTGGCTTACAAAACTAAAACGCAAGGATACTTCTGGCCAAGCATGCATAAGGACGCAAAAGGTGTAGCAACGAGGTGTGAAGCTTGTCAAAGATTCGGAAGACGCATACACGCACCCTAGACGAACTTGAATTCTGTGCTAAGTGTGTGGCCATTCTCCATATGGGGAATAGACATCGTGGGACCGTTTGTTGCTGGAACCTTGCAGCGAAAGTACCTAATAGTGGCAACAGACTACTTCAGGAAGTAGGTTGAAGCCAAACTAGTAAAGAATACACGGGATGGAGATATATACGATTTTATACTTGAACACATCATATGCAGATTCAGAATTCCACTGCAGATAGTCTCGGATAACGGAATGCAATTCGAGGGAGAGAACGTGAAAATGTTATTTAGCACTTTTAAAATACAAGCCGCAAAGTCGACTCCGCTATATCCGCAGAGTAACGGACAAGCTGAAGCAACAAACAAGACAATTGCATCCACTTTAAAAAAGAAACTAGACGGGCATCTCCATAATTGGTGCGAAGAAGTCCCGAAGGTGATATGGTCATACAGAACCACCAGACGAGAGGCAACAGGGATGTCACCTTTCTGCTTGGCATATGGAGTGGAGGAGGTTCTGCCTACTGAGATCATGTTCCCCATTACAAAACGAGAAGCCTGGAAAAAGGGTATAAACTCGGACATGATCCTAGCAAAATTAGATGACTTGGAGGAAAACAAGGAGATGACTCTACAACACATGATGAACTATCACCGGATACTATCTCGTGAATACAACAAGAGGGTGAAAGAAAGAAGTTTCGTCCCAGGAGAGCTGGTTCTGCGCGAGATACCCCCATATCAAAAGGGACCCGGAGGAAAACTGGAGCCTACGTGGGAAGGACCTTTCATCGTAAAAATAAAAGTGGGAAACGGAGCTTATGAACTCACGGACTGTGAAGGAAAAGATACAGATAGTAACGGGGACATCGTATATGGAGAAGCAGAAAGGAAAGGTCGCAGACTAGACCACCCGTGGAATCCAATTTACATCAAAAAGTATTATCCATGAGCAACAGAAGCTCGTGAAGAATTGATAAAAAAATAAATATAATAATATATATATATATATATATCAATCAGAAAGTGAAATGAATCATTTGTTGAGCAAGCATCGAAAAATCAGAAAAAACAAAGCAAAAACACAGGTTCAAAACATGTGAATACGAGGGCCACAAGTAAGACTTCATTTAGGAGGTCTACTTACGACCCTCAAAATAGGCGATCGTAAGTCATATATAAAACCTCTACTTAGGGAGGCTGATACCTCGTGGCGTGCAACCTAGTTCGCACAAAGTGAAAGGGTCAAATGTAAGACCTACACGCGCGTCATGAGATAATCTCATATGTGGCTAACATCCACAATGTAGGGGAAATCGTAAGACCCATCCGCCGAGGGCCCCGATTGGGTTACCTTCGGTAAGGGGTGTAAGAACTAGCCAGTGGAGAAGAAGATGGCCTGGTGTAGTTCTTCCGCTCGGTCCCAAAACCACTCCAACTAGGGTGTGACTTCGTTACCAGGAGCCATATCGGAGAAAGGGAACGAGGTCACGAAATAACTGATGCCTAAGCCCAAAAGCACGGGGGTATTCAGAGGGGAATGGATGACACCCTCCTTTAGGGAGCTGAGTGACCACCAAAGTCGGCAATGTTACGGGGCTGGTACTCACGGGAGTAGGTAGGCCTGTGATATTGTTGCATATAAGACCTCAATGAGCGAGATAAGGCGAGGTTGATGGATCTTTACTTCTCAAGAGTAAAGAGCGCCTGAGACTTCGTCGAAAAGCCCTGACCAACGGGGTGGGGAACAATAAGACCTTAACTAGGAGGCACAATAAGACCCTGAACTGATGATAGAGATGTGAGAAAAAAAAAGATACCTAAGGCAAAACAAAAGGGAAAGTGTATACTTGCAAAGAGGCAGGTATATACTATAAAGAAAAAAGCAAGAACATTACAAATCTTGACCACACAAGCCATACAATTCTAAGGAGTACTTATTACATTGCATAAGAAGCACTCGCAACTGAAATCTTATACATGATGATATATGCACTAACTCGATTATGCTATGAACTGAACAATAATAATTGCAGCGAGATGACAATAATGCGAGATCGACTCGCACGAACAACTAAGGCAGAGAAATTAAGGTCGAGCGGATCTAAAAGCATAAGGTATGCTACATAAATCCACCAAAGAATAAGAGGCAAGTATATACTAAGGGGAAAAAAAAAATTTACTTCGGAAACACCCAAAGAATAAGGGGCAAGTATATACTTAAGCAACATTAATTATTCTTTGATTATTTCCTTCGTCAAGTATATACTTGGTATCTCGGAGTTCTTCCGAGATACCAGGGCAAGGCAGCCATTAACAAACATGCAGGTTATATATATAAGCGCAACAAATGAAGCAAACAAAGGGAAAAGCTAATATATTAAGGCAAAATACGAGCAAAAATTGTCATGCCCCCCAAGCTTGGGAGCGCCCAGATAAAATGTTAGAAGGACAAAGAACCAAAGTATCACAAACATCAAAGCAAATAATCAGGGATTGTTAACTCCCTATTCATCAAGATTGCCATCATTGTTACCATCTCCATCATTGTTACCAGCTCCATCATTGTTACCAGCCCTAACATCATTATCTCCTGTGCCTTGAGGAACCTCGTGATGAGGTCTCTCAATGTATTCATCAGTCTCTGTATCTTCGTTCTCAACTTCGGTGAAGACAGTGGGTTCATCATCGGAGAAAATATCGAGGTTCATGTTAGGGACGTCGAGACCATGAGAGTTGCAGAACTCGGTAACAAATTTCACCTTCTCTTCCTGGGCATTTCGGCGAGTCCATTTCGCTAACTTCTTAGCGTCCTCCTCCATCTTATCGTAATCCTCGTTCAAGGAAGCAAACTCTCCCTGCAATTTGGATAACTCCTCAGCCAAGATATCCTTTTGGCGAGACAAGTGCAAAATTTGATTCTTCAAACTCTCCTCGGATTCTACAAGATAACAACGAAATGACAAACAAGAATAACCAAGCGAAGCACGAAGCAACAACAACACCTACAGCTACCTTCTTTCTGCGAAATAACAGAATTTAAGGTTTTCTGGACGTCAAGATTAAAATGGTCAAGTCTTGATATTTCTGATTCGAGAAAGCTGTGATGTTCTAGAGGTGATTTTTCCACGTCCTCTCCAGGGCCGGACATGGATCTATCCTCATCAGGGGATCCGATAACAAGTTTACCGCCCCGGGGAGGCATAACAAGATTCTTATTCGCAGAAGGAGCGGGAGCAGTTTTCTTGCCCTGAAGCCTCTCCAAGCGAACCAAGATAGAAGACATGTCATTATTTAACTCATTGTTCTCATTCCTTAACTTAGCATTCTCAGTCTTCAGCTTCTCATATCCAGACTTCAACTCGGAGAGCTCACTCCGGAGCTTGCGAAGTTCAGCTTCGGACCTGTCCTTCCTCTTAATTATTCTATCTTTATCCTCCTCAAGGCGCCTAGCTCGGTCCATGGATGAGAATTGAAGGTTACGGGAAGTAGTGAGAGAATTACTGATCCGCCGAAGCTCGGTCCTCAATCGTTCATTCTCCTCACGAAGGTGGAAATTCGACTCTTCATGATTAGCGGACTCATTAGCTAGATGCTCAGCCAGAGAATATGACGTCGATAGCTTTTCACTCAAGATCTCATTTTCAGATAAGTAGCAGTTAATCTGGAACAAAATATTTGCTTGTTCTGCTTGGTAATCGTCCACGGTCGACTTGGCTTCTTCAAAATTCATATAATACTTCGTAGAACGGGCTTGTCAAAAATAACAAGATAGTAAAAATGAGAACGATATAGAAATAAAGACCGAGAAAAGATTAAACTTACTGTGAAGCTCCGAAATCTGTTCATCTTTCTTAACTGAACGCTCCCTCTCATCAGCGAGATCATTCCTAAGATCCTGAATTCATTCATTAGCAGTCTTCAGATTTTCACGGGCAACCCTCATCTCCACTAGTTGAGCCATATGACGGTTGAACTCCTGCGAAGTATTTTCAGTAAGATGGGGATTTGTACGTCAAATGCATTTAAGATTAATAATACTAACCAAGTCCATAATAGCAGCGTGCTGGTTGGTGGAAAGATTCAACGAAGTTTTTTGCATGAAAGATTGATCTTGAGCTAGAAAAGTATCTGTGCATAGCGAGATTACAGATTCCATAGCTGCAGACCTTGTGGAAGGGTTGTTCCGAGTTAAAATGAGAGCTTCCTTTAAGAAGTCCATGTCGGGGGCATAGGCTGGATCCTCTGCTTCAAAAACCTTCCGAGTCTTCCCACTAGAAGGACCTGCTGATGGTTTAACCGGGGACTCTTCCACCGTGATACAAGGAGTTGGCATGGGAACCTTCGTAGAAGGAGTGACACCCTTTAGCTTCTCGGGCTTGTTCTTTCCAGGAAGAGAAGGAAACTCTGCTGGCTTCTGGGTAGAAGGTATACGGGTGAGATCCCCAATATTCAAAACCCTGCGGCGTTTTTGGGGTTCAGCGGCAGGAGCGGATTGAGGAACCTAGGAAATAGGGGTTAGTATCTCAGAGTTGAACAAAGTCTAAGGAAACAAGAAGGGAGTACTATTATGAAATAAATATGGTAGCAAAATACCTTGGTAGCAGCAGCCGCACCAGAAGAGCTCTCCTGATGACTTCGCTTCAGAAGGACACGAGGGTTTACGACGGGGGTTTCCACGAATTCTTTCTCCTGTCAAAACCAAACGTTAGATTCTGAAAGAAAAATTTGAACACCAAAAGAGAAGCAGGAAGCGGGTTACCTGGTCCGTAGCAGGAGATCCAACAGAAAGCTTCTTGGAGGATCTATCTTTGATCAAGCCGGGAGCGGGCAATGGAGTTCTAAATCTAATTTTGGGGAAGAAGATGATAAAGAAAAATATATTTTCTCTCTCTAAAAATCTCTCTGAAAAATCTTCCTCTCTCCTCAAGACTCCCTCCACTCTAAAATAATACATCCCTCTCTTCTGGACTTACTTGAATTCTTTATATAGGAAATTACATAGTAGATGACAGCTAAGTTTTCCCCTTCTTTCGGATCTATTTTGCGATCTCATCGCGGTAATTACAATGTTAATATTCGCCAACTTTTGTAATCCTCGTGAAACAACACTCTTCTAATATGCCTCTCCAATCGTCAACTTTGTCATTCTTTGAATTATTTTGTGACGCTCGTGAAATGTTGTTGAAGATTTTTCGGTAACGCTCGCAGAAGTGTCATTAGTCTCTCGTGAATATAATTGTGGCGATATTCTGATCCTACATCTTGCCTCTTTTTTCTTAAATATTGCTTGAAAAGTAATTTTTAAGAAAAAAATCTGTTATTGTAGCAGTCTTTGATTTTTGTTGATGAAGGAATGAGCGAAAGAATATTGGACTTAAAAAGTATATACTTGCCTCTATTATTTTGCGAAGTTCCATATCTTTGTTAAGTAAATAAGAAGTATTAACTCTTGAAGTGCTCGTGAAGTATGAAGTATCCCTGAACAAATATAAGAAGTACTCATTCTTCAAAATATAAGAAGTATCCGTCCTTTAATGAAAATCATAAGTATTGCCTCTGTTCTTGTGAAATTATTACTGGATTTTTGGTGAAAATCCTAGTCCATTTTGGAAATGATTCTTGCGAGAAGATAAAGAACATAAAATGTTTTCTTGGTAATCCACAGTTGCCTCTGTTCTTTATCTATGAAGGAAGAATCCCTGAAAAAATGCTAAATGAATGAATTGCCTCTGCCTCATTTGATAAAATGATCATATTATGCGAAATAATCATTTCTCCTGCGAAATTCTAGAATAGTCTGCAATATGCTGAATTAGTCTGAAAATTTATGAATGTTTCTGCGAGATTCCGAAATAATGCTTTGAATAGTGTTGTCATGAATAGTGGCGATGAATAGTGGCGAGATTGTGAATAATGCTACGAGATTGTAGACATTCCTCTTGATAAATTCTGAATAATACTTCTGAGAAACTCTGAATAATATTTCTGAGAGATTCTGAATAGTACTTGCTATCTCTCTTGCGATGAACAAACCTTTCCTGCATTTTTACAAGAAAATAATTAATGTTTGAGATTATTCTATTGGTCTTATTTTGCCTTCCTAGTTAAAGGTCTTATTTCGCCAATTTTTCTTTCTGCGACAAAATCGCAGGACGTCTTTACATTTGCATGTATTGATCCATTGATCTTGCCTTATCTTTTCTCTCGAGGCTTTTTGGCCTGTTATGCGACAATATGACAAGTCTAAGTTCTCTTGCGAGATTAAAGTCTCATGACATTGCCGTCGTGCGATGAAATCGCAGGATGTCTTTACACTTTCATGTAAAAACCCATTGATCTCATCTTAACTTTTTATCATTTGGCTTTTTGCCTCTGTATAATTTACGCGACAATATGACAGGCCTAAATGATCTTGCGATCTTAGAGCCCCATGACATTGCCGTCTTAAGACACTTATCAGCTCCCTAATGGAGGGTGCCTCCCTTATCTTCCCCCTGGTTGCCCCTTCAAGGAGGGCACATCGGCCATACAAGACTAGCTCCTCCCATCCAGATTTACCAACAACCAGTTGTTTTCGTAGCCTCTTGTCCTTTATGCCTATATGGCTTATAGTTACAAGACTACACCCTAGGTGGGGTTTTCTTCAGGCCAAGTGCATCATAGCCAAGACTTACCAAAGATGGCCAGGGTAGGTTCGTCCGTCCCGGGCACCCTTGGCTAAACCGTGTACCTCGGCGCCTTGGTCATACTCTGCACTTCTTGGAAGAGATTCTCAGTCGTCCAACCAGGGTATAACCTTATAAAGCTGGAAATCCAAGATCTCTCTCCCGGATAGGTTTTCTTTAACCCCAACATCTGCATGACTCAGGTTCCAGTAGCGGTATAACCTTATCGCTGAATCATGTAAAGAGATACCCCCCTTATAACGTGCTTGCAGGTCTTACATTTGCCTCTTATGAAATTGTATTCGCGAACTAAGGTGCACGCCATAAAGGTTTGTCCCATTCTCTTAATCTCTGCGAAATTATATTCGCGTTTCTCGCGATATTTTCGCGTTTCTTCATTCTTTCATTTCTGTCAATTCTTTATATAATCTTGAATAATCTCGCGATTACACTCGCAGCTCTGATAAAAATTTGTTTTGCTTATTTCTGTGAGTTGAAATATTCTTTAAAATCTTTTGAAATCTTAGAAATATTCTTTGAAATCTTGCGATTTTATCGCATTTGTTAAACCAAAAATCTCTTTCTGTAAAAGAAATATTCTAGATAAACCTTTGAAACCTTCTTTGAAATCTTGCGATTGTATTGCGTATTTTGGAAATTTGAAATCTTAGAAATTTTGGCGATAATTTCTTTTTCTGTAACCTTAGAAATCGTTGAAATTTTTTGCGATAATTCCATTTTCTGTAATCTTTTGAAATCTTTGTAATCTTGCGAGGGTATCGCTGTTTTGGAAATGAAATCAAATTTTTTGAAATATTAGAAATCTTTGCGATAGTTTCATTTATTGTAATCTTTGAAATCTTTGAAAAATTTTGCGATCTTTAAATATTTTGCGATGATCTCATTTTTTATAACTTTTTAAAATCCTTGAAATCTTGCGAATGTATCGTTGTTTGTCAATCAAATAAAAAATCTTTGAAATATTCTGAAATCTTTGAAATTTTAGAAATTTTGCGATTATATCGCTTTTAGTAAATTAAATAAAAAAATTTGAAAGCTTTTGAAATCTTGGAAATGCTCTTTGAAAGATTGCGATAGTATCGCTTTTTATCAAAAAATTTCATTTTCTGTAAGTAAAATATTCAAGGAAGTGGTACTTAGCTTTCTTGCGATTTTCTGTTGCTGCCGTCTCTCGCGAAGTATTTGATTTGCTCGTAAAATGAGAAGAAATGAGAAATGAATTCTTGGCCTGCCTCTTGCACCATACCAATTGTTCTAAACCTCTCTTGCGAAATTAACTTGCAAAATTCTCGTGAACTTTCTTCATTCTTGGCGAGATAATCATCAACTTTTTTATTTGCAAGAAGACCTTCTTTTCATTTCTTTTTTATGCTTGTATTTGGGAAGTAAATATCTTTGCGAAGGAATTGAACGTCTGCGATCTTCTCTATTATTCTTATTTTAATGTCTTTTGTATACTTTTCCTTTTTGTCCTTTCTTTTCCTTCTCTTATTATTTGGCTTGTTGCTATAACGACCAGCTCATGTTGACGACCAGCTCATGTTGACATTAATCCCCACGTTACTTGAGTGCTCGTTGTACACATTCTTTAGTATACTACAATACTATAAGTACGATCAAAATTAAGCAAAGATTCTTTATTTTGGACAATAGATTCTTTAGAAAGATTCTTTTTCTCATTTGTTTTTCATACGGCTTTAGCTAAATGTTCTGGTGACCATTTGATCGCAACCATTTGATGCATGAACCTCCCTACCATGTTTGGCGATAAAATATCATCAGCGATGCATAGTCTGGTGATGCTTTTGTTCATTAATTAATTTCTTGACAAGTCTCGTCAGTTTTTTCTTACTCATTAGTTGTGCTCAACTTTGTATCCTTCTTCTCTTCTACTATTTTATTTCTTCACATGATGTACAGCAGCCAGCATAATTAATTTCTTCACACCGTCCGTTGATCTCTTCGTGGCATAAACTTTTTGTTCTACTTTTCACTATTAATTCTTGCTTCTTTTCACGAGCAGCTCGCGGGATCAATTTCTCACTATTAATTTCTTTTCACTATTCCATTGCTCTACTTTTCTTAGTCCTTTGCTGGCAGATTTTCTGGTGCCTCATGGTTTATCTCTACATTTATTGCGAAGAAAATTCTTGTGTAGATAATGTTTGTAAAGAAAATGGCTGCGGACAGAAATATGTCCTTAGAATTTTTGTCGGGCTTAACCGGAACTCGCTGCTTGCTGGTGCTATGGTTGTCATCTTAGAAAAGTAATAAATTGTATTGTACTTCTCTTACTGCTTCGCAAGTGACTTGACTGTGGGAGTGCTTTTGAACCCGTGATCTATATAAAATGTAGTTTCTATACTTCTTTGGCATTTCATTGATCTCTTGTTTCATTGTCCTTGTTTTATTTAACCATTCGTTGGTAGTTATAAAATTGATCTTCACTGGAGTCCGTGTTGGTGTAAACTTCTTTAACCTTCCTTATTCCTTGTCTACTGTTTCCTTATGTTCCTCAGAAGTGTCTCCAGGTACGTCTTTATTCTTGTTCTCCCACTTTATTTCTTCGCATAATTTTTTTTTTTTTACTTGCTCTTCGCAGAAATTTGTCTTCATTTTTCATTTGTTCTTCTAAACTTCGCTAATTGTAGTTTCGCTGCGAATTTTAACTATTAAACATCAATTGTGTTGTTTATGGCCTATGAAATGAATCGTTTTGACTAATTTTCTGTAGCATACGTTCTCGCAGAAACCATTCTTTGTTGGTATGCTCGCCATCGTATTGTTTTCTTTCAACTTCGTTTATCATCTTCTTCTTAGTAGAGAAGATCGACCCTGACGACCAAGACGTTTGCCTTGCTCACTGGTTTTGCGAAGTAGTATTCCATTTATTTTATTTTTTACTTCCCTGATGATATGAGGGTGAACTGGTCCGTTTGTACTTTGTTGCCGTCTTCTGTAAAAGTTTGTCTTTTCATTTCTGTCTTTACTGGAGCTGTTAACTTCGCTGGAATTGTTCTTTCTTCATTGCCTATATATTCGCCTTTAATTGTTCCATATTACTTCTTCGCAACTCTTTGTTGCTGTTTTCATTGGATTTATATTCATTCATTTCCTTGTTTTACTGGAAACTTGTCTTCACTTCGCCCTACATAGAATTTCTTAAAACTGGGTGTACTTTCTTCTTCGCCCATGAGCTTCGTAGTTTATTTACTCGCCATCAAGAGTTAATCTGTGTAGCTGGTGCTGAGGATTAACAATTACATTTTGTACATTTACTATTCTTAGTACGTAATCTTCTTTGCTGACGAGAACATCGTCAGACAAATACGTAGTCTACTTTGATCCTACATAACACCTTTTGTAGAAAATTGAAAAGCAATGACACCCATCCGCACTAGCAATGACACCTTTTGTCTTATTAATCTTTGATGCTCGCTGCAAATTGATTCATAACACCTTGTAGTCATAGTATATTCATATGCTTTTGTCTTTTCTGAATTAGTCTTGTAGTCTTTAATTTTCATATTGTAGTCTTTTGGTTGTGTTGCTGGAGTTGGTGATGAAGTTTTTTGCGATTCTTCTACTCACAAAGAATATTGGATTGTCCTACTTGCTGCTGTCAAAATTAATTTGGCTAGAACCTGTTCTTAATATTTAAGCTTCATTTTCGCCATTTAGTTGATCGTTGTTCTTAAAATCCATATTGACGAAATTATATTCTTCACGAGTGATTAGTTTCCATCATACATTTTTCTTCGAAAATCCATATTGATGAAATTTTTCCTGGAATCGCAAATGATTATTAAATTTGGTTAGAAATCTATAGAGTATTAAGATGAGTAATTTCTCCCTACGAAGAATGAAAACTTCCAATGAAATCTTCTTAACTTTGTTTTTACGAAATGTAAATCTCTATTCAACAGAAAATCTCGAAATTTGACATTTTTAGAAATTCATTAAACAAATTTGTAAAACGAAGTTTGATTACTACAAATTCGTAGCAAAACATTTTTAGATTCAAGACTTCAATAATAAATCAAATTTCTATAAAAATCAAAGTTTAGATTTTAAGATTTCTATTTTTCAATTTGTGCTTTGAAATTCCCAGATCTAAAAAATGAAACAAAGAATAATAAAAGAAATTTGTCCTTTTTGATGTTTTGTTGACACAATTTTGCTGATATTTTCTTCATCCACCACTTAACATATCTCATTCTCTCTATTTGCTGTATAATCATGATCTTTTCGTTGTAGCTTTCCATATTTGATCTTGAAACTTTTAGATCCAGTGAAATCTAATTCTAATGATACCCAATTTCTTTGAGTCTTCTTCAATTCCTCCCCTTAGTCGGCGCCAAAATGTAGTTGCAGGATTTCCCACAAAACACCACTTGTAATATCTTGATAATAATCTCTTAATCTAAACCAATTTGATATTTAAAATTCTAAACATTGTAAATAGACACATGGATTTTTACATGGTTCGATCAATTTGATCTACATCCATGATTCTCTACTATGATTGTTAAAGTTTACATTTGATTTTACATTTGATAATCTCCATTAATGGAGTTCTAAATCTAATTTTGGGGAAGAAGATGATAAAGAAAAATATCTTTTATCTCTCTAAAAATCTCTCTGAAAAATCTTTCTCTCTCCTCAAGACTCCCTCCACTCTAAAAAAATACATCCCTCTCTTCTGGACTTACTTGAATCCTTTATATAGGAAATTACATAGTGGATGACAGCTAAGTTTTCCCCTTCTTTCGGATCTATTTTGAGATCTCATCGCGGTAATTACAATGTTAATATTCGCCAACTTTTGTAATCCTCGTGAAACAACACTCTTCTAATATGCCTCTCCAATCGTCAACTTCGTCATTCTTTGAATTATTTTGTGACACTCGTGAAATGTTGTTGAAGATTTTTCAGTAACGCTCGCAGAAGTATCATTAGTCTCTCATGAATATAATTATGGCGATATTCTAATCCTACAGAGGAAGAAGAAAGGTTGATAAGGCTACTGAAAGAGTACATTGATATCTTTGCGTGGGGCATGAACGAGATACCTGGGATAGACCCGAAGTCGCTTGTCACAGGCTGGATCTAAACCCGGAAATCAAGCCGATAAGGCAACGAATACGAAAGATAGCAACTGCCTACCACGAGCAGATAGAGCAATAATTACAGAAAATGCTGGACTCGGGAATAATAAGGCCCGCGAAGAATCCAACATGGATAGCCAACATGGTAATTGTACCAAAAAAGACTACAGGAATAAGAATATGTATAGATTTTAGTGACTTGAATACTGCTTCTCCGAAGGATAGCTTCCCACTACCCAATATACCGCAGATGGTGGAGTCTGCATCCGGGTACAAGCGGCTGACGTTGATGGACGGTTATTGTGGATACAATCAAATACCACTCGCGGAGGAAGACCAAGAACACACGGATTTCTTCGCACCTAGAGGGCTGTATTGCTATACAAGAATTCCGTTTGGTATGAAGAATGCGGGGGCAACTTACCAACGGATGGTCGAGAAGATCTTCGCCAAATGGGTGCACAACAAGCTGGAAGTATACATCGACGACATGCTGGTGAAAACTAAGGAGTCAGGGGATCACGTCGAGGATTTGAAAAAATCTTCGGACAGATGAGGGCATACCAAATGAAAATAAATCCTGCGAAGTGTATATTTGGTGCAGAGTCAGCGAATTTTCTGGGGCATATCGTGTCCGAGAAGGGAATTGAAGTGGATCCGGTCAAAGTTCAAGCCATACTAGACATGCCATCGCTCGCAATGGTGAAAGACGTGCAAAGGCTAAATGGGCAGTTGGCAGCTTTGGGAAGATTCATTTCCAAATCTTCGGATAGATGCAAGCACTTCTTCGACATCTTGAAGAAAGGAGCAAATTTCTCATGGACACAAGAATATGAACAGGCACTACAAAATATAAAAGAATATCTTATTAACTTATCAATTCTTCAGAAGCCCGAACCGGATGAAGAATTACTGATTTGTCTTGCAGCTACAATAAATGCGATAAGTTCAGTATTAGTTCGGACATACGAAGGTGTCGAAAAGCCTATCTTTTACGTCAACAAAACCATAAATGCTGCTGAAAAGAACTACCCGAAGATAGAAAAGTTAATTCTAGCATTGGTATACTCGTCAGAGAAGTTGAGAACCTATTTTCAGATTCAAAAAATAAAGGTCCTAACCAGAATCCCGATAGAATCAACTTTAAAGAATACGAGGAGAGTTGGGCGAGTTGAAAGGTGGAATACCCGAATTGATCATTTCGGTTTAAAATACGAAGTCCAGACTTCGACAAAGTCACACATTGTCGCAGAATTTCTGGCCGAGTTTCCGATAGAAGAAGATGAAGGAGTGGAAGAGATGTTAGATATAGATGAAGAGCATCCGGATCCTACAGATATACTTAAAGAAAATCATCCAAGGAGATGGGAAATATTTGTGGACGGATCATCCAACAACGCTGGAGGAGGAATGGGAATAGTATTTACTTCGCCAAAAGGAGCGAGGACGGTATTTTGCTTTCGCTTAGAATATAAAGCTACTAATAACGAGACGGAATATGAGGAAGTCATACAAGCTCTAAGGTTAGCCATCGAGATGAAACTGTAAGAAATAAGAATAACCAGTGACTCTCAGTTGGTTGTCAGGCAGATAGAAGGAAGGTACCAAGCGAATGATGCTGTGATGAATCGATATATACAACTCGTGAAAGAATATTCAAAGAAAATACAAAATATAATATGGAGGCAGGTAAGCAGGGATAATAATAGGCATGCAGATGCCTTGGCTTTCATCGCATCAATGGTCGAAGATATCTCAGAGAAATATATCCGAATTGAAAGGTTAATGCACCCCTCGGTAACCAACGAGTTGGAGGATGAAAAGATCATAATGGTAATAGAGGATAGCGTGCCTAACGAATTGGGAGAAGATGACTGGAGGACACCAATCCACAAGTACCTCGAAAGGGGAGAACTACCTAATAGATTCGAGGCACACAAGATCAAAGGGAGGTCCACAAATTACGAACTAAGGGAAGGAATCCTATATCGGAGATCATTCCTAGTACCACTGCTGCGATGCTTGTCACAAGAATAAGGAGAACAGATCATGAAGGCAATACATTACGGTGATGCTGGGAATCACAACGGAACCAGATCATTGGCATACAAAACCGAAACGCAGGGTTACTTCTGGCCGAGCATGCATAAAGACGCAAAAGTAGTAGCAACGAGGTGTGAAGCTTGTCAAAGATTCGGAAGACGTATACATGCACCCTCGACGAAATTGAATTCTGTGTTAAGTGTGTGGCCATTCGCCATATGGGGAATAGACATCGTGGGACCATTTGTTGCGGGAAGCTTGAAACGAAAATACCTGATAGTGGCAACAGACTATTTCACGAAGTGGGTTGAAGCCAAGCCGGTGAAGAATACACGATATGGCGACATATACGATTTTATACTGGAGCATATCATATGTAGGTTCGGAATCCAAATAGTCTCGGATAATGGAATGCAATTCGAGGGAGAGAACGTGAAGATGTTATTTAACACTTTCAATATACAATCCTCAAAGTCAACTCCATTATACCCACAGAGTAATGGGCAAGCGGAGGCGACGAACAAAACGATAGCATCCACTCTAAAAAAGAAGCTAGATGGACATCTCCATAATTGGTGCGAAGAAGTACCGAAGGAGTTGTGGTCATACATAACCACTAGACGGGAAGCAACCGGAATATCCCCCTTTTGCTTAGCATATGGAGTAGAGGCGGTTCTGCCTACTGAGATCATGTTCCCAACCACAAAACGAGAGGCCTGGAAAAAGGGCTTAAACTCGGACTTGATCTTAGCAAAGCTAGATGACTTAGAAGAAAACAGGGAGATTGATCCACAACACATGACGAACTATCACCAAAGATTATCTCGTGAGTACAACAAGATGGTGAAAGAAAGAGGTTTTGTCCCAGGGGAGTTAGTTCTGCGAGAGATACCCCCGTATAAAAAGGGGCCTGGAGGAAAGCTGGAGCCTACATGGGAAGGACCTTTCATCGTGAAAAAAAAAGTAGGGAACGGAGCTTATGAACTCGCGGACTGTGAAGGGAAAGACACAGATAGCAACGGAGACATCATATATGGTGAAGCAGAAAGACAGGGTCGCAGACTAGACCACCCATGGAATCCAATTTACATCAAGAACTATTATCCTTAAGAAGCCGGGACTCACAAAGAATTGTTCTCTAAAATAATAATAATAATATATATGTACCGTTCGAATGAAACGTTTATTTTCCGAGCAATACAAACAAAGCAGAAAACAAGATGAAATTCGGAGAATATTCCGAATGAATGAATGCATAAGACCCAACGCGTTTATTTTTCGAGCAACAGAAGAATAGGCGATCGTAAGCCCTATAAAAAACCTCTACATAGGGAGGCTGAGACCTCGTGGCGTGCAACCTAGTTCGCACAAAGTGCAAGAGGCAAATATAAGACCTAACACGCGTCACGAGATAATCTCGGGATATGGATAACAACCATCAGCTAGGGGAAAGAAGTAAGACCCATCCGCCGGTGGCCCCAATTGGGTAACCACTCGGTAAGGGGTGTAAGAACTAGCCAGTGGAGAAGAAGATGGCCTGGTGTAGTTCTTCTGCTCGGTCCCAAAACCACCTCAACTAGGGTGTGACTTCGTACCCAAGAGCCATATCAGCGAAAGGGCACGAGGTCACGAAATAATTGATACCTAAGCCCAAAAGAACGGGGGTACTCAGAGGGGAAGGGACGTCACCCTCCTTTAGGGAGCTGAGTGACCACAAAAGTCAGTAATGTTGCGGGGCTGGTACTAATGGGAGTAGGTAGGCCTGTGATATTGTTGCATAATAAGAACTCAATGAGCGAGATAAGGCGAGGTTGATGGATCTTTACTTCGCAAGAATAAAGAGCGCCTGAGACTTCGTCGAAAATCCCTGACCAACGGGGTGGGGCATAATAAGACCTTAACTAGGAGGCAAGATAAGACCCCGAACTAATGAGAGAGATGCGAGGAAAGACATGAGACCCGAGGCAAAACAAAAGGCAAGATACAAATCAAAGCAAGAGGCAAGTGCATCACAAAGCTTGATCACACAAATCTTTGCAAGACAAAGATTAATCCGTCACAAGGCTCTATCTCTTGATAATAAGTCACACATAAAGATGTATACATTAACTTAATTATGATATGAATTGAATAATAATAATTGCAGCGAAGTAACCAATGCGAGGTCAAAAATAAATGCGAGGTCGATAACAGATGGGCGGATAAAGCAGTAAAAGTAAGGCTGCTAAAGCAGTGTTTAAGCACAAGGTATGCAACATAAATCCACGAAAGAATATGAGGCAAGTATATACTTTAAACACTATTTTATTCTCTCGAGCATTTATTTCGCAATAAGATAAGGGAATAATTACTTCGGAAACACCCAAAGAACAAGAGGCAAGTATATACTTGGAGTAAATTCATTATTTTTTGACTATTCCCTTCGTCAAGTATATACTTGGTATAACAGATTGATTCCGAGATATCAGGATAAAGCGACCACTAACAAACATGCAGATTACGCATATGATGACCATGATAAGCGCAGCAAGCAGAAAAGCCGATATATTAAGGCAAAGACAAAATAAGAGTATGAAACCAAGCCGAAAAGCTGAGATACTAAGGCATAAAAGCAAAAATTGTCATGCCCCCCAAGCTTGGGAGCGCCCAGATAAAATGTTAATGAAATGAAGAATTAAAGTATCAAACGAACATCCAAAAATAGTAATCAAGGATTGTTGGCTTCCTTTTCATCAAGACCATCACCGGATCCTCCAGCTCCAACACCGGCACCAGCCACAACATCACCCATACCTCATGTACCTTGAGGAACCTTGTGGTGAGGTCCCACGATGTCTTTATCGGACTCAGTATCTTCGCTCTCAGCTTTGACATTGACAATAGGCTCGTTATCGGAGAAAACCTCGAGATTCATGTCAGGAACGTCTATGCCATGGGAACTACAAAGCTCGGTGACGAATTTCACTTTCTCCTCTTGGGCATTTCTGCGAGTAAACTTCACAATTCTCTTGGTGTCCTTCTCCATCTGGTCACAATCCTCGTGCAAGGAGGAAAGGTTTTCTTTCAGATCGGATACTTCCTTGGCCAAACCATCCCTCTGGCGAGACAGGTGCATAATTTGATTCTTCATACTCTCCTCGGATTATGCGAAGATAACAAAGAAATGAGAAACATGAGCAACAGAATAAAATGTGAAGCACGATAATAACACCTAGAGTTACATTCTTTCTGTGAAATAACAGAATTTAAAGTTTTATGAACGTCGAGGTTAAAGTGATCAAGTCTTGATATTTCTGATTCAAGAAAGCTGTGAAATTCAAGAGACGATTTGTCCATGTCTTCACCATGACCAGGCACGGGTCTATCACCATTAGGAGACCCTATAACAAGTTTACCACTTATAGGAGGAACAACAAGCTTCTTCTTCGCGGGAGGGACATGCTCTATTTTCTTTCCTTGAAGTCTCTCTAAGCGATCCAGGACAGAGGATATATCGTTCTTTAACTCGCTATTCTCATCTCTTAACCTAGTGTTTTTAGTCTTCAACTTTTCATGTTTAAGTTTTAACTCGGAAAGTTCACTCCTGAGCCTGTGAAGTTCAACTTCGGATTTATCCTTCCTTTTAATTATCCTATTTTTGTCTTCCTCAAGACGCTTAATCTGATACATGGATAACGAGTGTAGGTTACGAAAAGTAGTGAGGGAATTACTGACTCGTCGAAGTTCATCCTTCAAACGTTCATTCTCTTCGTGAAGATGGAAGTTCAATTCTTCATTGTTAGCAGACTCGTTAGCTAAACGATCAGCCAGGGAATAGGACGTCGTCAGCTTTTCAATCAAGATTTCATTTTCAGATAAATAACAGTTGATCTGGGACAAAAGGTTCGCTTGTTCATCTTGGAAGTTATCCACGGTCGACTTGGCTTCTTCGAAACTCATGTAATACTTCGCGGAACGGGCTTGACGAAAATAACAGAATAGTAAAGATGGGGATGAGATAGAATTAAAGACCGAGAAAAGGTTAAACTTACTTCTAAGCTCTAAAATCCTCTGATATTTCTTGACAGAGCGCTCCTTCTCGTCAGCGAGATCATTTTTAAGATCTTGGATACGTTCCTGGGCTGTCCTCATATTTTCGCGAGAAACCTTCATCTCCACAAGCTGAGCCATGTGACGGTTGAATTCCTGCGGAATATCCGAAGTCAGATAGGAATTCATATAATAAATTAAATAAGAGATCGACAGCACTAACCAGGGCCATAATAGCGGCGTGCTGATTGGTGGAGAGGTTCAACGAAGTATTCTGCATAAAGGACTGATCTTGAGCCAGAAAAGTATCAGTGTTGAATGAGATCACAGACTCCATGGCTGTAGATCTTGTGGAAGGCGCGTTCCGAGTCAAGATTAAGGCATTTCTCAAGAAGTTCATGTCGGGGGTGTAGGCTGGATCCTGCACCTCTAAGACCTTCCGAGTTTTTGGATCCGAAGGACCGGCAGATGATTTAACCGGGGAGTCATCCACAGTAATGCGAGGAGTTGGCATAGGGATCTTCGGAGGAGGAGAAGATTCTGGGGGCACTTCGGAATCATTCTTGGTAGAAGGAGAAGGAGGCACTGTAGGCTTCTTGGGTGTAGGAATGCGGGTGAGTTCCTTTATATCCAAAACCCTGCGCCGTTTGGGAGGCTCAGTGGAAGGAACAGATTGAAAGGGAGCCTGAAAATGAGAAATTAGTGTTTTAAACTGTATGAAGACTAAGGCAGCAAGAAGAGGAGTGTTGTTACGAAATAAATATGATAGCGAAGTACCTTAGCAGCATCAGCAGCGGAGGAGCTCTCCCTATGATCTCGCTTCTTAGAAATACGAGGAGAAGTAATGGGAGGCTCTACGAACTCCTCTTCCTAAAAGGCGTTAAAAGTTAGACCCTGAAAGTAAAATGAAAACCCCCAAAAAAAAAAAAGTAGGAAACATGATACCTGATTAGGAGCAGGAGATCCAGCGGTGGATTTCTTGACAGAGGATGATCTGTCCTTGAGAAAGCCCGGAGCGGGCCGTGTATACTAAAATAAAATAAAATAATAATAATAATAATAAAATAACAACAAACAAGAAGTTCGGACGGAGAAATAAAAAGAAAGTCAAGCGAGTTTACATCGGAGGAAGTGAATAATATAACAGAGAAAGTCTAGCAAGCTTACATTGGAGGGTCTCTCGGACCAGCAGAATTTCCAAGGCTCGTAGGCAGTGAGATGAGCATGACCTGGGAGAGGACCATCCCGAGATTTTCCAGACTCGTCAAAACCCCAGACAAGGGGACCTTCAATAACGACTGGGAACATCATCCAGTATTCATCATTGGTTAAGCGAAGAGAAGGGCCTTTAGGGTCTTCCTTAGAAGAACTAACGGGCTCAACATCCAGGAGAAGAACTTTGGAAGGGTCCTTCAGGGACTTCCGATGTAAAGCGATGCCCCACTCTTGATACTTCCTTCTTCGGCCTTGGGTCTTATCAATATAATTTTTCGAGAAGGAATCAATGGTATAATCAGCCGAATTGAAATCCTCTGCCGCTGAGGAGATTTGAGATAAACCAGCAGAAGAACACCTCACAAACTCGTTACCAATCCGAATTGCATTGCCGCTAAGTTGGAAAACTCCCTTGTTGATATAAGAAAGAATCTCATAGAAAAGCGGATTATGGGCATCATACAGAGGAAAGATCAAACATGCTCTTAACTAACCCAAGGTTGTAATCATCCTGGTGGATGACCATGTTTCCGCCTCAATCCAGCGGCTATTCAATTCCATCTGCCTGTTTGCGACAATCGGAGGGCTGACTGAAGAATCCACCGCCGGTGACAGAGTTAAACCTAGCTTTTTAAAATCAGCCTGGAAATCCTCAAGGTACTTTGATGTAGTAGCAGGAGGAAATTTCTTGGGCGCCATTGTTGAAAGGAAAGGTGGTAGTAAAGGGGATTGAAGAAGGATCGAGAATAGCAGGGGAGAGGAGTAAACGAATACTATCGAGAAACGGTACTGGGGAAGAAGGAGTTGGAGAATGTAAAGAAGAAGAAAGATGAGGAAGAAGACTATTTATAGTGGACCAAGGCATGACCGGGAGAAGCGGTTACATGAGGAAGAGAACCGGCTGGTAACTGTTAACGTGAATCGTGGGAGACTGGATGGCGGAAAATCCGGGTACGTGGCGGTTACGAGTCTGCTGCGGGATTCTCTTTCCTTTCTTGGTTCCCACAAACGGAATGAGAAAAGGCAAAATGTAGGTACAGAAAAATACTCCTCCACGTGTCCGAATTAGATTGAGAGAGACAATAAGGAGAATCTTCGAGAAAGATATTGTTCACCACTCCCAAAGAGGTGTAAGCGAATAGTCAAATCAAGTGTCAGATTTACCACGAGATAGTACTAACTTGCTCGGAAAGACATCTAAGCGAAGTAAATACGAAGCGCGAAGTTCGACTTGTTGTCCAAGAAATAGATAGATCCCCGAAGCAAATTACGCGTGGTTCGAATTGTTGCCCAAGAAATAGATAGATCCCCAAAGTAAATTACGCGGAGCTCGACTTGTTGTCCAAGAAATAGAAAGACTTCCGAAGTATATTGAGCGAAGTGTGGATTGTTGTGCAAGAAATGGGACAGCTGTCCCCGACCGGAGCCGATATTTAAGGCGTAAAGGAAGCGTAAAGTTGTTCTGGGCGAAGTAAAAAGTGTATTTCCGAGATAAATCGGGTTGTATCCCACTATGTAACCCTCCCCTATAAAAAGAGGACTTAATCTTCCTTGAAGGGGGTTGGATTTTTCGAGAGTAAGAGAGAGGATTTATGTGAGAGATCGGTTTGTTATTTAGAGAGTTCTTGAGTATCTTGTAACAGAGATACTAAAAGGGTTCAATAAAAAGATCTGTTGAAAAACTTATACTTGCTTAACTTCGTACTTAATCAAATTAGTAAGAGGGTGTAACTATGGATTTTCCGTAGTTACAGTCACATCAATGGATTCACCAATTCTCGACTACGGGGAAGGTCTTATCCATCTCCCAAGTCGTAGGTAGTAGGAAACAATATGAGTTTACGTGTTTACTTGTTGAAGGTTGAGTCATAAAGATAGTGGAAACCTAGCAAATACAGGTATATGCCTATCTTCCCGAGGGAATGATGCTAGATGCTACATTACGAAAGTAGAGTCATCGTGAGGGTGGAACCCTAGCAAATACATACATACACTTATATGCCCGAAGGGAATGATCCTAGATGCTACGTCGCGATGGGCTACAACTTTCAACAATCTGGGACGAGGCGGGACTGAAGAAGTACTTTTGATTATCGTTCGCCGCCTAAGACAGGGATCCAGCAAGCGCTATAGAACCAAAAACCATTCATACGCCAACACATATTGTCTTACAAATAACAAACGTTCATAGTAGCACTAGTAAATCAAGCCAATCAAGGAAAGAGAAGAGAGATAGAGCACCGGAACCACATCGTTCTAGACGGCTGCGCTGAGCGTGACAAACCGGAAAATTATACCCGGAGCGCCTGTGGACGCAGGCCATAACTTCCCCGATGCACTACTCTGATGCTACTAACCGTGCCTTAAAGCTAATAAAATGCATGTTCATTTTCCTTTGCAAGCATGCTCGCCAAGCATGATGCGACTAATTTAGCTTCCACACCGTTCCAACTTGTCCTTGTTCTGCGAAGGGTTTAAAGCTTTGGAGGCTATGGCCAATGCACTTTACATGCATTACTGGCTTTGGAGTCTTGTCCAGGCATAAGGCTTGAACTTACGCATAGGCCATTGCAGGCCTAATACACCCTCTTCACTTGCTTAGGCATTGCTGAAAGATTGCATTTGTCTTTCTCATGCCAATGGTGCATCAATCAGGCTCATGCCGTACTCTTCTGAGGATTATGCAAGCTCCTCTAATTTTCATATTTATGTAGCTTACTTTCTTGTCCATGCCGAACTCGCAATTGGTGCATATACCAGCTCCGCGTGGCTTGATAGGAAGTATGAGCATCTAGTGAATGTTATGCAACTAGCCTCATCAAGTGTGTCCACAATCATCCCTTGCATCGCATCATCAAGCCAGATTATATGAAAGGATAATATGCCGCAATCGCCTCTTAATTAGATGATATGAGTGACAAAGTGATGGACCGTCAATGTTGTAACTCATTACGCTTCCTATGTACCCTTCCCTACTCTAAAGGGATCAAGCAAAGACCGTAGTTCATCCTCGAAGGGAAAATAACTTAAGACAACTCGTTCGCAAGGCCGTGGCCAAGCAATAATAGTAGTGGCCTAGTACGTGTAGGCCGTTCCGTCAAAATGCACAAAGGTTGTGCATTACTGAGTCCACGACATGGAATAATAATACCCATGCTTAATCCATTGGAAAACCTAAACAACTATAAATGAGTTCTCGACATCATTTATGTTGTTCCGGCTAAGCTATAATGTTTACTTGGTGCATAGTCACATATGCACCTTCAACCAACTACCCCTCCCTATATATATATATATGTAGTATGGTAGAAACTGATTCTGCTGAAAATGGTAAATTGGGTGTGTCGATGACAAACGAGTCTAGACCCTAACAAAATGTACTGCACATGAGTACTTTAGATTCGAGAGATCAATCTATACAACTCTGGCCTAAACCAAGAAATGGCCGTTCCAGTCTTGTTTCGGTCACAAAATGAAGGAGAAGGGTTGATATTAGGGAGGGAACCAGAGAAGGTGTTGAGATCAGAATGATCAACTCTGTAAGGTGTAGTTGTTTATGACTTGTATCTACAATACAGAACCTGCTTGGTTCTAAGTGTTTTCTGAGTACATGCCTTAACAATAATGATGATTAACTCAGAAATAGATTAGAAAACCTATTTATGTGTAACCATGCATGTAACCCTTATCTCATAGGAAGTGGAAGTTGTGAAGGAGTGATAAATTGGGGATCGTGTGAAAGTGATAAAATTGTGTCCCTATCATGGAGGAAGACTGGACGGTCGCATACCTACTACTCCTTCATTCGTTAACTGTCCTCTCTTCCTGTCATATTCTCATAATGGGTGTATTACATACCACATGCTGTAAACCGCCATACCAATACTCTGATGAACATCCTCCAGTTTTGTGACATGTTTGATGTCTCGAGTATTTTTGTAGAAAATATGGAGCAAGTTACATGAAGAATGGAACAAGTCTTACATGGTAGTTGCAAAATGGGTCTTGCTTGCAAGACCTAATTATTTTGATCAATCAAGCGCAAGCTAGGCGGCAGGTGGTCATAAGTGGCAAGTCAAGTCGTATAAATGAGATTCTTCGTGAGTTAGTACTCAAAAATAGCATATGATTCTTTTAGGTTAAACAAATAATTAAACAATTAAATTATTTATGAAATCGATATTCATGAAATATCGTTTGTAATTGATGCTTGTAAAGCAAGCAACTTGAACATAATCGATGCATGTCAAATATCGTTGTTCCTAGCCTGCTCAAACCAGTCACGGATTTCACGGTTTTATGAAGGAGTATGACCGGCTATCTGTGAGCAACTTTCAGGAGATGTTTGTGTTGGTTGGGGATGGGGTGGCCGGTCCTCATAGGATAAGGATGACCGGTAGCCATTATGGCATCTCATCGGTCGACTCAAATTAGATCTAAGCAGGTTAAATCAACTAGCCAAGTTGGATGGTTGAAATAATTTGCGGCAGTTGTTGATTATCGTTGAATTTATTTAAGATTTATATAAGAAGCGTGACTAGCCTACTTTGTCCAATGATTCGGAGCAGAGCAGGTATGCCAAGAGCGATGTGACTGGTCGAGGATATAGATGGATCGCCGGTGAACATAACGACACCTCATTGGTCGCCCAAACTTGGATCTAAACCGATCAATTCGGCCGGTTAAGTTGGATGGATGTGATTAATTTAAGACTTCCATAGGCAGTCTTGACCTAACTAAGACCCCTTTTAATTCGCTCGACTAGCCTATTTTGGCCAGCAATCGTGAACGATGGATTCAGGATAGGAGAGCTCTGATTGGCCGAAATAATAGAGGGCCCGTAAGTGAGTATCATGGAGCTTGCCCGGTCGCACCAAGAGGGGCCAAGCTTGCTAAATTGACCGACCAATTCGTACGGCTGTGATCGTTTTAAGACTACCATGGACAATCTAGATTTAATTTATTATATAAATAGGCCGCTCGACTAGCCTACTTTTTCCAATGATTTGGAGCGAAGCAGGTAGGCTATGAGCAACGTGATTGGTCGGGATAATAGGTGCGCGGAAGGTTTCCAATGGTTTTCTGAAAGTTGAAAGATATGTTAATACAATGTTTCTCCAAGCCTTATTATGGGAGTGTTTCAAGAATTATGCACCAATTCCTCGTAGCATCTTGACAGGACCAAACGTTGATATTCGTTATGTTATCTCTGAAAAAGATAATGCCAGGATTATGCGCTGGTCTACAAAGAATCCCCAACACAAGACATACCTTACAAGTGTCTTGGATAATGAGTCTGAGTTTAATTTCTGTCCTTGGGTGTCGATTCCTCCTTTTGTCTCACAGTTGATCACTTTTAATGATGCCGAAGAAAATGTCACTTTGAAATCCGGTGCAGACTTGAGTGATGATGAGTTATCTTTCATGCTGAGTTATACTCCTGGTTACTTAGTATCAGTATTACATGGAGAGTTTTTGGTGGAAGAATATAACATCGATAGAGCAGCTCGATAAATGGGTCTTGATCAGTGTGTGCCGGATGTTCGGAAAGAAAAGCCATCGGTCGAAAATCTTAAAGATTCTTTAGATTATACGCATTTGAATGGGCATGATTATTTGTACCCTTGCTCTGACCGGGTCGCCTATGCAACTCCAGGTTATATAACTTTCTGGGGTCAGCAACTTGATCGTTTACATGATTTTATAATGGCTGCTCAAACTTCGGTACAAGATCCTCCTTCTATTGAGATGGTTTCTGATCGACCGAGATTGAAGTATCCTTCCAGTGGTGATAAACGAAAAGCACTTCCAGGATATTCACCTGTAAGTATTCTTCTCATGACTTTTATAAAGACACAATAATTACCTCTAAATTATTTCGTTGATTTTACCACAGGGCAGTCGTGCAGTGAGACCTCGAATCAATGTGGATTACACGAATATTGAATAAATTCCTCGAGGCGGATGTTACCGAATGGTGCGCAGTTCCCAGCTGTTTCTTTGGTGAGTTGTCAATGCTCCCTTTATCACAACTTTTACTTATCTGTGTAATTCGGATCACAAACAAATATTTGTTAAATTTCATAATTTTGATCCATCGATCATTGAGGGTCTTCAATTTGCTCCTGGGCAAACAATTCAGGAAACTAGCACTGAAGAAGTCGATGTAAGTATCTCTTTCGTGTGGGCGACTGTGGCATCTCCTTGAATGAAATCATAATAATTGTTGTTGATGTGTCTAGGAGGAGATTATCGTGGATAGACAACAATACAACATATTTATGGTGCACATTCTTCCTCGAGGAATGAGGAAACAAAGAATTTTCAAAACCCGGAACCGAATGGAGATAATAATGCTACTAATGGTGGTTTCGACAATATCAATCCTTAGAATGGATTAGGAACCATAAAAGTAAGTGTTCTTCCTGTACTATTTTCATAGAAGTATGAAATTTCTGACTTGTGAATAAATGAATAAGAATTTATACGAATATATGAGAAATTTTTCCGAAATACGTCACCAGAAAAATCCAGGCTTCATTCTTTCAGTAAACACGATGTAGAATCTTCGTACGATGTCGGATTTTCGCGATCTACCTATGTTTTTCATGCCCAGAAAATTTATGATCTTTATCAAAGAGGATTTTTGAGTTTTTAGCATGTTTAGGGGCCTAAAAAGTCGAAACAGTAAACTTCCAGGAGACATTCAGCAAATTTTCAGATGGCATGTAGTCCAATGTTTAGGCCACACCTCATTGCTTGTTTATCCAATTGTTATGAAATTTTGATATGTTGTATAAAACATCCATTCGAAGAGAATGGTATATGACTCAACCTTATATTATTTACCAATTTCTCCCAGTTTGTCATCTTATACAGGGCAGTACAAAATCTCCTCAGACGAGCTTGTTGTAAAAAGTGTTTTTATGAATTTCACACCATTTTCTCATGTCTTGAATGTATAGTAAAGAACTTAGATAGTGTTAGTTCACTTACATGCTTGATTTTATGATTGCCTTTTGATTTTCATGTTTGGAGCGTCCTAATACGGTGTAATCTTCATATTAGGTGCCGAATGTCGAAGTAGAGAATAATAGAGACAATGATGATTCAAACCATATGGTGAATTGAGTTGATGATGTTACCATCTCTTCACCTCAATTCCATGAGAATATTTTTACTGAAGTTGACGAAGAGAACGAAACTGAAATCGCCATTACTTCAGGGGTAGAAGAAACCGGACCCATAATGGAAGAGATTGCTCCAACAATAGAAGAAACCGTTCCCACGACTGCTGAAGTTGCTACAATGATCGATACACGTATGATTGTGCATAAATATTCTACTATAGGGATTGATCTTGTTCCTCCATTTGGTGAGCTACTCCCGTATCATGAGATAATTGGTGGATTTAGCGTTCCTATTGCATATGCTAACATATATGAAGAAATATGGATGAGATATAATCATATCGTTATCACCACATACCCAAAAAGAAGTTATTTCTCGACCAAGCAAGTAGGATCCATCTTGCATGTCATAGAAGATATACAAACCAGAGCTAGAAGTACCATCACTCTAAATGTACTCTTTGATTGGGACTATAACCTGAAGAATTCTGAGGAGCTGGGTTTCAACGTGGGATGGTTTCGTGAGAGAATTGAAGCCATCAAAGAAGCAGTCGAGAAGAATGTACCTCTGACAAGTGATGCTGTGATGAAGAAGAAAGCTAAGATCACCCAGTTTATTGAAGAGTTGAAGCTGGAGCAAGCAGCATTGCGAGACCTGAAGATTGCTGAAGAGCAAAAATATTACTTTGCTGATTTCCTTTAGTTTCCCTTTCATAATCTCTTGAACCTTGAACTTCTGAGAGATGTGAGGTTTTATTTTGGTTTTGATTCTTTGATTGGTTTTAGATAAGTGAGTGACTGAGGATTTTCTTTTAGACTTGGTAGAGATTTTTCTTTAAATAAAAGAACTTTGATAAATTACTGAATTCAAATACTGGATGCAAGTATTGCAAATGTTTTAGAGGAATTAAAAATACAGGTGAAAGAAAATCCTAAAATATTTTAGGTGTCTCGAACGTTTGTTCGTGTCTTGAGCATATAACACCCAAAACGTTGAATGTCTTAGGCGTCAAAGGCTTTGAGCCAGTTCTCCTATATCACTAGTACACTCGTTTTTCCTTTCATATCAGCCAACTTGTGGTATCCTCCAACCATCGACTTAGTAATCATAAAAGGATCTTCCCAGTTAGACTTTCTTACAGAATGTAGATTGCTTTTAGTTGCTTTGAGAACTAAATCCCCTTCATGAAATTTCTTAGGCTTGATCGTTCGTGCCCTGAATATTTTTCGCTGATTTGAAATTCCTCGTACAATGGGATTCCATGTTGGTGGAGCTTTCCAATCTTGCAGAACATGTGGGCACTCGTGCAAGGGAAAATATCTAGGATATTGCTTGTCGTGCTCGGTCATTTTTTCAGCAATGATTGTATTAGTGAGACGCTTGATTCGGAGAGGCTCTGCATCCAACCATTTGGTGAAATATTGATGAGGTGAGGTTATCCATTTATAGCATTTTGTAACAGCTAGGTTGTTGGTGGAGTGAATTCCCCGAACTAGGGCAGCATGTTTGAAAGTTGAAAAAATGGACACATGAGGGGGAATAAGACTTTCCTGAGTGCGAATTTTTTTTAGGAATGCATGTGCATTTTCTTCAGACTTTTGTGTTAGCTCCATCAAGGCTTTGACTTCCTCCAGATGATCGAATGATGGAATATCCTCTATTTCTTCCAAATCAGAGCTTTATTCAACAGAGAAATGTACAATTGAAGGTGTTGGAATTACCTTTTCAGCATGAATCCACATACTTCCGAGGATCATATCATATCCTAGGTCTTCCATAATTATGCGAAATTTGGTTTCCGCCCAGGTTGAACCAATTTTTATTTTGAGAATGATGTAACCATACGCATCCCTGGAGATTCCCTCGTGATCTCTGACTGAAATAGGAGCATGCGTGGCTTCTTGTCAAGTAATGCCTACAGCTCTGAGAGTATTCAAAGGGATAATATTTACAGTCATGCAAACATCGACCAACTCTCTCCTAAATTCATTTCCCTTGAGATTGACCGTGGTGAGAAGTCCCCAGTCATACATCTCTTTGTCAGTGACTGGAGGTTCAGGGAGTGTTTCTGGAATGGATAGACATTTCTCGGATACTATGTGACTTAAAGCTGTGAACATGTCCTTCGTTTGAGCCTTTGACAGATAAAGCAATTCGTAGATGTTCTCGATCAATGATTGAACTGCTTCTTTGAATGGTTGTTCAGAGAGTGTGAAGGTTCTAATTGGGAGAGGATTCTTGTGCACTCCTTCAGTCCCAAATTCTCCTGAATTGGCTTTTTCTTTGAATATGGGTTTCAAAGTTCTGCAATCACTTGTTGGATGACTAACATACCTATGAAAGCGGCAGTAGCGCGGATTCTCATTTTTTTCCTTTGATAGCTCTCTCCTGACGGGAGGTAGTTTGATCGCACCGTCTTGAATCCGGACTTCCAATAACTCGATCACCTCTTCAATAAGAAAAGGAAAGTCTAGTTCTTCCTGGTCATTCTACTGACGCTGAGCCGGTGCTTGTGTGTTTCAGGCCTGGTTGTCCTTCCTTGGTGTTTTTGTAGGATGGGACGTTGGAAGAACATTCTTATGTTGTTGTGCTACGGATTTCCTCTTACTTCCTTCAGCAATATTCATGGAAGGTTGGATATTATATTACTTGTTGATTAGGCGCCTGACACTACCTCGAGTTTCTCGCGGTTCCTCAATTTTTGCAGTTCTTATTCTTTCCAGTAAGGCCAAAGCAGTAGTTGCTGATCGTTTGGCTGCTTCATCAAAATCTAAGAAAGTCTGGAACCAGAGATTTTCTAGCAAGGCTCTATAGACAAGTATCATCCCGTTGATATACAAGTATACCATTTGTTATTCAGTGGCATTAGGGTCATGACAATCCAAAGCTCGGACTCTGAACTTCTTCACATAGTCTTTCGGATGTTCATTGCGCTTCTGAGACATTCTTCCAAAGTCATAGAGAGTAATCTTCTCTAAGACGAAAAAGTATTTCTGGTAGAAAGCATTAAAAATTTATCCCCAACTAGTGATGATCCTAGGTGCAATATTGTTGTACCAGGTGTATGCTCGGCATGTCAGATATTTTGAGAACTCCTTCAGACGGACAACATGGTTGTGTTCGTGTTCGTTTAGTGCTTTCAGGAATCAAAATACATGTTCTTGAGCATTCCCCGTTCCATTGTACAATGTGAACATTGGAGAGGTGTACCCCTTCGGGAGAGGAATTCTTTGCATAGCAACAGGATATGGAGGTTAATGGCGGTGAACATATGGTGTTTTTTCTTTTCCTCGATCCTCCATGAAGTGTTCCAGGTCCTCACGAGTGATGAATCCTGCAGGTTCCTTCATTGGTGCAGCCTTGTGGACTTCATCGTTATCTACTACATTGATTGGTCTGACTTTAGGATCAGTAGTCGAAGATATTTCTTTGGTTTTTCATTTCTCCTGAGTTTTCTCTAACATCTTGTCAGTGAGAGTTTTGAGATAATTGCATAACTCTTTCTGAGTGGTAGCCATATCAGTCTGATTTTTGGCAAGAGTTTCTGGCACCTTCATGAGATCGGCTATGGTAGGTGGATGTTCTCTGATTTCCTCGGGAGACTAGCTAAAGATAGGATTACTTATGATGTTGGTTTGATGAGGAGTGGTATCACCAGTGGTGATGTTGGAAGCAGGAGTAGTTTATGGAGTACAACCATTATTGCTAGTGATAGCATTGTTTGGGTTAGGATTTGTAACTGAACCTGACCTAAGATCAACCATCTTTATGAAAATTGGGATTGCAACCGATAGAATGATCTCCCACTGTGGTAGCCAATCTGTAGATATGAAAAAACGATTCGTTGGTTTCTTAGGGAATGAAGAGACGACCGTGTGATGGAGGCTCCTCAACCGAGCAAACTTTCTAACCTCAAACATATGTACTACACGGGAGTGCTTTGAGTTCGAGAGATCAATCTGTATGACTCTGGCCTAAACCAAGACAATGTCCATTCCAGAGTCAATTCGGTCACAAAGAGGGAATAGGGTTGATATGTAGGAGCGAAGTTGATAAGTGTGTGAGATCAATGATGATCAAGGATTGTGAATGTGTTGTGGGTTTCTGCAAGTTTTCTGTGAATTACTGAGTTCGAATAAGTTCTGGTCGATTGATTGAATTCTTCAGAGTGACTACCCGAAAAATTATCTGTTTTCAATCGAGAATTCAGAGACTCATTTATATTGCTAGAATTGTAGACACATTGATCTCCAGTAAGTGTGACAGTTGCTCGAGTGAAAGAGTGAGAATGTGGGAAATAGTGATTTAACCAGTTCTAGGTCGTGCAGATACTTGGTTGATTGTCCACCCACTACTTTGCTAACTTCCTCAACCGCTTGCACGACTTACTCACATTTCTCATCAGGATGAACACATATGTTGTAGGCCACCAGACCAAAACCCTAATTAATATCCCCTATGTGACATGATTGATGTCTCGTGAATGTGGAATCTGCGAAACAGACGTGTTATTAGATTAGTCAGTCATTGAAATGATTATACGATGAGTCCAAGTATTGTTCAGTGGAGCATGATTGTAGAATTCTCTAGGATTAATGGATCAAACGTCTGCTAGGACGTATAGTTCTCGATGTTGATAATTGAATCAACGTGATGAATATTGATACCCTAAGCAATTATTACTCGTGTGATGATTTGTTGAATATTGATAGTTGAATCAATATTCGAGTATCTGAGCAAGTATTGCTCATTCGATAAATTACTGAATATTGATAGTTGAATCAATATTCGAGCATTTGAGCAAGTATTGCTCATTCGATAAATTACTGAATATTGATAGTTGAATCAATATTCGAGCAATTGAGCAAGTACTGCTCATTCGATAAATTGCTGAATATTGATAGTTGAATCAATATTCGAGCATTTGAGCAAGTATTGCTCATTCGATAAATTATTGGTAACGTGACCCAATAAATTATTAATTAAAATATTGGTAGCTGGAACGAATATTGTATAATTAATCCAGATGTTGATTACTAGATCAACATAAAATTATTAGCGTTTGAGCTTGCTCGGAATTATGATTTGCAGAGCATTTATTCGAAACTCTAATTTTGATCAATTATTCGTCAATTGATGATTTACCGAAAATAGGTCACTGAGTGAAGGAGGGACCGGATACATGGATGATGGATGACCATGTAGCACCCAAGTGCTCGAGTGAGCGTGCACCAAAGTCCTTTGTTGACCAGTTGGTGAAAGAATGATCAAACGCTGATTTAATCATTTATTAAATAGTGCTAGTGTGAGCGTTAGGTAATAAAACCTAGATATGGAGAGATGAGGGACCGACCAAAGGTCATGGGACTGGCCCTTGGTGGTCTTGGGACCATATGACGGTCGATTGAGCAAATCCGAAGTCGGTTGGAGAGAGTTTGAACCCAATACGAACAATTGACAACAAATTAGGTTAAAATTATAAAGATGTGTGGGACCGTATCATTGCAAGCCTTAGGACCGGCCTTGGTCGGTCAAGGTAGCATGCCCATGTCACCATGATTTCCGTGTCTCAGTCCTGAGAGTTTTGGAATTTTCTGGTGCGCGTTCGAGCAATATTTCGGATTTTCAGAAGAGTTTAATCTTTAACTAAAACTCTCAATTTTGCTCGAATGATCGAGCAAAACTTTTCTCGTGCGACCAATATTTTGAAAATATTAAAATAATGATATTTTAATGCTTGACGTGAGTGGCCAAGTTGGTCATGTGACCGTTTGACTTTTTCGTAGCAATATTTGAGAAAATATTGAAAAACTAAGGTTTTCGCTCAAACGATGGAGTTTCATGAGATGATGGAAATAATAATATGAGAAAATAAGGGATTGTGAGGTGTGGGACCGGCCACGGCCACGGCTAGGGCATGTCCGGCCATCTATTTGGCCCGGTCCCGTGACTCCTTTCCTTATTTTTGTTCGATACAAGTATGGAGAAACTAAGAGTTTTGCTCAAACGAGGGAGTTTGCTCAAGTGAGGGAGTTTCCATGAGATGAGGGAAAAATAAAATAAACTAAAATAAAATAACGGGAGAGGGGGACCGGCCACACCGGCAGGGTCGGTCGCCCGGTGGGCCCGGTCCCACGCCTCTCGTTTATTTTATTTAATGTTATTTTCCTCTATAAGTTGCTCATTCATATTTTCGAACGTTCATTCGTGCGTTCAGGTGCTCGTTCATGCACTATTGTCAAGTACACTTGCACCGTTTTCTCGGGGCTTACTCAGTGATGGACCAGACGCCCGTTTGTCGAATAATTATTACTAGCTAATTCATGAAATTCAGCTGAGAATGATTCATGAAACGAAGTAATAAAATAAGTTGAGTATCTATTACTAATCCATGAATCCATCCGGGGAATTCAGGGAATGGAGCAATGAGATTAAATGGTTATCTATTACTAATCCATGGAATCAGCCGGGGATCATCCATGGAATAGATCAATGAGATGAAATAGATTATTTTCTAGGAATTCAGTTGACGAATGACACTCTAGAATTAATCTATTTGTAGAATCGATATGAGATAGTTGAAGCATCATATTCGTTCTGAGGGGGTGTATAGTCAGGGAACAACGAACGGCATGATGTCTTGAAGGCTTTAAGCTCTCTAACAACAATTATGTCTAAAGAACAGCCTGATTCTATACATGGTCTCTCTACGTAGTCAGGAAACAATGTGCAGCGTGACGTCCTGAAGGCGTTAAGCTCTCTAACAAACAATTATGTATAGAGAACCGCCCAATCATTAAGATTATATGTAGAGGTGGGTCTCTCTATGTAATCAGGGAACAACGAGTAACGTGACGTCCTAAAGGTGTTAAGCTTTCTAACAAACAATTATGTCTAGAGAACCGCCCAATCATTCGGTTCTACGTAGAGGTGATGATGAGATGTGTGAAGGATCGAATGCTCAGCTGGGAGGCCTTTCAAGAAATATATTCATCATAGCTCTGAGAGGAATGCTCACTCAGTCAGAGATCGTGAAATGGTTCATGGATCATAAAATATGAATCGTCACATGCATTCCTGAAGCCGGGTCAAAAACATGCAGTATCATTATTTTACGATTTTAGCCCTTGTCGAAAATCCACCATCAACAGAAAGAGGGCCGGCGGACAATAATATAGAGCAGGGCCGGTCAGTGATGGAAGGCTCCAGCTAGGGTAAACCGACCGAACAAGTGGCGCAGTCGTGCCTCATTTTGTTACCGCCCATGTTAGTCACAGTTTTTTTTTTCTTTCCTATTTTCCAACTGTTGGTAGGATTCTACTCCTACTAGCTTCATGATGAGCCGGTTTCCTAGCTTGCCTAGGTTTAGTCTCGACCAATAGGTACCGAGATATTATGCAGGCTCCAGTTTTGGGAAAAAACCCTAATTATTTGTGATCCGACACAAAATTAGGTTAAAAATTAAATTCTGTGAATAGACACAATATAAATCGATTTTGGTGAATTTTGCACGTTAATACAAAATCACTAATTTTTATCTTGGAGAGAACCGCAACTTAGGTCTCACTGGCGCATCTCGCGCGCCTATGATTGAGTGTCTTCATGCTCATCTTAATCCCGACACTTCGGGAAATTCATGATACTCAGCTGGGAGTGAAAATTAATTGTCATATCATGTTAATACTAAAAGTTCAGCTGGGAACACAACATAGGATAGACACTCAGCAGGCCCTGGATTAGTGAATAATGCAACCAGGATCTTAAATACTCATTAGTCTCTATACTAGTGAACAATTCATCTAGGAGCTTGAGTTTCAATACGATATGAAGAGAGGCATATGCACTCATCAGATTTGATATATTCATTAAATTCCTTGCGAAATATAGAAATATCAAGGTCTACTACTTCTAATGCCGGGTCAGGTAGATACTTTTACAGTATTCGCCCTAAACTAAAAACCACCATCAACAATGTCTTATTCATATTTCTACAACTCAAACTAGGGGATCGAATTGACATTCACCAAGTACTATTTTCGAAGTTCTTGATACACTATTCATGGTCGTTGCCATGTGTTCCTGAATAACCGGCAATGATTGTCGAGTTTATGTTCTGGCCCATAGGCAAGCTTCAGTATTGTGTAATGATTGCGCAACATTCAATCGTCCAGCCTGCTCTGGCATGATGCACAATTATTGTGCGATATTGGCTCTAGGCCAATAGTCTGCATAATGCGCAATGGTTGCGCTGCAACGTCCAAGGCCATCTAACCTACTGATCTAATGCACCATTTGATGCGATATTTGTCCTTTGTCCAGTATAGCTTACCCAATGCACCGTTATTGTATCCAGGACAATGTAGCTTCCTCTTGGTGCCATATGCCAATATGCTCAACATAATGCGCCACTCTTGACGCGATATTGGCCTTTGGCCAAATGCCTCTTACTACGCAAGGAAGCTTCGGGTGAATCTTCATCATAATCCACGGTGCAAAGATGCGCCATACTAAAACCACGGGGCGTTACACTGAGTGTGCAAACAACTCACAATCTAAAAGCATCACCGGAAAACGATGGGGGGGGGGGGGTAAAAATAGATTTCAAACAACTCACGACAAAGAGTTCTATCCTAGATTTACAATTTTAACACCATTAACAAGAACTTCTGATGAAGTTCAGTGGCTTCACCATCAACATAACCAAAAAAATCAGTGGAAATCAAGTTTGACTCAAATTAAAATAGGAGTAATTTATAGAATCTACTTTAATCGAGATAAAATTACTAATATTATTGGATGGTAAAGAAAAATTACTTGATTTATTTTCGCCATTGTCAAAAGTATCAACAGCAGAAGAAACATTATCAACAACATTTTGATTCCATACATTTTGAGAAATCTAATTAGTATCCCAAGTATTCGGCATTGAGTTAATTTTTGAAAAGATATTGAGATTTGAAGATTCATTTTTATTTATTTTTTCCTGAAAGAAAGAATCAAGATAAAAAAAGACTCAGAAATTTTGAGGAAAAGTAAGATCAAAAAATTAAGACCAAAATGTTGAAGAAAAATAAGATCAAAAAATTATTTAGAAGTATTTGAAAATAACTTTTATCACCATTCCACAGCTTCGAGAAAACCAAGCCTAATAGAATAAATCTCAAAAAGAAACCTATTATAGGGGCTCCAAAATTTTGGTTTTGAGGGCTCACAAGATGACCAAAAAGGGGGTCATCAAATAGTAACTCCAAAACCCTTTATCTCAATAATTAATTAATGTTAATGATTAGGTTAACTAAATTAAGCAAGATTAGACTAATCATTTAATTATGGTTAATACAAAATCAAAATAAAAAATTAGTATAAATTTTTTAAATTTATTTTTCTGAAAATTAAAGTTACGGTTAGGTTTTCAACCGTATACTTTATATAGGTTGGGAGTTCATATTTTCCCAACCGTATACAAAACCAGGATAACTTACGGTTGGGTTTTCGAACCATATACAAAACCAGGGCAACCTACGGTTGAGTTTTCCAACGGTATACAAAAGTTAGGTAAATCATTTACGGTTGGGAGTTCATATTTTCCCAACCGTAGGAAATTTTTACGATGAGGAAATCAATATTTTTCCACCGTAAATCAATCCTACGGTTGGGAAATATTGATTTCCCAACCGTATTCAGTTCTGAAACTAATTTTTCCAATCTCTAATTTAATCAAATCTAACCTATTTATGGGATCAAAAGCAATAAAAAAAGGTTGAGTTTTCGATTCTTACCCATTTAAAGTTATTACTTGCTGAGAATCGACGATTAATAGTCGTTGAAGAAAAAAAAAAAGGAAGAAGAAGAAGAGGCGATGGAGGAGAAGAAGAGATGAAGAAGAAGATAATTTTTTTTTTTTTTTTTTTTTAAAGTTTAGTTTTTAGGGTTTAGATTTGGTAATTATTTTGGTTATGAAAGGGATTTTTGTATTTTTGATATTAAATTAAGCCCCCCCTCATCCATATTTAGGATAGTTGAACCGTAGGAGCCCTCAAAAGCAAATCCTTGGAGCCCCTGTAATAGGTTTCCTCAAAAATACCTATATCCACCTCACACCCACGCTTTTCCATTACATCAGCTGCAAAATTCACTTCTGTAAAGCCACATTCAAAGCGAACATGCTCATATTTCCTTCTTGCTGCGAACCAACACTGCCTTAAGCGTTTAATTTGAAGATGGTGCAGCTTTCAAATAAATTCGCATTTTTGGCGTAGCATTCTGCCCTTGCCGCCAATGGGGACCTGATGATCGTATAACACTAACCAACAATAATTGTATCTACAGTAGAGACTCCTTTAATTAATACTCGATTATTTAATAAATTCTCTTAAATAATAGTTTTAGCCGGTCCCGAGTCGGGGACAACGTGCCAGATTAATAATTCGCTAAAATTATAAAATAATATATTTTTTATTACCTATGTAAACCACATGTGAAATATAAATTAATAATGCATTATATATATTCAATACATTAATGATCTACGAAGATCTTTTGAAAAATGATTCAATTCTCTTCTATTTTTTGAAAATATGATTCCATATTATGTTTATAAAAATATGATTTGATATTGATATTGTGTTTATATATGAAATAAAAAATATGATTTGATATTGTGTTTATAAGAATATAATTTGATATTGATATTGTGTTTATAAGAATATAATTTGATACTGATATTATGATTATATATGAGATAAAAAATGATATGGTGTGGTATTGTGTTTATATAGAAACTAATTATTTGATAATAAACTTATCCATAAGTTAATAAGATATTAATTAATATATTAATTAATATCTCGCTTAATTAATAATTTTTGGAAGTCCCGACAACATAAATTTATAGAGTTTCTATTGTATTTTGTTCCCTCCCATCATTGTTATAAAAAGGTATGAGGTTTATGTCCATGATGACTAAAGCTATCAGACGGACGATGTTTAATGGGGACCTTGATCCGAAGGTCGGGAAGCTCCGGATTGGAAAGTCATTGGATGGCTACGAAAGACTCACTGTATCATACACGGAAATCAATTTGAAAGCTCCGGATTGAGTTTGTCATTGGACGGCCGGTGCGCGGGTTATAACCCCAAAGGTGTCACTATCCATGTACAAAAAACCCAACAAAACAAATTGTTCACAAAAACTCCATTTAACATAAACTGTCTATATTACCCTTCTAGTTTAAATCACACCAATAAAAAAAACAACAACCCCACATTTAATTTTAAATCACCCCAACAAAACTAAAAATCAACCCCACCTCCAACGCCCCCACTGCACCACCGCCACCGCACCACTACACCGCCACCGCCGCACCACCGCACCGCCACCACCGCACCAGCACCGCCGTCGCACCAGAACCGCCGCACCACCACCACCACCACCGCACCACCACTGCCGCACCGCCACCGCCACCACCTCCTCACCAACACCTCCGCCACCGCCGCCGCCGCACCACCACCGTGCCACCAACGCCGCACCACCGCCACTGCACCACCGCCGCCGTCGCCACCACCGCCGCCCTACCGCCACTGCATCACCACCCCGTCGCCGCACCAACACAACCACAGACGACCACCACCATCACCGAGAAACACCATCATTATCACAGACCACCACCACCAACCAGCCGCCGCCAACACAAACAATTAATTTGATTGATCAATGTTCAACAAAATGAGAAAAAAATGATGCAACCAAACTGAAAATGAGAAAAAATGATGCAACCAAGCTGAAAATGAGAAAAAAATGATGAAACCAAACTGAAAAAATGATGGAACCAAAATTTCTCGTGAAAAATGATGTAACCAAACTGAAAAATGATGGAACCAAAATTGGTTTCACCAAAAATAGATGAAACCTAATTAGGTTTCATCATTTTTCCACATTTTGTCATTTCACCGACACATATTCAATGATGAAACCAAACCAAAAAAAACTAGGCAAAATAAGAACAAAAGTGATGAAACCAAATAGAAAACATGATGAAACCAGAATTGGTTTCACCAAAACTAGATGCAACCTAATTAGGTTTCATCATTTCTCTACGTATTGTATCTCAGCTCAAAAAAATCCGCAACACATTGCAGCTTTTCTTATAATTCCAACAACATCTCTCAGCACCTCAAGCACAGAACCAACATAAATTTGATAGATAAGTAGTTGAAGACTATCCAGCTATACCAAATATGAGAACAAACAAACTTAGACAACTAGATGCAACCTAATTAGGTGAAAGTTTTTACCTAAGAATAAGCCTCCTGAGAAAGGGATCAGGTAACACTTGAGCCCAAACCAAATCCAGGCTATATGGCTTGCAGAGCTTTATTTCCCACTCAGAGAAAGTAGAGGAGAGTATTTCATCAGCCTGGCTGTAGATCTCCTGCAATCACCCGCTCATGGAACAACACATGAGTACACAAGATCTAACAGGAGACAATAATGGGTAGAAATTTTTGAGAGTTGGTCAGGCTCTAACCTTATCAATGTCTGAACATGAGAGGCCAACCAATTGGCAGAATGCTTGTAAAGAAGCGGTCAAGAATAATGTAAACTGACTCCCATTTTTCGAAGGGTCACCGGAAGATGATGAACCCCAGAACGCTGGTTTTCGAGGAGAAAGAAGTAGTGCAGCTGTTTATCCCCGTTCTGCTCCATGTAGAGCCTGGAAAATGATTACCAAGATAAATGAAAAGGTAGTATCTGTAAGGTTCGCTATTTACATATTTATTAATTAATTCTACGATTTTCAGAATCCTTGAAAACACTATCTTTGTGGAAAATGGATTAGGAATGTGCTCGAAATCTTAAGAAGTCGTGATCGAAATCTTTGAAGTAAGACATTCTGCCTAGCGAACTCATTTATCTCCCTCTTTTGCTTCCCTAGTTTTTCCCCAGTGACTGGGACAGTAGTATCCATGACTTTCAGATCAAGGTGCATTTCAAATTGTAATCTCATGTTTACTCGTAACAACATGATAATACTAAGAGTTTCAAGAATCAAATCACCAATCCCTCCCAAGCAGCTCTATTAGATGAGAGATTATGCGCGAAAAACATGATAACATCTTCAATAAGGCAATAGAAGATGAAGTACAAATGGATGCATATAAAGGAAATCAAGTTGGATTTCGCAAAACTCAGAAAACCTATTAAAGCTTATAATGTATCAACATGTAAAATCAGATGAACTAGTCTAAAAAGTAATAAATAAGTTCTAACAAACCTGCCTTGAATGCATGGCTACTATCACTATCCACTATTAAGAAAAGTGGCCGCCGAGTAAATGGAATTAAATCACCAGGGTAGAGGTTCTTTGAACCTGAAAAATAAAATTCATCTTCATTAGAAACGGTTAAAAGCGAGAACATGAGACATGTAGATTCAATAATTAAATTTCATCTTGGAATTTCTATTCTTAGTGTGACCCAAACAAAAATATGGGAAAATCCTCAAAGACAAGCACTTCGTGTTCTGAAAAGAAATCATACACACAATATATGAATCATACCAGCATTTCCTTTAGGACCTAACCACATGTAATCTTCACCAGAGTCATAGGAGTCTCCCTTAACTGTGAGATGCTAATAGACTCAGTTCCAAACCACATCCATTAATCCCCAAACTTAGTTGCGCTAACAAACCCTAAATCTGTTCCAACTGCATGAATTCCTATTCAAATCCACCACCGTCACTAATATTCAACCATCTACTTCTTCTCACAAGAACCCAGTTCAGTTTATATCAAAACCCCCAACTTTGTTGTTGCACTGTTGAAAGAAAATGAAATAGTTGGTTTGAATCTCAACATTAGAACACCACAGATCGACCTCGCAAAGAATACCCAATTTCAGTCCGAATACAAACCCTAAAATCCATTCATTTCTTTAACACCAAATCAATTAGAGACAATCTTCTTCTCCATGAAATTCCCCACGAAATCTCCAAGAACTTCATCAATTTCAGACCATAAAGAAACCCCCAAATTCATTGCTTCATTGTTGTTGAATAACTTTAATTTGCTGTATAATATTGAATTGAAATGAAATCATCGATGGCAAAACACTTATGGAGATCGACATCCACCTTTGCCTTGCAAATTCTCACCTTCGATTCATCTGTGAAATCGGTATCCCACCATGAAGTAGAAAAGAGAAATCAAAATCGTCACTTATACAGTAATAGAAACACAATTTACTCTTATTCTTCTGCTGGTGATGATGGTCGGAGGAGATCCATTGTTTCTGTTGGTGATGATGGTGTTCGTCGAGATCCATTGTTGTTGGTGTTCGTGGAGATGATGGTGGTGGGAGAAGGAGACGAAAGAAGAAGAAAAAAGAAGAAGAAAAGCTAAAAGGGTACGGTTGGGTTTTTTTAAAGTAAAAAAATCTAAATTTGATCATTATTATTTGACCTGGGGTTTTTGTGCAACTTTTTAGTGAAATGGTTTTTATTTGCTAAAAATAATATGACTGTTTTTTTTAAATCACTAGTTTGTTCACCTAGGGGTTTTGTCACTAGTTTTGATTGGACGGCCCGGAAGGTCCCAGTAATATGAAGTTGGTCGATGTGGGTGAACAAAAGTTTCGGCTAATTGATTATTTTTTTTATGAATTTGATTGATACTTTACTAAGCGAGAGGTAGAGGCAGACGAAGCGAGAGATGGTTTCTTTTTCGTTTCCTTGACTGAGTTACACGGCGGAAATCTATAATGAGAAGACTCTATTGTAGATAAGAGATATGAAGAACAAAGATGATAAGAAACATGGAGACTTGGTTAGTAATAAATAATTTTTAGGGTTTGCTCTCTTGATCTTTAGCTTATCTCCCGTTTTTGTTTTGATGTTTTCACCTTTGATTTATTCTCATAAAGACCTAATTATTATTCCTCCACTCACAATCCCAATTTTAGATTTGGTCCCAATTCTCATATTTGTAATGATGCTCAAGGCAATGCACATCTCAATGTAATGCTATTTTTTTTAGCTGGTATGATTTGAATTCCACAGCAATGTCCTGTCTTCTTCCCTTAAATTGAATCAGTTCTGATAATTCAATTTTTCCTAAGTTGTTCTTTGTTTTTAGATCATTCTCCAAAATACCCAAAGTTGATATTTAGGTTTCTTATTTAAAAACGAATAAGAACAAAGACTTGGAAAATGTACTATATTTCCAAATTTTTTACAAAGGAAATATTGTACACTTCTGATTACACGTACACATTATACAAAGCTAAAACTATGTAATACAGAAGTCATGGTGGATAGTTGTATCTGCACTTCAAAGACTCTCATATTCTTTGTATTGATAGAGTTCAGTTTCTCATAAGTTCATATTTGGTTTCATCTCCTACAATTCTTCATACCTACATTCAGATGTTCTTAAAGGTCACGAATTGGGGAAGGTTTCTCCAACTGTTGTAGGTAAACAATCTCTTGGGAAAAATTTATAGTGTTTTTTTGTGTTTTAACAACTAAAAACATCTTTGTCTAAAAGACCCACAAATGTTTCTGAACCTTTGCAAGCTTCAATGGTTTTTGTTTCTGAAGATCAACCGTTTTAAATCTACAGATAGTGCAATTTAAATAAAAGATAAACCATTACTTTTAGAGTCTCTCTTACTTGAAATACCATAACTTTCAGATTCTCTTGGTATTTGGCATGATTCAAGAATTGAAATTGAGAACACTTTACTTCATCATTTTTCTGCAATCTCAAAATCTACTAATCCAGCTTCAGACGTGTCTATTTTGTCAGAATTTCAAAGATGTATTTCAGATTAAGAAAATAGTATCTTGCTGCAGCTTCCATCAGAACAAGAAATTAAGGGTGTGGTCTTTCAAATCAAGCCATTGTATTCACTTATAAATGGTGGTTTTCAGACAACTTTTTATCAAGAATGTTGGTCTATAGTTGGTAAAGAGGTAACTTCTTCTTTATTTTTTTTTTTCAATAGGATTTTAATCTATTGGTTTCTCGAATTATAGAGTACCAACCATTTTATTTTCTTTCCAGTTGGTGCCTTCTGTTCTTAGCATCCTGTCATGGTTTAAGCAATCATACCCATAAAACGATACAAGCAGCAGCAGTGATGGCCTCATTCAGAATAAACGTGTATGGTAGAGCTAACTCAAGGAGTTTGTCAACTAGATAGATTCTAGGATCTATTGCCCTCCTTGTAGCAGGTTTGACTCCTACTGTAATTGTGTATTTCTCATGTTTATAAAACTGATAAACTAAAGAAGGTATTGAATGAATTTGGATGAGATGATATAAGGTATTCAAAGATGGAAAGTGACACAAGATGCTTGATGCCCAGTAGTAGGAAAGTGGAAGCAACCACTGTTAACTAAATTGGGGTAGTATTTATATCTCTAATCTATACTTCTCTTGGAAGTAGCTGTGATTAGAAATATAAATAATAACCCAGCTTAATTTAAAGACGCCGATGTTGCCGTGAGCTAATTACAGGTAAAATCATGTGGATTCATGACATCGATTACTCAACTATCTCAGCTACAACCATCTCTTCATGTAATGCGTACCCATTTAAAAACTTAGGAAATGTTATACTTAATATTTATTTTTAATGTAATTTGTGTATATTTAGGAAATTTAGTAATTGCTTAGCAAACATACTTTAAAATTTTAGTTTTCGGATTTTCTTAGCATAAGGTGCGGTTGATATATCTCTATGCATATAGATAACTTTTGGTTGATAACACAGATTGATGATTAGTAAATCTTATTGTCCAAGTGATGATTAAAAAATCTTACTGTTAAGAATCCTTGCAAGCATGAAGCATATATTGATTTTTCACGTTTTTCTTAAATTACATTCTTGAAAAGTAGTAATTGAACCTTTTTTATTTTTTATGTTCATGGGTGGAAACCCTACAGTGTTATCAAACAATATTATTGGATAAAACTCATGGCATCAGTAGGGAAACTTTATGCTTCCAAAGAAACATTGGTTGTCACTCAGGTGTTCCTATTTGCTAGACACGGCTTTCCTTTGGCTCTTCTAATCTTAGTCGTTTTGATCAACAATAGATATCTTCCCACCTTCAGTTTTCCAATTTTTATTAGCAAGAATATCTAGATGTCGAATCTCATATAAGAGTTGTTTTGAAATCCAAAGAATAACATGCGTGTGGCTTTAACGCATTCTCAGTATCTATAATATATAAAACTTATTCTTTAAAGAAAAAAAGTTGAATTTTTTTATTTATTACGAATTTTGATAGTAAAGCTTATGATACTCAGAAAACGCTCTTTTGTTGTTGATGAACTTTTTAGATGTCTGATTGCAGGTTAGTATTATTATATTTCATGACTTATATAGGTCATGCCCTATAGTATAAAACTGAAGGTTCCACGGCAGCATCATGAACTTCATGAGGTTTTGTGGAGGTGAGGAACCTGGAGCTTTGTAAAACTCATAGAATTTTCAACATTAAAAGAATGAGTTCATGATGGCAACTGGTTCTCAAACTTAAGGTTATCAATGCATTTATATATCTTACATTTTTGTTGATCATTTGTTATTTATCTTCTTATTGGTAGGAAGTGTAAAACATGTTGTAGTATTCAATTGCACTATGCTTTACTTCATGCACTACGTCGGCGAGCTCTCTTCGTGTTGCAGTCGGTAAAAGAATAAGCACTTTAATTTCTGCACTAAAAACACTTGATGTATGATGTTGATAAATGATGCTTAGATTCTTCCCACCCCTGCTGCATCTAAGTTGCACATACACACAAACATCCAGTGCTAATTAACATACTTTTAAATTTTGAACTGATTTGTTGAATTAACTTCTCTTACGGAAACGAGGATTAACCTGTTGAGGATGTTATGGTAAGTAGATGAATTACAAATCTCATTGACACCCACCATGTGTAATCAGCAAAAATAAATAAATAGAATAACCCCAAGGAACATAATGTTGATGAAGTTGGGGATGAGAATGTGAAGGGGATGGAATTGAAAATATTTGGCCCAAACTAAGGGTATCAAAGTTTGAGTTTGTGTTGGATTTAATCCATGTGATTGTGTTTTTGTTGATTCGGGAAAATTAGAATTTAATTTCTTTATGTAATTGTTTTTGCTCTTTTCTAAATACGATTCGTGTAGTGAATGGTGTATGTACTCAATATGAATTTTAGGTTTCCAAAACCACCTATTCAATAAATGTTGACGAATTCATTTTTGTGACTTACAATTCTTCTCATCTTCTCTATTTTCTAGGTTTTGAATTATGGAGGGTTCTAACAAGATTCATGATATCGTTGCAGGTTTAGGCATAAACAAGGGATCACTCCTCATACAATTACGGGATATTGGATCCTAAGTTTTTTCAAAGTTTTTCTAATGACGGGATATTGAAATCTTTAGATGCAAAACAAGGTATCAATTCTCCAGCAAAATGGGTATCCATACAATCAAACGTGGTTTTGATGATTAAGGTTTCAATTACACGCGGTTTTGATAATTATATTTACTTCCATGCGGTTTTGAGTCTTTTGAGAATTACAATTTTCTCAATTATGCATATTTTACTTATTGTTATGCTTATGTTCCACATGCATACATAATTTAATGGATGTTTCTGATTTCATCTGTGAGCAGGTTCCGAAAGAAAAGATAAGAAACAAGTTCACAAGTAGTGCTATGTTTCTCAGATTGCAACACGAAGGAAGAAAACCACATGTACAACTTATCTGTAACACTGGATAACATTCAATAAAAAAAAGAAGGAATCTCTTGGTATGGCATATTATTTGTGTCTTATATTTGACAAATTGTAATGACATACCTTAAAGTCATGTTACATTCTTGGTAATTTACAACAAGTAAGTAACAACTTCCATTTGGATGACAGTGGGTCCAGAAGAAGATGGAATATGCACGAGTGATACTCTACACAGTATATAGAGGAAGACATGGTTGTGAACCAGATCGGTTTAGTGTTTGTACGTCTAATTTATCTACACTGCTTTTGGAAGCAATAATATTAGATTTATAATAAATAACCCAATATCAGTTAAAAACATGAACCATTTATCTTTTTGTTGGGGAATGAATAGGTTGTCGTTAATACTGTGGTACTATTATAAGTAGTGTTTCAAGAAAAGAAAATGATTTGAATCTTCAGTTCTTCAGATGACGCTTGGAATAAAAAGGCTTGCTCAGTTCTCGAAAAAGGTACACAACCATTGGCAGAATGTCTCTCATGAACGCAAAAATCTCCTTGGAAGAAAATGATTGGTGAGACTTCTAACATGGCTGTAGTTGCAGGAAACCTACACTACACCCTTGATGAGAATTTACAGTAACTAACATATATTTGAAGATTAAAAACAACACTTTCTTATTTGATTCTCAGAAATGTTTACAAGGAATGGAAGAAATCAAGAATACAACCACTCTCTTGAATTTTCTCTCTCTTCAAGACTTTCTCAACACTCAAAAAATACATCATCCCCCCTCTGAATCTACTGGGTTTCTTTATATAGGGTAGTTACATAGTGGATGACAGCTAAGATGTCCTTTAATTTAGGATTTTCCTTGCGATATTATCGCAGTAGTTATAATACCAATCCTCACAGATATTTGTAAAACTCGCAGTATCATCATGCTTTTCCCGTGTTTTGGCTATCGTCACCCATTGCGTCATTCTTTCTGTTATCTGCAACGCTCGCAATGTGTTGTTGATTAACTCGCAAAGCTGTCGCTGTAAATATCGCAGGAGTAGTGTTGTGGCAACATTATGATCTTACATCTTGCCTCTTCACATGTCTTTCTGCGAAGGAAGAAATATCATGAGAATTGAATCTTCTGTAATGCCGCAGCTGTTTATCTTTTTGCATTCTTCTGCTCTGACACGTTTCTGCATTCTTCGCCGGTTGTTTTCACGTATTTTTTCTTCCATTCAATTTTTGACATGTCATTTTCAACCGCTGCGATCTAACCGTTCACGTCTTTTCTTTGCATTAACTGCACTTGTCTTCTCGAGAACTTTTAATTTATATATATACCTTCTTCACTCTTCACTTTTCTTCCTTTTACTTTCTTCTTCCTTCTCTCTGCAAATTTATTGTTCTTCCGTAAATTCTGCATCTGTTACTGTCATAGTTTCTTTCTTTATCTTTCGATCTCATTTTCATTCCCATACTAAGATGCCTCCTCCTGGTCATAAAAATGTTCTTGCCTTTGAGAAGATGCAAAAGAAACTTAAAGATAAAGGTTTTACCTTATCCATTATTCCTGATCAAAGCTCTAAGGCTGAACTCTCCATTAAATTATTCTCTGATCACCCATGTAATGACGAGAAAGTCATAGTCTCATTAGGTCAACTTGAAGATGGCCTTCCTATTCCTCTTTGCAACCCTGAACTTCCTTTATTTTACCAAATTCTTTCCCACACGAAGTTCTCGCGGGCCATATATCAATTGAGTGGAGATTGCATTCGTATGTTGCTTGAGTTTGGTACTCGCGGTGCTGGTAAAGAGTCTCTCTACCCTCTTGAAGCAAAGAACCCTAAGTTCAAAGATATTCCTATTGTTCTTGCGAAGTATACTGTGGAGAACTTCTTCGCAAATTACGATATAATCCCTATGAAGAAGGACATCACTTGTTGGGGTGTCCGCTTACAAAAGAATGATGACATTGCTGAAGATAAAGTTCTTATGTTAGATATCAATTGTCATACGGGTAATAATCAAGGCCCTCGCCACTCCAGTGATGACAAATGGTTCATCTTTCCATTATGCCTAGAGGGTCCCTACATCTCCGGTCCTCATGTATTGCCTGCGAATCTCGCAGAATATCAACCATGGTTTTCAACTGGCCTGAAAGGAATAAATAGGTATGCTCCCTCAATTTTTTTTGCATACTTATCATTATTATCTTCCTCATGTTTTCATTCTCTCGCCGACTACTCCAATTTTTCCAGATTAACAGGATGAAACTTAAGTACCAGAAATCTGGGAAACCCAGCACCCTTTTAGCCCTTAAATCTCTCACAGATGAAGTAAGAAATATTCCATTATGATTCTCATTAATATATTGTTGCCTCTATTTCTTATCTTTATCTGTGTTCACAGGTTATTGAAGAAATAGAACCTGTGAAGATTGTGAAAACTTAGGGGAAAGACAAAGATGCTTCTCGCAAAGAGAAATATACTATTCCTCCCAAAGAGAAACCTACAGTTCCTCGCAGAGAGAAATCTGGTGCTCCTCCCTTAAAGAAAAGAAAAACCCAATTCTCTTCTTCTTCAACCCCTCAATATAATGAAGAAACTTCAAATGATGATTCCGACAATGACAACGATGATGATGATGTTGATATCCCTTCCGCGGTGGAATCCTTCTAATCTGAATCTTCCATGGCCCAGCTATCTAACATTTTTGGTGATATGACACATGGTATCGCCAATGATTATGGAAATGAAGCTCTTAATGGGGTATCTCAGGCTCTTGCCAAGATCTGCGATGCTCCCATATTGGTTGATAATGATTCTCTCAAAGGAATCTCAAGATCAATAACTCCCAATCTCTTAAATTCTCTTGGTATTTTGGTATGTTTTCATTTCTTTACCACATTTATGCATTCATTTCCTCACCGAGTTTTAATTTACATTATTCCCTCGCAGACTGGAAGATCTTCCTTTGTTGTTGCCTCAGACTTGGAAAAGAGGTGCGCATCTTTTCGCAAGAAGAATACTATTCTTCGCAAGAAGAATATGGAATTGGAATCTGAGTCTGCTAGTCTTCGTGGGAAATTGGAATCTGGGTCTGCTGACCTTCAAGAAAATATCAAGCGGTTGGAAACTGAACTTTCTTTCTCGCAAAATAAGGTCGCAAGCCTCCAAGCTGCGAACAATCAACTTTATGGTAATAAATCTCTCTCTTTTTCTTTAATCTTGTATTCCTTTGCATTTTTTCTTATTTTTCTTCTTCGCAGATGTTTACGGCCTTTCTGACGAAGTTGTATTCCTTCGTTCTTTTCCAAATCCAATAAACGATGATACTATTTTAGAGATTCTCAACAACTCTTTGAATAATCCCTCCAATGATAGAATTAATTCTCTTTCCATAGATGAACTCAGGTCTAAGATACGCCTCTAGAAACTGACCATAGATCTTGTTTAGACATGGCTAACAAATTCAAACGCTTTTACCACAATTCTAAGGAAGAAATTAGAATGTTAAAGGCCAAGAACAGTGATCTCTTAGACGATAAAGATCGTATATCTAGACAAGGAGCAAAAACTTTAGCGAATTTTCATAAAACCCTTCTTGAAGTTCAAATTGAAAGAGATAGACTTATCTGCGATAAAGAGATTCTTGTTGAAAGAGAAATCCAAATACGTTCCCGTATTCTTATTAATGATGACGATGAATTTGCTTGGGCTGCAAAGATTCTTGACAACGCCAGATCTAACTTAGGTGTAGATTTTAGTCTTCATGTTGAACAAGCAGCCTTAATTAAAGATATGATTTCTGAAAGAGAAGGTTGCTAATTGTTCTTCCTCATTAATTTCTTGTTATTAATCTTCTTATCTTTGCAAAATTTTCAATTTGTTGTTTTATACTCGCAGGAGATGAGAAGAGATATACTGGAAGAATTGTAGAACTTGAGGCTGATAAGAATCAACTCGCAAAGACTCTTGCTGCTCGCAATGAAAAATATTCAATATTGAAGGACCAATTAAAAATCACAACTTCAAATTTTGGTAATATCCTTGTTGGTGTTCGCAATGACTCCGTCAAGAGGGTTTGTGACGATCATAACATTTCTCATTCTTTGTATCCTTGCCTCACTGAGGAAGTTCCAACGAATACTCCAAACCTTGTTATCTATGACAGTGAGGCGGAAGAATCTGGCGAAGATGAAGGACATAGTGAAGACGATGGTAAAGAAGGAGAAAAATCTGGTGAAGGTGATGATGGGTTTAATTAGTATTGTCTTTCCATTTTAATCCCTCTGTAAAATTTGTTCATTTATCTCTTTGTCCTTGTAGTATACTGTTGCGAGTTTCTCCAGCTTCTAACATTCTTTAGTGTATAATTTTCTTTTGCTTCTATCTGTATAAATCAGAAAACAATTCTCTTCTGCAATATAGTTAATCAACATAATTATTAATCTTTAACTATCTGTGTAAATGTATCATATAATAATGTCTACGCAAATTTATCATATAATGATGAATAATAATTCTATCATTCTGTTCATTCCCATACTTGCCTCTGTTATTCATCTGCAATATGAAATAAATTGAGTAGAGTTTAGATATTAGTTGTGAATAAAATCTATTTAATTATTTTTGCCTCGTTCTTTGTGATAATATCGCGAGTAACAATTGCATATTTTTATGATCTCTGCGTAAATATCGCAAATCCCATGATCTCTGCGTCAATATCGCAGTCATTTAATCTTGATTTCTTGTGGTCTTATTATGCCTTCCTAGTTAAAGGTCTTATCTTGCCACACTTTGTATTGGCGACAAAATCGCAGGACGTCCTTACACTTGCATGTAAAAACCCATTGATCTTGCCTTATCTGCGTTTTTTCACTTTCTCTGCGACAATATGACAAGCCTAAGTTCCCTTGCGAGAACAAAGCCTCATGACATTGCCATCTTGCGATGAAATCGCAGGACGTCTTTACATTTTCATGTAAAAACCCACTGATCTCATATAACTTTTTCTCATGGCTTGTTGCCTTTGTATAATATTTGTCATGCGACAATATGACAGGCCTAAATGTTCTTGCGATCATAAAGCCCCATGACATTTCCGTCTTTAGACACTTATCAGCTCCCTAATGGAGGGTTCCGCCCTTATCTTCCCCCTGGTTGCCCCTTCAAGGAGGGAACATCGGACATACAAGACTATCTCCTCCCATCCGGTCTTAAAAACAACCAGCTGTTTTCGCAGCCTCTTGTCCTTTGTGCCTATATGGCTTATAGTTACGAGACTGCACCCTAAGTGGGGTTTTCTTTGGGCCGAGTGCATCATAGCCAAGACTTGCCAAGAATGTCCAGGGTAGTTTCGTACGCCCCGGGCACCCTTGGCTCAACCGTGTACCTCGGCGCCTTATTCATACTCTGCACTCCTTAGAAGAGATCCTCGGTCGTCCAACCAGGGTATAACCTTATATAGTTGGAAATCCAAGGTACCTCCCCCGGATAGGTTTTCTTTAACCCCAACATCTCCATGACTTAGGTTCCAGCAGCGGTATAACCTTATCCCTGAGTCATGCAAAGAGATACCCCCTTATATGACGCACTTTAGGTCTTAGATTTGCCTCTTACGAAATTTTATTCGCGAACTAGGGTGTACGCCATCAAGGTTCGTCCCGTTCTTTTATATCTCTTGCGAGTATTGCAACTCTAATAAAATTTATTTTCTTTGATCTTCTCTTTATTTACATTTCAGTTCTTGTACAATTTTTCAACTTCATCTTTTTCATTCAAACGAAATATTCTTTTGAGACCTTTTCTTAAATTTCATCATTTTACCTTTTTAGTTACTACTTTCTGCTTCTGCTTTTTTGTTACGTTTTGTTATTTTCTCTCCATCTGCGAGATGCTCGCCATCTGTTGTTTTCAGCTCATGTTGATTTTGCAATGTTCCTTCCTCTCGCCGGTCTATTATATCAACCATCAACTTATCACCTCTTTGTTATTGCTTGATGTTTCGTTTCCAGTTTCTACTCTTTGCTACCCTTTCCTCGCAAGATTCCATATCAATTTCATAACATTTCTTCCCATCAACACATTCTCCCTTTATTACTCCAACACCATTAGGATGAGGAAATTTAATACATTGGTGGAAAGTTGACGCCACACCTAATATCCCATGTAGCCAAGGTCGGCCAATCAGGGCATTATAAGGTGATTCAATATCCACAACGCAGAATAGAATCTTAGAAGATAAACCCTTTAATGGAATTCGCATTGTAATTTCCCCTTTGGGCTTGTTGGCAGTGCCGTTGAAACCATAGATCTTATAGGTTGATGGTATTAGATCCTCATCTTTTCCACCCATGGTTCTGTAAGTATGATAAAATAAGATATAAAATGAACTTCCAGAATCTATTATAACTCTGTTAATGGCCCAGGAATCCTCAGTTTCACCATCATCATTTTCTTCATCTTCTTTTTCTACTTGTTTTGGATTTATTTCCAATCTTACCACCAGTGGGTTGTCATGCATCTCGCCAGCCTCTGGTACTTCTTGTGCAGTGAAAGAAATAGTTTGCTTTTGCCACTCCTCTAATGGCGAGACTCTCGCAATATTCATTATCTCTCTTCCATCTGCGTCTCTCGCGAAGGCTCTGCTCAGAACGTTGTCGTGGAAATCCTCAATAATCTTGTATGATGGAATTACAGAACAAATTCTTCGCCTTGGCTCCAAACTCTATCACAAATGTTTCTACTCCTTTTATAGTATTCACTCTGTGAATATCTGGTGCTGGTGGTAACTGCTGAGATTGCGGATGTCCTATTAGAAAATAATTTAAATTTCCCTGATCAATCATCCTCAAAATTATTCTTTTTACATTCCTGCAATCGTTTATTGAGTGACCATGAAAATGATGGTAAGAACAAAATGATATCCTCCCAAATTTTTTCTAAGCTAGCATTCAAAGGTGGCATCTTAATTTCTTCCCATATTATTCTATGACTCCCTTGCCCTCTGAAATTATTTTGCCTCTGACCACCATAAGTCTCTTGCGGCTGATCAAGTCTTTGAATTTTATTATTTCCACCGCGATTGTAATAATTCCTTTCTCTTTCATACTCCTCTTGATCTCGACTTCCCATGGATACTAACTTCTGCTGGTTTTCAATCACCACTTTTTCTTGTTGTGATTGCGAGGTGCTCGCCATATTATTAATTATTTTAGGAAGTAAACTTCCATTTTCCGCTATTGAGCTGGTGTTTGTGACTGGATAAGATTTCATCTCATTTTGTTTCTCCTCTAAAGCAATGTAATCTTCTTGTAGTTCTCGCAACTCAGTCATTGTGATGGTATTTTTGAATATGAAAACTTGAACATATAGTAGATTAGTTGCAAACATAGTGTTAATGAAAGATAAAATGAGATATCTCTCATCTACTCTATTAGCCATTTTGCTGCACATTGTTTTCCACCTTAATGTTAAGTGCTTTAGACTTTCTCCAACCCTTTGTTTTAACCCGAACACATCTTCAATTCCTGGACGCGCAGAATTGTTACTTATGTATGCCCCCAAAAATGTGGTTTGTATATGAGTGAAAGAAGTTATAGTATTCTTGGGTAAACCCTCAAACTATTTTAGTGCCTCTCCAGTTAAGCTTGATGCAAAATATTTGCATAACACAGCATCATGGTTCTCCCATTGTAGCATACACCTAAAATAGGCTTTGATGTGTTGAATGGCACATGTAGATCCATCAAAAATACTAGTTAATGTTGGCAAGTTGCATTTTGGGGGTATTCCTCCTAGTTGTACTTCTTGAGTGAATGGAGTTTTTGCTGCTTCTTCAATCGCCTCATCAAGTGATCTTTTGCCTCCTTCTCTTCTATCATTTAACATTCCCCTTATGTCTGCTAATTCTCTTAAAACTTGTTCATTCCCAATTGAATTTTGCTCCATTTGTCTTTTCAGTGCAGATTATCTTCTCCTACACTCTTGACTATCTTGTGTTGCGAGATTTTGATTTCAATCTCTATTATTTTCTACTTGTCTTTCTCCGCTATCTTATCTTACATTTCTTTCGCGAATACGCACACCGTTATATCTCTCATTTTCTCTTCTGCGATTTTCTTCTGCTCTTCTTTGCACCCTATCGTATTCTTCATTAATATTATCATTATTGCGGTTCTGTTCACGTCTTGTTTCTCGATTGTCATGATTATTCTGGCGAATTGCCTCTTGAAATTCTTGCTCTTCTACTTCTGCTCTCAATCTTTCCCTCTCGCAAGCTAAGCGTGCTTGTTCAGCATAATGTCTCTCGAATTCTCTTTCAATTATCTACTGATTTCTTAGAGTTTCTCTTCCATGAAATATCCTCCTTCCTTCCTCTTGATCTTCTTTACCATCTTGGTTATTTCATGCCTGACGCTGCTCATTTTCTTGCCTTCTATTGTTTGGTTGAATTTCATCTTGTGGTATGTAATGATCTTCCCTTATTTCTCTCCTTTCGCGACGTCATCCATTTGGATCATGATTTTCTCCTTCAATATTTGTTATAGGTGATCTTCTTCTTATCTCACTTCTAATTGTTCTCGAACTTGATCTCGTTGTGCTTCTTGATCTTCTATTTTGTAACCTTATGTTTTACATTCTCAATTCATGGTTTTTCCTTGCCAAGTTTGTACGTTCTTCTGCCTCCAATCTCCTTTCCTTTTGTATTCTTTGTCTTAAAACCTCTAGTGTTTCATTTTCATCATTTCCATGTATTAATCCTCCATTTACTTCTTGGTTTCTTCCCTCTCGTCTTTCATTTCTTAATTGTCGATCTTCTGGTTCTTCTATTGAATCTGATCGCCAAGTATGCACGCTTACTCTATCATAATCCACAGCTCTATCTTGTATTGATGTTTGCTGATTTGACTGTTGAATCTGATTTCCTCCATCATTTCTTGTTATATTTCTTCTTGTTCTTACCCTTGAAGATTCTCCCATTTCATCTGTTTCTCCACCTGCAAGTCTTTTACTCCTCCTTACGGTTGTTGGTGGTTCTGAAGTATTTCTTCTTCTCCTAGCCATTGATTTTGATGAATTGTTGAAACTTGCATAAAATCCTTCACTAATTGTTCCAAATTCCTTCAAATCACAATGTCAATTTTCACCTTTTTCTTCAAACAATCATCAATTCATCCCTGTTTCGGGCACCAAAATGTAGTTGCAGGAAAACCTACACTACACCCTTGATGAGAATTTACAGTAACTAACACATATTTGAAGATTAAAAACAACACTTTCTTATTTGATTCTCAGAAATGTTTACAAGGAATGGAAGAAATCAAGAATACAACCACTCTCTTGAATTTTCTCTCTCTTCAAGACTTTCTCAACACTCAAAAAATACATCATGCCCCCTATGAATCTACTGGGTTTCTTTATATAGATTAGTTACATAGTGGATGACAGCTAAGCTGTCCTTTAATTTCGGATTTGCCTTGTGATATTATCGCAGTAGTTATAATACCAATCCTTGCATATATTTGTAAAACTCGCAGTATCATCATGCTTTTCCCGTGTTTTGGCTATCGTCACCCATTGCATCATTATTTCTGTCATCTGCAATGCTCGCAATGTGTTGTTGATTAACTCGCAAAGCCGTCGCTGTAAATATCGCAGGAGTAGTGTTGTGGCGATATTCTGATCCTACAATGGCACTCAATACCACACATATATGAACTCAGTCTAACTAATTCTTTTTGTTTTCATTATTATATACCAAAGTATTCACTAAAAAAGACCCACATCTTTTCCAGGTTTGATAATCCTGCACGCATCATCCAGATAGTGTGAAATATAGGGAAAAGGGAAAGCTACGGTGTATAAATCATAACTTTGAGTTTGTTGAACATGGAGAATCAACCGACCCAAAGCTTAGTAGTTACTTGGATCCACTACCAACTAGCCCCACCATATGATTATAAGATTCTGAACCTTTTAACTCATTCTAGGCTAGAAATAACAAGTTTTTGGTTTGATTATTTCAGGTACAGACCAACAGGGCGATGGAATGAGTAACACCATTCCATAATCAAGGATGAAAACAAATTTATATTGGGTTTAGCTCTTAACTCTATGAAGGTAATGCTTCACTTTGCTGCACAACCTTAGCTAGATAATTCACGGATGTGTAAATTTGATTATTTAGACATATGTATTAGAAAATTTGATGGTTTATTCAATCTCCTCGGACAAAAGGCTAAGAAATAAGGAATTGAATACAGAGAATGAGATGGTATTGTTAAGTGGGGATGTGTGGGTGAACAGAATAGGGGTTGTTGGTAATACTAATTTGTTATATACACGGAACCTTATGATTTTTACCATAAAACGAATAACAAACCTTTTTTATTCAGTCTCCCGCAACTTTTAATCTTCTTCGATACGCCCTGCTTTTCTCTATCCTTTTCTTTTAAGTCGAGTACTTTAAGTGCCTTCCTAACTTCCTAATTTCAAATCATAGGTTAAACTCATTTTTTTTAAACTTGTTATGTGTAGATTGTTCGAAAATTTGGTGTTAGAATCTCAGCAGACGACATGGATGATTGTAAACCTAGAATGTAAACTAATGCACTCATGAATGAGGTAAGAACATTGCTTTCAGGTGAAAAATTCTACATTGTCATCTTGGAAATCGATGAATGGTGAAAACTATTATTTAGAGGATATAGGACTCTTGAAGTTAAAGGTATACTCATTTGATGTTTACATGCAACAACTGAACTTGATTTAACCTTTGATGATGGTCTATTGTAGGAGGAAATACAAGGGGATTTGATGCGATTGTCGCTGCTGCACAGTGGTTAATTTCCTAGAGACGTTCTTGCATTTTTCTATGGAGAAACACTCCAAGATTACAGGGTCAATAAACGAGCATGTCCGGTTATTCAAGGTCCCAGTTCTCTTTCACGCTAATACTTGTAAGTTTCAAGGGGGGGGGAATCAATAATTACTGCCCATCAATATACAATGTCGGTGCAAGAAGATCACTCTTTCATCATGAAAAATGAATCTATGTAGTCTTTCGTCTTCAATTATATTATCTATGCATGTATATGATTGTGCACACGATATAATTTCTAAATTTCTAAATTTCCAGAATTTCATTGAATCATTACTAGATGTAGCTTTTTAGATTTTTTATTTTGTTTTGTTTCAGTTCTCTCTTATTTTGATTCTTATTGTTAATGGAACAATATAATGACATAATAACAACTACAGATTTGGTGATGACTGAACTAGGACTAAAAAATCACTAGTATGCACAACTTGGCGATCATTCCTCCGTATTGAGGGTATTCTGCGATCTTAATTTTATGATTCTTTAAAAATTTATATTGGTTTAATACTAAGAGATTGTTGTGGTAATTATTTGCAGGAAAAAGTGTCAGTTGGGAACATTGCTAGACTAAAGTTTCGAATAACAATGTAACATATCTCAAGCATTTCCCGAAAGTAAGCATAAGATTTATTTCTCATGTATTTAACTAATCACATAATTTTTTTTTAATCAGTAAATTAAATTTTTCTATAGATAGAAGTCAAAAGTACATGAAGAATGAACCCTGACTTTGCACGACCAAAAAAAAGAAGGAAGGTCAAGAATACCACCCAAAACTACGCTACTATGAGCAAAACACAACTACACACAAAACAACTTCCCAAGCTAAAAACGGAGCAACAGACCTGAGTGCCCCAAGCACCAAGGAAAACCAGCCCCCTCAAGGAGGGTGGAAAATAACCTCTTTCCACCTGATTACAAAGTGATCCATAGACACATTTTTGAAGGGACCTTTGTCATGCAACCAGTAAGCTACCGTCCACTTGATAGAGTCTATGATCCCCTCTTGAGTCTTAGTGATATTCTGGAAGCTCGCATATTTCTTTCTTTCCATAAACTAATCACATAGTTAAGGATAAGTCTTTGTGCCCCACTCAGTCTTACTTTAATTTTTGGATATCCCTTGATATATTTGCTGACATATCTTATTAGGGAGATGATGTTATTATTCAGAGTTATGAATCAAGATGAGCAATGGAAATAATAACGTCATAACCTTGATATAGTCATTATAGGATTTGGTGGCTGTAGGATCAGAATATCACAAGAAGGACACACTTGCGAAGTTTTATTAACAACACATTGCGAGCGTCGCAGAATAATTTGAAGAATGATGTAACAGGTGACGGTAGCAGAAACATGAGAAAAGTGTGATAATTCTGCGATGATTAGAATGTTAGCGAAGATTTGACAATAAAACTCTTGCGAGAATATCGCAAGTCAGATCCGAAGTTAAAGGACATATTAGCTGTCATCCACTATGTAAATTCCTATATAAAGAGTTGAACAAGCGTAAGGAAGGGAGAGATCTTTTTTGAGTATTGAGCAAGTCATTTAGGAGAGAGAAAGTCTAGAGCGGTTTTTAATTCTTAGGTTTATTTCCTTTCCATATTGTAAGACTTGTGAGATTAATCAATAAAATTTATGATTGTTGATTTAAAAATGATTTGATTGTATGAATTCTTGTGATGGGTGTAGTGTGGGATTTCTTGCTACTACATATTGGCGCTAGAAACAGGGAAAAGTCCTTGTTGATAGTGTGAAGATTAATATTGTGATTTGAAAGAATTTGGAATAGTTGGTGAAGAGTTTCAGACAATTTTCAACAATTCATTGAGATTGAAGAGATGGCTAGAAGAAGAAATGCTTCAAGACAACCAACTACTGTGAGAAGGAGTAAGAGGCTTGCTGGAGAAAGAAGAAATGAAACTGGAGAATCATCAAGAATGAATACAAGAAATGATGGAGAAAATCAAATTTAACAACCAATTCAGCATACGCCAGCGCAAAATAGAACTTTGGGTTATGATAGAGTGAGCGTACATACTTGGCGATCAGATTCAACGGAAGAAATAGAAGAGGAGCAACATTTAAGAAAAGAAAGACAAGAAGAGAGAGCTGAAGAAGCAATTGGAGGAATAATTCATGGAGATGAAATAATTGAAGCATTAGAGGCATTGAGGCAAAGAATACATAAAGAAAGGAGAATAGAAGCAGAAGAACGTGATAATTTGACAAGGAAAACCATGAGTTGAGAATGGAGAATATGATATTACAAAATAGAAGGTCAAGAAGCACTACAAGATCAAGTACAAGATCAATCAGAAGAGAAGAAAGACAAAACTCACTTGTAGAAAATGTTGATGGAAATATTCGGTAGGAGGTGCAAAATCCAGATGAAGAACGTCGCGAAAATAGAGAAATGATTGAAGATCGATACATTCCACATGACGAAATTCCTCAAAAAAGGCAGCGTCAAGAATGAAATAACTAAGGTGATGAAGAAAACCAAGAAGAAGGAAGAAGAATATTACATGGGAGAGAAAATCGCAAAAATGAGCAAGTAATTAAAGAAGAAATCGAGAGACATTATGCTGAACAAGGACGTTTAGCCTGCGAGAGGGAGAGATTGAGAGAAGAAATGGAGGAAAGAGAACTCCAAGAAGCAATATGTCAGAACAACCATGACAATCGAGAAAGAAGACGCGAGCAAAACCGCAACAATGGAAATATCAATGAAGAATATGATAAAATACAAAGGAGAATCGAAAGACAACAAAGAGAGTTGATAAGGAGTGAGAAAAATCGCATAAGAGAAAATGAAGGATATAATGGTGTGCGAATTCAAGAAAGAGGCGAAGGAGAAAATCGCGGAAGAAGACGAGACGAAGATGATGAAGAAAATTAAAATTTCGCAACACAAAACAGGCAAGAACGCCGAAGAAGAGAAACATAATTAAATAGACCAATGGAATCAACGTCCGGGGTAAATGAACAAATCTTAAGAGAACTGGCATAAATGAGAGGAATGCTTAATAATAGGAGAGAAGGAGGTAGGATACAATTGGATGAAGCTATAGAATAAGCTGCGAAAACTCCGTTCTCACAAGAAGTACAATTAGGAGGAATACCGCCAAAATGCAGTTTGCCTGCGTTAACTAGCATCTTTGATGGAACAAGTTGTGAAATTCAACACATTAAGGCTTACGTGAGATGTATGTTACAGTGGGAGAATCAGGATGTTGTGTTGTGCAAGTATTTTGCATCAAGTCTAACAAGAAAGGCGCTAAAGTGGTTCGAAGGTCTACCTAGGAATACTATAACATATTTTAACCATTTGCAAACTATATTCTTAGGGGCGTATATAACTAACAACTCCTCGCTACCAGGGATAGAAGATGTGTTTGGATTAAAGCAGAGAATTGGAGAAAGTTTGAAGCATCTAACCATAAGGTGGAAGACAATGTGTCGTGAGATGGCTGGGCATGTGGACGAGAGATATCTCATTTTATCATTTATCAATGCAATGTTCGCAACCAATCTACTATACATTCAAATTTTTAGAATTAAGAATACAATCACAATGATAAAATTGCGAGAACTGTAGGAGGAGTACATTGCTCTTGAAGAAAAACAGAATGAAATGGAATCGTATCCTGTTGTGAACATAAGTTCAAATACATCGAATGCAAGCTTATTACCTAAATTGATAAACACAGTGGCGAGTACTTTGCAGGTACAACAAGAAGAAAAGAATGATAATCAACAGAAGCTGGTGGCTATGGGAAGCAGAGATCAAGAGGAATTCAAAAGAGAAAGAAATTTTTATAGTCGAGGTGGAAATAACAAAATTCAAAGACTTGATCAGCCGCAGGAAAATTATGGAGGACAAAGGAAAAATTATCAGAGAGGATCAGGAAGTCAAAAAATGATATGGGAATATATCAAGATGCCACCTTTGAATACTAGTGTGGAAATTTTTTGGGAAGCAATAATTTTAATGGAGAATATACAAACACCCTGGAACATGGAAAAAGAACCGCTTCCAAATAACAAAAGTCAAGAATTTTGTTCTTATCATCACTTTCATGGACATTCTACAAATAATTGCAGAAACATAAAGAGAATCATTATCAGAATGATAGACCAGGGAAAGCTAAATCATTTTCTAATAGGGAACCCTCATTCTCAACCCTTACCAACACCGCCAGAAATTTGCAGGGTAAACACTACAAAAGGAGGAGAAACATTTGTAATAGAAGTCGGAGCAAAGGAAAAAAATCTGTTTTGTAACTCTATTGTACATTCATACAAAACAATCAAAGATTTCTATGAAAATGTTCTAAGCAGAGTTTTCGCAAGAGATTCTGATGGGAGGGAAATAATGAATATTGCGAAAGCTTCGCCATTAGAAGAGTGGCAAAATCATACTATTTCTTTCACTGCACAAGAAGTACCTAAACCTGGCGAAATGCATGACAATCCATTGGTGGTGAGACTAGAGATAAACCCAAAACAAAGAGAAGATGAATAAGAAGATGAAGATGATGAGGCCGAAGATTCATGGGAAATTAATAGAGTTTTAATTGATATAGGGAGTTATGTAGGTATCCTGTTTTTATCATACTTACAAGACAATGGGAGGCAGAGATGAGGATCTAATACCTTCAACTTATAAAATCTATGGTTTTAATGGCACTGCCAATAAACCTAAAGGGGATATCACAATGCGAATTCCATTAAAGGGGATATCTTCCAAGATTTTATTATGCATTGTCGATGTAGAGTCGCCTTACAATACCTTAATTGGTCGACCTTGGCTACATGGGATTTTAGGTGTGGCATTGACTTTCCACCAGTGCATTAAGTTTCCACATCCTAGTGGCATCGGAGTAATAAAAGGAGATTGGGTAGAGGGTAAGAAGAGCTATGAAATTGATGTACAATCTTGCGAAGAAAGAGCTGCGAAGAAGGGGAATTGGAAGCATAACATCAAAGAAAGATAAAAAAAAAAGTGAGAGATTGATGGTTGATTAAGTAGAAAAGAGAGAAGAAGGAATGCTGCGAAGTCAAAGCTTGCTGAAAAGAACCAATGATGAAAATATCGCAGAAGTAAAGAATGTAGCGAATAGCAACAAAAGAACAGAGGAATAAAATAACAAAGGTAAAAAATTTAAACTGTGAAGTGAAAGAAATATTGAGGAAAAGAAAAAAGATGTATAATTGGTTTGTTGCGAAAATTTCAAAAAATATATTTTCCTTAATGATTAAAATGAAATGAATAAATACAAAAATTTTATGAAAAAGAAGATGCGAAATTGAAAATATCAAAAGCAGAATGAAAATGTGCAAAAATTTCGCAAGAAACGATCATTTAAGATCCAGAATGGGGAGAACCTTTATGGCGTACACCCTAGTTCGCGAATAAAATTTCGCAAGAGGCAAATGTAAGACCTAAAGTACGTCATAAAAGGGGGTATCTATTACATGACTCAGTGATAAGGTTGCACCGCTGCTGGAACCCGGTGGAACCTGAGTCATGGAGATTTGGGGTCAATGAAGGACCATCCAGGAGATACACCTTGGATTCTTAACTTGAGCATATGACTTGAGTTGAACGACTAAGGTAATAAGAGCTCTCCTAAGGGGTGCAGAGTATGACCAAGGCGTCGAGGTACACGGTTGAGCCAAGAGTGCCTGGGGCGTATGAAACAACCCTGGCCATTCTTGGTAAGTCTTGGCTATGATGCACTCGACCCAAATAAAACCCCACTTAGGGTGCAATCTAATAACCATAATCCATATAGGCAAAAGGGATAAGAGGCTGCGAACACAACTGGTTGTTGTTAAGACTGGATGGGAGGAGCTAGTCTTGTATGGCAGAAGTACGTCTCCTTGAATATTTAGACTTGTCATATTCGTGCAACATTCTTGAAGAGACAATAATACAAAAGAGAAGATAAGACGTCCTGCGATTTCGTCGCAAGATGGAAATATCATGGGGCTTTCGTTTTACAAGAAAATTTAGGCCTCTCATATTGACGCAGCAAAAATACAAAAAGAACATAAAGTTAAGGCAAGATCAATGGGTTTCTACATGAAAGTGTAGAAATGTCCTGCGATTTTGTCGCAATAAAAAAAAAAGATGGCAAAATAAAACCTTTACTTAGGAAGGCAAAATAAGACCACATCAGAATACAAGAAAGAATACAATTTTACAATTTATGATTGCGAGATTATGCAGAGATAATTGCGATTTTATCGCAAATTATTAAACAGAGACAACTTGCTCAATCCCCCATCTGAATGCAAATAACAAAGGAAAGTATGGGAATGCATAGAATGAGTTAAATGTTATTTGTCTTCACATGATAGATTTACGCATAAAGTAAAAAATTAATTGTACTTTGGTCGATCATGTTGCAAGAAAGAAATTTTTTTCTAACACATGCATGAAAGAGAAAAATAAATAGAACTTTTATTGGAGACTGGAGAAATTCGCAGTGATAGATTACAAGTATACAAGAATGAAAGATCAAGAGCCAATATACAAGTTTTACAAAAAATTGAACAAGAAAGCACAAGGAAGCAAAAACTATTATTTGCTTGATTCTTCATTATCATCATCAAGTTCTTCACCAGAATTTTCTTCTCCATCAGATTCTTCATCAGACTTCTCCTCTTCATTTTCTTCAGACTCTGTCTTTTCATCAACTTCACTATCAGAGATGACCAAATTAGGAACATTCTCTGGAACTTTGTCTAGGAGACAAGGATACTTGGAGTGAGTAATCTTGTTGTCATCACAAATCCCTTTGATGGTGTCATTGCGGAAAGAAATTTCATCATTCCCAAAATTTGTAATAGTGATCCTCATTTGAGCCTTCAACCTTGAACACTTATCATTGCGAGAAGATAAATCTTTTGCGAGCTTCGATTTTTCATTCTCAAGCTCTTCAATTTTTTTTGCGATATCTCTCTTCAGCTTCTGCGAAAATATAACAATAAGTTAACAATATGATAGTAGTTTATGAAAAAGTAAATAACTAAAGGAAGAAGAACAATTAACAACCTTCTCTATTAGAAATCATATCTCTAATCAAGGCCGTTTGCTCAGCTTGAAGACTGATATCTACACCTAAGTTATTTCTGGCGTTATCTAGAACTTTTGTAGCCCAAGAAAATTCATCATCATCATTTATGAGAATACGAGAGCGAATTTGGTTTTCTCTTTCGCAGAGTACAACATTTTTACATTTGAGATCATCTCTTTCGATTTGGACTTCAAGAAGAGTTTCTTGGAATTTCGCTAAAGTCTGAGTACCTTGGAGAGAAATACGATATTTTTCATCTATAGATCACTATATTTAGCTCTTAAATTATTGATTTCTTCTTTGGAATTATGGAAGAAACGTTTAAATTTATTAGCCAAGATCAAGACAGATCTATGTTCAATTTCTAAGAGGCGAAGCTTAGATTAAAGTTCATTTATGGGAATGGATTCAATCTTATCATTTGAAAAACTATTTAGAGAAGTATTTAGATGTTCAAGAAGGGTATTATCATCCATAAGCTTGGGAAATGTATGAAGAAGAATAGCTTCATCAGTAAGGCCATAGACGTCTGCGAAATGGTGAACTCTATAAGGAGAAATTTTTGAGAAAATAAAATAAATGGAAAAGAAGAAGAATCACATACCATAGAGTTGCTTATTGGCATCTTGAAGATTAGATATTTTGTTCGAATGAAGAGAATTATCTGATTCCAATTGTTTGATCTTCTCGCGAAGATCAGTAACTTCAGTCTCTAATTTTTCATTTTTCTTTCTCTTTTCACGAAGACCAATAACTTCAATCTCCAACTCTTCATTTTTCTTGCAAAATTCAAGATTCTTCTTTGCGAAAGCCGCACGCCTTTTCTCTAAATCTGTCGTAACAACATAAGAAGCCTTCCTAGCCTGCGAAATATTCCAGCAAATTTTCAGAATAAATTATGAATTCAAAATAAAAATAAAAATAAGAAAAGTATAAGTATGAAAATTTACCAAGCAATTGAGTGAATGCAAGAAATTTGGAGATATAGATCTTGAGACCCCGCGAAGAGATTCATTATTATCCAAGAGGGGAGCATCGCAAATAGCATCTATGGATTGGAAGGCATTAGTGAGAGGAGTATCACCAATTCCATGCATAGTACTAGAAAAGATGCCGGATAGTTGCGCCATAGAAGACTCATGTTGAGAAGTTTCCTATGCAGAAGAAGCATCATCATCATCATCGTTATGATCGCTAGAGATTTCGCTAGGTTGGACTTTTCGTTTCTTTGAAAGAGGGGCAGTAGATTTGTCTTTGCGAGAAATACTCTTGCCTTTACTCCTATTCTTCGTAACTTTGACAGGTTGCTCTTCTACTTCAGCAATAACCTACACACATAGATAAAGATAAGAAATAGAGGCAACAATATATTGTGAAGAATCATAAAAGAATATTTCTTACTTCATCTGTGAATGATCGAAGAGCTGATAAGGTACTGATTTTCCCAGTCTTTCTATTGCTCAATTTTAACCTTCCAACCTGATAATTTCGCAGATACATGATCAGCAAAATCATATATAAGAATAAAAAGAATAACAACTCAAGTAAAGTTTGCAAATGCACGTCTGATTCCATTTCCGGCCAGCTGAATACCCAGGGTAAGTACGCTGCGAGATTCGCAGGCAAAGCATGAGATCTAGAGATGTATGGACCCTTTAGGATTAAAGGGAAGATATACCACTTATCATCATTGGAGTAACGCGGAGATATATTTTTGCCAGGATGCCAATCAATATCTTGCATAAGTATCTTGTCATCAGCAACGTCATCCTTCTTCTTTAAACAAACACCCCAACAAGTGCTATCTTTCTTCATTGGAATTATCTCATAATTCACAAAGAATTTTTCCACGGTATAGTTCACAGGAACAATCACAATATTAGCAAACTTAGGGTTTTTAGCTTCATCAGGATAAAGAGATCCCTTTCCAGCACCACGATTTGCGAACTCAAGCATTAGACGAATGCAATCCCCACTTAATTGATATACAGCTCGTGAGAATTTCGCATGAGAAAGTGTTTATGGGTAAAAACTACTTCTACTGGTTTTGGTAATTTGGGATGTGTGGATGAGAAGTGAATCTAAACCCTAAACAAATGCACTGCACGGGAGTGCTTTTGATTTGAGAGATCAATCTATACAATTCTGGCCTAAACCAAGAAATGCCCGTTCCAGACTTATTTCGGTCACAAAGTGAAGGAGATGGGGTTGATCTTAGGGAGGAAAGCGAAGAAGGTGTTGAGATTGTGAAGGTGTATGCTATTTTATGACTTGTAACAGAAATGTGAACAGGCTTACGAATAATGAAAGCATGCTCTGGGTGTTTCGAATACAATTGTATTAACACTTGGTTTCTGTGTTGTCTTCTCTTGGAAATAGGGAGGAGAACCTATTTATACAAGTCATTTGAGCCTTATTCACGTCTCTCGTGGGAAGTGGGGGAAGTGGAGTAATGGAGTAGTGGAGTTGTGTGTTAGTGTCACACGATCAATCTTGCCCACTTCTCCTATCATCACTAACCGTCCATGTCTTCCTGACACGTTCTTGTGATGGCGCGTTGCACGCTACACGCTGTAAACCTCCAGACCAATACCCCAGTATATATCCCCCAGTTTGTGACATGATTGATGTCTCGAGTGTGTGGATCGTGGGACCCACATAAGGTAGCATGTAATGCTAGTTAAATAACTAAGTTATTTAGGAAGTCGATACTAGTAAAGTATCATGTGTATTCTATGCATGATATGCATCAAATGTATTCGACATATATGAAGCATCGCTGTTGAGCATTATATCCCCTGCCTACTTCACGTGAGGGTTTGGAGGATGCGCTAGCAAATCCTCCCTTGGACGACCATATGGTGTGGCAGAGTGGCAGACGGTGATCACGGTGATACCTCACTGGTCACCTAAATCCTATCATAGGACGTCCATCCAGGCTGGCGAAGTTGGACGAACAAGATGACTTGCGACCCACATCTACGACCATCGGATTAGGGTTTGGGAGGTGTGCGAGTGCACTCCTTTAGCTTGGTCGAATCCAATTCCGGGAGACGTTTCATGGAGGACCGATTAGGCATGCGTGTAGACGGCATGCTGATGTCCATGCCCATGTTTCACTGTCCCACGAAGGTTTGATCTAGGCCACTCAAATTTACTAGTGAAGTTGAGTGGCTGAGATCGATTTGCGACATAAATCCTACGCCGCAAAGGATTCCTAAAGGGCGTGGTATGTCACTTTCAAGGCGCACGTTTCGAGACGACCAATCTTGGTCGGTCTCGGCCGATTGGTCCGGCGTGTAGGTGGTAGGCTGGTATTCACGCATATACCTCACTGTCCCATGAAAACGTGATCTAAGCCACTCAATTTGTTTGGCGAAGTTGAGTGGTCGAGATCAGTTTGTGATATGGGAATCCCTTCATTCGATTAGTTGTCTCCTAATCCCTTCATTCGATCAGGATAAAACATACGCTCGTGATCAATACAAACCCTAATTAGGGTTTTGGATGGTCGTGCGTCATGCTTTGTTTTGTGCGCACGAATTTGGACAACCAACCATGGTTGGTCATGTGTGTAGACGGGCCCACGGTGATTGTGTTGACATGCTCCGGGCCTTTTGAATCTACATCTACACCCATGCGAAGATGGATGGTTGAGATCATTTTGCGACACATGTAATGTGCTGCAAACCCGAATTTAGGGTTTCTTGTCCATTCTGCTTGGTTTGGACGGTTTGGCAAGCTATGACACCCCTTTTGGGGAGGCCGACCATGAGGGGCCTACGTCGGGTTGGCAGTGAATATTCCAATACCTGCTTGGGGGTATTGGAATCGATCTGGACCATTCAATCATGCTGGAGAAGTTGGATGATCGTGATCGTTTATAGACTGCTATGGATAGTCTAGATGCTCAATCGAGATAGTATAACACACAGAAAGTTGCATGCTCAATCGGGCTAGTATAACATACCGAGAGTTACATCCTATACGGGAATTTCTTGAATGCTTCACTATTGGTACTTGGATATTCATGCTACTCTGCTGCGAGTAACAATTAGTCATCATGCCGCACTAACAATAAGAGTCCTGCTAGGAACAACACAGGAAATACAAGGCGTTTTATGCATTAATCAATAATGCTAAAATTCACAGAATATTCGGGGGATTGTTGCTACATGCTCCATTCTAGGTGAATTAATAAAGTGAAGAAGTATTCATTACTTATAAAATAATCTCATCCTCTGCAGGATGGTTACAAAAAAAAATTGTTTTACAACTTTAGCCCTGAACTAAAATCCACCATCAACATTAAGTCCCCTGCCTAGCACATAATGGTTACATTATTGTGGGTTAGGCATGATATGGTGACAGTTAAAGATAAAACTTATGAGACAAAGTTAGATGTTACCAGAAGAGACAGGTCGTCATGTCCTTCGAGCATGTCACGTTCAAGAGACGTCCGGGCGAGCGTTCCCCTAGCATGATGTTGGTCTTGCTTAATTGATGGACTGTTGCGATTGCTTCGTTCATGGGGCTATTACGTCTGCTTGATCAAACATGGGCTTGATGTGCCTGATTCGATTAAACGTGGGTCCACCGTGTGTCTACTTTGGTTGAACGTGGGTCCACTGCGTGCTTATTTTGGTTGAACGTGGGTCCACTGCATGCTTACTTTGGTTGAACATGGGACTCATCATGCGCATGCTTCGGTTAAACATGGGTCCACTGCATGCCACGTGCCTGCTTTGCTTGGGGCAGGCTGTGTCTGCTAGACCAATATGGGGCTGGTTGTGCCTGATCAAGTGTGACCCGCCGCGTTCCTGCTTTGCTTGGGGACAGCTGTGTATGCTTCGACCAATATAGGGATGATTGTGCCTGATCAAGTGGGACCCACCTTGTTCCTGCTTTTCTTGGGGACGACTGTGTCTGCTTCGACCAATATGGGGTTGGTTGCGCCTGATCAAGTGGGACCCACCGCATGCCTGCTTTGCCCAAATATGAACCTTGTATGTTCGAACGTGGTGTGGCTCCAGCTGTGTTCATGTCCTCCTAGGAGCATGCTTCACTTCTCATATCCACTTCAAGGTTTGTCATGCTCCGCTGGGTCCTTATGAAGGATGGATGAGACGTATGTTGATAAATGAGTACATCAAAGATAACTTGACCAAAGCGTAGATTATTGATGTAGCTTGTGTGTTGAAACGGCTCAAGAGGATGTTAAAGTGGCTTCTGGTGCGAACGTTGAGGTGGATCCTGGGGAGAGTATTGAAGCAGGATTTTGAAAAACGTGGGTCCCTGAAAGAGCGTTGAGGCATCTCTTGAATAGACCATAGAATCAACTTCTTCTGCTGGAGGGAGCGTTGAGGCGGCTCTTGAATAGACCATCGAAGCAACTTCTTCTGCTGGAGGGAGAGTTGAAGTGGCTTCCTCTTCAGTTCGATTTACCCTTGCGAATTCCATGCTTCTCGACTGACCATCTCTCTCATGTTGAAGAAGTCCTTGGCTGACGGTGAAGGAACTTCATGCTGAGCCTCAGTCCCCAAGCGTGGTCTACGTGGCTCTATCTTGTATGCCCGATGGGTCTTTTGTACGTAATGGTCGTTGATATGGTGAAGCTCTGGATGACATTAATCGACGAGAAACAATAGTTCCTGGGAGTAGCTGTGATCAGAAGAGACTGGCAGGGAGAGGCGTGATAGATACGGGAACAAATTTGGCAGTCTTCATATAGTGGTAGAGCTCGTCTCATTGCTAGAGGGATAAACTGGAACCGATGGATTTCTTGATGTTACATCTAGAATGAAAAAGAGGGAAACAGTCCTCTTCCCATGAGTATCCACTGAGCCTTCGACTTGATAGATGTTGTCATGATAGTTTCATGAGGCCGTCTTTACTACGTTGCATTTCATAGACATCCAGGAATGTCACCGATCTTTGACAATACGTCCGTTCTCTTGAGTGTATACTCGTATTTGAACATCTTGGAATCATAATGATAGCGTACTTGCATCCATGATTGATATGGAAAACGCGCTAAGAAGTCCCCAGTCACACTCCTTTAGTAATGCAACTACTTCTTCTATGGGAGGGGAAATTATGAAAGCGTCTCTTAATGTTTCTGCTGTCGATACAGATATGGAATATCTTGGACATTGTTTCATAATTGTGGTAGTCGTGTATGCGGTACTGGAGTTGGAGTTGGCGCGCATGATGTTGTATCTCGGTGGTTTTCTTCTTGCTTCTTCAGGGAACTGCTTACAGAAGGCTGAAGGTTGTACCGCCTTTTGGTGAGATATATGCCCATACGAACATTATGAGGCTTGTAGCGCCCTCTAAGCTAACATCTGACTAATCCAAGAAATTAACTAAACATAGAGGCACTAAAACTAAACATTTACTGAACCAATCAAATAAGAAATCTGCTATAAAACTTAACCCAAAACTAACCTCTCTCAGAAATATATATACAAGAACTCCTCTCCAATGATACATATAAAATAGTCATTTGGTTTACAAATAGAATATACAACATAATAAACATATTAGAATATAAACAACTAACGAAGTTAACTTCTCGGAGCTTTCGCTGCGCAACTCTGATCTGTCACTGAAACTGAAAGTGGGAATAATTCACATTTAACTTCTAAGTAATCATAACCAAGAGTTGGAAAACATTACATGTTTTTCCGAAATATTAAACAGTGACTAAGTCACTGAAATAATCATACATGTATATGGAACAAACTCCTTCGTCAAACAATGTACTAATATGGTTGTAAATTCCTAACCGGCAATTCACACCTATTTAGATATGGATGCCACCAAGACCATGGTGACCAACTCTAAACAATAAATCTGAATTAAAGTAGATATAAATGTGAAGGAGCGTATCCTATATACCACAAGTGGAAATTCTCATTTCCCATAACAATTCATATTGACAACACATTACAAGTCCTTTCCAATTCGTGGAAAGATTCATAGAATCAACAGGATTATCGTAATGCATTTTAAACAAAGCATGAAATGTACGAACAGACAATGCATGAGTTTGTTAAGCATAAACTTTTGTAAAAACAACAATAATAATTACAAAAGAGTCAAATGCATTCCCACACCTTTTGATGACAAGCCATGCTTACCTCGCGATCCACGATCCACTGGTTCATCCTTTGAGTCGATCGTTGTTAATAATTAACCGTTAATCACACAAGAATTCTAAGATTCTAGCCAAAATGGCTCACACAAGAATTAACTAATGATTCTAAGTCAAAGTCCACTAAACAAGTCCATTAACATAAGGCCCAGTCTAATTGGTCAACAGGCGGTCACTAACGGTCAAACTAACAGTCACAAGTCAACTAACAGTAAACATCAGTCAAAGTCCATGATCAAAGTCAAATGGTCAAGGTCGAGTCAACTAAGTCAAAGTCTGATTCGACTCAGTCATGATTCACTGAGTCATGTCTGGTCAAGTCTAGTTAACGAGTTAACTCAGTCAGATGGTCTGGTTATTGGGTTAACTCAGTCAGACAACTAAGTCAGACAAGGACAAAGGTTCTCACACCATTGCAATTTCTAACCCAGTTCAACTTTAATCTAAACAATACATCAATTCATTCATTCTTAAACAACTTGAATTTCAATTACAAATGTAAACCAAGTTTACCTGCAAATGCAGCTTTAAGCTTTTCACATCAATCACTAATTATAATCCTACAATACCATAGCAATTACACCTTCCCTGCTGGTAAACCTCAAACACGCAAACATCACCATCATCTCTTACCATAGTTTCTTTTTATCTTCCATGTAACTTTGCCTTCTACACATTCAACTGGACTTAACCAACTATTACAGTAGTACCAACATCTGCAATTCACAATCTCAATAACATTTATCAGACTCCACTTGATATCTCTATTTCAATCACCACATCTCGGCCAATATCCATCTACCAAACTCAATGCAACCACCAAGACCAACTTCACTGACAACCATCACTTGTAACTCCAACTCTTTCTCATTATAATCTATGTAACAAACTGAGTCTCATCTTATTCAGTTCAACATCACCACCATAGCTTATCCTTGAACCATAGTTCAATTAACTTCAATAACACCACCACAAAGCAAAATCTTTAGATCAATCTTCACCCCATACAACAGTCCAACTCATATCATCACCACTATTACAGCAACATCCAACACTTGCAATCACAAAACATAGGCAACACCAATACCTGCAGCTCAGATTAACCACAACTACAACCTCATTCACACCCTGAATTTCATATTCAAACCCATAACCACCTACTCTATCTCTACCAACTCTCTAGAGTAAACTCAATTGCATATATACAACATTTAAATCACAGCTTCATTACTACTTCCATCTCCAACTCCAGTTCTATACAAACTACTATCAATTCATACATACACACACACCTCAATACTCTGCACTTCCACCATTCACTGATGTCCCCTGTAACTTCAACATTAAAGACAACACCAACAACATCCCATAGCTCATCCCAAACTCATATATAATCACATGCTCTCAATAATTTGTAACATTCAAATCAAGACATTAAAATTGAGACAATATAAAGGCTTACCCAATATCTAGTACTCTCTGAATTGTTAATTCACCAACCACTTCAACTGAAACCCCATAATTATCTGTTTAGACCGAAAATCAATCACTAGTACCAAATTCATCACCTGAGATTAAGACCCCACCTGCAACTCCACTGTAATCCTCTTAATCATCGAAACTCATCTTTTATCTCATTTGATTTCTCTATAGCTTCAATTGGCCTGCAAACCCTAATTCTTAATTTTGGGGAAGAATATAACACAACCCTAACTGTCTTCAATCTCTAATTCAAAAGAAACGCCCTTACTTCTTAATTCAAGACAAACCCATCTTCAATCAGACTTCTAAACCTTCAATTTCATCTTTAATTTCATTTCAACAGAACCTATCATTAATTCAATCCCCTAAACCATCAAATTCATATTCTAGTCTTCTTGGAAATTATTACAAACCCTAACTCAAAAATCTGAGAAACTCTTACTTTTGATTCATCTTCAAAAATACTCCATATCTTCAATTCATCTACAACCCTTCATTTTACATCCATTTATAACTTGATTCAGCCCACCAATTTCCTCTGAATCCAAAATCCAACTCGATACCCTAAATTCAATTTCGACAGCAACACTATCATCTTCACTTCATTCTCAGATTCATCAACCCCATCATTAGTAACCAAACCTTTTTCCCCTAAGTTTATTTTTGATTCCGACCTGAGAATCAACTCACAAAACTATTAGAGGCGATAAAAAGAAGAAGAATGAGAGGAAGAAGAAAGAAAGAAAGAAAAAAGAAGAAGAAGAAGAAGAAGAGGAAGAATGAAGAAAGAAGAATGAATCTTTTCGAGGTGAAGATAAGTCCAAGGATAACATTATTTCACCCACTTGATTCGCTAAGGGAAGCCCAGGTCGGTCTAATTATGAAAAGACTATTTTTCTCTTCAAATCAATCTGATGATTACTTCTTCGTCTGGTATCCGAATGACACATTCGAGTAGTCCATTCTGCACAACTTTTCGAGACCTATTCAACAATACTAGTTTCTTATCTAGGTCGTCGTTAGATAAATTCCTATTAATTAACATTCGTGTTAAACTAAACGAGTTATAAAGGGCTAAATCGTCTCTTGACCAGTCAAATAATGTTGACGAGCTTCAGGGTCTTTACATTCTCCCCACCTTATACATTTTTGTCCTCGAAAATTGAACATCCTTTTGATCTTTAAAACTTCCCCTCCTTATAAGGTGATCCCATCTCTTGTCCAAGCACAAACATCATAAAACAAAGCAAAACCCTATATGGTTTTCTACAACTAAAATTTGTGGCTCTAAGTTCAACTACGCTGATTTAATTTCTATCAAATAGGGAAAGTCTAAGCTTCTTACGCTAATTTCCACTTTATATAATATTTGTCTCTCACTTCAAGGAAGAATCCTACGAATATTTCTAAGTGAAATTAAATCTATCGGTTTCCTAAAGAGTTATACACAACTTCTATGATCAGTCATCTCTGAAAGCAGTTGCCCTGTCAAGGTTGGCCAGTCCCAACAATGCTTTCCTACGAACAGAGAAAACACAACCTTCACTATTCCCCAGTGCTGGATCAACTAAGTATTAATTTTAATTAATCTTTAACTTTTATCTTAACTTGTGTAATTCTGATAATTTCACTTCGTAAAAAATATAAATAATTTACATCATTTTAAGTAATTTATTCATCAAAATTTATTTTATTTTATTTTTTAATTACCATTATTATTATTTACTTATTTTAATGAAATCAAATTTTAATTTCAAGAGGAAATATATTATTATAACTAAATAATTTTTTTTTCATGTACTATTAAAGGGTAACTGAATGTTATAAATATTATCCAAATGTTACTATTATTATTTCCAATGTATGTATTTGTTTATTTCACTTTGTGACTTGATATAAGCAAATAACCATTAATAGTTTTTTTTATAGTTGTGTGGTATTAATATTTTATTATTGTTACTTCATTTATTTCTTATTCCTTAGACCGATAAAAGTTAATGGTAATTAATCATAATACGAAGTTTGATTTTTATTATTAATACTAGATTTGATTTGATCTAACTTTATTTCCTTAAATTTATTTTATTGCCAAGTAATCTTTAAGTTATACAATTAATAAAAATTACATTTTGCTATTACAGTACTAACATATAATTATTATCAAAATGATATTTACAATAACTCTAAATTTTATAATAATTAGTATTAGACATTATTATAATTTGCTTATTTTATCGAAAATTATTGTCTTAATTATACTATCATTTTCATTATTGTTTTATCAATTTTTTTTATTTTATTAATAGCGTAACTAAAATACAATCAAAATAATTATTTTGTAATGATATTTAGTTTAATTTTATTAAACCCTAATCTTGTAAATATAATTTTATATTTTGAATCCGTATATTATGTTTTGTTAAATATTGGCGTTGGTAATTTAATATAATTTAAATTTTGAGTCTACATAAAAAAAATTAATATGTCTTAATAGACTTTAGATTTTGGGTATTAATAATAAGTATCTATTTCACATGCAATTTTATTTTCCTTTAAGTTTAATTTTTTTCTAAGCATTCAAGTATTATAAATATCACTTCATGTGTATAATTTAGTAATTTAGTGAATCATTTATTCGACTAAAGATAATCTAGGTGTAAGATCGTTAACAAGTTTTAATCTTTATTTTATGCCTTATATGACCTCATGTTCTTAATCCTACAGAAGAAGTCTTATTTATCTATCTGATTTAAACGCAAAACACAAAATTCAAATTTATTATTAGTTAACTTTGTAGGACTCAATTATAAATGAGTCCTAATAATTTTCCATGGCTATTTAATCATAATCATTATTTTATCGTCATATATTTGTTAATGAGATTTTAATTTAAGTTATGTTCAATATAATATTATATTAATTTAAATTCTAACAATTTAATTTCGTCGTACTAAATTTCAAAAGATGATTAAATCTATTTACGAAGAAGGATCCTAACAATATGCAAATTTATTTTCTTTTAATTCTAGTATTACACTAAGTATCTGATTACTATTATTATTACTTCATGTCTATTTGTTTCATTTTAAAGATTTACTAGATCATTTGTTAGACTAAAGATAATTTCGGTACATGATTATTAACAAGTTAATTTTTTTTATTTTATATATTATATCATCACCTTCTTAAGTCTAACACCTAGTAAGTAATATATTAATTATCTAGTTTAGACGTAAAACATATATTTCTAATTTGTAATTAGTTTAATTTACAAAACTTAACCATACATAAGCGTTATTATTTTTCCACAACTATTTAATTAATCATAATTATTATTTTTATTGTTATATATCCTTATTGAAACTTTAGTTAATTTAAGTTTAATATGATACTAATTGATAAATGTTAACCTTACTCTATCAAAACTATCATCACTATTATTTTCATTTATAAATATTTTTATTTTTATTTTTATTTTTACTATTAACATTGATGGTTCAATTATTATTCTAATTACCCTTACAAATATTATTAAATCTCAAAAATATTATCAACAATTATGTGGTTATAATTTATTTACTCATCACATAAGTCAATGTGTTCACTAAGTTTCTATGTGATTTACAAGTTATATCAATTATACTAATCTCACTATTATAATTATAGTATTAGATTGTTTACGTGTTCATACTTTTTAGATCAATTATTCTCAAATACTTTTTATCTAAAGTTATTGGTGTACCCTACAATTTTTACTTCACTACATAAAAAAACAATCAAACAAACAAATCAATCAATCCAATAATTCTTTTAATTATTAATAACTTTTAGTGATTAAGATTTATCTCACAAACCCAACTCAGTTCTAAACTAATCTAGTTCACTAACTGGCACTGGATATTCCTATTGTCTCCCATATAAGATCTAATAGTAAGCTCCGATGCCAACTTTGTAGCGCCCCCTAAGCTAACAGCTGACTAATCCAAGAAATTAACTAAACATAGAGGCACTAAAACTAAACATTTACTGAACCAATCAAATAAGAAACCTGCTATAAAACTTAAACCAAAACTAACCTCTCTCAGAAATATATATACAAGAACTCCTCTCCAATGATACATATAAAATAGTCATTTGGTTTACAAATAGAATATACAACATAATAAACATATCAGAATATAAACAACTAACGAAGTTAACTTCTGAGCTTTCATTTTGCGCAACTCTGATCTGTCACTGAAACTGAAAGTGGGAATAATTAACATTTAACTTTTAAGTAATCATAAGCAAGAGTTGGAAAACATTACATGTTTTTCCGAAATATTAAACAGTGACTAAGTCACTGAAATAATCATACATGTATATGGAACAAACTCCTTCGTCAAACAATGTACTAATATGGTTGTAAATTCCTAACCGGCAATTCACACCTATTTAGATATGGATGCCACCAAGACCATGGTGACCAACTCTAAACAATAAAAGCTGAATTAAAGTAGATATAAATGTGAAGGAGCGTATCCTATATACCACAAGTGGAAATTCTCATTTCCCATAACAATTCATATTGACAACACATTACAAGTCCTTTCCAATTCGTGGAAAGATTCATAGAATCAACAGGATTATCATAATGCATTTTAAACAAAGCATGAATTGCACGAACAGACAATGCATGAGTTTGTTAAGCATAAACTTTTGTAAAAACAACAATAATAATTACAAAAGAGTCAAATGCATTCCCACACCTTTTGATGACAAGTCATGCCTACCTCGCGATCCACGATCCACTGGTTCATCCTTTGAATCGATCGTTATTAATAATTAACTGTTAATCACACAAGAATTCTAAGATTCTAGCCAAAATGGCTCACACAAGAATTAACTAATGATTCTAAGTCAAAGTCCACTAAACAAGTCCATTAACATAAGGCCCAGTCTAATTGGTCAACAAACGGTCACTAACGGTCAAACTAACAGTCACAAGTCGACTAACAGTAAACATCAGTCAAAGTCCATGATCAAAGTCAAATGGTCAAGGTCAAGTCAACTGAGTCAAAGTCTGATTCGACTCAGTAATGATTCACTGAGTCATGTCTGGTCAAGTCTAGTTAACGAGTTAACTCAGTCACATGGTCTGGTTATTGGGTTAACTTCAGTTGGTATTAACTGAGTCAGACAAGGACAAAGGTTCTCACACCATTGCAATTTCTAACCCAGTTCAACTTTAATCTAAACAGTACATCAATTCATTCATTCTTAAACAACTTGAATTTCAATTACAAATGTAAACCATGTTTACCTGTAAATGCAGCTTTAAGATTTTCACAGCATCACTAATTATAATCCTAAAATACCATAGCAATTACACCTTCCCTGCTGGTAAACCTCAAACACGCAAACATCACCATCATCTCTTACCATAGTTTCTTTTTATTTTCCCTGTAACTTTGCCTTCTACACATTCAACTGGACTTAACCAACTATTACAGTAGTACCAACATCTGCAATGCACAATCTAAATAACATTTATCAGAATCTACTTGAGAGCTCTATTTAAATCACCATAGCTCGGACAACATCCATCTACCAAACTCAATACAACCACCAAGACCAACTTCACTGACAACCATCACTTGTAACTCCAACTCTTTCTCATTATAATCTATGTAACAAACCGAGTCTCATCTTACTCAGTTCAACATCACCACCATAGCTTATCCTTGAACCATAGTTCAATTAACTTCAATAACACCACCACAAAGCAAAATCTTTAGATCAATCTTCACCCCATACAACAGTCCAACTCATATCATCAACACTATTACAGCAACATCCAACACTTGCAATCATAAAACACAGGCAACACCAATACCTGCAGCTCAGATTAACCACAACTATAACCTTATTCACACCCTGAATTTCATCTTCAAACCCATAAGCACCTACTCTATCTCTACCAACTCTCTAGAGTAATCTCAATTCCATATATACAATATTTAAATCACAGCTTCATTACTAATTCCATCTCCAACTCCAGTTCTATACAAACTACTATCAATTCATACATACACACACACCTCAATACTCTGCACTTCCACCATTCAATGATGTCCCCTGTAACTTCAACATTAAAGACAACACCAACAACATCCCATAGCTCATCCCAAACTCATATATAATCACATGCTCTCAATAATTTGTAACATTCAAATCAAGACATTAAAATTGAGACAATACAGAGGCTTACCCAATATCTAGTACTCTCTGAATTGTTAATTCACCAACCACTTCAACTGAAACCCCAGAATTATCTGTCTAGACCGAAAATCAATCACTAGTACCAAATTCATCACCTGAGATTAAGACCCCACCTGCAACTCCACTGTAATCCTCTTAATCATCGAAACCCATCTTTTATCTCATCTGATTTCTCTACAGCTTCAATTGGCATGCAAACCCTAATTCTTAATTTTGGGGAAGAATATAACACAACCCTAACTGTCTTCAATCTCTAATTCAAAAGAAATGCCCTTACTTCTTAATTCAAGACAAACCCATCTTCAATCAGACTTCTAAACCTTCAATTTCATCTTCAATTTCATTTCAACAGAACCTATCATTAATTCAATCCCCTAATCCATCAAATTCATATTCTAGTCTTCTTGGAAATTATTACACACCCTAACTCAAAAATCTGAGAAACTCTTACTCTTGATTCATCTTTAAAAATACTTCATATCTTCAATTCAGCTACAACCCTTCATTTTACATCCATTTATAACTTGATTCAGCCCACCAATTTCCTCTGAATCCAAAATCCAACTCGACACCCTAAATTCAATTTCGACAGCAACACTATCATCTTCACTTCGTTCTCAGATTCATCAACCCCATCATTAGTAACCAAACCTTTTTCCCTTAAGTTTATTTTTGATTCCGACCTGAGAATCAACTCACAAAACTATCAGAGGCGATAAACAGAAGAAGAATGAGAGGAAGAAGAAAGAAAGAAAGAAAGAAGAAGAAGAATAAGAAGAAGAAGAGGAAGAATGAAGAAAGAAGAATGAATCTTCTCATGGTGAAGATAAGTCCAAGGATAACATTATTTCACCCACTTGATTCGCTAAGGGAAGCCCAGGTCGGTCTAATATGAAAAGACTATTTTGCCCTTCTAATCAATCTGATGATTACTTCTTCGTCTGGTATCTGAATGACACGTTTGAGTAGTCCATTCTGCACAACTTTTCGAGACCTATTCAACGGTACTAGTTTCTTATCTTGGTCGTCGTTAGATAAATTCCTATTAATTAACATTCGTGTTAAACTAAACGAGTTATAAAGGCTAAATCATCTCTTGACCAGTCAAATAATGTTGACGAGCTTCATGGTATTTACAAGGCTCTTCATTACCGGCAGGCCTGGTTCCTTCTATCAGGTCATATGTTGTTGTATATGAGCGTTCAACAGCTCCAGAGGGTGACCAAAAGCGCAGATTCTCCAACATAGCTTGATAGGCATGTACCACTGTCTGATAAAGTGACTCGCCCAGATCTTGCTCGATATGACGCGTGGACATCGTTATCTTCTTGAGGATGCTCCCTTGAGGTATCGGCTCCAGTGGAAGATTGCCAGAGCGTTGATACGTTGCACCGATATTCTTTAAACCAAATGGCAGTATGGTATAATATAAATTTTCTAGAGGAGTTCGAAAAGATATCTTACTTGTGTCATGCTCGTACATCCTTATCTGGTTGTAGCCGTTATATCCATCCATGGAGAAGAACATGCCATGTCCGCTGGTTGCATCGACTAACAAGTCGATGTTAGCTAGAGGGGTATCGTTTTTGGAGCAGCTTCAAGTCTCTGAAGTATATGCAGCACCTGATCTATCCATTTTCCTCGTGTCTGAACTGTAATTGTTTAACAAACTTAGATCCAGGTATGACATGTAGATGATGAGTGACCAATTTTCAGCTAAATCCAACATTTCTTCATATCTCCAGGCGAATATGTCCTGGTACTCTTTGAAAAGTTCCACGAGCTTCGTGCATTTATCCGTACATAAGGTTGAGATGATGGAGATAAGCCTAGGAGATTCCTAAACTATTTAAATCTCATCATTTGTGGAGTTGGTTCCATCTTGCAGCTGTTGTAGAGCATCTAACACTTGTTCTTGTGGTTTGTTGCTATTGTAGCATTCCATTAGGTGGAGAGACTGGGTAACAGTCACCCCTGCTAATTGATAATGGCAGCGTCGGTATACCGTTTTCCATTTCTGGTCACAACTTGTCATAAAAGTTTGTTCCCTCTTCGTGTGAATGTGGGTCATGGCTTCACAAGATGGGGAAGAATGCTTCGTCAGCAAAGATGCATCATGGGTTTTAGCCCTCAATGATGCAAGCCGGTCTTCTTCCTGAATTGATGCCCACGTGGGGAGTGGGATGCAACGAACTTGTCAGATTCTTTCTGCAGAGGAGCGTCGATAAGGGCCGTCTTGAACTCTGAATCCTTAATGTGTGCGGTGACATGTAGGGAACGGTTGTGACCTTCCTATGGTTGATTGCATAAAAATGTATCTTCCCGCTGATTCTTCGAAAAGTGTAAAAGTTCGCATAAATTTTCCACTAGAGAAAACACTTCCTAATCCACAGACCTCTGGCTCATAGTGAGACTATTGAATTGAGGAAGATCGTTGTGAGGATCAGTCCCCAGTATAGGAATCTCCATGATAGGACCGCTCATATCTGATGTCGCTTCTTTGATCAGGTCCATGTAGGTCCGCGTCGCTGAAGTACATTCTCCGGTGCGTTGAATGCGTTCCTTGTTGGCTCCAGGGGCTGTCGCGGCTCTTATGGAAATCGATCAGTTAATGTCTTAAGAAAAGTGAGTACCTATTTCTGAGTTGCGGCCATATCCGTTTGAGTCTTAGCAAGAAATTCCTTCTTGTCCATCAAGTCTGCAATGGTAATAGGAGATGGTCCTCCTCTCGTCCCTCCGGCTCCTCGTCCTGATGAAGGAGTGAAAGTTGTTGCTCTGGTGACCACCGGAGGCATTACACTTGAGGAGATGTCGGTTTTCGCGGCTGCTCTGGCTCTGGTTATGGGAGGCGTTACACCTACTGGAATATCTCCTGCTCTGCTAGTGTTGGTGATAGAAGTGACGGCTCCACGATATGTATTGACCACGGTAGCTCCACTGACAGGTACATCGACACCGAGAGTGTTATCCACACTAGCTCCATCAAAATTAATTGCTTATCCAGACCTGAGTCCCACCATCTTGAAATGAATTGTTGATTGAATTTGTTCTAAGATCTATCCCCTTGAAATTGCGAAAATTAAATCGGGTATTGAAAGATGAAATTGGGAATTGGAAATTGATATTGCAACCGAGAGATTAATTTCCCACTATGGTCGTCAATTATTTATGGTAAAAACTACTTCTGCTGGTTTTGGTAATTTGGGGTGTGTGGATGAGAAGTGAATCTAAACCCTAAAAAAATGCACTACACGGGAGTGCTTTTGATTCGAGAGATCAATCTATACAATTCTGTCCTAAACCAAGAAATGGCCGTTCCAGACTTGTTCCGGTCACAAAGTGAAGGAGATGGGGTTGATCTTAGGGAGGGAAGCGAATAAGGTGTTGATATTGTGAAGGTGTAAGCTGTTTTATGACTTGTAACAGAAAGGTGAGAAGGCTTACGAATAATGAAAGCAGGCTCTGGGTGTTTCGAATAAAATTGTATTAACACTTGGTTTATGTGTTGTCTTCTCTTGGAAATAAGGAGGAGAACCTATTTATACAAGTCATTTGAGTCTTATTCACGTCTCTCGTGGGAAGTGGAGGAAGTGGAGTGATGGAGTTGTGTGTTAGTGTCACACGATCAATCTTGCCCACTTCTCCTATCATCACTAACCGTCCATGTCTTCCTGACATGTTCTTGTGATGGCGTGTTGATGAGTGCCAAATATTTCATATTCATACACCTTTTCATTGGCACTTAACTCATCTTCGCGCTTCAAAGTCATATATTATCCCAAATTCTGCATTTTTACCATTTTCAGGAATAAATATTCGTATTAATTAATTTTGTGTTTTTAAGTACTAAATAAAGCTTGGAAAAATTGAGAAGACAAAAGAGAAGAAAGTTGGAAGCGTTGCAACCCGCTCGCGCATCAATGGAAACCTGTTTACAAATTCATGGGATTAAACAACCCATGATCCAAAACCCAAGACCCAAATCCATTTCCAAAACATCCACCTTATCCCCATTGGATTCTTTCCAAAACATCCACCTCACCCCCATTGTATTCCATTTCATCCATCAATTAAAGAAAACATCCTCATTCTCTCACTCAATCACTCCCAATTTGTTTCCCACAACCAAATATATTCCATATTCCATTTCACCCCCATTGTATTCCATATCAGTGACGGTGGTTCACATTTCTGCAATAGGCCTTTTGAGTCCTTAGTCCGTAAGTATGGCATAACTCTTAAAGTTGCAACCCCATATCATCCACAGACCAGTGGCCAGGTAGAGGTTTCAAATAGGGAGATTAAGCACATTCTAGAAAAGACGGTTAGCCCGTCTAGAAAAGATTGGTCTTTAAGATTGAATGATGCTTTATGGGCCTATAAAACTGCATACAAGACCCCCATTGGTATGTCCCCTTACATACTTGTGTACGGTAAAGCTTGTCATCTCCCTGTAGAGTTAGAACATCGTGCATATTGGGCTGTAAAGAAACTGAACTTTGATCTAGATAAAGCTGGCACCCAAAGGAAGCTTCAACTCAATGAGTTGGAAGAGTTAAGAAATGATGCATATGATAATGCAAAAATGTACAAACAAAGAATGAAGGTGTTCCATGACAAACGCATTTTGCGCAAGTCATTCACTCCAGGACAGAAAGTTCTATTGTATAACTCACGACTGCACCTTTCTCCAGGAAAATTACGTTCTAAATGGACAGGCCCATTCGTGGTGCGAACAATTTTCCCCCATGGGGCTGTAGAACTAGAAGATGTAACAACCAAGAATGTCTTCAAGGTCAATGGGCAGAGATGAAGCCGTTCTTGAACCAATCCCACCGAGATTGAAACAACTCATCTTGCTGATCCGATCTATGTGGACTGAAAAGTTCACCCCTTGTACATACCACAGATATCTTCCCTTCTGGTTGCTTTGGACATACTCTACTGTCTCTGGTAATCTCTTTCCTTTGAATCTGTTTTGTTCTCATAGTTTGTTGTGGTTTCTGTTATCTTTTGAAACATTGAGGACAATGTTAGATTTAGGTTTGGGGGAGTATTTGCATATGGCGTTTTGTAGTCTTTTGCATCTTTTATGACCAGCTGTGTAGCGGGTCTTTTGTAGGATCCTTTGTAGTCTTTTGCTTTTTTTGAGTCTTTTGTTGTTATTTTTTTTATGACCAGCTGTGGAGCGGGTCTTTTGTAGGATCCTTTGTAGTCTTTTGCATTTATTTATTTTTTGAGTCTTTTGTTGTTATCTTTTATGACCAGATGTGTAGCGGATCTTTTGTAGGATCCTTTGTAGTCTTTTGCATTTTTTTTGTTGTCTTCTATGACCAGCTGTGGAGCGGGTCTTTTGTAGTGTGTTATCTGATGACCAGCTGTGTAGCGGGTCACTAATAAAAAAAAAAAAGATGATCAGCTGTGTAGCGGGTCTTAAAAAAAAAAAAAATTGGTTACAAATTTTCATGGTTCTACGAAATTCCGAAGTTCATCATCTACAGTTGAAGACCGAAGACGAAGACATTTCTATGGATGCTCTGAAATTGGAGAAGGTTTTGTGGGTACATCTTTGGTAGGCCCTCACGAGACTAAAACTCGTCCACTAGGGACACCTAGGGGTTTAAAGGCTTAGTGCATACGCTAAATGCATTCGAGAGACCAGCGACAGTGGTATAGTTAGGATTTCTAGATTTCTGTTTCACTTGAGGACAAGTAAAATTCAGGTTTGGGGGTATTTGATGAGTGCCAAATCTTGCATATTCATACACCTTTTCATTGGCACTTAACTCATCTTTCGCACTTCAAAGTCATATATTATCCCAAATTCTGCATTTTTACCATTTTCAAGAATAAATATTTGTATTAATTAATTTTGTGTTTTTAAGTACTAAATAAAGCTTTGAAGAATTGAGAATACAAAAGAGAAGAAAGTTGGAAGCGTTGCAACCCGCTCGCGCATCAATGGCAACCTGTTTACAAATTCATGGGATTAAACAACCCATGATCCAAAACCCATGATCCAAAACCCAAGACCCAAATCCATTTCCACCTCACCCCCATTGGATTCTTTCCAAAACATCCACCTCATCCCCATTGGATTCTTTCCAAAACATCCACCTCACCCCCATTGTATTCCATTTCATCCATCAATTAAAGAAAACATCCCCATTCTCTCACTCAATCACTCCCAATTTGTTTCCCACAACCAAATATATTTCATTCAATCCATCAATTAAGAAAACATGTTTTGTTGAGTGGATGCTTTCCAAATTTCAAATCCAAGTGCTTGAGGGAATTTTGTGTATAAATAGAGAGGGTTGTTGTGTTGAAAAACCATCCAAGAATAGCTTGTTCATGTTAGTTTATCAAATTTAAGTTTTGTTGTAATGTTCTTCATGTTCTAGTTTCATTTGCTAGGGTTTAAATGAAGCCGTAACTCATTGGTATGTATTCATATATTGTATCTTGTTCTTGAAAGTTTAGAATTATTTAAAGATATAATTTAATCCAAGTTTGTCAACATCTTGCTCTCACAATGTATGCCATGTATCCATTGTAGTTAGAATATCTCTATGTTGATTATGCTATAACTCATGCTTAACCAAATATTGATCCTCAGATTAGTTGTGCTTTAGTTAGACAGTTAATGCTTTGGAGAAATACTTTAGTTGTGATTAAATTATCCATTGGAGAAACACCTTAGATATACGGTAGACTTGAATCTGCTGTAAGGACAAGAATAATATTACAAGTTGAATGCATATCATAGGTTAGTGGTGGATTTGAATACCCTAGTATCCATATTCTCAATATTTACACCTTGATTTAATTGCATATTTTAATTCAAATTACTTTCCGTTTAAGTCTTTGCCAATATCTCGTCGTATCGACAAAAACAAACCCCCTTTGGTTACTCTCTGAATCAGTTCTTAGTAAGGATTTAGAATAAACTTCTACACTCTCCAAGTCTCTGTGGTTCGACCTGTGCTTGCCCTGTGTTGCTTGTAGACACTGTGCACTTGCAGTATACACAATAGTAGGTATCTTTCCAAGCCTACCACGTGTTGCACACTACACGCTGTAAACCACCAGACCAATACCCAAGTATGTATCCCCCAGTTTGTGACATGATTTATATCTCGAGTGTTTGTATCGTGGGATCCACAGAAGCTAGCATGTAATGCTAGTTAAATAACTAATTTATTTAGGAAGTAGATACTTGTAAAGTATCGTGTGTATTCTATGCATGTTATGCATCGAATGTATTCGGCATATATGAAGCATCTCTGTTGAGCATTATGCCCTACCTACTTCACATGAGGGTTTGGAGGCTGCGCTAGCAAATCCTCCCTTGGCCGACCACATGGTGTGGTAGAGTGGAAGACGGTGATCACGGTGATACCTCACTGGTCGCCTAACTCCTATCCTAGGCCGGACATCCAGGCTGGAGAAGTTGGACGGACAAGATGACTTGCGACCCACATCTACGACCATCGGATTAGGGTTTAGGAGGTGCGCGAGTGCACTCCTTCATCTTGGTCGAATCCAAGCCTGGGAGACGTTTCATGGAGGACCGATCAGGCATGCGTGTATAAGGCATGCTGATGTCCATGTCCATGCTTAACTGCCCCACGAAGGTTTGATATAGGCCACTCAAATTTACCGGTGAAGTTGAGTGGCTGAGATCGACTTTCGACAGAAATCTTATGCCGCAAAGGATTCCTAAAGGGCGCGGTATGCCACCTTCAAGGCACGCGTTTTGATACGACCAAGCTTGGTTGGTATCGTTCGATTGGTCCGGCGTGTAGGTGGTAGGCTGATATTCACGCCTATACCTTACTTTCCCATGGAAACGTGATCTAAGCCATTCAATTTGTCTGGCAAAGTTGAGTGGTCGAGATCAGTTTGTGATTTGGGAAGCGTGACCACGCTAGTTTGGGCGTGCGATTGGAGAAACCAGGCATGGTATGCATTGTTCGGTCGGGTGAGGAGATAGATGGTTCCACGGTGATCATGTTGATGCTCACTGGACCTGCTCAGTTGTCTCCTAAGCCCTTCGTTCGATCAGGAGAAAACAGACGCTCGTGATCAATACAAACCCTAATTAGGGTTTTGGATGGTCGTGCGTCATGCTTTGTTTTGTGCGCATGAATTGGGAAAACCAACCATGGTTGGTCCTGACCGACTGGTCATGTGTGTAGACGGGCCCACGGTGATTGTGTTGACATGCTCTGGTCCCTTTGAATCTACATCTACACCCTCCATCTATGCCAGCGAAGATGGATGGTTGAGATCATTTTGTGACACATGTAATGTGCCGAAAACCCTAATTTAGGGTTTCTTGTCCATTCTGCTTGGTTTGGACGGTTTGGCAAGCTATGCCACCCCTTTTGGGGAGGCCGACCATGCGGGGCCCGCGTTGGATCGGCAGTGAATATTCCAATACCTGCTTGGGGGTATTGGATTCGATCTGCACCATCCAATCATGCTGGTGAAGTTGGATGATCAGATCATTTCTAGACTTCTATGGACAGTCTAGACGCTCAATCGGGCTAGTATAACACATCGAGAGTTACATAGTCAATCGGGCTAGTATAACACACCGAGAGTTACAGCCTGTACGGGCATTCTGTGCATGCCTCACTGTTTGTACTTGGATATTCATGCTACGAGTAACAATCAATCATCATGCCGCACCAACGATAAGAGTCCTGCTAGGAACAACACAGGAAATACAAGGCGTTTTATGCATTAATCAATAATGCTAAAATTCACAGAATATTCGGGGGATTGTTGCTACATGCTCCATTCTAGGTGAATTAATAAAGTGAAGAAGTATTCATTACTTATAAAATAATCTCATCCTCTGCAGGATGGTTACACAAAAAATTGGCTTTACAACTTTAGCCCTGAACTAAAATCCATCATCAACAAAAAGTATTTCATAAAATAAGGGAAGTTCAGAATCATAAAGGGGAATGGGAAGGATAGCGAGAAGCTGACCTAGCGAGACTATGACCTCCTCATGACTGCAAGGATGATCAGAAAATAGATTAATGGAAAGTTCAGACTTAGGGTTTTGACCAGGAATGAGAGATAAATCAAAACCTCTGGTTTGAAGTTTCTTTCGAACTTCTTCAAAAGCAATCTCGTTTGTAGTTGCAGGAAATCCCACAACACACCCCTTATCATATCTTGATATTAATTTCTAGATCTACATATAAAAATGGTAGTAAAATTGCTAAAATTATAAACGGACACCAAGATTTTTTACATGGTTCGATCAATATGATCTACATCCATGATTCTTCACTATAATCGTTTAAGTTTACATTTGATTTACATTGATAATCTCCATTAATGGAGTTCTAAATCTAGTTTTGGGGAAGAAGATGATAAAGAAAAATACATTCTCTCTCCTAATATTTCTCTGCAAAATATCTCTCTCTTCTAAAATTGTCTCTCCCTCTTTCTCTCTCCTGCTTTTTTCTTTATATATGTATCTTCATAGTGGGTGACAGCTCACATTCAACTCATCTTTCCCATTTTTTAGGATTTCAGCTATGCTCCTTGCAGGCTATGCTATCGTGCTCGCAAGACTCTTTTGTCGTGCTCGTGAGATCTGCTATCGTACTCGCGAGACTCTTTTATAACCACAAAATCTTCATTTCCTGCCTTGCTCTTGCGAGCTCCTGCCTTGTTCTCGCGAGCATTCTCTCTAACTAAAAAATCTTCCAATCTTTCTCATGTTTTATGTTGTCGTTGTCTATTAAGTCATTCTTTGTATTATTCTCTGACTCTCGCAAAGTGTTGTTGGAGAGCTTGTGATGATGCTCACAGAAGTGTTGTTAATCCCGCGTGAACATAGTTGTAGCGATATTCTGGTCCTACATCGTTCTTACGACCGGATGGAGGCATTTTTAGTATGTGAATGAAGAAAGGAAATAAAAATCAAGAGAATAAGAATCAAGAAAAATTTACAGTAGCAGAAGCGGAATTTGCGGAAAAACAGTAAAATTGCAGAGAAGTAGAGAAGAAAGTAAAAAGAAAAGAAGAGAAGAACAAGGAAAATATATATAGAGTAGAATTTCTCGAAAGGATAAGTGCATTGAACATGAGGAGTAGACGTGAGCGGTTAAAAGGAAGCGACTGAAAAATACGTGTCAAAAGATGGATGGAAGAAGAATTACGTGTAACAAAGTTTACGCAAAGTACATGGTTGTGTTAGTACAGAGAATCTGACAAGATAAACAGTTGCGGCATTGTGAAGAGTAGTTTCTCATGACATTCTCCCCTTCGCAAAGAATACATAAGAAGAGGCAAGATGTAGGATCAGAATATCGCAAGAAGGACACACTTGCGAAGTTTGGTTAACAACATTGCGAGCGTCGCATAATAATTTGAAGAATGACGTAACAGGTGATAGTAGAAGAAACATGAGAAAAGTTTGATAATTCTGCGATGATTAGAATGTTTGTGAAGATTTGAGAATAAAACTCTTACGAGAATATCGCAAGTCAGATCCGAAGTTAAAGGATAGATTAGCTGTCATCCACTATGTAAATTCCTATATAAAGAGTTGAACAAGCGTAAGGAAGGGAGAGATCTTTTTTGAGTATTGAGAAAGTCATTTAGGAGAGAGAAAGTCTAGAGCGGTTTTTAATTCTTAGCTTTATTTCCTTTCCATCTTGTAAGATTTGTGAGATTAATCAATAAAATTTATGATTGTAGATCTAAAAATGATTTGATTGTATGAATTCTTATGAGGGGTGTAGTGTGGGATTTCCTGCTACTACAGTGGCACTTGATGGAAACATTTTGTTGGATCAAAGGGATTTTGGTCATACCATTGAATCAACAGTTGTGGGAATTATGGATAATATTCTATGAATTGTTACTCCTTGGATTATGGTGTGGTCTTCCTGATAATTTTGGTAATTTGTTTTGCAGATGTGAGGTGTAGACTACATCGTCTAAAGCTCATTTCATGGTAATTTTCTATTAATTGTCATAGTACTGATTGAACACCATCATCTACCTATAGAAAGGCAACCATCCATTTACAAATGCTAAATGCATGTTCCTCTTTGGGTGGTAGAACCACTACGTTAGTCAAGGACCAGTGGTTTAACAAGGATCAAAAGGAATAGATTTGTGAAGTGGTGAAGGGTGGGTTTTACTAATCTTAATTTAAGTATATAATAATTAGTATTATGTTTGCGTTTTCAGAGTTTACTGATGTTAGGTTTGCCGACAGGTTAATGTAAATAGGGAAAATCAGTCAAGACCATGAGCATTTGTTTGGGGAAAGTGTATATACCTCGGTTTAGACTAATATTATTTTCCTCAATTCCTTTGGACAATAGCAGAATAACAAAATTAAAGTGGTATAAAGCGCAGTTTCAACACCACCAACCGTAGGGGGAGGACAGGGTAACCACTGGGGAAGAATGCAGTCAGAACCAATAAATCTCACCTGAGTTGAGGCATACCGACACCAAACCTGTGTACATCAGATATATTTGTATGCTAATTGAAAAAAGTCTTGCAGTACCGAGTCTATACATCTGCGCACAACCATGCACGAATATTATCAGTTGAATGCATGTCTACTTTCTACACTAAAGATATAGCAAAAATATATTACATTAAACGAATGGTTCATTAATAAAGTATGTACACTTAATTCGAGATTAGTGACATGCATCTTTGTTTGTGTACTGATTAATTGGTACTCAAGATTTAATATTGGATGATCTAAATAATATTGGTATTCCATCAGATAAAAAAAGTGATAGAGATAGACAAACTGATGCGAATCCGAATATTGTTCAAGACTCATCTTTCTGTCATTATTTTTGAAGAATTAAATTTAAATGCTTCTTGAGTGGAACCTTGAACTGGATCGATAAAAGACTGTTGCATATCCAAAAGAAATCACTCTTTGAGAAATTTCCTCCATGGAAAATTGAAGCTCCTTTTTTTGCTTGAATCCCTGAAGGCTTTGAGAGATTTATACGAGTCCTCAGTCAAGATTATTTCATGAAAACATCTTAGAATATAATGGTTCAAATGCATTTATAATTCTTAGCTCTAATTCGGATAAAAGATCTTCAAAGAGAAGGGGTACGAAGGGATTTTCAATAGATGGGGAACTTCAACATATGAGTGGGGAGTATTGGTACTCAACGAAGGAAAAAAAATCTGATAAACAATCACTGACTATTTGGGTGACACATAATTAACAAATATGTTTTTTAGGTAGTTCAGGATACTGTATCACTATATAATAAATTTTATTCTGAGTATATTTCAGCACATGATATTCTAAGAAGGTTAGTCCTTCCTAGGAGAATGCGAAAGTTATCATGCGTTATAAACAAATTCAAGATAAAAGATGCTATAACCTACCAGAGACTGAAGAAATTTTGGTAATTATATTAGACAAAAGTTCTCAGGTACCTAGCCGAAGGGATATTATATTCCAAATTAAGGAAGAAAAGGGTTGTTTTCCAAATTTTGGGTGACATCCTACACACTTTCCCTTAAACTACATGATGTTTCCATATTGTGAGATGAGTTGGAAACCTGGCATGAAAAACATGGATCCTGCTATAGATAAACCTCGATTGACTCTCAAATAATCTTATAATTTTGTTTTTTCTAGCTTATCGGCGAGTATTCTACCATCCTAAGATAAAATGAACTTTTTCAAGAATTATTAGTGAATGCTTTGGAATCAACCAAACGGAATCTTCTATACTATCTCAAGAAAATACAAGATACGATGCATGTGGATCGTTATGTTGGTGTAAATAAATTGTCATACGATGGGATGAAGCCCAACAAAAGAGGTAAAACCTATCATGACTTCGACATTTATGGGTGGTCCCATCCATATGATGGAGATATATCAAGATTAATGGATATCGCACATTTTAATCATCACTTGCATATCTTACGTACAATGACTATGATTCCCAGTTGGGTGGATATCAAAGACAGGCTCCGACAACATCAATATGCTTATGATCGTTATATGCACGCTCTTTTGTTTTTGAATGGTCCCGAAAAAGTGTTTGGATAACAGATTGCACGCGTGTTCAAGATTAGATTTCAGAAATGTGCGTTTCCTCTTATGCACTTTGTTTTTGAATGGTCCCGAAAAAGCTTGAACTATGGATCAAGTTGAACATTTTGATTGTAAATAATTTCCAGATGAAAAAACTGACCCAATTTGGATTAAGCTGTTAGGAAATGTGTGGTACATGGTCCATCTGATAAGTATTCTGTGTGCATGAAAAATGGAAAATGTTGTAGAGCTAGATTATCCTAAGAAACGTGTTGAAAATACAAGCATGGATTAAGATGAATATCCTATTTATTGTCGGCTTAATGACAGAAGGGAGGTAATTGTTCGCAATGGATACATGTCATGATAATGTAGTATCATTTGTCAGTGAATGTTATGGAGAAAAATTGTACATGATGTAAAATATATTGCACCACCCGAGGCTATGTGGCGTTTATATGGTCATCCATCACGCAAAAATCCCAAAGTAACGTTGTTCGATTTTCTATGTTGCAAATTCACGGAAAACAAAAAATTGTGTATGATGTGAGTAAGTCAATTAATAAGTTAGTACGGTAGCAGAAGACTATAATCAAGTCAGCATTGATAGTGTACTAAAAATATTAATCCTACTAATACCAAATCTTACACCTATGAATAACTTCCGCAACACTTTGTATCAGAAAAAATAAAAATTATGAAAAAGAAGACAATAGGGTTTTACGATTGCAAGAACGTACTTTTCCAACCATAATTTCGGTGAGTTGTACTACTTGCGCCTACTACTGATTATTCTAGAAGGTGCACATTCATATGACTTTCTAAAGACAGTTAATGATGGGCCCATAGTGATACTTCACGCTACTTTTAAAGAAGTGCGCATTGCATTTTGAATTCTAGAATATCAAAGAAGCAAAGATGATGAAAACTGGACTTCAACTGAGAATCCATGGTCAAAGTACTGTGATCTAAGTTCATATTAAATATATGTACCGATTACTTATATTTCAAACTACGGGTGAGTACAACATCCGAAGCCAAATGGTGAACAAGTACTTGATTATGGATTGTATCTCTTTGATAAACAACTATATAAATATGGAAAGTCTTTTAATAATTTCAAAGATATTCCAAAACAAATGCAAAATTCAATGATGTCGATGGTGATATATACATGTAGGATCATCGGTTACTCCAACTTGCAGTACAAGATTCTGAAATAAATGAGGATATTAAGATACAAATATTTTCTCAGTTGTTGGCATCACATATTTTTACAGTATGCATTTTTATAGTATACTTTTGTTATACAAGAAGTACGGATCACATATTCTTACAATCACAACCAATAAATTATAATTTTTATTATAGGGAAAGCCAATTCTTTTTCCCGATTTTCCAAGATCAGTATTACAAAAGATGAATATGCATCCCATGTTCAATCAAAAAAAAAGTAATCATCCCAAGCCTTTTGTGCCTTTGATTCTCATGAATCTATTGTAATAAGTTTAAATTGGTATAATACTTAAAGCTTACCTTTGGTTTTCCTCTGCATCATCGAAAAAATGAACCCCAATTTCACGAGACTCACCATTGAAACAATAAAAATTGGAGAGAAAAAAAGAAGTCATAAGATTTGATATTTCATATTGGTTGATGTAAATGTATTGATTAGAACTTCTATCGATTGCCAGCGTCCATCATAAAAGTAGCAAATTGAGATGGTTCTATTACTCCCGTACATGAACGAAATATCAAAAATGGTTTTGAAAGTTTAACAGTGTTCTTCAAGTAACAAAATTTTAGTTAAATATCGACCGGGTTTATCTACAAAAACAGATCTTAGAATTTAGGTTAAAGGTGATGCTATACAATTTTATCGGTAGTCTGGCATGTATGGGAAGTTCCAAAGATAGGAGACGACACTGTATTTTATCTATTTTCACCCCTTATTGACTCAGAGTTAACTTACTCTGAATAAAGTCAGCTTCCCTATAACAATAATCTAATAATTTTACATAGATAATTTCCGAGTCAACATGCACCATTAGTATACAAGAATAAGATACTCGCAAAAAAATTTCAAAAATCTATTCAACTCCCTCGATTCAATCTCCTTATTCACCTCCATCCGATCTGTTCTGCAGACATGGGGTTTAGATTGGAGGGAGGTGAATATGGAGGTTGAAAAGAGGGAGTTGAATAGCACCGCAGTTATTATTTATTTTAATTAAAATTTGTTATTATATATAGATCCACATCAAGAAAATACATACATACGGCATTTCTGTATGACGTATTCACCTTCGAAGATCCATGTCATATTCTTCATCTGAAAAAAAAGGATACATTCATGTCTCTCAAAAATTTATATTTTTCGGAATAGTTTATAACAACACTCGAGGCACATTTTTTTGTTTGTTTATAGTCTTTATAGTAACATTCAGTAGTCAAGAAAAGTTTGTGCAAGGCTAAGGAGTAATGCGGTAGAGTTGTATTTAACAAGTGAAATCCATAGTTCAAGTTGTTGAGACCTTATCAAGGTACAAGTATTGTTATTTAGACTTCAGTCTCTGTTTTTTCGGTCATCTCGGGCATAAAGTGAACAACATCGTTATAAATTCAATAAGAAAAATGTCTCCAAGGACGATTTCCAAGCGATTAACCACTACTCGCTAAATAACCTTGGTCATTTCCGATTCCAAGCTGAATTCGAGTTTGAGCGATTAAAGAAGTCTCCAAGGCCGATTTTTGGCTATTTTGTAGCCAATTCCAAGCCGAGTGTTTTTTTTTTTTTTAATGTTAATGTATGTTATGTTCAAATTATATATAATTTTAATCGTATTGGTGTTGCTAAATCAACACATTTTAATTAGCTACAAGTCATGTTAGTAGCAATATATAATAAGCAGGACTCTAAGCCTCTAAAAGATTCATCCGAGTATCAAGCCGAGTTTAGGCGAGTTCCAAGCCCGAAATGATTGCTCCAAGCTCCCCGACCGAGTAGTACCCTTGAGCAAGTTAAAATACTTTGACCCAACCACTAGATTGATTTTTTTTTTTCAAAATAAACTTTTGATGGAACTGTGTGACTGAATATTGATTGATTATATTAATACCGTTGTTTTTAGGTGGTTACCTATGTTATAGAAGTATGATTACCCTCAAATGATATAAGTTATTTATATCCTGCAAAAAAAAAGTATATAGTCTTTATTTTGTAATTTACTAAGTTGTAGGCTTTTTAAAATATTTGAATACATTAACTAAGTATAGTCTTTTTTAATTGGTAAGACTAAAAGGGGTTCACCTATTCATCCCCCCTACATTTCTTCCTTATTGTATGTACATGATCTACAACAACCCATAAAGGCAGACCATCTTTAATTTGATTATTATTACTTTTTTTTAATTGATCGTTGGCCTGCTGAAATTCATCGATCTAATGAATTTCAGTTATCTTTGAAGGTCATGTTTGATTCTACAGCAAGTATATTGAGAAAGGCACAGCCATGCTAGGAATTGTTTCCCAAAGATTCATCGAGCTACCCAGGTTCTCAAGGAACTCTTGATGATTAGTTACTCGAACTTTTGTTTTATCTCATTCTTCCATAGTTTGCACACCAAATCGGAGGAGTAAATTGAGTAAAACTATGATAGCATGCAACACCGTAGTAAAAAAAGTAATTTATTATCTTTATCTATCAATGGAGATGATTGGGTAATATACGTTTACATGCATGTTTTAATTGAGTTGAGGTTGTTAAGTTTCTCTTAGGTTCCTTAATCAAGAGCCAAAATATTCTGATAGCAAAGACAAACTGGAGAACTTCTTGGAGTATCTACATCAACAAAACGTTATCGATTTAAACCTATTGAGTCATTAGAATATAAAAAAGAAATGTTCAAACATTAATTTGAATGAAAAAGTGAATAGAAGGTTCCGACCTAAGGGTAGAGCTGAATGCAGGTCTGGTAATCGCAAGGCGACACAACAGACACAAATTCTTAGAGCGCTGGCAGTTTGGGGTGAACCTAGTGGGACTATAAATCTTGTTCGTGAGATTTTAAAGCTGCCGGCAACAGTTAGTGTTAGAGATGATTACACAGAGAAAGACAACAAAGATGATGACACGGGGAAAGACAACAGGCTCGGTACCAATATCTCTACTTGTTTGCGCAAGGTGGCGGATGGGCACTTCACAGCGGCTGTTAAAGCCATCAGTTCGTCCGGGGTGGTGCCATAAAACGAGAACACAAGGAAAGCACTTGAGGATAAGCATCCGACGATGCCGCCTCCAAGGAAACCAAACTGTACGTTGCAGGAGACACCGCTAGTGGCCGAAGAAGGTACCATTCTTAGTTGTATTAAATCTTTCCCTAAGGGAACTTCGTGTGGAAGGGATGGCCTTCGGGCACAACATTTGTTGGATGCTTTCTGTGGGGAAGGCTCAACTGTGGCTGCTGATATGGTCACGGCCATAACTAGGGTTGTTAATCTTTGGCTTGGAGGGAGATGCCCTCTTAACCTAGCGGAGTTCATTGCATCGGCTCCCCTAACACCCCTCCTTAAACCGGATAAGAGCATTCGTCCCATTGCTGTTGGGACAATTTGGCGTCGACTGGTGTCCAAAGCGGCGATGAAAGGGGTTGGTAAGGACATGGCAGCGTATCTACAGGATTTCCAGTTTGGTGTAGGTGTTTCAGGTGGTGTTTGAGGCAATCCTACATCTTTGTGAATAGGTTTGTCAAGTAAACATCATGTAGACGCTAGCCTCTCTATGCTAATGGTTGACTTTACCAATGCTTTTAACCTAGTTGACCGAACGGCTATGCTTTCTGAGGTACGTAAGCTTTGTCCATCTATATCGCCTTGGGTAGAATACTTGTATGGTCAACTGCACGGCTCTATGTGGGGGACTCCTTTATCTACTCATCCACAGGAGTACAACAAGGTGACCCTTTAGGGCCTTTGTTATTTGCTCTGGTACTTCATCAGCTTATAGCTAAGATAAATGAGCACTGCATATTATCCCTACATGCCTGGTATCTTGATGATGGCACTGTTATTGGCGACACCGAAGAAGTGGCAAAAGAACTCACTATTATCAAAACAGAAGGGGCTCATACTGGGATTATCTTGAATATTAAGAAAACTGAAATATTTTGGCCCTCTTGTGATGGACGAAGGATAAGTGATGGGATGTTTCCTGTCGAAATCTCAAGACCAGATAAGGGAGTCAAACTATTAGGTGGTGCAGTTAGCCTCGACGATGGTTTTGTGAAGGGCCTTGCCATTAAGAGGGCTGAAAAAGTAGTGGATTTGATGCAGATTTTATCCAAGCTCCATGATCCTCAAAGTGAATTGCTGCTTTTACGAACGTGTATGGGTATCTCCAAGCTTATTTTTGGCCTTCGTATTTGTCACCCAGACTATATTATGGAGGCGGTAGATATATTTGATAGAGGCTTGCGAGAAGTGGTGGAAGGCATCGTGGTGTGCGGGGGACCGTTCTTTGGAGATCTTCAGTGGAGACTATCTACTCTACCTATCAGATATGGAGGTCTTGGACTTTATCTGCTAGGGAGGCATCTGAGTATGTTTTTGTGGCTTCACGTGTGCAATCTTGGGGATTACAGGATCACATATTGAGGAGTAGTGGTGTGGACAGTATGGATGATAATTTTAATAAGGCTTTGGAAACGTTACAAGTGACTCTTCCTGATTTTGATCTTAACAACTTCACCAATAAAGACAACGCCCCCCCTAAAGCACAAAGCATCCTGGCGAGTGCTCTTTTTGGTAAAGTGGTTAAGGACATTGATAGAGTTTACATGCTAACGGAGAGACAGAAAGCGGTTTTTGGTTGTTTGCAAGAAGCACATGCCCAAGATTTTCTTCTGTCTATTCCGATTGAGGGGCTAGGGCAGAAGATGTCTCCTTTGGAGTACCGGTCTATCCTCAAATACAGGTTAATGATCCCGCTTTATCCCTCTGACTCTCGCTGCCCTGCTTGCATCACAGGTTGCTTGGATTCATATGGTGAACATGCAGTTCATTGTAAAGTAGACCCTGGTTATAAATATAGACATGATCATGTGAGGGATATTTTGTATGATGTCTTGTGGAGGTCGGCATTTCGGCAAAGAAAGAAGCACACTGTGCATTTCTGATTTGACCCACTTGAAGGGAGATCGACACTAAGACCAGCTGATGTTCTTATTTTTGGATGGGCTAATGGGAAACACACATGTGTTGACCTCACCGGGGTATCTCCTTTGGTAGGAATTGGACATGGCACCTTTTACGTCGGGCGACGCAGCGCTAAAAGGCTGCCTCAGGTAAGATATCGAAGCATGAGAAAGCATGTGTTGACAATGGGCATGCTTTCGTCCCCTTTGCTTTTGATACTTTTGGCTATTTGGCTCCAGAAGCAGTTGGACTACTCAAGAGGGTCCAGAAAGTCATGCGCAGCAATGTAATGACCCCTGGCTCACGAGATTTTATTTTTAATAGGATAGGTTTTGCTATTCAAAAAGGGCTAGCGGCACAGCTTGTCGCTCGCTTGCCTAGTATGTAATTTTTAACTTTGTAATTTATTAACAGTTTATTCAATATTTAGAGAATAAAAATAGAAGATTATGCAAAAAAATAACAAAACAAGAGTATGAGCTACAATATTTAATTAAACAATATAAAAAATGAAAAAAGTTTAGAATGGTTTTACGTTTTATAAGTTTTTGATGTTGCATGATTTTCATTGGGTTAAGAGCCACGAGAAGTATCATCACAACATTGACATCTTATTATTACATGACATCAAGATACTTAAGGCTTATTTGACAATGAAAACCACATTGAATATGGGGAAGATAACCGCGATTTAACAATAAAATAAATTTGACAAGAACACGATTACATTTTTTGGAGATCGAGTCATAGAAACGGTGTTTACACAACGAGCATGCATCGGTATTTTTCCACAAGGTGGGTTTGAACAAAAAGTTTACAAAGACATGATCCATGAAAATATGGATAAGTTAAAATCAAAACAGTAACACATGCTACGACGATTCAAAACAATGTCTAGAAAGGATATACAGTTCCCAGTGTGAAAATATTTGGACTCAAAAAAGAATACAACTGTACAAGAATAATTTAAATGCATAAAGAGAGAAGCTTGGAGTTCATGGATGGGTCAAAAACATATTCATTAACTTTTTAGAGTAGTTTTTAATGGATCTAAATTCTTTTACTATTTTAGATAATTTACATTCTTGACTGTTATGACTTCAGTTTATACTCTTTACTGTATCATATTCATGGTGAACCAGTGTTTTGGCCGTGTCAAAGACATTAACAACTGCCTGAACAACTCCAATAGCTTTTGCATTATTCATCTAATTATTTACCTTATTATTTTTGTGGTAATTTAAGTTCTTATCCATATCAGGTTGTTTTTTCTTTGGAACAGTTCTCTTGAGATGCTTTATTAAAATTTATACTTTTTTGCTTAAAAAAAAGCCTCTTCTGAAAAATTTATTAAAGCGAATACTGGAATTGTTCATTGTTCGTTTCAAGTAAATAATTCATTTTTTGTTCAAACCACGGTTCAGCTTAATTTTGTTAGATAAAAATGCTCAACATCATCCACTTAAAGTCATATGATACTTTGACTTCCATCTTTGACAGGTAATGTTCACGTTTAACCAATGAACCGACAATAAGAAGGAAAATTTTTACCAAATCATCAACGGTGATACCTAGATGACATAAACTAGACAATATCAATGGAAACACACCTGGATAACATTCATATTATTAATATTTTGAAATATTTTTACGGGACTTATCAAGCTAAAAATTATGAGTCTAACACCGAAGACAACGTGATGCTTGATACTAATCAAAGGTTGAGCTGGGGCCTAAGGCCCCGGTGATACCTAGTCATAGTTATAAAAAGGTATGGCTTTTGTCTCCATGATGACAAAAGCTATCAGACGGACAACGTTTAATTTAGACCCGATCCGGCGGTCGGGAAGCTACAGATTGGAAAGTCATTATACGGCTACGAAATAGTCACCACTACGACAAATTCTCGGTTTTTACCATAAATAAAAGGGTCTCTTGCCACTTTAAAATACCAATTGTGTGAACATCGAACTAAATCCTTTTTTTTCCCATCTTTCGAAGTTCTTTCAATTTTTCACAGATTGTGTGATCCTCGAACTAACCTAAATGCTTTGTTTATCAAATATGTCATTAAATCATAAATTTCTCAACCTTAACAGTATAGCTTCAACAGCTCAGACGAACCGTCGGTCATTGAGAAAAACTACGATGTTGGTGTACGAATAAGAACCGCAATTTTTACCGAGTGAAAAGAAATACAGGTGTACGAATAACAAGTCAAGAATGACTAGGTTTGTTCTCTTAATCTTTAGCTTATCTCATGTTCTAATATTGGTGATTTTAATTTTGATTGATGAAGTACCCTTTTGATTGAGATATTAAATTGGTGAATGGTTCCCAGACATTATCTTATTACTGATTTATAGTTTTTTTTTTTTTTTTAGCTGAAAATAGGTTGATTTGAAGATTGGGTGGGTTCTCTGATTTCGTATGTTTTCGCATTCTCTTAATTTTTAGGGTTTATAAAATTCCTAAAAGATATTGACACTATTTATTAGTTTTGTATTATTGACCCTGAGAAGTTTTTTCAAGATTACCCATGTTGGTGTTTGTGTCATCTTTTAGAAATAAGTTCTATCATGGTAGATCCTCTCTCGGATTTCTATTATATGAAGCTAATAACTTAGTTCCAAGGATTCGCTCGCGATTACATCTCTTCATACTACAGATTAATTGCAGGTGATTAAAGTTTATTCTTTATTCCTCTCATACCTCTTCTCACCCTATGGTATTCTCTGGGTTTTTTATTTAAGTTGAAACCAAACTCATTGAAAATTATGAAGTGATTGTATTTTATGTTTTGGGCATTCTTAAGATTTTTTTCACACTATATACAGTATCGTGAGTAGATTTTCTTGCATCTTTTATACGAGTTATTTGAGATTATTACTGAATTATTACTCCATTGGTGAAATTACTATTGGAGATTGTTGGACAATTACATCATAAAGATTTTATTATGTGAGTTCTTAGGCTTCTTTTGGATTTTAATTAGATCTTTTATAGTTTACTATTGAAGGGTGATTAATCTGTTGTTGATATGGGGTAAGTCTTATTTTATAAGTTATGTTTGACAAGATAATCACTATGAATCATCGGTTTCACTATTGTTTTTGTGTGTGTGACAGATCCTTTAAAAGCGGAAGCAGGGCAAGTAACTTCACTCGAATAATAGCGATTACTGAGAAGTGCAAAGATTCCGCAACTGAGAAGAAAAAGATGTTGGGCAAAGAAATAGAACATTTCCAAAGAGATGCTTACATGGCTTTAGATATATATGCCAACTACACTGTAAGATACATTCTTTATCATTTCTAAAAAAAATTATTTTGTTTTATGGAATTACTTTTATTGTAGTGAAGTGTTTCACGACAAGTAGTATGGTTCGTTACTTTAATATACGTTAGTCCATCAAATCATTATACACGTGGAATGATATAAAGCAATGGCTTACTTACATGGCTTTAGATATGTTTCATTCTCATTTCTATGTTCTGCTTTAACAACACTTTGTGCCTTTCATCAAGTAGAGGATGTTTCTTTAGGAGGATGGGGTTGAGAGTTTATAATTTGTGTATTTATTCTTATAGAACTTAAAATCACAACTGAACAACCATTTTTGGTAGGATATGTGGTTCTTAATTTGTGTCTTTATGTAGATGCACTTACAATTCTTCCTTCAAATGTGGTGTTTGTGAACTAATTTTTAAGTATTTTTCTACTGCTGAGTAGGCAGAAGAAGAACAAAAATGGCTGCCAGTAGAATTTGAGGAGGGAAGAAAGCTCCTTGAAACCAACATTCACAAGTCTTCTTTCGTGTATGGTCATTCCGAAATGGAATCTCCTAAGATAAATGTTTATAATACAAGTGATGTTGGTTATATATGCATCAGAGCATACTTTTCTACTAATTATAATTTTTATCTTCATTTCTTTAGATACACCTGAGGAAATGCGAAAAGGTTTGTATTCTACCACCGTGCTTCGTCCTTCGCTATTATGGATTCTTATATTGTGATTTATGTTCTTGGTTGGGTTTCTTATATATACTTTTGATCTTTGGCTAACCTGAAATTTTGTGGATTCTCTATTTGTAATTCCTGATCAAATTTTGTGGATTTTTTTTCCAGGATTTTTATTTTGTGCTTTAGGAGGCAATTCAGAATCCCAAGGATGATGATGATGAAAAGGAACAGAAGAAGAAGGTATACTTATATAAACCCTGGAATTACATTTTAGTTTTTTTTTTAATTCTTTCTGATTGTTTGCTTCAAGTTTATATGTTATTCATTATTTGGGTTGTTGGTTTAGATTCTGATTGTGGGTTTCTTAGTTGGAATTTACAGTTTTTTGGTGTGTATGAATTGTAGTGTTTTGATTCTTGATATTGTTTCTTATTCTCGACATCGTGGTCATTGATATTATTTTGATTACGTGTTTCTTTATTGAATTTCAAAGATGAAGGTACTCTCTGCAACAAATCACCCAATTACTTTATTATTTGAATGTGCTAGAATACTTCCAGTATCTTGCTTAAGGAATTTGAGGTTTCTATGGAGGTATGAAGTATTGTGATCTTTAAATATTTGCGTATTTGCCGATTTAGGAACAAATAGAACCATAATGTTTGAGATTTTTAGTTGCATATGGATCCTTGTCGCAGTAGTGTGAATTTGTTTCAATTATTTTTTTTTCAGAAAAGTGGCGGTTGTCAAATCGAGAACGGATCTGAGGTATGGATTAGACTCTACTGACTCATGATGGGGAAATATTACCATGTTGTCCTATGCTATATTTGTCATCATCATTCAAGGTATGTTGAATTTAGATAGTTCAAAATCTTTTATACTTCAAGTTTACTGATAGCAAGACAAACGTATAGGTGTGTATAAAAGAGATGCAAAAATAGCCAATAGAGAATTGCAATGCCATGAGTATGTGTAAAAGATGGCCTACAAAAATTACGCATCTAAAGCTTTCTGCTTTTCATACCTGCAATTTTTATATATTTAAGTGACTGATTAGAGTTTGAATTCTTAAAAGGTTCACATAGGCTACCGCTACCATTCATTTTTTTTAAGGAGATATTCTTAGATGTCAAGGGTTACCTTTACAGATAAGATGATTACGGAAAAATATGAGCTGGAGGAAGCGCAAGAATACATGGTAGTGGGCATGCCACCTTTACTGATAAGGGTGATATCATTGAGGCATATACATACCAAAAGCTATCACGATAGAAACTGATCTATGGTATTAGAATTAATCCATGATCTCTTTAAGATAATGAAGGTAGTTGTGTCATATAGAATTAATGTCTTTTTGAGGTATTAGAATTTACGGTGTGGGTGCAGATACTTATGTTGAGTACGAAATTCTCTTCCACCTCAATCTTAGCAGGCACATAGGTATAAGAGTTTCAACTCTGGACGGATTCACATGAAACACCAATACTCTCCTTCACTGCCCATTACTCGCTTACATCACTCTTTGCAGGACAGTTAGTACGATTCACTGTAATAATAATAGGGATCCTATAACGGTTAATTTGTCCAATATCCAAATCAGGAAGCCTTATGTAGCGTGTTGCTTAGGGAAGTTCCAGGAGCTTATTCACTATAAAACAACCTCAACAACATGAGATGAGTTATTTTATGTTGTGGTCATATTTTGGCATGGTGGTGTTCTAGGAGTTCCTAACACGGTACTAATAATAGGGATCCTATTACAGATAATTATTTCAATCTGTTCTACAGGTTTATCATGCACATCCGTTTTTGGTATTATAATATTATGTATCATTCAGATCACTCAATTTGGTCCGATAACTAGCAAACCTTTTGCTATCAATAGGGGTGCATGGCTATCTGTTTTGAAAAACAATGATCAATCTGCAATCGATGGCTTGTATTTATATTTTGGAGAGATTGATGGGTATAAGATTAAAAAATGTTCAAAGGAAGAAAATTATCTAAGATTCTTTAGATTGCGTTGGAATGAGGAGGTATGGTTGGTGATTTCTACAATTCTAATGGCTTGCAGCTGCAATTTAGACGAACACTTGATCCAACAGTTTTCTTGAGCTGGGACAGATCCAACAGTTTGCTTGAGATAGGACATAACTTGCAAAGCATTTAGTTTGAACTTCGAGGCTGAAGACATGGTGGAGGGTCATCTTCACTTCTGGTGGACTGTATAAAGATCTACATATAATTAAGGACCTATACAACAGTAACTTGGATGATTCTTTAGCTAACTCCCTCCTATTTGTTTTTCATCATATGGCCAATCCAACATAACTCTCTCCCATCTAGAAGTTTGATGCAAAGAAGAGGAATCCAGTTGCAGTCAAAACTGTCTACTGTGTGGTCAAGAAGTTTAGGAGATTGCTCATATATTTCTGCTGCATGTGGGGAGTTTTTTTTTCTGTGTGGAGTTAGTTTATTCAATCTTTGGGTCTGAAATGTGTTACCTCTTTCGTCGTCAAGTCAAAGTTGTTAGCTTGGAAGGGATTTGTTATTTATTTTAGAGGGAGTAACGTTCTGCAATGAGATTATAAACTCTACTTTCTGACATGTAGTCTCTGATGAGCTGAAGAAAATGAAAGAATCTTCTTCAGATAGATGTCCTCATACCTCAACATCTGATGACACTTGGTAATTGCATGGCTAAAGCAACTGATGGCGAGTGCGAAGAAATGATGATAAAAAATATAAGGATTTTCTATGAGGATCTTAGAGCTTAGCAAATTTGAACATGTACGTAAAAAATTGATAGATGTATATTACTGAAAACTGGAGGTAGCATAGGGTTTTGAAACCCCGTATTTTTGTATAAATTTATTTCTTAGTACTTTTCCCTTACTCATTTCGCAATGATTGTGCTAGCCACTGCTGAACAAGCCGACTGTAAACACTTGGGTGTCATTAAGAGATTTTTGACCCTGGGTATATACATATTGTCATTTCTTATTTAAAAAATTAGTGTATTTCACTTATGATCAATTTCTCTTTGTTAGTTTGTTCCATCTTTATTCTCATGCCCCGGAATGAGATATGCACGTTAGTTTTCCAAATTTGTATAAAAGGCCAGTGAATTATTCTTTATCTGTTTATTTCTGATTAATGAATTGTAGAGTGAACATCAATGTGGTAACTTCTACTATTATTAACAATCTCTCAAACATATATTCCTTGAATGTTGTGGTTGATTCAAGTTTACAATTAATACCTTGAACAGTGAGGAAATTGGAACCTTGAGTTTCACCGTCACAATAATCGCCTGCCTATTCCCATCCCAGGTGCCCATCTCACACTCCTGCATTTGTGGTTCAAACTGTCGATGACAAGCATGTTTCAGAATATGATGAAGAACAGTTTCTCAAATAGAGTTTCCCAGGTCAAAAGATTGCCGGACCATTTTTTTACCAGTTTACACTTAATTCGCTATTTGCGCCAATCCCTATTTATAATTATTGGTTACTATATTCTTCTTTTGTTGTAAGGCAGTGTAGGAAACAACAAGAAACCAGTGGAGTTTTTTGCTGGGGTGCACTGTGCTTACCCAGTGTAAGTTCTGTTTCTAAGGAAACATGGAGTTAATGGTAAGAGTGGTACAATAAATATGGCTTGGCCGAAGAAGTCAGGGAAGAAACAAGTTTGCAGTCAGTATTCGTTGATCAAAACATAACTTCTTTCTTACTATCAGAAGTTCAACATTTGTTTTACTTTTCAACGAATCCAAGTCATTGGAAGATATAATGCGTTAGTAAAACATGAAGTTATCTTAATGGTACTATTTGTTTCTTATCACTGCTTCCTTTACACCTTTTAAAATATAACCAAGAATGATATAATCATGGTGAAACCAACATTCTCCCCTAATTGGGAAATTAGGCACAACTGCTTCTTCTGTTGTGCGGATTGCATTTCTATTCTATATGATATGGAATGCTTGCTAACCACATCACTATAATTATATACATTCTCAGTAGATTATCCATCACGACGCAACAATATTAGTCTCCCGGATATTAAATAGTTGCAGATGTACTCATTTCACGTCTCCGATTAAATCTTTTGTGTTTGCAAGCATAGACACTTGCAAATTACAAGTTGGTCAATCTAAGGTGCATAACTAATAATAGGAGAATATCTCACGATACTCCAGGTAGCATGACAATACAGTCTCACCGCGAAAAGAGAATCATTAAAAAAGTCGAGTATTCACAAGGAAAATAAGGTGGTAGTTAGTTTTTTTTTTTTTTTTATCAACTAGTTTTTGGGTTTTTTGATCAACCAAAGAGTTGATAGTCGTGGATAGTATCATCAGATATCAAACCAAATGGAGAATATTTGTAACAAAATTTCCTATATATATTGTATCGTTTATATCTCTCAAGTTTTGGAATCGTCTGTGGGTTCCTTGCAAGTAGTTTTTTTTGCTTTCATGAATTCTTATTGACTGCGAAGTAAGTGCCTATACAACTAGACTACATTACCTCATCACCTGAACTATATCTTATGGTTGCAACAATTGTTAAATTATCTTGAGGCCAAATTCCAAAGAGTACCTACCAACTACCGTGAAATTAGTATCGAGAATGATGGATCTGTCAAGTGGGTCGACAGCTACACTGATTGCAACACTTAAGGCTCCGGATAGGATTATTCCAAAAAAAATAAACCATTAAAATATTTCGAAACTTGAGTTTCACTCACTAATCACTATAATGCGAGTCATTTTAGTTGAACGATTAATTGGGGGATATGGAAAGTAATTAAGGGATATTTTACTGTTCATGCCGGCATGGTTTTTCAATGCCGGAAATCAAAACCGGCATGGTTTTTCCATGCCGGTATGAACAGTAAAATATCCCCCAATTACTTTTCATATCCCCCAATTAATCCTTCTTTTAGTTGGCTTTGGACAAAAATTCTAGACCAAAGAACCCGCATCACTTTTTTTTTTCTTTTGAAAATAACCAGATATATTACTGCAAAGAAGACTAATCCGTAGATTCGGACTAATATGGAATAAATTATAAATTAAAAAATGTGGATTATTCTAATGGATTTCTTCACCTTAACGTCTACAAGAATCAATACATTTTCGAGAAAAAAAAAATTTAAACTACTCATCTATACAATAACAACGGTTGAATTTTTATTATTTTTGAGGGCTGTGGTCGGGGATAAAACTAACCTAGCTATTAATCATAAACACGCCTAACTTTAGGTTTGTGGCAACTAGGTTTTCCTAACATAATTAGATTTATTAATTTAACTTAATTTCCTAATTAAAAACGACTAACTCCAGGCCCACCTAGCCTAACACCATTTAACTTCGAAACAAGATCACTTACACTTGTAATAACGAATCTCGAATCAACTAACCCACCTGATTCTATCCACCTTTCCTAATCACCAGTTCCTGCCCAGCCAAGACGACCAAAGTGACTAAGAAGAGATCTGGCAGAACCTCGACCAAACATATTTAAAATTCTTGGGGAATAATAAACTGAAAGTTCATAAACCAGGTCGGAATCTTCCACACTTAGTAAAGAGTTTTTTCACTTCGATTAATTTTTCGATTGATTTAAGGGCCATGCCCAGGGCCTATCTGACCTGACCAAGAACCCGACTAACTTATACACTCAATATATAGAGTTCAACCAAATCACAACTAATTTTAATATGGAGACCACGTAGGGAACTAGATTTTCTAATCCATAGTCAGTCTCGGATAATTTGATTCGACCGAAAAAACACCATAATCATATGCTCCAGCTAAGCACTATTTGTGTAGGCCCGAATACTATAAATCGGCTAACTAAAAGCGATGTTATTGTAACCTGATTATCGATTTTGTGATCCTGACTAACTTACGTCAATGTTTTAAGGAAAGGAAGTGTCTATGATGGACAAAAGACGGCTAGGATACTCTCTAGGTTGATTTGGCCTAAATAATCCATGATTTTGTCAAATAATAGAGGCGCCCACTTGATGTGGATTTGGATTCGACGCATTGCGTAACGAATATAAAGTTGTTGATATTTAGTCGTCTTTTATGACTCTACATTGGAGTATCAAATTTTAACTCTAGGTACCACCATGTAATGGATACGGCCATTAATCCAACAAGAAGACAAGCTTCTTCATCCAGATTTCCACGAAGAGGAGATTGGTCAAAGATCAATATTTGCAGAGGGATCATTGTATTGGGATGTTAACGAACAGATTTTGTGTTTGGATGCTACAACAGAGAGGTTTAAATCAATTTCGGCATCTGAGATGCCTATGAGGTGGAGTCGGGGGTACAAAGTGTTGGTAAAATGGATAAGAGTCTCTGTTTTATCATCCAGGATTATTCAAATGAATAATGCGTATAACGAGTAAAATCTTTAGAAGGGACAGAAGACAATGAAATATTGATGTGTCTCCTATCAAGGGGGTTTATTTAGAAATTTAAATTCCATGAAGTTCCATTGAGGAGAACAAAGGATTACTGTGCCACAGTAGCAATTACCCTTTTTAATAAAACTTTTGTTTTTTGGTTTGTAGTATTTTTGATTTGCAGCGTTTTGAAACGACTACAACACAGGGAGGAAAAGTGAGTAGCTAGGGCTATGAGGGTGTGAAGGAGTACTAATCATCATCACTGTTAATAATCAAAACAAGAAAACACTACAAAAAAAATAGTACTTTGGAAGAAAAAAAAAATAGTACTTTGAAAACCGAAAGATAATTGACTTAGAAACTAGAAACCCAATGGAAGCTGAAAGAATCTAAAATAATGAGTCCACCGATTGGTTAATGTTTGGATGTAATATCAAAATGCTTCTCATCCAATCCTTCACCATATCTCTAAATGTATTGGTGAAAGGTTAACCGATTGCTGCATCTATCGTTTAGTTATCCACCTTACCGATCATTGGTCTTACTGATTTCCTTAATCTCTATTCCCTTCCTAGCCTCCCCAATGTCCCCATACATATAGGGAATAAGCGTTTAGGAGAATTCCATATCCCATTGGCATTGGAGATAAATTTTCCCATGTATAAGGGCAGTTCAGGGTTCATGGAACTAATATCTTGCTAAATTAACAAATCTTGGTGGTCCTAACAACATTAATTTTTAGAGTTTTTAATGTATTTACCTTATTTTTGTTGTGGTAATTTGAATTCTTATTCAAATAAGACCGTTTTTCTCTTCATAATATACATTTTCTGGATTAATATTTTTTGAATTTAGATTATTGCTTTCAAAATCTTGGAAAAAAATTCTTCATAATAATTTACTAAAGAAAATACTAGAATTGTTCATTAGTTCATTTCAAGTAAATAATTAGAATTTTGACAACCTTTGGCTCAAGCTCAAATTCAACCTTCGGCTCATCCTCAAGCTCAATTTCAACCTTCGGCTCATCCAAAATTTCAGTCTTCTAATTCACCAACTCAAGCTCAATTCCAACATGATCATTCCTTTTGTACTGGTGATCATGTTCGACCCGAGGCTCAGGTTCAACCAGAGGCTCAGGCTCAGGCCCAAGCTCAAGCTCATTTTGGGCAAAATTACTACCATTACTACTAACTTAGGCGAAGATATTTGAGTGTCTATTATTTGGATTTTCTTAGGAAAATGTATTTTTATTTAATTTTAATTTTAATTAATATCTAATACAGTCTTCCAAATTCTCAAAAAAGAAAAAGAAAAAAATAAAAAACATTGTGATTTCATCAAATTTTAGAATCTTTGAGAACAAGAAATTTCAACATACTATAATAAAGACAGCGCATTAAGAAATAACAAAAGCAGAATTCCGAAAAAGACATGTTTTATGATGTATCCGTTTACCCCGAAAACTTCACAACTCATGGGGGAGATATAAAAACACGTTATGTACATTAGAAGCCACATTCAAATGTTGGTTGATGCATACTCATCAAAACTGAATGATACTTGCAACAAAAGAGTTCTGACTAAGTAGGATGTTTAGCTAAGAAATCTCTAGGAAATTTCTAGAATAACCTATCACAGAGGATCAAAGACCAACAATGTTTTGAACTTTCATTAGAAGGAAACCACATGAGTCACTTTATAATTTTACTATCATTCACTTTCAAAAGAGATGTTTACATTTAATCAATGGTCATCATTTAATTACACTAGAATCAACGAATAAAAAATGCATCAAGGAAAAATTGTAGGTAATAATCTATGGTAATACCTAGAAAACATAAACTGAATTATATTTATTAATGATATATATATGGATAACAGAGGCATATTAGTGATATTTTAAAGTATTTTCATGGAACATATATACCAAGCTAATAACCATGTGTTGATTATTGATACCTACATGACGTATCTAAGGGACTGGCGAAGTTGAAAAAAGAGAAATAGTTATTGCCGATATAAAGTAAGTAACCTACGGACCAAGTCCCTTACTGAATTGATGATTAATCTTATATTGTTGTCAAAACAGGATTGTTGATATGAAGGTCGCTATATGTGGGAATTATGTAAATCCCTAAAAGAAGGTGTTGTAGAGGAACACATGAATGCTCCAATAATTGCTATTATTACTGGAACATTCGTAAGCGAGTTTCAAGGTTAGTTGTATGTTTCAAATTAACAACAAAATGAGATGACATTAGCAATTATTTGTACACCTTATAGAAAATTATACCTTGCAACAGGTGCACTTATTGCACTATCTACCACCACTGCCTCTAGAGTGTTGATCAATCTGGGTATATCATAAGTCAATGAATTCAAGAAAAATAAGACCTAAATGTATGTGAACAAAACAAAAATAAGACTATATGGCATTATTACGTGCTAAAACTACTAAATTTATTTATGCATGCTGAAATCAAGAGACAACGGGATTATAATGAATGGCTCGCCACAACAGGATGACCCCAAGGATAGTAGGAAGACTATACATGAAGCAACCGACATGATACAATACAATGAGAATATGGTAAGTGGTTATTTGTTTGATTTTTTTTACCTCCTATAGTTAAACACATATAAATATGTGTTGCTTCGAGTAAATGTCTTGGTAAAACATTTACTTGGGAGGAGATGGTACTTGGATTAGTTAAGAGCAGAGAATGGTATTACATGGTATGCAACAGATGTAGTAAAAATTTTGAGTACGATGAAGATGAGGAACCTTGGTGTAGCAAGTACAGAAATAAATTTGAAGAACATACCATGGTGAGAATAAACGACGTTTTTTTTAATGAAAAATATAATGAAAGTCTACGTTAGAGGCTATACTTTGCGATTTCTTTCATTTGTTTTTTAGATTCGAGATCATATTAATGTTGATGCATTCAAGGTGTAAGTATTGTGATATAGTGACTTATTATGCATGTGGGCTTATTACATGCAATTGTAACTAATATTATTGGTGCTCTGTGGGCTCATACTAATCAGAGGTTGAGCCGAGGCCGTAAGGCCCCGGTTATACCTATTTTAAAATATAAAAAGGTATGGTGTTTGTCTCAATGATGACAAAAGCTATCAGACAGACAACGTTTAATATAGACCCGATCTGAAGGTCGGGAAGCTCTGGATGGAGTAGTCATTAGACGGCTAAGAAGGAATGGGGTTTTACGTGGGTGGATGTGGTTCAATAAAATAGGTGGTGGGTGCGTCGTATGTAACCTAATTATCACTACAAAACTCTCTTTCGCCTTTCTGAGAAACCTTTCCCGAACAAACCTTAGACCTTTTCTTCTCTCTTTGGTTTGTGTTTGATTTGATTTTTTCTTTTATGGAAGCGTTATTTACTAACCCGATTGGGTTTGTTTTGCAGGTATTTTGCTGCTTACGCCTATTAGTTAGTATTATGTTTACAATTGCAGAGCTTACTCCCATATGGATTTTTAATTAGGCAAATCTATATGTAGATAAAAAGAAACTAACTGAGAATCACACGACTATCAGCATATACTGCAGGTATAATAAGGTTCTTTCTTTTCAAATTTTCTAGGGTTTTTTGTTCAATAATTAGGGTTTTTATGTATTCTCTTTGCAATCTAACTAACTATGTTTATCTTATGTTTATTACAGAGATTAATGTTGGTTGTTAACCAATCTTTGTGCATCAAATCAATTTAATGAGGTAGTGTTTTTCTAATTGTTTTACAGTATGGAGATTAAATCATAATTAAAAAAAGGTATTCCTTATTAGTTTTGTCGATTTTCTGTTTTTGTTACAGTTTTCTTTGTGGTTTCGTGATTTATTAACAACATTCAGAGGTACATTAAGAAACCCATATTCAATAAAGTTAATGTTAATTCTTTTTTCTTCATGTTGTGTTAATTTTTTTTCTTCTTCATATCGTACATTCTTTGTAACGATCTGCATACCACATATGTTAATCAGAGTGATCTGCAAGAATACAACACCATTGCAGGGAGTCATTACTGCTTGCTCTAGGCATTTGAATCTTAATAATTCGAAGTTCATGTGAGATAAGAGTGATCATAGAAAGGTAAAAGGTAACAGTACTTGAATGTTAAATATGATACTTTCTTTTGTAAAACTTTATTTATTTTAAAGAAAGAGCTAATCCATACTGTTTTGCAGCAGTTCAAAGATTCATAGAAGGTTCTTTATTTAGCCAGCAGAGTGTTGAGGCTTTGCGAGGTGATCTTCCGATAGTCCCATGCACAGTAAGATTTTCTTACTATATGCTTTAAATGATGCTAAAATATTGTGATACTAATATAAGTTATGTTACTTATGTATTCAAAGAGAATTATGGTTGTCTCTTATGTTGTATGAAAATTAGGGTTGTGTAATCTTGATTTGCACTACAAGATGGGCCTAAAGGTGATAATTATATTTTCAATGAACTTGCATGGATGTTGTATGGATATTACTCTTTAAATTATGATTTGGTCTCTCTCTGGATGGTTACAGTTAAGTTTGTCAATAGTTTTATGCAAGAAGGGAAAATCAGTCAAGATAACATGAGCATCTGTGAGGTGCAAGTATACATAGTTACATACCTCAGTGAAGACTTATATTCTTTGCGAAAATTCCTTCACCAATGACAACGGCAGAAAAACAAGACAAAAGTCGTGTCATGCGCAGTCGCAACACACTAACCACGATGGAAAAACGCCAGGGGCCGAACGCAAGCTAATCACTAGGAAAAAATATGGTGCAAACCAATGAGACTCACCTAGGAGTTGAGGTACACCAGCACCAAAGAGTTTTCCAGTATCGAATCCGTATACATATGCATACAACCATACACAAACTATGTTCCAATATGGCGAGGTACAACCATACGTGTACATCCACCTGCATACATGTGTACAATCATCTATACACATGTAGTGATAAAAAAATGTATACAATTTGTCAACCATTTATTTATATTGGTATGAGTTTGTTTTTTAAAGAGCATTGATCTTCATTTTGTTGGAGTTCATTTACGCCACACTTATGAGCCTAAAGGTAAAAATTTTCTTCTCAAAACTGTTAACTTAATATTTTCTTAGAACGAATTCAGTAACCTTTGTTTTCCTCATTATATATCTCAAGGGTCAGTGGATTCTTTAATTATATTTCACCAATATGTTCACCTTAATTAATTGGATATTATTGATCTTGCATTGAAGTATAATATGCTCCAATTATTTTTTTCTTCTTGCCCAGGGAAGTTTTCATACTACGGTAATGGCACTACTTTCATATATATAGTTTAATATGTTGGAATTTTTTGCATTATGTTTTCATATATTGGGACATTTGTAGAACATGGATGTTATGTTTTTGTATTATGCTTCTCTCTATTACAAACACAGATAATACATATTTCTCTGCAATTCGTATATTTATGTTTCTTCAATTCATATGCAAGAAGGGATAATACCTATTTCTCTGTCGTATCTATTTAGCTTCATTGTTTTGATGGTTTACTTGATATTGTTATTTCTCTTGCTTATTTGCATCTACATCAAAGATTCTCAACCAATAACTTTTGGTATGTTGTGAGATGATGTGAATTTTATGCAGGGAAACCATGACTGTGTTCTTGGTGACTACTTAGATGTAGATGATATGGGTAGAATAATACAGGTAATTTTATTTTGTAATATTTATGAAGTACCAGTCTTATCAAACTTTACTGGCTAAATAGAGCAGTTGAATCTAGTACCAGTATGAAATTAGCAAACTTTGGATGAAAAAGTAGAGATCATTAGAAGACAAAAGCCCAATTGGTAGTCCTTGATATGCACTTAGGATTGTATTGTTAGATACCTGAGCTCACATCCTAAATTACTTCATCAATATTCTTTCATCACCGTTGCGAATTTGATTGAAACCATCACCAAATAGGTTATTTACTTATTTATTACTATGATGCATCTAATTCGGACATCGAAATGAGAAATATAATCTGCTCAGAAATAAGGGTTTTTTTTTATAACTCAGAAATTAGGGTGCATGCAAATATAACCCCAGAATGAACGAAAGATAGAGCAAACATATATACTCAGTGGCTAGGAAATGCAATCAGTTTTCAAGCTTTTCTTCTCTTATTTCTTAAGAATTGAACATGTGCATAAGTTTGGAGGATAAATTATAGGTCTTACTATTCATTGATTAGCTTATCATAGATTGGAGGATTTTGATTTAAGTTTGCGGTCATCTTGCTCTCATGGACAATATAAATTATAATAATTAAAAACACTAATATGCAAAAAGAAAAATAATGAGGCTAAAACCCCCCTGTAATGAGATAAATATCCTCTTTGGAAGTAAGGCAACGGATAAATGTGGATATTTAAATACTGAATCACCTGTTTTTAAGAAGGTACTTAGCATAAATTTCACTTTTACATCATCGTAAGAAGTGTTGCTGGTAAAGCTTTAGAAGCGCAACAATAGGTCTTGATGATGTAGTTGATAATGTAGTAGAAGGCATGTTCTTTAATGGATGTCTTTCTAAGTGATTTATCTCAATTTTTTTTTTTTTTAACAATGTCTTCTAGAGTTCCTGATCATGTTCTTACCTGTGATTTATGGTTTTCTGCTTCATTATTATGTCGGTCCACTTCCATTAATCAATTTCTTATGGTATGAAATATGCTCAGTAAATGTTCTTCTCTTTAATCCCATTGTGTTTTATTTGTACTTTTCTAGGATAACGTGTGGAGGAGGTAGCTTTGTCTGAGCTTTCTGTCGATGCTGGAGATGAGAATGTTGAGACAAATATATACATCAATGGGAGATGGGTGATGAAGGTCATGTTCATAACCTCATATTATTTTTGTATAAGAAACCAATGGGATTAGTGATACGCATTACCGTTTTGGTAGAGAATTTACCAGTATAACAATGTGGGGTATAGAGTGGGTGTGTTTTAATTGCGTCTAAATCAATTGTGATCGTGCTTACTGTTAGCAAGTGTATCATTTTTTCTTTTTCATAATGGTTGGAATTTACTTTTTTTTGTTCCATGTTGTCGTCTTATAATTCCATAGCTCTGATGTATTATTGTTAAGTTTGTAAAAATATTTTTACAAATTTTATATATTATTGATTTTAATAAAAAAAAATAACTAAACCCACAAGTAGTTCTTTTGTTTTATTTTGTTTCGATTGTTTCATCTTATTCGTCGTGGGGGATGAATCAAAAAGAGGGGTTCATGGTTCTTTGCTTGAAAGAAGTTATTATTACCACCAAATACTATCGGAGGAGAAGCTACCAGGGCTTTCTTTTGTAACCCTTTATTTTGCTGATATCAAATCAAGTTGGATTGCATGAAGCCATTAGATATTTGTAGTTGCGGATTATCTCACAACTACACCCTCATAAGAATCCATTAAAATGATTCCTAAATATAATTAATTTGACATGAAACTAAGAATTAAAGTACTAAAATTGTAAGGAGACACAAAGATTTTTACGTGGTTCGATCAATGTGATCTACATCCACGGTGCTTCACTAGTGATTGTATGTAATTACATGATTTTACAATTGAGACTCCATTAAAGAATATTTGGATCTCTAGAAATTTTTGGGGAAGAAGATGATAAAGAAACTAAAATCTCTCCTAACATTTTCTCTCTCCTCCTAAAATTATCCTCTCTCTCTAAAAAAAGACCTCTCCTTCTTCTCATCCCTAAATGGATATTTATATGATCTTACAAAATGTTGACAACTAAACTGTCCCTCAACTTCGGACTTGAGAACTATCCTGCGAACCTTCGCAACTTCACTTTGCGAACTTCTTTTGCTTTCCTCATGATTTCCTTTGCTCGCAAAATGTTCTTTGCTTGCAAGATGTATTTTCTCTCCACAATTTCGTAAGTTATCATTTGTTGTGATATTCCGTTCCTACATCTTGCCTATTTTTTCTTGAATATTGCTTGAAGAGCGATCTTTAAGAAAAAACTAGTTGTTGGTGTAGTCTTTGATCTTTGTTGATGAAGGAACGAGCGAAAGAATATCAAACTCAAAAAGTATATACTTGCCTCTATTCTTTTTCGAAGTTCTGAAGCTTTTAAGAAGTAATTAGAAGTATCATCTTGCGAAGTATGAAGTGTGCGAAGTATCTTGAAGAAATATGAAGTATAAGAAATATAAAATATTCTTGAAGAAGTATAAGAAGTATTCAATCCTCGAAATATATAAGAAGTATGAAGTATCTTTAAAAAGTATAAGAAGTATTTAATCCTCGAAATATATAAGAAGTATGAAGTATCCTTAATGAGAGTGATAAATATTTCCTCTGTTCATGTGAAATTATTATTCCATTTTTGGTGAGGATTCTTGCTGAGAAGATAAAGAACATCAAATATTTTCTTGGGTATCCATAGTTGCCTCTGTTCTTTATCTATGAAGGAAAATCCTTGAGAAAATGCTGAATGATTAAGTTGCGTCTCTATTCTCATCTTGCCTCTGCCTCAAGTAGTAACCCTGTTATCTTCTGAATATTTCTGCGAATTTCTAAACTTCTGAATAGTGCTGCAAATAGTGTTGCGAACAGTGTTGTGAATAGTGTTACGAATATAGTGTTGTAAATAGTGTTGCGAATATAGTATTGTGAATAGTGTTGCGAATTATGAATAGTCCTGCGAATTATGAATGTTTCTGAGAAGTTTCGCGGTATTATCCTGTAAAATTTTGTAAAATACTTGTGCGAATATAATATTTATGTAATGATTATGTTATGAAATGTGTATGCAATGCTTATGCAATGCTTTTATGATGCATGTATGATGAGAATGCTTATCTATTATGATGCATAGCTAATGTTTGTGTTACTTAGGTCATTTTGCTGCGGTAAAATAGATATATCTTTGAGTTGCCTCCATTCATATAATCATCTTCGCAAGTTTATTTGTGTATTTTCTTACATGTATCCGTCTTTGATCGCGAATGAAATCGCCTCTTCTGGTATGACTTCGTGATATATATTCTTGTAAAGATTCTTCAATGATATTGATGGAATTAATTTCATTAATTGTTGTGGTCTTATCATGCCTTCCTAAGTAAAGGTCTTATTTTGCCACCTCTTTTGTAGCGACAAAATCGCAGGACGTTCTTACACTTTCATGCAAAAACCCATTGATCTTGCCTTATCTTTTTTGTATAGTATTTTAGCCTCTTCAGGAAGTGTTGCGACAATATGATAGGCCTAAATATTCTTGCGAACGTAAATCCCCATGACATTGCCGTCTTGCGATGAAATCGCAGGACGTCTCTACACTTTCATGTAGTGACCCATTGATCTCATCTTAACTTCTTTATTATGTTCTGCGAGTTCTTTTTTTTTTTTTTTTTTTTAGAAGGCTCGCAGAAGTTCAGTTGTTGCAAAAATATGACAAGCCTTTATGTTCTTGCGAACAAAAATCCTCGTGACATTTGCATCTTATAGCACGTAACAGCTCCCTAATGGAGGGTGCTTCCCTTTATCTTCCCCTTGGTTGCCCCTTCAAGGAAGCGTACATCGACCATACAAGGTTAGCTCTTCCCATCCGGTTCTGAAAACAACCAGTTTCTGATCGCAACCTCTTATCCTTTTTGCCTATAGGGCTTATAGTTACGAGGTTGCACCCTATGGGGTATCTTTGGGCCAAGTGCATCATTTGCCAAGACTTATCAAAAATGGCAGATGTGCTTCAAGCTTACCCGGCACTCTTGACTCAACCGTGTACCTCGGCGCCTTGATCGTTTTCTGCACTTCTTAAGAAAGACAGTATGCCTTAGTCGCCCAACCTAAATCATGTTACATCGCATAATATTGCGTAATTTCGCAAGATTAAGTGAGAATCCAAGGTGTCTAACCCGGATAGGTACCCCGTTATTGGGTTGTACCCCGTAAAGTCTTCCATGTACTAAGGGCCCTTGGTGGTGTTCCGGTTACCCTTAGACATGGTTATAGGTACCCCCTTAAATGACGCACTTTAGGACTTTGCCTCTTACGAAATTTTTCTTCGCGAACTAGGTTGTACGCCACAAAGGTTTGCCTGTGTAAAATTTTCTGCGGCTCTCTTTCTTTTTTGGATGCTGATCACAGATTGCGGTCTTTTATTCGCAAATAAATTTTTGCGTCTTTCTTCAATGAAAGCTAATCGCAATTTATTTTTGGAGGTATTTTTTCACCTTTTAAAAACTCATCGTAATTTTTCATAAAATGTTGAATGTTTTCATAAAATCTTTAGTATAAGAAGTATTCGAAGTATTCATATCACTTCCTTAAATCAAAATTATTCTATAGAAATATATAAATTTAATTTTCTCTATTTTTTGTAACTTTGAAGTCTTTGTAAATTTTTGAGATTTTTTAATTTTTGCGATGAACTTATTTTTGAATCTTGCGATTGTATCGCTTTCCACCAATCTAAAAAAAATCTTTGAAATATTTTGAAATCTTAGAAATTGTAGAAATCTTGCGAGCATATCGCTTTTGGTAAATAAAATCAAAAATCTTTTGTCTTCTGTAAATAAAATATTCAAGGAAATGGTACTTACCTTTTGCGGCTTGTTGTTGTCTCTTGCGAAGTATATGATTTGCCATATTTTGCGAAATAATCTCCCATTTTCTTTTTGCGAAATATCCAAAAATCTTGCGAAGTAATAATTTGCATGAAGTAGACGAACATCTGCGAAGTAATGATTTTCACGAAGTAGACGAACATCTGCGAAGTAAACATTTGTACGAAGTAAACATCTGTGAAGTAAACATTTTTACGAAGTAAACATCTGCGAAGGAAATGTTTACGATATAATGTTTTTGAAGCGTTCATTTGCGAAGCAAAAATTCTATGCAGATAGGGATACTTGAACCCGCGTCTTCAAACCTATTCTATTTGCTTGTTACCAATTGTGCTAGCCCCTGTTTTGCGAAATTGAGGTGAGATTTGCATAACTCATTCTAATGTTACTGCCTTTTATGCATTATTTCTTCGTCTATTCTTCTTCCTGGGCAATCTGCGCTCAATAATTTTTCCTTGGTTCAATGATTTTTCCTTCCTGGGCAACCTTCATTTGCCCTTCGCAGGTTGTATTGTTTAAACTGGTTGTCCACATCCAAGATTGGTTAAGCTTCAATCGTTACCTTTTGTCTTTAGCTGCTCCCAGTAAACATTTCCTTTCCCTTCTGCTCATTCTACTTCTTCTCATTCGTGTAGTATTTGGTCTCTAAATTTAGCTATTCATTCTTCTTCTTCGTAAACAACAAATTCTACTGAGTTGTAGAGAAACTCATTCTATCCTAAAATATAAAGTGTACCAATATCTTGCGATATTCGTAATAGTTTCACAACCTATCCCTATTGGTGCCCTAGCTAATGCTCTTGCCAATGCATCACCTGATCAGCAGAGAACTATGTTGGGAGAAAGTTTATACCCATTGGTTGACCAGCTGGAAAAAGAACATATCTTATAGTGTTAATGATTTCAACTGATAATCAGCATTGGAACAGCCGTAAATCTTCTTCGCAAAATTAATATTCTCTTCATTCATCGTCAGCTTGTTGCCTCTTCTATAAACGATTGTTGATGCTCTCTTTCTTGAGCTCTTTGTTTGCTGTTCTTCAACATCTCCTTTGATGTTTATTGTCTGCAAAGAAAGTATTTGCTAAGAGAAAAATGTTTGCGAATGAAGTATTTGCTAAGAGAAATATTTGCAAATGTGATTTCTCCTTAGTTGATGTTCATGGTGATCTCTCCTTAGAGATGCAATTGCTTAAACTTGTTGCTCCTACTATTCGCAGTTGTTTGTTTCACTGAGTTTTCCTTCCTTATGCTATAAATTCGCTGCAAATAACGTATCAATCCAGTTAGTAATACATAATCATGAAATGAAATATCCCTATTAATTTGTAAGGAAATGAATAAATTTTCTTCTGCTATCTTGGGAACCATGTTAATCTTGTAAATATCCCTATTCATTTTTGACATGAACTTTGAGTTTTGTTGTGAGTTGATCATTTGTTGATGGTGTCTGTTCACATTGTTGGCATTGATATTTTCATTAGTTGAGCCGGTCCTTATAGATCTATGTTTGTGGTATGCCATCGCGCTGGTATCCTTCTCAATTAATTGCTTTCTTCCTTCGCACTTACAAAACTTCCTTCCAGGATAACTGACTATCGCACGTCCATTTCTTTGGCCTTATCATCATTTTTTTTATGCTGTAAAGCCTTCTCATAGAACTTACTGACTTTTTATCTGCCCCTCTTTCATTTCTGTGAACCATTAGCTTCCAGTTTTTGCACCAAATCCGGCGTGTTGACCTGGACTGTCTGAGTTATTTTATCTTCGTCGAAGTTGGTGACGAAGTAAGCTTCCTCTTTTATGAAATATTCATTCCTTAGTGAACTTTGCAGGATTTCTTATTTCTTTGCCCTTAACAGCTCATACAAAGAGAATCAAATTATCTATCCTACTTCTTTACTCCTACTTCGCCAATCATTATCATCGTGATTCAAAGAAGTATTATCTTCGTTATAACATCTGACGAAGTAAACTTCGTCTATATCTCGTCTTCCCTCACTGATCTTCGCCGTAACTATCATTAGCGCTCTGAAAAACCCAGTCTTACTTCTCTGATGGTAATGATATATGATCATGTCTTGTTGGGCTATGGATTTGTCATTTATGGATGATGCTTCAACTAAGCAAACTCTGACTGCAACTGTCTAGTCTGGTTTTAATTATCTCCAAATTGCTCTAACGAAGTGAAAGTGCTACTTCGCATATCGAGTCATAGAGACTGATTGACATCTTCCTTCACACTTGACTTCGCTGAAATTATTGACGAGCTTAAACCTTTTCTCGTTGTCGATTAATGGCAGAAGTGATTTTGTAACGTATTCATGCAGCGGGTGATGAACTTTACGAGAATAAATTTCTCTTATGCAATTTTCTTTCTTGTTACCCAACTACTTCGCAAAAGTAATCTGGTTTCTTCATTCATTGTTATTAATTTGTACTGGGAAGAACATTCAGTCATCCATCGCCAATCTACTGAAAATTCTGTCATTTGACAATTTCATCACCTCCTTGAATTTCCAATCAAATTTTTCTGAGATTTGTTTCCTCACATCCATTATTTTCTGAAACTTCCTGTACTCCCTTAATGTTTGAATATTGAGTAAAACTACATCTAGCTTTGCTTGAACGATGAACCAAATCTGAAGCTGCGTCAAGAGTTGCGTCTGGTGTAATAGTTGCGTCAAGAATGTTCGCAAGAGGTAGTTATTTCGGTGAATTTGTTTTGGACTTTGTCAGCTTCTGGTGAGATTACCGCAAGGTTGAACTTGTTAATATTGCTTCTTAGTTCACAGGATTTTCCTGTTGTTTACCTCAATGACTTATTCCTTAGGCTTTTTTGCCGGTTTGTTGCTCGCAAGTATGAAATATCTCTGCGAAGTTGCGAAGAAATATCTCTCTGCGTTCTTCTTAAACTTCTGCTACTAAATCAATCTTCATCAGTGTTGCCTTATTCCGACCATTGTTGCTCTATACCACGAATGGATTATTTGATTTGTAGGCTGCATCTTTTTCTGCCACTCGTTGCTAAGTCTGGTGATGAAGTTGTCTTTACTATTCTTAGTCGAAATTCTTCATCGTATGGTTTTCAGTTGGAGACGTCGTGAATCCATTGTTGCTGTGACGACCTTGTGTTGTTGTATATGAATAAACTTCAAAACATTGCTTCCTGTGGAAATGGTATTTTATACTCTCTTATGCTTCATTGATTTTTCGATTTTACTTTATCTTAAGGATTCTTGCTGCTCCTTTTGGTTTACTCGCTACTCAATGCTTCATTGATTTTTCGATTTTGCTGGTATTTGGACTTCACTGAATTGAAAATTCCTTGTTTGAATCTACTATTGTTTCACATAATGAATCAGAATATCACTTTTTCTGCGAGGATGAAAACTTTTCCTCCCAAAAGCTCTTCTTCTCTTCTTCTTCTTCATTAAAATTTCTTGAATCAACAAGTTACAAGAAGGATGAATCCATTACTCATCCCTGTTTCTAGCGCAAATTATGTAGTTGCGGATTATCTCACAACTACACCCTCATAAGAATCCATTAAAATGATTCCTAAATCTAATTAATTTGACATGAAACTAAGAATTAAAGTACTAAAATTGTAAGGAGACACAAAGATTTTTACGTGGTTCGATCAATGTGATCTACATCCACGGTGCTTCACTAGTGATTGTATGTAATTACATGATTTTACAATTGAGACTCCATTAAAGAATATTTGGAGCTCTAGAAGTTTTTGGGGAATAAGATGATAAAGAAACTAAAATCTCTCCTAACATTTTCTCTCTCCTCCTAAAATTACCCTCTCTCTTTAAAAAAGACCTCTCCTTCTTCTCATGCCTAAATGGCTATTTATATGATCTTACAAAATGTTGACAACTAAACTGTCCCTCAACTATGGACTTGAGAACTATCCTGCGAACCTTCGCAACTTCACTTTGCGAACTTCTTTTGCTTTCCTCGTGATTTCCTTTGCTCGCAAAATGTTCTTTGCTCGCAAGATGTATTTTCTCTCCACAATTTCGTAAGTTATCATTTGTTGTGATATTCCGTTCCTACAATATCTTGATTTCTAAATTAGTTTGATGATATAATTTGAGAAATTGGTAATTGGGATTCTGAATTTTCTAGGTTAAAATCCTCAAATTTTGTTGGTGGAGAAGATGTGATGTTTATGCAATCTTCTCATTCCCAAATTTTGAGTTTCCTATGGATTAGCATTAGTAAATTAGGTTTGTCTAGGATTCACATATCAATCGATTCTTTTTTCCCATGGGTATATGCCTTTTGGTAATCTCACGGCTCCCCGAGGGGTTTTATTTCGGCTAAATTTTTATTGAATTATATGTGAATTAGTCTTTTTGATTTTTAAATAATAGATTATATTTCGCAGAAATTTGGGTGGAAAGGTTGAATCAGAAGGAAAAGAAGAAGAAGGAGGTAAACATGTCAAAACCCTGGAATTTTTTATCTGTAAAGTTTATTAAGTTTGAATTCGATCTAAACAGGTGTAATAGGGTACCAATTACGATAAAGAAGATTGGAATCTTAACTTTATGTCGAATCTTTGTTTCAGGGAATGCAGCTTACTGATGGGATCAGAAGTATGCCAATGCCAGATAAATAATGAGTTTCTGTTTTTCATTATGCAGGAAAAGTTGGCCAATTATGTGCATCACTAGGAACAATAACAACGTGCACCATTGAGGTTTTAAGCGAACAAGGGTTTGTGAAGTGGATTGTTATGGACGAAAAAAAGATTCTGATATTTGTTAAGTACATAAGATTTTCGTCATATACAGTTGCATCTATAGAAAAGGTTAAGGATTTATGCTTGATTTTCCCTTAATTGATTTTATGGCAAACAAGGTACATTTGCTGATTATTTAAAAATAAGATATCGGTTTATGCTATTTTCCTCATATTTTTTTATTATCCAGGTGTCTAATGAGACAAAGTAGTTGGACATATCTAGGTTTTGGTTAAACCTGTGGAGGGGTTTAACTAAGGGTTAGGCACATCCAAGTTAAGATAACGAGTCAGTGCAACGACATTCTGTTAGAAATTAGTTGGAATTATAGTTCTCTTGATACACGAATTTAATATCAAAAATAATTTTAAGTTTTCCATACACATGGATATGATTAAAAGCCAGTTGCTTAAAAGTAGAAATACATGATGTATTCAGATTTAACCAAGATTCTCCCATCAACGAAATTCAATAAAAAGAATACATATTTTGTATTCCAAACTACCCATGTCATAATTACTTACTGTTTTGGTTGGCTACAACACTGCTGTCAAAGGAACATATGTAGGATTGCATCTTTTCCGATGGAGGTGTACCCTTGAGGGTCCACTTCTACTAGAATTTAAAGTGGGATACCCATTGGAAGTTCTAAGATGAAATATGTCAAACTAATCATCACATTCATTAATGACACAAGCAGATGTACAAAGCGGAGAAATGAGATACATGTGTTGAAGAGAGGTTGTGGATTTTTCTCTGTAAGGGTAAACATGTTAAATAAATGTTGTTTTTTGGTATGCTTTTGTCATATCCCTTGATAGTTGTCTTGAATTGTCTTACGGGCCACCCTGGGACGGGTGCCTTTAGCTTGTCCGTGTGCTTGGCACGTGATTGAAATTCCTTCTTCTTTTTGTTTGGTTGAGACCCTAATTGTAGAACTAATGAAAATTTTATGAAACTCTTCCGCCTCTCTGAGGTTTTTATCCAACTTTTACAGAGTAGATCCTGTAAAGTTCATCTCTGAAACTCCTTTTGTAGTGTAGATCACTACAAGTGGTATCAGATTAGGTATTTCCTTGGCATTTATCATGGAAGATGGTACTAGGTTACAGAAATTGGACGAAACCACCAAGATTTTTAGTCTGGAATTACAAGTATTACGTGACGAAGTAAAGTCGCTCAGATCTGTTATAGCCGATGTGCAAGCAATTAAAACCGATATCGGTAATAAATTGGAACTTCTTAAATCTTTGGATAAGAAGTTTTAATTGCTTCTCGATCGTCAAGTTTTCTCTCAAGTAAATAATCAGGATGCTGATGATACTCCTCCGTGGGAAGATGGTGAACCTTCTACTCGCAACACATTTCAAGGGTATCGATCGACTCCTCAACAACGTATCATTCAGACTCATCAATTAGGTGAAGGTCAGTTTTCAAATTACAAACCTAAAGTGGACTTTCCTCGCTTTGATGGTACTAACCCTAGAGCTTGGATTCGGAAGTGTAAGAAATATTTCTTTCTTCATCAAATGAATGATGAACAGAAAGTGAACATGGCTACCCTGTACTTGGAGGGAAAAGCAGACAATTGGTTCCAAGATTACCAAATAGGTAAGGGTATTTTGTATTGGGAAGATTTTATTATTGATGTTTGCACTAGATTTTAGGAACTAGGTCATGATAGTGTTGTAGGGGAGTTTAATAAGTTAGATCAAACTAATACAGTCATGGAGTATCAAGAGAAATTTGAGGAACTAAAGGCCTTAATGCTAGCTAAGAACCCATCTCTCCCTGAAGATTACTTCATCCAAAGTTTTGTTAGTGGGTTGAATGAGGATATCCGATTAGTGGTGCAAATGTTCACTCCTTCCACCTTACAACAGACAATAATTCTAGCTAGACGACATGAATGTATCCTGTACAGGGATACTAAGAGCCAACCAAAATTTTCTTCTCGATTTCCTTCTGGCGGAAAGACATTAAATGTTCCTAGCAAACCTTCAGTTTTACCTCCATTGGTCACTACCCCTACTGTTACTAGTCCCACTACTAGTCCTAAAATGCCACATGTGAAGAAACTTACCTATGCAGAAATGCGATCAAAACGGGAAAAAGGACTTTGCTACAACTGCGATGAGTTATACACCAAGGGTCACAAATGTAATAAACAACAACTATATATGATATTAGCTGATGATGAAGAAGAAATTCATTCTGTGGAACTGGGAGAAGGTTCTAGCCCTCAAATTGTGGAGTTAGAGGAAGACATGGAAATTTCTGTGCATGCCCTAGCTGGTAACATTTCTCCTACAACAATCAAGATTAAGGGATTTGTAAAGAAGCATGGCCTCACCATCTTAATCGACAGTGGTAGCACTCACAGTTTTATGGACCCTGCAGCTGCTCAAAGAAGTGGTTGTATACTCACTCCTACCCCAACTCTACAGGTTATTATTGCTGATGGAAATAAATTACTCAGTCAGGCCAAATGTGCTGAGTTCAGTTGGAGTATGCAGGGACATACGTTTTCCCATGATTTTCATATCTTAGAACATGGTGGGTGTGATATGGTCCTAAGGGTGGACTGGATGCGTGAAAAGAGTCATATGGTTTTCGACTTCAAGAAGTTGCTAGTAAAATTCCAACGCCATGGCAAGGAAATTGAACTAGTAGGACATAAGGCAGAAGCTACTCTTTCACAGATGTCTGGCACCAGAATACGCAAGCTCCTCCACAAAGGCAAGCAAGGTTTTATTGGACATTTTTTCTCTTTATCTGCTACCACACCACAGGTGGACATTCAACCACATATTGCTGCCGTATTGGATCAATTTCCCACCATATTTCAGACTCCAACATCTCTGCCTCCAGCACGAGCTCATGACTACCACATCAATCTTCTTCCAAATGCTTCTCCTCCAAATTCACGTCCTTACAGAGTACCATTTATCCAAAAGGAGGTTATTAAGAAGCTAGTGCACGAAATGTTACAGGCAGGAGTCATTTAGCCAAGTCACAGTCTGTATTCTTCCCCTGTAATCTTGGTCAAAAAGAAAGACGATGATTGGAGATTCTGTGTCGACTACCGCAAGCTGAATGCCATAACGGTTAAAGATAAGTATCCGATCCATGTTATTGATGAACTACTTGCTGAATTATTTGGTTCAACTATTTTTTCCAAATTAGATCTCCGAGATGGATATCACCAGATTAGGGTTCACATAGATGATATTGAAAAAACTGATTTTCGTATACATCACGGGCATTTTGAATTTCGAGTAATGCCCTTTGGGCTTACCAATGCTCCGGCCACTTTTCAATCCCTCATGAATGATATTTTTGGACCTTATCTTCGGAAATTCATCTTAGTTTTTTTTTGATGACATACTCGTGTATAGTCCTACTTTGGAATCCCATTGTAAGCATATCCATTTAGCTCTATCTATTCTACAACACCATTCCCTGTTTGTTAAACGCACCAAGTATTCTTTTGGCCAACCCCAGATAGAATATTTAGGTCATATCATTAGCAGGCATGGTGTCGCAGCTGACCCAGCCAAGATAGAGTGTATGGTTAACTGGCCTCGACCTTCTACTCTAAAAGGTTTACGTGGTTTCCTCGGCCTAACGGGCTATTATCGCAAGTTTGTTCGCAACTATGGCTTGATCTGTCAACCACTAACTCAATTACTCAAGAAGGGGTGTTTTTATTGGAATGATGCTGCTGAAGCTGCTTTTGAGCAACTCAAAAAGAGGGTCACTACTACTCATATTCTTGTGTTGCCTGACTTCACTAAGCCCTTTGAGGTCGAATCATATGCTAGTGATTATGCTGTAGGCGCCGTCTTAATGCAGGAGAGTTACCCTATTGCATTCTTTAGCAAAGGAATGGGAATTCAGTACCGATCTCTTTCTACATATGAGAAGGAATTGTTAGTAATTGTGCTTGCAGTCAACAAATGGAGATATTACTTACTCGGAAACCATTTCAAGATTTTTACGGACCATCAGAGTTTGAAGTACTTTATGGAGCAACAACTGCACACCATTCTTCAGCAGAAATGGCTCACTAAGTTTCTCAGTTATGATTATACCCTCTACTATAAAAAAGGCTCCGAGAACCGCATCGCTAACGCTTTATCTCGTGTTACATGTTCATCACTCTCAGCTGCTGAACCCAAATGGCTTGCAGAAGTAGTAACCAGCTATGAGAATGATCCAATTGCTTCACTCTGGATCCCTAAGCTTCTTGTCTCTCCTACTAATGATGATGGATATACGTACACTAATGGAATTTTCAAGTTGCGGGGTAGAATATATGTTGGCAAAACTGGTGCTGCTAGGCATAACATTCTCACGGCTGTTCATTCATCTGCCATTGGTGGCCATTCAGGGATGCAAGCCAGTTACCAGCGAGCCAAGTCTTATTTCCAATGGCCAGGTCTCAAGAAGGAGATGATTCAATTCATCCAGCAATGTGACATATGCCAACAACACAAAGTCGACCACCATCTCCCTGCAGGGTTACTCCAACCCTTGCATGTACCTGATCAGGCTTGGAAGCATCTGAGTATGGACTTTATCACTGGCCTACCAAAATCAGAAGGCAGGGAAGTAATCTTAGTAATTGTTGATCGCTTCACGAAGTATTCTCACTTTGTATCTCTTAGACACCCTTATACTGCTCAGTCTGTTGCCAAAATATTCATTTACACTATTCTGAAGCTCCATGGTCTCCCTACAACCATTGTGTCAGATAGAGACGCAGTCTTTTTGAGTAACTTTTGGCAAGCCTTATTCAAGGTTGTGGGTACTTCACTCCATCTGAGTACGGCGTATCACCCTCAGACGGACGGTCAGACGGAATGTGTGAATGCGTGATTGGAGTCTTATTTGCGTTGTATGTGCAGCTATAGGCCTGGAAAGTGGGTTTCTTGGTTATCCCTTGTAGAGTGGTGGTTTAATACCACCTACCACACCAGCCTCAAGCTTACCCCATTCCAAGATCTCTACAGCTACTCTCCGCCTCAATTTGGACTCCATCATGCTGGTTCAGTCAATCATGAAGTGGTGGAGGACTATCTACACCATCGGGGAATTATGACAGATGTTTTGCGACAGAACCTCCTTTCTTCCCAGCACCGAATTAAACAACATGCAGATACGAAGCGCGTAGAAAGATCTTTTTCAGTGGGTGACTGGGTGTACTTACGTCTGCAACCTTATCGACAGACTTCTGTCCAACTTCGTCGGAATCTTAAACTGGCAGCCAAATTTTTTGGTCCATACCAGGTATTGGAGAGAGTGGGTGATGTTGCTTATCGTATCCAACTGCCAGCTTCATCGCGTATTCACAATGTCTTTCATGTATCACAATTAAAAAAGAAGTTAGGGACATGACTGCTTCCACAAACATTGCTTCCTACAGTTGATAAAGAGGGCTTATTCAAAGTGAAACCAGTTCAGGCCTTACAGTCAAGGACTCTTCTCAAAGTTCGCCAACACATTCCACAAATCCAGATTCAATGGTCGCATATGGTAGAGGGTGATGTGACTTGGGAGGATACTGCTTTCATCAAGTCTGCCTTTCCAAAGTTCATCCTTGAGGACAAGGATTAGCTGCAGCGGTGGGAATTTTTCATATCCCTTGATAGTTGTCTTGAATTGTCTTACGGGCCACCCTGGGACGGGTGCCTTTAGCTTGTCCATGTGCTTGGCACGTGATTGAACTTCCTTCTTCTTTTTGTTTGGTTGAGACCCTAATTGTCGAACTAATGAAAATTTTATGAAACTCTTCCGCCTCTCTGAGGTTTTTATCCAACTTTTACAGAGTAGATCCTGTAAAGTTCATCTCTGAAACTCCTTTTGTAGTGTAGATCACTATAGCTTTTGCATATAATAATTAGTGTCCTTCTAAAGATAAGCAAAGTAAACTGTATCAGTTATTTTTTCATTTTCTATTTTTTTATTACTTTTCAGTAAATGATAATTTGTATTCTCGATGCAGGTTTACAATGGTCGTAAACAATCAATCTTAAATAGTTATGTTAAGGATGACCTACGTATAATAATAGTGCCGAGAGTTATGGCACTCTTGAAGAAAGTCGATTAACTAAAATGTGTAATGCTTGAAGTTAATGGAGATCTCGTGTCAGATTGGTATATGTAATGTGTTACTGGAGGTTGTGTCAAAGAATATATTAAAAGTTAATGGAGGTTCCACGTTGCGGTTGTGAACATGACGAGTGACCTACCGTAGAGGTTTTCATTCGAAGTTTATTTTTAGAGGTAGGTTGGTATTGTATAGAAAGTGATCAATTGCTTTGTTATACATGTCTTATAAATATTGATCCCTACAACACAAGAATATGGGGGCATGTAATATTAAGTAAAATATATGGTTTACCGTAGTTGTTCATGAAATAGTAATATTAAGTGATCTTTTTCGTCATATGTATTGGTCTATATAAGATATAAATTTCTGATAATCAGTTAGTTTGGACGTTCAAATCAAACTAAGATAAAAGAAATATATTTTTTTCGATCAAAATTTTAGCATCCATGAAGTACTTAACTTCTTATTTCGTTGATCGTCCATCATTGGTTCTCAACAACTTCTTAGATACAAAAGGTGAGGCCGATGATATAATGATTGTCAAGCTCTATAGCATTAGTGCTTATGCTATAGAGACTCGACATGATAATCTTATTTATTTTTAGTTAAACAACAAATTTCTGGTGAATATATTAAAGTCTTAAAAAAGTGGTGCCTGTCTTGGGAAATTTTGACCCTTGACTTCGCCCATCTTGCGTCCTGAATCGTTAGTTCAAGATATATTTATCCGTCCGTATGTTGCTAGTTTTCCTAATATAACCACATTTTCGTTACTTAATATATGATACCTAACCTTAATACGAAGTATACTATTAGTTTGTGTTCCTTTTTATTTTTACTCGCATCACCCAGCGACATATTTGGAGCCTGTTATGGTCAATTGAGATTCCATATTCGGGTACAACTTGATTCCCTAATCTATGAATCAAAATTATATTAAAAGATAAAAATTACATACTAGGCAAGCGAGCGACAAGCTGTGCCGCTAGCCCTTTTTGAATAGCAAAACCTATCCTATTAAAAATAAAATCTCGTGAGCCAGGGGTCATTACATTGCTGCGCATGACTTTCTGGACCCTCTTGAGTAGTCCAACTGCTTCTGGAGCCAAATAGCCAAAAGTATCAAAAGCAAAGGGGACGAAATCATGCCCATTGTCAACACATGCTTTCTCATGCTTCGATATCTTACCTGAGGCAGCCTTTAGCGCTGCTCACCCGACTGTAAAGGTGCCATGTCCAATTCCTACCAAAGGAGATACCCCGGTGAGGTCAACACATGTGTGTTTCCCATTAGCCCATCCTTTTTATTTATTTTTCTTTTTCGATTCTTCCTTCTTTGATGTAGTTTACTGAAATTAATTGTATTGTTGCAGTTTGTCAAAAAAAAATTACTTTTTTTTACAGGGGTCGATGTAGAATCAGAAATATGTGCAACTTTTTAGGGTTATTGTAATCAGATTGATCTTGCAAAACGATTAGGTAATGAAATTTGTTTTTTTTTTCCTTTCTTTTTGTTTGTAATCTGAATTATTAGTGTCAATCATATCTTCTTCTTAAAATTATCAAGTAGTTATCAATGAAAAATCTTCCAGTTTATTGTGGCACTGTTCTTTTCTTTTAGCTTACTTGCAACAAAGAAATCGGTGAAACTGTCATATACCTTGTTCTTGCCTAGACTTACTTAGTGGATGCCCTGAGTAATTGGCTTGGTTGCCTTAATATACAGTGTCGTGTCTCTACCCTATTGGTGATTGTTATCAGCCAGGTGATAGGCACACGCGTCAGTTTTGGTTTAGTCTGCATTAGGGTTTAGTCTTTCAATCATTGGTATTTATAGCTGTAATGAAACCCTAATGAAGTAGTGAAGAATTAATGAAACTGGACTGCTGCGGCAGTAGTTACTATTATCCGACAAACTTACGTTTAAAATCCGTCAATACCTTATCCTTCTCCTTCCAACTCCTTCCTATACTTGCTAATAACAGTACAACTGGCATCAGAGCCGTTCCGTCCTAGCATCATGGTGGATCAAACTTGTAAAGAGCTTCAAGAAACTAACAACAAACAACAGACGGAGATCAATACTTTACATACGAAGGTGAACAATCTAGCATTGCAAATCAGTTCTATGTCAACCAAGGATGATCTACTAGCAATGAAGACAGATATTTAGAAGAGCTTCCAATCTCAGTTAGAATTTTTTTTTTCTAATCGAGACCTCAACAACAATCACCAGGAAGCTTCAGGCTCCAATAACGTGGGATTTCATTCTAACTTTCACATTGGTGGTCGAGATTCGAATACCTTTCAGAGGATGCCCAAACTCGATTTTCCGAGGTTTGATGGTGATAACCCAAAAAGCTGGATCCAAAAGTGTGAGTATTACTTCCAGATGCACAACACCTAGGAGCTACATAAAACCAGAATGGCGGAAATACATCTTGACGGTAAAGCCAATAAGTGGTATGATAACTTCTGTCTTACTCAATCAGATATTACTTGGCCTTCCTTCTGTGATAATGTGTGTGCACGATTTGAAAACCCTGCTCAAGATAACATTGTGGGTATATTCAATAAATTGGCTCAGATATCCACTGTTGAGGCTTATTTTGAGGAGTTTGAGTATTACAAAGCCTTATTACTTAGCGTTCACCAAGATTTTCCAGAGTCTTACTTTATAGCTAGTTTTATTGGAGGTTTAAAGGAGGAACTTCGAAGTTCCGTTTTAATGTTTGATCCTAAAACCTTACTACATGCTTTTTCACTATCTAGAATGCAAGAAAAAACCCTTGTTTTCCAGCAGAAACCAGGTAAACCAATAACCAAGGCTTTCTCTACTGCATTATCTACCAATAAACCTTTCACACCAAGAACTTCCTTCACACCCACCACTTCTTTCACTAAACCGGTTGCTATGCCCCCACCTACTTACCATACTCCAACCTTGCCACTAAAGAAATTAACCCCTGAACAAGTGCAATCCAGGAGGGCACAAGGTTTATGTTTCAACTGTGATGAAGCTTACAAGAGAGGTCATGTTTGTAAAAAACAGTATTTATGTGTCATTATCGGAGAAGAGGCTGAAGAGATCACTGACCATGGTGGTGAAACACCACATGCTACGGATGACGATTCTCCACAAGAAAGTGATATGGAGATCTCATTACATGCTCTAACGGGTACTATTTCTGGCGATACCATACGAATTCCAGGTCTTTTAAAGAAATGGGCTATTTCAATTCTTATTGACACGGGAAACACACATAGATTTATTGACTCGGCTTTGGACACTTCCCTAGCTTGTCCAATTCAGCAGAAAGCTAGCTTATTGGTCACAATAGACAATGGTGACAAAACGGTGAGTTCTGGTATTTGCTCACAACTAGAGTGGTCTATGCAAGGCCACAAATGTGCTGGGGATTTGAGATTACTTCCTCTGGGGGGCTGCGACATAGTTTTGGGAGATGATTGGCTAAAAAATCTGGGAGACGTTCTATTCAACCTGTCCAAGCTATGCATTACCTTCAAACATAAGGGTAAGAAAATTACTTTACATGGTGTTCAACAAAAATCTTCTATAAGCATGATGTCAGGCTCTGCAGTTAAGAAATTCTTTCAAAAACACTCTCATGGAATTTTTGGCCAATTATTTTCAATCTTTGCCACCCTTACCCCACAAACACCCCCTTCCCAGGTCACTCACTTACTGCATCAATTTTCAGATGTATTCACTGAGCCAAAACATCTACCACCTGAGAGAACTTTAGATCATAAAATACCTCTCAAACCTAACACTGAACCAGTGAACCTCAGATCCTATAGATGCCCTTATATCCAAAAGGCTATTGTTTAGAATCTAGTCACTGAAATGCTTCAGTCTGGCATCATCCAACCAAGCCATAGTCCATTTTCTTCACCCATTCTACTTGTCAAGAAAAAGGACAACACTTGGCGATTTTGTGTTGATTATAGGAAGTTGAATAGCATCACTATTAAGGACAAATTTCCAATACCCATTATTGATAAGCTGCTGGATGAGTTGCATGGCTCTAAGTTATTTACTAAGATAGACTTGAAGTCAGGTTACCATCAAATCAGGGTCTCTCCCTCTGACATACACAAAACAGCTTTCAGGACTCACCATGGGCATTTTGAGTTCAAAGTTATGCCATTTGGGCTGACTAATGCTCCAGCTACATTTCAAGCTCTTATGAACAAAGTCTTTCAAGACCATCTTAGGAAATTCATCCTTGTTTTCTTTGATGACATTCTGGTTTATAGTCCTTCATTGGAAGATCATTTGTTACACCTGCAAACAACATTGGAGCTTCTCAGATTCCACCAGCTAATAGCAAACTTCTCCAAATGCTCATTTGCTCAATCTAGTATTGAATATTTGGGACATATTATTACAGGAAAAGGAGTTATGGCTGATCCTGAAAAAGTAGCTGCTATGGTAGAATGGACAATACCTACTAACTTGAAGGCCTTGAGAGGATTTTTAGGCCTTACAGGGTACTATAGAAAGTTTGTGCAGAATTATGGCCTCATTAGCATACCCCTTACTGATCTTTTGAAGAAGGATGCTTTCACTTGGTCTCCTAGTGCAAACACAGCTTTTCTTCACCTCAAGGAAGCAATGACAACCACTCCTGTTTTAGCTCTGCCTGATTTTACAAAAAAATTCATAATTGAAACTGATGCTTGTGACTCAGGCATTGATGTTGTGCTTATGCAAGAGGGTAGACCTATAGCATTTTACAGCAAGCCACTTGTCCCCAGAGCTGCTGCCTTGTCCACTTATGAGAAGGAGCTGTTAGCAATTGTTCAAGCAGTCACTAAATGGAAAAACTACTTGCAAGGTCAACATTTCATTATTAATACTGATCATCAAAGCATACATTACTTCCTGGAGCAAAGAATTTCTACCACCTTGCAGCAGAAATGGCTTATGAAACTTTTGGGTTTTGACTATGAAGTGAGGTATAAGAAAGGTTCTGAGAACAAAGTAGCTGATGCACTTTCTAGGAGACCTCATGTGGCAGCTTCTTGCAACTCCATCTCACTCTCACAGCCTGCTTGGGCCCAAGAACTTCTTGCTAGCTATACTGATGATCAACAAGCTCAAAAGCTTATCACTCAGCTAACAGTTTCTCCCCACTCCACACCTCCCTATTCTTATAAAAATGGAGTTTTGAGGTACAAAAACAGGTTATATGTTGGCAGTTCTTCTTCCACAAAGTCCACCATTCTTCACTCTCTCCACTGCTCAGCTGTTGGGGGTCATTCTGGTATGCAAGCTACTTACATGAGGGCTAAATCTTTTTTTTTTTTGGCCTGCTATGAAGAAAGATGTCCTATTATATGTCTCCCCCTGTGATGTGTGTCAAAGAAATAAAGGGGAACATACCTTTCCAGCTGGCCTACTACAGCCACTGCCCATTCCAGAGCATGCTTGGAAACACATATCCATGGATTTCATTGAAGGCTTTCCAATGAGTGAGAGGAAATCAGTTATTCTTGTGGTTGTTGACAGACTAACCAAGTACAGCCATTTCATTGGCCTACACCATCCATTCACTGCTTCTTCTGTTTCCAGAGAATTCATCTCACAAATTTTTAAGTTGTATGGTCTACCATCCTCCATTGTGTCTGACAGAGACAAAATTTTCACCAGCAACTTTTGGCAAGACCTCTTTCAAGCTCTTGGCACTCAGATACACCTCAGTACAGCTTACCATCCACAGACTGATGGTTAAACTGAGAGAGTTAACTCTTTTCTGGAGAGTTACTTGGGGTGCATGTGTGGCCACCAGCCCAAAAAATGGCACACTTGGCTCACACTTGCAGAATGGTGGTATAACACAAATTACCATACTAGTTTGAAGATGTCTCCCTTTCAAGCATTGTATGGGTATCTTCCACCACATTTGGCTTTTCCATCCACTGCTACCACTACTGTAGCTGAGGTTGAGTCTTACTTGAAGCAAAGAGATGCGATCTTTGGACTTACTCAAGGAGGCTCTCCATCACTCTCAAGAGCGCATGAAGTTCTATGCTGACCAAAAGAGGACTGATAGAGTATTCTCTGTAGGGGACAGAGTTTATTTGAAGCTCCAACCTTATCAGCAAGCCTTTGTGGCTCTCAGGCGGAACTTAAAGCTGGCTGAAAAATACTATGGCCCATTTGAGATTGTGCAGAGGATTGGACCGACTGCTTACAAACTCCAACTTCCAGCTGAAGCGCGGATTCATCCTGTATTCCATGTCTCCCAGCTTAAGCAGCAAATTGGTACCTCTCACACTCCTTCCCCTTCACTGCCTTTTGTGGATACAGATGGCCAGTTTCTTGTCATACCTGCAGCTGCTCTTGCCACAAGAACGATTTTGCGCAATGGTATTTCTGTGCCTCAACTACTCATCCAGTGGACCAACACTTCACCAGCAGATGCTACTTGGGAGGACGCAAAGCACATTTCCCACCACTTCCATAAATTCAATCCTTGAGGACAAGGATATGCGTATGGGGAGGGTGTTGTCATATACCTTGTTCTTCCCTAGACTTACTTAGTGGCTGCCCTGAGTAATTGGCTTGGCTTCCTTAATAAACAGTGTCGTGTCTCTACCCTATTGGCGATTGTTATCATCCAGGTGATAGGCACACGCGTCAGTTTTGGTTTAGTCTGTATTAGGGTTTAGTCTTTTAATCATTGGTATTTATAGTTGTAATGAAACCCTAATGAAGTAGTGAAGAATTAATGAAACTGGACTGCTGCGGCAGTAGTTACTATTATCCGTCCAACTTCCGTTTAAAATCCGTCAATACCTTATCCTTCTCCTTCCAACTCCTTCCTATACTTGCTAAGAACAGTATAGAAACCATTCTCCATGATCCTCCGTTGTTCAGCAAATTCGATCTTCTATGTCAATTACAAACCGAAATATCACTTCATAAAGTGTTTTGCATCTTTTTTTTTTTTTTTTGATAAATTATGATTAGGGTTTTTGATTATTCTTCTTGGTTGGATTATGTTTTTGACTAATTGTAAGAGGTACTGAGGAAAGGGAAAGCTTTTAATTAGAATTAAAAGTATTTTTGTATTTTGATTTTTTTTTCTCTTAAGAGACCCAATTTATTAAAAAGAAGAAAAAGACAGAGGGGGACTAGGCCTTACCTCCAAGAGACAAGAGAAAAAAAAAAAAAAAAAAAAAAAAAGGTAAAACAACCAAAAGGAACCAACCAGCCCACATGCCATGGTTACATATTGCGAAAACGATAAAGCGGCAAAACATAGTTATCTATATCCGTTTTCCGTCTTATAAAGTTCGGAGAAGTTATCCACCAGCGCGATTCCACCATCGATCCATGCTTGGCCAGCATGTCTGCTACTGAGCTCCCTTCCCTAAAAATATGAGTACAAATCATTTGAATCGAATTCGCGAACTTCAAGCAGTTATGCCAATGAGTCGCTAACTTCCAAGGGACTAGTTCCGGGTTTTGAATAGCCTGCATCACAAAATTTGAATCACATTCCAACCAAATCCTTCTTATTCCCATTGTACTCGCAAAATGCAACGCATAAATTACACCCCAAAGCTCAGCGCACACTGAATTAGATATTCCCAAGTTCTGCCCTAAACAGCCCTGCACCCGACCAAAAGAGTCACGAAAAACTACACCACATCCCGACTGACCCGGGTTACCAATAGAGAATCCACCCGTATTGTCCTTCTGCCAACCAGTAGCCGGAGCTTGCCATTTAACCATCATCTCCCTAGGAATTTTCGGAGGGTTCCTTCTGATGCCTAACGCTTCCAAGATTTGCTTGTCTGCAAAAGTGTAGTACGAGTACCCACCACTGTTTCTACCTGACTCCCTGATTAGATCCTCCAATTTACTAATAGCCTGATTATGAGAGATCGCCCTGTGTTCAAACCTGATATTGTTACGGCAGAACCAAATAATCCAAATACTGCTAGCCGCCGCAATCCAAAGAAGGTTTTTAGTCTGAGAACAGCCAGTAAAGCGTCTTATAGAAGCGAAGATCGATTGCATACTCGAGCAGTCCAGCGTATGGCTAAACAGACACATAATCCAATTCCAGATCGAACTAGCAAAGGTTCAATAAAAAAATAAGTGATGCTGAGTTTCTTCACAACGCGGAGTTCGGCACAGGTTGCAGCAGTTAACAGTGTCTCCACCATGGAACCTGACATTATCATTCGTAGGAATTATATCGTGCAGAACTTTCCACACCGTGCAGGCACGACGCGGGGGTATCTTGATGGACCATAACTCTCTAAAATCCACCTGCTCTACCTCTTTTTCCCTGTGAAAGTCAAAGGCATTCTTCATAGTAATGTCTCCTGAATCAGAACCTTTCCACACCTGCTTGTCCTCCATATGGCTCGCGGAAGGTGTTTCATAGATCAGCTGTTGGATAATCCCTTCCAGCTCCGGCATGTAAGAAGGTATAATCCACTTCCCCTCCACCAGAAAGTTTCTCACCCAGTTGTGCAAATTTTAGTTGTCTAGCTCCAGATAATCTGCGATCGAAATGTCCATTCCAATACACCAGATGTCATTCCAGAAGTCGATTTTGTTTCCATTACCCACCAGCCAAATCGTATTTTTTTTTATGATTTCCACTGTTCTTTGAAGCCATGCCATATAGGAGATTTTTTATAAGCCGCTCCAACAAAGCGAACCCTTGCGAAGTTTGCAAAGACCGAATGATCCTGCATAAGTTTATTGTATTTTGAATTAACTAATGGAGAACCCCTAGCAGAGAGACAATGACCGAACCCATTGTTGAGCATAATGTTGCTAATGGATGGGTTTCTCATTGTGAATTGATTCACTTATAATCAAACCGTAATTCTATGGCTTGCACGGATCGACCGATACGCGAAAGACAGCACAAGACGTTGATTGAGGGATAAATCAATGGACGTCATCCATTGCATCCAAAGACTATGAAGACTTACCTCCTTTCTATCATGCCCTCAGCCACCAACTAGGTATTAGCATTGGTGCTACCAAAACACTGGGGGATAAATATCCACTGTCCTATATACCGCTTCAATGGAGCCTGAAAAACTAGATTGGTAGGTTCACAACCCGTCTTATATCAGTTAATGTCTTTTATTTTTGTATCTCTTGATTTCAGTTTAGTTCAATTTTTTGATGTTTTATCTAATAAGGATTTATGGGTTTAAATATTTTATTTTCAGCATCAATCTTTGAATCCAAATCCATACTCTCGTTGTGTTTGATGTATCAATTCCCAGGATATGGGCTCAAAGTATCCAAAAACAAAGGGAGAACATTGAAACTTCGAAAGTAGATAAACCTTATATGTAAAGACGATATGTTGTTCTCAAAACTTCGAAATTAGAATTGTATTTTTATATGTGAATAAATAGGATGGCAGCATATGACCATTGATTTAATTCATGAAAATAGATAAGACTGTTTCCATGTGTTCTCTTATTAAAAAAAGTGTTTAAAAATGATTGAGATATATGCATCAAGAAGAAAAACACCAGTTCGCATTTTATATTTTTAATTTTATTTCATAGATATAACATCACTCATTTGTGCATTACCATGTTTGTCAAACTGAGTCGAACTAAATTGGTTAGGCATCGATCGAGGCATGGAAAATGATTCTCATTGACAACCAAAAACGTATTGCACATTGATTGTCGTTGAGCGTTAAATATCATTACATCTTGATTTTCAGTTTATTTGACCTTAGTCAAGTATTTTATTTATCCTATGTATTGAGTATTTTCATAGGACTGAAGAAATTAAACTTTAAAATCAAGTAAACATCTAAAATATATTAGATTAAGAACCCTTATATTGAATAACTACGAACATACAACAAAATATCAAGATTTTTAGAATGCAACAAGTAACAACATGTTGAATCTTCTCTTCCATATTAAATAGGTTGGGACTAAATTATCGTTGAAAATGTAATGTGAACTTAGCATTATTCATTATTGAATTAATAAACCTTATATTGAATAACCATGAACAAAAGAAAATATACAATGATGAAAGATTGAGCCATGAACATAGGTAGGGTGATGCCTAGATACATAAGAAAAGATAATTATTGCTTGAAAATAAGAACGCATTAGACAATAAAATAAAGAGAAATCAATTCTTGCGGGATTCTTATAGGTCCTTAATCAAGAGAAAAATTATATAGATAACAAAGAAAAACTGGAGAACTTCTTGGAGTATCTAGATCAATAAAACAGTATCGATTTAAACCTTTTGATACATTAAAATCAAAAAAGGAATGTTTAGACATGAATTTTAAACGAAAAAGTGTATGAAAGATTATGCAAAAAAAAAAGAAAAAACAATAGTATCGGCTTCAAAAATTTAAACAATATAAAGAATGAAAAAAGTTTAGAAATGTATTACATTTTTAAGTTTTTGATGTTGCACGATTTTGATCAGGTTAAGAGTGATAAGAAGTATCATCGCAACATTGGAATCTTACTATCACATGACAATATAATGCTCGAGGCTTATTTAAAGAATGAAGATTTCATTGAATGTGGGGAAGATAACCGTGATTTAACAATAAAATAAATAGACAAGGTCATGATCCTAGTTAGCAATTCGCCGTATGATTCACGATTTTTTACGTAATTGTCGGGAACGCACTATACGGCCGTTCAAATGAAAGTCCGACCTCAATTCGTGTATTTTTTGAGCAGAGGGGCTCGAACACTGGTCGCACGCTTGATGCACTAAGACTAAACCACTGATCTATTCTTCAATTGTTGATAATGTTGAATATATTCTAAATATAGTTCTTTTTTAATCTAAAAATCACAATCCCACTACAAAAATATGTTTAAAGATCATTTAATATGTGCCGAATTTTCAGTGCCGACCTCACATTAGTAAAACAAATTATACACGTACGTATTCCGTTTCGATCTACTGCCGAATCACGAGTCGCTGACCGGATTTTTGACCGAATTCAAATTTTAAAAAACCGAATAATACACGTACGTTTTCCATCCTGAACGTTCCCCGTACCCCGAATTGCTAACTAGGGTTATGATTACATTTTTAGGAGATCGGGTTATAGAAACGATGTTTAATCACGAGCATGTATTAGTATCTTTTTACAAGGTGTGTTTGAACAGAAAATTTACAGTTACATGACGTGAATCCATGAAAGTTTGGATAAGTTAAAATCAAAATAAAAATACAGGCTATGACGGTCCATACAATGTCTAGAAAGGATGCATAGTTCTCGGCATGGAAAAATTTGGACTCGAAAAAGAATATAATTGTACAAGAATAATGGAATTCCCAAAGAGAGAAGCTTGGAATTCATGGACGGGTCAAAGACATATTTATTAAATTTTTTAATGATCTATATTCTTATAAATACATATTTATAAGATTTACTAGGTATGTTATACCTCCAGTTTATATTGTACACATTATCGTATGCATGGTTCACCAGCTTTTTGGGCATGTCAAAGGCATTAATAACTGTTTGAACAACTTTAATAGCTTTCGCATAATTTACCTAATTATTATTATTTATTTATTTATTTATTTGGATCTTGGAAAGGGTCCATCCTGCCCCTGGAAGCGTTCCTCCGGCAGAGCCTACTCCCCTGAGCAGACCCGACCCATTTCCCACAATAAAGTTGGTATATATATATATATATGAGGAGTATTTCATGAAATCTCCAAACTCTTGAGAGGAGACTCGATCCGCTGACCACCTACATGAGAGTCAGGCTCTTGGACAACTGAGCTAACCCCTAATAGTTTAATTTACCTTATTATAGTTCCGGTAATTTAAATTCTTATCCGTATATGATTTTTTTTCTCTTCGGAACACATATGCTAGGTTGCTTTATTAAAATTTATATTTATCGCTTTAAAATTATTATAATTTCATTTCTTCTGAATAATTTATTAAAGCAAATACCGAAGTTTTTTATTTGTTCGTTTCAAGTAAATAATTTAATTTTATTCAAACCATGCTTAAGCTCAATTTGTTAGATAGAAACGCTCAACATCATCCAGTTAAAGTCACATGATACTTTGACTGCCATCTTTCGCAGGTGATGTTCACGTCTAATCAGTGGCCACCATATACTTATCCTAGAATCAATGAACCAAAAATACGAAAGAAAAACATTTAGGAAATCATCAGCGATGATACCTAGATAACACTAGTACGACCGTTTCCACGGTGGGAGGGCCGACCGAAGAAGAATCTGAAGATGGGGTTTATCTACGACTATTTTCGTCCCGTTTAAGAAAATGTGATACTTTCACCCCATTTCCGAAAAAGTGATACTTTCGCCCCATTTCGGAAAAAAAGTGATACTTTCTCCCCGTTTCGGGAAAAGTGATACTTTCTTCCCGTTTCAGAAAAAAGTATCACTTTTTCTGAAACAGAGCGAAAGTATCATTTTTCCCGAAACCGAGCGAAAGTATCACTTTTCCCGAAACAGAGTGAAAGTATCACTTTTCCTGAAACGGGATGTGAAAGTATCACTTTTTCTTAAACGGAAAATTAGTCGATCCATAAACCAAAATATGGTTGCATGATGTGTTATGCATCCTTTGTGGTGGTTTGCATAATGGTTATGCATTCAATTTTCGAGAATTGTGCCTAAAATGAAAGTATCATTTTTCTTGAAACAGAGGGAGTACATCGTTTTATTAGTTGCAACGGAAAATTAGTTGATGAATAAACCAAAATTTTGCTACATAAACTATTATGTATCCTTTATGGTGGTTTGCATAATGGATATGCACTTAATTTTCTAAAATTGTGCCTAAAATGATAAATATCTCTGAATTTTTCGTAAAAAATCAAAACTTGATATTGTTGTTTGTGCTCATTGGATAGGTTTTTTTATTAGCTTTCCAACGAGATAAAATTTGTAAAATTCCAAGGTGCGGATTTTTAGATATGTTATATTAAAGTTTGTTGTCCAATTATACCCTTGAAAAGATAGGATACACAAGGAGTTATAGTAATTAGACTAAAAGGGAGGTACATTTTTGGTTTTTCGGCCCTAACCATTTTAAATCTTTTTGTGTCAATTGATCACTTACATTTTACAAAAAAGTGGTCATATAAAGGTCCTCCCTCGCTCGGTTGGCCCAATAAATCGGACAATATGAATGGAGATACCTGGATAACAATTATATCAATTAATATTTTATAATGTTCCCACATGACATATCAAGCTAAAAACCGTGTGTCGAATACCGAGACTACCCGGCACTTGACTCTCTTTTTTTGAAACAGAAAAATGTATTGATAAAAAAAAAAAAAAAGATCAGCTCAATACATGAGAACAGTCCAAAGCAACCTGATTAGAGATTGCAGGAGGAGGGGAACTACCCATGAGCAACCTGATTAGAGATTGCAGGTGGAGGGGAACTACCCATGAAGAAGAAATCCTATCTTTTCTAGCCATTTTGGCTAAAATGTCAGCTACTTTATTCCTCTCTTTTGGAACATAAGAGAGTTTCCAAGAACTAAATTCTGAAAAATGGTACTTAATATCTAGAATAGTGTTTTGTAGTCTCCAATCCATGGCGATGTTGTCGTTGTTAACAACATCTGCAACCAATTTAGCATCCATTTCAAAGTGAACTCGTTTAAGCTTTAATTCCTTAGACCATTTTACCGCACTCCACAAACCCATACATTCAACCTGTTCCGCATTTCTGATTTCATTCAGGCTGATGCACCTTGCTTCCTGTTGCATACCTGTAGAATTTCTTATTATTAGACCTATGCCACCCAATAGATTAATAGAATCAAAAGAACCGTCATAATTTAAAGTCAAAAATCCCATAGGAGGAGGAATCCAATGAACGTTTGGACGATTAGTTCTAAGAGTGAGATGAGATGGAATTACGATCTTGTTAGAGTGTTCATCAATCATGTTCTTGCATCTCTGAATGACCATATCTGGAGAAGCATTACTACTGTTGAAAACTTTATCACATCTCTCCGTCCAGATGCTCCAAGCAATGATAACTCTTTTAACTAGTTCCTTCTCTGTAATTGAACCATTATGCAAACTATCAAACCAACTGATTATCCATTCCGAAAGACCACCATTGTTATTAGAAGTCCATCCAATGACTGTGAACCAAACTGCTCTAGAAAAGTTACTATTCATTATTAGGCGTGTTGCAGTTTCCATTTGATGTTCACACAGTGGACATAAAGTATCATCACCAACAATTGCACTAACAAGCATATCTTTAGTAGAGAGCAGGATGGATATGGCTTTCCAAAAAAATTGGCGGATCCTTGGTAGCGTTGGTAGTTTCCATAATCTACTGTAGATTTTCCTCATATTCATATCAACTGGTGGAAGTTGGGAAGTTTCCTGGTATACCTTCTGATAACATGATCTCACTGTGAACTTTCCGTTTTTCTCCAGTAACCATATTATTCTACCATCCTGTGTCGGGTGAATGGAAATCTGCATAATATATTCTACTATCTCCGGATTAAACAGCTTCTCGAGCAAAGAAGTATTTTATACTGCAGAACCTGGAACAAAAAGTTGATGGACATGCGTAAAATCTTGAGCCAAAGTGCACCCTATTTTAGGCTGTGTGGACCTTATAATTCAGGAATCCATCTATGGTTCCAAATAAGAACTAAAACTACATCTCCTAAATTCCAGCAACTATGTTGTTGAATGAACTGTAACTCAGAGTTAATGCTACGCCATGACCAAGTAGTGTTGGAATTCTTCTGTAATTCAAATAGCTTCCCGCCTGGATAATATTTTGCCTTGAGAGATTTCGACATAATTGAATTTTGATCTGTATAAAGCTTCCACGCTGACTTCGCTAACAAGGATCTGTTAAAAGTATGCATGTCACGAAAACCAAGTCCTCCCTCTGATTTTGGATGACAAACCCTCCTCCACTGGATAATTTTTCTGCCTTTTATACTCTTTTTGTTTTTCCAGAAAAGTTGCTGAGATTTATTCATCTTATTGATTGTAGTGTCAGGAAGCTTGAAACTCTGCATATGGTATATAGGAATTGTATTAGATACGTTTTTAATCATTACTGAACGAGCTGCTTCTGACATATTACTTGCATTCCAAGCTGAGAAACGACTATTCATCTTCTCTTGTAAAACCCCAAAAGGCACTTGCCTGTTTCTTCTAACAAAAAAAGGTAAACCTAAATATTGTCCTTCTTTTGGATTCATCTCACGTACTTGGAGAATACCACAGAAAGTTTGGCAGGCTGATGGCGACAAGTTGGAGCTGAAGTAAACTGCCGATTTTTTGAAGTTTATTTATTTCCCTGAGAAAGCACTAAACTCTCCAATGACTTGGAGAAGTTTATTATTCTGATCAAGATTAGCCTTACAGAATAAAAGACAATCGTCCGTGAAGTGTAGATGATTGATCTTGAGATTTTCATCCCTGTGAGTTGCTTTATTTTTCATAACGAGCTAAAACCCTTGAAAACGATTCCATAGCCAAGATGAATAAATATGGAGATAATGGATCTCCTTGGCGGATTCCTCGAGTTGGAAAGAATGATGTTGCTGGACTTCCATTCAAAAGCACTTCAATTTGTGTTGTACTGATACATTGTTGGATGAGTTGACAAATTTTCTCCCCAAAACCAAACTTTTTTAATACATCAAGAACAAAACTCCACTCCAATCTGTCGAAAGCTTTTGACATATCCATCTTGAGGGTTAAGTGACCACTGCGACCTGTTTTCTTCTTCATAGCTTGTACTATCTCTTGAACAAGACAAACGTTCTCTGAAATTAAGCACCCTGGAACATATGTTGCTTGCGTTGGAGAAATAATTTTCGTTATGTGATTCTTCATTCTTAGAGATATAATCTTGGATATAATCTTGTAGACCGTATTACATAATGCAATTGGCCTAAAATCTTCAGGTTTACTTGGAGATTTCACTTTAGGAATAATAGAAATTCTGGTTCTATTAAGTTCCTTCAAGAGAAATCCTTATTGGAAAAACCACTCCACCATTTTACATACCTCATCTTTAACCACTGACCATTGGGTTTGATAAAAACCCGGTGGAAAACCATCCGGACCTGGGCTGGTCCATGGATCCATAGTCATCAGCGCCTTACAGATTTATGTTTCTGTAGGGATTGATTCGAGTTCCTGATTATCTTCTTCATTCAAAAGTGATGGAGTATGTTCCAGAAAGTAATAACTGTTACTTGGAGAAGAAGTAGACATTATCCTCTGAAAATGAGAACGTAGAAGATTTTCCAGGGAAGCTTTTTCAGAGCACCAGTCACCATTTGGAGCAAGGAGAGCATCTATCCTATTACGAGATCTTCTCTATTGGCTCTTATATGGAAATAATTGGAGTTTTTATCCATATCATTGAAGTAATGATCTTTGGCCTTATGTCTATTAGAACTTGCAAGAATATCTTCAAGATAGCTGATTTCTTTTTTCAAGTCTGAGAACTTCATTAGTATTTCTACCATCCATATCAGTAACTTGCAATTGAGTAATATTAGATTCAGCCATTAGAATCCTGCCTTCAATGTCACCAAAAGTTGATTTGCTCCATTAAGACAAAATATGTCTAGTGTTTGTTAGCTTTTTAGAAAGAACAAAAGCATCGTAACCTTGAAAACAAGAAGACCAAGCATTCCTTGTAGAATCATAATATCGCAAGAAGAACGCATTTTCAAAATATGATTAACAACACCTTGCGATCGTCGCAAGATGATCTGAAGAATGACGCAACAGATGACGATAGCAGAAACATGAGAAGAGTGTGATGATTCTGGGAGGATTAGAATGTTTGCGAAGATTAACAATGTAACTCTTGCGAGAATATCGTAAGTCAGATCCAAAATTAAAGGACAGATTAGCTGTCATCCACTATGTAAATCCCTATATAAAGAGTTGAGTAGGCGTAAGGGAAGGAGAGATCTTTTTCGAGTGTTAAGCAAGTCATTTAGGAGAGAGAGAAAGTAAAAAATAGCGATTGTATTCTTGTTTTCTTCCATGACTTGTAACATTTATGTGAATCAATTAATAAAGTGTTGTTCTTAATCTTCAAAATATGTGTTGATTATGATGAATTCTTGTGAGGGGTGTAGTGTAGGATTTCCTGCTACTACATATTGGCGCTAGAAACATGGATAAACTTTGTTGTTTAAAGATTGTGGAAATTATTGTGAAAGATGTTTAAATCAAGAAAATGATAGAAGAAAACAACAAATCAGTTGGAGAAAGGATAGTTAAGATCAATAAGGATGAAAGAAGGTTGGAGTGCAACGTAATCAGAAAAACGATGGTTAATGAATTTCATGAGAACATTAGAGGGAGAATACATAAACGAGATTTTGAAGAAAAGAAAATTATGACGGTAGAAAAAATATCTCCATTGAAGGATTTGGATAAGCAGAAAATTACGTTCACAGCAGCAGAGATACCAAAAGAAAATTTGAGTCACACATCTCCTTTGGTAATCACAGTAACAGTTGCACAAAAAGAAAAAGAAGAATCGGCGAAATCTATGGAAGAGTGGGCGGTGAATAGAACTCTAGTGGATGCATAGAGTTCAGTGGATATAATGTTTTACCATGCGTACAAAGGAATGGGATACAAAGATGAAGAAATGTCTCATTCAACATATCATATTCATGGTTTCAGAAATTCTACAACTAAACCAAAAGGGGAAATAGTAGTAAGAATTTTGCTGGGGGAAATTGAAACACAAATAACGCTATGTGTGGTGGATATGGAATCGCCATATAACATGTTGTTGGGAAGACCGTGGATACACGCAATTAAAGCCGTAGCATCAACGTTACATCAGTGCATCAAATTTCCAATGCCAAGCGGAATTGGCGAAATAAGGGGAGATATTGATAGTACAAAATCATGTTATCAAATTGAAGTAAAACATCATGAAGAACGTCCAAGAAAGCGAAAGCTTCGCAAAAAATTGGCGAAAGAAGCAAAGAAAGAAGAAGAGTTTAAGATTTACATGATTAGGGAAAAAGAAGGGAAAGGAATACCCAGCGAGATCTCAGAAGAAGGAAACGAGCTTGCGAAAATGATAAAAGAACCAACGCCAATGGAAGAACCTAAGGCTAGCTACACTGCAGTAGAACCAACAAAGGAAGTGAATATTGGAACTAATGAAGAACCCAAAATACTAATAATGGGGACCAAGATGGAGGCAGATGAAGAAGAAAGAACTATTAATCTCTTGCGAGAATATCGAGATATTTTCTCATGGAACATGGATGAAATGTCGGGAATAGACCCTTCTGTGGCGTGTCATAAACTAGAAATTGACAAAGGTGTAAGACCATTTAAACAAAGGATAAGAAAATCGCAACAACATATCATTCCCAAATAGAAGAAGAGTTATAGAAAATGCTTGATGCAGGAATCATAAGACAAGCCGAGTACCCGGAGTGGATGGGAAACATGGTTGTAGTCCCAAAGAAGAACAAGGGGATAATGATTTGTATAAACTTTACTGATCTAAATAAAGCTTGTCCGAAAGATAGTTTTCCATTACCAGATATCCCACAATTGGTTGAATCAATAGCATGGAATGATATGATATCTTCCTTAAATGGGTACAAAGTTTATAATCAGATTCCTCTCGCTGAGGAAGATCAAGAACATACTGCCTTTTTCGCACCAAGGGGATTATATTGTTATACAAAAATTCCATTTGGTCTGCGAAATGTTGGAGCAACATATCAAAGAATGGTGGAGAAAGTGTTCACAAAGTGGATACATAAAACACTAGAGGTGTATGTAGATGATATGTTAATAAAAAGTAAAGAAGCAAAGAAACATGTACAAGATCTGAAGGAAATATTTGAACAGATGCGATAATTTAATATTAAGGTGAATCCTGAAAAATGCGTTTTTGGAGTTGCGTCAGGGAAATTTTTAGGTTACATTGTATCCAAGGAAGGAATACAAGTTTATCCAGAGAAAGTGCAAGCAGTTCGCGACATGCCAACACCAGCGACAGTAAAGGATGTACAGAAATTAAATGAGCTCTTAGCCTCGCTGGGGAGGTTCATCTCGCGATCATCTGATAAATGTAAACATTTCTTCAGCATACTAAAAAAGGGAACAAAATTTAAATGGAAGGATGAGTGTAAGAAAGCTTTCCAGGGCATAAAAGAACATCTAATGAATATATCTATTTTACAAAAGGCAGAACCAGGAGAAGAGTTATTGATTTACCTTGCGACAACTTCGCATGCATTAAGTGTTGTATTATTGCGAGTGGATATAGGAGTGGAAAAACCAATTTATTACATCAGCAAAACATTCAACGCCGCAGAAAGAAATTATTCAAAGATTAAAAATTTAATTCTAGCTTTGGTATATGCAAAATTTAAGCTTCGCATATATTTCTAAGCACACAAGGTTAAAGTATTAACAAAAGTACCAATTGAATCGGTAATGAAGCACTCAAAGAGGTCAGGCAGAGTCGAAAGGTGGAATGCACAATTAGGGAATTTTGAAGTAAAATATGAAGTATTATCCTCGCCAAAGTCACAAGTTGTCGCAGACTTTTTAGCAGAATTTCCTCTAGAAGATAATGAAGTTGTGGAGGAGATGATGGATATAGAAGAAGATCATGGAGATCCAAAAGACTTATTAACATAACCAAATAGATGGGAAATATTGGTAGATGGATCCTCTAATGGAAAAGGTAATGGAATTGGAATTGTCTTAATCTCGCCAGAGGGAATGAAGATGGCTTTTTCATTTAGATTGGAGTTTGCATCCACTAATAATGAAACAGAATATGAAGCTGTAATACATGCCTTAAAATTCGCAGAAGAAATGAAATTAGAAAATGCAAGAATTACCGGCGACTCGCAGCTAGTAATTCGCCAAATAAAAGGAGAATACACAACAAATGAACCATCTTTGAAGAAATACAAAAAGCTTGTTGAAGAATTGTCAGCGAAGATCCAAAAAATAAAATGGAGGAATATATCAAGGAAAGATAATAGGCTCGCAGATGCTTATGCTTTCATTTCGAGTATGATGACAGATCCAACTGCGAGATGCATAAAAATCCAGACACTCATATCTCCATCAATCAATAAATAAGGGGAAGAAGAGGTGGATGTAATGATAATAGAAGGTGGAGAAGAAAACCCAATAGACAATATCGCAGACTGGAGAACATAACTTCATGCATATTTAGCAAGAGGGGAAACACCAAGAAATAGATTGGAGGCACGCAAATTAAAGAGCCGTGCAACAAAGTATGAACTGAGAGATGGAATATTGTATCGAAAGTCATTTAATCGGCCATCACTTAGGTGTCTAACACGAGAAGAAGGAGAAAAGGTGTTAAAAATGTTACACAGTGGAGACGCTGGTAATCACAGTGGAGGAAGATCTTTGGCATACAAAACAAAAGTGCAAGGCTATTATTGGACGTACATGCATGAAGATGTGAAGCAACTATCAAGATGTTGCGAAGATTGTCAGAGACATGGAAAGCGAATACATGCACCAGGAGCACCATTATCATCCTCAACTAGTGTATGGCCTTTTGGAAAATGGGGAATGGATATTGTGGGACTATTTGTACCCGGTTCTGGACAAAGAAGATATTTGATTGTCGCTACAGATTATTTCACAAAATGGGGAGAAGTAAAGGCCGTACATCATATTCGTGACAAAGATATTTTTACGTTCATATTTGAAAATATAATTTGCAGATTTGGAATTCCTGCACAGCTGGTATCTGATAATGGAAAGAAATTTAAAGGACAGAACATAGAAATGTTACTTAATGCGTTTAAGATCAAATGCGGAAAATCAACACCTCTATATCCGCAGGCCAATGGGAAGGCAGAAGCAACAAATAAGACAATCACAGATATATTAAAGAAGAAATTGGAGGGACATCATAGGGCATGGTACGAACAGGTACATAATGCCATATGGGCCTACAATACAACTAGGAGGGAAGCTACTGGAATGTCACCTTTCTGTTTGACATATGGAGTTGAAGCTGTGTTACCAACAGAAGTTGTTATCCCAATAGCAAAAAGAGAAGATTGGGAGAAAAACCTCAGTGCAGGAATGATATGGACCAAACTTGATGAATTAGAAGAAAATAGAGAAAAGGCGTTGCAACATATGGAAAATTATTATCGAAAATTAGCCCGAGAGTACAATAAGCGTGTCAAAAGGTGTGAATTTCAACCAGGTGATTTAGTGCTGCGAGAAACACCAGTATACCAGCAAGAGAATGGTGGAAAGTTAGCGAGAAAATAGGATGGGTCTTACATCATTAAAGAGATAATTGGAAACGGGGCGTACAAATTGATGGATCCTGAAGGAAGAGATGTGGGTCAGAGACTTGGCAAACCATGGAACAGATTATATCTAAAAAGATATTACCCATAAGAGGCTTTGCGAAGAGATGAATTGCGAAATAATGTATGATTAAAATGATATGAATGAATACAAAGTTTTTATGAAAAAGAAGATGCGAGATTGAAAAATATCAAAAGAAAGAATAAAAATATGCGAAAATTTCGCAAGAAATGATCTTTAAGATCTAGAATGGGACGAACCTTTATGGCGTACACCCTAGTTCGCGAATAAAATTTCACAAGAGGAAAATGTAAGACCTAAAGTACGTCATAGAAGGGGGTATCTGTAACATGACTCAGCGATAAGGTTACACCGCTGCTGGAACCTGAGCCATGGAGATTTGGGGTCAATGAAAGCCTATCCAGGAGAGACACCTTGGATTCTCAACTTGATCATATAACTTGAGTTGGGAGACTAAGGTAATAAGAGCTCTCCTAAGTGGTGCAGAGTATGACCAAGGTGCCGAGTTACATGGTTGAGCCAAGAGTGCCCGGGGCGTATGAAACTACCCTGGCCATTCTTGGTAAATCTTGGCTATGATGCACTCGACCCGAAGAAAACCGCACTTAGGGTGCAGTCTCGTAAACCTAAGAAATATAGGAAAAAGGGATAAGAGGCTGCGAACACAACTGGTTGTTGTTAATACTGGATGGGAGGAGCTAGTCTTGTATGGACGATGTACGTCTCCTTGAAAGGGAAACCATGGGGAAGATAAGGGAGGCACCCTCCATTAGGGAGCTGATAAGTGTCTTAAGACGCAAATGTCATGAGACTTTTTACTCACGAGAGTATTAAGACTTGTTATATTTGTGCGCCATTCATGAAGAGGCAAATAATACAAAAGAGAAGATAAGACGAGATCAATGGGTCATTGCATGCAAGTGTAAAGATGTCCTTCCATTTCATCGCAAGACGGCAATGTCATGGGGATTTAATTTCGCAAGAAAATTTAGGCTTGTCATATTGTCGCAGCAAAATTACAAAAGAACAAAAAGTTAAGACAAAATCAATGGGTTTCTATATGAAAGTGTAGAGGCGTCCTGCGATTTTGTCGCAAAAGATAAAAGATGGAAAAATAAGACATTTAACTAGGAAGGCAAAATAAGACCACAAAAGATTCATAAAAACTAACTATACTTTATGCAGATCATTCATTGCTAGAAAGATAATGAGCGGCAAGTATGGGAATTAATAAACAATATGACATTCTCTTTCTCGCAACTTTCTCGCAAAAGAAAAATTGATCCCAAAAGAGATTCGAAGTACATTGTTCGCAAGAGAAGAAGGAGTAATTCAAGAAAATAAAATCAGAAATCAGACTTCAATATCCTTTTCGTCAGCTTTATTACTAGTGTCCTCACCAGCCTTATCATCCCCACCATCTTTATCATCTTTTCCAGTAGTTTCCCTATTCTGGTTAACTCTAGCTTCTTCCTCATTAGGCTGGTTACCAGCTGTTTTTTCGTCGCAAGCAGCTGCTTCTTCTTCTTCTTCTTCACTACTTTCATAGCCAAAATCAGTGTCAGCAGGACGAGGAACTTCGTCATCATCTACTTCCAGAGGTTTAACTGTTGTTCGAGGAAGAGAATTGGATAATAGAATATCATTCACAAGAGTTTGAGATCTAAGATGGACTTGGCGAAGAAAAGCTCTATCACGGTTTCTAATCTCCATGTCCTTGAAATAGGCAAGGTAGTCATATTCTCTTCCTGCTCGATCGAGATAATGGGCAAGATGAGCAGTGAGCAATGCATTCTTTTTGCGAACCTTGGCAAGATTATAATCCAAAGTAGAGACGAAAGATTGAAGTTTTCTTTCAGATTCTGCGAAATCAAAGAATACAAAAAATTTAGTGAAGATGAAGAATTCGCAGAATAATATCGCAAGCAAAATTAATCAAGGAAAAATGGTTGAGGCAGTCCAAATGACTACCTTCCTTTTGCGAAATCAGATTTTGAATTAAGGCCAAGCAATTATTCTCCTACTGGTTCATTGCATCATCAAATTTATCTCCGACTAAACCCTTCAGGCGATACCTTAGGTTCTTTTCCTTAGAGAGGAGGAAAGTGTTTTCTTTCGCAAGAGAGGAGTAGGATTCTTCTAATTTGGAGTATTCTTCTTGGAGATGGCTTATCTTTAGACTTAAAGCTATCCTACCTTGCATAAGCATATTTTTCTCAGTGATAGATGATTCGGTTACTTCTTTAAGTTCATTTTTCAGCGAATGTAGAGATTGTTCTTGGTTATCACACACTTTTCGAAGAACAATTAATTGCTGCGAGGAGATCGCTGTCTTACTTAAAAAATGCCGTTTCTCTTGAGATAAGGTTTTGTTTTCATCTGATAAAGTGTCCATCACCAAATTAGATTTGGTTAGAGAATAAGATAGGCGAGATATCTCACTACTTAATAAGTTTTGTTCTTGCACTAATTGAGCATTTTCATTGGTAAGATTATCTATTTGATCAATGGAATATGTATGAAGGTTATCTAATTGATTATATTGATCCATCCAAGCATCTCTATCAGCGCAGGCTTCTTCAACGATAGATTCAAATTGAAATCTCTCCAAGAATCGTTTCTGATTTAAGGCTTAATGTGCCAACAAAAGATTTCAAAATAATTGAAGAGAGAACAAACGAAATTGTTTATAAGATAAATCAACAAAGAAGAAAAAGAAGATTGTACCTTTTAATTCATTATTCTTTTTGCGAAAAAGTTCACAATCCAACAAAATGTTCTGCATCTTTTGGTTTTCGAGACGGGGAGCATCACATTCTGAAGTTTTGGCTTGGAGAGCTCCTTTTAAGGCTTCAATTTCTTTCTCTGAAGATGCTTGCGAATCCATCTTACCAGAACCAAAATATCTACCCAAAATCTCGCAGGTCCCAAATTTGATAGGGTCAGCCGAAGATCTTCTAACATCATCTAAGATATCAGCTAAGGCTTTAAAGGCAGCATCTATCCCATCCACACCTTCTTGGGAGAAAGGAAGAGACTCATGTGAAATAGTAGATATAATATAAAGTTGTTTATTATTCTTTGCTAAAGAGGTATCATTGGAAGAAGAAGTTTGAGGAAGATTAACAGTTGGGCTATGAGTAGAATCAATCTAAGAAGAATTGGTTACAAAAGAATAAGGAATTTCATTCGCAACAAAAGTTAAAACGGTAGAATATGTTGCGATCATCTCGCGGGCAGGTGGAAGAGATTCTTCTTACGAAGGAAGAAGAATTAAGGATTCCAGTTCAGGAAAATAAACAACGGTATCAACAATTTTTGGATGACGAGATTTTTTAGAAGGCTTATTGGCATCTCTACCATCCTGCGAATCACAACCCAGATAAGAAACAGAGGCAACAATATTGTTATTAAAAAGAGTGATGTTTCTTATTACCTTGTCGTTCGCAGGCTTTCTCTTTCTCGCAACTGCATTGGATTGTGAATTCAGATTATTAGGGTTTTGGACTGTCATTTTGATACCAGAAGTGCTTTTGTTGAAACAAAAGACAGTATGAGAATTACACAAAGAACAAATAATATGATTTCAGTAAAATAAAATTAGTTTCAGCAAAATCAAAATCGAAAGAAGAAGAAGGGAAAACTAACCTTGGAGAATCCATGAAGGCAAGAAAGAACAGTAGCAGGAAAGGTGAATTCGATAAAAATAAAATAAAATAATAAAGTCACTGACGATGAAGATTTGCAGAGCAGAGAATATGAAGATGAAGAGAAAGTGAAAGAAGAATATTATTTTTCCACTAAACCTCTCTTAAATAGGGAAAAGAAGGTGACCGGTTAAAATCAGAATGTGTCGGTGATAGAAGGAATATTCAACACGTGTAGATAATCAAACGTGATTCATGGAATCCTGTCAGGAGAAGAATAAAGATAAATTACTGCGGCATTTTGAAAAGTAATTTCTCATGACATTATCTACTTCGCATAAAATACATGAGAAGAGGCAAGATGTAGGATCAGAATATCGCAAGAAGAACGCATTTGCGAAATATGATTAACATCACCTTGCGATCATCGCAGGATGATCTGAAGAATGACGCAACAAATGACGATAGCATAAACATGAGAAGAGTGTGATGATTCTGCGAGGATTAGAATGTTTGTGTAGATTAACAATGTAACTCTTGCGAGAATATCGCAAGTCAAATCAGAAATTAAAGGACAGATTAGCTGTCATCCACTATGTAAATCCTTATATAAAGAGTTGAGTAGGCATAAGGGAAGGAGAGATATTTTTCGAGTGTTAGGCAAGTCATTTAGGAGAGAGAAAGTAAAAAGAGCAATTGTATTCTTGTGAGGGGTCTAGTGTAGGATTTCCTGCTACTACATTCCTAATTTCTTCTTGACACTGATCATTTCGGAGCCAATGTTCCCAGAATTTCTAGTTTCTACCAGAAACCCTATTTGGTTTATATAAATCTAACAAGATTGGACAATGGTCCGAACCACGTTGAGATAAATGAGATAATAAATAATCATGAAAGTTCATAGACCATTTATCATTTATTAACGCTCTATCAATTCTAGATTTATATTTACCGGTACCATGCTTATTACTAGACCAAGTGAAAGGATTGCCACTGAATCTAAGGTCCAGTAAGCCAGATTTATTGATTGCATCTATGACTTCTTGAGGGGTGGGATTGGGATACATAGAATTTCTATCCTGAGGGTCTATAGTAATATTAAGGTCACCAATAAGGACCCATGGAATTTTAACTGATTTACTAAGTTCATAGATTCGAGACCACTGAGCTGGTTGATCTTTCTTATACGGAGTACCATATACGCAGGAGAGGAACCACTCTCCTTTGCTTGGATCATTCGAGACTATAGCATGGATCGTATTATCAGAGGATTCCATAATATCCATAGTAAATCCATCTTTCCAAAGGAAAAGAAAACCTCTAGCTAATCCCACAGAAGGAACATAGATTTTATTAGGGAAACCTAAAAAACTAGAGAGTTTAAGGATTCTTTCATCATTGATTTTAGTCTCTGACAAAAAGATAATATCTTGAGAGTATATCCTATTTAGATGTTGTAAATGTTCTCTAGTATCATTTCCTAAAAAACCTTGACAAATCTGTAGTTGCAAGATTTCCCATAATACACCCTTGTTAAGATCTTGCATCAACTCGTAATTGAAGATGAAAAATGACACTTTATTATTTTGGTTTCAGAAATGTTTGCAGAAATGAGAGAATTCAAGATTACAACTATTCTCTTGAAGTTTCTCTCTCCTCAAGATTTTCTTAACTCTCAAAATACATCATCCTTTTCTGTACACATTGGGTCTATATTTATAGGGTAGTTACATAGTGAATGACAGCTAAGTTTTCCTCTTATTTCGGATTGGTTCTGCGATTGTACCGCGATAGTTACAATGTTAAATCTCGCAAGCTTTGTAGCCATCGCAGAACAAACATGCTTTCCTCAATTTTTTTTCAGTCGTCAGGTATTACGTCATTCCTTTGAAGGCTTTTGTGACACTCGTGAAGTGTAGTTGAAGATCTTGTGGTGATGCTCGCTGGGAAGCGTTGTTAATCTCGCAGAGAATAGATGTAGCGATATTCTGGTCCTATATCTTTCCTCTTCTCATGTCTTTTCTGCGAAGAAGAGAAGATCATGAGAATTTTTAAAATGCCGCAACTACTTATCTCTTAATTAATCTCTGTTCTGACACGTTTCTGTACCCTTCGCCAGCTGTTTTCACATATTCTCTCTTCTAATGAATTTACGACACGTCCTCTATAAGCGTTGTGATCTGACCGTTCATTTTTTTTCTTTGCATTTATTGCGTTCATATTCTCGAGAAACCTCTTCTTTTATAAATACTCCTTTCATTCTTTTCTTTTCCTCTTTTTACTTTCTTCTTCTTTCTCTGCGTAACTTCTCTGCAAGTTTACTGTTCTTCCGTAAATTGCGCGTTTGTTATCGTTGTGATTCCTTTCTTATTTTTCAACCTTTTTCTTCATTCCCATACTTGAAAGATGGTTATCGCTGGTGCTAAAAATTTGATTGCTTTTGGTGAGATGCAAGAAAAACTCAAGATCAAAGGTTTTACTCTGTCTATAATTCCAAATCAGAATTCTAGATCCGAACTTTCTCTCAAATTATTCACTGATCATCAATGCTCTCGCGAAAAAGTTATAGTGTCGCTAGGTCAACTTGAGGCTGGTCTTCCCATTCCTCTCTATGACCCAGAACTCCCATTATTCTATCAAATAATATATGACGAGAGGTTCTCGCGAGCAATATATCAATTAGGTGGAGATTGTATCAGATTGCTGCTTGAATATGCCTCTCGCGGAGCTGGCAAAGGATCTCGCTACCTTGAATATGCAAAGAATCCTCAATTTAAAGATGTCCCCATCGTCTTTGCAGATTATATTGTGGACAACTTCTTCGTAAATTATAAAATAGTCCCTATGAAGAGGGATTGCACTTGCTGGGGTGTTCGTTTGAAAAAAGAAAAGGTCGCTGACGATAAAGCTCTTATGATGGATATTGATTGGCATACATCTACCAACCAAGGCCCTCGCCATTCTAGCGATGACAAGTGGTTCATTTTTCCATTATGTCTTGAGGGTCCTTATATTTCTGGTTCTCGCGAATTACCCGCGAATCTTTCAGAATACCAACCTTGGGTCTTCAATTGGCCTGAAAGAACTAAAGAGGTATATTTTCTTCGATTTCATATTAGTCAATCAATCAAAAATGTAGTTGCAGGATTTTCCACACTACACCCTTGTTAAGATCTTGCTATAATCAACTCGTAATTGAAGATGAAAAATGACACTTTATTATTTTGGTTTTAGAAATGTTTACAGAAATGAGAGAATTCAAGATTACAACTATTCTCTTGAAGTTTCTCTCTCCTCAAGATTTTCTTAACTCTCAAAAATACATCATCCTTTTCTGGACACATTGGGTCTATATTTATAGGGTAGTTACATAATGGATGACAGCTAAGTTTTCCTCTTATTTCGGGTTGATTCTGCGATTGTACCGCGATAGTTACAATGTTCACTCTCGCCAGTTTTGTAACCATTGGAGGATAAACATGCTTTTCTCAAGTTTTCTTCACTCGTCATTTATTGCGTCGCTCTTTTGACTGATTCTATGACACTCACAAAGTGTAGTTGATAATCTTGCGGTGATGCTCGCTGGGAAGTGTTGTTAATTTCGCGGAGAAGTATTGTAGCGATATTCTGGTCCTACATCTTGCCTCTTCTCATGTCTTCTTCGCAAAGTGGAGAGGATATGAGAATCTTCAATTCTTCAAAATGCTCGCAGCTTCTCTTCTTCCCATATTTTGTTCTCGACATTGCTCCGTTAATTTAGCTTTAACCGCCTACACGTGTTGTAAATTCATCTTTTTACGGACACATCTTTACTCAATAGGTTATTCTCTTTTGCCTATAAAAGGCAGAGTTAAACTTCAAAACTAATTTTCTTCTTCTACTTTTCTATCTTCTTCATCTGTTTATTTTATCTTCCGTCTGCAACTTTTCTTCTTCTTCGTATTCTCCTGCTACTGTTCTAATGGAATCATCAAGGTATGTTTTTTTATTATAGTCTATATTTGATTCAATTCTTACTCATATTCTTCGATCTTCTCTATTTGATCTTTCATAACTCTTTATCCTCCTTGAGTTCATCTTTAAGGGAACGAAGAGATTGCTCTTGATTATCGCATATTCTTTGTAGATTACTCAATTGCTGCGAAGAAATCGCCATCAAGCTTGAAAATCTATGTTTCTCTTGGGATAAAGTTCTATTCTCATCTGATAAAGATTCTACCGCCAGGTTAGACTTGGTTAACGAATATGAGAGACGAGTAATCTCGTTACTTAATAAATTTTGACTTTGCGATAGTTGGTTATTTTCATTAGTAAGATTATCTATTCGATTGATCGAATATGTGTAGAGATTATCTAGTCTATTATACTGGTTCATCCAAGAATCTCTTTCAACACGAGCTTCGTCGGCAATAGATTCAAATTTAAGTCTCTCCATGAAACGAGTCTGATTTGAAACTAATATACGAATCAAGAATTTAAGAAGGAAAATTGAGTAAGCAATCAATGGGAAATAATGGGTTAGAAGAAGAGAGAAACAAATTGGTTTAAAACCTTAAAAAATTAATAGAGTAGAATGAGTAAGCAAGCTCTCATAATAGTTTCTTAGTTCTCATAAATTCTGCGATCATTATCGCAATAATCTTATGGTCTTATTATTCCTTTCTAATTAAAGGTCTTATTTTTCCACATCTTTTATATTTTTCATAAAGCGTCTTTAGACACTTATCATCTCCCTAAAATTGTATTTATCAATGATAGTTGTAGGACGTCTTTACATTTGCATGTATTGACCCATTGATCTTGTCTTATCAATACTTTTTCAACATCTCAATTAAAAATAATGCAAAAGTCATATAAAGACAATATGATAAGTATAAACTCTCTTGCAAGAATTAATCCTTATGACATTGTCGTCTTGCGATGAAGTCGCAGGACGTATTTACACTTGTTAAATGTAAAAACCCATTGATCTCATCTTAACTTTTTCTTTTTTGACTATTTGCCTTTGTATAACTTTCGTCACGCGATAATATGACATGCCTAAATGTTCTTGCGATCATAAAGCCCCATAACATTTCCGTCTTTAGACACTTATCATCTCCCTAATGGAGGGTGCCGCCCAAATAGAAAATTTTATCTTCCTCCATAATTGACCACAATGAGAGTAATGGTCATTCTTAAGGTCGATTCTAATTTCCTAAAGCATTTAGGTTTTGCCCCTTCAAGGAGGGAACATCGATTCCGCCAAACTCATAACAAAAGGTTCAATTTATTTCTTCTCAACAATTAAAGCTCAATAAACAAGACAACAATGACTCTGATTTTGCCAAGATAGATTCTCAAAATATTGGTTGTATCCCCTAAGCATAGATTATCTAAACAAAGCATAACCTATCTAATTGAATCACAACCAATTTAATCAAATCATAATTCAATTAAAAATAATGCAAAAGTCATATAAAGAATTAATTAAAATTACCCATGTATGAAATTTGGCTTCCTCCGTCCCAATGTTGGGTTCTAGCTTCTCATGTTGTAGACACACTCCAAATGGTTTTTCATTGCTCAAAATGTGTTTACAAAGAATGAAATATATGAAAACCGGTGAAAATCGAGGCGTTTGCAACGTTTATTTGTTGAAACACCGTTCTGTGGAAGGAAACTGTTGCTGCAGCAAACCCTCGCGACCCACACTGTTGTGTCGTTGTATCTGTTGCTGCTAAGAACGACTGTCCTTGCGAGTCTGTTCTTCAAAAAGCGTAAATTTCTGAAAGCAATTTTCTCGATCTCCCCAATCACTCCATCCTCCTCTTATCGACCCTGAAACCTATTTAAACACATTTGGAGCAAGAATAACTCCTCATTAATCCAAGAAATCCTCCCATTACTCTACAGCAATAATCTGGATATATTATTTCCATTTTTTGTAGCAAAAGACGCAGATATCGACTAATGATTCTTCCTTATTTAACTCCTACACTCTGACCCAACTCAATCCAAACACGATCAAGACACGCTGCAATCCCGTGTTTCTGTCCCTTCTTGTTTTCATCCAACACGAGTTATCTAGCCAAATTTGGACGAAATCGACCCATACCAACCCTTTAATGCCAAAAGGAACATTCCCAATGATTTTCAGCCTTTGAATCTCCTTCTAGAACGCCCAAAATCGCATCTGCAGGCGAGAACCTATTTTTCCCGCCAATTTTCATTTTCAAACAAAGAATAAGGGGGTGCCCTTAACCTGATGGGGTGCGATTAGGAGCTCTCCGGGTGCCCTTAGCAATTGGGTTACCCCTTATCCAAAGTGGGAGTCCGAATATCAAATGTCCTCCGGGTGTGTTAGCGCAACTTTTCGGAAAGCCGAATTTTCCAAAAAATATTTATTTCCAAAAATACCTAAAAATACATAAAAACACAATATTAGTACAAAATCCCTTCAAGGAGACACAAAAAATGTGTCTATCAGTTGCCCCTTCAAGGAGGGAACATCGGCCATACAAGACTAGATCCTCCCATCCAGATTTGCCAACAACCAGCTGTTTTCGCAGCCTCTTGTCCTTTATGACTATATGGCTTATAGTTACAAGACTGCACCCTAAGTGGGGTTTTCTTCAGGCCAAGTGCATCATAGCCAAGACTTACCAAGAATGGCCAGGGTAGTTTCATACGCCCCGGGCACCCTTGGCTCAACCGTGTACCTCGGCGCCTTGGTCATACTTTGCACTTCTTAGAAGAGGTTCTTAGTCGTCCAATCAGGGTATAACCTTATATAATTGGAAACCCAAGATCCCTCTCCTGGATAGGTTTTCTTTAACCCCAATATCTGCATAACTCAGGTTCCAGCAGCGGTATAACCTTATCGCTGAGTCATGTCAAGAGATACCCCCTTATATGACGTACTATTAGGTCTTACATTTGCCTCTTGCGAAATTGTATTCGTGAACTAAGGTGCACGCCATAAAGGTTTGTCCCATTATATTAATCTCTGCAAAATTTTATTTGCGCTTCTCACGAGCATTGTAACTCTGATAAAATTTCATTAAAATTTTTCAATTTTTTCAAACAGAGTACTCTCTTCAATTGCATTTTCTTCAAACAAATTCTGCATAAGCTTCTTTAAATTTTATCATTTTACCTTTCTACTTACTATCTTTTGGTTCTGCTTTTCTGTTACGTTTTGCTCTTTCTTTTTTATCTGCGATCGGCTCGCCATTTTCTTCCTCTCGCTGCTCTATTGAATCAATCATCAATCTTTCAGCTCTCTGTCGTTGCTTGATGTTGCACTGCCAATTTCTCTTCTTCTTATATCAATCTCATAACATTTCTTGCTTTCTCCCCAATCTCCCTTAATTACTCCAACACCATGAGGATGAGGAAATTTAACACACTGGTGGAAAGTAGACGCTACACCTAATATCCCATGTATCCAAGGTCGGCCAATCAGGGCATTGTAAGGTGATTCAATGTAAACAACACAAAACAAGATCTTGGAAGTTATCCCTTTCAAAGGAATCCTTATTTCAATTTCCCCTTTTGGTTTATTGGCAGTACCATTAAAACCATAGATTTTATATGTTGATGGAATTAGATCTTCGTCTCTTCCACCCATGGTCTTATAGGTATGATACAATAGTATGTCCACTGAGCTGCTTGTGTCTATCAGAACTCTATTGATAGCCCAAGAATCTTCATTTTCATCATCATTTCCTCCATATTATTTTACTTGCTTTGGATTTATCTCTAATCTTACTACCAATGGATTATCATGCTGCTCGCCAGGTTCTGGTACTTCTTGTGCACTGAAAGATATAATTTGTTTTTGCCATTCTTCTAATGGCGAGGCTTTCACGATATTCATTATCTCTCTTCCATCTGTGTCTCTCGCGAAGACTCTGCTTAGAACATTATCATGGAAATCCTCTATTGTTCTGTGTGAATGTACTATGGAATTACAAAACAAATTCTTTGCCTTAGCCCCAACTTCTATTACGAATGATTCTGCTCCTTTTACAGTATTTACCCTGCGAATTTAAGTGCCGGAGGCAATCGCTGAGATTGTGGTTGTCCTATTAAAAAGTGGTTTAGCTTTCCTTGGTCAATCATCCTTAAAATTATTCTCTTTACATTTCTGCAATCATTTACTGTGTGACCATGAAAGTGATGGTAAGGAAAAAATTCTTGACTACGATTATTAGGATGTGGTTCTTTTCCCATATTCCACGGAGAGGGTATATTTTCCATCAAAATGATAGCTTCCCAGATTTTTTCTATACTAGCATTTATAGGAGGCATCTTTATTTCTTCCCATATTATCCTCTGATTTCCTTGGCTTCTGAAATTGTTTTTCCTCTGTCCAGCATAAGTTTCTTGCGGCTGATCAAGCCTTTGAATCTTATTATTCCCTCCGCGGTTGTAATAATTCTTCTCCCTTTCATATTCTTCTTTATCTAGACTGCCCATAGCTACCAACTTCTGCTGGTTATCGGTCTCCACTTTCTCTTGTTGTGCTTGCGAGCTGCTCTCCACATTTTTAATCATTTTAGGAAGTAAACTCCCACTTGATGTTACTGAATTGGTGTTCGCGATGGGATATGATTCCATTTCATTTTGTTTTTCCTCCAAAGCAATGTATTCTTCTTGTATCTCTCGCAGTTCGGTCATAGTGATTGTATTCTTTACTTTGAAAATTTGTATGTACAGTAGATTGGTCGCGAACATTGCATTAATAAAAGAAAAGATAAGATATCTCTCGTCAACTCTCCCTGCCATCTCACTGCACATTATCTTCCATCTTATGGTTAAATATTTCAGACTCTCGCCAACCCTCTGTTTTAACCCAAACACATCTTCAATACCTGGTCGTGATGAATTGTTTCTTATATATGCTCCCAGAAATGTAGCTTGTAAATGATCAAAAGAAGTTATAGTATTTTTTGGAAATCCCTCAAACCATTTTAGCGCCTCGCCAGTTAAGCTAGATGCAAAATATTTACACAATACAACATCATGATTCTCCCATTGCAGCATACACCTAACATAAGCCTTAACATGTTGCACATCACAAGTAGTTCTATCAAAAATGCTGGTTAATGTTGTTAAGTTGCACTTAGGAGGTATTCCTCTTAACTGTACTTCTTGAGTAAATGGAGTTCTCGCAGCTTCTTCAATAGCTTCATCAAGTTTCCTTCTACCTCCTTATTTTCTGTTGTTTATTATTCCCCTCATCTCTGCTAACTCTCTTAAAATTTGCTCATTCACAGCTGAATTTGGTTCCATTGGTCTTTTCAATGCTGCTTCCCTTATTCTGCGTTCATGTACTTCTTGTCTTGCGAGATTTCGTATATCTTCATCTACATCCATATTTCTTCTTCTGCGATCTTCTGCTTCAGTTTCTTCTTGCCATCGCAACTGATTATACTGTCTATTTTCTTCTCTGCGAATTTCTTCATTTCTCTTCTGTGTCTTTCTATTCTCCTTTGTATTCTATCATACTCTTCCTGAATATTATTATTATGGCGATTTTGCGTCCGTCTCCTTTCTCAATTTTCATAGTTATTTTATCATAATGCCTCTTGAAATTCTTGTTCTTCTACTTCTGCCCTCAATCTTTCTCTCTCGCGAGCTAGTCGCGCTTGTTCAACATAATATCTCTCAATTTCTTCGTCAATTATTCTTCGATTTATCTGGATCTCTCGCCCATATAATATCCTCCTACCTTCTTCTGGATTATCTTCATCATTTTGGTTGTTTCTTCCCTCTTGATTTCTGTTGTTAAGTCTATTATCCAAATTTTCGCTACGCGGATCATGGAGATCTTCTACTACCTCTTCTTCTCTATGACGTTGCTCTTCATTTAGATTTTGCAATTTTTCTTGGATATTTCCTCTAGCATTTCTTACTGGGGAATTTGGCCTTAATTCTTCCCTTACTGATCTTGAATTCGATCTAACAGTACTTCTTGATCTTCTATTTTGTAATCTCAAATTCTCCATTCTCAACTCGTGATTTTGTCTTGTTAAATTTTCACGCTCTTCCGCCTCTAATCTTCTTTCTTCTTATATTCTTTGTCTTGGATCATTTGATTTTTCATTTTCATCTCCTCCGTGAATTAATCCTTCAACCATTCCTTGATTTCTTTCTTCTCTTCTTCCGTCTCTTAATTGTTGATCTTCTACATCTTCCATCGAGTCTGATCTCCAAGTATGCACACTCACTCTATCATAATCCACATTTCTATTTTGGATCGGTGTTTGTTGATTAGGTTGTGGGATTTGATCTTATCCTTCAATCCTTGTTCTATTTCTTCTTGTTCTTATCCTTGAAGAATCTCCTAATTCATTTGTTTCATCTCCTGCAAGTCTTTTACTCCTCCTCACAGTTGTTGGTGGTTCTGATGTATTTCTTCTTCTTCTAGACATTTCTTCAACTCTAATGATTTCTTCAAATCTTCAAATTGTAATTAGAGATTTCTTAACTTGATTCTCCCTGTTTCGGGTGCCAAAATGTAGTTGCAAGATTTCCCACACTACACCCTTGTTAAGATCTTGCTATAATCAACTCGTAATTGAAGATGAAAAACGACACTTTATTATTTTGGTTTCAGAAATTTTTGCAGAAATGAGAGAATTCAAGATTACAACTATTCTATTGAAGTTTCTCTCTTCTCAAGATTTTCTTAACTCTCAAAAATACATCATCCTTTTTTGTACACATTGGGTCTATATTTATAGGGTAGTTACATAGTGAATGACAGCTAAGTTTTCCTCTTATTTAGGATTGGTTCTGCGATTGTACCGCGATAGTTACAATGTTAAATCTCGCAAGCTTTGTAGCCATCGCAGAACAAACATGCTTTCCTCAATTTTTCTTCAGTCGTCAGGTATTACATCATTCCTTTGAAGGCTTTTGTGACACTCGTGAAGTGTAGTTGAAGATCTTGCGGTGATGCTCGCTGGAAAGCGTTGTTAATCTCGCAGAGAATAGATGTAGCGATATTCTGGTCCTACAAATTCCAACTTAGGACTTTCATTCTAATCAGATATTGGAAAACAGGATAATGAAAAAATAACGAGATATTGTGGGAAATTAAAACGTAAAACCGCAAAGAAGAAGAGAAGTTAAAACTAATGAGATAATAAAAATGTACCGTAACAGCAGAGGTCTCATCAGCATCAAGAAAATACTTCTTCTCAGCTAGCTCTCATTCCTCAATCAAATCGTGCTCCATCGCATCAGTCTCATTAGAATGTCCTTTTCCAATATTCTTAATTGTGATTTTAATATTAACATCTTGGTTCTGGATCATAGCAGTTTTTTCTTCAACTTCTAACAAATCATTTTCTAGCTCATCACTTCTGGATCTTTTGGATTTTCTCCCTTCTTCCATATCTTTAGCATCTTGCTCTTGTAACCTCTTCTGACTAGCTTCACATATTTTCTGCACCAGGAGATCAAGATCTTATATTATATCTACTCCATAGTCTTTAGCTAATTCATGGATATAGTTCACATAATCTTTACTTGTGTAGCGCCTTATTTTTAAATCATGCGCTACATTAGCACACTCTTGATCATTATGATCAAAGACATAGCATTCTTTACATAATTTATGGGTCTGTCGTTCCCAGTGATACCGAACCCAAGCTACACCTCCTGATGCCGTGTTCCACCATCCACCTCTATGAAGTGGTTTAGAAAGATCTATTTTCAGTCTAGTTGTTATCGTTCCACCAGCACCTGGCCTGCAATTCTCTAGGTCAATCTTTATCTTTTCACCAAGCTCATTTACAACATCATTTACCGCAGAAGGAGAATGATGTTCTAGAAGGAGTTTCTGGAATTGAACACTCCAGTCTTGATGGGTAAACATCTGATCTTGTACTGAGATGGAAGGATCATAAATATTGAGATTGAGAAGACACTTGAAGACATTCCAAGGTCCCTTTTTGAGAACTTCTCCCATTGTATCCGCTGAGTGGAATTTGAACAAAAAAATATTCACATCTATTCCCCTGACCTCTTTAACCTTATAGATTTTCCATAGAGAGATAGTTGCTTTCCTTACATCTTCAGTGTCAATGGGATCTTTAGAGAAAAGTTTCCCAATCAGAGTATTTTTTCATTCTTTTGAAGCTTCAACAACAATGGTTTTCTTTGAACCTAGAGGTCTTTGAAGCACATAGGTCACGAATAGTGGAGTTCTGCATCTTACGAGTGATGACTGAGATTTGGTTGTTAGATGAGGAAGAAGCCATTTCTTTGTATTGTATTAAGAGAACTTCCGAACAAAGAATATAGGGTTTCTTTTTTTCTTGAGTTTTTCTTTTATAGATTCTGGGAAGGAAGATAATTAAATCATAACATCGAATAATCCTGCTATCAATGAGAACAGTTGAGAATAACAGACTAGTAGAAATACCCGCAAAATAATATTTATCCTTTAATGACGCATGGTCAACTGAGATATAACTGGAAGACAGCTAGAGTAAATAAAGTTTTTCCGATCCGTGATAGTGGGTGAGTTTGAAAATTCAAATTTCAAATTTCTTTGACTTATATGAATCGTCCTTGCCGAGTTAAACTGCTTGAGAATCAGAGTACCCATTTGAACATACACATGATGATCTTGCTTAGAATACTGGAGCATACTGTTTAAGGCCATCTTGAGACCGATGGATTGCAATACTTCTGGTGGAGCCGATAAAACTTTAATTGACTGTAACAAAAATGTTAGCAGAAGAAGCATAAACATCTGAGAGGATCCATACTGGATGCTTTTCATGATGAAAACGAGGTACCCTGCAAAGAAAAACTATAGATCCATAAGAAAAGATGAAAAATCCATAGAGAAAGATAAACTGTGGTAATAATGACTGTTTAGAAATAAGACAAAACGAGTAGAATAATCAAACACAATCAAACAAGATTAGGAAGACATAGAAAACAACATAAAGAAGAGTTAATGGGGATGTAAGAACATAAGAGAATCGGAAATCCGCTTAGCTGGGAAAAGATTAAAAATGGAAGAACCGATTTTCATCAATGAGTCAACTCATTAGTCGCCCGAACCTCGGAGCCACTACTACCTTTTCTTTCTCCACTACCCGGCGCTTGACATTTATCGGAGGTTGAGCCGAAGCCGTAAGGCCCTGGTGATACCTAGTATGCATATGAATTCTCTCCCGTTTCTTTCTTTATCCATGCGCCAAACATCTAAACAGGCGCCATGACCTTTACTGAAAGCAATGTCCTCCTCCTTCCTCACTCCAAAAGCTCTTGGCTCGTTAATCGAATCATCCGTCTTAATTCAGTCTCTTCGTCACGGTCGAGCAACTCATGCTCTGATAATCAAAACCTTAACTATCTCGTTACCTTCTTTCTTATCCAATCACCTTGTCAACATGTATTCCAAACTTGATCATCAAAACTCAGCTCAGCTTGTACTGTCACTAACGGCAGACCGTTCTGTTGTTACTTGGACTGCTCTAATTGCTGGTTCTGTTCAAAATGGCCACTTCATTCCAGCTTTAGAATGTTTCTGTAATATGCGCCGCGAATCAATACAACCTAATGACTTCACTTTCCCTTGTGCTTTTAAAGCTTCGTCCGGTATTCGAGCTCCCTTAGTTGGGAAACAACTTCATGGGCTTGCTGTGAAAGTTGGGTTAATACCTGATGTGTTTGTAGGGTGTAGTGCTTTTGACATGTACTGTAAAACTGAAATTAGAAATGACGCTAACAAATTGTTCGATTAAATGCCCATACGGAATCTTGCTACTTGGAATGCTTATATTTCAAATTCGGTGCTTGATGGTTATACTCACGATGCTATTAGGAAATTTGTTGAATTTCGCCGTGTGGGCGGGAGTCCAGATTCGATTACTTTTTGTGCGTTTCTTAATGCTTGTGCTGATACTTCTGATATCTTGCTTGGGGGTCAGTTACATGGGTTTTTGATCCGAAGTGGGTCGAATAATGATGTTTCAGTTGGTAATGGTCTTATTGATTTTTATGGGAAGTGCCGGCAGGTTGAGTTCTCTGGAATTGTTTTTAGTGGAATCTATAAACCAAACAATGTTTCATACGGTTCATTAATTTCTGCTTATGGTACAAAATTATGAGGAAGAAAAGGCCTGTGTGACATTTTTGAAAGCTCGAAAAGAAGGTTTTGAGCCAACGGATTTTATGGTTTCAAGTGTTTTAAGTGCTTGTGCTAGTCTTGCTGGACTTGAACTAGGGAGATCTATGCATGGTCTAGCTGTGAAGTCTTGTGTGGAAGGGAATGTGTATGTTGGAAGTGCTCTGGTAGATATGTACGGAAAATGTGGAAGCGTAGAGGATTCTGAACAAGCTTTCTTTGAATTGCCAGAGAGGAATCTGGTAACTTGGAATGCAATGATTGGCGGGTATTCTCACCAAGGTAATGCTGAAATGGCTCTAGCAGTGTTTGAGGAGATGACTGAAGGTGAAAATGGTGTATCGCCGAATTATGTGACATTTGTGTGCGTACTATCAGCATGTAGTCGGGCTGGATACGTGAAGGAGGGGAAAAAGATCTTTGATATGATGCGGGAAAGGTATCAAATTGAGCCAGGGGTCGAACATTATGCTTGTGTGGTGGATTTGTTAGGGAAAGCCGGAATGGTGGAGGACGCATATGAATTCATAAAATCAATGCCGATTCGTTCAAATGTCTCAGTTTGGGGAGCTTTGTTGGGGGCATGTAGAGTTCACGGAAAGCCATCATTGGGAAAATTAGTAGCTGAGAACTTGTTTCAACTCGATCCCTTAGACTCGGGCAACCATGTCGTGCTCTCAAATACATTTGCAGCGGCTGGCAGGTAAACTCCAAAACTCATAAATTCAACAGGAGGACTCAGAGCCTACTATGATTTAAACCGTTGGTTAGAATTGATCTTCACAAATATGCTTACAAGAGCTGCCCAGCCATTAATGTGAAATGAACATAAACCGTGTCAGCAGCTGAAAATCGGTGACCTTTTCTCTGAATTGCACATTGCAGCATGTGGTTTTTCCCTATAAGAATGACTGTCTGACTCTGTTCTGTACGCCTGTGTGTGACGATAACCCTAGAGCTGTAGTCCATAGCCCAAAAAAATCTCTATTTGGCACTGACCTGTAATACCAAATGATTTGAAACTTTAAACTTAGGTTTGAGCTCACCTGAAAACCAGCTTACAAGGGAAATATGCTTACGAGTTGACTTGCAAACTTTAATATCCTTACCGGGATTAACTATAGTTCTGTTTTTCTTCATCATAACTCCGCTTGAACAAATAAGTTTTTCTTGTGAAAAAAAATGTGTGTAGTTTTTTTCAGTTGTCTGATTATTTCAAAGCATCTGATTTAGGTGGGACGAAGCTACATATGTGAGGAAGGAAATGAAGAATGTAGGAATTAAGAAAGGCCTTGGTTGCAGTTGGGTTCAGGTGAAAAATTCTATACACGTTTTCCAAGCAAAAGATACCTCCCATGAAAGAAACTCCGAAATCCAGATAATGTTATCCAAACTACGACGCTACATGAAATCAGCTGGATTCATCCCAGACACCAATTTCGCTCTTTATGATTTGGAAGAGGAAGAAAAAGAATCTGAAGTTTGGTACCATAGCGAAAAACTCGCATTAGCATTCGGGCTCATTTCTACATCTCCTGGAATACCTATAAGAATCAATAAGAACCTTAGAGTCTGTGGAGAATGTCATAGTGCAATTAAGTTTATATCAGGTATGGTAGAGAAATTATTGTTAGAGATAATAGCCGGTTTCATCGGTTTAAAGATAACCTATGCTCTTGTAACGATTATTGGTAATCATTCTTTTTCAGATATAAGCATTTTTCATGCTCTGGCTGTTGTATAGTTTTCTAACTGACAATTGACTAACAGTTTACTGAATGAATCATGCTTCCCAGTTTAGTAATTTACTAATTTTTAACCACAGGATGAAAAACTTGCGTGAAAAGGAGCCGTTTGATTCAATGGACATAAATGTGATTTTGAAATTAGTTTGGCTAGTATAACCACTATAAAATGTTGTTTGTATTCGGTTGAAGATCAGTACAAGCAGAGAAACTGAAAACCTAACAAAAATGGCAGCAGCAGGAGTTTATCTTCATCACATAGCAAGAGAAACACCAGATGTAGAACGTCTTACTAAATTCTATCAAGAGGTAACCTTTTCTTCATTAATAAGATAAATATTTTTATAAAGTTTATTGAAATTGAAAAATGATGTTATTTTTATTGCAGATATTTGGGTTTGAAAGGATTGAAACCCCTGATTTCGGACCAATGAAAGTGGTTTGGTTGAAAATTTCTCCTGTTTCTTCACTTCATCTCATTGAGAAAAACCCAGAAGCTAAGCTTCCAGAAAGTCCATGGAGTGCTACTGGAGGTGTTACTGATCCAAAATATCTTCCAAGAGGACATCATCTTTGTTTTGCTGTTTCAAATTACGATACTGTCCTTCAAACCCTAAAGGTAACTCCTTTCTGTCTCTTTGGTCGATTGTCCTTAGTTAACTAGAAAAGCCCTAAAGGTAAGCTAAAATATCTAAAGACCAAATCAAATAACAAATCCTTACACAAAATTGTATGACACATTTCAAAGTTTAACACTTTACTCCATAGTAGAATATTAGGAGAGGAGAGTGTTTGAAGTTTCAATATTTGTCATTCTTTTAGCAGATTTAATCTATGTTCTGAAAATGAGACTTGGTGGAGGTTGTTGATTGTTGTCGATAATTAGAAGTTCCTCTCTAACTTTTCTGGAAAGTTTTGCTAAACTATGGTATGATATTTACAGGACAAAGGTATTGAGACGTTTGAGAAGACGCAGCCTGATGGAAAGACTAAGCAAGTCTTTTTCTTCGACCCAGACGGTAAGCATGTCCTTTATTGTGCGTGGTATTAAAAAAGAATCAGATTTTAGGGAGGGTTGTCTGGAAAAAACCATCACACGTAAGGTGGCACAAGGCTGAAGTTACTTAGTATGGAATCTATAGCAATAGCATGTCTTAGAAGGGACATTTATAGGAAGGGTAAATTTATTAAATACCCTTAGTTTTGACCCAATAAATATATCCTTATACAACAATATAAATATCATTATCATTTAAATACCTTATCCATTAAAAGATAGATTACCTTAATACCCTCATTTACAATATTATTTTCCATTTAAAAATCTTATCCATTAAAAAATAGATTTTTCTATTATTTCATTTCATCACCACCAACAGCACCGCCGCCACCACCACTCCGCCGCCTCCACCACTCCGTCGCCGCCACTCCGCCACCACCACCACCAATATTGTTGCCGCCACTACCACCGCCGCCACTCCGCCACCATCACCACTGTTGTTGCCGCCGCCAACATCACCACTGTTGTTGCCGCCGCCACCACCACCGCCACCGCCATTAATATTAGGCGTCAACAACTGAAAATATTTGTTGATCCAAAAAATCAAAAGTTCAAAAATATTTGTCAAATTTGGTTGTTGATACCATTTTTCTATTGTTGATACACAAACCTTGGTTGTTGATACCATTATTCTATTGTTGATACACAAACCTTGGTTGTTGACTCCCTAAACTAAGGTCTATTTCTATTGTTGATACACAAACATTTGTTGTTGACTCCTAACACTACGATCAATTTCTATTTTTGATACACAAATATTGGTTGTTGATTCCATTTTTCTATTGTTGATACACAAATATTGGTTGTTGATACCATTTTTCTATTGTTGATCTGGATACATGTGGTTGTTGACTCCCTAAACTAAGGTCAATTTCTATTGTTGATACACAAATATTGGTTGTTGATACCATTTTTCTATTGTTGATACACAAACCTTGGTTGTTGACTCCCTAAACTAAGGTCGATTTCTATTGTTGATACACAAACATTTGTTGTTAACTCCTAACACTAAGATCAAATTCTATTGTTGATACACACATATTGGTTGTTGATACCATTTTTCTATTGTTGATACACAAACCTTGGTTGTTGATACCATTTTTCTATTGTTGATACAGAAACATTGGTTGTTGACTCCCTAAACTAATGTCAATTTCTATTGTTGATACACAAATATTTGTCAAGGGGGAAGACTGCATATTGTACATACATTGCTTTGGCTAGATCAATAGCGTCTTCTAATTTTGTCAGACGATTGTAAACATACATGAATCAACAACATTTTCACAACATTAGCCAAGGTAAAGCCAGAGGAGAGTAATTGATATAGCATCATATTCATTTGCAAAAGTTGCATTTGATTAACATCATATAGGCAAAGACTAACAAACACAAATAAATCACGTGTGAGTGAAAATAGCTTGAACTAAGCAAATACAACAGCATCTAACAATAGGTATGTTATAACTAAGAGATAAGCCACTAACCTAATACACTTGGAGATTTATCTGATTGGTTTAGTTCTTACAATTTTCAATATGTTACATTTAACCACTTTGATGACCACTTTTTTCTGCTAATTGTTTTCCTTAGAAATAAATAGGTGCTAATTGTTTTCCTTATAAATTTGTAGATAGCCATTGATCTCAATAATTAGAAGGATTGTGTGGATTGGGTGAAAAGGAAAGGAAATACCTTCTTGAGCTTCAAAATTTCCTTAAAAGCGGCAGCATTCAATAAGTCTTGAATGCGGAGATCATCCGACATTTTAGCGTAGAAATCATTCTTCAACTTGTCAATGCATTTCTGAGCCTAGTTGAATAATTTTGCACTTTGGTACCACGGGAGTGTTCTCTCAGAATGAAAATAAGGCCTTTTCGAAGTCCAGCAAAGTCTAATAAGGCATGACCAACAGTTCAGGTTAGGAATAAATTATTACACATGTATCTACTATACACATCATGTTTGGAATATATCATTACACGTGTATCCACTATACATGCCATGTTATGCACACAAGAAGCCCTGATGCAGAACCAAGCAGATCTAATCCATCAAATATCATGAAAATCATCAGTAAAAGTTTCTTTTTAACTAAAACTATTGGAGTATCCAAAACTACAGTTTGTGTTATCATAAGGAATGCCATAGCTTTTATTCTACTAGCGAAACCATGAAGAAAGTTTCATTCGTTGGGAACAGCCAAAAAATAAATAGCAGATCTACTGAATGCATCAGATACATGCCATTTTTCTCCATAAATTTATCTAAATACACAATGCTAATGCACATCAGCTTATCCATACAATGTAGACACTATAATTAAAAAAAAGGAGTGCCCAAAATCTCCATCCCACCAGATAATAGAAAATTAGACTGGTTAAGAAGGTTACATTTTATCTAATTTGGGGTTCAAACTTGGCCGCATCCAGGTCTTTACATTTAACCACTTTGATGACCACTTTTTTCTGCTAAATGTTAATTCTCACCATTTAAAGCAAGTTCATCAGAGAAACAAACCTTTGTACATTTTCATGGAAATTTTCCACTGTTTCCTGAAAATAAAGTAGCTATGAGAGTCTATGACATTGTAACAACTACCTCTTGTGCTTGCCCAATGTGCTTCTCCTACCAGACAGTCAAGTTTCTTCCAGCAAATTCCCCTGATTAACAAAAAAGTCATTAGATCTCTAGCACCTACATCCTAGCACCTACAACTCTGGTTCACCGACATCGGGAAAAAAATTACAAAAACACTGTGAACATATTTTTTTTACCTGACAATTTTGGCATCAACAAGATGAGGCCTTTTGTGACACAACTGCTGTTAGTGGTGGTTGCCCATGAAATAGACTTGGCTGTACACAAAATCAGAGTTTTTGCTGGCTAAGAAAACCAAAAAATGAAACATCACTATCATATCATATCAACTCCAAATTCTTCTCCTCCATTAATCATCTACAGCACGACCATCTACTTCGAGAATATCTTAAACCCTTCTTTGATTTCATCTGTTTCTGTCGATTTGAGAACATCAACTCCATCGATCTCAACAACTTCATCAATTACAACAGCAAGATCTCTTTCTCGTCTCAATGAAACCCAAAATCATCTCAATCCTGCAAATACCCATCCTTCCTGTTCATTTGAGAATATTAACATCATTCTGTGCCAATCTCAGAATCAAATCAAACCCGACTTCGAATCAATAGTACCCATGACTCAACACCTTCTACATCTATGAATTATTTCAATTAAAGCACAGATCCAACTATTATCAATTAACATCGACACTTTATCATCTCAAGCCCTAGGTTCTGAGATTCAAAAATTCGTCGATTTGTGTTTCTGGGAACGAATATCGTGTTTTTGTGGTTTCCCATGAAATAGATAGGTGGTAATGATAGTGATGGTGATGGCGGTGTCACTGGTGTTGGTTCGTGATGACGACGGAGATGGTGGTGGTAGCGATGGATACGGCGGTGAAGGAGTTCAATCTATTTTCTCTCTGAATAGAAATAGTGATGGAGAAGTAAATGAAGATGAACCGAAGATTAGAGGAGGAAGGGTAAATATGGAATCTCAGAAAAATGTTAATGGACCCCTGATGGGCTTTGGGTGGAGAGGGGTATTTTTATTGTAGGATAAGGGTAATTGTGTAGCCCGTCAGAATTGAGGGCAATTATATAATTTCCACATGAAAGCTAATACACGGGTGATTTGAATAACATTTTCTATGACTATAATTGTTTCCATTGGAATGATTTTCTTTCCATTCCAGTTTGTCTTCTTCTTTTAGGTCAATTGTCAAAAGTTGAACTTTAGTTTAATCGTCAGAGTCAGCAAGTTTGAACCCACTTCAACCTTTCTCATCTGTGTCGCTGCAAGTATTTCGGTGAAAATGCTGTTTTAACTCTCTTCATCTCCTTATTGTATGCATCAGTTTGTACACTCTAGTAATCTTTATTCTCAACTTCACGATTCATGTGGTGCATACTACTTGTGCTGGATTTGCTGTTGTTCTTAGTTGGGAGTCATGTGGTGCATACTACATGTGCTGGATTTGCTGTTGTTCTTAGTTGGGAGTACGTTCATCTTGCATCTTTACGACTCTTCAATCTTTGTGGGAATAAGCTATTACAAACAGATAACGGGAATAAATTGATGCTCTAAGGGTCAATGCAAATAGCAGCCACCTACAGTAGAAACTCTATAAATTAATGCTGTCGGGATTACCAAAAATTATTAATTAAGTGAGATATTAATTAACCGATAAATTAATAAGTATTAATATATATATATATATATATTTTAAAACAATAACGAATGAATTTTATAAAATATAATTAAACAAAGCTTTTAGTTGGCAGCGTAGCAACAAGCTGGGCTCCAACACCTTTCTGAATAGCAATGCCTAATCTATGAAAAATAAAACTTATTAACTTATGGATAAGTTTATTATCAAATAATTAGTTTCTATATAAACACAATATCACACCATATCTTTTTTTATCTCATATATAATCACAATATTAATATCAAATTATATTCTTATAAACACAATATCAAATCATATTTTTATTTCCTATATAAACACAATATCAATATCAAATCATATTTTTATAAACACAATATGAAATCATATGTTTTTAAAACAGAAGAGAATTGAATCATTTTTCAAAAGATCTTCGTAGATCATTAATGTATCGAATATATATAATGCATTATTAATTTATATTTCACATGGGGTCTACATAGGTAATAAAAAATGTATTATCTTATAATTTTAACGAATTATTAATTTGGCACGTTGTCCCCGACTCGGGACCGGCTAAAACTATTATTTATGAGAGTTTATTAAATAATCGAGCATTAATTAAAGGAGTTTCTACTATAGTAATTTATGTCGTTCATCTATGTACCAATCCAGATTCACACAATATGCCGTTTCTGTAAAGTTGATAATACCAATGAAGATAGTTTGGTTGCACAGGCTAATGTTGTTTTGTGTTACAAGTGCCTTTAAACATTTTTCTGTCAACGCATGTTAACTAGTTAATGTTCATAGTTGTACTATATCATGTGAACTTTCAGATACTGCAAAGTTTTTAACGTATTATATAATGTGCAGGCAATGGTTTAGAGTTTGGAGATTGGGAAGCTCCAAAACTCTGAAACTTTGGTTAGTGCCATCAGTGAGGAAACATTACGTCATGTCAACATTGAGTAAAACATGCATCACCATCAACTTTGTAAAGCAGTTCTAACAATTGATAAGAAGACATGTTTCTCTGTTTCTCTCATTGGTCACATGTTGGAACCACTGCTACCAATACAACCAACACCATGGCTAGCTATATCTACTGAAGCTGTAATATAAATAAGGAATGTAAATTAGTTCTATGTAGTGTGATGGCGAAAAAAAGAGTGTTTTTTTATCTGTCGAAGTAGTAGTATCTTACAGTTGCTTGAACTCTAGACAATCCCGGGAGAAAAAGAAAAAAAAAGTTACAAATTTGCCAATATAACAAGAAGACAGCATGAGCTTTCTTGCTTATTGTGTGATGAGGGTGTTGAGGATGAAGACCACCTGTTTGCTTCTTTCCCTTTTTCTAATTCTATCTGGAAAGGCCTTTTGCTTAAGATGGGTTATGGGAGAGACTGCTTTGACACTTGGGATGTTGAGCTAAAATGGTGTCAGGATGAATTCAAAGGAGATGAGGCTGTGGGTACAATTAGAAAGCTCTGTCTCAATAGGTGGTGGCTTGCTCTTGGATTTTTCCTAGTGAGAATGAAGTTATGATAAATATTGAAAGATGCCTCTGCTGGCAGTGGTGCTATTATAAGAGATAATATGGGTACTCCTCTTGCAGCTGCTTGTGGCGGTGCTGTGCCTACTACTGTTGTGGCTCATGAATCGCAGGGAGTTGAGTTAGGTTTGAAACTGGCAAATTTTAAGCGCTTCAGAAGAATTCATGTTAGTACTGATTCCATCATTGTTTTTCATCTTCTTTCTGATAAGAATGTTGTTCCTGATGGATTGTTCACTTGAGGAAGTTGTTTGAGACAGTTAGGTGCTCTCATGTGTATAAAGAGACAAATAGGGCAGCTGACTATCTTGCTGATGTTCATTCTGCTGGAAGTTTGTTGAAGTGGATCCAGGTAGTTTTGATAGTAAGCTGCGGAAAATTGTTGAGGAGGATGGTAGCCGTAAAGTCTACTATAGATAGTAGTTTTATTTTTTGGTTTTGTTGTTTTCCACTTTTGTTTAGTTTGTAAGGTTCTAGGTTCCCCTTAAACCCAGCTGATCGTGTCAAAACCAAAACCAAAGAAGAAAATAAACATGAGCTTTCTTGTGCAAAAAAAGTTTCAGATTTACAACCTAATACCTTACAAGTAATGAGAGCGGCATGAAGACGAGTTTGGGAGACTATAATTTGAATGTTTCAGTGGAATTTGAAATGGTAGAGAACTATGCTCCTTTTTTTTTATAACTTGGACTTGATCATTAAAGGTTTCCCTAGAAAGGGAGGACTATACTCCTTCAAAATTGAAATGGTAGAGAATTAGTACATGTTAGCTAAGCTTGTTATCAGTATCAATGCTATATAATTGATCATGATGATAATATATGTGAAGAAGTCGCAGAACTACTACGTGAGAGAGAAATGACAGTTGAAGAATATGAAGAGTACTGTAAAACCAAGAAAGCATCTAGGAATGAAGGAAATGATCTTTTGGGAATGACACGACGTGTATTGAGCAAGATGGTGAGAATATGATTGATGCAGAAGAAGAGAGAACTGCCAAAAGAGCGAGAAACCAAACTGTTTATGATAACGGCTCTAATCCATATATTCAAGGACCTATTCTAGCTACTCATGGTGGGGTTATAAGTGATATGTTAACTCAAATGCTAAAATAATGGAGGGGGTGGAAACTTGAGAAAATGATAATCATTGTGCTGACGCAAAGAAGAATCCCATGCATAATCTGGAGGGCCATGCAACTAAGATAATTAATTACTTTTTCTTAAAAATTTTTTCCCTAATACTTCTTATTACTCTTACTGTTCAAATAACATGTCTCTAAATTTCACAAGTATATTTTGTTGTTAGCTGATAAACCTATATTTCATCCTAGTTTTTGCTCATTTCTTTCTTGTTTTTTTAACATGAGGCTTATAGCTTGGAATTCCCAAGGCTTTGTTAACAAAAAAAACTAAAGACCATCTTAAGGATCTTATTTCTAGATATGATCCGGATATAGTCTTTATATCAGAAGCAAAAATAGGAGAAGATAAAATGCTAAAACTTATCAGGCCAATATAAATTCTCTAACCATAAGTTAATTTCCTCTAGAGGCTTAGCTAGTGGTCTTATTCTCTTATGGGAAGATGGCTTTCACTTTAACATTGTCAACTGGGAATCTTGGATTATTAACTGTTCAGTGCAGGATGATCCATATAAACTAGAATGGATCCTTACTTGTATGTATGGGTCACCATACCCAAACAACAAAGAGAAGCAGTGGACATACATTAAAGATTTGAGTGCAACAATACAACAACCGTGGGTTATTATTAGTGATTTGAACTTGGTATTTCAGAATGAAAACAAAATATCTTCTAATATTATTGGCAGAAATTCTTCTAATACTTCTTCTTTGTATACTTCGTCATCATGGGATTCTCCTTATATATTAATTTAATTCATGAAGATGGTCTGGATGATATGAGTTATACTGGGAGGTATTTTACGTGGTCTTCTAATGTGTATGGTACTGGAATTCGAAGATCAAGACTTGACATAACACTTACAAATGCAGATTGAGTTATTTTTTTCCTGATGCAAAACTTATCCACCTTCCATAGCTGGGTTCAGACCATTGTCCAATTATGCTTGATTCTTCTTATACTGATGGTGATGGAAAACGAAATTGGAAATACTTCCAATGTTACGAACGAGATGAATCGTTAAAGTCCGAAGTTGAGGCAGCTTGGAACCATCACATAGATGGTTCACATGCTTATAAACTATTAAAGCGACTACTTATTACTAGAAGATATGTTTCTAAATGGAATATGGAGAAATTTGGAAATATTCAAAGCAACATTCTTCTTCTCCATCAACAGATTGAAGCTATTCAGGGGGACAGTCAAGATAGTAATACAACCAATCAAGTACAACAGCGGGAGAACCAGATTGAGCATTGGCATCTAGTACAAAATGAGTTTTGGGGGCAAAAGGCTAGAGATGATTATTATCTTGAGATGGACAGAAACACGAAACATCACCACACAAATGCAAATAAGAGAAGGGCGAGAAACAATATTATGGCTCTAAAAGACGGGAATGGAAACTGGTGTACCTCAAAAAATGGAGTTACAAAACTTACTCAATGGGCATTATGGCACTTTACATACCACTTGATCACCAGTAAGGAATGATAAAATAATACAATGTATTCCCCATTCTATAACAGATGCAGATAACATGGACTTGATGAGAATTCCGGATGGTGCTAAAATTTTCAAAGCCTTGAAAGGTATGAAGTCTTGGAAAGCACCTGGACCAGACGATTTTCCACTAGGCTTTTTAAAATCTCATTGGGACATTGTTGGAAAGGACCTTATCAAAATGGTGCAACAATTCTTTCGTACATGTTATTTACTCTAGAGTTCAAATGCTACCAATGTGTCTTTAATTCCAAAGACAAAAAACAAGCAATATCCATCTGATTGGAGTCCTATTGCATTATACAACACATCTTATAAAATAATCTCCAAGATTATGTCATCTCGAATGAAGAATCTAATGGGCGTGATAATCTCCCCTCTCTAAGCGGCTTACGTTGCGGGAAGGCAGATTTTAGACAATATTCAATTATCTCAAGAGATAGTGCATACAATGAAAAATAAGAATGAAGATGCAAAGTACTTAGCCTTAAAACTCGATATGTATAAAGCCTTTGATCGGCTTGAATGGTCTTTCCTCAAAGATGTAATGGTTCAAATGGGTTTCTGTCATGAATGGTGCAATCTCATTATGCAGTGCATCGCCACTACTAAAATTTCGATATTTATAAATGGAGCTCCATGTGCTGCATATCAACCAACACTGGGTGTAAGACAAGGTGACCCCCTATCACCTTATTGGTAGCATTTTTATAGGAAATTGTATCATGCAGAACAAAAAAAGCATATAGAAGGAATCAAAATAACACCAGGTGCTCCATCCATCTCGCATTTATTTTTCGCAGACGATTGCTTATTTCTTGAAGGCTGGTCTTCATAATGTAAACAATGTGCTGAGAATTATTGAAGATTTTGGAAACGCATCAGGTCAGATGGTAAATTTCAATAGATCCAACATGCATTTAAGTGCTCATATGCCTCAAAGATTCTGCAGAATCTTAACAAGAAGACTGAAAGTACCCAAAATGCAATCAAATGAAAGATATTTGGCTATACCTCTCATCATTGGTAGGAAAAATAAGGATTTTTTCTCTCATTCGTTGGACAGAGTTAAGAACCGGCGTTCATCTTGGGATGGTAAAACTATATCTCAATGTGGTAAGTCATTAATGGTTGAAACTGTAACAAAGACGATCCCAGCATATTCTATGAGCTGTTTTCAAATTCCGATTGATATAAGATGGAGAATGCACAGAGGGACTTTTGGTGGAGTTTTGAAGAAAAAATAGGTACGTATGTAACCTCTTGGAAAATTTAGGATTGTACAGGAACTGTGGTGGTCAAGGTTTTAGAGATCTGAAGATATTAAACCAGGCTCTACTAGTCAGGGAAGCATGAATGGTTTGCACAAACACAGATTCTCAATGGGGGAAGGAAATTCAGGCAAAGTACTTCCCACGTACTAGTCTGCTTCACGCTAATGTAATATCTATTTTTTAATGGGCTTGGAATGGTATACAAAAGCAGATTAGTTTCATAAAACAAAATAGTCATTGAAGACTAGGAAAAGAAAATAAGATAAAAATATAGTTAGATGTTTGGATTTTGGGTCTTGACAGGCCACCAACACCAAGAGAAGGAGTAGCAGACAAAAAAAAATTATGTGTAGGTGCAAGAGCTTATGTTTCAAGATAGAAGACAATGGAATTGTGTTCTAGTACGGTACCTCTTTGATGAAAAAACTGCTGACTTGATATAGGGTATGCGAATACCCAATTCTGCTGAAGATAAGTTACTTTGGAAACTAACTAGAAATAGATGCTTTACACTGAAATCAGCATATAACAAGCTTTGTGAGCTTAGTCTAGGTGCCCTGCAGGTCTCCCTTCTATACAAGATACTGATATACGGTGGAAGGAGCATCAGAACTTGGCCAAGGATAAAGCATTTCTTATGGAAATGTTTAATCGATATTTTTCCTACAAAAGAAAGATTTTCAAGGGTATATCATTATATCAACAAGCGATTCCCTCTTTGCAACCAACATGATGAAAGTGTGATGCACGTGATGTTCTCTTGTCCTTTCTCAAGGGTTGTATGGATGTTAATTCCTGGTAGCTCTACTGTCCTATCTGGTGTACACAATAATATTTCTACCATGTTTGAAAGTTGGATGATGCAAGATCAGCAGCAAACCTCACATAATAATTGGCTACATATGGCTATGGTGGTATCTTGGACTATATGGAACACAAGATGTGATGTGCATTTTCAAAATATGAAGATTGAGTTGCAAGCAGTAGCAAAAAAGGCTTTGAGTTTCTCTATGTACATTGAGAATATCTATACCAGACACTATAACGACAACATGATAGAACAAACCTCTCTACGTATAAAACAACTTTGGAAATACAAGAAAAGAAGCCTTTGACAACACGGGAAAACCGTTGTCCAATTGGTATGACAATGTTTTTCCACACGTTGTTGTATGGGGGGTTGTTAAAAGTTTCGTCACTTCGACAACGGTTATTCTCCATCGCAAGCAACGTTGTCATACATGACCTAATAACAACAGCTTCTTTCCATTGTAAGATGTTGTCTCAACAACATTGGCAAACCGTTGTCGAAATATTTTTATATTTAAAAAAAATATATTCAAATAAATCATAATATATCAAATATGAAATTCTTATATAAAAATTATCTTCCTAAAAATGTAATTTATTTATTTACATTAAATCAATATTCCATAATACAAAGATCAGAAACAATAAGACCTCATTAGGATAATTCAACTAAGGATAAGATTCTGCAAATAAAAAGCTACCATGATACAACAGAAAAGCTTGAACCGACTCAATGTTGAGAAAACTCACTGGGCACGAAAATCTCGCATTACATTGTCAATGACTAACCTACTTCATAAGCCTCGTAATACTACCTCTGCTGATTTGCGTCGGCATTTGCGAGAATCTTTGCAATCCCATGAATATCCTTTAGAAAGTATGCACTGCAGAAACGGAGTTCGTTCACATATCCTTTGAAACCCCTCTAAGAATAATCCTGGATACCAATCTTCCACTACATCTGCTAAATTGGACTATATTAAGACAAAAAACAAAGACTATAAGGTCAAAATATGTAAATGCAGAAGCTTGCAAAGCTACAGAAACAAGGAAAAAATGACCAAAAAAATAAACATAAAATACCAATAAGAGAGACTGTAGGAAAAACCAGTATACATTTTTGAACCATTCATGAATTTGGACCTTACATGATAAAATTTGTCAAGTAAAATGCATGTTATCTGGAAAAGATACCAAAAGTTTAATCTCATGATGGGGTAAGCTGAATCATGCATGAGTTTTATGAAAGTTGATTTCTTGTAAACTGAATTACTAAACTTGTTAAGAAGATATAATCCATGTAGAAAGGACTGGATAAGTCAAAAGCTTTACTATGTGATGCTTTTTTATTTTTATGTAAAACATGTCTACGTGTTTATACTAAATTCTGGTAGTACCTTCGCAGTAAAACTTTCCTAATAATATTTCATTTTAATGTCTAAAAGTACAAACAATAAGAAAGTGGCTCATCCTTGTGCTTAGTATAAAACCAAAACTTACATCAATTGAGATATGCAGCGGTTTTTCCAAGGACTATGGGATGAAGCGTTTCCGCTCTCTTTCAAAAATGAAAGAGACCACTTCGGGTAAACTTGAAACTAAGCATTGGTGGTTGGTAACACAAACCTTGGTTTGATTTGGTTCTCTTTTGTCTCCACCATCCTTCCCAATTATAAATTACATGAAGGTGCGCCGCAGGTTCTGTTTCTATCTTTATTGCTGCCAAGAATAAGTTTCATTATTTGCATTTAAAGCCACTATAAAAACAGGTTCCTCAAAATTGACATAAGCGATAAACTAGGCCTAGCAGCCACGTTCTGAATAACAACAAAAAGCAATCATGATGTGAAATTGTATTTTCATATAGAGATTCTACATCTAACAGACTTGGTCCAAGATAAGGATGTGTCAATGTGCCAAAGTACTTCAGTTGATTAATTTTCAGTTGCTCTCCTAAAAACAGAAATTATATTAAAAAAAAAACCAGCATGCTAAACATCCATGAGAAATAAATTATAAGTACATACATGAGTAGTTTCAATCAGTTTATCATGTAATTATCATTCTCAATTCATACTTAAATCATTATATACATACAAGTAAACTGACATATTACCTGCACATGAACAAACAAACTCCACTGCCCATCGATCCACAAATCATAATAGACATTGTTTGTCTGTTGATGCTAACATAGGCCTTTATCCATGAGATATACATCACAAGGAATAGTGAACGGACAAATGCAGAGGTGGAGACAACATTTCAGAGGAAGGGCGCAAATATAAGTAGTTTACAAATTGGGCTTGTAAAACTGAAAATTTGCATGATAGACAGTAGGTGCTGCCTTCTTCTTTTTTGTCAACTGGCCAACTGTAAGTTACCTGTAGAAAATCCCATAGCAACAATTTAACTTAGAAATGACAAAATGGTTTTTTTTTTAGCAAGCTCAATAAATTTCACATATTTTTAGAAGTTAACTCATCAGTTCAAAAAACTACCTGCACTATGGTAACCAAATTTTCTGACTTTCCTATCCAATAGTCATTGTCATCTCAACCTGTTCAACAACATGCCTTTCAGTTAGACCATTCACGGGGCTAAAATTAAATAAACGAGCTTAATTGATTTCATTTTTCTTCTCATCTCAATTGATGACTTCAACTAAAATTCCATCAATCAGTAAATCCACAAAAATATTCAATACCTTCTAACACCTAACCATTACAACCACCTAATTTCAGATCAGATTATTCAACAAAGGTTGGGTTTTAAGAAAACACGGAGCTGAACTTATATCTGATTTTTTTAATTTTCTTTTAGAGAAGGTAAATAAAAAAAAATTAATAAAAAAAAAGAACTCAGAACTTGAAAACTAGTGATGCAGAAAATTAAAAGAGCAACATAATAAAAGAAAAAAATACTGAGAAAAAACTTATCTCCTCTTTTAGATTGAGAAGGTTATACTACAATGAATCAAGTGAAAACCCCACAAAATTAAGCAAATTCTAGATTCACAAAGAATAAATCAAGCATTATCTGACAAGTTAGGTCTTTTCAGCAGTAAAAATCAATCAAAATCAGGAAAATAAACCTAACACGGATGAAAATATACCTACAAACCTAAATCCACCAAAACCCCCAATCTAAATAAAACCCTAGATTCTCAAAACACAAATTACACAACAAATCATACAAATTACGGAAGAGGAATGCAAAATGAACCACCAATTTACAGAGACATCGACTCCATACTTTAAATTTCACGGATCCACAAATTTACATGAAAATCTGAAGATGAAAACAAAAAATATATTACCCTATAAGACTGTTACTTATAACTAGTTTTCAAGTAGAACATGAATTAAATTGTTTTACCTTGTAAAGGAAAAAAATCACACCAAAAAAAAGTTATAACCCTCTCAACTACTGTTCTTCACATCTTTGTGTAATTTCAGACCAAGAGAGAAGAGAGGCTGAATGAGAGGCGGAGAAAAGATAGATTTAGGTTCTAGATTTCATTTTATCTCTCATCAACCTTATAGTTGCCGGGATTTAGGGTGAGCAACGTACCGATGGATGCGGATTAGAGGTCCCCCGCTTCCAATCCGTCTAAGTTGCGGATTTGAAAATTCCAACAGTGTCCGGCCCAATCACCCGCGGATTTAATATCCGCGGATCAGCGGGTGATATGGGCCGGATGGGGATTAACTGCGAATTTAGTCAAAAAGAAAAGGGGAAATTATGCTAAGATCCCACCCATGAATAACCCATAATATCAGGCCCTTAATTAAAAGAAGTTTAAATCTAGGCCCCAAAATATTAAAAGACCTTGATACCCTTATGCATCTTGTCAAGCCCATAATTAAATAAAATTTAAATTTATGTCCAAAATTATTAAATCAATCACCTCCGACCACCACAGCCACCGCCAACCACCACCGCCACCAACCACCTCCGACTACCACCACCGCCGTCAAACCACCTCCGACCACCACCACCAATGTCAAACCACCTCCGACCACTACTGCCACTAACTACCTCCGACCACCACCGCCACCAACCAGCTCCGACCATCACCACCGCCACCGTCGGCCACCACCACCGACCACCGCCTCCCACCAATAATATATGGATGTGTAATCTGAAGTTACACATGCAACGAGCATGTGTATCCAGAAGTTACACATGGGTATGGCATGAAAGGGTTACTCATGCGTATGACATGTGTAAGCAGAAGTTACACATGCATATGACATATGTGTATCCAGAGGTTACACATCCATATGGCATGTGTAATGAGAAGTTACACATCAAAAAAATAGACATAACATTAATTAAAAAAAAAAAAAAAAATACATGTATTACTTTAAGATTTATTTACAATAATTTTTTAGCATGTGTAACTAGAAGTTACACACGCATCTTTCTAGTGCAAGTGAAAGTTACATATGCATCTATATAGTGTAATTGAGAGTTACACATGCATCTGACTTGTGTATTCAGGGTCAACTCCAATTCCAGCAAGATCAATACCATAAATAACCAATTAGATTTTATGAAGTTATCGGAAACCTGAAATATCACAACAAGCAATCCGTTTTTATAAGCTTAAATAAACAATACATACAAGCTAATATAAAAAATATGGCAGCTTCCCCAAAAAATTAGTTGTCAAATGCTTTTGGTACTTGGTGAAGGAAACTAGTTACTTGATATGTACTTCAGGAACATGCTAATGCAAATAATCTGCTTTATTCAGTCTTAATTAATAAGTAAATATTCCAAAACTAACTAAAAATTAAGAAAAGATGTAGGATCAGAATATCGCAGCAAGGACATTCTTGCGAAGTTTTCATTAAAGACACTGGCGAGCGTTGCAGAAAAGATTAAAAGAACGACACAACAAATAACGATGGTAGAAACATGAAGAAAACTTAAAGATCCTGCGAAGATTGGAGTGTTTGCGAGATTAACATTTTAGCACTCACGAAGATATCGCAAGTTAAATCCGAAATTAAGGGATAGCTTAGATGTCTATGAGCTGTCATCCATTATGTAATACCCTATATATAGGGGATGAATAAACTTAAGAAAGAAAGATAATTTTTGAATGCTAAAGAAAGTTTTTAGGAGAGAGAAAATTCTAAGCAAAGTGATTGTATTTTAATTTCCTTTTTCCGTTGTAATTTTCTAAGTTTCAATTAATGAAAATCGTTGTTCCTGATTAAGTGTTCATAGATTGTTTGTGAAAATTCTTATGAAGGGTGTAGTGTGGGATCTCCTGCTACTACATACTGGCGCCCGAAACAAGGATGAATTGATGATTATTTGAAAAAAAAGGTAAAAATTGACATTGTGATTGGAAGGAATTTGGAATAATTAATGAAGGATTTTACGCAAGTTTCAATAGTTCACTAAGATTAATGGCTAGAAGAAGAAGAATTACATCAGAACCACCAACAACCGTAAGGAGGAGTAAAAGACTTGCAGGTGGAGAAGAGATAAATGAAGTAGGAGAATCTTCAAGATTAAGAAAAAAGAGCAACAAAATAAGGAATAATGGAGAAAGTAAAATTCAACAACCAAATCAGCAAACACCGCTACAAGATAGAACTGAGGATTATGACAGAGTGAGCATACATACTTGGCGATCAGATTCAATGGAAGAAGTAGAAGATCGACAATTAAGAAATGAAAGACGAGAATAAAGAGATCAAGAATTGGTTGAAGGATTAATTCCTAGAGATGGCGAAAATGAAGCAGTAGAAGATTTAAGACAAAGAATACAAGAGGAAAGGAGAGTAGAAGAAAAAGAACGTGCGAATTTAACAAGACAAAATCATGAGTTAAGAATGGAGAATTTGAGATTACAAAATAAGAGACCAAGAAGTACTGCAAGATCAAGTTTGAGATCATCTAGATAAGAATCAAGGCAAAATTCCCCTGCGAGAAATGCTAGAAAAAATATCCGAGAGGAAATGCAGAATCCAAATGAAGAGCAGCATCATGGAGAAGGGGAGATGATTAATGCTCGCTACATTCCTCGTGGTGAAATTTTGGATGGAAGACGTAATAATAGAAATCAAGAAGGTGGAAATAATCAAGAGGGTGAAGAAAATCGAGAAGAAGGTAGAAGAATATTACACGGGCGAGAAATTCAAATAACCCGAAGAATAATTGAGGATGAAATTGAGAGACATTATGCTGAACAAGCACGTCTAGCCTGCGAAAGAGAAATATTAAGAGCAGAAGTGGAAGAACAAGAGTTTCAAGAGGCAATACGGCAGAATAATCATGACAATCAAGAAAGGAGATGGGCAAAAAATCGCCACAATGGTAATATCAATGAGGAATATGATAGAATACAAAGGAGAATAGAAAGACAGCGAAGATAAATGATGAGAAATGAAGAAAATCGCAGAGAAGAAAATCGAAGGCATAATCATTTGAGAATTCAGGAAGGATGTGAAGAAGAAAATCGCAGGAGAGGGCAAAATGAAAATGCTAAAGAAGAAGCACAAAAACTCGCAGGACAAGAAAGACATGAACGCAGAAGAAGAGAAGCTGTATTGAAAATACCAATGGAGCAAAGTTCAGCTGGGAATGAACAAATCTTAAGAGAATTAGCAGAAATGAGGGGAATGTTAAATAACAGAAGAGAAGGGGGTAGAAGGAAACTTTATGAAGCCATTGAAGAAGCTGTGAGAACTCCATTTACTCAAGAAGTACAATTAGGAGGAATACCCCCAAAATGAAATTTACCAAAGTTAACCAGTATCTTTGATGGGACCACTTGTACTGTTCAGCATGTCAAGGCTTATGTTAGGTGTATGCTACGATGGGAAAATCATGATGTTGTATTGTGCAAATATTTTGCATCCAGTTTAACTGGAAAGGAACTAAAATGGTTCGAAAGTTTACCCAAAAACACTATAACTTCATTCGACCATTACAGGCTACATTTTTGGGAGAATACATAAGTAATAATTCTTCGCGGACTGGTATTGAAGATGTATTTGGGTTAAAACATAGGATTGGAGAAAGTTTGAAACACCTAACCATAAGATGGAAGACAATGTGCAATGAGATGGATGGAAGAGTATATGAGAGATACCTCATTTTGTCCTTCATTAATGCTATGTCCGCAACCAACTTGTTATATATACAAATTTTTAGAATCAAAAATACGATCACTATGACAGGGCTGCGAGAATTGCAGGAAGAATATATTGCGTTGGAGGAGAAACAAAATGAGATGGAGTCATATCCTATTGCGAACACTAGTTCAGTTGCAGCGAGTGCAAGCCTGCTCCCCAAGATGATAAATACAGTAGCGAGCACCTCGTAGGTGAAACAAGAAAAGAGTATGGATGATAGTCAACAGAAGTTAGTAGCTATGGGAAGCAGAGATCAAGAAGAGTTCGAAATAGAAATAAATTTTTTCAATCAAGGTGGAAATAATAAGATTCAGAGACTTGATCAACCACAAGAGACTTATGGTGGACAGAGACAAAGTTATCAAAGAGGGCAGGAAAATCAGAAGATGATATGGGAAGAAATCAAAATGCCACCTTTGAATGCAAGTGTAGAAAAAATTTGGGAATCCATAATCTTAATGGAAATATACAAGCACTCTGGAACATGGGAAAAGAACCACACCCAAATAACCGAAGTCAAGAATTTTGCTCTTATCATCATTTTCATGGTCACTCAACAAATGAATGCAGGAATATAAAGAAGATCATTTTAAGGATGATAGATCAGGGAATATTAAACCATTTTCTAATAGGGCACCCGCAATCTCAGCCATTACCACCTCCACCAGAAATTCGCAGAGTAAATACAACAAAAGGAGGAGAAACATTTGTGATAAAAGTTGGAGCAAAGGCAAAAAATTTGTTCTGTAACTCCATTATACATTCATTCAAGACTATCGAAGACTTCCACGATAATGTTTTAAGCCGAGTGTTTGCGAGAGATGCTGATGGGAAAGAAATCATGAACATTGCGAAAGCCTCGCCGCTTAAAGAGTGGCAAAAATAGATTATTTCTTTCACTGCACAAGAAGTACCTGAGCCTGGAGAAATGCATGATCAACCATTGGTTGTGAGATTAGAGATAAATCCAAAACAAAAAGAAGAGGAAGATGAAGATGAAGTTGAAGATAAAGCTGAAGATGATAAAAATGAAGATTCATGGGCAATTAATACAGTATTGATCGATACAGGTAGTTCTGTGGATATTTTATTTTATCACACCTATAAGACCATGGGAGAGAGAGACAAGGATCTAATAACCTCAATGTACAAGATATATGGTTTCAATGGTACCGCCAATAAACCAAAGGGAGAGATCACAATGAGAATCCCATTAAAAGGAATAACATCTAAAGTCTTATTCTGTGTTGTGGATGTGGAGTCACCCTATAACTCCTTAATAGGCAGACATTGGTTGCATGGGATCCTAGGTGTGGCATCCACATTAAGTTTCCACATCCAAATTGTGTTGGAGTCATAAAAGGAGATTGGAGTGAAAGCATAAAGTGTTATGATATTGATATAAAATCCTGCGAAGAGAGAGCTGCGAAGCATAGAAATTGGAAGCACAACATCAAGCAAAAACAAAGAGGTGACAGATTAATGGTGGATGCCATAGAGCTGCGAGAAGAAGAAAATCTAAGAAAGAATGAACACAATATCTAGTGAATGACTCGCAAGGGAAACATAGCAAAGCGCAACAAAATCCCAAGGGAAGAATAAAGTAAAGGTAAAAGATTTCAAATTATGATACTGAAATAATATTGAAAGATATGTATGAACAATGTGATTCACAGATTGTTGCTTAATGAAAAGTATGAGATTGTGAAATTACACCAGCATTGAAGCACGAATATGTGAAAATATCGCAAGAAACGCGAAGATAAATTCGCAGAATGGGACGAACCTTTATGGCGTACACCCTAGTTCGCGAATAAAATTTCGCAAGAGGAAAATGTAAGACCTAAAGTACGTTATTTAAGGGGGTATCTGATTTCATGGCTCAAAGATAAGGTTATACCTCTACTGGAACTTGAGTCATGGAGATGTGGGGCTCAAGAAATTCTACCCGGGTGAGATACCTTGGATTTCCAACTATATATAAGGTTATACCCTGGTTGGACGACCGAGGATCTCTTCTAAGGAGTGAAGAATATGATCAAGGCGCCGCGGTACACGGTTGATCCAAAAGCGCCTAGGGCATATGAACCTACCCTGTCCATTCTTGGCAAGTCTTGAATACGATGCACTCGGCCTGAAGAAAACCCCATTTAGGGTGCAGTCTAGTAACTATAAGCCCTATAGGCAAAAAGGATAAGAGGATGCGAAAAAAAAACTGGTTGTTGGTAAATCCGGATGGGAGGAGCTAGTCTTGTATGGCCGATGTACGCCTCCTTGAAGGGGCAACCAGGGGGAAGATAAGGGCGGCACCCTCCATTAGGGAGCTGATAAGTGTCTTAAGACGCAAATATCATGAGGCTTTATTTTCGCAAGAAAATTTAGGCTTGTCGTATTTGTGCAACAAATATCAAAAAAGGCAAAACGCCAAGAGAAAAGATAAGATGAGATCAATGGGTCATTGCATGAAAATTTAAAGACGTCCTGCGATTTCATCGCACGACGACAATGTCATGGGGCTTTATTTTCGCAAGAAAATTTAGGCCTATCATATTGTCGCAGCAAAAGAATACAAAAAGATAAGGCAAGATCAATGGGTTTTTACATGAAAATGCAAAAATGTCCTGCGATTTTGTCGCAAAAGAAAGAGTGGCTAAATAAGACCTTTACTTAGGAAGGCAAAATAAGACCACATAAGAATATAAGTAAAGAATTGCGAGATTATGCAATATTCACTTTACAAAAAAAAATTTTTTGAAGGAAACATAAATCTTATTATATTAATCCTCAAAGAAATTAAGGCACTGCATAATACAATAAGGTGGATCATCATGTGACCACCATCTGTTTATCGAGTCTAAAATTGCAAATTGAACTAAGTCATGTGCAATTGAATTTGCATCTCTAGGAACAACTATGAAAGAAACATCACTGAAATCCTTAATGCGATCTTTGATTGATAAAATTGTAGAATGGATACTCCAAGGGATATTGTTTGAATTCCCTATTATTTGGATACAAAAAAAAAACCAGAGGCAAATATGGGAATATATGATTAATTTTTATCATAAGAAAGTATTTTTTGACTCCGCATGATAGATTTACGCAGATTTATACATAGATTGAAAACATTAATTATATATTGATTGATTATATCGCAAGAAAGAGTTGTTCTACTAACACATGCAGGAGGAAGAGAAATTCACAGCAAAAAGATAGGAAGATTAAAGAATGAATATACAAGTTTTATATTCAACAAAGCAGAGTTACTTCTTGGTTGATTCTTCATCAGATTTTTCTGTATTATCAGATCCTTCATCTTCAGATTCTTCTTCATCTTCATCAGCTTCACTATCAGAAATCACTAAAGATGGAACATTCTCCAGAACGTTTTCTTCAATACAAGGGTAATTAGAGAGAATAATGTCGTGATTATTGCAGATTGACCTAATAGTATTATTGCGATAAGTAAGAGCATCATTCTTAAAGTTGGAAATAGATATCTTCAGTTGATTCTTAAATCTTAAGCACTTATCATGGAGAGAAGAAAGGGAGTTCGCGAGAATTCCTTTTTCATTTTCTAATTCTTCAATTCTTTGACGGAGTCTCTTTTCAGAATCTGCGAACGTATAATAATGAATCAGTAACTTGATGAAAATTTATGAAAGACAAAGAGTTAGTAGGAAAGAATATTTGACAACCTTCTCTCTCAGAAAGCAAATATTTAATCAAGGCTGTTTGGTCAGCGTGAAGGCTAACATTTACACCTAGATTACTTCTAGCATCGTCTAAAACTTTCGCAGCCCAAGCGAATTCATCATCAGTATCTATAAGAAGACGGGAGCGAACTTGGGTTTCCCTCTTAACAAGAGTTGGCTAGCCCTAAACTGGATATGTGTTCAATCTCTAAAAGGCGAAATTTTGATCTAAGTTTATTTATGGAGAGGGAAGTAATTCGGTCATTAGAAAAACTATTCAAATATTTATTCAGACGTTCAAGAAGGGTATCATCATCTATGGAATTGGGAAAAGAACGAAGGGTCGCAGCTTCATCAGATAAACCATAAATGTCTGCAAGAGTGGTTGATCAAATAAGATGAAGTAAAAGGATAAGAGGACAAAAGAAAGAGGGAAAATTTTCATACCATAAAGTTGATCGTTCGCAGCTTGAAGGTTAGCAATCTTATCTTGCAAAGAGGAGAGTTCAATTCCCAATCGCTTGTTTTCCTCGCGAAGGTTGGAAGATTCAGATTTTAGCTTTTCGTTCTCCTTGCGAAGATCATCATTTTTCTTTAAGAGAGTTGATCGTCTCTCATCCAAATCTGAAGAAACTGCGAAAGCATCTCTACCAACCTAAAAAAAAAAAGAGGAAGATATATATATAGTGGAAATTTTTTAAGAATCAAAGAAATAAGAACATACCAGAGCACCAAGGGAGTTTAAAAGGCTGGGAGATACTGATTTAAAAACTCCGCGAAGTGAATCATTGTTGGTCAGCAGGGGAGCATCACAGATATTTATGAGAGCTTGGCAAGGATTAGTAAGAGCCTCACTATCATCTCCAATGCCATGCAAAGAATCTGAGAATATGTTGGATAACAGAGCCATAAAAGACTCAGTTGATAAGTTTCATTCGCAGAAGAAATGTCATCATTACCATTATCATCACTATCATCAGCATTATCTTTAGTAGAACTTTCGCCATATTGAGAATTTGAAGGGGAGGGAGAACAAGTTTTTATTTTCTTTGAAGGAAGAGCAGCAGATTTCTCCTTGCGAGTAACATCTTTACTGGATTTCTCCTTGCGAGAAGAACTTTTGCCTTTACCTTTATTAGTGGTCTTTGCAATCTCAATAGGTTCTATCTCAGTGATAACCTATACCAAAAATAAAGATAAGAAACAGAGAGAATGGAGGCAACGATATATTATTAAAAATTCTGAAAGAGAATTTCTTACCTCATCTGTGATAGAACGAAGAGCAGATAAAATGTTGGGTTTCCCAGTATTACTATAATTCTTCTTTAATCTCTCAATCTGATAATTTTGTAAACATATGAAGGTATAAAAGTAATCAGAAAAAAGAGATAAAGAGTACAGAAGATAATAATTTAAGAGGAGTTCAGAAATATACCTCCAAATCTCTATCAGGCAATAGAATTCCCAAGGATTATACTCTGCGAGATTCGCAGGTAAAGCAAGAGTGCCAGAAATATATGGACCTTCTAGGATTAAGGGGAAAATATGCCATGTATCATCATTAGAGTGACGTGGGCATGAATTATTACTAGGATGCCAGTCAATGTCTTGCATCAAGATCTTGTCAGCAGCAACATTACTTTTCTTGTTTAAACGAACTCCCCAACAAGTGCTATCTCTCTTCATGGAAATTATCTCATAATTCACAAAAAAGTTTTGCCACTATACTTCGCAGGAACAATCGCAATGTCTTTGAATTTAGGGTTTTTGGCGTCATCAGAGTAAAGAGATTTTTTACCTGCACCGCGAGTGGAAAACTCATGCATTAGACGAATGCAATCACCACTTATTTGATATACAGCTCGCGAGAATTTCTTATGAGAAAGTATCTCGTAAAACAAGGGAAGCTCAGGATCGTATAGAGGAATGGGAAGGCCGGCGAGAAGTTGACCCAGAGATATTATGATCTTACTCTGATGGGATTGATGATCAGAAAATAAGTTTGCAGTGAGTTCAGATTTAGGACCTTGACCCGAGATAGTGGATAAAGTAAAACCCTTACTTTGAAGTTTCTTCTGAACTTTTTCAAAAGCAATTTTGTTTCTACGACCAGCGGGAGCCATATTTAAAGAATGAAGAGTTACAGCAGCAAAAGCGCAAATTACGGAGGAATAGTAAAATTGCAGAGAGATTGGGAAGAAGATAAAAAAATGAAAAAAGGAGAATGAAAGGGATATTTATAGAGTGGGAAAGTTCTAGAAAACATAAACGCAATTAATGCGAGGAGACACGTGAATGGTTGAAAAAGACGTGTCAAGAATTAGATGGAAGAAAAGATACGTGTGATATGTTCTGCGAAAATTATAAAAATATATGTCAGAAGTATTATTTGTAGTCTCGCAAATATGTCAGAATTTCGTAGAAATATTATTAAAGTTTTTTTAGAAACATTATTTCGCAGAAATAGCTACAACATCGCAGAATATGTAAGAGATTCGCAGAGTATGGTTATTTTTCAAAGTTAAAGACATCCTTAAAGGATTATATTACCCTAAGGCAGAGGCAAGATAAGGGTGAAGAAATCACTAACTCACTTTCTCAAAGATTCTACTCTCATAAGATAAAGAATAGAGGCTATTATGGATTATTAAGAAAACATCATATATTCTTTATCTTCTCAGCAAGAATCATTTCCAAAGTGGACAAGTTAAAGTGATAATTTCGAAAGAGTAGAAGCAATATTCTAGAACTTCGCAAAAGAATAGAGGTAAGTACGTACTTTTCAAGTCCAAATATTCTTTCACTCGTTCCTTCAACAACTACAACAAGGAAGATTTTTCCTTAAAATCGCTTTTCAAGCAATATTCAAGGAAAAAGAGGCAAGATGTAGGATCAAAATATCGCAGAAAGGACATTCTTGCGAAGTTTTCATTAAAGACACTGGCGAGAGTCGCAGAAAAGATTAAAAGAACGACGCAACAAATAACAATGGTAGAAACATGAAGAAAACTTAAAGATCCAGCGAAGATTAGAGTGTTTGCGAGATTAACATTATTGCACTCGTGAAGATATCACAAGTTAAATCCGAAATTAAGGGATAGCTTAGCTAGCTGTCTATGAGCTGTCATCCATTATGTAATACCCTATATATAGGGGATGAATAAACTTAAGAAAGAGAGATAATTTTTGAATGCTAAAGAAAGTTTTTAGGAGAGAGAAAATTCTAAACAGAGTGATTGTATTTTAATTTTCTTTTTCCGTTGTAATTTTCTAAGTGTCAATTAATGAAAATCGTTGTTCCTGGTTAAGTGTTTATAGATTGTTTGTGCAAATTCTTATGAGGGGTGTAGTGTGGGATTTCCTGCTACTACAAAAGCAAAATCAACGTCATGAGAATTAGTTGTTTCATTGGGGAACCATCAAGAACAAGGTAGTGGATGTAATGTAATAACCTTGACCATATAGTATGTAATTTTCATACTACCATTACATCAGTTTCCATATAAAATCATAGCTAATAAGAGAATTTGTCCGTGGTAATGAGGGTCGAATTGAAAGATTACCTAGAAGAAGGATATTTGTGATGGATCCAATAATGTGTTTCCTGGTGGTACAATAACATCAATAGGAGCAACATGGCCAACACGTGCAGGGGATCCAACCTGATGTAGACAGAAGATAGTTTATCAAACTGAATACACATGTGAAAAGAAAAACAAAAAAATATTGAAGTTCATTCAACGGATAACCACCAACTCCAACAATACCACCGCTTACCATCATTCCAACATCAACACATAAATAAACCATCCAAGAAACAGAACTACACATTATTTCGGTTCAGTCAAATTTTTAAACATCCAATTAGCTTGTGTAACTAGCAGTTACACGTCCAATTAGCATGTGTAACTAGCTGTTACACATCCATCTGAATAGTGTAACTACATGTTACACATACAATCCACCAACATAGTTTTTTGACCTATATTATATTATTCCATATACCACTACGGTTTAGAGTTATTTCACTGTGTTTATTGAACATAACAGAAGCTGGGTATCAGGTGTAGCACTTAATTGAGTTGTGAAGAAAGCAACTTTGACATAAAATAAATTTACCTTTGCTAGCAGTCCTCTATGTGGATGCAAGTCACAGATCAAGTGTTTCTGGAATATCTAGTCGACGATCCATGAAGCCAAAAACACCAACAACCTACAAAGAGAAAAAGAAAAGTCAAATCAAACCCAAATTATCAAGCAACTATGTCAAGTTAGTAATTCAACTAAGTATTCTCTTCCAGGTAGTTGATTACTTTAGGGGTCGAAAGGTGCAGAAGTCTACATGTAACGAGTTTAACTCCGTCATCAGTTTCTTTTCTTACCCAGGAATGCAAAATGCATGTGTAATCAGTAGTTACAATGCATATGTCATATGTAAACATTAGTTACATATTTATATTAGCATGTGTAACTAGCCGTTACACATCTAATATACATGTGTAACTTGCAGTGACACATACAATCGGTACAATACTTCATCTCTATCTTTCCTCTAAGCAACTTCTATATAGATAGTTTTATATTGAGCGAGCCCCATACTACATATTATGTATCCCATCCAGTGAAAAAAAGAATATTATCATTCAGGTGACAAAAAAAGAATACAAGGTTCTGTTATTTCTATTAGTTTGATTAACATACCAGTCTTGTCCTTTCCACTCGACCCATCATGATCCTCTTTAAGAAATCCGAGAGATCATATCAAGAGCTTTACAAATAAGTTTCTTCTTAATTGTCAACTGAGTACAAATCTCAGCACCAACCATCTTCATTTCCTCTATTCCATTATCACTGTCTTAACTGCAGATGCACCAGTACATGTAATGTTAACTCCTAACATACATTTATATGAGCATCATTAACACAAATGTAAGCACTGAATATCGCAAGATAATAGTTCACGAGTATCGTAATAAATAAAGGAGAAAAGAGATATAAAATGATACGATGATAGAAGTAGCGCGGGGAAATATGAAGTTTTGCGAGGATGAAGCAATTTTGCGAGTATGAATTGCGATACTTCGCAATTCATATACAGCTGTATAAGTTTTACTATAAATAGGAGTTCAAATGTAAAATTCGAGAGGTTCTTTGAGTGAGTGTTAGAAAATATCTTAGGAAAGAGAATAAAGAAAGTTGTAACTATTCTAGTTCCATTTAGATACTTCTTTGTAATCAATTAAGAACATTAATAGGAAAATTGTTATTCATCATCAAGAACTTCTTGAGTTTTTACTAATTCTATTGAGGGTGTAGTTGTAGGTTATTCTGCAACTACATAATTGGCGCTAGAAACAGGGATTTGAAGAATTCCTGTACCAGAAAAAATGACAAGAAGAAGAAATACATCAGAACCATTAACTGAAGTAAGAAGAAGTGTAAGATTAGCAGGAGGAGAAGCAAATATAACAGGAGAACCTAGTAGGAGAAGGAGTAATCGAATAAATCAAGCTCAACAAGTAGGAGATCATGATCAAGTGAGTATACACACTTGGAGAACTAATACACCAGAAGAAGAAGATAGAGAACCACAAATCAGAGAAAATGGGAGGTTGATGGGAGGAACAATTCTTGAAAGAGAAAGGGAGATGTTAGAAACATTGATACAAGGAATCCAAAAATAACGAATGATCGAAGCTGAAGAACGTGCCAAATTAACAAGAAAAAATCAAGAATTGAGGATGGAAAATGATATGTTACAAAGGAAGAAATCTCAAAGTGTTGAAAGATCAAATGTTAGAACAGAAAGAGAAGGACAAAATTCACCGATAATCAATAATGAAAATAATATGCAAGAACAAGAGCAGAATCAAAGTGAAAGAAATCAAGAGAATCGTTTCATTTTAATACCAAACCATGAACAAAGCATAGAGAATTTACGAACAAGACCAAATCCTAGAGAAAACAATCAGAATCGAGAGGAAGAACAGCAACTTATGGAAGAAACTGAGAGACAACAAGCAATACATCAAAACAATCACGAGAATGGAGTAAGAAGACATGAAGAAGTTCGTAACAAACAAAATGTTGAGTATGAAAGAATTAAGAGAAGAATTGTAAATCAACAAACAGAAGTGGAAAGGAATGAACCAAATTCTCGAATCAGAGTACAAGTAAATCAAGAAGAAATAAGTCACAGAAGAAGAAGAAATTTCTGATATTCGCATGAGAAGAATGAGAAGAATAGAAAGGGAGGAACAAGAATTCCAAGATGCTATGCAACTGAACAATTATGATAATTTAGAAAGAAGATATTTGCAAAATTATGCAAATGAAAACATTAATGAAGAATATGATAGAATGCGAAGGATCGCAAGGGAGGAAGCGCAAGAACGTAGAAGAAGAGAATCTGCATTAAAAAGACCAATGGATGAGAATTCTGAGGCAAATGCATGAATCTTTCGAGAATTAGTAGAAATGAAAGGGATGATAAACAATAGAAGAGGAGGAGATAGAAGGCAATTAGATGAAGCAATAGAAGAAGCTGCGAGGACTCCATTTGCTAGAGAAGTACAATTGGGAGGAATTCCACCAAAATGCAATTTGCCCACACTTACCAGTATCTTTGATGGGACTTCATGTGCTATTCAGCACATTAAAGCATACATAAGATGCATGTTACAATGGGAGAATCATGATGTTGTGTTATGCAAGTACTTCGCATCAAGTTTAACAGGGGAAGCTTTAAAGTGGTTCGAAGGACTCCCTAAGAACACTATTACATCATTCAGTCATTTGCAAGCAACTTTCCTCGGAGCATATATCACAAATCACTCTTCACGGCTAGGTATTGAAGATGTATTTGGTTTAAAACAAAGAGTGGGTGAAAGTTTGAAGCATTTGGTAAGACGATGGAAGACTATGTGCAGTGATATGGCAGGGCGTGTGGATGAGAGATACTTGATTATGTCCTTCATAAATGCGATGTTCGCGACTGAACAATTGTATGTTCAAATCTTCAGAAGAAAGAATTCCATAATGATGACAGAGTTACGAGAATTGCAAGAAGAATACATTACATTAGAGGAAAAGCAAAATAGTATGGAGTCATATCCAGTAGCAAACACTAGCAATCAAGAGGGAGGAGCAAATTTACTTCCCAAAATAATCAATGTAGTAGCAGGTACTTCGCAAACATCCTCACAAACTTCTTCGCAAATTTCAGAAGAGAAGAAAATCAATGATAGTCAGCCAAAGATGGTAGCAATGGGAAGTAGAGATCAAGAAGAGTATGATAGAGAGAAGAATTTCTATAATCGAATAGGAAATAACCAAATTCCAAGACTAGATCAACAACAAGAAAATTATGGGGGACAAAGGCAAAATTATTTTGGACAAGGGAACCAGAGACAAAATTATAACAACGGTCAAGGAGGTCAAAGAATGGTAAGGGAAGAGATAAAGTTGCCACCTTTGAATACGAGTGTAGAAAAGATATGGCAAGCAATTATCCTGGTAGAGAATATACCAACTCCATGGAACATGGGAAAGGAACCACCAATGGGTCCAAGAAGTCATGAATTTTGTTCATATCATCATTTCCATGGACATTCTACAAATAATTGCCATAATATCAAGAGGATAATCTTGCGAATGATTGATCAAGGAAAACTAAATCAATTTTTACTTAAGGACACGATCGCAACAATTACCACAGCTCCATCCATAACTCGCAGAGGAGAACACAACAAAAGAAAAGGGAGAAGAAATCCTACATATAGAAGTGGGGTCAAAAGCAAGGAATGTTTTTTCGTAATTCCATTGTTCATTCATATAAAACCATAGAGGATTTTCATGATAATGTGTTAAGCGGGGGTATATGCGAGGGATGGTGAAGGAAAGGAAGTAATGAACATCGCAAAAATTTCACGACTTGAAGAATGGAAGAAACGTGAAATTTCTTTTGAAGCATTTGAAATTCAGAAGGTTGTGAAGCACATGATAATCCATTGGTAGTAAGATTAGCAATCTACATGAATATGGAGGAAAACGAAGATGATATGGAGGAAGAATCAATTGGTCTTAATAGGATTTTGATTGATACGGGAAGTTGTCAATATCCTCTTCTATTCTCGCTTACAAAACTATGGGGAAAAGATGCAGATTTAATACCTTCTACTTATAGAATTTATGGTTTTAATGGAACTGCCAACAAGCCCAAAGGAGAAGTGAGCATGCGAATTCCATTGAGTGGAATGCGAACTGAAATTCTGTTCTGCGTTGTTGATGTCGAATCACCATATAATGCTTTAATAGGAAGACCATGGCTTCATGGAATTCTAGGCGTAGCTTCCACTCTACATCAGTGCATAAAATTTCCTCATATGAAGGGTATTGGAATTATCAAGGGTGATTGGGCTGAGGGAAAGAAATGCTACGATACAGAAGTAGAAGTTTGCGAAGGAAAAACTGCTGAGAAGGAAAATTGGAGAAAAAGAGCAAAATTTGTGAAAAGAAGTGAAAATTTAATGGCAGAGGATTAAGGAAAAAGAGGATAAAGTTACGATGATAATCATACAAGAAATTTACGATGATAATAAGGGATTGTGATTTGCGAAGAAAGAAGAAGTAAAATAATAAAACAAGAAGGTAATCAGTATGTTTACTCGTGGAAATAAGGTATGTGGTAAAACAAAATTTTTATTTCGTGATAAATTTTACGAATATTGTTTGCTCGCAGGAAATTGGGAAAAGTTACGAATTTCAGAATTTAAATTCCGATTAAAATTTCATTAATTTGCGAATAAAAGACCGCAATCTGTGATCAGCCTCCAAAAAAGAAAGAGAGCCGCAAAAAATTTTATACATGCAAACCTTTGTGGCGTACACCCTAGTTCGCGAAGCTATATTTCGTAAGAGGAAAAGTCCTAAAGTACGTCATTTAAGGGGGTACCTATAACGTGGCTAAGGGTAACCGGAACACCACCAAGGGCCCTTAGTACATGGTAAAAAATTTGGGGTACAACCCAATAATGGGGTACCTATCCGGGTTAGACACCTTGGATTCTCACCTAATCTAATGACATTACGCAATATAAAATGCGGTGTAAGAGGATTTAAGTTGGGCGACTAAGGCATACTGTCTTTCCCAAGAAGTGCAGAAAACGATCAAGGCGCCGAGGTACACGGTTGAGTCAAGAGTGCCGGGTGAGGTTGAACCACATCTGCCATTTTTGACAAGTCTTGGCAAATGATGCACTTGGCCCAAAGATACCCCATAGGGTGCAACCTCGTAACTATAAGCCCTATAGGCAAAAAGGATAAGAGGTTGCGATCAAAAGCTGGTTGTTGGCAGAACCGGATGGGAAGAGCTAACCTTGTATGGTCGATGTACGCTTCCTTGAAGGGGCAATCAGGGGGAAGATAAAGGGCAGCACCCTCCATTAGGGAGCTGATATGTGTTATAAGACGCAAATGTCACGAGGCTTCTTGTTTGCGAAAACATAAAGGCTTGTCATATTTGTGCAACAAATGAAGTTCTGCGAGCCTTCTAAAAAAAAAAAAAAAAAAAAAAAAGAAAGAAAGAAAGAAAGAAAAGAATAAAGAACTCGCAGAACGTAATAAAGAAGTTAAGATGAGATCAATGGGTCACCATATGAAAGTATGGAGACGTCCTGCGATTTCATCGCAAGACGGCAATGTCATGGGGCTTTATGTTCGCAAGAATATTTAGGCCTGTCATATTGTCGCAACAATTCCTGAAGAGGCTAAAATACTATACAAAGAGGTTAAGATGAGATCAATGGGGTTTTACATGAAAGTGTAAGAACGTCCTGCGATTTCATCGCAAGACGATAATGTCACGAGGTTGTATGTTCGCAAGAATGTTCAGACTTGTCATATTATCGCAAATACAAAAATTTACTACAAAAGAGGTGGCAAAATAAGACCTTTACTTAGGAAGGCATGATAAGACCACAGAAATTAATGAAATTCATTGCATTAACATCATTGAAGAAATTATACAAGAATATACATTATGAAGATCTGAAAAGAAGATAACTTCGTCAATATCATTGAAGAAATTTTACAAGAATATACATCAAGAAATTTTGAAGAGAAGACAGCTCTGTCAATATCATTGAAGAATTTTTACAAGAATTCCTATCAAAAAAAAACATCAGTGAAGAATTTTAATGAAGACTTAACAAAAGATGCGATTTTGATAGCAATCAAATACAGATAAGTTCATATTCGTAAAAATTTACGAGAATTGCATACTTCTTATACTTCTCCATATATTGAATATTTCTCCAAAAGATTGAATACTTCTTATAATTCTTCAAGAATATCTCATATTTATACTTCTCTAACGGATATTTAATTTTGCGAAGGTTAAGTACTTATTATACTTCTTCATACAATTCGTATACTTCTCCATATATTGGGCAATTCTTCATGAATTGGATACTGCTAATACTTCTTCAAAGATATTTTATACTTCTTATACTTCTTAAGGATATTTCATATTTCGTATACTTCATACTTCTTATACTTCAAGGGGAGATTTATTATTTACCTCGCAGCATTCCACAGAAGGAAAAAGGCTTATATTTTTTATACTTCGAAGGGAGGACTTTTTATTCATAATCACAATCAGACAAAACTTCGTAAGATAAATTGAGAAGGATATTCTAATACTTCCAGCAAGAGTTGATCATCTGAAGAGCAATAATAAGGGGAAAAGGAATACTAAGCTAAGTCTTTAAGATATATTATTTCTCTCCACATGATCAAGTTATGCGAATAAGGGAAACAAATATCAAAGAAAGATTAATTCAAATTAAGCTTTGAAAAAGAAATTGTTGGATTAATTCAAAGTGCAATCAAGAAGAAAGTGTTATATTGAAAAGAAACAGAACAGACATACAAAAAAGAGTGAAGTTATTTTTGGTGCGATTTATCCCCGTCAAAATGATCTTCTTCTTCAACTTCACTATCATTTTCAACTTCACTTTCGAGAGATTTCGGATATGGAGTATCTTCAGGAATTTCTTCAGGAATTTCTTCAGAAAGGAGCGTATGGTACTTCTTGAGAGGAATTTCATTATCTTCACAAATCTTGCGAGTCATCTTAGCTCGAAAACGCTTGACATATAAACTATGGTTATCTTTGGGAAATTAGAATTTGAGATCTCAAGTCGAAATTTTCTTATTACGATTAGCAAGGAGAGTTTCCAGATCATTATTCATCTTCGCATAATTTTCTGCAGCAAGGAGAGAAATTAAGGAATTGGTTAGCAAATTACGAAGGAAAAGTAACCAAAATAATTACCATCGCAAAGAATTTACCTTCTAGTTGCTTCTTATCATTACGAAGAGAAGAATTTTCAAGCTTTAATTGATTATTCTCCTCAAGAAGAGAAGAATTATCAATTGCGATGCTCGCAGATTGTGAATTATCTTCGTGATGAGATATTAATTCTGTGTTATCAATATTTAGATCCTCTATTTTCTGATGGAGAATTGAATTTTCAACCTCTAACTTCTTACAACGATTCAAAGTTTTCTTCTCAGCAATAGAATGACGTATTTCCCAATCAGAAGCAGCTGCACAACTAACTCTTCCAACCTAAACAAGAAAAAAGGGGTTAGAAATCAAAAAAATAATAAGGGAAATAAACAAGGAATAGAGAAGAAACTTACCATGCTACCTAAAGCATATAATGAAGCAGGAGAGCCGATTCTTGAAATTCCTTTGAGGGAATTATTATCAATTACGGTAGGAACTTTACAAGCCTTCGCAATAAGTTTACGAGCATTCGCTGTAGGAGAATTTCCTAATCCACGAGAAGAATGGAGGAAATCCTCAGAGATGCTAACCATTTCTGAGGCAAAAGTTTCTGGGATACTATAATCTTCATTTCCACCTTCATCAACATCATTATCATCATCTCCTTTGTCAGAAAGGGTATCGGAATTAGAACTAAAGTCATTCTCAGGAAATTTATCATCTTCATCACCAAGATCTTCCTCAATGTTCTCATTAGAAGAAATTACATTGGAATGAGATTTGGTTGAGAGTATCTTCTTTTTCCTCCTCTCGTAAACAACATCTTGAAGTTTTCTTTTTCCTTTGCGAAGAGCATCATCTTGACTACCAGAAGCTTGGGAGACCTTCGCAGAACGAAGAGTTTGTTGCCTCATGATAATCCTTTTAGAAGAAGTAGAACTCTTATTTTCACTGCAGACAATCTCAGGAAGAAGTGGAACCTGAAAATTCAAATAAGGATAAGAAACAGAGGCAACAATATATTGTTTAGAAAAATACAAGAGTGTTTCTTACCTCATTTGAAATTAAAGGGTAACAAAAAGATAAGGAGGTGGAAGTACATACATTTCTAAAAACCCAAGGTTGATAATAGCGGTTACAAAGGTTCGCAGGAAGTTATACTATCCCAGTAATATAAGAACCTGATAACATTAAAGGGTACTTATACCAATCTTCATCATTAGAACGACGAGGTGTCTTATTATTTCCTGAAGCATAATCAATATCGTGCATGAGAAGATCATCTGCTGCGATATTAGCTTTACGATGAAGACGAACACCCCAACGATTATCTTCTTTCCTCGTAGGAATTAGTGTGTAATTCTTGAAGAAACCCTCAACTGTATAATTCGCAGCAACAATTTCTATATTTTCAAATCCAGGTTTCCTAAGATCAACTGAATACAAAGATTTCCCAAAAGTGGCATGATTTACGAATTCAACTAAGAGGCGAATACAATCACCAGTCAATTGGTAAATAGCACAAGAAAAATTGGGGTGGGAAATAATTTCGTAGAATAAAGGAAAGTTAACATCATAAAGAGGAAGAGGAAGACCTGCGAGGATTTAACCTCGTGAGATTAAAATTTTCTGATCATCCCAAACATAGTTGGTAAAGAGCTTCACACAGAGAGAAGATTTATTATCATAAACTTCAATCTCAGAAGGAATAAGGTCTCTATCAACAAGTTCCGCATTAATTTGTTCAATAGTTTTCTTCTTTGGTGCCATTGAATATAAGAGGGAAAATAGAAAGGAAAAAAGATTGCAGAGGCAGAAGTGGTGAAGAAGATGAATAAGAGAATAAAAAGCAAAAACAAAGGATAATATTTATAAAAGAGTTTGATGAAGATAAAAACTCATTAATACGAGTAAGCGTGAACGGTTGAAAAGAACGGTTACGAAGAAACGTGTCATAAAGATAAGGTAAAAGTAAAAAGACGTGTTGCGAACCTGATGGGTGGTAATAACTACACTAAATTTACGAGAATAGGGATTCTCATGACATTTCTTCTTCGTAGAATTGACATGAGAAGAGGCAAGATGTAAGTACTGAATATCGCAAGATAATAGTTCACGAGTATCGTAATAAATAAAGGAGAAAAGAGATATAAAATGATACGATGATAGAAGTAGCGCGGGGAAATATGAAGTTTTGCGAGGATGAAGTAATTTTGCGAGTATGAATTGCGATACTTCGCAATTCATATACAGCTGTATAAGTTTTACTATAAATAGGAGTTCAAATGTAAAATTCGAGAGGTTCTTTGAGTGAGTGTTAGAAAATATCTTAGGAAAGAGAATAGAGAAAGTTGTAACTATTCTAGTTCCATTTAGATACTTCTTTGTAATCAATTGAGAACATTAATAGGAAAATTGTTATTCATCATCAAGAACTTCTTGAGTTTTTACTAATTCTATTGAGGGTGTAGTTGTAGGTTATTCTGCAACTACAAAAAACCATTTTGATTCTTCAACCAGTGCATACCTGAGATAATCCCATTCATCCCGTAGCTATATCATAGCAATAAAAACAATAGATCATTACAAACCAACGCCAAATCTGCATCTGTACCACTTGCACACTCCTACAACTCTCTGTAAACTTTCATACTCTGAAATAAACACCTCTATAACCTGTAATTAGAAAATTCATACAGCTTATTATTCCTATTGATCGCTGTCGTAAGCGTCAAAAATAAATTTAACTTTCTTACTACTCAAAATATATAATGAAGCAAGGGCAAGAAAGGATCGTTCCCACAGAGAGGACTAAGGTTGTCAAGTTGTTTCGGTTTCCTAAAGGTAACAAGGGGGGTTTTCTGATTTTTATGTAACTAAAATAATATAAAAGCAAAACAACGAAATAAAGCACACAAATCGAATATGTGAAAGTAATGGTCAAGGATTTTGTTTTCATTCACTAACATGTTCTTGTCTTAATAACTAGAATTGATATTTAATCTCTATTTTATCAATGGCCCTAGAATACCTTGATCGCAAGAATATCCCGCTAATTTCCTCTTGTCATCAACAAACACGTTAAAAGATGCGAATATGAATTCTATCTAAGAGAACAACCTAACGTGTAAAAGCACTAATCAAGTTTAATTCCCTAGATGCATTAAGTTCTATGAAATCAGGCCAATCAAAGAAATTGAATGTGTAAAAGCACTAATCTGATTTAACAAAGGTTATGGTTCACATATGATCATAAGAATATATCACTACAAGCTATAATCATATTTATGCTACTTGCAATCAGGAATTATCACTTTTGCGTATAATAACCCTAATCTAGCAATAGATATGCATGTGAGGTCTACCAATTTGCAACTTGACAAAACAAACATTCAATCATACATGGCGATATTTCTAGTGAATCATAATCGATAATATTGAGACAAAACTAATATATCAAACAAGAAACATGTATTCTGAAATCAAACTAATCCATAACCAATAGTAAGATTAACTGCGCATGTTAATGGAGTTCATAAGAAGGAGAAAAATAAAGGTTTTCATGTTTCTAAACCCTAGAACAAAAGTAGAAGATAAGATCCCCAAAATTCCATCGCACACATTTAATCTTCTCTGTCTTATTCATGGAAGAAAACAAAAATTTAGGCTTAAACCGATTTCTTCTCTTCATTTTCTGAATCACACAAACCCATTCTGCCTTGTTCTCTGTTCATCACCAATTTGGGTATAGTTGTTTGAATTCCTTCTTTAATTTTCCTTTTCAGATCCCTAATTTTACCTCTCAGCTCACCTTCAATCAACATCACAATTCATCACAGCAACAATTATCTAAAACCCATTTCTCCAATCTCGTTTCCTCCCTGATTTGCAGATTTACTGCATCTTAATGGTGCTGCCTCTCCTCTCTTAATTTCAGGTGGAATGAAAGAGAGACAAACCAATGATTAGGAAATGAATTGGATTTTTAGGTTTCTGTAGGAATGGGAGTGGATATAACCACTTTGGTGAAGTAGATAAGGGGTGGACCCAAAGCCCCCAAAAGCACTCCAAGGGTTGATACGAGCCACCAGAGAACGATAGCTCCGTTTCCTCCATTTTTCTTCCAGTAACATCAGCAGTCTCTCTCATATTTCTCAGGTCTACTTCTTCTCTTCAATTTCTCTTCATCACAAAGAATGTCGTGCTTTTCAGACAGAAATTTGAATCACTAAAGCCGACATACTTTTCAGATAGAGATGAAGAAATAAAATAAAATAATGAGAAATAATCCGCCTCCAACAGTAGTTGCACATGAAATGACACTTTTTCTCTTTTAAGCGACGTTTCTTCTTCTTTTATTCTAAATGATTCCAAAGTACCTAAACACTTAAAAGTAAACATAAGATACATAATTTACAAGAAAACTTAGCAAAGAAAGCATAAAAAATAGATAAATATCAAGGTGTTTTAGACACCTATCAAATTCCCCCACACTTAGACTTTGCTAGTCCTCGAGCAAATCAAACAAAATAATTCTAAAAAATACATACAACTCCGTGTCGTCGAGGCTACAGTTACTCTTAGCATAAATAACAAGTTTTTGAACCCCTAGGTGTGCCTAGTGGATGAGTTATAGTCTTGTGAGGGTTTACTAGAGATATACCCACAAAATCTACTTTTCCAACTCCAGCTACCTGTGACAAATCTATGAACGAATCCAAAATGGCTATTGGAGGAGGTACCCTAATGCGAATCTAAATTAATATATATGTAAATGAAGCTCTACTCATAAAGTTGAACAAACCACAATACTCGGAATTTGGCTAAACACAATCACACATGAATAGATTAAGAAAATGGATATAAAGATAGATGTTTGCGAATGTTGACTAAGTGAATGGTGTTTCCCATATCTGTCTGAAGGTCACCGCCAAGATGAACCTATGAATCCTATTGGATTGAGATACTAGTCTGAATTTTAATATCAACACAGCTGGCATATACAAGGGAACCAACGGTCGACAATCTTAATTTTATATCAACTCAACTGGAATATACAAGGGAACCAGGAGTCGATTTTATTGTACAATAATAATTTATTTATTTTTAACTTTTTTTTTTATTTGACAACATCATTAAATCTTTTGGATCCAAGCGCATGCTTCTTGTCAGCATATTACATGGTAATTCCCGTGGATCTTGCATTCCACGCTTGTTTAGGCGACGGAGACAAGGAGAACACACACATATTGTTATCCAAGTGTCATTTTTATTCCGGTTGGTCTAATTGGTCAGGTCTTTTTTTTTATTAACTCAACCACTCTATTTCATCCCAGCAGTAATAACAATTTGATGTTATTGACCCACCAAATCACTCAAGAGAAACAAAAAGTTTGCAAAAATAAAAACAGAAAGTGATATGGTGACATTCCGAGATATGGTAACAACTATCATATTATTTCTAACACTTGAATAATTCTGTCATTTTTTTAGTAAATGGGTTCCTCCTCCTACATCAAAGATGGTTTCATCCATTTAGATTGATAGTGTCATCCTAAAGGCACAAGTTTCTAGATTTCAGAGTTTATAAAGAAAAAAAAAATTCGATTTTTTTTCTACTAAAGGCATCAGACAAACTATACAAATATATAAATGCTTCCTCACACTTAAACTTTACATCGTCCTCAATGTAAAATTTAGTCATTCAAAGTAAAGCTCAAGGTGGGAAATTCCGCAAATGATAAGCAAAAACAAAGATAAAATGCTTAGAAATAAAAAGATAAAGATAAAGATACAAAACCGGTGGGTTTCCTTCCATTTAGCGCTTGGTTTAAAGTCGTCAGCCCGACTTGCAAGACGAATTCCCTATACACCAATAATCTAAAAAGTTGGGGATCCACCCATAGAACCTGTTTTGCAAACACTAGCTTCCCACACATATTAGTAATATAAAACAGAAATGAAGCTATTAACCGATAAAAGTTTCCCCCACACTTATTCTTGTCCACACTTGGAAGTGGGTAAAGAATATAGAATTCAGGAACTTCCACGGTTTCTTGTTCCAAAACCTGCATAGTATGATAATCAAGTATCTCTAATGGAGGATATCGAGAAACAAAGTCATTCAATAATATTCTCGAAACACATACATTCAAACCAATAAGAGGTAAAGGAGAAGAAACAATATGCAAAGTTTTAGACAAACCTATCACAATCTCTTGTATTACGGAATCCTCTTCATCCTTGAAAAACTCAAGTGAATTATTCACCTCTTTTATATCATGGTCCTCTATCAAACATTGTAACTATTCTTCGTCCGCTTCTGCCTTAATTAAAGTCTCGACATTAACATCATCGTTACAATCCTTTGCAAGCTCAATTGGGTCTTCCATAATATGGATCAAATTGGTTTCATTATCAACACACTCCTCTTTGTTGCAAGGTACATACTCCACTGCGTATTCAAGTCTCGCCATAAGGAACTTTTTTAGAACACTCATTGCATCATCCTCAAGCTCTACCTTTTGAATAGGTTCTTGATCGTTATAAATATCAATGCTCGAGGAAGCTACACTAGTGTCATTATATTCTTTTTCAACTTCACCTTGATCGCAAAAAGACTCCATTGTACACTCCTCGGGGATGTCACCATAAATTGGTTCAAGCGATGTATTTTCATAGTCATCGTCACTATCATAGTTAACATAAGATTGGCTACCACTTCCCAACGATTGGTCTTTCGCAGAATTTTGCATCTCCTCTTTGTATTCTTCAATGTATTGTCTTAAATTGGAAATACCTTTTTGAAGCCCTTGGAGTGATCCATCCAAATTTTGAAAATAGTGTTCCATTTGTTGGTGAAGCTCGTTCGACAAGGAAAAAGTAGAATCACTTGCTTCAGTATTGCTAGGCCAATTATCTTCCCTTTGAATGGGTGAATGATCATAACTACGATATGAAATTGGGCCAAACATACTATTAGCATATATGATCGATGAAACTGGCTCCATGCTTGGTTGTCTACAAACTGACTCCATGCTGACCATAAATTGTTGCATCTCATCTACCAAACTCGAAGAAATATGAATAGGAGTACAACTAGTCTCCCCTCCTTGTGGTTGCTCACTTACATACCTACCATAAAGAGGTTGGAATGTATGAGAACAACTAAAAGATTACGTGGAGTATTGACTATAACCAAAGGATTGGTTTTGATTGTACTCCCCATAAGGGTGATAGTTGTCATGTTGTTGAGGTTGAGAACCGTATTGATTTATCCAATATGCTCCGTCCATGAGAAACAAGTACCTGAAATAAGATTCTCAAACCAAGGTTAAAAACCAGAAAATAAAACAAAAACAAAACTAAAAACAAAAAAACCAAAAACAAGTGACAACCGCTGCCTCCCCGGCAACGGCGCCAAAATTTGATCGCTGTCGTAGACGTCAAAAATAAATTACATTTTCTTACTAAAAATATATAATGAAGCAAGGGCAAGAAATGATCGTTCCCACAGAGAGGACTAAGGTTGTCAAGTTTTTTCGGTTTCCTAAAGGTAACTAGGGGGATTTTTTGATTTTATGTAACTAAAATAATATAAAATCAAAACAACGAAATAAAGCACACAAATCGAATATATGAAAGTAATGGTCAAGGATTTTGTTTTCATTCACTAACATGTTCTTGTCTTAATAACTAGAATTGATATTTAACCTGTATTTTATCAATGGCCCTAGAATACCTTGATCACAAGAATATCCCGCTAATTTCCTCTTGTCATCAACAAACACATTAAAAGATGCGAATATGAATTCTATCTAAGAGAACAACCTAACGTGTAAAAGCACTAATTAAGTTTAATTCCCTAGATGCATTAAGTTCTATGAAATCAGGCCAATCATTGCAATCGAACGTGTCAAAGCACTAATCCGATTTAACAAAGGTTATGGTTCACATATGATCAAAAGAATATATCACTAAAAGCTATAATTATATTTATGCTACTTGCAATCATGAATTATCACTTTTGCGTATAATAACCCTAATCTAGCAATAGATATGCATGTGAGTTCTACCAATTTGCAACTTTGCAAAACAAACATTCAATCATACATGGCGATATTTCTAGTGGATCATAATCGATAATATTGAGACAAAACTAATATATCAAACAAGAAACATGTATTATGAAATCAAACTAATCCATAACCAATAGTAAGATTAACTACTCATGTTAGTGGAGTTCATAACAAGGAGAAAAAGAAAGGTTTTCATGTCTCTAAACCCTGAACGAAAGTAGAAGATAAGATCCCAAAAATTCCATCACACCTATTTAATCTTCTCTGTCTTATTCATGGCAGAAGACACAAATTTAGGCTCAAACCGATTTCTTCTCTTCATTGTCTGAATCACACAAAACCATTCTTCCTTGTTCTCTGTTCATCACCAATTTGATCACAGCAGCTTGAATTCCTTCTATAATTTGCAGATTCTTCCCTTTTCAGATCCCTAATTTCACCTCTCAACTCACCTTCAATCAACAACACAATTCATCACAACAACAATTAGCTAAAACCCATTTCTCCAATCTCATTTCCTCCCTGATTTGTAGATTCACCGGATCTTAATGGTGCCGCCTCTCCTCTCTTGATTTCAGGTGGAATGAAAGAGAGACAAACCAATGATTAGGAAATTAATTGGATTTTTAGGTTTCTGTAGGAATGGGAGTGGATATAGCCACTTTGGTGAAGTAGATAAGGGGTGGACCCAAAGCACCCTAAAGCACTCCAAGGTTTGATACGAGCCACCAGAGAATGATAGCTCTATTTCCTCCATTGTTCTTCCAGTAACAGCAGCAGTCTCTCTCTTATTTCTCAGATCTACTTCTTCTCTTCAATTTCTCTTCATCACAAAAGCTATCATGCTTTTCAGACAGAAATTTGAATCACTAAAGCTGACATACTTTTTAGATATAGATGAAGAAATAAAAGCAAATAATGAGAAATAATCCACCTCCAACAGCAGTTGCACATGAAATGACACTTTTGCTCTTTTAAGCGACGTTTTTTCTTCTTTTGTTCCAAATGATTCCAAAGTACCTAAACACTTAAAAGAAAACATAAGATACATAATTTACAAGAAAACTTAGCAAAGAAAGCATAAACAATAGATAAATATCAAGGTTTTTTAGACACCTATCACCTATCTAAAAATATACACATCAATCTAAATCAAATCATCTTAAATTAACAGCTAATTATCATCTGTGCATAATTAGAACCATTTCACTTCTTGAAAATTTAGGGATATATTCAAACTAGTAAACTGATTTACCCATCATTTCAGTTTCACTGAACTATCACACATCCAATTGGCATGTGTAACTAGAAGTTACACATTCAATTTGCATGTGTAAGTAGTAATTACACACCCAATTGACATGTGTAACTATTAAATACACATCCATATACCTAGCATACTCGTAAAATCCGAAGGCATCCACTTCGCAGTTGAACAAAATTTTGAAAAAATCCGTTTTATGTTAGTTTTCACAATTAAATCAGCTAAAATCTAGTAACAACCATGATAAGTTAGGTATTCTTTAAACCAACTAACGACTAATTTTTGACGCATGCATATGATGTTCAAGTAGAGTGATAGACATATAGTTGTATCAAACCTGCCTGCACCTTTGCACCCTTTCATTCGGTAATTCTGCTCTAGAGGTATTAACTTTGGCTCGGATAGTGCTATTTAACAGAGTGCCAATATTCTGAAAACAACATAATATTTCTTACAGTCAGCTCTTTCATTCATTTCTCATTCTGAAAAACACCACCACTGACTTCAAATCTTCCTCTAAAACCTACTCCAACACCACCATCTCTACCTCCGCCGCCTCCTCATCCTCCTCTAGAACCTGCACCTCCACCACCAACACAGATTCATTAATAAAACTCACATGTGTAAGACAAGATCCAAAATACGCAAAATAAAAACACCAACAAGTCATCAGTTGACTCCATTAGCTAATATTGACAATACAAAACTAAAATTATCCACTCATTCTACGATAAAGTAGAATTTATTCATAGAATTACAAATATTAGCCATTACTTAAGTGCTTGAATCGATTCAAATCTTGCTTCAAAATGTAGTTAAGTGCTTCAACAACAACAAAACCAACAAAACCTAGATTTAAAACCTATTGATTCAATAAAAAATGAGAGAAATCTTACTGATTTTCAGATCTTTTCTCATACGACGATTTCATTTATGCTTCTGTTGAAGATCTTATTAATTCCATTGTTGAATCTGCTTAAAAAGTAAGTAATTAGGGTTAAAACGACATTGAAGATCTTCAATTGATTAAAAAAAATCAGGTTCTTCTTCTTCTCATATCTGAACAGAATCAATCAAAATCAAAATCAAAAACCTAATCAAACTAATCGAACTAATAAAAGTAAGAATAACGAACCTAATCAAAAACCTAATCGGAAATTATTTCTGCTGCTTCGAATCAACTGAAACTTAGATTCGATTCAAAATCTTCAAAAAAAACAGTCGATCCAAAGAAAACCTAACCGGTGCAGCTTAAAAACCAACTAAAACCTAGATTCAAATGAAATCGATTGAATGATTGATTCAATTTGAAGATTAACTGATGATCAGCTGCAAAAACTACTAGATCGATTCGTCTTCTTATTCACAGATCTGAAACGCTGGAGCCGAGAGAGAAAGAGATGGAGAAGTAAGATAAAGAGAATAAAGAAATGAAATATCTTCTGATATATCCCTCTTGTATATATACTAAAGGTTAGTGTTGCCATTATTAAAATTCATAATAATTAATTATTGGCCAGATCTGAAGAAAATTTGATATTTTGGGCCTAGTAATATCATTTTATGAAAGTATGGAGTTGACAATGTATGATACATTTAGTGGGGCTTCTATATATTGAGCCCATATAGTAGGGGGGTTCTAGTATTTTTCAAAAAAAATAAAACATGTACCAACCTTTCCTTCTCTTCCTCAATTATTAGGAGCCATGGGCGCTCGGTCCAAGCCAAATATTAGCTCCGAATCAATTTTGGAGTGCCAATCAATGTCATCAATATAAGCATTCGGATCATACAGAGAAATGTCGCACAGGAGACCATTAATTTCCTCCCAAAAACGAGATTTTGCATTATGAAAAGCCTCTTCACCAGTAGAATCATTCCACTGAACAACATTGTCATAGTAAGACATCATTTTCTTGGCTTCGACTATCTTTCCACATCGAACTGAACTCACCATTTTACAAAATTTCTCCCCCCATTGTGGTACAGATGGTTGCCATGGACCTGAAACACAATAGCAGTAAAAGCATTTAATATTCAATCCCAATGCATAAAACAAACAATCAAATATATCGAAGAATAAACATAGTGTTCCAATGAAATTCTCATTTGCTTAAACGAGATAAAATTTGTGTGAAGATATTTTCAGTAAAGTGGAGTCTAATAGTTGTAGAAGGAACATGAACAGTCAGAAAAAAAAGAGAAAGGCCTAAATATAGAAAACAAAATAACAAAATACCTACGGTGCGGGTGAATCCGCGGATTTAAAAATCTAACCGCAACCAAACCACTAAAAATGCGAATTTGAGAATCCCACCCGTGTCCGGCCCATAGATCTTGCAGATTGGGTTTCACCCTCAATTTTGCGGACGGATACGGGTGAAATCCGCGGTTCCGGACTTTTTGCTCACCCCTAGGGATTTGACAATGTTTTTCTTACAGAAGTGTTGTGGAAAGCCCACTTCTAGACAATGTTTCGACAAACATTGTCATATGTCTATTGTCAAAGCCGATTTTTCTTGTAGTTTTTTCCCCTTCCTTAAAGTTTATTGTGATGCTTCTTATGACCCAAATACTAGATTAACAGATATTGTTCTTATATTACGTGATTTTGCAGGGAAATGGAGGGGCTGCCTCTCAAAGTGCTATGCAGGAATAAGGAGCTCGGAGCAAGCAGAGTGTCTAGCTTTCTATGATGCTGTCAGCTGGAGCAGGGATTTGCAGATATCATAGATTGTGGTAGAGACGGATCTTCGAGGAATTAAAGGCTACATTAACAATGCTGCTCCAATGATTTCTTGGGAAAGTGAGACTATTCTGATTGATACAAATGATAAACTAAGATCTATTCATAGATGGGAATGCCTATTTGTTCTAAGGAAATATAATAAATCTGTTGATACTCTAGCTAAATAGAGCAAAACGTATAGAGTCATCGGGGTTTGGTTAGATAGCCCCCCTGGTATTATTGAGTCGCAACTGTTGTTAGATAATTCTTTTTTTAATATTAATAATAATCTCCATCTTTAGCATCTTTTTTTTTTTGCACATTTTATAGTATATGGCACACTAGGGAATGACGTGGGTACTGTAATCTATTATCATTTACACATGTCTGATAAGCACGTAAGTGCACCATTTTATACCCATATTTATATTAGCTAGGTCTCAATTTTATCACTAATAATCTTCTTTGTAGGTGTTTTTGTCAAATAAGCTCTTATGGAGAAAATTGCTTGAAAAATGGTTTTTGTACCCGGAGGACACATGTTATTAGGACTCTCAATGTTGGTTAAGGGGACCCTCAATTACTAAGGGACACCTCATTTGATAAGGGGCAACTTCTTTACTAATCAGCACTTATTGCTATTCGCACTCCAGCACTCAGGATAAGGGGTGACCTTTTTCTTCGTTTGAATTTCAATTTTGGCGGGAAACATAGTGGCAGAATTAAGGTTTGTCTTTTGGAGGTGTTCTAGTGAGACTCAAGAGCTGAAATTTAATAGGAATCTTCCTTAAGCCTAAACAGGCATGGTATGATCGATCGTTTTGATCAGAATTGGTTAGAATGATGATTTGAAGCAACCAGAGTGAAGAACATTTTTGGCGGGAAAATGGGTTTTAATGCAACAGAATTAGGGTTGAATATTTGGAGGAGATTTAAGTCGATTCAATCTCTGAAACTTCTTAGGTGAGTTTGTTATGGCGTAACAGATATGGTATGATCAATGGTTTGGGTTAGAATTGGCTGGTTTGTCGTGTGGAAGAAATCAGAGCAAGCACGGAGTTATTCACGGGATTGTGTTAGATGGAAACGTGTACTGCACATGTCAGAGGTACTCGAGCAATAGTTTGGAGTGTGAATGAGTTATAAAAGGAGAGTATATCGTGAAATCAACACCAGCAGATTCGTGAGAATAAAAATTAAAGAAATAAAACCGTGGAAGAATAATGGAGAATATTTGGCATTAAACTGAGAATTTTTGTAGGCTGACAGGTATAAATAGTCTGCTGAGGAGTTGAGTAAAGATATCGAGTGATTGGGGAGGCTACAGAGTGGAAAGAATTGCTGCAGAGAAATCTGCAGCAGCAACAGAAGAATACTGAAGAACATGAAGAACGGACTCGCGAAGATAGTCGTAAAACCACTGTCGTTCATGCATAGAAAATAAGACTGTTGCTTGCGACAGTTTACTATTATTCTTTGTAACAATGAGTTTGCAACGCTTATAAACGTTGCGAATTCCCGGTTTAATTTGTTTTTCTCATTTTCTCTTCTTTGTAAACACCATTTGAGCAATAATAATGAACTTTGAGTGTGTTTTCATCATGAGAAGCTAAACCCCATCACTGGGTCGACGGAGAAGCTGAAATTCAACATGGGTAAAATCATTTTATTCTCTATTTGACTTTTGCATTATTTTAAATTGATTTATGATTCGATAAAATTAGTTGTGATTCAATTAGATAGGTTATGCTTTGAATTAAGATAATCTATGCTTAGGGGATACAATTAATGTTTTGAGGAGCTACTTTGGCAAAAAAAAGAAGAGTCGGTGTTGTTTTGTTTAATGAGCTTTAATTGTTGAGAATAAGTAAATTGAACCCTATGTTATCAATGCGGTGAAATCCTAAACCCAGTGACTCTCTCGTTTATTATTTTCGTTAAACCTTTTTAATTTAATCTTAACAATTTCCGAGTGAACGAATCTTAATTACTACTACGAAAATTCAGAAAAACCTTAAATCAATGTCCTATTCAAACGTCCATCCAATCCATTTTTAAATTCCATATAAATTTAAGTTCCATAATAATTTTTAAAAAACGACCTTATAACAATTGGAGTAAGTCAACATGACCAAACTAATAACACATATATTCTAATTAGGACTATTTGATTGTTTTTACATTTTATTTTCGCTTTGAGGACGATTTATTCAACCTTGATCGTTGGCTCGTGACTTGCTATTCTCAATTCAAGAACATCGATTATCCAATGCGGTATTCATTTGAATACATATTCATTCCAAGGGATTTAGGGTATCTAGGTTCGTTTGAATTTACAAGATTATAGGCAGAAAACTTCTTTGTATCAGGAGTATCTCTTATTAAAGAAGAAGAAAATCAGATTAAATTGTCGGAATTGATTCTGGGTTATACCATCATTATTCCATACTACATATACAAAAATTGGATATCTTTTCGGTTTATGGCTCTTTCTATTCGCTATTTACTTGTAATTGATATCTTCATTTGTATTAAGGTTTTGATTACTTAGTAGTTTGACGTTTTTGTTATTCTTGTAAGCGATAATGTAATCATTGTTTCAATTTAAATAAATTGATGTATATTGTTTGGCCAAAAAAAATAAAAAATAAATGGACACATGGAATTGGGAAAATCTTTGGTTAGCAGCTTAATTTTGATTAATCTTGTGTGTATTTTAGAAAAAATCTAAGTGATGTGGCTTGTTCTGATGTTGCTAAATCCCTCGATATGAATATTATCAAGGACTCTAAGGAAAATCTTGAAGTGCCTCTTTTATTAGGTCACTCTAAGCAAAAGTCTTTTGGCACCATAGTCCAGTAGTTTGAGGCTAGATTTAAGAATAAGAAAGACAATGCTTTGAACGAGCATGGTAGAACCACTATGGGTTGTCCTAAATTTCTTATTTACTCATCAAATATTTCAACTAGTGTAATAGAGATCTCGCCGATTTTCTAGGTTGTGGCTAGGAGCTATACGATATCTTCAATTCATGCGAGACCAAATTTTGACCATAAAATCGCTTATCTCAGCCGATGTTAACTAAAATCTCGCCCTGATATTCCGAGATTTATCCCTAAAACGTGATATGGATGAAAACTCTGAAACTATTTATTAAAGGTGAAGAAGATGATAATTACACAAATGATTTAACGTTCTTAAATGGGTGTTAATATATCAAGTAGGTGAAAAAATATAAGTGGGCTTAAGAAGTCGGGTAAGAATGATCATACAGATGGATCTAACATAATAATTACAACAAAATAAAGTGAAGAAAGCTTGTTGTTTGTGTACGAATTTGATATATCACCAAGTCCAAGGTTTAAAAGCCAATATTATTGTTAATCACTCCACGTACCTATATTAGTTGTTATCTTTTTAAAATACGATGCCACGTTGGTGCAACAAAAACTAACGAGCATCTATGCTTGCTTGTGGACACATTTGGATGATCCCATAACATGCTAAGAATAAATAATCAATCCGCATATTGTGTCTGGTCAAGACGATTTTGAGGCGAATTTTCCTGCGACGTTGACTTTGGTCAACCTGTATTTTAAATCTTGATTTCATGATTGATAGAAATATTTGAGCTTAATCTCTTCAATCCAATCATGTTCCTTGATAACTTCTGAGCTGTTTCCTTTTAATTTTTTGTCAAAATTGGTTAAAATTTCTTAGATTTTGTGTCTTCCCTTTTATTAGTTTTTTGTTAACATAATTTTAGCTTATGCAATTTCTTTTTCTGTTTAATTGATCTTCTCTTAATCATGGTATATATTATTGGCTTCTGATTTAGCTGAAATTAAGTTCCCCTTTCACTCTTTAGTTTTGCTTTTGAATCTCTGATTCCCCCTTTTCTTTTTTAGGTTATGAGCTGATGGAGGTGCATCCATAGTTTTTCGGGGAATATCATCATGAGATTCGATCATCTTTCAGAAATGGGTTTTGAAGCTAAGATCTTTTTATGATGGTTAAATCTCAATTAACTATTCTTCCTGGTCTAGGGTTCTGGAGACTCAATAAAATTATTCTTTCCTTGTTGTTTCTCGTTGTCGCATCATCTGGAGACTTATTGAGAAGTCATTCTGGTTCTCTTTGAGATATTTGAGATCCTACACTGAGTAGGGATTTGATTATGAGATTTTATTTCATGAAGATTCACTTTGAGTTATATCAGCTTTATCTAGATGAATTTGGTTGGGGGGTTTATGGGAATCTTTTGCTTTAATCAGTATGGGTTGCTTCTTGAAGTTAATTTGCTGCTGGCTCTTCCTAAAAAGCAGTGTATTGAGATCCTATTGCTCTATTATTATATTTTTATTAGTTAATTTTGATGATTTAATTTTTTAATCCAAGATTTGTCTTAGTAATGGGAGGCCTGAGCAATTTTTTCTTCTCTACAATTGGTTAATAATCTTAACAGTGACATTATTCTCTGTGGGGAATATTATTTCTTGATCTTTAGTTTTATTCTTTAATCTTATTACTTCAAAGCTTGCAAAGTTTATCTCTGTTTTTAATGACATGTCGTCCTAATTACTGCAAGCATGCAAATTCTCTTTAATGCATGTCTGGTAGTGTTTTTCATTCCCTAGAAATTTAAGCAATCTGTTAAAATTATCTTACTATTTATTCTGGGATATTTTCTCTGCCTGTTACATGCCTTTTTCCAGTTCTACATATCATCCTTTGTGAACTCTCCTTTTGTGTAGTGTTCTCATGGATATCCCTGCTTCTCAAGTTAGAGTATTAGATTTAGATGAAGATGTAGAAGAGTTCCCTTTTAGGTTTGCTGCACTCCTTTGTAACAACAAAAGCTATTACCACAAAAATTCTGTTAAGCATAATCTCAACAAAATCTGGACTGTTCCTTCTGCTGATTTCAAGCTAGCAAAGCCTTATGTCCAGGGGATGGGGATTCAAAACGTGTTTGTGGTTATGTTCAAGAAGCAAAAGGATAGAGATATTGCTTTCAATTCTAGGCCCACTCTCATGTTTGGTCATCTTTTTGCTGTCCAGCCTCTTGGTGATTTAGAGTCAGTTTTTGATCTTGTCTGGGACAAGACACTAATGCATGTGCAGATTTCAATTCCTTCAGATTTGGTCAACAAAGGCAAGGTGAAGGAGGTTCTGGATGAAATTGGTACCGTTGTTTCTGCTGAATCGGCTGCTGGAAATTTCTATGAAGCAAAGATTATGGTTCCTCTCAGCACCCCTCTAACCAAAAAAGTGGTTATCAATACTTCTAAACGTACCTACATTATGTCTTCTTTTTATCCTAGTCTTCCATATCTTATGTGCAAAGAATGCTTTGTTCTGAATCATGATGATATTCTGTGTAAGCAAATTCAATCCAACATTTATGTTCGTGCTTTTCCTGCTCATTCGCCTCGCGCTACCCATGTTGCTATCTCAAGAATTCCCTCGAAGAATGGAGAAAGCTATGGAGCTTTAGGATATTCCAATGAGCATACTAATGGAGTTTCGGGTGTTTCCAGGCCTACGGATTTTTCGGTTGGCCTAAAACCAGTTGGCACTATTGATAGTAGAGGTTTGTCTGTTTCTGCTCCTATTATGTCATCAGTTATCCCTGCACTGTCCTCATTAACCACCAGAGAACCTGTTAATAAGAACCATGTTGCTGCACCCTTCTCCACTAGTTCGGGCATTAATAGCTACAAAGCTTCCTCCTTTGATTGCCTTACTCTGGGACCTGATGGTCTTATTCATGATAGGAAAGGGAAAATACCTAGGGCTGCTTTTGAATCTGACACTTTTAGCTCTACAACCTTTTCGTCATCTGCCTCGCTGAAATCGCTGTCTCTCTGGCCTGCATCTAGTACTCTTCCTTCTTTTATTCCCCCCATAGATGCTTCTTTCAATGTGGGAAGCTTGGGAGTCTCAGCTACTAACGGTTCTTCTGAGACAAATATTTTCTGGTCTGCAACTTGCACCTCTTTTTCTCAAGCAGTTCTTTCTGCTTCTGGTTTAACTGTTAATGCTGCTTCTGAAATGAAGTATTCATCTGAGATTTTTATGAGCGCAAACCTAGAATGCGACTTCGGAAACCCTAACAACCAGATTAGTGATCTTAAGGAAGATGTTTTACTTGAGACCATGCCAGTTTCAATGCTTCCACCGGAACCAGTTGTGGCTGAATAAGAATTCAACAATGATCTTGATCTCATGATGGTTGACCCCCTTGCTATGGATGCAAATACCTCCATAGCTCATAATCCTGTAAGTCCTTTTACTTATCTTTTTCCTTGCGCCTCTGGTCTTTTTTTTATTATCTTAGTTTTATCATTATTTTTCCTCCATTTATTTGCTATATCTCTGTGTACTGCTTTCTCAATCCTTTTATTATTGATTTGATCCCTTATTTTCTCATCATGAAATTTTTAAGTTGGAACATGAATGGATGCTGTTCTGATAAAAAATGGTTACATATCTCGAGTTTATATAGGAAATTCCATTTTGATGTAATTTGTCTTATTGAAACTATGGTTGAAAGCGACACTGTGAAAAAATATTTTCATCACCTTCCTTTTGACTCTTAGTTTTTTCTACCTCCAACGGGTAAGTCGGGTGGTCTTGCCTTGGGGTTCTTTGAGAAATCTAGTATTGAGGTTATTCACTCGTCTCATAACATGATTCATATTGTGTGTGATGTCACTCCTATAATAAAAAATTGTCTGGTCTCCTTTGTTTATGGATCTCTAAATATGATTGGTTTGAGAGCTCAATGGAATGTTTTAGAAGGTATTAGTGATGACATTCATAGACCATGGATGCTTCTAGGAGAATTTAACTTTATAATGCATGAATCTGAGAAGCAAGGTGGCGTTGTGGCTAATTCCCTAGTGCCGGATTTTATTAGAGCTAAGATGACTGATTTAAACTTAAATGAAATTCTCTCATTTGGAAATCCTTTTACTTGGTGTAACCGAAGGTTTAAGAAACCTGATGAGTTAATCTTTGAAAAGCTGGACAGGGGCTTCATGAACGATAAATGGGTCTCTCTTATGCCTCAGACTAGAGTCACTAATTTAGGTAGGGTTTTTCATATCATAGTCCTATTCTAGCAAATTATTTTCATTTTGAAAAAAAGCTTCACATTCCATATAAATTCTTCAAGTGCTGGCAGTCTAGTCCGTATTTCAAAGAAGTTCTCTCCACCTCTTGGTCTAAGAAAGTTATTGGCTCCCCTAGTTTTGTAGTTGCTGGTAAACTCAGAAATGCTAAATTGGATCTTAGCAGATGGAATGTCAATTCTTTTGGACATATCAAAAATACTATTTATAAACTCAACGCTGAAATAGAAAAGATACAAGCTTTACCTTTTTCTCCAACAAATGGTAATTTTATCTTAAATTACTCTAAACAGCTTGACTACTGGTATGAGATTGAAAATTCTTTCTACAATCAAAAGTCTAGGATTAATTACTTTGTTCATTACGATAAAAACACTCAGTTTTTTCATAACACTGTTAAGCTTAGAAACATGTATAATACTATTCATACGGTTAAGGATGATCATGGTATTTGGTTGGAGTCTAGAGATCAAATTGCTGCTCTCTTCGACTCTCATTTCAAAAAGGTTTTTCAATCTTCTTTTCCTTGCTCTGCTGATATTCAAGAAGTTTTAAAAGATATCCAACCAATCATCTCTAGTGAAGCCAATTCAACTCTTGTAGCTGTTCCAACTCCGGAGGAAATGGTGTCTACCATAAAAGATATGGTTCCATGGAGCTCTCCTGGTCCGGACGGTTTCCCAACCGGTTTCTTCCGTGATAACTGGGATATAGTCTCTAACCAGGTAATTGAACACATACAAAAAAAATTCAAAACTAGATTTCTTCTGAAACAGCTGAACTACTCTTTTATAGCCTTAATTCCGAAAGTTTCAAATCCCACCTCGCCTAATGATTTTAGGCCTATTAGTTTGGCAAATTCCATATACAAAATTATCTCTAAGATCTTAACCAATAGGCTTAAACCTTTGCTCGACTCTATTATTTCCCCTTTTCAGTCAGCTTTTGTATCAAATAAACACATTCAAGATAACATAATCATCAGTCATGAGATCCTTCACTCTTTTAAAAAAATGAAAAAAAGGTCAAAAAAGGGTTTTATGGCTTTAAAAATTGACCTTTCAAAAGCTTTTGATAGGCTTTAATGGCCATTCATCATTGCCGTTTTTCAAAAATTGGGCTTTTGAACATAATGGTGTCAACTTATACATCAATGCATCAGTACTGTCTCATATTCGATTCTTATTAATGGCTCTCCGGGAGAACCTTTCTTTCCTGATAGAGGTATTAGACAGGGAGACTGTCTCTCTCCCTAAATTTTCATCATTTGCATGGAAGTCTTGTCTCAGATGCTATTAAAAGCCGAGTCGGATAATCTTATCCAAGGTTTTAAGATTAGGAAAAATAGTCCTTCTATTTCGTATATCTTTTTTGCTGATGATTGCATTCTTTTCTCTAAAGCCTCTATTCCCTATGCTAAAAACCTGATGCACATTTTAAATAAGTTTGCAAAAGCCTCAGGTCAGACAATTAATATGGAAAAGTCAGGGTTTTTCACGAGTGCGAACATGCATCACAAACATATTAAAATTCTTTCTAGATCCTTAGGAATTAAGTTTCTATCCAGCACAGAGAAGTATCTAGGAACCCCTATGTTTGTTGATAGAGACAAGACTAAAACTTTTAAGTTTATTATTGATAAGTTCTTCTCCGGGTTTGGAAACATGAAAAAAACTAATCTCAATGGTGATGGTAGGAAAGTAGTCACTCTTCATGTTCTGTCTAGTCTTGCTGTGTATCATATGTCATGCTTTCATTTTCCTAAGAAGCTTACTACTAAGTTTGACACTATTCAGAGATCTTTCTGGTGGGCTAAGAAAAATCCGCAAAAAGCTGTTTATTTTAGATTCTGGATTGATATTGGTAAGTCTAAACAGTGTGGAGGTCTGGGCATTAGAAACTCTTATGCCCTAAATAGAGTTTTTATCTCCAAAATTGCTTAGAGAATTGCTAATTTTACTGATCAGTTGATTTATATTTTTCTTAAAGATAAATATTTTCCAAAGCTTAAATTTTTAGAAATAGATAAGGATGGGAATACCTCCTCCTGGATTTGAAAAGGTATTGTAAATAGTATGATTTTTCTCAAAGCCAACATTATCTATAAAATCAACAATGGTGCTTCGACTAGAATCTGGTCTTCTGTTTGGTTACCTGGGTCTTCTGCTCCTCCTATTTCTTTTAATCCCAACTATAAGGATTTCACTTTTGTTAGAGATCTCATGGATACTTCTCAAGATGCTTGGAATCTTGACATCTTGAAGTCTTTGTTTAGTCCTGATGATAGTCTTAAAATTCGCACTATTCGATTTAACCTTTCAAGTGAGGATGAGATTATGTGGGCTCACACCACAGATGGTAAATTTTCAGTCAAATCTTCTTATAAGGTGTATACTAATGTGATTGCTTCAGCTGAAGAGTCAGGTTTTTGGTCTAAAGTTTGGTCTCTGAACTGCCTTCCAAAGATTAAATTTTTTATATGAAAGGTTTTTGCTAGTATGCTGCCTGTAAACGCCACTATGAACGCTTATAATAGTCATATTAATCAAGCCTGCCCTTTATGTAATGAAGATCCAGAGACTGTCCTTCATCTTTTCTTCTTTTCTCCTGTGGCATCTCACATCTGGTTTGCTTTATCTCTTCAACATATGATTTCTTTTGAATATTTGTGGTCTGATGATTACTTTCAGAAATGGTTTGATATAAGGCTTGGTCAACCCCCTTTCCCTGTTGGCTGGCCTAGTGTAAGTGAAGTTATAATGTGGTGCATTTGGAAGCTGCGCTGTGACGTAGTTTTCCAAAATAAGGAAATAAATCTTGATAGAGTTATCCTAAATATTAAAAGAATGTTGAATACTTATATTCTTCCTCCGAAGATGACATACTATCATTTGGACATTAAAACGCCTGCTGCTGAGGCTGAATATTTTATTTTTATGGATAGATCTTATAAAAGTTTTAACATGGGAATTGGTTTGATTCTCTGTGATGCTGCAGGAAGCATAATTTCTAGTAAAGCGAACTTTGGGCTTGCTCCTGATGTTGTTAGTGCAGAAGTATTGGCGCTGGTTATGGCTGTTTCTTGGGCTAAGGCGCTTAAGCTATCAAAGGTTCTTCTAGTTAGTGACTGTCTTCAAGTGGTGAATTTTGTGAATGGAGTCAGTCAATCGATCGGATGAAGATGTAATGATATTCTTCAAGACTGTTGCTTCTTTCTCTCTAGTAGTTCTGCTTTTAAGCTTGTACATATTAAGCGTGTTTTGAATAAGTTTGATGACCGGCTTGCGTGCCGTTCCAGGAAGTTTAGTGTAGATAAATCCTGGGTCTCCTATCCTTCTTTCTTAAACTATCTAGAGAAGGAAAAAATTGTGTGTGCTTGTAATTTCCTCGTTTGTCAATGAAAAGTTTGTTTTTCAGCAAAAAAAATCTATGCTTGCTTGTATAGATCATTGTTGGTCTCCATCCCTTTATTGGTGTATTGGTGTGGTAAATATATTGTTTCCCACTAATAGATGGTGTATTATGCAATTGATGTTATTAATCGTGTCTTAATGAAAGAAATGTGCCAAAAATGTTTGGTATAAAAATTAAAGATGTAAAATTTAAAACCGAGATTGCACCGAAATTTGGAACTGAAGTCTCCCTGATACAAAGTACCAGTGTCTCTCATCCGAGAAAAATTGAAATCCGATATTAACTACATTGGTTTCAACATCCCAAAAAATCTGATTACTAAATTGTATTCTTTCCAAAGAAGATTTTGTTTCGTTGTAAAGGTAGTATAGTTATTAATTTCATTGTATGGGATGGTTTTTGTAAGCCTAAAGCACTCGGTGTTTTATCTTTTAAAAATTTAGAAATTTTAAATAAGGGATTTGCTTAGTAAATTATCTTGGAAGGCTTTCACTAATCTTGATGACTGTTAGCCTAGAGTTTTAAAGCAAAATATGCTAAAGATTGACGATTTCTTTATTACAACCATCTGAGCGATATGAGATCTTGGATTTGGAAGAGCATCTACCAAGGCATCAATACTAATTTGATATTATACTTTTTGGGATGTGAGGTGTGGTTCTAAAATTAAAATATGCTTACGCTGCTAGATTTTAGGACTGAATCGTCTACCTGAGCCATCTCTAGGTTTGTCTAATCCCTCACAATTTACTTATGTATCTGAGTTGCTTATCCCTAATATTAAACAATGAAATTTAAGTTCAATTAATGAGATTTCTAATCAGGATTGTGCTTTTAAAATAACGTTTATGATAGTTCCTAGAGTAGGTGAAGATTATATGATCTGGGTACACCCGATACAAAAGGCATGTTTTCTGTCAAAATCTTATTTTACCTCCACATAAACTTCATAATTTTTTGTCATGTAGTGATGACCCACAAATAGAGGTATTATTTAACCTCCCCATAGGATGATCTTTTCCCCTACCCTTGGAGAAGCTCTTAGTAGTTCTATTCAACCTCTTGTTTATACTTCAATTTGGAAGCAACTTTGGAAAACTAAACTCCCACATCAGACAAGTTATTTGTGAAATTTTTTCTAAAAGATATCATTCATACCAGGGATGACATTGCTAGATATAAGTATGATATTGAGCCTCACTGTTGTCTCTGTGGTGCTGATCGTGAGACTGTTAAGCAATTATTTGTTGATTGCTCCTATGCGAAACCAGTTTTCCTTGGAATGAAGGTTAATATAATGTCCATGTATCCTCTTAAATTAGAAGTTTACTAATATGGGTTATTAGTTGGTTTTCAATTTCTAATGCTTTTTGCGGTACTAATATCATTGACAACTTCTTAGATAATCTGGAACGAATCGAAAGATAGATATGCTATCATTTGACGAGTGTCCTACGTACAACAAATTACTTTAGATGTTTCCCACTAATACTATTAAGTAATATTGGGTAGTAAGGATCGTCCCCATGAGGATTTGTGTAATTGATATATGTCGTTGGCTTCTTGTGTAATCAAGGGGAGAAGTAATTGAACTATACTAAACTAATTATAAAATAAAAACGAATAAATAAGGATTAAGATAAAGGTGAAATATTGGTCAAGGAATTCATCTTCCATCGCCAATCATGCTCCTTAATCGATTAGAATCATCATCCATTTTCCCTTCATACCAATAACATTAAAGTATTCACAATCGATACAATACTTCGTTATGCCTCCACATGTCAACACATACTGCAATCGCTAATACGAATTCGTCTCCACATAATAACCTAGGACTTATGACTATGAGATCCAGCTTAAGGGAAGCATTAATATTTGTGAGATGAGTTATTAATAGGAAATATATCAAACAATCGTGGTGTATTCAACCTAGGCCAAACTTTACTTGCAACTTCCTTCAGGATTCACACTGCTAGTGATCATAAATTGTTACTTGTTGCTAGGGTTCTTAATAAAATCCCTTAAGAACCCTAACTAGCTATAGAAAATCTCCCAAGCTTATTTAATTTGTAACTTAAACATTCAAGAGATCCAACATATTGCATGAACACAGTCACCAAATTTTTATAAGTAGTAAAACTTGAACTACAAAAAAAGATCTTGAACATTAATAATAATCAACCAGATTGATTCATATGTTTAGGAATTTCTATTACACCCTCAACTAATAGGAACTTTAGATAATTATAGGTTTACTAAAACCCATGGAAAATATAACAGATGTAATATGAGAGGTGGAATAGAAACCCTCAGCGTAGAATGTGTTGTTTGAGTCTTAGATGTATTCTTTTACAGTCATCAATACTTGTCTCTCATGTATTCTCTATTTTAGGGTTTGGAAACCTATTAGTACAAGGTTTCCTTAATTTATAACTCCATTTCACAACTTTTTCTTTTCTACTTGCGCATGCCCAGTAAGGCCCAACAAGCAATAAAAACCAAACCAAGGTTGATTTCAGTGTTTTTCTCATAACTTCTTCGTCCAAACTCGAAATTATCTCATTATTTTTGCATTGGATTTGTATTTAAATTCTCTATAAGAAGGTGAGAAAAAAATTCTAAATTTGGGATGAGTCACAATTGGTCTTTGGCCCTTCTCTTTAGACATCACTTCTTTGAAACTTTTATAGTCATTTCCAGTTCTTTTGGTTGATTCATCCTAAAAAAAGGTTGAAAAATTAAAAATTAAATAAATAAACATGATACTGAGTAATATGAAAGAATAATAACTAACACAAGCATGAATTTGATACTCAAAACAAGTAAATTATGCACTTATCATCATTTTCAAAACATAAAGCCTAATTGATAGTTTACGATTGAAAGAACTTGGAAGATTGCTGAAAAATGTTGCTCTATAGTTGATGGTTGTCATGTAACTAACATGTTACAAAGTTTTCAGAATAAGATTTGAACTTCACCCGAAGAAGGTAAATATAGATGCTTCTTATGTTAAAGAAACATGTATTGAATCATAGGATAATTCTTAATGACTGTACAAGGACATTTTACTGAGCAAGCAAAAAAGAGATTCATCAATAAAGGGCTAGATGTTGATAATAGGGAAGAACAAGTGGAGTACTTGGCTGTTAAGGAAGCAATGAGCTGGGCTAGTATCTTGTGCTACAACAACATCATCTTTGAATCTGATAATGAAAAATTAATCAATAAAATGCAACCTTGAAATTAAACATCTTTTAATGAGTCAGAACTCATGTTTTTTAAATTTGTTAATCGTACTTTTAATGGAGTAACAAACACTTTAAATAAAAAGGAAAGATCGAAAGGTTCTAATTTTGAATTCTATAATAATCTTCCTTCTACATATCTGGTCGGATCAGGGGGGATTCCGCAATGTACTAATTTAACTATTATTAATGGAATTTATAAGTCTGAATAAAAAAATAAAACAAAAAAATAGATCCAAAGTCAAAATAACCCATAAACATTTTATTTTCTTTCATTAGTTATCATAATGTAAATTTTAATTTTCCATAACTTGTTGGAATAACAAAGTTAGTTAGTAGTTAAATCCCCATTTGGGATTGTTTTTTTTCAACCAAAAGCACTTCCATTTTAGGCCTGCTTTTAAAAGCTACTCAGCACTAGCTTTTAAAAGTTGGAAAAACAGAAGCTGTGGATCCACATAATTTGATTTAGTTGATTCTCTATTTCAACCTTGTTATTTTATTATAAAGACAAGTTTTACCCTAAAATATTGTACACTTTACATTATATTTCTAACTTTTATTTTATTTCTCTATTTTTCAATTTTTATTTTAAAATAATAAATACAATAACAATGCCTGATCTATATGAAAAAATAAAACTACCAAAGCCACTATTAGCGTCGTTGCTAACTAGGCAGTTCTTCAGAAGCTTGAAAAAACACAAAGTATCTTGACCAAGTTCCCCTAAAGTTAGGGTTGCACATGGGAGGGTTTGGGCGGGTATTAGCTAAAACCAACCTCTTTGGCACAGACTGCGGGTTTTTATTTTCATAACCAACCCCGTACCCACAAACAGCGGGCGGGTTTTGTTACCCGCCCGCTACGGGTTGGGCTGGTTTGGGTTTAGACCCGCTTAAACCCGCTTTATATTCAATAATCATTCACACACATGTTTTAAAGTTTAAATAAACTACTTACTTAAGTTCTTGATAACTTAAAAAAAAAACTATAAACATAACTACATAAGTCTTCATTGTTAAGCTTAAACAAGTACTAGTGTACATAGTACCACTAGGGAAAGAGGGTTACTAGTACCACTAGGGTTTTGATAACGGACGGCTAGGATTAGTTTTATCAATGGTGTATATTTAGCTGGTTTTTTGGGTGGGTATTAGCTAAAACCAACCTCGCACCCATAGACAACGGGTTTTTATTTTCATAACCAACCCGCACCCACAACAGGCGGGTTCGGATTAAAAACCCACGGGTTTAGCAAGTACGAGCGGGTTTGGGTATGATGGGAGGGTCTTGTGCTGCCCTATAAAGTATAAAAAGCTAGGACACCTAGACTGTATTCATGTGAAACACACTTGTCCAAGTATTTAGTACGTTTACGTGAATTCACACTAGAAATAGCTTTTCCTGGGACAAAAGAGTGAATACCTTCACCAATGAAGGGCTATACACCTGTGTGATAAGTGCATGATTTAATATACTTTTGTTATCAATTCCATGCTTGTATTTTCTATGTTTCTTTCATATTGCCTTATATTACTCTTGTTTTCTTTTGTTTGTCCAAAAGGAACAAAAAGAGTGCTAAAGCGGACATAAACATGAGCTTGGACTAAGGACCAGGAGGAACTCGACCAAATTCAGGAGTATTTAATTCTATTTTGTAGATAATGAATAGACGAAAAGAACGAAAAAATAATGAGGTCATTCCGAGTTCGTATGCAAAAGTTGTGGGCGAAACCGTATGGATCAAAAGGCCCAATTCTTACCTACGTGTGTGACCGATCACACCAATTACCAGGATCGGTTACCCCTCCAAGAAGTGACAAAAATACTTTCCAAAATTGGTTTTCTTAGTTCCGAAGTATTTCCAAACCCAAATATTCTTAGGGATATTTAAAGATACTTCAAAATACTTTTCAAGAGAGTTAGAAGTTCCGAACAGAGAATATTATCAAGATACGAAAGTGGAGACAAGAAAACAAGGAGCGAAAGCTTGGGTTCTGAGTTCTTCCATTACCGAATCTATTTCTCTTTGATTATCTCTAATGTATATTGTAGGATCAGAATATCTCCACAACAATATTCCTGCGATATTTACAGCGACAGTTCTGCGAGTTCTTCAACAACACACTGCGAGTGTTGCAGAATAATTTAAAGAGTGACGTAATAGCTGATGAATGAAGAAACACAAGAAGAGCATGATTGTCCTGCAATGGTTACAGCGCTTGTGAGAATTGATATTATAACTACTGCGATAATATCGCGAGTCAGATCCGAAATAAAAGGATAACTTAGATGTCATCCACTATGTACTTACCCTATATAAAGAAACCTAGTAGATTCAGAGAGGGGAGGATGTATTTTTTGAGTGTTGAGAAAGTCTTGAGGAGATAGAAAATTCAAGAGAGCGGTTGTATTCTTGGTTCCTTCTATTTATTGTAAACATTTCTGAGAATCAAATAATAAAGTGTTGTTTTTAATCTTCAAATATGTCTTAATTACAGTAAATTCTTATCAAGGGTGTATTGTAGGATTTCCTGCAACTACATTTTGGCGCTAGAAACAAGGATGAGTTTATGATTGTTTGAAGAAAAAGGTAAAATTTGACATTGTGATTAGAAGGAATTTGGAACAATTAGTGAAGGATTTTACGCAAGTTTCAACAGTTCATTAAGATCAATGGCTAGGAGAAGAAAAAATACGTCAGAACCACCAACAACCGTAAGGAGGAGAAACGAATGAAATGGGAGAATCCTCAAGAATAAGAATAAGAAGAAATAGAACAAGGAATGATGGAGAAAATCAGATTCAACAGCCAAATCAGCAAACACCAATACAAGATAGAGATGTGGATTATGATAGAGTAAGCGTGCATACTTGGCGATCAGATTCAGTAGAAGAACCAGAAGATCGACAATTAAGAGATGAAAGACGAGAGGGAAGAAATCAAGAAGTAAATGGAGGATTAATACATGGCAATGAGGAAAATGAAACAGTAGAGGTTTTAAGACAAAGAATACAATAAGAAAGGAGGTTAAAGGCGGAAGAACATGCAAATTTGGCAAGGAAAAACCATGAATTGAGAATGGAAAACATGAGGTTACAAAATAGAAGGTCAAGAAGCACAACAAGGTCACGTTCGAGAACAATCAGAAGCGAGATAAGAAGAAGATCACCTATAACAAATGTTGAAGAACAAAATTATGATCCAAATGGAGGACATCGCGAAGGGAGAGAAATAAGGGAAGATCGTTACATACCACAAGGTGAAATTCAACAAAGTGAACAAAACAACAGAAGGCAGGAGAATGGACAGCGTCAGGCACGAAATAACCTAGATGGCGTAGAAGATCAAGAGGAAGGAAGAAGGATATTACATGGAAGAGAAACTCTAAGAAATCATCAGATAATTGAAAGATAAATCGAGAGACATTATGCTGAACAAGCTCTCTTAGCTTGCGAAAGGTAAAGACTGAGAGCAGAGGTAGAAGAGTAATAATTCCAAGAGGAAATTCGTCAAAATAATCATGACAATCGGGAAAGAAGACGTGAACACAACCGCAATAATGGTACTATTAACGAAGAATACGATAGGGTGCAAAGAAGAGCATAAGAAAATCGCAGAAGAGAAAATAAGAGATATAATGGTGTGCGCATTCGTGAAAGAAATATAATAGAGGATAGCGGATAAAATAATGGAGATGGAAATCAAAACCTCGCAACACAAGATATGCAAGAACGCAGAAAAATGGAAGCTGCGCTGAAAATACCAATGGAGCAAAACTCAGCTGGGAATGAACAAATCTTAAGAGAGTTAGCAGAAATGAGGGTAATGTTAAATAACAGAAGAGAAGGAGGCAGAAGACAACTTGATGAATCCATTGAGGAAGCTGCGAGAACCCCATTCACTCAAGAAGTACAATTAGGAAGAATCCCTCCAAAATGCAATTTACCAGCATTAACCAGTATCTTCGATGGGACTACCTATGCTGCTCAACATGTCAAAGCTTATGTTAGGTGTATGCTACAGTGGGAAAACCATGATGTTGTATTATGCAAATACTTTGCATATAGCTTAACTGGCGAGGCGTTAAAATGGTTCGAAGGTTTACCTAAAAACACTATAACTTCTTTCAACCATCTACAAGCTACATTTTTTGGGGCTTATATAAGTAACAATTCTTCGCGGCCCGGTATTGAAGATGTATTTGGGTTACAACAGAGGATTGGCGAAAGTTTGAAACACCTAACCATAAGATGGAAGTCAATGTGCAGCGAGATGGCTGGTAGAGTGGATGAAATATACCTCATCTTATCTTTCATTAATGCTATGTTCGCAACCAATCTACTATATGTTCAAGTTTTCAGAGTCAAAAATACCATTACAATGACTGAGTTGCGAGAACTACAAGAAGAATACATTGCTCTGGAGGAGAAACAAAATGAGATGGAATCATATCCAGTCACAAACACCAGCTTAATAGCGGCAAACGGAAGTTTACTTCCTAAAATGATTAATAATGTGGCGAGCACCTCGCAGCCACAACAAGAGAAAGTGGTGATTGATAACCAACAGAAGTTAGTAGCCATGGGAAGTCGAGATCAAGAGGAGTATGTAAGAGAAAGGAATTATTACAATCATGGTGGAAATAATAAAATTCAAAGACTTGATCAGCCGCAAGAGACTTATGGCGGTCAGAGGCAAAATAATTTTAGAGGGCAAGGGAGTCAGAAGATAATATGGGAAGAAATTAAGATGCCACCTCTGAATGCTAATATAGAAAAAAAATTTGGAGGCTATTATTTTGATGGAAAATATACCATCACCCTGGAATATTGGAAAAGATCCACATCAAAATAATCGAAATCAGGAATTTTTTCCTTACCATCATTTTCATGGTCACTCAATAAATGATTGTAGGAACGTAAAAAGGATAATTTTGAGGATGATTGATCAGGGAAAGTTAAATCATTTTCTAATAGGACATCCGCAATCTCAACAGTTACCACCAGCACCAGATATTCGCATAGTGAATACTGTAAAAGGAGCAGAAACATTTGTGATAGAGGTTGGAGACAAGGCGAAGAAATTGTTCTGTAATTCTATCATACATTCATACAAGAGTATTGAGGATTTCCACGATAACGTTCTGAGCAGAGTCTTCGCGAGAGACGTTGATGGAAGAGAGATAATGAATATTGCAAGAGTCTCGCCATTAGAGGAGTGGAAAAAGCAAACTATTTATTTCACTGCACAAGAAGTACCAGAGCCTTGCGAGATGCATGACAACCCACTGGTGGTAAGATTAGAAATAAATCTAAAACAAATAGAAAAAGAAGATGAAGAAAATGATGATGGTGAAACTGAGGATTCCTGGGCAATTAACAGAGTTCTAATAGATACTGGAAGTTCATTTGATATCTTATTTTATCATACTTACAAAACCATGGGTGGAAGAGACGAGGATCTGATACCATCAACCTATAAGATCTATGGTTTCAACGGTACTGCCAACAAGCCCAAAGGGGAAATTACAATGCGAATTCCATTAAAGGGGTTATCTTCTAAGATTCTATTATGCGTTGTGGATATTGAATCACCTTATAATGCTCTAAGTGTCCGACCTTGGCTACATGGGATATTAGGTGTGGTGTCAACTTTCCAACAATGTGTTAAATTTTCTCATCCTAATGGTATTGGAGTTATAAAGGGAGACTGGGTTGATGGGAAGAAATGTTATGAAATTGACATGGAATCTTGCGAAGAAAGAGAAACGAGAAATAGAAATTGGATACATAACATCAAGCAAAAACAAAGAGGTGATAAGATGATGGTTGATATAATAGAACGGCGAGAGGAAAGAACATTGCGAAATCAATATGAGCTGCAAGCAGTAGATGGCGAGCATCTCGCAGATGGATAGAAAATAACAACATGAAACAAAAGGGCAGAAGCAGAAAGAAGTAGGTAGAAAGGTAAAATGATGAAATTTAAGAGATTTATGAACTATTTGCTGAAGAAAATATCTCAAAAGAACATTTCGTTTGGAAAAAAAAATTATACAAGCGTTGAAATGCAAATAAAGAGAAGATCAAAGAAAAGAAATTTCATCAGAGTTGCAATACTCGCAAGAGAAATACAAGAACGGGATGAACCTTTATGACGTACACCCTAGTTCGCGAATAAAATTTCGTAAGAGGCAAATATAAGACCTAAAGTGCGTCATATAAGGAAGTATCTCTTTGCGTGGCTCAGGGATAAGGTTATACCGCTGCTGGAATCTGAGTCACGAAGATTGGGGTTATTGAAAACCCATCCAGGAGAGGTACCTTGGATTTCCAACTATATAAGGTTATACCCTGGTTGGACGACCGAGGGTCTCTCCAAAGGAGTGCAGAGTATGATCAAGGCGCCGAGGTACACGGTTGATCCAAGAGTGCCCTGGGCATACGAAACTACCCTGGCCATTCTTGGAAAGTCTTCGCTATAATGCGCTCGTCCCGAAAAAAACCCCATTTAGTGTGCAGTCATGTAATTATAAGCCATATAGGCATAAAGGACAAGAGGATGCGAAAACAGCTGGTTGTTGTTAAGACCGGATGGGAGGAGCTAGTCTTGTATGGCCGATGTGCCCTCCTTGAAGAGGCAACCAGGGGGAAGATAAGGGCGGCACCCTCCATTAGGGAGCCGATAAGTGTCTAAAGACGGAAATGTCATGGGGATTTATGATCGCAAGAACATTTAGGAATGTCATATTGTCACGTGAAAAATATTATACAGAGGCAACAAGCCATAAGATAAAGTTAAGATGAGATCAATGGGTTTTTACATGAAAGTGTAAAGACGTCCTGTGATTTCATCGCAAGACGGCAATGTCATAAGGCTTTTTTCTCGCAAGGGAGCTTAGGATTGTCATATTGTCGCAAAGAAAGTGACAAAACGCAGATAAGGAAAGATCAATGGGTTTTTACATGCAAGTGTAAGGACGTCATGCGATTTTGTCGCCAATAACAAAATGTGGCAATATAAGACCTTTAACTAGGAAGGCATAATAATACCACAAGAAATCAAGATTGAATGACTGGGATATTGATGCAGAGATAATGAGACTTGCGATATTAATACAAAGATCATGAGATTTGCGATATTTACGCAGAGATCATAAAACTATGCAACTGTTACTCGCGATGTTATCGAAAAAATTGAGGCAAAAATAATTAAATAGATTTTATTCACAACTAATATTTAAACTCTACTCAATTTTTTTCATATTGCAAATGAATAACAGAGGCAAGTATGGGAATGGACAGAATGATAGAATTGTTATTCATCATTATATGATAAATTTACGTAGACATTATCATATGATACATTTACACAGATAGTTAAAGATTAATAATCATGTTGATTAACTATATTGCAGAAAAGAATTGTTTTCTGATTTATACAGATAGAAGCAAAAGAAATTTATACACTAAAAGAATGTTAGAAGATGGAGAAACTTGCAACAACATATTACAAGGAGAAAGAGATAAATGAACAAATATTACAGAGGGATTAGAAGGGAAAGACAAGACTAATTAGACCCATCATCATCCTCGCCAGATTTTTATCCTTCTTTACCATCATCTTCACTATGTCCTTCATCTTCGCCAAATTCTTCCGCCTCACTATCAGAGATAACAATGTTTGGAGTATTCGTTGGAATTTCTTCAGCGAGGCAAGGATACCAAGATTGAGAAATGTTATGATCGTCACAAACCCTCTTGACGGAGTCATTGCGAACACCAACAAGGATATTACTAAAATTTGAAGTAATGATCTTTAATTGGTCCTTCAATCTTGAATATTTTTCATTGCGAGAAGCAAGAGTCTTGGCGAGTTAATTCTTATCAGCTTCAAGTTCTCTTATTCTTTCAGTATACCTCTTTTCAGCTCCTGCGAGTATATAATAACAAGTTGGAAATTTTGCAAAAAACTATAAAACACAAGGAATTAAAAAGGAAGAACAATTAACAACCTTCTATTTCAGAAATCATGTCTTTAATTAAGGCCGCTTGTTCAACATGAAGACTAACATCTACACCTAAGTTAGCTCTGGCGTTGTCAAGAATCTTTACATCCCAAGAAAATTCATCATCATCATTAATAAAAAGACGGGAACAGATTTGTATTTCTCTTTCAACAAGAACCTCTTTATCGCAGATAAGTCTATCTCTTTCAATTTGAACTTCAATAATGGTTTTATGAAAATCCGCTAAAGTTTGAGCTCCTTGTCTAGATATACGATCTTTATCATCTGAGAGATCACTGTTCTTGACCCTTAAAGTTCTAATTTCTTCCTTAAAATTATGGTAAAAGCGTTTGAAATTGTTAGCCATGTCTAAACAAGATCTATGGTCAGTTTCTAAGAGGCGAAGCTTAGACCTGAGTTCATCTATGGAAAGAGAATTAATCCTATCATTGGAGGGATTATTCAAAGAGTTATTGAGAATCTCTAAAAGAGTATCATCGTCTATTGGATTTGGAAAAGAATGAAGGAATACAGCTTCGTCAGAAAGGCCGTAAATATCTGCGAAGAAGAAAAATAAGAAAAAAAGCAAAGGAGTACAAGGTTAAATAAAAAGAGAGAGATTTATTACCATAAAGTTGATTGTTCGCAGCTTGGAGGCTCGCGACCTAATCTTGTGAGAAAGAAAGTTCAGTTTCCAACCGCTTGATATTTTCTTGAAGATCAACAGACCCGGATTCTAATTGCCCACGAAGACTAGCAGACTCAGATTCCAACTCCACATTCTTCTTGCGAAGAACAGTATTCTTCTTGCGAAAACATGCGCACCTCTTCTCCAAGTCTGAGGCAACAGCAAAGGAAGCTCTTCCAGTCTGCGAGGGAACAATGTAAATTAAAACTTGGCGAGGAAATGAATGCATAAATGTGGTGAAGAAGTGAAAACATACCAGAATACCAAGAAAATTTAAGAGACTGGGAGTTATTGATCTCGAGATTCCTTTGAGAGAATCATTATCAACCAATATGGGAGCATCGCAGATCTTGGCAAGATCCTGAGATACCCTATTAAGAGCTTCATTTCCATAATCATTTGCGATACCATGTATAAGATCGCCAAAAATGTTAGATAACTGAGCCATGGAATATTCAGATTGGAAGGATTCCATTGCGGAAGGGATATCAGCATCATCATCATCGTTGTCATTATCAGAATCATCCCTTGAATTTTCTTCATTAGATTGAGGAGTTGAAGAAGAATAGAATTGGGTTTTTCTTTTCTTTGAGGGAGGAGCACCAGATTTCTCTCTGCGAGGAGCAGTAGACTTCTCTTTGTGAGGAATAGTAGATTCCTCCTCACGAGAAGTATCTTTGTCTTTCCCCTTAGTTTTCACAATCTTCACAGGTTCTATTTCTTCAATAACGTGCGAACACAGATAAAGAAAAGAAATAGAGGCAACAATATATTGTTAAGAATCATAAAGGAATATTTCTTACTTCATTTGTGAGAGATTTAAGGGATAAAAAGGTGACGGGCTTCCCAAATTTCTGGTACTTAAGTTTTATCCTGTTAATCTGGAAAAATTGGAGTAGTCAGCGAGAGTATGAAAACATGAGGAAGATAATAATGATAATTATGCAAAAAAATTTGAGGGAGCATACCTCTTTATTCCTTTCAGGCCAGTTGAAAACCCACGGTTGATATTCTGCGAGATTCGCAGGCAATGCATGAGGACCGGATATGTAGGGACCCTCTAGGCATAATGGAAAAATGAACCATTTGTTATCACTGGAGTGGCGAGGGCCTTGATTATTACCCGTATTCCAATCGATATCTAACATAAGAACTTTATCTTCAGCCATGTGATCCTTCTTTTGTAAGCGGACACCCCAACAAGTGCTTTCCTTCTTCATAGGGATTATATCGTAATTTGCGAAGAAGTTCTCCACAATATACTTCGCAAGAACAATAGGAATATCTTTGAACTTAGGGTTCTTTGCTTCAGGAGGGTAGAGAGACTCTTTACCAGAACCACGAGTAGCAAACTCAAGCAACAGACGAATGCAATCTCCACTCAATTGATATATGGCCGGCGAGAACTTCATGTGGGAAAGAATTTGGTAAAATAAAGGAAGTTCAGGTTTGTAAAGAGGAACAGGAAGGCCAGATTCAAGTTGACCTAATGAGACTATGACTTTCTCGCCATTACATGGATGATCAGAAAATAATTTAATGGAGAGTTCAGCCTTAGGGCTTTGATTAGGAATAGTGGATAAGGTAAAACCTTTATCTTTAAGTTTCTTTTGCATCTTCTCAAAGGCAAGAACATTTTTATGACCAGGAGGAGGAATCTTAGTATGGGAATGAAGATGAGATCGAAATAAAAAGAAATAAATTATGACAGTAGCAGATGCGGAATTTACGGAAGAACTGTAAATTTGCAGAGAAATTGCAGAGAGAAGGAAGAAGAAAGTAAAAGGAAGAAAAGTGAAGAGTGAAGAAGGTATATATATAAAGTAAAAGTTCTCGAGAAGATAAATGCAATTAATGCAAAGAAAAGACGTGAACGGTTAGATCGCAGTGGTTGAAAATGACGTGTCAAAAATTGAATGGAAGAAAAAATACGTGAAAACAGCTGGCGAAGAATACAGAAACGTGTCAGAGCAAAAGAATGTAAAAATATAAATAGCTGCAGCATTATAGAAGATTCAATTCTCATGATCTTTCCTCCTTCGCAGAAAAAACATGAGAAGAGGCAAGATGTAGGATCAGAATATCGCCACAACAATATTCCTGCAATATTTACAGCGACATTTCTGCGAGTTCTTCAACAACACACTGCGAGTATTGCAGAATAATTTAAAGAGTGACGTAATAGATGACGAATGAAGAAACACAAGAATAGCATGATTGTCCTACGATGGTTACAACGCTTGCGAGAATTGATATTATAACTACTGCGAGAATATCGCGAGTCAGATCCGAAATAAAAGGATAGATTAGCTGTCATTCACTATGTACTTACCCTATATAAAGAAACCTAGTAGATTCAGAGAGGGGAGGATGTATTTTTGAGTGTTGACAAAGTCTTGAGGAGAGAGACAATTCAAGAGAGCGGTTGTATTCTTGGTTCCTTCCATTTCTTGTAAACATTTCTGAGAATCAAATAATAAAGTGTTGTTTTTAATCTTCAAATATGTCTTAATTACAGTAAATTCTTGTCAAGGGTGTATTGTAGGATTTCCTGCAACTACATATATCATGGGTTTTACTAAATCCATGAGTAGCTAAACTCCTATTTGATTGAGGATGAATTCTAAGTTCTAAACATGATTTGATTTAATATATGAATCCATTTTGATTTCTTCATATGATTATCCTTTGTTTCTACTATGATGAATATTTATGATTGATTGATTAATTACTTTAGGTGGCCAACTAAACTGATTTATTAATTGATCTACTACTAACGGGTTAGGATATCCGTAATTGTTGAATAACCCTTACACAAGTAGAAAACGTGAGACCTTGCAGAGGGATTCTGTGGAGAAATCGCGTGTAGAAACAACACTAGTAAACAGACCGAGCTTATGTGTTTGATGCTAGGATCAACCTAATTCATAAAACCCAAAGCATCCGATTAGGTTACATCATGAGAGCTTATTCATGGTGGCCTAGATGGATAGAATCTGGTAGTCGAGCGCTTCCATATCCAGTGATATTAGGAATTTAGGGGATATCAGAGCTTGTTGATATTCTACAGTTGGTGATAATCTATGATTAATGACGAATAAATAATTATATTACTTCGATGAATGTTTAGTAACGAATAAGGATTCATAGATCATACTCCTCATCCTTGATTACATCTTAATTTATTTGCTTTGTTATTTACTTTGCTTTATTTGCAACCTACAAACAAAAGCCCCCTTTTGTGACACTTGACAACTGAAAACTCCCTACTCTTCGTGGGAACAATCCTTGCTTCCATTATATTACCAGTTAATTATGTGGAAATAAGTGGTTCAATTTTTTGCGCTAACGACACGCACCACTGTGACATCCATACAAACATCTTGTCCATTTTCCCACTTAAGAACAAGAATATCAGCATGCCTTAGGTCTTTATCATCATCTGACAAGAAACCAAGAGAAACTTCCTTGCGCATAGGCACACCATGTAACAAATTTCAACGATTATATTGCGAACAAGATCATTTCGAAACTTAATTCCAACATCTTTAGCACAATGAAGCGCGTGGTCCCCAAATATGTCCATAGATCTATTACAACTTGTGCATAAGCCATTCTCAACAAACATTGGGATGCCAAGGCGATAGCAAAGCACATCTCTGAACTGTATAGGCCTAATACACTGATTAAACCCACTAATAGGTACAACTAATAAATAATCATGTGCATGCTTGACACAGTTAGACTGCCACAAAATGGAATCTCTTGCAGACATATAAAATTTTTCAGGGATTTTCTTCTTAACTATATCAAAATAAGTGATTGTCAGGGAGTGCATGAAAGGGGGGGGGGGGGAGAGTATCATCGACACAGTAATAAGAAGGTAATCCACATACCTGGATAAAGTTCTAAAGAGCCAACTGATAACCTTTGTTCGTTGAGAATAAATTACCAAGGATCACTTTTTACACTGAAGTTGTCTGACTTTGAGTAGCGAGGTAACAATAGGTGTGGGTGTCAACCATGGTATATATACCAAGACCACCATGTTTGATAGGCAAGGTAGCTAATCTCTACTGTAAAGTACCAAAACCCGCACCATCACCAGTGATTAGTAGTCTCAAGTACTGAAGTAGATAGTCATCAAAAAGATCAGTGGCTGGTTGCAGGGCTGCAAGATTAGAAGTTCACATTGTTAGAGCATTGCTCGGTTGAACTCGCATGCATTTCTATCTCAAGCATGTTTGTCAATATTAGTGATCAAAACTATACGTCTTGATTTCTAGTTTACTTATGACTAAGTCTCGGTCTAGGATAGTTAAGTATAGTTAAGATCCAGACTCCATGGAGATTATCTTACGAAGACGAAGAACTACTCAAGGAACCAGTGGAACTTCATCCGACCAAAAAGGTATGTGGAGACTTGAACTCATCTAGCACTCAAAAGTCTATCTATCTCCTACTCTTGAGACAACAGTCGTATAAGTATGATAGTTTTCATATATACACATTTGTTATTTCGAGTCGAGTTTACTTGCCTATATTTTTCTCAAAATATATGTTGGTAAGATTTCTCTTTAACCGTGTTTCATCTTTACCCTTGATGAAAGTCATGATGACGTTTCAATCTTGAAAATGGCTATGATGACGATAGTCGATTCTTTATGTCTAACGACTATTATAACATTATAGAAGAATGTTTCAATGATTGAAATATAGAGTTGAGATTACGTAACCACCTATGGATATAAGCATATATAGTGTGTTCGCACATTAGTATATAATTCCATGTACCGAAAACCAAGTGCATGCATATGTGTGCATGCGGTGTTGGTGGAGGACACAGGTTGGGTACGCGTACCCGTACGCCTACTGGCGGAAGTTCACGTCCGAGAATTTCTGCTGAGTTTGAAGTTTACGAACTTACAAACCAGTCACCTTAGGGTACGTGTACCCACAAAAGTTTTCAACCGAAAATTTCTGCTGGGTTTTCAAACCCAATTCTGATAAAGCTAGAATACACGTACCCGTACGCGTACCCAAGATGATTATATCTCAAATCAGTTAGCTCATGAACTTAAACAATAAATCAATAAGGAATGCCATCTTTGCAAACCATGGCTGTATTGTTCATGAATTGTTTCAAGCAAATCAAACCGATTTTGCTTCAATTGTGTCTTGTGTAGTTACATAAGATTTCCTTGAAATTGAACAACTCTTGAACTAGTTCTTATGAGTCATTTTAACTAGTTATGAGAAAGATGAATACAGTTGATATGAAAGTACTTATATGGCTAACCATTGGTCAACCATTTGTGAACCAACCAAATGTACACATTTAGGTATGGTTACTCAAACCTAAATGAAATACATTTCATGTGTGTGTGTGACAAGCTAAGTTTCGATATAACGGTTGAAAGATATTAGCTTGGATAAATTAGATTTTTCATCTAACGGTGAATATTGAATGCTTTGTTACCAAGGTAATTAGATTGCAAACCCTGATTTGAAAACTATAAAAAGGAGACATTTAGCAACTGGAAAAACTAATCCCCATACCTCCTATGAGATACTAGTTGGTTTGCTAGAGTCAATTCTCCTTTAACCGTAGGTTTCTTCTCGAGACCCTATCGGTTAACGACTTAAAGACCTCATTGGGATTGTGAAGCCAGACGAAACTACTTCTCTTGTAGTTGAGCGATCTGATCTTGCCATTTTCTATCATACGAGTTCAATTGAATAATTGGCTTGAGATTATATCTCCAATAGGTCAAGATAAAAAGAAATCACAAACTTCTTCGTCTCATCGTTTGTGATTCCGCAACCATACGATTTAGATTATTGTGAGTTGATCAATAATTTTAGGCTGTTCTTCGGGAATATAAGTTCGGGTTATTGATTGGTTCATGTTCACCTTGATATTATCAAAAGGCGGAATAAAACTCGTAGGTTTATCTGTGGGAGATAGATTTATCTATTATTGTAGACTTTTCTGTGTGATACAGATTTGTTTATTCAAGTCTTCGACTTTGGGTCATAACAACTCTTGGTTGTGGGTGAGATCAGCTAAGGGAATCAAGTGCGTGGTATCCTGCTAGGATCAGAGATGTAAGGAGCGCAACTTTACCTTGAATCAGTGTGATATTGATTAGGGTTCAACTACAGTCCATACCGAAGTTAGTTTGTAGTAGGCTAGTGTCTGTAACGGCTTAATACAGTGTGGTGTTCAATGTGTACTAGGTCCCGGGGTTTTTCTGTATATGCGGTTTCCTCGTTAACAAAATTTCTGGTGTCTGTGTTATTTCTATTCCGCATTATATTTTGTTATATAATTGAAATATCACAGGTTGTGCGTTGTATCGATTAATTGTGAAATCCAACCTTTGGTTGTTGATTGGAAATTGATTGATCCTTGGATATTGGTCTTTGGTACCATCCAAGTTTATATCTCTCTTGTATTTGATAAAGACTCGCAGATTTCTATTTGCTTGAGTATAAATCAAATCGAGAGATAAAGATATTAACTCCTTGATATACTTTTTTATTAAGATTGAGTCTGACTGTCTAGTTGATTCTCTTAAAAGTATATTAGAGTTAGTCCATACAGATTGCTAAACGAAATATTAGGTGAGGTTGTTAGACCCCCGCTTTTTCAATTGGTATCAGACCAGGCAAACACGTTCAAGACCTCAAAAGTCTGTGTTTGTAGCGATCTGACTCTATGGACAGAGGTACTATCTCTATTAACGTACCACCAGTCTTCGATTGCTCAAATTACTTATGGTGGAAAATTTCTATGCGAGCTTTTCTTCAAGCGCATGATTTTCAATCATGGGTATATGTTGTTAATGGATATGATGCTCCCGTTGTTGCATTAGGTAACGTTAATTGGCAAATACGATGCTGCTGAGATACTTGATGCAAAGCAAAACTCTGACGGTATGAATGCCATTACACCGAATCTTCAGCACCATGTGTCAAATTGCACTAGGTCTAAAGATGCGTGGGATATATTAGAAACCATATTCGAAGGTAATACCAGTGAAAAGGAAGCCAGGCTTCAAAACCTAAATTCCGATTGGGAAAACCTTCGTATGGCAGATGAAGATTCATTTGATGAGTTTAATCAAAAATGTCTGAAATTGTTAATGCATCTTTTGCATTGGGTAAGATTATTCCTGAAAAGGACATTATGATGAAAATTCTCATATCGCTGCCATCTAGGTACGATTCTAAGAAGCATGCCATCATAGAGGGAAATAACCTTGATAATCTCTCCAGAAATACGCTGGTTGGGAAGCTTAAGATCTTTGATCATGAACATTCATCCAAATCTAAGGATGTTGGGTTCAAAGCACTGAAAGACACAAAATTACTTGATAAAAGTAAAAATGTGTATATCTTTGAAGATGATCACTCTGAGATAGATTCATCAGATGAAGATCTTTACAAATCAGTCTCGATGATCACAAGAAAGTTTAGAGACCTTCTTTTGAAGAGAAGTAAACGGTTCACCAGAGATAAGCCAAAAGAACCAGTAAAACCTCATAATCGTATTCCTCCTAAAAATAGGGACACAGGTGAAACTGATGATGAGGATATGCCTCAGTGCTTTAAGTGTAAAGGGTTTGGTCATTTTGCAAACGAGTGCCCAAATCGTAGAAAATACATTGGGAACAAAGGTCTTGATGCGACACTTGATGAGATGTCTGACGATTATGATTCTAATGAAGACAAAAAATAAAGTGTTTCTATGTGAAAATATTAATTTAGATAATTGTAGCAAATACATACATCAATCTTGATAATATTTTAGAAGAGAACCAATCAAGATGGAAGATTCAATTGACACTTCTTTTGGAAACTCCATGTTTAATGTTTCAGGACCAACTGTGTGTCTAGAAGCTTTCTCCCCAGGAACGCCTGATCTATTCTTTGTGTTGACATGCTCCTATTGTTCTCTCAAGGGTCATGAACTTTCAAAGTGTTTCAAATACAAACACAAGATGAGATATGTCAACAAGCTTCAAAGAAGAGCAGATCGTCTAGCTGCCAAGCTCAAACTAGTGGAGAAATGCAGATGATCACATTTGAGCCTAGTTATCTTGATTAACAAGAATCTTGCTACTTTGAAAATGGCCCGTGTTCAAAGCAGCTAAAGTCCAACCCAAATCTGATCACTCAACTGTAAGTCTTGGATGACTGACAGTGTATCTTCTCCCCATGCAATTATCCACGGACATACTTCTTCCCGTGAATTTATTTTCTCCCTGAGTTTTAATTTTCCTCCCGTCAGAATCATGGATAAACAAGTCGTCGTGAGTTTTCAAAGTCCCTGGATTTTCATTCTCGACCAAAATTTTCTCGGAAACTCATCTATCAGTGAGTATTTTTCTTCCCTGGATTTTGCTTTTTCCTTTCCGGCAGCGACTCACTTATACGAGTCTCTCCGCGAACAGCCAACAGAAATACACCTCCATGTTCATCAACACCACAGACTCATATCTAACAGCACTGCGTCCTCCATCATTCGAGCACCAACCATTATCAACTGACATCTTCACAGGCAACTCCATCACTCGGAAAACTCTACCTTCTTCTCTATCTCTTCTTTGTTTATCATCTCTAACAGAAGCCAAGCTCTGCTTCTTCTTTCGTCAATCTCCGGTGATGCTCATCCTCCATCAACAGCTCCTTCTTACTCGATCTCCAATGGTAGCATCATCTTCATTCTTATTTCCTATCTCTGCATGCCACGGCCATGCTCCATCTCTCCATCATCGATCATTACTGCTGTAAAAGGAATCATGCACTTCCAAGCCAACACAGTCAACTCCATCACCAGCAAAACCCCATGAATCATCTATACCAGTCAAGTCATCCACCGAGAAACCCATGAATATCATCATTACTTCCCTTTCCATCATCTCTCGATCAACTCTATCAATCGTTGGCGACAACTCGAACTCTAGTTCCACTCGTCACAGCCACTATACCGTTAGAGAACAACACTGATAATATCAATAGACTATTGACCTCTCAGCCCAATGATTTCCTTGAACACCATCATCCGTTCCGTGATCGGAAGCAAACTCAATCACCAATTATCACTACCAAGATCCAATCTGTGCTGTTCTATGTTCCCAAACTTTCTCACCAACCATCGAGATAATAGCCACAACAAACTCCCGTCAATAACACCAATTCCTTCTCATTCTTCATTACTTCCATCTATAGCAATACTCGAACTCGTCCAACACTCATGAACCCCATGCTTCAACATTGGCGTTGTTATAAATAAAGGGTCTTCCCTTAGTAACTTGTCTGGGTGCCCTTAGCTTCTGAGCTTTTCTCGGATACACTTAGTTGAACAGTCAGTTCCAGAGAACCAATAAGTTTAACTTCTCGTTTGGTGCATTATTTCTTCATATGATATCAAATTGACCTCATTCTTTCGCAATTTACTTCGTCTTTTCATCCCCTTCGAGATGATATCAAGAACTCCTAGAATCACATGAGTTCCACTTGGTCTTTGGTCTTTCTCTGCTTTTAGCTAACTTCTTTCATTGCACAATTACGTGCAAATTCATTTCTTTTGGACAATTCACCTAGCAAAACATAAATAAGAGAAAACAAGAGTAATATACAATAATTTTAAAGAATATATAACAATTACTAGCATGGATTCGATAGTAAATATATGCAAAATATGCACTTAAAAAATTCCCCCATACTTGGCTTTTGCTAGTCCTCGAGCAAACTATCTAAAGTACAATAACTCCATGTCGTTGAGGATACGGTTGCATTTAGCATGTGCAACAGGCCTTTAAACCCCCAGGTGTCCCTAGTGGACGAGTTATAGTCTCGTGAGAGCTTACGAGAGGTATACCCACAAAACCTATTCCAATTTCAAAGCGTTCCAGCTTCCCAAGCATCCAAAGCGCTATGAGGACATAGATTTTCTGCATGAGTTAGAAATACCAAAGAACATATTCATTCTTAAATCTTGAGTGAGAAATAACCACACCATAATGAGAGAATGTGTGTTTGAGAGCGATCAATAAGCATTTCGCCTCGACTTCTGCCTCACTTAAAAGAATTTTATGATAATTGCACTCAATAAGACAGATTTTTTATGGGTCTCACATGTTTGCAGGTAGGAATTAAGAGAGAATCCTACACATGTTGAATGGTGGGAAGGAAACCTTCCGAATTATTTCTGGAGACTCCACAAAATCGTGGAAAACAAAGATATTTTTTCTGATGATCTCTACGAAATAAAATCAACCACTATAGCAAGGATGAGAGTACTAACCACCTCCACATCCGATCGGTAGTGACGAGAGAACCACTCTCACAGCATCCAATAGAAATGTCTTCCTTCTTTCGGCTCGTCTTCTTCATCTTCTTAGTCTTCGGTCTTCAACTGTTGATGATAAACTCTTGAACTTGTAGAACTTCGACAATTTGAATTCTTTTGAACAAATAACTACCTAAATGCAAATCTCTTTGTATATATATATTTTTTCTTTTTTTTCGTTATTTTTTTTTTTTAAAGAGAGATTGCAACTAAAACAATAAATATGTAATAAAACTAACATGGCCATGAAAGAAGTACGTTACCACTTTGATCTTCACAACTTGTAATGTCTTCGTATCATAAACTTCAATAACTCTTATCTTCTGATTTTCTTTGCTTTTGTAATAAGTCTTCATACTTAGATATAGAATTCCGCTCTTTATATGTAAGTCTTCAACATGTATATAAAAACCTCCTCATTGTTGCTTTTACTTGGATATGAATTTTTTTTGCTCTTCCTTGAATTGTTTCTTGTAAACCTCAAACGTCTTCAGTTTTCCATGTAAATTTTGATGTCGCTCCACTTGTTGATGATGGTGGTGTTTCTATGGATATGTTTTCGACGAGAGATAGAATGGTGCTAACTGGAAATCAAACTACAAGAAGGCGGTTTTCATATATATACGTCACCCTCATGATTGAAAAAATTAACACTAAAGAGATCAAAAATAGTGCTTCTATTGGTGGGAGGTTGGGTAGATCACCATTCTACCCAGAATTAACGTATGGTGAAACACACTCAAAAGAAAGCTCTTTAGTCAGCTACAAAGAAAATTTGTTCTGGTGCCTTGGTTGATATGAAAATGGTAGTCTCCACTAATGATTAATCAGCAACTCTAATAATTCATTTCTCCCTGCTCCTAATTTGCATCACAGGCATGATTAAATCCATTATTTAACACTCCAATTCTTAAGAAATCCGAATGTAGTTCCCTAACACTTCCAAGTTCAGTTATGTCGGTCAGAATCTCTATGTAAACATACCTAGAAGTATGCTATTGACTCTAAAATCTCTACAAGTTGGAGGTTTTATTAAAATATAAACAAAGAAATTGAAAAATTTGACTCAAAAAGTCTAAAAACTCTATATGAAAAAGACTCCCCCACACTTAAATTTCACATTGTCCTCAATGTGTAAAACCGAAAGTTCTGAATTCTGACGTAACAGCAGATAAAACGCAACAACTGTGCAAATTGGTAAGGAATTTGGAAAAACTCCACTTCACAAAAGTTGTTCATCTACGTGTTTTCTACAAAGTTTCAAAAGGGAACATTTTTTAGATAAACTTTCTGACAGTTATTGTCTCTGGACTGAACTACGCGCAGTCTGATTTTTTCTGACGAATCTGACGAAAAGGTATTCGTCATAATTTTCTTCTAAACTAGATTATGGACTCAATGAAATTAACCATGGGGATGAAAATATGATATGAAAACAATAAAAAATAAAAATATAAGGGTTTAAGATATAAAACCTATGGGTTGCCTCCCATTTAGCGCTTGGTTTAAAGTCGTCATCCCGACTCTCTTGTTATCGTCCATATACCAACAATCTGAAAATCTGGTAGTCTTCCCAGAAAACAATCTGCAATTCTAGTAACAAATTCACATAATAATTAGCATAAAATATGAATAATGAAATTTTTATAGCTTGAAAGCTTCCCCCACACTTATTCATTTCTATCCTCGAAAGTGGATAGAGAACATAAAATAAGGGAGATTCTATAGGTTCCTCTTGTTGAACTTGCACAATGCTAGAATCAAACACATCAAGTGGTGGATAATTAGAAGTAAAATAATCCTTAAGAATTTTAGAAGCAAAATTACTCAATCCTAAGTGATGTGAATCAAAAGATTTAGAAAAATGCAAAGGATTAGACAAACCTTCCACAATCGCTCGTATTACAGGATCCTCATCATTCTTAAAGAATTGCAACGAATTATTTACCTCATTTGTATCGTGGTCCTCTATCAAAATATTTATCCATTCTTTGTTAGTTTGTGCTTCAATCAAAATCTCAGCATAATTATAACCCTTGGCTAGCTCAATTGGGTCTTCCACAACTTCAACCAATTTGGTTTCATTCTCAATCTCTATTTCTTCAACAACCTCGTCATCGGAATCGAAATCATCTCCTAAAAAGTATAGTTCATTGGTGCAAATCCTAAAATCATTGTTTGAGTACGTTACACCATTTATAACAACGGTTATGTCATATCCATTCTCCTCCTTTTGAATAGGCGAGTGATCGTTATAATGATCCGGAGTTGGAATAACATTACCATTATTGTAAGGATTTTCCAAAGTTTGCTGATCTTCAAGATACTCATGAATCGCATATCCATTATTGATCATGGGAACGTCGGAATTGATTTTGCTTTGAGGCCAAACTTCTTCCTTAGTTATTCCCTTCTTAATTTAATCCATTTCTCTTCTTAGGTTGTCAATAACCTCTTGAAGTTCTTGAAGTGTATCTTCAGTATTTTTGTTGTGCTCATCCAGTTGTTTGTTTTCCCGATCCAAACTATTCACAAATTGGTGCATTAGATCTTCGAGAGTAGAAAAACTATCTTTAGGAGCATAACTTTCTATAGTCTGGTCGTGTTTATCCATCATTTGAATGTGCTGGTCCAACTTTTGATTTTCCCGATCCATATTATCCATAAATCGGTGCATTAGATCTGTAAGACTAGAATAATCTGGATTAAAAGCATAACTATCCCCCCATCCTTGTGGTTTTTCACTTACATACCCGTCATAAGGTTGTTGATATGCATGAGAATAACCATAAGGTTCCGTAGGATATTGATCATATCCAAAAGATTGGTTTTGATTATACCCATGGAATGGTTGGTAGCTGTCATAATATTGAGATTGAAAACCAAATTGATCACCACTATAATATGATGATTGGTCTTGTGCTCCGTACATGTTATGTCCGTAAGGAAACATGACAACTCACAAGAACAAAATAAAACAAAAAATATATAAAAACAAAAACAAGCTAAAACAAATAACAAATCAATTAGCAACCGCTCCCCGGCAACGGCGCCAAAATTTGATGCCAAAGGAAAAGCCAACCTTAAAATTTCCTCCTCTACTAAAAAGGGGGGATTGGTTTGAAAGCGGCTCATTTTAATTACTGGGATCAACCTAATTCACAAAGCCTAAAGCGTTTGTTTGGATTACACCTTCAGTGAGCTACTACTTGGTGGTTTGGTTGGATAGAATCTGATATTGGAGAGCTTCTGTATCCATAGTAAAAGGAGTTTTGGGGATAGCACTGAGCTAGCTGCTATTCTATGGTTGGTGATATATGATTATTACGAAAGGTAAATGAGTATACTATGCAAGTCAACGTTTGGTAACGGCGAATGACTCCTAATCATCTTTTCATATTATTATTATTACTAGCTCTTAACCCGTGCCATAACGGCACGGGCGTGCATTACACTCTTCATTCTTTTACAAATACTTTTATGAAGGTACAATTAGACTATTTTGTTTCCCTCTTTTAAGTTCTAGCAGGTTTTCCACTAATCACTTCCACCACACTACTGGACATCTCCCTGAAAGCTCGTTGTGTACCGAACACAACCGAGCAACTACAACCAAATAGAAAGATTGCAAAATCCAGTCTCATGTTCATATGGCACCAACTACCTATCAATAGTTTCTCATGTTCATAATATGTATGTTGTATGGAATATTTGGGTTTAGTTACCCACCATCACAGTCGCCAAGCCAATGAAATGACAATGTATTATCTTTTATTATTGAAACCGAAGATGCATAATTTTGAATTTACTACGATCTCTGAAAATAAAATAAAACCTTTGTTGTGGTAAAAACTAATTCGAAATGGTTTCTACAAATTTGCGGTGTTTTAACACAATATACCACACCTGTAAACGAATGTAATGGCATTGTCACAACTCATATGTGAGCAACCTAATCTACTCTTCAACTCTTTGATGTGTATAAGTATCCTTTCTACTCCCATGTGACGCAACATAAGTTCCTCACAGCGAAGTGTAATTTAATAATCTTGTAATACGATTGGCTAAGCTACTCTTGCATAAAATGATTAAAACCCATGAGCAACTGATTAGTAAAAAAATTACCCTAAAAAATTATCGTTTTGGTAATCAGTTTACACTTCGATACAATCAATACAAAAAAGAGTTACTTAAGAGGAAAATATTCTTTCATACCTGTTAAATGCGCAACAGGTTTTCCCATATTTACACCAAGTTCTCATGGCGCTATTGGACCTCTTATTATGTGCATGGTTTGCATCTAAAATTGCAATCCAACCCATATTCTCTGAATATTTACTGTGATCAAGCCAGTGTATAATCCCTGCTGACTTATTAATGGCAGGATACCTACAAAAAAAAGTTCTTCACCTTGGTTAGGAGCTAAAAAACTAAAACTTTATTTTTGAAATTATTATCCGAGAAGACTTATATTTAGAAATGCACCAGAATTTTCCAACTTGCAAAACATGGAGAAAAGGAAGATGATAAACCCAATAAAAATTTTCAACGAAAATATGTATATACTTATACTTAAGGTATCAGTCTCGTGGACCATTTCCGATATTTGGATTTTTTAGCATGTCGAGTCTGATACCATGTATCAACATGGTCTCCAATCCCCACAATCGTATATGGGATATGCAAATGTACATATTCTCTATATGAAGTACTATCATACATATAACATTTGGTGTTCATGGGCATTGGAACGCAATCAATAGAGCAGATACATGATAAAATACAAACAAATGCAAAAATAAAAAAAAATCATATATGAGAAATATGAAATGAACATAGATGATTCATCCCATACCTCCACTAGTAGCATAAGAAATTAATTATCCCAAATAATTAAAGATATAACAATCACCACTTTTAGGGTGTCTGCTAATCAAATATTCAAATAAACAATATTTTTTGTTTGATATTTGCGAGGACAGTTAAATTTGGTATCAGCATGACCAACAGACCACCCCCACAGAATAATTTTTTATTGAAGGAATTAATAGATTTTTTTGTGTATTTGTTGATCCATATAATTTTGTGTAAGGTTATGTGAATACTCTAACGTATAGTTTATTTTCACAAATTTGGTTGATCATGGATATAAAATGTCAGTCTAGATTTAAACTTAAGAAAACAAATTTAAGAACTGTAATTATCAAAGTAACTTTTTTGTTTAAGTAATGTATACTTACCGTGGAGGGAGGAGAGGTTCCCCCCCCTCAAAGGATCTGATAGTGACCGCAAAGTCTAACTCACCCCATGCCCCATACATTTCCCATCTCATGATGTCACTTGTTCTTCGGCGCAGTTTTATGAACACCATAATATAATTTGTATGGAATCACTATCTTAGCCTCACTATGATTCGTTTGTTTTTAAGCGGTCTCGTCTTTCTGTTCAAGAACTGTATCTTTCTCTCATATCTACTCTGACATCCAATTTCTTGGATATCAAAGACTAACCTGTGACGTAATATCAATGCATATATCTTCAACAACTTGTCAACACCAAGAGAATGGTAAGAACGATATGGCATAAATGACATATTGACAACCGAAAGACATTGAGATAATCAATTGAACATAGTAACAATTCAGAATAGTTAATTGTTCACCCCATTATTAGAATATCACTTGCATTTAACTTTACCGATTCAAATAGACCAATCTAATCATTCCTGAAAAAGGGTTCATAGGTAACGATTAACATTTATAAACAAAGATTTATCAGCAGTTATTAGGATTCATGAAAGGAAATGAGACACAAATTACTAAACTGCAGATCTAAAGTAAAATGGGATAAAAAACAAAAGAGGGTTTTTTTTTTATCTTTACCCAAACAAATAAATAAACAAATAATATTGGGTCTGAAAACACACAAAGTGCTGTCAGTCACTGGGATTTCCTAACAGGTTTCCTATGGTTTCGCATCATCACGGAGAAGGGTAGCAGCCGTCTTAGTTTTCTACGAAATAAACCACACTTAGTTTAGTTTAAGTAATAGATAATGGTCATGCAGTAAACTAAACCAACCTTCAAGGCACATCAGGATGATGAAGAGAAATGCAGTAAGATTTCTCTTTCTACATATAAGTGTTTAACTTTGATTCCTTTGGGAACTTTCTAAGAGAATCTCGTGAATCATTTTTTGACTATCTTTCCGATAATAAACCTTTGTCCACGAATTCCAAGTAAAATAATCGTTGTAATTTACTTCATCAGAGCTTGAAACATGTCCACCAAATCACATCCATCTTGAGTAGGTTCTTGAGAACAAAGTACAGAAGATTTTGAGGAAGTAGGGAACTTTATAGGTGGCTCACCTGGACCACTTACTACCTTATACTCTGGTAATGAACCTTCAAAATCCATTTGCGCATGCTGAAAAATTAGATCAAACACATTTAAAATAAATGTTAGTGAACCCCTAAAACCAAACTTTTTTAAGGCTTGAAGTTATTAAAAAAAATCCATATTAACAAAATTAACTAACAATGAATCTTGAATAAAATAAATTGTATATGAACGTATTTTTGGGGCATAATCTAAATAGTTCACTTTTATTAACAAAGTCCAAAAACACCGACATAAAAAAGTAAATTCAAACGATGAAACAGTGAGAGATTTACCTAGTCATTCAAAAGAAGATTACTTTTATGCTTCTTTTATTCGGATCTTCACCTACTATACTTACGTTTGAGATGGAGCCTGGAGGCTAATATATGAAGATGAAGAGAAAAAGAAAAATCAAAGTTTAGGTAAAAGTGTGTGTCATGGGATCTACCACAGTCGAAAAAACTTTATCAAAAGAAAAGGAAGAATTCAAGTGAAGTAAACATAATTTGATCAACCTAATTCAGACATTACAACCTCATGGATGGATTGCCATCAAAGATGGAATGATTTTTATAATATAGATAAGAAATGAAAGACATGAGAACAATGAGTGAACTATACCTCAAAAGATAAGGTGTTTTAATTATCCATATGGGTGATCTCCCAAGTAGACGAAAACGGAAGAAGATGAATCAGAAGAAGAAGAGGCATTTGAGAAAGGAATTTTATTTTGAAATGAAATAAAACCAAAATCGTGTGAGAGAAGCGTTTCATGGGAAATCCATTACAGTAGATTTATCTGTTGGGAGAGCAAATCTAGACAAAGTAAGGGGTACCTTCCGGTTAATCTCTATTAAATTCATGAAAATGAGACCATACAGTAAAGGAAATTGGGAACATATAGTTTCAAACTATCTCTATAAAAACCACAACTAAGCCTGTAATTTAGATAATTTGTTGGAGTTGTTGGCGTTAATTACATTGTCATCAAGCATGAAAACGTCCCGTGAAATCTAATTCGTTCTTCTTTCGAGAGATCTGAAAATGGGGCCTCCTTCCTCGCATATATGGCAAAAAGTGTTGTAGGTGGTTGTTGCGAGATGTTTGGAAGAGCCGGTGCGAATCTGGGAACCCATTTGCAGAACCTGCAAGACAAAGGACTGCACATTAGTATAACAGGTGACATTCAGATAAGAGGAAAAGCATAACCACAAAAAATTCAAAATGTGTGATATGAATTCCACACAAATTGCAAAATGAGGCAAATCGATAAAAGCTAAAAGAATGACTAACATAATATGACTCAAAAAATGGATAACAGTAGAATAAAAGAACATTTAAAAATGATATGAAGAACACAAATGCACATCTTACATCAAACAACTGATAACATTTACGGATTGGTTGTTGTCAGATTTAAATATGGACCATTTTTGTTGATGGTTTATTTCATAAGCCAAACAATTGATATACATATCAAGAACTTATCTAATACAAATCAATTAAAGTTCTATTGACATACTAATAGTGATACATACCTAAGATTGTTCCTGGCTTGTCTCCCAAATTTTCCAGTACCACAAAAATATGCAACAAAGCTTTTTCGCATCAATTATCTTTTAAAGTTTATTCTCAAATCTATTCATAAATCAATCAGATACTTGAACCAAAACACATCAAAGATATTAAATAAATAACAAAATCAAGAAAACTATTTAAATTAAGTAGAACCCAATAGACATTCACCAGACATGGGTTCTTGTTTGTCTCGGAACCTATCCTGAACGACTGAACCAACAACAAAATCGATCATAAAAAAGATTCTTAAAAAATAACAAATAAAAGAAAAATAAAGTTTTTTCTCTTAATAAAATCTAAGAAATAACACATCAAAGAAAAACCTTCAGTTCCAGAAACCCTAAGTAGAAATCAAAAATTGAAGATAATTTTAAATAGAAGAGTTTGTATAGAAAATCAACAACTTACCCAGAGAAAATATATCCATCAAGAATTCCAGTTAAATTCAGATTTTCAACTCTCGTCCAACCCTAGTCCCACTTCTTCCTTGTATTAAACCCCCAACATAGCACTCTCCATCTCCACCTTATAGTTTTAGCAACATGGGCATGGTTTATACAACAGTTGAGAAACCAATTTTCATATCAAATCATTGATTGGATTTAAGAGATGAGAAAGCGAGAGTGAATCTGGACTATGAGCATTTCCTATTTTTTGTATTCTCTATCGTGGTTGGAATCTTAAACGAAAGCTGAATTAATACCGTTTCAATGAGTCAGATCTATAGGATTCACCTCAGTCGTAGATTTGTGTATTCAAGATGGAATCCTGACCGCCACCAACACATGCGAGTAGTAGGGTGTGGTTATGAACGCCACACGTGCGAGATGTAAGGGGTGGTCAGAGGAACCACAACCCTTGATTTATCTTTGTCTGGACAAATCCTGACCACCACTAACAAAGGCAAACTTAGCCTAGCTTTGTTTTATACTAATGATTCTTTTTGTTTATTATAATCAAACCAATCCCCCCCTTTTTAGTATTTTTTATTATAATCAATTACACAGCTCTCTATGGGAACGATCTCTTACTACCGCTATATTATTATTTAATTAGTGGGAAATATTTTGAATAATTTGTTGCACTTATGACGCACATCAAATTTTGGCGCCGCTGCCGGGGAGCAGTCGGTAGCTTTAGTTGTTATTTCTTTTTGTTTTTAGTTTTTGATTTAGCTTTTGAGAATTTTATTTCAGGTACTTAATCTATGGCATCGAAGGATTGGAATTACTAGAGGTTCGGAATTCAAACCCGTAAAGGAACGGTACTACAAGCACGTCCAAAGTTTCAAGAAGAACCTTCTACATCAACAATGGTAGGAGGTAACAATAATCCACCACCACCTCCAACTCCGGAGAGAACGTTAGGAGAGTTGATATCTCCATGATTAGATTCGCAACCACTGTGCATTACAATCACTGAACCAGTGGAGATGAAGTTGAATCTACTTCATCATCTACCAAATTTCAAGGGACATCCAGGTAAAAATCAAAATAGACACCTTCAACAGTTCCAGAACACAACGACAAGTCTGAGGCATGCAACCGCAGACAGAGATATGGCTATGATACAAGACTTTCTGTTCTCATTGACAGAATTAACAGAAGAATGGTTGTATTGTCTTCCTATAGGGAGTGTTACAACATGGACTGAGATGAAAAAGCTAATTCTGGAGAAATATTTTCCTGCTTCCAAAGAGGCATCCGTTCGTAAGGAGATTAGTGGCATTCTATAGATGTCTGGGGAGTCTCTATATGAATATTGGGAGAGGTATAAGAGGTTGTTGGCAAGCTTCCCACACCATAATATATCCTCAACACTTATCATTCAATACATCCATGAAGGATTACTTCCAGAATAGGGGAATTTGATTGATGCGGCTGCCGGTGGTTCACTTACTGAGAATACAATCTCGCAGGCAACCAGTTTGATTGAGAGTATGGCTCCCAATGGTTAATAATTCTATACCAGAAACAACTCTAATATCAGAAGAGTGAGCGAGATGGGAGAGTCTGCACAGTCAGAGCAATGGATGAACAACATAGAGAAGGTAGTACAACGAATGTCAGCAGTGATTATTCCTACTTATGAAGAGGAGTCTGAAAAGGTGAATGTTGTGTTCCCTAATCAAAGGCCAAGGTATATTCCCTACTCTAATACTTATAATCCAGGTTGGAAAGATCACCCAAATTTGAATTATGAAAATCAGCAAGCTGTAGCTCCTAATCCTTATGGGCGACAAAGTGGTTTTCAATAACCACAGTTCCGACCACAACCTTCACCTCAGCCTCAACAACAGAATCAGAGTTCTGGTTTAGAGGAGATGATGAAAATGATGATGCAAAAGCAAGATGCAAATGCTCAACGTGAAGATGCAATACTGCAGAAACAAGATATGTCTATAAAGGAATTGCAACTTCAAATGGGATAATTGGCTACAAGAATGAATGAAATAAAAGAACAGAATTCAGCGAATTTTCCATTACAACCTTTTGTGAATCAAAGAGCGAACGTCAATGATGTAACTCTAAGAAGTGGGAAGAAAACTGAAGAGCCACAACAACAAAAATAGGTTAGTAACGACATCGAAAAGGAAGTATAGGAGGAAATCATCCTAAAGGAAAAGCCAACCTCAAACTTCCAACCTAAGGATACGGCTCCCACCTTTACCACACCACCTCCTTTCCCTAGTCGTTTTGCCAAATCAAAGAAGCAAGCTCAAGATAAGAAGATTATGGACATTTTCAGCAAGATACAAATCAACATCCCATTTATTGAGGCCATCATAACCGTACCCAGGTATGGTAAGGTTTTGAAGGATTTGTGCACATGGAAGGATAGGTTGATTTCTAATGAGATTACTCAGGTGGGAGAAAGTGCCACAACTATGCTATTGAAGAAGATGCATGTAAAGTGTGAAGATACTGGTTGTTTCACCGTGCCAGTTACTATTGGTACCAAGAGATTTGAGCGTTCTTTGCTTGATTTGGGAGCATCCTTAAGTGTTATGTCAGCCGATGTTTATGATTCTTGAATCTTGGACCTTTGAAAGAGGTGAAGATTACTATTCAATTGGCAAACAAGTCCAATATATATCTGTTGATGGTGGATTTTTAGTTCAGGGCTAAAGTTGTAAAACCAATTTTTGTGTAAACATCCTACAGAGGATGAGATTATTTTATAAGTGATGAATACTTCTTCACTTTATTAATTCACCTAGAATAGAGCATGTAGCAAAAATCCCCCGAATATTCTGTGAATTTTAGCATTCTTGATTAATGCATAGAACGCCTTGTATTTCCTGTGTTGTTCCTAGCAGAACTCTCATTGTTGGTGTGGCATGATGACTGATTGTTACTCGCAGCAGAGTAGCATGAATATCCAAGTGACAATAGTGAGGCATGCACGAAATTCCCGTATAGGCTGTAACTCTCGGTGTGTTATACTAGCCCGATTGTGCATGTAACTCTCGGTGTGTTATACTAGCCCGATTGAGTGTGCAACTCTCGGTGTGTTATACTAGACCGATTGAGCGTCTAGACTGTCCGTAATAGTCTAGAAATGATCACGGTCATCCAACTTCGCAGGCATGATTGGATGGTCAGGATCGAATCCAATACCCTCAGGCAGGTATTGGAACATTTATTGCCGACCTAATGCGGGCCCCGCATGATCGGCCTCCCCAAAAGGGGTGGCATAGCTTGCCAAACCGTCCAAACCAAGCAGAATGGACAAGAAACCCTAAATTAGGGTTTGCGGCACATTACATGTGTCGCAAAACGACCTCAACCATCCATCTTTGCATGCATATATGGAGGGTGTAGATGTAGATTCAAAGGGCCCAGAGCATGTCAACACGATCATTGTAGGCCCGCCTACACACATGACCAATCGGTCAGGACCAACCATGATTGGTTGTCCCAATTCATGCGCACCAAACCAAGCATGATGCACGGCCGGTAAAACCCTAATTGGGGCTTGCGGCATCATGTATGTGTCCCAAAGTCATCTCGTGCGTCCATCTTCGCAGGCTTGAATGGAAGGAAAAGATGAAACATTAGGGAAGGCCGAACATGCTAGCATGACCACCGCGGGCCCGTTTTCATGACCGAACGATCGGCCAAAGCCAGCCTTGGTAAGGCGCCTCGGTTCATGCGCCCAAAATGGCATGATCACGCTTCCTAAATCATAAATTGATCTCGACCACTCAAATTTTCCAGACAAATTGAGTGCCTTAGATCACGTTTCCATAGGACAGTCAGGTATAGGCGTGAATACCAACCTACCACCTACACGCTGTACAAAACGGCCGAGACTGACCAAGCTTGGTTGTCTCGAAATACGTGCCTTGAAAGTGGCATACCACGCCCCTTTAAGAATCCTTTGCGGCATAGGATTTCTTTCGCAAATCGATCTCATCTACTCAACTTCACCGGTAAATTTGAGTGTCCTAGATCAAACCTTCGTGGGAAAGTGAAGCATGGACATGGACATCAGCATGCCATCCACACGCATACCTGATCGGTCCCCCATGAAACGCCTCCCATGCTTGGATTCGACCAAGCTAAAGGAGTACACTCGCGCACCTTCTAAACCCTAATCTGAGGGTCGCAGATGTGGGTCGCTGATCATATCGTCCGTCCAACTTCGCCAGCTCGGACGAACGACCTAGGATAAGAGTTAAGCGACCAGTGAAGTATCATCGTGATCACTGTATGCCACTCTACCACACCATGTGGTTGGTCAAGGGAGGATTTGCTAGCGCAGCTTCCAAACCCTCACGTGAAGTAGGCAGGGCATGATGCTCAACATCGATGCTTCGTATATGCCAAATACATTCGATGCATGACATGCATAGATTACACATGATACTTTACAAGTATCGACTTCCTAAATAACTTAGTTATTTAACTAGCATTATATGCTACCTTCTGTGGATCCCATGATCCACACACTCGAGACATCAATCATGTCACAAACTGGGGGATACACACTGGGGTATTGGTCTGGCGGTTTACAGTGTGCAGCGTGCAACGCACCATCACAATAATGTGTCAGGAAGACATGGACGGTTAGTGATGATGGGAGAAGTGGGAAAGATTGATCGTGTGAAATTAACACACCACTCCACTACCCCATCACTCCACTTCCTCCACTTCCTACGAGAGACGTGAGTAAGGCTCAAATGACTTGTATAAATAGGTTCTCCGCCCTATTTTCATAATAGAGAAAACATAACACAATACAAAAACCAAGTGTTAATACAACACATATTCAAACACCCAGAGCCTGCTTGCATTAATCGTAAGCCTGCTCATCTTTCTGTTACAAGTCATAAAATAGCCTACACCTTCACAATCTCAACACCTTCTCCGCTTTCCTCCCTAAGATCAACCCCATCTCCTTCACTTTATGACCGAAACAAGTCTGGAACGACCATTTCTTGGTTTTGGCCAGAATTGTATAGATTGATCTCTCGTATCAAAAGCACTCATCGCGCAGTGCATTTGTTTAGGTTTTAGATTCACTTCTCATCCACACACCCCAAATTACCAAAACTAGCAGAAGTAATTTTCACCCACAAACAATATCCTAAGGGAGTCGTGGAGGACGTGTTAGTTCAAGTGAATCAGTTAATCTTTCCGATTGATTTTTACAATGTGGATATGCATAATGGAGATAGTTGTTCATCTATTTCGTTACTTCTTAGGAGACCGTTTATAAAAACATCAAAGACGAATATTGATGTGGACAATGGTACACTCACTATGGAATTTGATAAGGAGATCATTCGCTTCAACATATTTGAGGCCATAAGTTATCTTAGTGATGTGAACTCTGCTTTCTATATTGATGTTATTGGTTCGTTGGCACAACAGATGTTTGATTTGAACAAAAAAGATGAACTTGAGTATGTGCTACAAAATAACATTGATTTGGACGTCCATGACATTCCTAACTTGGACGTTGATATTCCCAAGGAGTTTGTTGAGACATATGGTGCTTTAACGTCATCACAAGAATTTAAAACAGGTAATATTTCATATATCTCTTTACCTGTAACTGATGAAGTTCCTTTACCTTATGTTGTGTAAGCACCTAAATTAGAACTGAAACCCCTACCTGATCACTTAAAGTACGCTTACTTGGGTGATGGGGAAGAGATTATAGTCATTATTGCAAAGAATCTCACACCGGTACAAGAAGAACACCTCCTTAGGGTTCTAAAAGAGCACAAAACGGCTATTGGTTGGACAATTGCTGACATCAAAGGCATTATTCCAGCCATGTGCATGCATATAATCCTTATGGAAGATGATATAAAGACAGTACGTGATTCTCAGCGTAGGATTAACCCACCAATGATGGAGGTCGTGAAGAAAGAGATCCTCAAATTGCTAAGTGTGGGGATGATTTACCCAATTTCTGACAGCAAATGGGTTAGTACGGTGCAAGTGGTGCCTAAGAAATCAGGTGTCACTGTTGTTAGAAATCAAGATGATGAACTATTTCCTATAAGAGTTCAAACAGGATGGCGAGTGTGCATAGACTACATAAAGATCAATTTGGTTATTCGCAAGGATCACTTTCCTTTGCCTTTCATTGATCAGATATTAGAGAGGTTAGCGGGACATTCATATTATTGCTTTTTGGATGGTTATTCGGGCTATAATCAAATTGTTATTGCACCAGGGGATCAAGAGAAGACAACTTTTACTTGTCCTTTCGGTACATTCCCATATAGAAGAATGCCATTTGGTCTTTGAAATGCGCCTGCCACTTTTCAGAGATGTATTGTTAGTATATTTTCTGATTACGTGGAGAATATCATTGAGGTATTTATGGATGACTTTAGTGTTTATGGCGATTCATTTGATATTTGTTTAAATAATCTTGAACTTGTGCTTAAAATATGCATAAAGACTAATTTGGTTTTAAACTGGGAGAAATGCCACTTTATGATAAACCATGGAATTGTACTTGGCCACATCGTGTCCTCTCAAGGGCTCAAAGTAGAAAAGGCAAAGATAGACTTGATTAGGAACTTACAATACCCCACTTCAGTGAGGGAAATTTGCTCATTTATTGGTCATGCAGGTTTTTATAGGAGGTTTATCAAAGATTTCTCCAAAATCTCAATGCCGATGTGGAAATTGTTGCAAAATGAGGTTGCCTTTAACTTCAATCAGGAGTGCAAGGATTTCTTTAATAAATTAAAAGAACTGTTGACTACTGCACCAATTATTAAATCACATGACTGGAGTTTTCCATTCGAGTTAATGTGTGATGCAAGTTATTATCCAGTCGGAGATGTTTTGGGTCAAAAAGTAGACAAGAGGTCACATGTGATTTATTATGCATCAAGGACCCTAAACGATGCTCAAATCAACTATTCTACTACTGAGAAAGAGTTGCTTGCTATAGTATTTGCATTGGAAAAATTTAGAGCTTATTTGGTGGGTGCCAATGTGATTGTATATTCTAATCATGCAGTACTACAGTACCAATTGAAAAACAAGGAGGCTAAGACAAGACTCATACGTTGGATTCTTTTGCTGCAAGAATTCAATATGGAAATTAGAGATAAGAAAGGTGTTGAGAATACAGTTGCTGATCATCTTAGTAGACTTATTGTCTCTGAAGAAGAACTTCCCTTACATGATTGTTTTCCAGGCGACCAACTTTTCTCAATTGAAGATTCAACACATTGGTATGCTGATATAGTGAAATATTTGGTTACAAAGCAATTACCTAGTACAATGTCTACTTTTCAAAAGCTAAAGCTTAAGAAAATAGCCAAGCAGTATGTGTGGGATAAGCCATACTTGTGGAAATATGGTGCTGATCATATTATCCGCAGGTGCGTACCAAACTCTGAATTTCAGTCAATTCTATCTTTTTGTCATTCTTAAGCTTGTGTTGGTCACTTTGGTTCTAAACGCACCGCTCTCAAAGTCCTTGAGAGTGGCTTTTATTGGCCTACCCTATTTGGGGATGCATATGTTTTTTGAAAATCTTGTGATAGATGTCAACGAATGGGCAATCTAGGTACTCGAAATCAAATGCCACTCAATCCTATTCTCACTGTCGAGATTTTTGATGTGTGGGGCATTGATTTTATGGGTCCTTTTGTTAATTCGAATGGAAAATTTTATATACTTCTTGTTGTGGATTATGTTTCAAAATGGGTGGAAGCTAAAGCCACCCCTACTTATGATTCACAAGTTGTTTGTGAGTTTGTGAAGGAATATATTTTCTCTAGACATGGTACACCAAGAGTGGTTATCAGTGATGGAGGCTCGCACTTCAAGAAATACTTCCATGCTTTTTTCAAGAAGTATAACATTACGCACAAGATTGGTACGCCGTATCACCCACAAACTAGTGGGCAAGCTAAAATTTCAAATCGTGAGATTAATTCCATCCTTGAGAAAACCGTTAACACTACACGGAAGGATTGTAGTTATAGACTCAACGATGCACTTTGGGCATATAGAACAGCATATAAGACACCGATTGGTATGTCTCCATATCGGTTGGTTTATGACAAAGCTTGTCATCTCCCAGTTGAACTTGAGCATAAGGCTTTATGGGAGGTAAAGATATGCAACATGGAGTATGATAAAGCGGGGAAACATAGGCAACTACAAATCAATGAGCTAGAGGAGATACGTAATGATGCTTACGAGAGTTCTCGTATATATAAGGAAAAGACTAATCTTTTCCATGACAAGATGATTTCTCGGAAGAATTTTGTTATGGGACAAAAAGTTCTCTTATTTCATTCTCGTCTTAAGTTATTTCCTAGTAAGCTAAGGTCCAGATGGATTGGACCATATGTTGTTGCTAATATTTATTCTCATGGTGCAGTTGATATCACTAGTCTTAGATATTTGACTACTTCTAAGCTCAACGGCCATAGATTGAAGCCATACTATGAAAAAATTGCTTATGTGAATGTGCATGAGATAGAGCTTAAAGATTTACTCCCTCTGGAGGAGTAGCATAAGGAGAATGCCAAGTCGGGCTGACGACTTTAAACCAAGCGTTAAATGGGAGGCAACCCATAGGTTTTGTATCTAAAACTCTTCTATTTTTTGTTTTTATTATTTTCATATCATATTTTCATCCTCGTGTTTAATTTCATTGAGTCCGTAATCTATTTTAGAAGAATATTATGATGAATACTTTTTCGTCAGAAAAATCCAGACTGCGCATAGTTCAGTCCAGAGACCTTTATCTAAACACTGTGCCCTTTTGACACTTTGTAGAAAACACGTAGATGAACAACTTTTGTGACATGGAGTTTTTCCAAATTCCTTACCAATTTGCACAGCTTTTGCGTTTTATCTGCTGTTACGTCAGAATTCAGAACTTTCGGTTTTACACATTGAGGACAATGTGAAGTTTAAGTGTGGGGGAGTATTTTGCATATAGATTTTTCAATTTCTTTGTATATATTTGAATAAAACCTCCAACTTGTAGAGATTTTAGAGTCACTAGCATACTTCTAGGTATGTTTACATAGAGATTCTGACCGACATAACTTAACTTGGAAGTGTTAGGGAACTACACTCGGATTTCTTACGAATTGGAGTGTTCAATAAAGGATTTAATCATGCCGGTGATGCAAATTAGGAGCAGGGAGAAATGCATTATTAGATTTGCTGATCAATCATTAGTGGAGACTACCCATTTTCATATCAACCAAGGCACCAGACCAAATTTTCTTTGTAGCTGACTAAAGAGCTTTCTTTTAAGTGTGTGTCACTGTACGTTAATTCCGGGTAGAATGGTGAGCTACCCAACCTCCCACCAATAGAAGCACTATTTTTGATCTCTTGAGTGCTAATTTTGTCAATCATGAGGGTTACGTCTATAGACGAAAACCACCTTCTTGTAGTTTGATTTGTAGTTAGCACCATTCTCTCTCTCCACACCAACAGATCCATAGAAACACCATCATCATAAACAAGTGGAGCGACATCAAGGAAAGTTGAAGACGTTTGAGGTTTACAAGCAACAATACAAGGAAGGGCAAAAATTTCATATCCAAGTAAAAGCAACATACAATGAGCGGATTTTTAGATACATGTTGAAGACTTACACATAAAGAGCGGAAATCTATATCCAAGTATGAAGACTTATTATAAAGAGCGAGGAAAATCAAAAGATGAGAGTTATTGAAGTTTATGATACGAAGGCATTACAAGTTGTGAAGATCAAAGTGGTAACATACTTCTTTCATGTCCATGTTAATTTTATTTCATATTTATTATTTTAGTTGCAATCTCTCTTTACGAAAAAAAAAATAATAAAGAAGAAGAAAAAAATATATATTCAAAGAGATTTGCATTTAGGTTGTTATTTGTTCAATAAGGCCATGTGTAAGAAAAATATATAAAGAAGTTTCAAGCAACAAGGAAATAGAGGAAAATGTAGTTACAAATTGTCAAAGTTTTACGAAGTTCAAGATTTTATCATCAACAATAGAAGACCGAAGACCGTTTATGAAGAAGACGAGCCGAAGGAAGGAAGACGATTCTATTGGATGTTGTGAGAGTGGTGCTTTAGACACTTCCAATCGGATGTGAAGGTGGTAAGTACTCTCATCCTTGCTATAATGGTTGATTTCCTTTCTTAGAGATCATCAAAAAAATATCTTTATTTTCCAAAATTTTGTGGAGTCTCCAGAAATAATTCGGAAGATTTCATTCCCACCATTCAATGTGTGTAGGATTCTCTCTTCATTCCTACCTTCACACATGTGAGACCCATAAAAAAGCTGTCATATTGAGTGCAATTATCATAAAATCCTTTTAAGTGAGGCAAAATTCGAGGCGAAATGCTTATTGATCACTCTCAAACACGCAGTCTCTCATTATGGTGTGGTTATTTCTAACTCAAGATTTAAGAATGAATATGTTTTTCGGTATTTCTAACTTCTTATTACTAGCATACAGAAACTCTATGTCCTCGTAGCTCTTTGGATGCTTGGGAAACTGGAACGCTTTGAAGTTGAAATAGGTTTTGTGGGAATACCTCTCGTAATCCCTCACGCGACTATAATTCGTCCACTAGGGACACCTAGGGGTTTAAAGGCCTGTTACACATGCTAAGTGCAACCGTATCCTCAACGACATGGAGTTGTTGTATTTTAGATAGTTTTCTCGAGGACTAGAAAAAGCCAAGTGTGGGGGAATTTGTTAAGTGCATATTTTGCATATATTTAAAGTCGAATCCATGCTAGTAATTGCTTATATTCTTTCAAATTATTGTATATTACGCTTGTTTTGTTTTATTTATATTTTGCTAGGTGAATCATCCAAAAGAAGCAAATTGGCACTTAATTGTGCAAAGAAAGAAGTTAGCCGCAAGAGGAGAGGGGCCATAAACCAAGTGGAGCCCGTTCATATCTAGGAGTGTTTGCTATCATCTTGTAGAGGACGAAAAGACAAAGGCAACGACGAAAGAATTGAGTTATTTCGATGTCGTATGAAGATTTTATGGGCGTTCAAAGTGATCCAAAGTTGTTAAAGCACATAATCTATGAAGGAACCCGCCTAATTTACTCAAGGCAGCCGCTCAGGGGGTATTCAGAAATTGAATTGTCAGTCTCGTAAAACTGACAGTGGGAGCGCATAGTCTTCTTCTTTCACAGGTCGATAGGCTTGCAAGGAGATTATTCTGGTTGAGATTCTAAGTTTGGCTGGATAGGGAAAACGTGGTTCCGTTGATCATTATCGAGAAAGAATGATGCGGCTACCATTGTGATGTTGTCACAGTGATAGACGACGATGGAGGTTGCTGGAAGAGAGCTTGAGTTCGAGAATGGGATTGATGTTATGATTTCTATTGATGGTAGTGATGTTAGTTGATGAGAACCAGTCGAGCATGAGCAAAACAGAATGGAAATGAGAATATGAAGCTAACTATGGTTGCTTCCAGCGAAAGAAGATATGGAAAGATTGGCAGAGAACGAGATGGGTTTTGTAATTATGGAGAATAATGATCAGTGGCTCGACAAGTTTGTGATAATGCTGCTGGAAGTGACGATGCTAGAAAGTGGAGCTCAAGTGATTCACAGGGAGGCGAGTAGAGGAGATGGAAGTAACGTTGGTAATCGAAAATAGGGAGTTGTTGGTGATTATTAATAGAATGATGAAAGTCGAAGAGTCCCATTGACTGATGGTTGCTGTTAACGGATTTGGTTGCATGGAGATGTAACGAGCAAGTCAAGATGATGGTTATGGCTGATTAAACGTTATCATGATGGAGTTGATTGGTGGATAAGTTTGTTCATGGTAGTTGAGCTCGTAAACGATGGTGTTGCTGTTATTATGGAATTAGATTTAGGGAATGTCGAGCTGGTGATAAAACTCGAACTTGGCAGTGGTATTTAACGAAGATGATGAATGCTGAGATGAAGGTCTCGAATTCAGAAGAATGGAGTTTGAGATGTTCTCCGTGATGAAGATAAACTGCTGCCATTAACATTTTGCAGTGACGAGTGTAACTACGAAAAATCCATAGTTACACCCACTTGCTAATTTAGATTACAAAGAGTAAATCACACACAAAGTGAAACAAAACTTTTATTTTTGTTATTAGTTAATGAATGGGAAGATACAAATCACTCAAGAACACTCACAAGAACCCTAAGTTGTCTCTCTTAACAATCTCTCACTTATTCCTCAAAATATTCCAACCCCCTTAGAATGGACCAAGTCCTCTATTTATAGCGAAAAATACATAATGGGTTACAACTTATTTTAATTCGCCCAGAGTCATACAGTTCACATGATTGTATCTTTTACCTCGCCAGAACCATTTTCAATAAAGTTTTTCCTACCTTTTCGCCTTAAAGATCGGTTATTGTCGGGGACAACTGTCCTATTTCTTGCATATCAATCCACACTTCGAATCTTCTACTTCGTTAACTTTATCTTTTCTTGCGTAACAATCCACACTTCGGATCTTCTACTTTGTCTTATTAATTTCCTTCGTGAGATATCTTCTTTTGCAAGTCACCGCTACTTCGTTAATTATTACTTCGCAGATCTAATTATCGTTAAAGTAAATCTGACACTTGATTTGACTCTTCACTGACACTTTTCTGGGAATTAGTGAATAATATTTTGTTTGAAGATTCACTTCGTTGCCTCGTTCATTCTTGTTCGGACACGTGGCGAGCAGATTTTCTGTACCTACATTTTGCCTTTTCTCCTTCCATTCACGGGGAATAAGAATGGAAAGAGAACTCCGCATTAAATTCGTAACCACCACATACCTGGTTTTCTCCCTACCTTGTCTCCCACGTTTCTCTGTAACCGTCAATAGCCGGTTACTCTCCCCGTATAACTGTTTCTCCTGGTCATGCCTTGGTCCACTATAAATAGCTAGGTTTTTTTTTTGTGGGAATGTTATTTATGCCCCTACTATCCATGGGATTTGCACAAGTACCCTTATGAGTCTTTACAAATACCCCTAATGGCAAAACTGAAATTATGTTCAACAAAATAATTCTCATAATCCCGTTTTTAACCTTTGTGTCTTATATTCAGACTTCGCTTTGTGTTTTCTACAAAATTTCTCTCGATCTACTTTTCTCTCCTACGCTTTCACCCATCACCACCACCACATTCAGCACCGCTTCTCCGCCGCCATAACCAACACCAACCTTCAGATTCAAAAACCAGGTTTGATAATCATCATCAAGAGTTCAACATCAACATCATCTTCTTCTTTTTCTCGGTTTGTCACTAATTTTCAATATCAGATTTAGTTTTAGGAGATCGAGAGATCTGAATTTAGGTTTCATTTTCTGGTGATCTCGAACTAGAAATTTTAATTTATTGAAGCTTAACAACTACGCGATTTGAAGATGATTCATATTAATCTAAGTTCAACAATACAAAAATGTAGATCCATTCCGATTTGCAACTAACTTTTAGCTCATTTGATGACAGAGATCGAGAAGAAGCTAGGGTTTGCATTTCAGTAAAATCAGTTGAAGAATCTGGTGATAATTTTGACGTATTTCAGAGATTGGGGTTTGTGGAAATTAAAATAAGGACATGGATCTGAAAGTGGAGGAGGTAATGGAATTGATGTTGTTGAAATGGTTTGCTGCTGTTGGTGGTCAATCTAAAGAGAAGAAATGATTTCGATTGTTGCTGTGATGAAGTAACCAATGATTACACAAATATGGTTTCGTGTTGGTATTCTTGCAGATGAAGATTACAAGGGTTGTTGTTCTGGAGAAGATTTTTGTGATGAATTGAATCTAATGGGGTTGATTTGGCACTGGTGCTGGTTGATTATCATGGGTTTTCTGGTTGTTTTGATCTGAGAATTGAAGTGAAAGACTAAGCAAGGTTTTGAGGAGATTTATGTGATGGTAGAGTTGAATCTTTGTAGGGTTGTTTGCTGCTTCAAGGAACTGTATTAAGTTCAAGGTGTTGGACCTGAGTTGATTCTGGTTCTAGCTACAATTAGGAATGGATGAATTGTAATGGGCTTGTGTTGCTGAGCTGGTGTTTCTGAGATGGAAATAGAGTTTGAAGTTGTATGAATCTTAGGAAGAACATTGAAGCATCAATGTACAGATTGAATTTGTGTGGCAGAATCAGTTGCATTGCAAATGCAATTGCAGTGAACAAAGAGCTGAAACTGCATTTAGAGTTTGCTGCTGCACTGAATTGGTGGTATAGATGTATGTTTAGGACAGGTTTTAAACTCAAGATGAGATGGTGAAGTTAGTATTAGCTACAGCTGATGGATTTTAGGAGATGGATTGCAGGTAGAGTTTGTTGGTTATACTGGTTGAATCGGTATTTGTACGCAGAGAAGAAACGGTGAAGTTACAGCTGCAGCTAAGGAAAAATGAAGAAAGAATGGATGTTGTGTTGGATAGATAATTGTTATCATCTACTGAATGCAATGATATACATGTATGCAAGGAAATGATATTGCAGGTGCAATGAAAAGCTCCAGTTTATGTGTGGCGCTGCAGTCATCTTGAAGCTGAAATGAAGCAAATGAATGCTAGGCAAATGAAATGGGACATGTTGGTTTGATGCTGAGAGGCTGAAGCTGTTGGTAGATGCATGGATGTTCAGAAGAGATGTTGTTAATCGAAGTGAAGGTATTGTGGTTCTCTTTTTGCCTTTTGCTTGTGTGCGTGCAACTTGGTATATGTCTGTTGGTGTTGTTGGAATTGGTTGGTTGTTAGCTGGTGATGTATGTTGTTGGTCGGGTAGGTAAAGTAATTGCAACCCTGGACAACCTCACCAAGTTTCTTCCACTATTGTAGAAAACTTGAGCTAGTTGCTTCCAACTTTGGCAACAACTTGACCAAGTTGCTTCCATTATTGGAGACAACTTGAGCTAGTTGCTTCCTTTTTCTGGAGACAACTTGAGAAAGTTGCTTTCACTTTTGGAGGTAACTTAAGCTAGTTGATTCCATATTGGAGGCAACTTGAGCTAGTTGATTCCACTTCCGAGGCAACTTGGTTATGTTTTTGGGTCCATTCATTCATCAGAAATTATCTTATACCTATATCTTAGAGTAGTTGTGACGAATTTGTGGTGCAATGGTAACACATGGTTGTGTTGAGTTGCTGACGATGGTTGTGTTGCTGATGCTCATGCTTTAAAGTCAAGAGGGTAGCTTAGGAAGTTGAGAAGGAACTCAATATGAATCCAGGAATTGAAAGCAGAACAAGAAGTTGTTACTGCTTGTGTGTTGCTGATGGTGTTTGAGTAGGGGCATGGAAGCGACTGCAGCTATTGGCTCATATTGCAAGTGTGCATAGATGGTTGTGGTCATGAAGTTGTTGCAGGTAGAGTTGCAGTAGCAGATATGGAGGGTGTGGTGTTGAATGGTGGTTATTTGAATTATTGGTTGAGCACTGATGGTGTGGCGTACCTGTGGTGAAATGGTAGCACAACTGACTATATGTCAGAAGATGTGTGTTCGATTCACACTAGGTTCGCTTATTTGTGTATAATTTTTATTTATTTTTGGAGATAACTTGTTCTAGTTGCCTCCATATATGGAGACAACTTAGGCTAGTTGCTTTCACTTTTTGAAGACATCTTTGTGCTAGTTGCCTTTATTGTTGAAGACAACTTCAGCAAGTTGACTCCACATGGTGGTGGTGGTTGGCGGTGTCGGCGGTGATGGTTGGCGGCAGCGGTGAGTGTCGGTTGTTGGAGGTGGCGGTGGTAGTGGAAAGTAGTGGTGTTCGTAAGCGGCGGCGGTGGTGGACAGTGGTGGTGGTTGGCGGTGGTGGTGGTCGTCGGTGGTTGTAGTTGGTGGTGGTGGTGGTTAGTGGTGGTGGTCATTGGTGGTGGTTGTTGTTGTTAGTGGTGGTCGTCGGTGGAGGTGGTTGTTGGTGGGAGGCGGTGGACAGTGGTGGTGGGTAGTAGAGGTAGTGTTTTTTTTTTAATAGTGGTTAGTAGTTTTGTATATACACTATAAAAGAAAATCTTCGTCTTTATCTTCTGAACTTCGTCTTCTTCTTCTCCGGCGACGTCATTCTCTAGAAAATATTCCTTTATCTTCTTCTGTTCTTGATTTTCCATTCTCCCTTTAGTTCTCAAAGCAATGGCTCCTAAAAAATTCCCTCCTCATACTACTTCCAAAACCCTTGAAGATTTCATAAAGAAGGGTTTATCCTTGACGCCGACGGTGGATTCCTCCGTTTCTCCTCCGGTCATAGCCACAAAGTTCATGGAGTTGAAATATAGGTGAATTCAGGCGGAAACATGGACTCCTACTAGAATGATCACTACGTTGGGTCAGCTTCATGTCGGGATAGTTTTTCCTCTGTACGATTCTGATAACCCTCTGTTTTACGATATTTTGGTTAAGGTCGGCAGGGGCGTCTTCCAGTGGAGTGGGAATTCAATCTGTATTGCAAACAAGTTTGTGATACTCTCTAGTGGTGGCAAGTCTTAGATTCCGCTGGCTGTGAAGGACTTCGACTCAGCATACTACAATCTTGACTCCTTCTTGGAGAACTATGTCGACCGAACTCAATCTCGGAGGAAATACCAAGAATGGGGTATTTCTATGAATCGGAAGTCCATGAAGGATCCATCCAAAGTCCTTCTTATTGATGTCGAGCCGATCAGCACCTCTAAGGATGCTCCGAAGGGCCCTTCCCTTAGTCTGACTAACGATGAAGACTAGATGATGTTTCCAGTGATTGTTGAAGGCCCCTTAGTCTGGGGTTTTGATGAGAATGGGAAAGGCCGAACTGGTCCCCTCTCCGAGCATATTCATCTCGCCGCTTATGAGCCTGGATGACTTCGCTGGAAAGAAATTCCCAACGAGGTAGATTCGTCGATCATTTGATTTATCTATCTCTGTGTTTAGTTCTTTAAATTTTCTCATTTCGCTGCAGTATGCTTTTCCTCATCATGGCTTGATCAAGGATCGATCGACTAAGAAGTCATCTACTGGATCCCCTATTTGTGATCAGGTATTTCTCTTTATCTCGCTTCTGATATCTCTATTTTTCCTTTTTAAAACTTTGGTGGCTAATCACTGTATCTCGTAGGAGGATGACCTCGTGGAATCTCAAGCCACTGTTCCTTCACGATCTTTAAGGAAGCGTGACCTTCAAGAGAGTCCTTATGCTGCTACGAAGGTATTTTGCTATTCTTTCCATTTTGTGTCCATATATTTCGCTTTATTGACTTCGCGCTTTCATACTTGTTTGTGTTGACTTCGTACTTTCTAGGATGCTTTGCCTCAATCTCCTTCTACCAATGACCCTCTTAAGTGATGTAGGGGTCTGGACATGGATGCCTTAACTCGCGTTCATTCTTCCAGGAAATATTCAGAATCATCTGTTCCGCCTCCACCCAAGGGTAAACCTGCTAAAGTCCCGAAAAAATCCATTCCTTCTCAGATTCCGAAGCCTGCTATGCCGACTCCTGTCATTGTTGTGGGTGACTCCTCTGTAAAGTCATCTATCAGTCCTGCTGGTGGGTCTCAAGAAAAAGAGAGGAAAGTCTTCTAAGTGGAAGATCCAGCCTACGCGCCCGACATGGATTTTCCGAGGAATGCTCTCCTTATAACTCGTTCCGCTCCCTCTATCAGATCTGCTGCCACTGAGTCTTTGATTAATTTCAGTTCTGATTCCTTCGTGCCGAGGATCAACCTTTTATTTTAAATTCTTCACTGAACCTTTCCACAAATTAGCATGCTGCCATTATGGCTTTAGTGAGTATTACTGATCTTGACTTCGTTGTTTATCCCAGTTCTTTTATAACTTATTCGACCTCGTGGGAATTTAACCGACACATAGCTCAGCTCGTAGAGACTAGAGTTGCGCGTGAGAATTTAGAGACTGCCAAAGCTCGAATTCAGGAGCTCAAAAATGATCTTGCTGACGAAAGGGAATGCTCAGCCAAGAAGGATCAAAAGATCGAGGAGCTTCACAGTAAGTTCAATTTGTTATTTATTTCTTGTCTCGCTTTATTCTTGTCTTTACTATTCTTTTATTTTCGTCAAGCCTATTCTGCGAAGTGCTATATGGATTATCATGAGGCCAAGGCATCTGTCGAAGATTCTCAAGCTGAACAGGCGAATCTGTTATCTCAAATCAACTATTACTTGACCGAGAATGAAATTTTAAGTGAAGAGTTGGCGACGACATACCCTCTGTCAGAGTGTCTAGCTAACTAATCTGCTGGTAATGAAGAGTTGAACTTGCATCTTCACGAAAAAAATGAAAGTTTGAGAGTTGAGATACAACGAGTTAACAATCTCCTTACAACTTCGCGGAATCTTCATTCCTCGACCATGGCTCAGAATAAACGTTTACAGGAGGATAAAGCTCGGATAATTAAGAAGAAGGATAAGTCTGAAAATGATGTGCGTAGACTCAGGAATGAGATTCGTGATTTATGTGTCGAAAATAGCAAGTTAAGGACTGAGAATGGTATGTTAAAGGATGAGAAAGTTAAGTTAAATGACGAGATGTCCTCTGAATTAGCTCGTTTATAAAGGCTTCAAGGTAAGAAGGCAACTCCTACTTCCCCAATGAAGCAAAGGCCCGTTACTCCTTCGACGGGTGGTAAACTCGTCATTAAGTCTTCTGATGGTGACGAACCTGTGTCCGATCTAAATAAGGACCAAGATTAATCTTCTCATGAGCTCTGCAACTTTCTTGAATCAGAAGTGTCAAGAATTGACCATTTAAACCTCGACGTTCAGAAAACTTTAAAATCTATTATTTCACAGAAATAAGGTAGTTCTAGGAGCTGGCTGTTATATTTTGTATCTCGTTCTGTTAATTTTGTTTCTCACTTCGCTGTCACTTTTCGCAGAATCTGAGGACAGTTGGAAAAATCAAGTCTTGCATCTATCTCGTCAAAGGGATGATCTCGCTAGGGAGGTGTCCAATCTGAAACAAAGTCTTGTGTGTCTGAATGAAGATTGCGACAAGATGGAAAAACATGCTAAGAAGGTTGCAAAGCTAACTCGTAAGAATGCCCAGGAGGAGAAGGTGAAATTCCTCATTGAGTTCTACAGTTCTCATGGCCTTGCTTGTCCTTCCATGAATCTCGAAATTTTCTCCGATGATGAGCATGTCGTTGAAGTCGATGATGAGGATGAAGACACAGAGACTGATGAGGATGCTGAGGAGCCCAAGAGCGAAGTTCCTCAAGGCATGGAGGGTAACAGTGGAGTTGGCGCTGGCGATACTGGTGCTGGGATTCAAGGATCTGGGAGTGGTTCTGCTGAAGGGGATGCTGGAAAACCTTGATATTTTATTTTGATAACAGTTTAACCTTTTAATCCTTCATTTCTTTAACATTTTATCTGGTCGCTCCCAAGCTTGGGGGGCATAACATTTATCTCGTTCTTGTTTCTTTCCTTACCATCTCGCTTGCCTTAATATATCAGATTTGTTTCTTTTCTCCTTTGGCTTCAACCCATTCATTTATCTATACTTGATACGGTTAACATATCTAATTCGTATATCCGATAGTAGTTTCTTTTGCCTTTAGTTCGCGGAATTTTGCAATTTTGTGAAATAGTAGTATATTCAAATGATCTATATCTTATAAAGCAATTATAATTTAGTGTATTGGTTTCCAACAAGTATATACTTGCGAAGAAAATAGTCAAAGAATAATAAATTAGAAAAAGTATATACTTGCCTCTTATTCTTTGGATATTTTCGGAGAATATCCGTATTTAGGGTATAAGCTGCCATTTGTTGTTTGTGCGGAGTAATGGATGTGAGATGAATCCTCAAAAGAATAATAAATTTGAAAAAGTATATACTTGCCTCTTATTCTTTTGTGGATTTATGTAACATACCTTCTGTTATTGACCTTTGTGTTTCTATTCTCCTTGCCTTGATTATTTGTTGTTTGTGCCTCAGATTCTTCTTTGCGTTCCTTTTCGTTCTTATTTCGTCTATAATTGTACCTCGTTGCCTTTTTAGGGATTGTTCCTGCATTATTAGCGTTCTCATCGTGACATAATCAAGTTAATATAGATATTTTTGTATGCAATGCTTTGATTGCAAGTATTTCTCATTCAGCGAAGATTTTTCAAATATTCATGATTCTTTCAAATCATGCCTCTTGTCTTCCTCATGTTTTATTTATCATCTCGGGGTCTTATTTTGCCTCCTAGTTAAGGTCTTATTTTTCCCTACCCCGTTGATCAGGGTTTTGGCGACGAAGTCTCAGGCACTCTTTATTCTTGCGAAGTAAAGATCCATCAACCTCGCCTTAACTCGTTCATTGATATCTTATTGTGCGGTAATATCACAGGCCTACCTATTCCCGTGAATACCAGCCCCGTAACATTGCCGTATTTTTTGGTTACTCATCTCCCTAAAGGAGGGTGTCGTCCGTTTATATTCCCCCTGAGTACCCCCTTGCTTTCGGGCTTAGGTATCAGTTATTTCGTGACTTCGTCCCCTTCGCCGATATGGCTCTTGGTTACGAAGTCACACCCTAGGTGGGGTTTCTTTGGGACCGAGTGGAGGAATCACACAAGGCCATCTTTTATATCCACTGGCTCGTTCCTACACCCCTTACCGAGTGTTTACCCAATTGGGGCCCTCGGCGGATGGGTCTTATTTTTGCCCCTATTTGATGTTACTGAGATTGTATCTGACGTGCGTTAGGTCTTATTTTTGCCTCTTGCACTGTATGCGAACTAGGTTTCACGCCACGAGGTCTCAGCCTCCCTAATTAGAGGTTTTATAATCTCCCTGGAGATTTTTTCTTTTTCATTTTTTCTTTTTATTTTGTGGGTCTTATGAAGCCTCCAAATGAGGTCTTACTTGCCCGCTTTGAGGTCTTATTTGGCCCATTTTTTTTTCTCGTATTTACATTTCATATTATGCTTTCTTTTGCTCAAGCTTCATGTTTTGCTCGATAAATATTTCATTTCATTTATTTTTCTTTGCTGAGTTACAAACTTGCTTCTTCATTTTGTGTTACATGTCTTTGCAAGCACATCTGATGGCTAAGGATAATACTTCTTTATATAAAACGGATTCCAAGGATGATCCATCCTCTGACCGTGTCTTTCTATCTCGCCGTATATGATATTTCCTTCATCATCTGTATCTTTGTCATGACAGTCTGCGAGTTCATAGGCTCCATTTCCTGCCACTCTTTTTACGATGAATGTCCCTTCCCAAGTAGGTTCTATCTTTCCTCCAGGTCCTTTCTGATATGGTGGTATTTCCCGCAAGACCAACTCGCCCGGGACAAAACTCCTTTCTTTCACTCTTTTATTATACTCGCGAGATAATCTTCGGTGATAGTTCGTCATGTGTTGTAGCGCAGTTTCCCTATTTTCTTCCAAATCATCCAACATCGCCAGAATCATGTCCGAATTCATACCTTTCTTCCATGCCTCCTGTTTAGTTGTGGGAAATATTATATCGGTGGGTAAAACTGCTTCTACTCCATATGTCAAACAAAAGGGGTACATTCATGTTGCTTCTCGCCTCGTTGTTCTGTACGACCATAGTACTTTTGGGATTTCTTCGCACCAGTCATGTAGGTGCCCTTCCAATTTATTTTTCAGAGTTGATGCTATTTTTTTATTGGTCACCCTCGCTTGCCCATTACTCTGTGGATATAGCGGAGTCAATTTTCCAGATTGTATCTTGAACGTATTGAACGCTCATGTTTTCGCCTTCGAATTGTTTTCCATTATCAGAGACGATTTGCAGAGGAATCCCAAATCTGCAGATTATTTGCTCGAGAATGAAGTCATATACGTCTTCATTTCGTGTATTCTTCAATGGCTTGGCTTCAACCCACTTCGTGAAATAGTCAGTTGCCACTATCATGTATTTCCGATGCTGGCTTCCTGTGACGAATTGCCCCCACAATATCGACCCCCACATGGAGAACGACCATACACTCAATATGGAATTTAAACTCGTTGCTGGCGCATGTATACGTTTTCCAAATCTCTGACATGCTTCACACCTTTTTGATATGTTTTTTGCGACTTCATGCATGTGTGGCCAAAAATACCCTTGCATCTTGGTTTTGTGTGCAAAAGATCTCGTGCCGATGTGGTTCCCGGCATCGCCATAATGGAAAACTTTCATGATCTGCATTCCTTCTTCTTGTGATAAGCACCGCAGCAACGGGCCTAAGAATGACCTTTTATACAAGATTCCTTCTCGTAGCTCGTAATTCGTGGACTTCCCCTTGATCTTGTGTGCTTCAAATTTGTCACGAGGTAGATCCCCTTTCACTAGATACTTGTAAATTGGAGATCGCCAATCATCTTTACTTAGTTCGACAATTGCATTTTCGTTCATAATCATTAGAACTTCTTCGCCTTCCAATTCGTTTGTGACTGATGGATGCATTAATCGTTCAATTCGGATGTACTTCTCCGAGGGATCTTCAATCATTGATGCTATGAAATCCAGGGCATCAACATGTCGGTTATTATCTCTACTCACCTGCCTCCAGATTATATTTGGTATTTTCGTTGAATATTATTTCACGAGTTGTAAATATCGGTTCATCACGACATCATTTGCATGGTATCTACCTTCTATTTGTCTGGCGACCAGCTGCGAGTCACTGGTTATTCTTATTTCCTCTAACTTCATTTCGATAGCTAGCCTTAGTGCTTGTATGACTGCCTCGTATTCTATTTCATTGTTAGTTGCTTTATATTCTAATCGAAAGCAGAACACTGTTCTTGCTCCTGCTGGCGAGGTAAACATGATTCCCATTCCTCCTCCTGCGTTGTTGGATGATCCGTCCACAAATATTTCCCACCTCCTTGGATGGTTTTCTTTTAGAAAATCCGTGGGATCTGGGCGATCTTCATCTATGTCTAGCATTTCCTCCACTCCCTCGTCTTCTTCTATTCGAAATTCGGCCAGAAACTTAGCGATTACGTGCGACTTCGTAGAGGTCTGGACCACATATTTCAGCCCAAATTGGTCAATTCGGGTATTCCATCTTTCAACTCGCCCAAATCTCTTCGCATTCTTCAAAGTTGACTCTATTGGTATTCTGGTTAAAGCTTTAATCTTGTGAGTCTGGAAATAAGTTCGTAATTTTTCTGATGAGTATACCAATGCTAGTATCAGTTATTCAATCTTTGGGTAATTCTTTTCCGCTGCATTGATAGTCTTACTGACGTAAAAGATTGGGTTTTCCACGCCTTTATCCATCCGAAGTAGCACTGAACTTATTGCATTTGGTGTAGTTGCGAGGAAAATAAGCAACTCCTCGTCTAGTTCGGGTTTTTGGAGGATTGACAAGTTGATGAGGTGTTCCTTTATATTTTGAAGTGCCTGCTCACATTCTTGCATCCATGTAAACTTGGCCCCTTTCCTCAAGATATCAAATAAATTCTTGCACTTGTCCGAAGACCTAGAGATAAATCTTCCCAAAGCTTCTAACTGTCCATTTAACTTTTGTACGTCTTTTACTGTTGCAGGCGAAGGCATGTCCAGTATAGCTTGAACCTTGGATGGATCTACTTCGATCCCTTTTTCGGACATGATGTGCCCCAAGAACTTCGTGGATTCTACTCCAAATATACACTTCGCAGGATTTATTTTCATTTTGTATGTTCTCATCTGCTCGAAAATCTCTTTCAAATCCTCCACATGATCTCCCGACTCTTTAGTCTTTACTAACATATCGTCAATGTATACTTCCAACTTGGTGTGCGCCCACTTCGCAAATATATTTTCAACCATCCGCTGGTATGTGGCCCCCACATTTTTCAATCCAAAAGGCATTCTCATATAATAGTATAACCCCCTTGGGGCGAAGAAGGCTGTATGCTCCTGGTCTTATTCCGCCAGAGGTATCTGATTGTAACCACAATATCCATCCATCAACGTTATTCGTTTGTATCCATATGCTGATTCCACCATCTGAGGTATGTTGGGTAATGGGAAACTATCCTTTGGAGAAGCAGTGTTTAGATCACTGATGTAGTTGCAGAATAACCTACAACTACACCCTCAGTAGAATTAGTAAAACTTGAGAAGTTCTTGATGTTGAATGACAATTTTCTTCTTAATTCTCTCAATTGATTACAAAGAAGTATCTTAATGAAACTAGAATAGTTACAACTTTCTCTATTCTCTTTCCTAAGATAATTTCTAATACTCACTAAAATAACCCCCTGAATTTTACATTTGAACTCCTATTTATAGTGAAATTTGTACAGCTGTATATGTGTTGCGAAGTATCGCAACACATCTTCGTACGATTATTCTATCTTCGCAAATCTTCATACTTCCATGTGCTTCCTCTATCTTCGTATTTTTTTGTAACTCTTTCCTCTTATATTTGTCACGATGTTCGTAAGTTAATGCCTTGTGATATTCGGTACCTACATCTTGACTCTTCTCATGTTAATTCTGCGAAGAAGAAATGATCGTGAGAACATAACCGTTACTTAGTCTTTTAGAATTTGGACATGTCTTTTGTAACCGTTCTTTTCTAGTTATTCCCTTATATAAACTCTTTTATATTCTCTTCCTTTTCTTCTTCTTATTTTCTCTTTTTACTTCTGCAATTTTGTCTTCTTATCACACTCTCCATTATCATTGTTCCCTCCTGTTCATATCATCATGAGTTCTCCAAGGTAATTTTCTTTTATCTTCATGTTTTTCACTTGTTTTCCTCTTTGATTTCTGTATAATTTATTGTTTGATTTTGGTTTATTTCAGCAAAACTATTTCTCAGGTGAAATCTCCACCCAGAAATTCAAGCCCTAATCTTCGAAGAAGAAAATCCGAGAATCAAAAGGTAGTTAAATACTCTGTCTTCTTTTTTGAACAATATATTGTTGCCTCAGTTTTTAATCTACATTTTGATTCGTAGGCTGGTGAAAAATCCAATCCCAGCAAGAGATCTCGAGTGATTAAACCCACACCAATAATTTCTATTGATGACTTTCTTCCTGAGATGGATAAGGAATTTCCCTCTCCTCCTCGTGAAAATACTTCTTCGCAAACTCCTGCCTCTACTCCATTACCCAGTTTTCAATCTCCCTCCAATGTCAATTTATCAACACTTCTTCAAGATCGACCCTCGCAAAATACTTCTTCAACATCTTCTTTTGAAAAGCCTATCTTGACTCCTAATCCTTTGAGTGCTATTGCTCCAGACAATCTACAACTTGCTATTATTCCTTCAAATTCTTCTCCTCTTCCTCAAGAAATTCGAGATGGAATTTACTCAACTTTTCGAATGTTATCTGAGGTTTTGAATAATACTGCGAAGTCTACCAATGTTCGTTCGCAATATGAGTTTTGCGAAGCACTAAATAGTTTCATCAATCCTGATATTTCTACTTCACACCAATCCTTGGAAAAAGAAGTTGAATTGCTTCGCCAATCTCTGAAGTCTTCAAGAGCAGAATGTGAGAATCTTCGCAAAGAGAATTATCAGCTTCAGAATGATTCTCTTGATTGTGCGATCCTTCGCAAAAGGAATGATGAATTGAAAGGTATGATTACTATCTTCATATTTTCCCCTTTTGTTTACTTTTGTTCTTCATATGTTTGAAACACCCATTAAAACCCATTCCCCTTTATAGAATCCATCCAGAAATGTAGAAGATTGGTACTTCGCCATGAATCAGATGCAACAGAATATCAAGCCAAGCATGAAAGCCTCTTGAACCAATTCTCCCATTTATCTAATCTTTATTCGTGTGCTCTTGATAATTTTGATGCCCTTTTTCAAGAGAATACCCAACTGATTTACGACCGATTTTTTTTGAATGATGACATATCTCAACTTACTTCTTCTTTAACTAAAGCCGGCTTGAGAGTAGAAACCTTATTAGAAGAGAACAAAACCTTATCAGAAGAGAAATGCTCGTATTTGAATACAATGATCGTTTCTTCGCAAAAATTAGATACTCTTCAGAATAAATGTTGCGATCAAGAAAATCTTCTTTCTTTGTTAAAAGGTGAACTTGAGGAATTAAAGAAGTCTTCAGATGCAGAGAGAAGCTCTTTTGCCGTTGAGAAGAAGTCCCTTATTAATAAGAATATAATCTTAAGTACTAAGAAGAATCAACTTGAAGAAGATTATTCTGAACTAAAAAGTCTTAATACCAAACTTGCGAAGGATAAAAATTTTCTTCTTTCTAAAGATCAGAAGCTTCAATCTAGACTTAAAGGATTAGTTGGTGATGGTTTTAATAACGCTATGGATCAAATGAAGAATTGTTGTCTATCTTTAGCTCAATCTCTTATTTCTCAAAAAGAAGATAGTCATTAAAATTTGACTGCCACTGATGTATCTTTAAATTTTGTTATATTCGCAATTTTGACCCTTTAAATTTTGTTCTACTCGCAGAATCTGAGAACAACCTTCGCAATGCTAAGGCTGGATTAGAAGCCTCCTGTTCTAAGCTTCGTAAGAAAAATGCTTTGCTTTCTACTCGCTTAATCAACTCTCGTGATCGTGCTACTCGGAGATTCAACTATCTTGCTTATTCCAAAGATATCGAAGATACCAACCATCAGAAAGCTATACTTCGTAAAAGTCATATGAAAGCTCAAGTCTTTGTGAATAACATTCTCTTATCAAGATCCTTTCCTCCTGTGAAGATTACTCCTCTAGAAATATCTGATGATGAAGTTGTTCGTGATCCTGATAGTGATTTTGATTATGAGAGTGATGATGAAGTTGTTCGTGATCCTGATAGTGATTTTGATTATGAGAGTGATGATGAAGGATTTGATGGTGAAAAGGAATCTGTTCCTCAAAGAGATGTTCCTGTTGCAGACTCTACAAAGGATGATATTTCGCAAAAGTCGAATGCTGCTAATGACCCTGCTCATCTTAAAGACCCAGCACAGAGTGTTGATGAAGCATAATAATATTCTTTCTCAAATTATCATTGATTCTCTTGTTTTCCTTTCTTTTGAATTTTTTCTCTTAGCTACTTGTTGGTTCTCTTTTTGCAAACAATTCTGCCCACTGTTTTTGTTCTTTTAAGAAGTACATTTGATATTTTGCGAAGATAATTTGGCCTTTCTTAAATTGAATGCTTTCCTTCTTTGCATCATTTGATCATATGAAGAGAAATAATATAACTTATAGACTTAGCTTAGTATCTCCTTTCCCCCTATTATTGCTCTTCAGATGATTAAACATTGTTGGAAGTTTTAGAACATCTGTTCCAATTTAACCTACGAAGCTTCTGTTTGTTACGATTGTGAAGAAGAAATCCTCCCTTTGAAATATAAGAATAGATTCTTATGAAATATCCTTAAAAGGTATAAGAAGTATAAAATATCTTTGAAGAAGTATTAGAAATATTCAATCTGTAAAGAATTATCCTATGTATGAAGAAGTATAAGAACTATTCAATCTATGAAGAATTACTCAATGTATGAAGAAGTATAATAAGTACTTTAACCTTCTCAAAATGAAGTATCCATTTAAGAAGTATAATATGGGACGTTCTTGAAGAATTATAAGAAGTATTCAAGTTGTGAAGAAATATTTAGTATATGAAGAAGTATGTAATTCTCGTAAAATTTAATGGAATACGAACTATGCTTTTTTGATTGCGAGCAAAATTGCATCTTTTGTTATATCTTCATGAAAATTCTTCAATAGGGCTGTCTTCTTTTTTAGGACTTCATGATTTATATTCTTGTAAAAATTCTTCAATGATATTGACGGAGCTGTCTTCTTTGTCAGAACTTCATGATATATATATTCTTGTAAAAATTCTCCAATGATATTGATGGAATAATTTTCATTAATTGCTGTGGTCTTATCATGCCTTCCTAAGTAAAGGTCTTATTTTGCCACCTCTTTTGTGATAATATTTTTGTATTTGCGATAATATGACAAGTTTGAACATTCTTGCGAATATACAATCTCGTGACATTATCGTCTTGCGATGAAATCACAGGACGTTTTCACACTTTCATGTAATAACCCATTGATCTCATCTTAACTTGTTTGTTATGTTCTGCGAGTTCTCTTTGTATATATATATATATATTTTAGAATGCTCGCAGAAATTCAGTTGTTGCACAAATATGACAAGCCTTTATGTTTTTGCAAACAAGAAGCCTCGTGACATTTGCGTCTTATAGCACGTATCAGCTCCCTAATGGAGGGTGCTGCCCTTTATCTTCCCCGTGGATGCCCCTTCAAGGAAGCGTACATCGACCATACAAGGTTATCTCTTCCCATCCGGTTCTACAAAAAACCAGATTTTGATCGCAACCTCTTATCCTTTTTGCCTATAGGGCTTATAGTTACGAGGTTACACCCTATGGGGTATCTTTGGGCCAAATGCATCATTTTCCAAGACTTGTCAAAAATGGCAGATGTGCTTCAAGCTCACCCGGCACTCTTGAATCAACCGTGTACCTCGGCGCCTTGATCATTTTCTGCACTTCTTGGGAAAGACAGTATGCCTTAGTCGCCCAACCTAAATCATGTTACACCGCATAATATTGCGTAATGTCGCAAGATTAGGTGAGAATCCAAGGTGTCTAACCCGGATAGGTACCCCTTTATTGGGTTGTACTCCGTAAAGTTCCATGTACTCAGGTGCCTTGGTGGTTTTCCGGTGTCTCTGAGCCATGCTTATAGGTACCCCCTTAAATGACGTACTTTAGGACTTTGCCTCTTACGAAATGTTGCTTCGCGAACTAGGTTGTACGCCACAAAGGTTCGCTTGTGTAATATTTCTGCGGCTTTCTTTCTTTTTTGAAAGCTGATCACAGATTGCGGTCTTTTATTCGCAAATTGCGGTCTTTTCTTCGCAAGTTAATGTGCGCGTCTTTCTTTAATGAAAGTTAATCGCAATAAAAAATTTGAAATTCGTAATTATTGTATATTTCCTGCGAGCAAACAATATTCGTAAAATTTATCATGAATTTTATGGATAATACCTTTTCAAATACAGTCGATTCCAAGGTCTACCAAGTCTCAAACCCATGTCTCTCCCTTCTGGATCCATCAGCCGATAAGCTCCGCTTCCCACAACCTCTTTGATAACATATGGTCCATCCCATTTTGGTGCTAATTTTCCTCCATTTTCTTTCTGATATGGAGGTGTTGCTCGCATGACCAAATCACCTGGTTGATATTCACGTTCAATGACTCTCTTGTTGTATTCTCGAGCTAATCGTTCCTGATAAATCTTCATATGGTGCAACAACTTTTCTCTTTTTTCTTCCAAATCATCCAGTTCACTTAATATTACCCCTGCACTTAAATTTCTTTCCCAAGCTTCTTTCTTTGTTGTTGGAATTACAACCTCTGTTGGTAATACTGCTTCTACTCCATATGTTAAGCAATAAGGAGACATTCCAGTTGCCTCTCTTCTAGTTGTATTGTATTCCCAGACTGCACTAGGTACTTTCTCGCACCACCCTTTGAGATGTCCTTCTAATTTATTTTTGATTGTATCTGCGATTGTTTTATTTGTTGCCTCTGCCTGTCCATTAGCTTGTGGATATAACAGAGTTGATTTCCCACATTTTATCCTAAAAGCACTTAGTAACATCTCTATATTCTGCCCTTCAAATTGTTTTCCATTATCAGATACTAACTGTGCTGGAACTCCGTATCTGCAAATGATGTTCTCAAATATGAACGTAAAAACATCTTTATCACGAATATGTTGTACTTCTTTTACTTCTGCGAGCTTCATGAAATAATCTGTTGCAACTATCAAATATCGCCTTTGTCCGGATCTAGGCAGAAATGGTCCAAAAATATCCAACCCCCATTTCCCAAAAGGCCAGCAGCTTGTTGAAGAAGTTAATGTTGCCCCTGGTGCATGAATTCTTTTACCATGTCGTTGACATTCCTTGCATCTTCGTACGAACAATTTTGCATCTGTATGCATATAAGGCCAGTAATATCCTTGTATCCTTGCTCTGTACGCTAGAGATCTTCCCCCACTATGATTTCCAGCTTCTCCTCCATGTAACATCTTTAATATTTTCTTTCATTCTTCACGAGTTAAGCACCTGAGAGGTGGTCCACTGAAAGATTTTCTGTATAAAATTCCTTATCGTAGCTCATAGTTTGTTGCACGACTCTTTAATTTATGTGCTTCTAGTCGGTTCCTGGATACTTCTCCTGTTGCGAGATATGCATGAATTTCTTTTCTCCAATCTGCGATGTTATTTGGTAATTATCTTTCTACTTCCATCGCAACTGCCTCCTCAATTTCTTCTTCTTTGTTCACCGATGGGTGTTGAATCGTCTGAATTTTGATATTTCTTGTATTAGGATTTGTCATCATACTTGGAATGAATGAAAAAGCATCTGCGAGTCGATTGTACTTCCTTGTTATATGCCTCCACTTTAATTTTGGTATCTTCTCAGATAATTCAACAACAAGTTTCTTGTATTTCTTCAAGGAAGACTCATTTGTGGTATATTCCCCTTTAATTTGACAAATTACCAGCTGCGAATCACTTGTTATCCTTATACTTTCAAGCTTCTTTTTTATTGCGATCTTCAATGCGTGCACTACAGCTTCGTACTCTGTTTCATTGTTCGTGGATGCAAATTCTAGTCTGAATGAGAATGCTATTCTTTCTCCTTCTGGTGAGATCAAGACAACTCCAATTCCATTCCCCTCACTGTTGGATGATCCGTCTACTAAAATTTCCCATCTATTTGGTTCTGTTAACAAGTCTTTTGGATTCCAAAACTCTTCTTCAACATCCATCATTTCTTCTACTGCTTCATCTTCTTCCAAAGGAAATTCTGCCAAGAAATCTGCGACGACTTGTGACTTTTGCGATGATAATACTTCGTATTTTATCTTGTAATGGTTTACTTGTGCATTCCACCTTTCTATTCTCCCTGACCTTTTGGTGTTCTTCATAACTGATTCAATTGGCACCTTGGTTACCACTTTTATCACATGTGCTTGGAAGTATATTCGTAACTTGAATGATGCATAAACCAGGGCTAAGATTAACTTCTCCATTTTAGAATAATTTCTCTCTGCTGCGTTAAAAGTTTTACTGATGTAGTAAATGGGCATATGGAGTTGTTGCGAGGTATACCAATAATTCTTCGTTTTTCTCTGGTTTCTGTAATATAGATGTATTTGTCAGATATTCTTTGATTCCTTGAAAAGCTTTTTCACATTCATCAGTCCACTTGAATTTTGATCCCTTCTTAAGTATGTTGAAAAAATGTTTGCACTTATCTGACATTCACGAAATAAATCTTCCGAGTGAAGCCAAGAGTCCATTTAGCTTTTGTACTTCCTTTACCGTTGCAGGTGTTGGCATGTCACGAACTGCTTGGACCTTTTCTGGATCAACTTGTATTCCCTCCTTTGATACTATGTATCCCAAGAACTTTCCAGACGAAACCCCAATTATACATTTCTCAGGATTTAATTTGATGTTGAACTTTCTCATTTGCTCAAATATTTCCTTCAAATCTTGCACATGATCTTTAGCTTCCTTGATTTTTATCAACATATCATCTACATATACCTCCAAAGTTTTATGTATCCACTTCGCGAACACTTTTTCAACCATTCGTTGATATGTAGCGCCCGCATTTCGCAAACCAAATGGCATATTCACATAACAATACAAACCTATTGGAGCAAAAAAGGCAGTATGTTCTTGATCTTCTTCTGCGAGTGATATTTGATTATACCCTTTATATCCATCAAGTGAAGTGACTCTATCGTGTCCTGCAGCTAATTCCACCATTTGTGGTATGTCTGGTAATGGAAAGCTATCTTTGGGGCAGTCTTTGTTTAGATCAGTGAAATCTATACAAATTCTTATCCCTTTATTCTTCTTCGGAACAATGACCATATTCGCAATCCATTCTGGGTATTTTGCTTCCCTTATGATTCCTGCATCCAGCATCTTTTGTAATTCTTCTTCTATCTGTGCATGATAACTTTGTGATATCTTCCTTATTCTTTGTTTGAATGGTCTTACGTTTTTATCAATGTTCAATCTATGACACGCCACTGATGGATCAATTCCTGGTATCTCATATACACTTCCTGCGAATATATATTTATATTCTCGTAAGAGATCAATAGTTCTCTTTTCTTCTTCTTCACCCATCTTAGTTCCAATTCGCAAGAATAAAGGCTCCTCTTTACTTCCAATATTTACTTCTTTAGTTGGTTCAGCTGCAACATAGCTTGAACTTTGCTCCCCCATAGGTGTTGGTTCTTTGATTATTTTTGCTGGTTCCCCTTCTTTTTCTGGAATCTCACTTGGTATTCCTCTCCCTTCCTTTGCTCTTATTGTATACACTCTAAATTCTTCTTCCTTTTTTACCTCCTTCGCAAGTTTTCTACGAAACTGTTTCTTTCTTGCTCTCACGCCACACTGTTTTACTTCATTCTGATAACAAAATTTTGCATTATCAAGATCTCCTTTTATTTCCTGTATTCCATTTGGTGTAGGAAATTTGATTTTCTGATGTAATGTTGAAGCAACAGCTTTGATCGCATGAATCCACGACCTTCCTATCATCATATTATATGGAGATTCCATATCTATCACACATAAGACTATATGTGTTTCGATTTCACCTAGCAATATTCGCAGTGCTATTTCCCCCTTAGATTTTGTTGTAGATTTTCCTAATCCATGAATGAGACATTTTGAATTTGTGATTTCTTCATCTTTAATTCCCATCCCTTTAAGTGCATGATAGAATATGATATTAACAGAACTCCCTGTATCAACCAAGATACGGTTTAATTTCCATTTTTCTATAGATTTCTTCTCTTCTCGCATGAATGGAACTATGATCACCAATGGTGAAGTGTGGTTCAAGTCTTCATTTGGAATTTCTGCTACTGAAAATGTAATTTTCTGTTTTTCCCATTCTTCTAAAGTTGTTATTTTCTCCTCCTCCATGATCTTTCTTCCTCTACAATCTCGCTTGTATATCTTTCCCTTCATGTTATTATGAAATTCATCAATCATTGTCTTTGTGATCACATTACATTCTTATTTTTTGCAATCCCCATCCACTAACTCCATTTGATCTTAAAATTTTCCACAATTTCTTCAAATTTTAGCTATCACAATCCCTGTTTCTAGCGCCAATTATGTAGTTGCAGAATAACCTACAACTACACCCTCAGTAGAATTAGTAAAACTTGAGAAGTTCTTGATGTTGAATGACAATTTTCTTATTAATTCTCTCAATTGATTAGAAAGAAGTATCTTAATGGAACTAGAATAGTTACAACTTTCTCTATTCTCTTTCCTAGATAATTTCTAATACTCACTAAAAGAACCCCCTGAATTTTACATTAGAACTCCTATTTATAGTGAAATTTGTACAGCTGTATATGTGTTGCGAAGTATCGCAACACATCTTCGTACGATTATTCTATCTTCGCAAATCTTTATACTTCCCTGTGCTTCCTCTATCTTCGTATTGTTTTGTAACTCTTTCCTATTATATTTGTCACGATGTTCGTAAGTTAATGCCTTGTGATATTCGATACCTACAACTGAAATCTATACATATTCTTATTCCTTTGGTCTTCTTTGGTACTATTACCATATTTGTAATCCAGGTAGGGTACTTCGCTGGTCTTATTATTCCGGAATCCAGCATCTTCTGTAGCTCTTGCTCTATTTGCTCATGGTAAGTAGTAGTTATCTTTCGAATTCGCTGCCTTATCGGCTTGATTGCTGGGTTAAGATCTAATATGTGACATGCAATTTGCGGATATATTCCCGGCATCTCATTCATATTCCATGCAAAGATATCAAGATATTCTTTTAGCAGATTTATTATCCTTTCTTCTTCGTCCGCTTCCATTGTCATCCCAATCTTCACCAATTTTGCTTCTTCTTTGTTACCCAAATTTATTTCCTTCGTGGGTTCTACTGCAGCGAAGTTCATTACCGGTTCCCCGAGTGGAGATGGCTCTTTCAATTGCAGTAAAGGTTTATCTTTGTCTTCAAGAATCTCACTTGGTATAGCCTATCCCTGTTTTTCTCTGGCCATGTATATCATCAATTCTTCTTCCTTCTTCTCTTACAATACCTTTTTCCTCTGCTCCTTCTTTCTCTTCAGCCTTCCTTCGTAGTTATGGACATATTTCTCGTTGCAATATTTTGCGTCTTTATGATCTCCTTTTATTTTTCCAATTCCACTTGTCATAGGGAATCAGATGGCTTGGTGATAGGTTGATATTACTACTTTTATCCCGTGTATCCATGGTCGACCAATTAGAGCATTATAAGGAGATTACACATCCACCACACATACCGTTACCTCGGTTTCCAATTCTCCTGCGAAGATCTTTACAACCAACTCGCCTCTTGGATTTGATGCAACCCCGTTGAACCCATAGATATTGTATGTTGATGGCACCAGGTCCGAGTCTCTATAACCCATGGTTTTGAATGCATGATAAAATAGAATGTCCACTGAACTTCCCGTGTCCACCAAGATTTTTTCTATCGCCCATATTTTCTTCTTCCTCGTTGAGTCATTTTTCCACTTCGTATATTCTCTGAAGTTTAAAGTTATTACCAATGGGTCCGTGTGCGAAGCTCTTCCGTCTGGTGCGTCTGCTGCTGAGAAAGAAATTGCTCATTTTTGCCACTCTTCTAATGTCTCTTTCTTCGCAATACTGAATATTTCATTTCCCTCGAAATCTCTTTTGTGGACTCTTTTTAGTACATTGTCGTGAAAATCTTGAATGTTCTTCGCAGAATGAATTATAAAGTTACAATTTAGCCTCGGGGTTCCCCTATCAATCTCAATCATGTACACTTGCGCTTAATTTTGATTGTTCTTACGAGGTAGTGGCGGTGGAGGTAATGGTCCGCTATTTTCCAAAAAATGCTTGAGCTTACCCTTTTCGATTAGGCGAAGTATCATGCGTGCGATGACCGTGGAAACGGTGATACTTGCAAAAGTCTCCGCTTCTTGCGCTTGATAATAATTCCACCCAGAAATTAGGCAGTGGAGGAATTTCTTCAGTTAAAACAATAGCTTCCCATATCTTTTTTATTGTCGTGTTTAGCTCTGGTAGGGCTATATCTTCAAAAGGCGGTATTTTTTCCCCATATCGCTGGCTTGGGTTGTTTCTTCACTGATTATGCGAGTTGTATCCCCGCGAATCATAATTTCTTTTCCTCGAATCATTATATCTCGGATGTTGATCAATCCATTCTTGATATCCACTAGACACTGCTACCAACTTTGCTGGGATTGTGGTTAAGGGTTCAACTTCTACGTATGGCATGCTATCATTCACTGCATTTGCTACCCTTGGTAAAAGTCGCGAACTCCCCTCCTTGGGTTGTATTGGAATTATCTCACTGACCTTCCTCTATTTTTCTTCTAGTGCTACGTACTCCTCCTGATACTCCCTGAGCTCGTTCACTGTTATTGTATTTTGGATTATAAATATTTAATTGTGCAAGAGATCCGTCGGGATCAGAGCATTCACAAATAATAGGATGAAATTCCTCTCATCTACTCTTCCTGCGAGTTCGCTGCATATCGTCCTCCATCTCGTTATCAAACTTCGCAAACTTTACCCTGGCTTTCTCCTCAGGTTAAATAGAGTCTCTATTTCCGGCCTCAGCGCGTTATTGCTTATGTAAGTCGTTAAGAATATCCTTTGTAAGTCTTTGAATGATGAAATCGACCCTTCAGCTAGCCCATCAAACCACTTTGAAGCTTCTCCAGTTAAATTCGCAGGGAAATACTTGCATAATACATCTTCATATTTCTCCCATTGCATCAAGGATAGAGTATACTGCTTCAAATGTTGCACTGCGCTTCCCGTTCCATCGAATACACTCCTGAAGGTTGGTAACGAGCATTTTCCTGGAATTCTTGCCTCCAGTAATTCGTGTGAGAATGGGGATCTTCCTGCCTCGATTATCGCATCTGCTAGTTGTACTCGTCCTCCTCTCCTCGAGTTGGTAAGTAACGACCTCATGTCCTGGAGTTTGTTCATAACCGCTTGATTGATCTCGTCCCTTCCATCATCTCGTTTACGCCTCCTCCTCCTTCTTTCTCGTCTATCATCCTCCTCCATCCTTTCTTCTTCCCGCCACCTTCTCTCTTCCTCACGCCTCCTATCTTCTTCTTCTTCATATCTTAACCATTCTTCCTCGTGCAGTATTTGTTCCTCGCGGAGTCTTTCTTCTTCCCGAATTCTTTCCTCCTCACGAAGTCTTTCTCCTTCACGAAGTCTTTCCCCCTCGCGTGTTCTTTCTTCTTCGAAACGCCGTCTTTGATCTTCCCATCTAGTTTCTTCAAGGGCTCTCCTAATCCTTCTTTCATCGCTGCTTTCTCTTCTGCGCCTCCTCCTTATTTCTCTTCTGTCATATCTTTATTCCACCTCCGGTATTCCTTCACATTGGTGTACATTTCCGTCTGCACCTACTTCACCTCACGGATCATGAACAGTTCTTTCTTTGTTGAGTTGATGATTTTTCTGCATCAAAATTTCATTATTCCTCATGAGTATGGTTCTTTTCTCCGTCAAATCTCTCTCTATTTCTCTCTCCTGACACAGAACCTCCCTGATCTGTTCTAACGTCATGTTTTCCTCATTAATGTTCTCTTCTCTTTTTTCTTGTATAGGCTCTTCTTCCATCTCCATTTCAGTGTTAGAGGTATGGATCGATCCTTCTCGTTAACGATCTTCATATCCCTATTGAGTTGCACCTCGCCTTTCTCCCCTGTTTGTCGTCTCACCTCTCTCTATTCTTCCTCCTTTTTTTACCACTAGACGTAAACTCCTTCTTGATTCAATGATACACTGTGCTTGTTCCGGTTCTCTTGCCATAAACAACCTCCGATATTAGCTTCTATTCTCCGATTCTCTGACACCCTTTTTTATTATTTTTGACCAGACCTAACTTGTTTACTTCTAAGATGACCATATCTAACTTTTTTTACTCTCAGGGCAACATATCTAAGATCTCTTCTTTTCTCTCAACACCACTAAAATTTCTAAGTTTCCAACTTCTAACTTTATGAAAGAACAACTCACCAAATGATTTTTGATGAAAAACTTTGAAGATGATTACAACTTTCTCAATCTATCCCAAGTGAGAGTAAACTCTCAACATGAGATCCCTGTTTCTGGACGCCAAAATGTAACTACGGAAAATCCATAGTTACACCCACTTGGTAATTTAGATTACAAAGAGTAAATCACACACGAAGTGAAACAAAACTTTTATTTTTGTTATTAGTTAATGAATGGGAAGATACAAATCACTCAAGAAAACTCACAAGAACCCTAAGTTATCTCTCTTAACAATCTCTCACTTATCCCTCAAAACGTTCCAACCCCCCTTACAATGGACCAAGTCCTCTATTTATAGCGAAAAATACTTAATGGGTTACAACTCATTTTACATCGCCCAGAGTAATAAAGTTCACATGACTGTATCTTTTACCTCGCCAGAACCATAAAAATTTTCCTACCTTTTCGCCTTAAAGATCGGTTATTGTCGGGGACAGATGTCCTATTTCTTGCATAACAATCCACACTTCGGATCTTCTACTTCGTTAACTTTATATTTTCTTGCGTAACAATCCACACTTCGGATATTCTACTTTTTCTTATTCATTTCCTTCGCGAGACATCTTCTTGTGCAAGTCACTGCTACTTCGTTAATTATTACTTCGCAGATCTAATATTCGTTAAAATAAATCTGACACTTGATTTGACTCTTCACTGACACTTCCATGGGAATTAGTGAATAATATCTTGTTTGAAGATTCACTTCGTTGCCTCGTTCATTCTTGTTCGGACACGTGGCGAGCAAATTTTATGTACCTACAACGAGGAAGTGATGAGATTGACTGAACAGGGAGAGTTGGCAAGGAGAATTCGAGTAGGTAATTGATATATGATGGAAGTTGAGCTGTTGTGGGTGGTCGAGTTCGAGAGAAACTCAGAAGATTGTTTTATTCAATCTCAGAGAGGGGAATGAAGAGTTTGTTGGTGGAGTTTCGAACAGAGATGGAGTTAAACTCGACAGGCAGAGAATAATGGTGCAGTGGTGATCAACAGTTAGGAGCTCAGCCCGAGATTATCAGATAATTAATAGTTTACTGTGGTGATGGCAGAAAGTTAAGGTTGTTGTTAATGGTGATGTGGTGACGAGCTGTTGACAGACAGAAAAGTAAAGCTCGAGAACATGCAGTGGATGGAAAGATATAGCCGCTGGTGAAACTCGTGGTTAATGATAGGTTGATGCGATGGTTTCCATTGATTGCAGTGATTTTGGAATTGATGGAATGAGTAAAACAGAGATGTGATGATCAACTGAGCTAGAAGAAAATAAAGAATTTAGTCGTTGTTGTATCAAAGGTATAGTTGCCATCGGTTTATGAGAATATGGAGCATAGAAGTGATGCTGGACAGCAGAACAGGGTACGAGTTTGTACAAAGGCAGAAGAGAGAAAGTGAAGGTCGAAGTTGAGAAAACTCAGGGAGTTTTCTTTTTCACGAAGCTGGGAGTTCAGAGTTTTCTCGGAGGGCCTGGTATACGTGAAGTTATATGCAAGATCTGCAAACTCAGATGTTTTGGAAACTCACGGTGGCGAGAGTTACCGTGAAAAGATGAAGGGAAAAATAAAAATCCAGGGGAATTTAAAACTCACGGGGACCCATCTGTCCGTGATTCTGACGGGAGAAAATAAAATCCAGGGAAAAATATATTTCGTGGTCACTCGTATATCCGTGAATGAACGAAGGGAAAAGAGATAAGTTGTCCTATCAGTTCTCTATATCCGACAGTTGAGAAAGCCAAGTCTAAGACTCAATGGGATGGACTTCATCCATCTTCTGGCCCATTATCTGTTTAGCTTGAATTCTACTCACGGACAGGCTTTGGGCGTGATGTATTTTCGGAGTCTTGGCTAGTATTTGGCAACTATTCGACCGGGATTTGGCACACGGGTACAACAACAACTTGGATACCTATTTAATAGGACTTATCATATTTTTGAAAATAAGGATATAATATTTTATCAAGCCATTGGAGAGAAGAATACAAGGGAGAAAAGCTAGGGTTTTGGAGCGTTCTTCATCGCTGTAACTATTTTTTTTCCATTTTATAATATGTATCTCATGGGTTTCATTAATCCCATGAGTAGCTAAACCTCGTAGTGATTGGGGATGAATTCTAAGTTATACACATGATTTGAGTTATTATATAAATCTATTTTGAAGTTCTTCACATGATTATTGATTTTTTATACTAATTAGAAAATTTATGATTGATTGACAGATTGTTTAGGTGGCCAAGTGAATTAATTTGTTGATTCAATCAAATGCTAGTATTGAGTTAGGAGATAAGTAATAGTCGAATAATTCATACAAAGGTAGAGAACACAAGACCTTGCAGAGGGATTCTATGTAGCAATTGTGTGTATAAACAACACTAGAAAGTGGACCTTGAGCTAAGAGTCTAACTACTAGGATTAATCTATAATTCATAAAAGAGAAAGCATTCGACCAAATTACACCTGGAGTGAGCTACTACTAGGTGGTTTCGAAGAATAGAATCTGGTATTGGAGAGCTTCCGTACCTAGTGGTATAAGGAATTTAGGGGATAGTACTGAGCTAGTTGTTATTCCACGGATGGTAATAATTGGTGATTAATTGTATTAATGGATGAATATAATAACTTGATGATGGTTTAGTAACGAAGAAGGATTCCCTGATCATATTTCTCTCAATTGCTTGCAATCTTAATTACTTTTATTTCTTTATTATTTATGTAGCTTTCAAAATCTAAAACAATCCCCCTTTGTGACATTTTTGACAACTAAATCTCCCTGCTATTCGTGGGGACGAACCTTATTTTCTACTATATTATTCATTAGTAAAGTAGAATATAAGTGAATTAATTTGAGCACCTACGACACGCATCAAATTGTGGCGCCGCTGCCGGGGATTAGATTTGTCCTATCAGTTCTCTATATCCTAAAGATCAAACTCATAATACACTTTTGTTCTTCATAAAATATTCTAGGATTTACCCCTTTTGGGGGAAACCGAGAAACGGTGTCAACATAATAGGCTAAATTTTATTGATTAGGATGAATTCTATGTTCCGTGTGTGAAGCTTAATTATTATACAAGTTTATTCGAAGTTTTTATCATATTAATCTTTTCTATATCTAGGGTTTATGATTGATTACGAGATTGTCCAAGTGTACAATTGGATTAATATTTTGATCATTATAATGCTAGTAGAGGTTGGGTGATAAGTATAATAGTCAAACAACTCTCTACACAAGTAGAAATCGCGGGACCTTACAGAGGGATCCTGTGGAGCAATTGCGAGTGAAGACAACATCAGCAAGTGAACCTTGAGCTAAGAGTTTAACTATTGGGATCAACCCAATTCACAAAGCCTAAAGCGTTCGATTGGATTACACCTTGAGTGAGCTACTACTTGGTGGTTCAGTTGGATAGAATATGATATTGGAGAGCTTCCGTATCCGTGGTAAAAGGAGTTTTGGGGATGGCTAAGTGTACCTGCTATTCTGCGGTTGGTGATAATTGATTCTTACGAAAGGTAAACGAGTATTCTGTGAGGGTCAACGTTTGGTAACGGCGAAGATTCCTAATCATCTTTTCATCTTATTATTTCTTATTCTCTTTGTTTATTATAATCAAACCAATCCCATTTTTAGTATTCTTTATTTTTTAGTTATTCCAAATAACATATCAATTACACGGTTCTATGTGGGAACGATATTACTTATCCCTTGTTAATCAAGATAACCAGCTCAAATAAGCTCAAACTCCCTTCCCATTTGGTGCTGCTTCCGGGGAGCGGTTGTTAATTGATTTGTTTAGCTAGTTTTTGTTTTTAGATTTTTTTTCTTTTGTTCTTGTGAGTCATCATGTTTCCTTATGGACATAACATGTACGGAGCACAAGATCAATCATCATATTATAGTGGTAATCAATTTGGTTTTCAATCTCAATATTATGACAACTACCAACCATTCCGTGGGTATAATCAAAACCAATCTTTTGGATATGATCAATATCCCACGGAACCTTATGGTTATTCTCATGCATATCAACAACCTTAAGACAGGTATGTAAGTGAAAAACCACAAGGATGGGGGGATATTTATGCTTCTAATCACGATTCTTCTAGTCTTACAGATTTAATGCACCGATTTATGGATAATATGGATCGGGAAAGTCAAAAGTTTGACCAGCACATTCAAATGATGGATGAACGCGACCAGATTATGGAAAGTTATGCTTCTAAAGATAGTTCTTCTACTCTCGAAGATCTAATGCACCAATTTATGAATAATTTGGATCGGAAAAAACCAACAGCTGGATGAACACAAAAAAAAGACTGAATATACACTTCAAGAACTTCAAGAGGTTATTGACAACATAAGAAGAGAAATGGATCAAATTAAGAAGGGAATAACTAAGGAAGTGTAGTTGCAGATTATCTCACAACTACACCCTCATAAGAATCCATTAAAATGATTCCTAAATCTAATTAATTTGATATGAAACTAAGAATTAAGTACTAAAATTGTAAAGGAGACACAAGAATTTTTACATGGTTCGATCATTGTGATCTACATCCATGTTTCTTCACTAGTGATTGTATGTAATTACATAATTTTACAATCTAGACTCCACTAAAGAATATTTGAAGCTCTAGAATTTTGGGGAAGAAGATGATAAAGAAAATAAATCTCTCCTAATATTTTCTCTCTCCTCCTAAAATTATCTCTCTCTCTCAAAAAGACCTCCCCTAATTTAACATTTGAACTACTATTTATAGTGAAATCTATACAACTATATAGCTTGCGAAGTATCGTGAACTACTATTCAAATTCTATATTCGCAAAGTCTTCCCGCCTTTCTCATGTTTTGTCCGTCGTTCTTTGTTGCGTCGTTTCTAATATTTCTTTTGCGACATTATTATGTTGCGTCATTAAATATTCGCAAGTGAAGGTTGTTGCGATATTCTGCTCCTACATCTTGCCTCTTTTTTCTTGAATATTGCTTGAAAAGCGATCTTTAAGAAAAAATCCGTTGTAGTAGTCTTTGATATTTGTTGATGAAGGAACGAGCGAAAGAATATCAAACTCAAAAAGTATATACTTGCCTCTATTCTTTTGCGAAGTTCTAAAGCTTTAAGAAGTAATTAGAAGTATCGTCTTGTGAAGTATGAAGTGTGTGAAGTATCCTTAAAGAAGTATGAAGTATAAGAAATATAAAATATCCTTGATGAAGTATAAGAAGTACTCAATCCTCGAAATATATAAGAAGTATGAAATATCCTTAAGAAGTATAAGAAGTACTTAATCCTCGAAATATATAAGAAGTATTCGTCCTTGAATGATAGTGATAAATATTTCCTCTGTTCATGTGAAATTATTATTCCATTTTTGGTGAGGATTCTTGCTGAGAGGATAAAGAACATAAAATATTTTCTTGGGTATCCATAGTTGCCTCTGTTCTTTATCTATGAAGGAGAATCCTTGAGAAAATGTTGAATGATTAAATTGCGTCTCTATTGTTATCTTTCCTCTGCCTCAAGTGGTAACCCTGTTATCTTCTGAATATTTCTGCGTATTTCTGAGTTTTTCTGCGAATTTCTGAATTTCTGAATAGTGCTGCGAATAGTGTTGTGAATAGTGTTGCGAATTATGAATGTTTCTGCGAAGTTTCGCGGTATTATCCTGTAAAATTTTGTAAACTATTTTTGCGAATATCATATTTATGTAATGATTATGTTATAAAATGTGTATGCAATGCTTATGCAATGCTTTTATGATGCGAATATGATGCTTGGATGATGCGAGTATGATGCTTGTATGATGTGAATGCTTATCTATTGCAATGCATATTTCAAGTTTCTGTTACTTAGCTCATTTTGCCGCGGTAAAATTGATGTAACTTTAAGTTTCTTCCATTCCTGCACTATTAGTCTCGCATGATAAAAATATTAAGGATGCATAATCTCAATTTTATTTCAGTATATATGTTCGTAAGCTTGTTTGCTTATATATAATCACCTTCGCAAGTTTATTTGCGTATTTTCTTACATGTATCCGTCTTTGATTGCGAATGAAATCGCCTCTTTTTTTATGACTTCGTGATATATATTCTTGTAAAATTTCTTCAATGATATTGATGAAATTGCCTTCTATTGCCTTCTTTGTTAGGATTTCATAATATATATTCTTGTAAAAATTCTTCAATGATATTGATGGAATTAATTTCATTAATTGATGTGGTCTTATTATGCCTTCCTAAGTAAAGGTCTTATTTTTCCACCTCTTTTGTGTAGTATTTTAGCCTTTTCAGGAAGTGTTGCGACAATATGATAGGCCTAAATATTCTTGCGAACGTAAAGCCCCATGACATTGCCGTCTTGCGATGAAATCGCATGACGTATCTACACTTTCATGTAGTGACCCATTGATCTCATCTTAACTTCTTTATTATGTTCTGCGAGTTTTTTTTTTTTTTTTTTTTTTTTATTTAGAAGGCTCGCAGAAGTTCAGTTGTTGCACAAATATGACAAGCCTTTATGTTCTTGCGAACAAAAAGCCTCGTGACATTTGCGTCTTTAAAGCACGTATCAGCTCCCTAATGGAGGGTGCTGCCATTTATCTTCCCCTTGGTTGCCCCTTCAAGGAAGCGTACATCGACCATACAAGGTTAGATCTTCCCATCCGGTTCTGCAAATAACCAGTTTTTGATCGTAACCTCTTATCCTTTTTGCCTATAGGGCTTATAGTTACGAGGTTGCACCCTATGGGGTATCTTTGGGCCAAGTGCATCATTTGCCAAGACTTGTCAAGAATGGAAGATGTGCTTCAAACCCATCAGGAACTCTTGACTCAACCGTGTACCTCGGCGCCTTGATCGTTTTCTGCACTTCTTAGGAAAGACAGTATGCCTTAGTCGCCCAACCTAAATCATGTTACATCGCATAATATCGCGTAATGTCGCAAGATTAGGTGAGAATCCAAGGTGTCTAACCCGGATAGGTGCCCCGTTATTGGGTTGTACCCCGTAAATTTACATGTACTCAGGCTCCTTGGTGGTGTTCCGGTGTCCCTGAGCCATGGTTATAGGTACCCCCTTAAATGATGCACTTTAGGACTTTGCCTCTTACGAAATGTTGCTTCGCGAACTAGGGTGTACGCCACAAAGGTTTGCCTGTGTAAAATTTCTGCGGCTTTCTTTCTTTTTTGAAAGCTGATCACAGTTTGTGGTCTTTTGTTCGCAAATAAATTTTGCGTCTTTCTTCAATGAAAGCTAACCGCAATTGATTTTTGGCGGTATTTTTTCGCCTTTTAAAAAGTCATCGTAAAATTTTCATGTACATAAAATGTTGAATGTTTTCATAAAATGTTTAGTATAAGAAGTATGAGAAGCATTCATATCACATCTTTAAATCAAAATTGTTCTATAGAAATATAGGAATTTAATTTTCTCTGTTTTTTGTAATTTTTGAAGTCTTTGAAAAAATTTGAGATCTTTTAATTTTTGCGATGAACTCATTTTTGAATCCTGCGATTGTATCGCTTTTCACCAAACTAAAAAAATAATCTTTGAAATGTTTTGAAATCTTAGAAATTGTAGAAATTTTGCGAGTATATCGGTTTTAGTAAATAAAATCAAAAATCTTTTGTCTTCAGTAAATAAAGTATTCAAAGAAATGGTACTTACATTTTTACGGCTTGTTGTTGTCTCTTGCGAAGTATATGACTTGCCATTTCTTGCGAAATAATCTCCCACTTTCTTCTTGCGAAATATCCAAAAATCTTGCGAAGTAATAATTTGCACGAAGTAAACGAACATCTGCGAAGTGTTCATGCTACGAAGTGGTCCCTTTTTCGTAAGGTATATTGCGAACATTCGTGAGATATTTTCTTATTCACTCGTGCTGAAACTCTTCTTACTCGTTCCTTCGCAATTTGGGATTTTTTTCAAAAATAAATATGTGAGACGTGGGATTCGACCACGCGACTTGAAACTCTCATGCTGCTACTCAAACCATCTGTACCAAGTTCTGTTTTGTGAACAAAAGGTACTAATCACGCTACTTATTATTTCATGGATATCCGTTGTACAAGCCTTCTCTTCGTCCCTGCTTTTACTCTTCTGTTTCATTTTTGCGAATAAATCATCACATGCTACTTCTTCTTCTATAACTCCCTTTCCCTTCATATTTGATGCTTTATTCTTTGATCATGTTGTAATATTGCTTTTCCATCTGCGTCTTCACATAATGAATAATGTTGCCTAATGCGCTCGCAGAAATCATTCTTTGCTGATCTTCGACTCAACTTGTTTCTTCGCAGAAATCATTCTAAAATTCGCAAAAAAAAATCTATAAATATTGTGATGGACTGCGTTGAAAATTGAGAGATATTTCCTTCGCTTCTCCTGCATGAAAATATTTCATTGGATAAATCAAATTCTCATAAGAACATAAATTGGTTTTAGATAATTTTCTTAAACTTCATTTAGAAATTCCAAGGCTCAAATAATTGAAGATAAAACTAGAGAAGTAAGGGGGAAATTTGCTCTTTTATAGCTAGTGGAGTTCATAATGCTGTTTTGAGTTTTTTGCATTGCTGAGTTGAGTTCGTTTGTGTTGATTAAGTTCCATTTCTTTGCATTGCGAACATGTGGAATTGTTTCTCCAGGTTGTTGCGAACTAATATTGCCAAGTTGTTGCGAACTGATGTTGTTTTTGCGAACTGATGTTGATGGTGAAGTTTGTTGTCGTATAGTTGATTAAAATTTAAATCTCTTCTTGTTGCTTACTGGAATTCGGCCTGTTGATGGAGTTTTACCAACACTTCTTCGTATAATTGTGGTTGAACTTTGCTGGGAGATATAATGAGGTTGATCTTTGAGTTTTATTTCGCTAGTTGGGTATAATTGATGTCATTATTTCGCTGGATAATGTTGCCATTCGCCGGGGCTGAATTGGTTGCATGTAATGGCTGTCGCAGCTTTGAATCTCACAGAGGGATGGTAATTGATATTAATTCGAACCGAGTTGGGATGTGGACTGAGTTCAGATTATGTCCATGGTTGGATTATCTTTGAGGCTCTGCAGTTGAAATGAAGCTAGTGAGGTAAGTTAACTGTTGACATGAGAAAACAGTATCCGAAGATTAGGAGTTTAAAAGGAGAAAGAGATGAGGCATCTGCAGTTTTTGGAGCTGTCTTGAGGAGCAGTGATAGTAGTTTTTCTTTCCGTCTGGTAGCTAGATTTGATACGATAGAATTTCTATTCCCCTTTGGTAAAGTGATGTCTTGACAGCTGACGTACGTAATTCTTTTGCTTATGCGTCTTTGAAGTTTACTTTCCTGGGGTATCTATGAGGTTTGTTGTGGTTTCTCGTAATATCAACTTCGCAGAATTGATGGCCAAACTTGCTGGCATATTTGGCGGTGATACAGTTCTGAAGTACCCATTGATCCCAGAAGATTTAGATGCTCTAGTTTTAGTAACAAATGATGATGAACTGCGCTATATGCTAGATGAATATGTCTGTCACTCCAGAGCATCTGAAAGCAACGAAATCCCAAAACTGCGAGCGTTTCTCTTCCCATCAGATCCAACTGTGATCAAAAGTCAAATATTTCCCAGCAATATTAATGAAAGTTATGCAATTGAGCAGCGATACATTGATTCCATCAACGGAGTTGTACATCCCTCTTCAACTAATACTCGCATTCCTGACAGAGCATGATCGTGTTGACAAAGTGATCTATTGCTTCACTGTGTTGGTTTTTAGCTAATGATAATCGATATAGTTGTGAGAGAGTTAACTGGCTGATGATAGACGTAGAAATTCCTTTATTCATTTGCTACTACTCATGTTACTGGTGGTCTTTATATGATTTTACTGGCTGTCGTCGCAAAAATCTTTTATTTTCATGTTCAAGAATCCTTCCTGATTTGCTGGTGTCGAATACTTCTTTGTTTTATTTTGGTTCTAAACTGGCTGACTCTTTTTATAAGTTGTCCATCTTCGTGCTATAAACTTTTAAGGAAATAGAATACTTGCGAAGTAAGCTGGTGATGATGAGCAATAACTTGCGAAGTAAAGATGAATATGGGCTCTGGAGAACTGAACTTCGCAGGGGGTGTGTTGTTCGCAGAAGTAATGGTGAACCCTGTCTTCACCTAAGCTGATGCTGCTGATAAACAATGGATTTTTATTTTCCTGAGTTGTTGTCTTCCCCTTTAGAGTTTGTTCGTTCTCTTAGATTCATTATGTATGGATTCCTCCTCCATTAACTGATATAGACAAGAAGAATCTTCTTTGCTGCGAGTTACATGTTAGTTTTCTTGGATGCGAAAATTATCGACTCCCTTTGGCTTCTTTGCTCGCGGTTCTTGAGTTGATCTATCGCCATAGGAATGCTTTGTTGAGTCTCTATGAAATTTTTGTTTGTTTATTAACTTTTCTGCGAAATATCGCTGGCTGTATTGGTTAATCTTCGCAGGAATTGGTGTTTCACGATATTGCTGTAGACATAAACATTTCTTTCATTTGCCTATAGTACTTCTTCCAACTTTTGAGTTGGGAGCTTGTTGAGATGTTCATTCCTTCACGTAAAATCTTCTTGACTTTGTTTAATTTTGTTTACTTCGTAAATGATTGAAATTACAGCTTCCGTCACGGATTAAATCAGCTTCTTGGGTCAAATTTCGCTGGTTTACTCATCCTCTGTTAGTTCTTCGCTTCTTTTCCTGAACATGAAAACTTTCCATTGAAACTATAATTTTCTTCCACAAATTTCACCACAGCAATTAATAATTTCACCACAGCAACCAAAATACAATATTGTTATTAATTTTATATAAATTTTTCAGAGGTGTAATTCTCACGGGAGGCAAGGACCTTGATAAGAGAATGTTATTCGCAAAGACTTGAGCTTTAAGATGACTTTCACGAAGTATAGCCTTCTGATAGTTGGTATCTTCGATATATTTGGCGTAAGCAAGATAGTTGAATCTTCGAGTGGCATGATCACGAGAGTTGATCAAACGAGTATAAAGCAGAGCGTTTTTCTTGCGAAGCTCAGAACAAGAGGCTTCTAGTCCAACTTTAAATCTGCGGAGGTTGTTTTCAGATTCTGCGAGTGAAACAAAATTTAAAGAATCAGTTTTGCGAATATAACAAAATTGAAAGGTATACCAAAGGCAGTCAAATTTTAATGACTACCTTCTCTTTGTGAAGAAAGAAATTGAGCTAAAGATAGACAACAACTCTTCATCTGATCCATCGCATTGTCAAAACCATCGCCAACTAATCCTTTAAGTCTAGATTGAAGCTTTTGCTCTTTGGAAAGAAGATAATTTTTATCCTTCGCAAGTTTGGCATTAAGACTTTCTAGTTGAGAGTAATCTTCTTTAAGTTTATTTCTCTTAGTACTTAATATCATATTCTTATTAAGAAGGGATTTCTTCTCGGCAGCAAATGAACTTCTTTCGGCATCTGAAGACCTTTTCAATTCCTTTAAGCAAATAATTCGATCATTTTTAGTCGCAACAGATTATTTCACGAAGCTCGCAGAAGTAAAAGAAGTACAACATATTCGTGATAAGGATGTTTTTACATTTATATTTGAGAATATCATTTGTAGGTATGCAGTTCCAGCATAATTAGTATCTAACAATGGGAAACAATTTGAAGGGAAGAATATAGAGATGTTACTCAGTGCTTTTAGGATAAAATGTGGGAAATCAACTCCATTATATCCACAAGATAATGGACAGGCAGAGGAAACAAATAAAATAATCGCAGACACGATCAAAAAGAAATTAGAAGGACATCTCAAAGGGTGGTGCGAACAAGTACCTAGCGCAGTTTGGGCATACAATACAACTAGAAGAGAGGCAACTGGAATGTCTCCTTATTGCTTAACATATGGAGTAGAAGCTGTATTGCCAACAGAGGTTATAATTCCGACTACAAATAAAGAAGCCTGGGAAAGAAATTTAAGCGCAGGGGTGATATTAAGTGAATTGGATGATTTAGAAGAAAAAAGAGAAAAGGTGTTGCGATATATGAAAGTTTATCAAGAAAGATTAGCTCGAGAATATAACAAGAGAGTTATCGAACGTGAGTTCAAGACATGGGATTTGGTTATGCGAGAAACACCTCCATACCAGAAAGAAAATGGAGGAAAATTAGCACCAAAATGGGATGGACCATATGTCATCAAAGAGGTTGTAGGAAGTGGATCTTATCTACTGATGGATCCAGAAGGGAGAGACATGGGTTTAAGACTTGGTCGACCCTGGAATAGATTGTATTTAAAAAGGTATTATCCATAAACCTCATGAAATATTTTGCGAATATGGTTCGCTCGTGCGAAGCTTAAATTACGAATTTTTTAACTCTTATTGCGATTAGCTTTCATTAAAGAGAGACGCAAAATTACTTGCGAATAAAAGACCGCAAACTGTGATTAGCTTTCAAAAAAAGAAAGAGAGCCGCATAAATTTTACACAGGCAAACCTTTGTGGCGTACACCCTAGTTCGCGAAGCAACATTTCGTAAGAGGCAAAGTCCTAAAGTACATCATTTAAGGGGGTACCTATAAGCATGGCTCAGGGAAACCGGAACACCACCAAGGAACCTGAGTACATGGACATTACGGGGTACAACCCAAAAGCGGGGTACCTATCCGGGTTAGACACCTTGGATTCTCAATCTAATCTTGCGAAGTACCAAGATATAGGTTTGGCGACTAAGGCATACTGTCTTTCTCAATAAGTGTAAAAAGCGATCAAGGTGCCGAGGTACACGGTTGAGTCAAGAGTGCCGGATGGGTTTGAAGCACATCTGCCATTCTTGAAAAGTCTTGGAAAATGATGCACTTGGCCCAGAGATACCCCATAGGGTGCAACCTCATAACTATAATCCCTATAGGAAAAAAGGATAAGAGGTTGCGATCAAAAGATAGTTGTTTGCAAAACCGGATGGGAAGAGCTAACCTTGTATGGTCGATGTACGCTTCCTTGAAGGGGCAACCAAGGGGAAGATAAAGGGCAGCACCCTCCATTAGGGAGCTGATACGTGCTATAAGACGCAAATGTCATGAGGCTTCTTGTTCGCAAGAACATAAAGACTTGTCATATTTGTGCAACAATCATATTTCTGCGAATATTAAAAAAAATAAAAATACATATTCGCAGAGTTACATACAATAAAGTTAAGATGAGATCAATGGGTTATTACATGAAAGTGTGATAACGTCCTGCGATTTCATCGCAAGACGATAATGTCACGAGGTTGTATATTCGCAAGAATGTTCAGACTTGTCATATTATCGCAAAAATATCATCACAAAAATAGGTGGCAAAATAAGACCTTTACTTAGGAAGGCATGATAAGACCACATCAATTAATGAAATCAATACCATCAATATTATGGGAAAATTTTTACGAGAATATATGTTAAGAATTCATAAGTATAGAAGCAATTTTGTTTGCAATCATATTCATAAGGGTTCAATACTTCTTTTACTTTTAAGAGATTCAATACTTCTTATATTTCTTCAAACAGTGAATGTTTCTTCATAGAGTGAATATTTTTTATACTTCTTCATGGGTGTTTCATGCTTCGTATACTTCTTTAAGGATGTTTCATACTTTTTATGCTTCTTCAAGAATATTTCATACTTCTTATACTTTTTTCAAGGATGTTTCGTAATTCTTCACGGCGATTTCATACTTCTTATACTTCAAAGGGGAAATTTATTATTTAGTTCGCAACAAATTGAAACTTCGCAACTTAGACTGAGGAAGGTATTTTAATATCTACAACAATAATTGATCATCTGAAGTGCAATAATAAGGGAAAAGGGAATACTAAGTTAGGTCTTCAAGACATAGTATTTCTCTTCATATGATCAAGTCATGAAAATCTAGAGAAAGATCAAAGTAGTATCGCAAAGTACAAAGTATGCTTCTTAAGGAAAACAAGCAGTAAGCAGGATCGTTCAGAGAAAAGAGAATCAACAGTAACCAAGAGAAAGAATTCAAAAGAAAGGAAAACAAAGTTGTTAAAAAGAAGAATAACAGTAGAATAATCCATCATGCTTAAAGATTCTCATCAACGTTTTGTACTGGATCTTTAGGAGGGGTAGGATCATCAACAGGAACATCTCCTTGAGGGATAGATTCTTTTTCCATATCAAGTCTTTCATCGTCACTCTCGTAATCAAAATCACTATCAGGATCACGAGCAACCTCATCATCAGATATTTTCAGAGGTGTAATTCTCACGGGAGGAAAGGACCTTGATAAGAGAATGTTATTCGCAAAGACTTGAGCTTTCAGATGACTTTCACGAAGTATAGCCTTCTGATGGTTGGTATCTTCGATATCTTTGGCATAAGCAAGATAGTTGAATCTTCGAGTGGCACAATCACGCGAGTTGATCAAACGAGTAGAAAGCAGAGAGTTTTTCTTGCGAAGCTCAGAACAAGAGGCTTCTAGTCCAACTTTAGCACTGCGGAGGTTGTTTTCAGATTCTGCGAGTGAAACAAAATTTAAAGAATCAGTTTTGCGAATATAAAAAAATTGAAAGGTATACCAAAGGCAGTCAAATTTTAATGACTACCTTCTCTTTGTGAAGAAAGAAATTGAGCTAAAGATAGACAACAACTCTTCATCTGATCCATCGCATTGTCAAAACCATCGCCAACTAATCCTTTAAGTCTAGATTGAAGCTTTTGATCTTTGGAAAGAAGATAATTTTTATCCTTCGCAAGTTTGGCATTAAGACTTTCTAGTTGAGAGTAATCTTCTTTAAGTTTATTTCTCTTAGTACTTAATATCATATTCTTATTAAGAAGGGATTTCTTCTCGGCAGCAAATGAACTTCTTTCGGCATCTGAAGACCTTTTCAATTCCTCAAGTTCACCTTTTAACAAATAAAGGAGATTTTCTTGATCGCAACATTTACTCTGAAGAATATTTAATTGTTGCGAAGAAGCATTCATTGTATTCAAGTACATACATCATTCTTTTGATAAGGTTTCATTCTCTTCTACTAGGGATTCTATCCTTAAATCGGATTTAGTTAAAGAAGAATTGAGCTGAGATATTTCATTATTCAAAAATTTCTGATCGTAAATTAATTGAGTATTCTCTTAGAAAAGGGCATCAAAATTATCAAGAGCACATGAATGAAGATTAGACAAGTGGGAGGATTAATTCAAAAGACTTGCATGTTTGGCTTGAGATTCTTGTGCGTCTGATTCATGATGAAGTACCAACTTTCTACATTTCTGGATAGATTCTATAAAGGGGAATGGGTTTAAATGGATGTTTCAAGCATGTGAGGAATAGAAGTAAACAAAGGGAAAGAAAATATATAGATAATAGTAATACCTTTTAACGCATCATTCCTCTTGTGAAGGATCGCACAATCTAGAGAATCATTCTGAAGCTGATGATTCACTTTACGAAGACTCTGACATTCCACTTTCAAGGATTCCTGAGATTGGCGAAGCAATTCAACTTCTTTTTCCAAAGATTGGCGTGAAATAGAAATATCAGGATTGATAAAATTATTAAGCACTTCACAAAATTCAGATTGTGAACGAACTTTTGAAGACTTCGCAGTACTACTTAAGACCTCGGATAGCATTTGGAAATTTGAATAAATTCCGTCTCGAGCTTCTTGAGAAAGAGGAGAAAAATTTGATAGAGAAAGTTGTAAATTGCTTGGAGCAACATCATTCAAGGGATTAGGGGTAAAAATAGTTTTTTTGGGAGACGAAGTTGAGGAAGTATCTTGCGAAGGTTGATCTCAAAGAAGTGTTGATAAATTGACATTAGTGGGAGATTGAAAACTGGGTAATGGAGTAGAGGCAGGAGTCTGCGAAGAAGTATTTCCATGAGGGGGAGAGGGAAACTCTTCATCAACTTCAGGAAGGAAGTCATCGATTGAAATTAATGGTGTGGGTTTAGTTACTCGAGATCTCTTATTGGGTTTTGATTTTTCACCGACCTACGAATCAAAAGGTGGATTAAAAACTGAGGAAACAATATATTGATTAAAAAGGAAAACAAAGTATTTTAACTACCTTTTGATTCTCAGATTTTCTTCTTCGGAGATTAGGACTTAAGTTTTTGGTTGAAGGTTTCTCCTGAGGAATAATTTTGCTGAAATAAATCAAAATCAAACAATGAATTAGACGGAAATCAAAGAGGTAAACAAGTGAAAGATGCGAGAAATAGAAGAAAATTACCTTGGAGAACTCATGATGAGGTAAAACAAGAAGATAGAATGATAACTGAAAGTGTAATAAGAAGATGAAGTTTTAGAAGTGAAAAGGGAAAGTGAGAGAAAGATAAGGAAAGGAATAAAAGGAGTTTATATATAAGGAAATAGTTAGAAAAAAAAACGGTTACAAAAGACGTGTCCAAATAAAAAGAATAAGTAACGGTTATATTCTCACGATCATTACTTCTTCGCAGAAATGACATGAGAAGAGGAAAGATGTAGGTACCGAATATCGCAAGAGTTTGGGTTGCGAATATAGCAACGATTATAAGAGGAAGTGACAAGAAATAACACGATGATGGAAGAAACACGGGAGAAGAATGAAAAGTTTGCGAGCATAAAATAATCTTGCGAAGATATGTTGCGATACTTCGCAACGCATATACAGTTGTACAAATTTTACTATAAATAGGAGTTCAAATGTAAAATTAGAGAGGTTCTTTTAATGAGTGTTAGAAAATATCTTAGAAAAGAGAATAGAGAAAGTTGTAACTATTCTAGTTCCATTTAGATACTTCTTTGTAATCAATTGAGAGAATTAATAAGAAAATTGTCATTCCTCACCAATTGTAAATTGTAATCAATTGATAAAAATACATAATTGTTTTCTACACTTTTTTATGTTTCTAGCGCCAATTATGTAGTTGCAGAATAACCTACAACTACACCCTCAGTAGAATTTGTAAAACTTAAGAAGTTCTTGGTGAGGAATGACAATTTTCTTATTAATTATCTCAATTGATTACAAAGAAGTATCTAAATGGAACTAGAATAGTTACAACTTTCTCTATTCTCTTTCCTAAGATATTTTCTAACACTCATTAAAAGAACCTCCCTAATTTTACATTTGAACTCCTATTTATAGTAAAATTTGTACAACTGTATATGCGTTGTGAAGTATCGCAACATATCTTCGCAAGATTATTTTATGGTCGCAAATCTTTCATACTTCCCCGTGCTTCCTCTATTATCGCATTGTTTTGTATCTCTTTCCTCTTATATTTATTACGATGTTTGTAAGCTAATGTCTTGTGATATTTGGTACCTACATCTTGCCTCTTCTCATGTCAATTCTACGAAGAAGGAATGTCATGAGAACCTCTATTTTCGTAAATTTAATATATTTATCACCACCTATTACATTCGCAACACGTATTTTTCTTTTTCATTAAATTTTTGACACGTTTCTTCGTAACCGTTCTTTTCAACCGTTCACGTCTAATCGCATTGATGAGTTTCTATCTTCATCGATCTCTCTCTTCTTTATAAATATTATCTTTTGATCTTCTTTTTATTCTCTTATCCTATTCATCTTCCTCATCACTTCTGCCTCTGCAATTTATTCCCTTTTTCTGCTACTACGATTTCTTATCTCTTTCACTTCTTTTCCTTCCTATTTTCTATCCTACATCCAATGGCTCCAAAGAAGAAAACTATTGAACAAATTAATGCAGAGCTTGCTGATAGGGACCTCGTTCTTTCTGAAATTGATGGTCATGACAATAAGTCTTCTCTCAGTATGGAGCTCTTTACTGATCTTACTTGGAATGATCAGAAAGTTTTAATCTCACGAGGTCAAATCCTCGCAGGTCTTCCTCTTCCTCTTTATGATGCCAATCTTCCTTTATTCTATGAAATTATTTCCCACCCCAATTTTTCATGTGCCATTTATCAATTGACTGGTGATTGCATTCACATTCTGGTTGAATTCGCAACTCGTGATGCTACTGGAAAATCTTTGTATTCAGTTGATCTTAGGAAACCTGGATTTCGAGATATGGAGATTATCGCTGCGGATTATACAGTTGAGAGTTTCTTCAAAAATTACACATTAATTCCTGCGAAGAAGGAAGATAAACGTTGGGGTGTTCATCTTCACCGTAAATCTAATATCGCAGCAGATGATCTTCTCATGCACGATATTGATTATGCCTCAGGAAATAATAAAACACCTCGTCGTTCTAATGATGAAGATTGGTATAACTACCCTCTAACATTATCAGGTTCTTATATTTCTGGGATAGTAGATCTTCCTGCGAACCTTCGTGATCGTAACTATCAACCTTGGGTCTTTTCTTGGCTTAGCAAAGATAAAAATGTATGTATCTCCATCTCTTTATCTCTTTGTTATTCTTCAACTTATTTTCAAATGAGGTAAGAAACACTTTTATATTCTTTTTAAACAATATATTGTTGCCTCTGTTTCTTATCCTTATTTGAATTTTTAGGTTCCTTCTGATCTTCCTGAGGTTGTTGCGAGTGAAAAAAAGAATCCTACTTCTTCCAAAAGGTTAACTGCGAGACAAAAAACACTTCGCTCTGCAAAGGATACCCAAACTTCTGGTAGTCAAGATGATGCTCTTCGCAAAGGAAAAAGGAAACTTGAGGATGTTGTTTTTGAAAGGAAAAAGACGAAATTCTCGACCAATGCTTACTCCAATGTGATCTCTTCTAGAAAGAACGTTGATGAAGAAAAAAATAATGAAAGTGACAAATTTCCTGAGAAGGATCTTGGTTCTAATTCTGATACCATTTATGATAAGGAATATGATGATGACAATGATGAAGAAGACGAAGATTATAGTAATGCAGAAACTTTTGAATCTGCAATGATTCAAGTATCTGAAGATTTTCTCCACTCTTCTCATGGGTTAGGAAGTTCTCCTCCTGCGAATGCTCGTAAGCTTATTGCGAAGGCTTGTAAAGTTCCTACTGTACTCAATAACAACTCTCTTAATGGAATTTCAAGATTCGTCTCTCCTGCTTCATTATATGCTTTAGGGAGTATGGTAAGTTTCTTTTCTATTCCTTGTTTGTTTCCCTTATTTCATTAATTCCTAACCCTTTTTATTTGTTCAGGTTGGAAGAGTCAAATTGCTTGCATTTGCTTCTAATTGGGAAAGACGTCATTCCATTGCTGAGAAGAAGACTTTAAGCCGTTGTAAGAAGTTAGAGGTTGAAAATTCAAAACTTCGTCAGAAAGTAGAGTATTTAAGTATTGATAATGCAGAATTAATATCTCGTCACAGAGATAATCCACAATCTGCGAGCATCGCAACTGAAAGTTCTTCTCTTCTTGAGGAGAATAATCAACTAAAGCTTGAAAACTCTTCTCTTCGTAATGATAAGAAGCAGTTAGAAGGTAAATTCTTCATAATGGTAAGTATTTTGATTACTTTTCCTTCGTAACTTGCTAACCTATTTCTTAATTTCTTCCCTTACTGCAGAAAATTATGCGAAGATGAAGGATGATCTAGAAACTATTCTTGCCGGTCATAACCATAAGATTTCTGATTTAAGGTCTCAATTTCTAATTTCCCAGAACAACCATAGCTTATATGTCAATCGTTTCCGAGATAAGATGACTCGCAAGATTTGTGAAGACAATCAAATTCCTCTCAAGAAGTACCATACGCTCCTTTCTGAAGAAATTCCTGAGGATACCCCATATCTGGAAATCTCTGATAGTGAAGTTGAAGATGATCTCTCTGAAGAAGAAAAAGAAGATCATTTTGATGAAGATAAATCATCTTCAAAATATTCTTAATCCTTTCTGTATATTTGCTTCAGTTCTTTTATCTTGTTTACTTAAGTGTTGCACTTTTTAATCCATCAACAATTTCCTTTTGAAATTTAATTAGTTACAATGTCTTAATTTTGCGATGATAAATTGATGTTTAACTGAATGCTTCCCTCTGTTTGCACGACTTGATCATATGGAGAGAAATAATATATTTTGAAGACCTAACTTAGTATTCCTTTACCCCTTATTATTGCTCTTCAGGTGATCAATCCTTATTTTAAGTATCTAGAATTTCTACCTCAGTTTAATGTTGCGAATATTCAAGATTTTGCGAAGTATATATGAAATCTTCCCCTTGAAGTATAAGTATTATGAATCCTCCTTGAAGAAATATGAAACATCCTTGAAAAAAGTATAAGAAGTATGAAATATTCTTGAAGAAGCATAAAAAGTATGAAACATCCTTAAAGAAGTATACGAAGTATGAAACACCCTTGAAGAAGTATAAAAAATATTCACTCTATAAAGAAGCATCCAATGTTTGAAGAAGTATAAGAAGTATTGAATCTCTAAAAAAGTATAATAAGTATTGAATCTTTGAAGAAATATAAGAAGTATTCAATCCTTATAAAATTTAATAAATATGAAATATCCGTCTTCGATTGCGAACAAAATTGCCTCTATGATTATGAACTCTTTATATATATTCTCGTAAAAATTTTCCAACAGTATTGATGGAATTGATTTCATGCCTTCCTAAGTAAAGGTCTTATTTTTCCACCTCTTTTGTGGTAATATGATAAGTCTGAACATTCTTACAAATATACAACCTCGTGACATTATCGTCCTGCGATGAAATCGCAGGACGTTATCACACTTTCATGTAATAACCCATTGATCTCATCTTAACTTTATTATATGTAATTCTGCGAGTATGTATATATACATATCTCTCTCTCTTTTTTTTTTTTTTTTTTAGTTCGTAGAAATATTATTGTTGCACAAATATGACAAGCCTTTATGTTCTTGCGAACAAAAATCCTCGTGACATTTGCGTCTTATAGAACGTATCATCTCCCTAATGGAGGGTGCTTCCCTTTATCTTCCCCTTGGTTGCCCCTTCAAGGAAGCGTACATCGACCATACAAGGTTAGCTCTTCCCATCTGGTTTTGCAAACAACCAGCTTTTGATCGCAACCTCTTATCCTTTTTGCCTATAGGGCTTATAGTTACGAGGTTGCACCCTATGGGGTATCTTTGGGCCAAGTGCATCATTTGCCAAGACTTGTCAAGAATGGCAGATGTGCTTCAAACCCATCCGGCATTCTTGACTCAACCGTGTAACTCGGCACCTTGATCGTTTTCTACACTTCTTGAGAAAGACAGTATGCCTTAGTCGAATTATGTAAAACTTATATATAAAATAATTGTAAATATTTTACATGTATCCGTCTTATATTAACAACTACATAATATATTTATCATCTTCTTCCCCAAAATTCTAGAGCTTCAAATATTCTTTAATGGAGTCTAGATTGTAAAATTATGTAATTACATACAATCACTAGTGAAGAACCATGGATGTAGATCACAATGATCGAACCATGTCAAAATTCTTGCGTCTCCTTTACAATTTTAGTACTTAATTCTTAGTTTCATATCAAATTAATTAGATTTAGGAATCATTTTAATGGATTCTTATGAGGGTGTAATTGTGAGATAATCTGCAACTACAGGAAAAGTTTTTCCTTAAAGCCAAATCAATTCTGACGTTCCCATGATCAATAATGGATATACGATTCATGTGCATCTTGAATATGAGCAACCTTTGGAAATTCCTTGCAATAATGGTAATGTTATTTCAACTCCGGATCATTATAACGATCACTCGCCTATATAAAAGGAGGAGAATGTATATGACATAACTGTTATTATAAATGGTGTAACGTACTCAAACAATGATTTTAGGATTTGAACCAATGAATTAGACTTTCTAGGATATGATTCTGATTCCGATGACGAGGTTGTTGAAGAGATAAAGATGGAGAATGAAACCAAATTGGTTAAAGTTGTGGAAGACCCAATTGAGCTAGCCAAGGATTATAAAGATGCTAATACTTTGATTGAAGCAGAAGCTAACGAAGAATGGCTAAATAGTTTAATAGAGGACCACGATACAAACGAGGTAAATAATTCATTGCAATTCTTTAAGAATGATGAGGATCCCGTAATAAAAGAGATTGTGGAAGGTTTGTCTAATCCTTTGCATATTTCTAAATATTTTGATCCACATCACTTAGGATTGGAGTTGTGTGCTTCCAAAGTTTTAACAGATTATTTTGCTTCTAAGTATCCACCACTTAATGTGTTTGATTATAGCATTGTGCAGGTTCACCAAGCTGAGGAACCTATAAAAGTTCCCTTATTTTATGTTATCTATCCACTTTCGTGTGTAGAAAGGACTAAGTGTGGGAGAAACTTCCAAGATATAAAAATTTCATTATTCATATATTATGCTAATAATTGTGTGAAGTTGTTACTAAAATTGCAGATTGTTTTCTGGATGGACTACCAGATTTTCAGATTGTTGGTGTATGGACGATAATAAGAATGTCAGGCTGAGGACGTTAAACTAAGCTCTGAATGGGAGGCAACCAATAGGTTTTGTATCTTAAACCCTTTTATTTTTTTATTTTTATTATTTTCATATCATATTTGCATACCCATGTTTAATTTCATTGAGTCCGTAATCTATCTTAGAAGAGAATTATGACGAATACCTTTTCGTCAGAAAAGTTCAGACTGCGTGTAGTTCAGTCCAGAGACCATAGATATCAGACCGTTTATAAAAACATTGTGCACTTTTGACATTGTTTATAAAAGAATTATACGAACAACTTTTATGAAATGGAGGTTTTCCAAATTCCTTACCAATTTGTACAGTTTTTGCGTTTTATCTGCTGTTACGAAAGAATTCAGAACTTTCAGTTTTACACATCGAGGACAATGTGAAGTTTAAGTGTGGGGGAGTATTTTGCATATAGATTTTTCAATTTATTTGTATATATTTGAATAAAATCTCCAACTTGTAGAGATTTTAGAGTCACTATCATACTTCTAGGTATGTTTACATACATAATTCTGGCTGACATAACTGAACTTGGAAGTGTTAGGGAACTACATTCGGATTTATTACGAATTGGAGTGTTAAATAATGGATTTAATCATGCCGGTGATGAAAATGAGGTGCAGGGAGAAATGCCTTATTAGAGTTGTTGATCAATAATTAGTGGAGACTACCTATTTTCATATGAACCGAGGCACCAGACCAGATTTCTTTATAAATGAATAAAGAGATTTCTTTTGAGTGTGTGACATCGTACGTTAATTCCGGGTAGAATGGTGAGCTACCCAACCTCCCACCAATAGAAGCACTACTCTTTGATATCTTGAGTGCTAATTTTGTCAATCATGAGGGTGACGTCTATAGATGAAAACCACCTTCTTGTAGTTTGATTTGCAGTTAGTACCATTTTCTCTCTCGCCAACAACAGATCCATAGAAACACATCATCATCAACAAGTGGAGCTACATCAAAATCTACAAGGAATGTTGAAGACGTTTGAGGTTTACAAGCAATAATTCAAGGAAGAGAAAAAATTTCATATCCAAGTAAAAGAAACATACAATGAGTGGATTTTTATATATATGTTGAAGACTTACACATAAGGAACGTAATTTATATCCAAGTACGAAGACTTATTTACAAGAGCCAAGATAATCAAAAGATGAGAATTATTGAACTTTATGATACGAAGACAATACAAGTTGTGAAGATCAAAGTGGTAAAGTACTTCTTTCATGGCCATGTTAATTTTATTTCATTTTTATTGTTTTAATTGCAATCTCTTTAAAAAAAATTAAAAAAAATAAGAAATATATATATATATATATACAAAGAGATTTATATTTAGGTTGTTATTTTTTCAATAAGGCCCTGCAGAAGAAAAATATATAAAGAAGTTTCAAGCAACAAGGAAATTGAGGAAAATAGTACAAATTGTCGAAGTTCTACAAGTTCAAGAGTTTATCATCAACAGTTGAAGACCGAAGACGAAGACCAAAAAGATGAAGAAGACGATCCTAAGGAAGACATTTCTATTGGATTCTGTGAGAGTGGTTCTTTCATCATTGCAATCGGATGTGAAGGTGGTAAGTACTCTCATCCTTGCTATAGTGGTTGATTTCCTTTCTTAGAGATCATCAGAAAAAATATCTTTATTTTCCACGATTTTGTGGAGTCTCCAAAAATAATTCGGAAGGTTTCCTTCCCACCATTCAACGTGTGTAGGATTCTCTCTTCATTCCCACCTGCACACATGTGAGACCCATAAAAAAGCCATCTTATTGAGTGCAATTATCATAAAATCCTTTTAAGTGAGGCAGAAGTCGAGGCGAAATGCTTATTGATCTATCTCAAACACGCATTCTCCCATTATGGTGTAATTATTTCTCACTCAATATTTAAGAATGAATATATTCTTTGGTATTTCTAACTTCTTATTACTAGCATGCAGAAATTCTATGTCCTCATAGCTCTTTGGATGCTTGGGAAGCTGGAATGCTTTGAAGTTGGAATAGGTTTTGTGGGTATACCTCTCGTAAGCCCTCACGAGACTATAAATAATCCACTATGGACACCTAGGGGTTTAAAGGCCTGTTATTCATGCTAAGAGTAACCGTATCCTCGGCGACATGGAGTTGTTGTATTTTAAATAGTTTGCTCGAGGACAAGAAAAAGCCAAGTGTGGGGGAATTTGTTAAGTGCATATTTTGCATATATTTAGTGTCGAATCCATGCTAGTAATTGCTTTATATTCTTGCGAATTATTGTATATTACTCTTGTTTTCTCTTATTTATGTTTTGCTAGGTGAATCGTCCAATTGAAGTGAATTTGCACTTAATTGTGCAATAAAAGAAGTTAGATATAAACAGAGAAGGGCCAAAGAACAAATGGAACTCGTTCGAATCTAGAAGTCCTTGATATCATGTCGAAGAGGACGAAAACACGAAACCAACGGCGAAAGAATGATGTAAATCCGATGTCGTATGGAGAAGTTATGGGTGAAACGAGAAGTTAAGCTTGTTGGTTATCCGAAACTTCCAGTTAAACAAAGATTGCTATTGACACCCCATCATACATTAAGGGGCAGACAAGTTTCATAAGAAAACTGAACTGTCAGTCATATAAGACTGATAGTTGATCTGAAATACTAAAGGCACCAGGAGGATTACTACGGGCTGGCCATCATTTCTTCTCTAACTTGAACTGAGAATACCCGGCCGGTGATGTTGTCTGCCGATCACGATAATGATTTTGGAAGGCGAAGTTTTGAGATAAAGTGAGCATCAGTGGGTTGCAAAGGTTGTTAAGAAATTTGGGACTTGTGTGAAATGGAGTTATGCAGCGATGGTTTGTCGGTGGAGATGAATGAAGGTGAGGTTGCTGTTATAGGAGAAGAACTGTGCAGATGAGAGAACAATAGATGAAAGTTGATGTTCAGATGAAGCGTAGAATGGAGTTGAAAGATAACGGCAGTAACGATGGGAGATTAATACTGGTAAGATGGATACTCGAGCCTGAGAAGAAGAGAGAATCGATGATGATTTTGATTCATTGCCATTGAGACAACATTTGATGGAGAAGGAGAGCATCCAAGAGCATAAGAAGATACGTTCTCGCTGGATGAAGATTTAGTGGTTGTTTGTTGCCGGTTAGGATGAATCAACGTGAGTTCATGGCAGTTGATGAAGAAAGAAAGAATGAATCTCGAGGCAATGGTGACTGGAGATGGATATAAAACAGATAATGGGGTTGCTGCTGTGTTAATGGTGCTGAGATGCAGTCTCGGGGATGGTCTGACTGTTGGTGTTGGTTAATGGGGATCAGATGCCATGGCAGAAGTTGGGTTCTCATTGCTGTTTGAGAACAAGAGATCAAGAAGATCAGAGGGACGCTGGTGATGGCTTGCTGCCATTGATTGATGGGTTAATCGATGATGGTCGAGTCTAGGTGAGAAATGGAGTAGAACTCAAGATGTGGTAATGATGAAGATCTCTTCCAATGGTAGTGACTAGACTGAATAACAGAGATGGAGTTGATCTGTGGTGTTAGCCAAGTATGATGAAAGCTGGTGAACTCAAGTCTGCATGTTATGGCAGTATTAATGATGGATGATGGACGATGTTAACTGTTGGAAGTGAACTCTCCGGTAACGAAAGAAAACTAAGAAGACTAGAAGTACTCAGTGAAGTTTATGGATAGAATGATCTAGCCGTGGATGGAAATAAAAGACTCAAAAGATATAGGAGGAGATACGGCCAGAAAGTCCTAACCGTAAAAGTGATGAGAAAGTAATGGAAACATCCAGGAGAACATACGGCCAGAAAGTCCTAACCGTAAAAGTGATGAGAAAGTAATGGAAACATCCAGGAGAACATACGTCTAGGAAGTCCTAGATGTATCCAAAGAAGAGGAATATAAGCTGTCAGTTCCGTGGACTTGACAAGCTACTGAAGAGTTTGGGCTGGACTTAAAGCAGGCCCATTTGGATGGTTCTTTATATTCTTTGCACGGACAGACCATGGACATGAGCTCTTTTGGGAATTTTGGCGAGATATGGCAACTGTTTGGCACAGGAATCGAGATGCAGGCGCAGCTACAACTTGGAGACTATATAAAAGACTTCTTAGCCTAAATATATCATATCTACATATCTCATAATACACTTTTTTTTTTCATTAATATTCTAGGGTTCACCCCTTTAGGAGGAAACCGGGAAATAGTGTAAACATGAGAGGCTAAACTTTGTTGATTAGTATGAATTCTATGTTCCGGGCGTGAAGCTTAATTATTATACAAGTTTATTCGAAGTTTTTATCATATTATCGATTGTTTTTTCTATATTTAGGGTTTATGATTGGTTTCTAGATTATTCAAGTGTACAATTGGATTAATCTTTTGATCATTCTAATGCTAGTTTAAGTTAGGAGATAAGTGTAATAGTCAAACAACTCTCTATACAAGTAGAAATCGTGAGACCTTGCAGAGGGATTTTGTGGAGCGATTGCGAGTGAAGACAATATCAGCAAGTGAACCATGAGCTAAGAGTTTAACTACTGGGATCAACCTAATTCACAAAGCCTAAAGCGTTCGGTTGGATTACACCTTGAGTGAGCTACTACTTGGAGAGATTCTGTATCTGTGGTAAAAGGAGTTTTGGGGATAGCACTGAGCTAGCTGTTATTCTATGGTTGGTGATATATGATTCTTACGAAAGGTAAACGAGTATACTATGCAAGTCAACGTTTGGTAACGGCGAATGACTCCTAATCATCTTTTCATCTTATTATTATTATTCTTTTTGTTTATTATAATCAAACCAATCCCCCTCTTTAGTATTTTTTATTATTTTGCTAAACCAAATAAAATATCAACTACACATCTCTCTGTGGGAACGATCTCTTACTACCGCTATATTATTATTTAATTAGTGGGAAATATTTTGAATAATTTGTTGCACTTACGACACGCATCAAATTTTGGCGCCGCTGCCGGGGAGTGGTTGCGAAATACTCTCTGATTGATATCTTTTTGTACATAATTTTATTTTGTTTTTCTTTTAGATTTTCTTTAATTCCTTTTTACGCAGTTTGTTTGATTTTTTTTAGGTACCTTAGTTTGAAGTGCTGCAATTAAAAAGCGGACGAAAAGAAAGTATGTACTCGCAAAGCTTTTGCAAGAGCGACTTGGAAGATCCATTAAAGGTTTGCTTATCTCATTTTTGGTATGATTTTGATGATGATAGTGTTATTTGTGAAGTCAATGCCTTATTAGACTCCACATCGCTACTAGACACTAATAAATGGAAACCCAAACTAGAACTTCTAATTCTGCCCGAGTCTTGACTAGTTTCATCAGTCCATAAAGCTCTGACCTTGACTCATCTTGATGATATTAATAATGAAACCATTTTAAATGATAATGGATCTATGAGTCGTCATATTATTTCTCCATTGAGTCCTTAATTGTTCAGCGAGTAAATCTGGACCAATATCAGCTGCTGAAGTTATTTCCGCTGATTTAGAGCCTGATTTAGAGTGTGCACCTCAACAAGAAGCTATTGAACAATTTATACCTCTTTGTGTGAATGATTTACTTAACCCGACAATGCATGGATTGATTACTAAGGATTGTTTTGTATGGGGAATGGATTCACGTATATTTTTGGATGATTATAGTGTTTCCAGGTGCATATTTTTAGCTAACCAGATTGGTTGGGTTGATCCAAAACTTTTCAGACTCTATATATATGATTGGAAGCGTACTTTGGGGTACCAACCTCACCTGGTTTGAGAACGTGCTACTGGAAAACAAGGAAACAAATACATTTCGCTTCATGGGAGTCAACCCATCAGATTTGTTCCCTTTACTCGATTTTTTTTTCTTAATTTTTACGTTGGATGACTCAATCACATTGAGGACAATGTAATATTTAAGTGTGGGGGAGTGATTAATTATCCATATTTTTGCAGGTTTTCATTTTTCTTAAAATAAAATAAAAAAATCTATTACATATCATGACCAGCAGTGTAGCGGGTCTCTCTCTTTCTTATTATATGACCAGCTGTGTAGCGGGTCTTCTTTTGTTTTGCTCGAGGACTAGCAAAATATAAGTGTGGAGGTGTTGATAAGCACGTAAGTGCTACATTTTATACCCATATTTATATTAGCTAGGACTTGATATTTTGGCTAACAATACTATTTTAGTGCTTTTGTAGAAAGTACTCGCAAACCTGATCATTATTACAATTTGTGTCTTAACTAGAAGATAATTTGGCATTTGTGACCTACAGTGCCAAAGTGGTCAGAGACTTGGAGCTTAATTGAATTTTGTTAGCTATATGGCAAGCCAACAGATCATGTGTCACACCACCTAAACCACTTGCTCGGCTACATCATTTTACGGTTAGAAAACTACTAAAAGAAAGAAAAGGAAATTTGTATTTGTTCAAGCATGTGAAGTGGAGCCAACAAGGGTGACGTGATAGAGAAATAAAATGGAAGAGAAGTATGAAATAGAGGAAAACAGAGATGCAGATGGTGGAATAAATTGAGAGGGTTCGATATGAGTGGAGTTGGTTTTACAGCAACAAATAGGTGTTACTGATTTCTACAACACAGACGCGTGCAAAGAATTCAATAATCTGCAGACGAGAATGGGGAAGTTCCGATGTGCATGTTGGAAGATGCTGCTGGTAATGAGAAGAAAGAAGTTGGCAGCCAACTTGGTTCTGGTGCTTAGTGTTTCGAATGGAGATGTATGCTGGTGCTGGCCGGAATTTATGTGATCAGGAAATGGATTCCGGAGCTGGTGCTGTGGTGTTCTTGTGCGAAGAAAGAAGCTGCGGTCGAAATGGTTGCTGTTGTTCATTGTGAGTCGAAGCTGGACCGTAATAAGGATAATGAATCTTCAATGGGTTTGGTCTAAATTAAATGGTTGTAAGGTGATGGATTTTATCTACCGGCATAATGAAGATGTTCATGGGTTTGTAATCTCAGACGAGTAGCTGGTGTTGCTTTCATGGATGTTGTGATTGTGCTCGAGAGATTCATGAAGAGTTTTCGATATGAGACGGAGAAAAGGCATGTTGCTGCCATGTTCCTGGATGAACAGTTGAGAGCCAGGGGAGAGTTTTCCAGTTGAGCTCGTGAACGATGGTATCTGCTGAGAATAAAGACAAGTTTTGGTCAGAATCTGGTGTTGGATCGAGCTTTGAGTATAGTGAAAGATTGAGATGCAAAGCTAAAGTTCAATCTCGAGGTGGTGTTGTGGTCCGCAGAAGTCGGTCTGAATTTGAGAGCTCCATTATCTTGCTGGGGATATGATTAGTTTTGCTCGACAATGAAGCTACGAAGAAGGTTATCTTTTCCAAGACTATTACTTATCTCCTAACTCAACAAAAGGTTATCTATTTTGTTGCACTTACGAAAAGCCAAAATTTGATGCTTGTCGTAGGTTCTCAAATTAATTCACTTATATTCTACTTTACTAATGAATAATATAGAACTAAGTAAGATACATTCCCACGAAGAGCAGGGATATTTAGTTGTCAAAAAGTGTCACAATGGGGGGTTTGTTTTAGATTTTAGAACAAAGTAAATAACAAAGCAATTGAAAGTAATAAAGTTTGCAAGCAATGGAGAGAAATATTATCATGGAATCCTTCTTCGTTACTAAACCGTCATCAAGTTATTATATTCATCCAATAATACAATTAATCACAAATTATTACCAACCGTGGAATAACAGCTAGCTCAGTGATATCCCCTAAATTCCTTATATCACTGAGTACGAAAGCTCTCCAATACCAGTTTCTATTCGTCTAAACCACCTAGTAGTAGCTCACTCAAGGTGTAATTTCTCCGAATGCTTTATCTTTTGTGAATTATAGATTGATCCTAGTAGTTAGACTCTTAGATCAAGGTCCACTTTCTAGTGTTGTTTATACACACAATCGCTACACAGAATCCCTCTGCAAGGTATCGTGTTCTCTACTTTTGTATGAATTATTCGACTATTACTTATCTCCTAACTCAATACTAGCATTTGATTGAATCAACAAATTTATTCAGTTGGCCACCTAAACAATCTATCAATTAATCATAAATATTCTAAATAATATAAACAATCAATAATCATGTAAAGAACTTCAAAATAGATGAGTCCCCGTGAGTTTTAAATTCCCATGGATTTTCATTCTAATTCCCTTCGTCTTTTCACGGTCCCTTCGTCTTTTCACGGTAACTCTCGCCACCATGAGTTTCCAAAACATCTGAGTTTGCAGCTCTTGCAAATAACTTCACGTATACCAGGCCCTCTGTAGAATATATGTCCATGTAAACGTCCATATATATTGGACCCTGTATTACAGTCCATTGTAACGTGTACCCATATAACTTAATATAAATATATGTCTCAATAACCTAAGAAGGTTAACTGAGAGATTCCATAATTGTTCATGGTATCTAGAGCCAGAACGATCTCTCAGAAACCCTAGCCTCAAATATTTCTTTCTTCCTTCAAAACCCTAGCCTCAACTTTTTCTTTCATTATGTCTACTGCTTCAATTCAAGCCTCTTCTACCATCTCAGTCATGTCACAAAATACTGGAGCTCCAACTATTGCTGCTTCTCAATCAATCAGTGTTGGACCCTTCATGAACTCATCGTTTCTCCCTTCATTAACAAGCATCGTTCTCTTAGGCATAACCAACTATCTTCTCTGGAAATCTCAAATCTTGCCTATTCTGAAATCTCATCGTCTTTACAAATATCTTGAAGACTCATATAAAGTACCATCTCAAGAGCTTGTTGATACCGTAACTGAGGAAAAATCTCCTAATCCAACCTATGAAGAATGGGAAGTCATCGACCAGACCATCATGTCTTGGATAAATTGTTCTCTTACAGAAACCATGAAATATGAATGTGCTCGACGTGGTAATTCTTGAGCAGTATGGAAGTATCTTCGCTCAACCTATGCAACTATCAATCTATCCAGAATTCTACATCTTAAGGAACACTTATCAACCATTCAAAAAGGTAATTCTTTTATATCTGCATATATTCTCAAGATCAAGGAAATCTCTAACTCGTTAGCTGTTGTTCTACAACCTGTATTTTATCTTGAACTCGTATCCACAACTTTACGTGGATTGGGAGCTGATTGGACAAGTATTTATACAGCTGTTACTGCAAGAACTACTCTACCAACTTTTACTGAACTTCATGCACTACTTCTCCATCATGAATCTCATCTACAATATCTTAAAACTCTTCAAAACCCTACGTCTGACTTGCACAATTCAAGTGCTCTCTTTGCTGGTTTTCCATCTATTGGTTGTAGTCAATCTTCAAATCGTGATCGTGTCTCACCCAAAGGCCGTGGAAATTGGAACACTAACGGTAATGGTCGTGGTCGTGGTATCTGGAACAATGGTAGCAACAATGGATGGCATAATGGTGGTTGGAACAATAATGTTCGTCCAAACTGGAATTCAAATGGCCGTGGTAACTGGAATAATGGTAACAATGGTGGATGGAATAATGGATTTTCCAACAATGCTTGGTCCAATACTCGTGGTCGTGGAAGCAGTGGTGGTTCTCAACTCGGCAAAAACTACTCTACTAGATCCTTTGGTCATCCTTATAGCAATGGCCGAGGAAACAATGCACCCTCAGTTCTTGGTTCACCACCCTCATCATCTGTTGTTTGTAAATGGTGTGGAAATAATGGTCACATAGCTTCGATTTGTCATCATCTCATGCAATCCCAGACCATTGACTTGCCTCAGGCATTCTCATCAATGCAAGTGCAGTCTATTCCATATGAAAACTATTGGTTTTCCGATACTGCTGCCTCTGCACACATGACTTCTGATGCCTCTCAAATGTCCAACCGAGTTGACTATAATGGTAATGACAAAGTACTTGTAGGCAATGACAAACTTTTTCCTATTACAAGGACCGGTGATATCACCATAACTTCTCCTTCATCTCAGCTATTAATGAAAAATACTCTTCATGTGCCTTCAATTGCCAAAAATTTAGTCTCAGTTGGACAACTCATCTGTGATTCTGACTGTGTTTTTGTTTTTGATAAATTTGGCTTTTGTATTCAGGATCGACGCACGGGAACTCCTCTGTACAAGGGAAAGACTGAAGATGGCATGTATCCCGTTTTCAACAGCAATCGTTGTTCTTCTAAGTCAACCACACCATCATCCTTTTATGCCACTACAGTTGGTATTCGTGAAAGTACAGCAGTATGGCATATGCGTCTAGGTCATCCTAATCATCATGTATTTCAGTCTCTTAAGTCTAGTCATTCTTTACCTTTTACGTCTAGTATTCCTTTTTATCAATCCATTTGTGCTAGCTGTGTCGGTGCCAAGCACCATCGTCTTCCTTTCATGTCAAGAACTACCTACTCTAATAAAATTGATGTTGTTATTCATTCAGATTTAAGGGGTCTTGCATCATTTCAATCTAATTGTGGTTTTCGATATTTTCATTTGTTTGTTAATGAATGTTCTCGTTTCACCTGGATATACTTCTTATCTGATAAAACTCAAGTGTTTCGATGTTTTTTGGACTTCAAAGCCATGATTGAAAAACAATTTTCAACATCCATTCTTGTTTTACAATCTGATGGTGGTACTGAATATGCTAATCCATTAAAATCTTATTTAGTTGCTAATGGCATTCAAAGTCGATCTTCCTGTCCTAACACGCCACAACAAAATGGTCTTGCTGAGCGGAAAATACGCCACATTAGTGAAACTGGTCGTGTTCTTATGCTTCAAAGTGGCTTACCGGAATTTTTTTGGGCTGAATTTTATGCAACTGCTACCTACTTAATTAATCGTCTTCCCACTCCGGTTTTGTCAAATCATTCTCCATTTTTTGTTGTACATAATAGAGCTCCAGACTATGAATTTCTCAAGGTTTTTGGATGTCGTTGTTACCCTCTACTTTTCCATTTTCGCCAGAACAAATTACAGCCAAAAACACTTCCCTGTGTCTTTATTGGTTATAGTGATAAACATAAGGGCTACAAATGCTTAGAAGTTTCAAGTAATCGTGTTTACATCTCTCGGCATGAAATCTTTGATGAGTCTATTTTTCCTTATCCTATTGATGCCGATGTTAAGATAAAAACTTTATCTTCTGCTCCGGCTACACGTACTCTATTAAGCTGGCCAAATACAATTGGAGCTACACATTTGTCTCCACCTCCAAATCTGGTAAATAGTCCCCATCTTACTCCTGAGATTCCTACTTCCTCAGTGTCTGTTTCTTCGATCTTACAAACTCCTACATCTCCTATTTCCACTTCACATAATTCTACACCACTACTCCTGCATCTTCGCAAAACTCTAGTGCTCCAATTTTATCGCCTACTCGACTTTCTTTTTCTCCTTCTCCACCGCCTGCATCTTCTTCTATCCATTATGTGTCCTATGTATCGTCATCTTCAGACTTTCCTACTACACATGATCAACCTCCGTCGACCACTAATATGCATCCAATGGTTACCAGACTTAAGGATCATACTATGCAACCTATGAGTTTCAAGGGTTATTTTTCTACTCGGTATCCAAATTTATACATTTTTACAGCAGAGTATGCATCTTTACCTATGGAACCATCATGTTTAACTATTGACTCCAATTCTCTTGAATGGAGGGAAGCTATGCTTGAGGAAATTAATGCATTATTTAGTAAAGACACATGGTCTCTTGTCCCTCGTCAGCCAGGAATGAATATAATTGGTAGCAAATGGGTTTATCGTGTCAAGAAAAAATCTGACGGATCGCTTGACAGATGTAAGGAATGCTTGGTTGATAAAGGGTGCTCTCAATAACATGGGATTGATTATGATGAAACGCTTAGTCCAGTTGTGAAACCTATGACTATTCATTTAGTTCTCAGTTTGGCAGTTTCTTCCTCTTGGCCTATTAAGCATCTTGATGTTAAAAATGCTTTTCTACATGGGTCTCTTGATCAAGAAGTTTATATGGAGCAGCCTCAAGTATTCGCGGATCCTCGATTTCCTGATCATGTTTGTTTGTTACACAAGGAACTATATGGATTGAAACAAGCACCATGTGCTTGGTTTCATAGCTTTGCTTCGTTTCTTACATCACTTGGTTTTAAATCTTCTCAATCTGATCATTCTATGTTTGTCAGGCACTCTAGTTTGGGTATTATTATTCTTATTCTCTATGTGGATGACATCATTCTAACTGGCAGTGACACTCAAGGTATTCAATCTCTTCTGCCAACTCTTCAAACTCAGTTTGTTATGACATATTTGGGTGAGTTGAACTATTTTATAGGTTTGGAAGCAACTAGAACTTCTTCTGGTCTTGTTCTCACTCAAAATAGGTATACTTTGGATATGTTAAAACGTGTTGATATTTCTGAATCCAAGCCTATGTCCGCTCCTGTGGCTCCTCTCTCTAAACTTACATCTAGTGATGTTGTTTTGTTTCCTGATATTACCTTGTATCGCATCCTAGTTGGTGGTTTACAATACTTAAGTATGACACGCCCTGATATCACCTATGCCATTAACCAAGTTAGTCAGTTTATGCACCGGCAAACTAATACTCACTTCATGGAAGTAAAACGCATTCTTCGTTATCTCAAGGGTACTTTAGGCCATGGTATTTGTTTTTGGCATGATTCTTCTTTGCAGCTCACATCATACTCTGATGCTGATTGGGGTGGTGATCCTGATACCTCTCGTTCTACCACGGGTCATTGTGTTTTCTTAGGCAGAAATCTCATCTCTTGGGGTTCCAAGAATCAACCTACTATTTCTACTAGTAGTACTGAGGTTGAGTATCGTGCGTTGTCGTCTACTTCTGCTGAACTTATTTGGATAGAGTATCTACTACATGATCTTGGTGTTTCTCTTCAGCAGGCTCCTATTCTCTAGTGTGATAATATCAGTGCTACATATCTAGCTCTCAATCCTATACATCATTATCGTTCAAAGCACATACAAATTCATTACCATTTTGTTCATGAAAGGATATACTCTGGGTCTCTTCAGCTGCGTTATATTTCGACTGAGCACCAACTTGCTGATCTATTTACGAAAGTTTTATCCAATGCGCGGTTTCACCTTTTATGTAGCAAGCTTTCACATTGTCTTTCACCGTGTTCAGCTTGAGAGGGTGTGTAGAATATATGTCCATGTAAACGTCCATATATATTGGACCCGGTATTACAGTCCATTGTAACGTGTACCCATATAACTTAATATAAATATATGTCTCAATAACCTAAGAAGGTTAACTGAGAGATTCCATAATTGTTCACCCTACGGGAAAACTCTGAACTCCCAGCTTCGTGAAAAAGAAAACTCCCTGAGTTTTCTCAACTTCGACCTCCACTTTCTCTCTTCTGCCTTTGTACAAACTCGTACCCTGTTCTTCTGTCCAACATCACTTCTATGCTCCATCTTCTCATAAACCGATGGCAACTATACCTTTTATACAACAACGACTAAATTCTTTATTTTCTTCTAGCTCAGCTGATCATCTCATCTCTGTTTTACTCATTCCATCAATGCCAAAATCACTTCCATCAATGGAAACCATCGCAACAACCTATCATTAATCACGAGTTTCACCAGCGGCTATATCTTGCCATCCACTGCATGTTCTCGAGTTTCACTTTTCTGTCTGTCAATAGCTCGTCACCACAACACCATTATTCTCTGCCTGTCGAGTTTAACTCCATCTCTGTCCGAAACTCCACCAGAAAACTCTTCATTCCCCTCTCTGAGATTTGAAGCAAACGATCTTCTGAGTTTATCTCGAACTCGACCAACCACAGCAGCTCGACTTCCATCATATATCAATTACCTGCTCTAATTCTCCTTGCCAACTCTCCCTGTTCAGTCCATCTCATCACTTCCTCGTCACTGCCAAATGCTAATGGCAGCAGTTTATCTTCATCACGGAGAACAACTCAAACTCCATTATTCTGAGTTCGAGACCTTCATCTCAACATTCATCATCTTCGTTCAATTCCACTGTCAAGTTCGAGTTTCATCACCAGCTCGACATTCCCTAAATCTATTTCCATAATAGCAGCAACACCGTCGTTTACGAGCTCAACTACCATGAATAAACCTATCCACCAGTCAACTCCATCATGATAACGTTTAATCAGCCATAACCATCATCCTGGCTTGCTCATTACATCTCCATGCAACCAAATCCGTTAACAGGAACCATCAGTCAATGGGACTCTTCGACTTCCATCATTCTATTAATAATCACCAATGTTAGAGTATAGGATTGGTAATAATAAATTATATGGAAAGTTTTAGTATTTAGGGTTGTATTTAGTATTTGATATATTTAGTATGAATTGATTTACAAGTATTATTCTTGCATACAAAGTTACGGTATCGCTATATATACCCTATGGGTTCTCAATGTAAAATACACCATTCAATAATAAAATTATCTTTTATCTTTATATCTTCTAGTTCTGACTTGGTATCAGCTGGTTCGATCCGGACATGTTGCCCACTTCGTTTTCTTTTCTAACCGGCGGTATGCTACCGTCCGCCGGATCTTTCCTCCGCTGCAATATGATTAGTTTTTCTTATTAGGTTTTTATTTTATTTTTTAGGTTTATCATCTATATTAAAAAAAAAAAAAATCACGTCTGTTTGTTCCCTGCCAAACCCCTGATTTCCAACCACCACCGCTCCGTATTCTTTCCCTGAGTTTTAGTCCGTCCACTATCTTTTTTCCTTATTTTCTTTTGTTTCTCTACTGAACAGTAATCAAGCCTCCTCCCAACCCATTAACTCTTTTCATATCTCTCTCCATGAACATTCATTTAGGCCCACTACCCCACCAACCCATTTTCTTCGGTTTCCGGTCTAACTTTTTTTCGTCTCTTTATCACCATTTTCAACAGAATTCCACCACTTCTCACCGAGCCTAGCTACTACATCAAACTCCCTATACTGTTTCCAAAAATTGAACATTTAATCCCATATTTTCTTAAACCATATTTTCTCTGATTTCAATTAATCCCATATTTTATCGGATTTCTTTTCTGTTACTACTCCACCAATACCACGGATTGCCAGTACCCAACTTCTGTCCCCTTACTACTTCACTTTCTACCCCACCAATTATTTTCTTCTCGACTTTCTGTTCAACTGCGCAGCCTCGGTCATTCTTTGATTAATTAATTTTGTTCTCTATCTTTTCGTCATCTATCCCAATTTTGCAGGCAATGCAGGGTATTATCTCTTTTTTCTTATCGAAAGTTCTTATATGCTCCATCAATGGTTCTGTTATTTTCGCTACTTTTGTGGTTCTCCTAATTAGTATTCTTTTTGATGGCGACGCGCTTCTTCATATACTTCTCGGTCGTTTATTGGCACTGCACTTAATCAACAACTTTCAAGGCCAATCTCATGTGATTTGCAATACCCATGAGATTGAGGGAGGGTGTTAGAGTATAAGATTGGTAATAATAAATTATATGGAAAGTTTTAGTATTTAGGGTTATATTTAGTATTTGATATATTTAGTATGAATTGATTTACAAGTATTATTCTTGCATACCAAGTTACGGTATCGCTATATATACCCTATGGGTTCTCAATGTAAAATACACCATTCAATAATAAAATTCTCTTTTATCTTTATATCTTCTAGTTCTGACTACCAACAACTCCCTATTTTCGATCACCGAGTACAACCAACGTTACTGCCATCTCCTCTACTCGTCTCCCTATGAATCAGTTTAGCTCCACTTTCTAGCATCGTCTCTGCCAGCAGCATTATCACAAACTTGTCGAGCCATTGATCATTATTCTCCATAATTACAAAACCCATCTCGTTCCCTGCCAAGATTTCTATCTCTTCAACCATAGTTAGTTTCATATTCTCATTGACATTCTGTTTTGCTTGTGCTCGACTGGTTCTCATCAACTAACATCACTGCCATCAATAGAAATCATAACAGCAATCCCATTCTCGAACTCGAGCTCTCTGCCAGAAACCTCCATCGTCGTCCATCACTACGACAACATCACAATGGTAGCCGCATCATTATTTCTCGATAATGATCAACAACACCACATTTTCCCTATCCATCCAAACTCGTACTCTCGACCAGAACAATCTCCTTGCAAGCTTGTCGACCTGTGAAAGAAGAAGACTGTGCGCTCCCACTGTCAGTCTTATGGGACTAACAGTTCAATTTCTGAATAACCCCTGAGTGGCTGCCTTGAGTAAATTAGGAGGGTTCCTTCATAGATTCTGTGCTTGAACAACTTTGGCTCGCTTCGAACGCCCATAAAATCTTCATACCACATCGAAATAACTTCATTCTTTCGTCGTTGCCTTCATCTTTTCGTCCTCTACAAGATGATAGCAAACAATCCTAGATATGAACGAGCTCCACTTGGTTTATGGCCCCTCTCCGCTTGCGGTTAACTTCTTTCTTTGCACAATTAAGTGCCAATTTGCTTCTTTTGGATGATTCACCTAGAAAAATATAAATAAAACAAAACAAACGTAATATACAATAATTTGCAAGATTATAAGCAATTGCTAGCATGGATTCGACTCTAAATATATGCAAAATATGCACTTAACAAATTCCCCCACACTTGGCTTTTGGTAGTCCTTGAGCAAACTATCTAAAATACAACAACTCCATGTCATTGAGGATACGGTTGCACTTAGCATGTTCAACAGGCCTTCAAACTCCTAGGTGTCCCTAGTGGAAAAGTTATAGTCTCGTGAGGTCTTACGAGAGGTATTCCCACAAAACCTATTCCAACTTCAAAGCGTTCAAGCTTCCCAAGCATCCAAAGAGCTATGAGGACATAGAGTTTCTGCATGCTAGTAATAAGAAGTTATAAATACCAAGGAAAATATTCATTCTTAAATCTTGAGTGAGAAATAACCACACCATAATGAGAGAATGCGTGTTTGAGAGCGATCAATAAGTATTTTGCCTCGACTTCTGCCTCACTTAAAAGGATTTTATGATAATTGCACTCAATAAGAAAACTTTTTTATGGGTCTCACATGTGTGCAGGTATGAATGAAGAGAGAATCCTACATACATTGAATGGTGGGAAGGAAACCTTCCGAATTATTTCTGGAGACTCCACAAAATCGTGAAAAACAAAGATATTTTTCTGATGATCTCTAAGAAAGGAAATCAACCATTATAGCAAGGATGAGAGTACTTACCACCTTCACATCCGATTGGCAGTGATGAAAGTACTACTCTCACAGCATCCAATAGAAACATCTTCCTTCCTTCGGCTCGTCTTCTTCATAAATGGTCTTTGGTCTTCAACTGTTGATGATAAACTCTTGAACTTCGTAAAACTTTGACAATTTGTAACTCCCTTTTCCTCTATTTCCTTGTTGCTTGAAACTTCTTTATATATTTTTCTTCCACATGGCCTTATTGAACCAATAACAACTTGAGAATCATTAGTAGGGGTGGCTTTAGCTTCAACCCATTTTGAAACATAATCCACAGCAATAAATATATAAAATTTTCCATTCGAATTAACAAAAGGACCCATAAAATCAATGCCCCACACATCAAAAATCTCGACAGTGAGAATATGATTGAGTGGCATTTGATTTCGATCACCTAGATTGCTCGTTCGTTGACATCTATCACAAGATTTGCAAAAAACATATGCATCCTAAAATAGGGTAGGCCAATAAAAGCTACTCTCAAGGACTTTGAGAGCGGTGCGTTTAGAACCAAAGTGACCACCACAAGCATAAGAATGACAAAAAGATAGATTTGACTGAAATTCAGAGTTTGGTACGCACCTGCGGATAATTTGATCAGCACCATATTTCCACAAGTAGGGCTCATCCCACACATACTGCTTGGCTATTTTCTTAAGCTTTAGATTTTGAAAAGTAGACATTGTACTAGGTACTTGCCTTGTAACCAAATAGTTCATCATATCAGCATACCAAGGTGTTGAATCTTCAATTGAGAAAAGTTGTTCGTCTGGAAAACGATCCTGTAAGGGAAGTTCTTCTTCAGAGATAATAAGTCTACTAAGATGATCATCAATTGTATTCTCAACACCTTTCTTATCTCTAATTTCCATATTGAATTATTGCAGCAAAAGAATCCAACGTATGAGTCTTGGCTTAGCCTCCTCTTTTTCAACAGGTACCGTAGTGCTTCATGATCAGAATATACAATCACATTGGCACCCACCAAATAAGCTCTAAATTTTTCCAATGAAAATACTATAGCCAGCAACTCTTTCTCATTAGTAGAATAGTTAATTTAAGCATTGTTTAGGGTCCTTGATGCATAATAAATCACATGTGACCTCTTGTCTACTTTTTGACCCAAAACAGCTCCGACAGCATAATCACTTGCATCACGCATTAAATCGAACGACAAACTCCAGTCAGGTGATTTAATAATTGGTGCAGTAGTCAACAATTCTTTCAATTTATTAAAGGCATCCTTGCACTCCTGGTTGAAGTTAAAGGAAACCTCCTTTTGCAACAATTTGCACATCGGCATTGAGATTTTGGAGAAATCTTTGATAAACCTCCTATAAAAACCTTCATGACCAATAAACAAGCGAATTTCCCTCACCGAAGTGGGGTATTGTAAGTTCCTAATCAAGTATATCTTTTCCTTGTCTACTTCAAGCCCTTGAGAGGAAATGATGTGGCCAAGTGCAATTCCATGGTTTACCATAAAGTGACATTTCTCCCAGTTTAAAACCAAATTAGTGTCTATGCATCTTTTAAGCACAAGTTCAAGATTATTTAAAAAAATATCAAATGAATCGCCATAAACACTAAAGTCGTCCATAAAACCTCAATGATGTTCTCCACGTAATCAGAAAATATACTAACCATACATATCTGAAAAGTGACAGGTGCATTGCAAAGACCAAATGGCATTATTCTATATGTGAATGTACCGAAAGGACAAGTAAAAGTTGTCTTCTCTTGATCCTCTGGTGCAATAATTTTTTTATTGTAGCCCGAATAACCATCCAAAAGGCAATAATATGAATGTCCCGCTAACGTCTCTAACATCTGATCAATGAATGGCAAAGGAAAGTGATCCTTGCGGGTAGCCGAATTGAGCTTTATGTAGTCTATGCACAATCGCCATCCTGTTTCAACTCTTGTAGGAACGAGTTCATCATCTTGATTTGTAACAATAGTGACACCTGATTTCTTAGGCACCACTTGCACCGGACTAACCCATTTGCTGTCAGAAATTGGGTAAATCACCCCCACACTTAGTAATTTGAGGATCTCTTTCTTCACGACCTCCATCATTGGTGGGTTAAGCCTACGCTAAGCATCACGTACTGGATTTATATCATCTTCCATAAGGATTCTATGCATGCACATGGATGGACTAATGCCTTTGATGTCAGCAATTGTCCAACCAATAGTCGTTTTGTGCTCTTTCAGAACCTTAAGGAGGCATTCTTCTTGTACTGCTGTGAGATTCTTTGCAATAATGACTGGAAGCTCTTCCCCATCACCCAAGTAAGCATAATTTAAGTGATAAGGTATGGGTTTCAGTTCTAATTTAGGTGCCTACTCAACAGAAGGTAAAGGAACTTCATCAGTTACAGGTAAAGAGATATATGAAATATTACCTGTTTTAAATTCTTGTGATGCCGTTAAAGCACCACATGTCTCAACAAACTCCTTGGGAATATCAACGTCCAAGTTAGGAATGCCATGGACATCCAAATCAATGCTATTTTGTAGCACAGATTCAAGTTCATATTCTTTGTACAAATCAAACATCTGTTGTGCCAACGAACCAATAACATCAATAGAGAAAGCGGAGTGCACATCACTAGGATAACGCATGTCCTCAAATATGTTGAAGCGAATGATCTCCTTATTAAATTCCATAGTGAGTGTACCATTGTCCATATCAATCTTCGTCTTTGCTATTTACATAAACGGTCTCCCAAGAAGTAGCGAAGTAGATGAAAAATTATCTACATTATGCATATCCACAATGTAAAAATTAACCGGAAAGATTAACTGATTCACTTGAACTAACACATCCTCACAACTCCCTTAGGATATATATTGGACTTGTTTGCCAATTGAATAGTAATCTTCGCCTCTTTCAAAGGTCCAAGATTCAAAGAATCATAAACATCGGCTGACATATATAACACTTATGGATGCTCCCAAATCAAGCAAAGCATGCTCAAACCTCTTGGTTCCAATAGTAACTGGCACGGTGAAACCACCAGGATATTCACACTTTGCAGGCATCTTCTTCTTCAATAGCATAGTTATGGCACTTTCTCCCATCTGAGTAATCTCATTAGAAATCAACCTATCCTTCCTTGTGCACAAATCCTTCAAAACCATAGCATACCTGGGTACGGTTCTGATGGCCTCAATAAATGGGATGTTGATTTGTATCTTGTTGAAAATGTCCATGATCTCCTTATCTTGAGCTTGCTTCTTTGATTTGGCAAAACGACTAGGGAAAGGAGGTGGTGTGGTAAAGGTGGGAACCGTATCCTTAGGTTGGTCGTTTGAGGTTGGCTTGTCCTTTGGACGAAACGTTGCCTGTCCGAAACTCCACCATCAAATTTAATAGTCAAAATTTGATGCGTGTCGTAAGTGCAACAAATTATTCAAAATATTTCTCACTAATTAAATAATAATATAGCGGTAGTAAGAGATCGTTCCCACATAGAGCTGTGTAATTGATATGTTATTTAGTTCAACAAAATAATAAAAAATACTAAAAAGGGGGGATTGGTTTGATTATAATAAACAAAAAGAATAATAATAATAATAATAATAATAAGATGAAAAGATGATTATGAGACATTCGCCGTTACCAAACGTTGAGTTGCATAGTATACTCGTTTACCTTTCATAAGAATCATATATCACCAACCATAGAATAACAGCTAGCTCAGTGCTATCCCCAAAACTCCTTTTACCACAGATACGAAACCTCTCCAATATCAGATTCTATCCAACCGAACCACCAAGTAGTAGCTAACTCAAGGTGCAATCTAACCGAACGCTTTAGGCTTTGTGAATTAGGTTGATCCCAGTAGTTAAACTCTTAGCTCAAGGTTCACTTGCTGATGTTGTCTTTACTCGTAATTGCTCCACAGAATCTCTCTGCAAGGTCTCACGATTTCTACTTGTATATAGAGTTGTTTGGCTATTACACTTATCTCCCAACTTCTACTAGCATTAGAATGATCAAAAGATTAATCCAATTGTACACTTGAATAATCTAGAAACCAATCATAAACCCTAAATATAGAAAATACAATCGATAATATGATAAAAACTTCGAATAAACTTGTATAATAATTAAGCTTCACGCCCGGAACATAGAATTCATACTAATCAACAAAGTTTAGCCTCTCATGTTTACACTATTTCCCGGTTTCCTCCTAAAGGGGTGAACCCTAGAATATTAATGAAGAACAAAAGTGTATTATGAGATATGTAGGTTAAAAAGTCTCTTATATAGTATCCAAGTTGTAGCTGCGCCCGCGTTTCGATTCCCGTGCCAAACAGTTGCCATATCTCGCCAAAATTCCTAGAAGAGCTCACGTCCATGGTCTGTCCGTGCAAAGAATATAGAGAACCATCCCAATGGGCCTGCTTTAAGTCCAGCCCGAACTCTTCAGTAGCTTGTCAAGTCCACGGAACTGACAGCTTATATTCCTCTTCTTTGGATACGGCTAGGACTTCCTAGACGTATGTTATCCTGGATGTTTCCCTTACTTTCTCGTCACTTTTACGGTGAGGACTTTCTGGTCGTATCTTCTCCTGTGTCTTTTGAGTATTTTCTTTCCATTCTCGGCTAGATCATTCTATCCGTAAACTTCCCTGAGTACTTCTACTCTTCTTAGTTTTCTTTCGTTACCAGAGAGTTCACTGACAACAGTTAACATCGACCATCATCCATCATTAATACTGCCATGACATGCAGACTCGAGTTCACCAGCTTCCATCATACCTTGGCTGACACCATAGCTCAACTCCATCTCTGTTATTCAGTCTCGTCACTACCATTGGAAGAGATCTTCATCATCACCACAGCTTGAGTTCTACTCCATTTCTCTCCTAGACTCGACCATCATCGAGTAACCGATCAATCAATGGCAGCAAGCCATCACCAGCGTCCCTCTGATCTTCTTGATCTCTTGTTCTTAAACAGCAATGAGAACCCAACTTCTGTCATGGCATCTGGGCCCCATTAACCAACACCAACAGTCAGACCATCCCCGAGACTGCATCTCAGCACCATTAACACAGCAGCAACCCCATTATTTGTTTTCTATCCATCTCCAGTCACCATTGCCTCGAGCTTCATTCATTATTTCTTCATCAACTACCATGAACTCACGTTGATTTATCCTAACTGGAAACAAACAACCACTAAAGCTTCATCCAGCGAGAACATATCTTCTTATGCTCTCGTCTGCTCTCCTTCTCCATCAAATGTTGTTTCAATGGCAGTGACTCAAAATCATCACCGATTCTCTCTTCTTCTCAGGCTCGAGTCTCCACCTTACCAGTATTAGTCTCCCATCGTTACTGCTGTTAGCTATCAACTCCATTTTACGCTTCAGCTGAACATCAACTTTTATCCATTGTTCTCTCATCTGCACAGTTCTTCTCCTATAACAGCAACCTCACCTTCATTCATCTCCACCGACAAACCATCGCTGCATAACTCCATTTCACACGAGACCCAAATTTCCTAACAACCTTTGTAACCCATTGATTCTCACTTTATCTCGAAACTTCGCCTTCCAAAATCATTATCGTGATCGGAAGACAATATCACCGGCCGGGTATTCTCGGTTCAAGTTGGAGAAGAAATAATGGCCAGCCCATAGCAATCCTCCTGTGCCTTTAGCATTTTAGATCAACTGTCAGTCTTAGATGACTGACAGTTCAGTTTTCTTATGAAACTTGTCTGCCCCTTGACGTCTGATGGGGTGTCAATGGCAATCTTTGTTTAACTGGCAGTTTCGGATAACCAACAAGCTTAACTTCTCGTTTCACCCATAACTTCTCGTCTTCTCCATACGACATCGGATTTACATCATTCTTTCGCCGTTGGTTTCGTCTTTTCGTCCTCTTTGACATGATATCAAGGACTTCTAGATTCGAACGAGTTCCGCTTGGTCTTTGGCCCTTCTCTGTTTATAGCTAACTTCTTTTATTGCACAATTAAGTGCAAATTCACTTCATTTGGACGATTCACCTAGCAAAACATAAATAAGAGAAAAAAAACACTACACCATTTTTCCGGAATAGTAACTAAAATTTGCAACATCTCTTACACAGTTGCGAATTCGCAACTGATTTTGCAACTGCTCTTAAATTCGCAATTGTTTATAGCGGTTGCGAAATTTGCAACTGCATTAAGCCGTTGCGAAATTTTGGGCCCCGTTACAATTCGCAACAGCTGACAAAAACAAGCGTGCGAACCAACCGTGTACAAACGTTATAACCCTGGTTTCTATCCTTCTATCCCATTTTCTCTCTTTCTATCCTTCTATCCCATTTTCTCTTTCCATTCTAGAAACAACTCCTTCCTCTTCCTGCTCCTCCCCATCCCCGTACTCATACTCTTGGAATTTCTTACTCTCTTCTTCTTCATCATCATTATCATCATCGTTAGTCAATTGTTTGACTTAAAATCCTCCTTTCTCTCTTTCTAAATCTACCAACAAAGGTAACTAGCAGATTTATTTTAGTTTTAATTTTTTTTTGCATCGGATTTATCTAATTTTTTTTTGGTTTCGTGATTGACGGTTAATAATTATAAACGGGTGAAACTTGTTCTCGCATAGTTCGTATGAGGTTTGTTAATTTGATTCTGATTTTAAATTTATTTATGACTATGGATCTAGGGATTTGATAGATTTTGGTTCATTGGTTTCTAGGGTTTTTAGGGATTTTTTTTTGTTTCACTGAGATTGAATGGGTATTGTGTTTGACAGGAAGCTGATTTGGGTGATTTCGAGATGAAATAGATGAAGAAGAGATGGTTAATGCTGAGAAGAAGAAGTAATGAAACAAATTATTGATTGGTTTTCGAATTAGTGGATTGTAGATCTGCAGATGAAGAAGAAATGGGTTTATGAAGAAAGAGGATGGTTGAATGGAGAAATTGCAGCAGATTCATGAAGAGCTAGGGTTTGGTGGTAATGAATAGCTGAATGGAAAATGGGTTTTAGGTTGATTTTAGTTTGAACTCAATTGTTCAAATCAAGAGCCGTTGGTGGTGGTTGTGTTCAAGAGATTCAGGAGGAATCAAAACAGATGTTTAAATGGGATTCTTGAGCTGGATTTGGATTTTGAGATAAGAAGAAGGGTTAGATGAATGTTAGGACAGGGATGAAGCAGTTATTGTTGGTGGTTATGGTTTGTGATGAATTCAGAAATGTGGGAAGACATTACAACTGGGTTGTTTGTAGCTGAAGATGAAATTGCAGGTGCAGGGTCAGATGCAGTTGGGGTTGTTTGGTTCTGGATGCTACAGGGAAGAAGGTCTAAAGATTGTATGGCTAAGGTGTTAAGAATGGATGCAGTAGTGAATGAACGGGTTAAAGGATATTGATGGAGAATTTGTGTATGCCAATGCATTTTCAACTGGCAAAGATTGTCCACCAATGACAGTCACCTACAAGCTTCAGGTATATCTTCCTACAAATAGAGTTCTATATTTTGAAATGGTAGAAATGATTTTTCGAAAGATTAAAGACGTTTTGGCGACATGCATTCGAGTTCTGTTATCTCCCACCCTAAATCAAGTCTAGTGTTGATTTTTAAACTAACCTATTACTTATTTGATAACCATGAGCTTAACATGTTTTAGTCCCTAAAATTTATATACATTTTCACTGCTTTTGCCGTATTATCCCTTACTTTTGAACTGCACATCATCTTGGATGTGATAAATGAGTTTATGAAAACTATTATGCAACCATTTAAGTCCTGATTTCTATCATGAATCCAAGTGTGGGATTGAGTTTCTAAAATAGCTCAACACCTGTTTGTAAAAATGACCCAATAAACTTTCCGTTTTCCTTGGATTTTGTAATTTAATCTCCTTCCCACCCTGTAGTTCAAAGATTCTAACCCCATTGATTTTTCCTTACACCACTTAACTTAATAATTGTTTTTATCTTATAAAATAGACTTATTGCTTTACAGTTTTGTTCTATATTGTATTAGCTTTATTTCCTTCTCGGCAACTAGGAATAAGCTTACTTGGTTGAATTTTCAGATGTGTGTCCATTCAAAATGTTTTCTCCATTTTGTGACAGATTTAAAGCAATTTTTTCCCTTCTTTGGTTCCATGTTTGTTACAGATTAAGTATCTTATCCTAGCTACTGAGATTTTCCATTGCGATGCATGAATTGACGTATTTTTCTGGTTTGGGAAATGGGTCATAATTTTATGTTTTGCTCATAGAATTTACTTCTTTGAAATGTTAAAACTGCCGCACACGGACTTGTATTGTTAAACCGTTGTTTTTATAGCTGGTTTTAGAGTTATCGCTTGAATGTGCTATGAGGATAAAAACTTTACTTTAGGAACGTCGGGCCTAAGTGGCACCCCACCAACTCAGTGTCTACCCGGAAGATCGTTGCGGCAACAATGGCTGGTAACCAGAACTACCCTGATGGTGGCTTTGGCCATGAATAGTAGAGTAAATTTATTTATGGCTCTGAATCTTGTTTGAATAGTATTTGCATAAGGATTTCTTTCTCTATTTTATCATTTTTCCTGCTCCTTGTTTATGCATTTATATTTTCATGTCGATATTATTATTTTGCTTCTGTAACCCCTACTGGGCATTCGCTCACCCCGTTATTTTTTTGTTTCCCCCCCACACAGAGTACGGAGAGAAGTCACAACAGTAAGCCGACAGATCTTACAACATGCTTTATCGCTTGGAAAGTTAGTATTTTGTAAGCTTATGATATTGTATATCACAAGGGTATCTGGGTAGTTTATGTTTGTTGTTGTCCCATGTTATTTTGATGTGTTTTGATGTTGTACATATGATGGGTTCCGATAGAAAGTCTTTGCATGGTTTACAAAGTAGAAACTTAATTATGCTTAGAACTAATGGTCTGATTTCAGGGGTGTACGGGATGCTTTGAAACTTCTCTTACTGTCTAGCATCTATGTATTATTGGTCGGTCCTATATGTATATAACCATTTTTTTATGATTTCCACTTATGAATCACCAAACTTCTCTTGCTATCTTGGAATACCATCTTAAGTTACCATAGGGGCCTTGGTTCGCTTGAAATAATTTTGAGCATGATCCAGGTTTGCTGCATACCTTATCACATTATATATCCATTGTTAATCCTGTAATGTTTTGTAGGTGCTTGACCTTGTTATCTCAATAATTCTCTTTGACCCGTCGGTTAGATCAAGTTATCCTTGTGACCTGGTTTATTCTCCACCTAATTGCAGAAAAACCAATTTGATTTGTGAGTTGGAAGAGTTATCCTTAAACCCGTGGTAAGTATACTTTCTAAAAATTAGTGTTTTGATGAGCTGTATCTGCTACGTTTTTTTTTTTGTGCGTCTTTGTACTAAATAATTACTGCCTTTTTGTTGTGATCAGATATATGTTGGTTAATTCCCTGTGGGGATGGTAAAACCTTCTACCTGTGTTTGAGTAATTGAAGGCATAAAAGGAGAAGTCCTCGGGTAAAATGATTCTTAATTCTATGAAATATTTTCAAGTTCTCTATTTTGTGAAGCTTTGTAAAAGAGTTTGAGGATCAGTAAACTATCCTGGTACTTGTGCAGATTTGCATATGTTCTAATCTTTTTCCTCTGGTCTGTTTGATATGTTACTAAACTTACAAGTTTGTAATGGTTAAACAAGTTATTGAGATTGAAAAGCTTCGAGAAGCTAGTGCAAAGCCAATAAATTTCAAGGATGGTACATGACTTCTTAGACATGTCAGTTTGTTCAACTCTCTTATTGCGTACACTTTCCTTACTTATACAGAACCTTTATTAGTTTTTATGAACGATAATGGTGGTTTGTTTTAAGTGTTCCATGTCATCTATCTTGATATCAACTTTGTATTGGAAGATGGCTAAATGAGAATGATTTTCCTGGGAAGAAAACTTTGTCAATGGATCAGAATGGTACTTTAGGGAATACAATGAAAGGATTACAGATGCTAATTTGTTTTCCTTCACTTACTACTCCATTTGTCTGGTTGCATCTGTTGCATAATGTATGTAACACATCCTCTAAGTGATAGAAACAACTTAACCAACTCCCAGTCGAAGATGATAACTGCACTGGTAATGCGAAGGAGATGATAATTAGTTCGCCTCTATTGAGAAAGATGCGAAGTGGCAAAGTTCTCAGATGGAAACAATGATGCATCACCATCCTCATGCTCGGCAAGCCATGGGAATTGGTGCTGCTAGAGTAGCTAGTCGAGCAAGTTGCGATACTGGCTACTGCTTGATCCTGCAATAGCGATTACTGGTCGAGGTGAATAACTTTTCCTCGATGTAAATATGATTTGATATGTTACTTGTATTATATGCATAACTTCTGGTCATATTAAACTAATTTAGATGTCTTTCTGTGTATTTCTTGGTTCTTTTCTCCTATCTGAATTAGTTGTTCTTAATTGTTGCAGAAAATAGGGCAGTGCTAGTGTTTTGTAGTAATTGATGTGACAAAGTGATGTATTTTCATGGATTTGGCCTGAATTTGTTGCAGGGAACTCTTGACTAGGTCACAACAAATTGACTTGACTTTTTTTTTCATGTTGCAAATATTTAGCAACGGCCTGAAACTGTTGCTAAATTTAGAACCAGAATAATAAAACCGGGTCCGTCTAAGATTAGCCGTTCTAAGTTTTTTTGGTTCTAAATTTTGCAACTGCTATTGAGCAGTTGCGAATCTTCCATTTCGCAACTACTCGAGGCTGTTGCGACAAGAATATAACAACAACATTCAGTTGTTGCTAAACCTGTTCGCAACGGCCGAAACCGTTGCAAAAGCAAGGAAAAACAGTTGGCTGAACTGAAAACTGTTGCGAAAAATATTTCGCAACGGCTTAAGAGCTCTTGCAAAAAAAATGCAACGCAATGTTTCGCAACGGCTAGCTGCTGTTGCAAATCCCTTTTGGAACTGCACATAGCCGTTGCTAATCCCGAATGATGGTGTAGTGAGAGTAATATACAATAATTCGCAAGAATATATAGCAATTACTAGCATGGATTCGACACTAAATATATGCAAAATATACACTTAACAAATTCCCATACACTTGGCTTTTGCTAGTCCTCGAGCAAACTATCTAAAATACAACAACTCCATGTCGCCGAGGATACAATTACTCTTAGCATGAATAACAGGCCTTTAAACCCCTAGGTGTCCCTAGTGGAAGAGTTATATTCTCGTGAGGGCTTATGAAAGGTATACCCACAAAACCTATTCCAACTTCAAAGTGTTCTAGCTTCCCAAGCATCCAAAGAGCTATGAGGACATAGAATTTCTGCATGCTAGTAATAAGAAGTTAGAAATACCAAAGAACATATTCATTCTTAAATCTTGAGTGAGAAATAACCACACCATAATGAGAAAATGCGTGTTTGAGAGCGATCAATAAGCATTTCGCCTGGACTTCTGCCTCCCTTAAAAGGATTTTATGATAATTACACTCAATAAGACGGATTTCTTTATGGGTCTCACATGTGTACAGGTAGGAATGAAGAGAGAATCCTACACACGTTCAATGGTGGGAAGGAAACCTTCCGAATTATTTTTGGAGACTCCACAAAATAGTGGAAAATAAAGATATTTTTTTTGATTATCTCTAAGAAAGAAAATCAACCACTATAGCAAGGATGAGAGTACTTACCACCTTCACATCTGATTGCAATGATGAAAGCACCACTCTCACAACATCAAATAGAAATTTCTTCCTTAGGATCGTCTTCTTCATATTTTTGGTCTTCGTCTTCGGTCTTCAACTGTTGATGATACTCTTGAACTTGTAGAATTTCGACAATTTGTACTCTTTTCCTCAATTTCCTTGTTGCCTGAAACTTCTTTATATATTTTTCTTCCACATGGCCTTATTGAACAAATAATAACCTAAATGCAAATCTCTTTGTATATATATATATATATATATATACATTTTAAAAGAGATTGTAATTAAAATAATAAAAATGAAATAAAATTAACATGGCCATAAAAGAAGTACTTTACCACTTTGATCCTCACAACTTGTATTGTCTTCGTGTCATAAACTTCAATAATTCTCATCTTTTGATTATCTTCACTCTTGTAAATAAGTCTTCATACTTGGATATAAATTACGCTCCTTATGTGTAAGTCTTCAACATATATATAAAAATCCGCTCATTGTATGTTGCTTTTACTTGGATATGAAAATTTTGCTCTTCCTTGAATTATTGCTTGTAAACCTCAAACGTCTTCAACTTTCCTTGTAAATTTTGATGTAACTCCACTTGTTGATGATGATGTGTTTCTATGGATCTGTTGTTGGCGAGAGAGAAAATGGTGCTAACTGCAAATCAAACTACAAGAAGGTGGTTTTCATCTATAGACGTCACCCTCATGATTGACAAAATTTGCACTCAAGATATCAAAGAGTGGTGCTTCTATTGGTGGGGGGTTGGGTAGCTCACCATTCTACCCGAAATTAACGTACGGTGACACACACTCAAAAGAAAGCTCTTTATTCATTTATAAAGAAATCTGGCCTGGTGCCTCGATTGATATGAAAATGGTTAGTCTCCACTAATGATTGATCAGCAACTCTAATAATGCATTTCTCTCTGCACCTCATTTGAATCATCGGCATGATTAAATCCATTATTTAACACTCCAATTCGTAAGAAAACCGAATGTGGTTCCCTAACACTTCCAAGTTCAGTTATGTCGGTCAGAATTCTCTATGTAAACATACCTAGAAGTATGCTAGTCACTTTAAAATCTCTACAAGTTGGAGGTTTTATTCAAATATATACAAATAAATTGAAAAATCTATATGCAAAATACTCCCCCACACTTAAACTTCACATTGTCCTCGATGTGTAAAACCGAAAGTTCTGAATTCTGACGTAACAGCAGATAAAACGCAAACACTGTACAAATTGGTAAGGAATTTGGAAAAACTACATTTCACAAAAGTTGTTCACCTACATCTTTTCTACACAGTGTCAAAAGAGCACAGCGTTTTGATAAACGGTCTGACAGATATGGTCTCTGGACTGAACTACATGCAGTTTGAACTTTTCTGACGAAAAGGTATTCATCATAATTCTCTTCTAAGATAGATTATGGACTCAATGAAATTAAACATGGGGATGCAAATATGATATGAAAATAATAAAAATAATAAAATAAAAGGGTTTAAGATACAAAACATATGGGTTGCCTCCCATTCAACGCTTAGTTTAACGTCATCATCCTGACATTCTTGTTGTCGTCCATACACCAACAATTTGAAAATCTGGTAGTCCATCCAGAAAATAATCTGCAATTCTAGTAACAACTTCACACAATGATTAGCATAATATTTAAATAATGAAATTGTTATAGCTTGGAAGTTTCCCCCACACTTAGTCCTTTCTACATTCGAAAGTGGATAGATAACATAAAATAAGGGAACTTTTGTAGGTTCCTCAGCTTGGTGAACCTGCACAATGCTCTAATCAAACACATTAAGTGGTGGATACTTAGAAGCAAAATAATCCGTTAAAACTTTTGAAGCACACAACTCCAATCCTAAGTGATGTGGATCAAAAGATTTATAAATATGCAAAGGATTAGACAAATTTTCTACAATCTCTTTTATTACGGGATCCTCATCATTCTTAAAGAATTGCAATGAATTATTTACCTCATTTGTATCATGGTCCTCTATCAAACTATTTAGCCATTCTTCGTCAGTTTCTGCTTCAATCAAAATCTTAGCATCTTTATAATCCTTGGCTAGCTCAATTGGGTCTTCCACAACTTTAAACAATTTGGTTTCATTCTCAATCTCTTCAACAACCTCGTTATCGGAATCAGAATCATATTCTAGAAAGTTTAATTCATTGGTGAAAATCCTAAAATCATTGTTTGAGTACGTTACACCATTTATAACAACAGTTATGTCATATCCATTCTCCTCATTTTCAATAGGCGAGTGATCGTTATAATGATCCGGAGTTGAAATAACATTACCATTATTGCAAGGACTTTCCAAAGGTTGCTCATATTCAAGATGCTCATGAATCATATATCCATTATTGATCATGGGAACGTCAGAATTGATTTGGATTTGAGGCAAAACTTCTTCCTTAGTTATTCCCTTCTTAATTTGATCCATTTCTCTTCTTAGGTCGTCAATAACCTCTTGAAGTTCTTGAAGTGTATCTTTAGTCTTTTTGATGTGTTCATCCAGTTTTTGGTTTTCCCGAGCCAAACTATTCATAAATTGGTGCATTAGATTTTTGAGAGTAGAAGAACTATCTTTAGGAGCATAAATTTCCGTAGTCTGGTCGCGTTCATCCATCATTTGAATGTGCTGGTCCAACTTTTGATTTTTCTGATCCATATTATCCATAAATCGGTGCATTAAATCTATAAGACTAGAAGAATCGTGATTATAAGCATAATTATCCCCCCATCCTTGTGGTTTTTCACTTACATACCCGTCATAAGGTTGTTGATATGCATGAGAATAACCATAAGGTTCCGTAGGATATTGATCATAGCCAAAATATTGGTTTTGATTATACCCACGGAATGGTTGGTAGTTGTCATAATATTGAGATTGAAAACCAAATTGATTACCACTATAATATGATGATTGATCTTGTGCTCCGTACATGTTATGTCCGTAAGGAAACATGACGACTCATAAGAACAAAAGAAAAAAAATCTAAAAACAAGCTAAACAAATAACGAATCAATTAACAACCGCTCCCCGGCAGCGGCGCCAAAATTTGATGCGTCTCGTAAGTGCAACAAATTATTCAAAATAGTTCCCACTAATTAAATAATAATATAGCGGTAGTATGAGATCGTTCCCACAGAGAGCTGTGTAATTGATATGTTATTTAGTTCAGCAAAATAATAACAAATACTAAAAAGGGGGGATTGGTTTGATTATAATAAACAAAAAGAATAATAATAATAAGATGAAAAGAGTATTATGAGTCATTCGCCGTTACCAAACGTTGACTTGCATAGTATACTCGTTTACCTTTCGTAAGAATCATATATCACCAACCATAGAATAGTAGCTAGCTCAGTGTTGTCCCCAAAACTCCTTTTACCACGGATACGGAAGCTCTCCAATATCAGATTCTATCCAACCGAACCACCAAGTAGTAGCTCACTCAAGGTGTAATCCAACCGAATGCTTTAGGCTTTGTGAATTAGGTTGATCCTAGTATTTAAACTCTCATATCAAGGTTCACTTGCTGATGTTGTCTTCACTCGCAATTACTCCACATAATCTCTCTGCAAGGTCTCACGATTTCTACTTGTATAGAGAGTTGTTTGACTATTACACTTATCTCCCAACTTCTACTAGCATTAGAATGATCAAAAGATTTATCCATTTGTACACTTGAATAATCTAGAAACCAATCGTAAACCCTAAATATAGAAAAGACAATCGATAATATGATAAAAACTTCGAATAAACTTGTATAATAATTAAGCTTCACGCCCGGAACATAGAATTCATCCTAATCAACAAAGTTTAGCCTCTCATGTTTACATTATTTCCCGGTTTCCCCCTAAAGGGATAAACCCTAGAATATTAATGAAGAACAAAAGTGTATTATTTGATATGTAGATATGAGATATTTAGGTTAAGAAGTCTCTTATATAGTCTCCAAGTTGTAGCTGCACCCGCGTCTCGATTCCTGTGCCAAACAGTTGCCATATCTCGCCAAAATTCCTCAAAGAGCTCACGTCCATGGTCTGTCCGTGCAAAGAATATAGAGAACCATCTAAATGGGCCTGCTTTAAGTCCATCCCAAACTCTTCAGTAGCTTGTCAAGTCCACGAAACTGACATCTTATATTCCTCTTCTTTGGAAAAGGCTAGGACTTCCTAGACCTATGTTATCCTAGATTTTTTTTTTTTTTGGAACGACTATGTTATCCTAGATGTTTCCCTTACTTTCTCGTCACTTTTACGGTTAGGACTTTCTGGCCGTATCTCCTCCTATATCTTTTGAGTCTTTTCTTTCCATTCTCGGCTATATCATTCTATCTGTAAACTTCCCTGAGTACTTCTACTCTTATTAGTTTTCTTTCGTTACCGGAGAGTTCACTGCCAACAGTTAACATCGACTATCATCCATCATTAATACTGCCATGACATGCAGACTCGAGTTCACCAGCTTCCATCATACCTTGGCTGACACCATAGCTCAACTCCATCTCTGTTATTCAGTCTCATCACTACCATTGGAAGAGATCTTCATCATCACCACATCTTGAGTTCTACTCTATTTCTCGCCTAGACTCGACTGTTGGAAATCTATTTGAGGCTAATGGTTGATGGGTATTGAAATTGGGTATTGGAATGACTCAACTTGGTGTTTAACCAAAACTGAATTTTATTTCTCAAACTTTGTTGTACAAGACTCACTTTTCTTTCTTACACCACTCTTATTATTTGCTAGCTCACTTGGTTTTGGATGGTTTGCAAGTGAACCATTGTTGCCTATTTATAGTCTCACTTACTTCTCTAGATAGTTCTATCTAGACTCTTCTTTACACTCTTATTACACTTATCTAAAGAGAATATTCTAGAGGATAATACCAAGGATAAGTATGGAGGGTTTTATCCTCACATGTCTAATACTCTCTTATCTAGAGAGAATACTCTAGAATACAATAAGGATAAGTATGGAGAAGCTTATCCTTCACATGTCTTATTTTGACTAATACTTATCTAACACATGACTAATACTTATTTTGTCTTATCTATTCTAACACATGACTAATTAGATTTTCCTAGATTTAATCAAGTTTAATATTTTAACAGCCCCCCTTAAACTTGATTTGCAGTAACTCCAAGAATCTCTCGTAATTTGACGAAGACTTCCTGCTTTAGCGGTTTCGTGAAAATATCCGCAACTTGGCCTTGAGACTTTGTGTATTTTAATTGTACCTTATTCTCCGATATGCATTCTCGAATAAAATGGTATCGTGTGTCGATGTGCTTAAGTCATTGCCGACTTGTTGTCCACAAATATTGTAGTCGGTTCTTCTTGCTCCATTTTTAACTCCTTCATTAAACTCCTTAGCCATATGGCATGACAAACACACGATGCTGCTGCGACGTACTCAGCTTCGCAAGTGGAGAGTGTGACAATCGGTTGCTTCTTCGAACTCCAAGTAAATCCAGTATCTCCGAGGAAAAATACAAATCCAGTAGTACTTTTTCTTTCATCTAAATCTCCGGCCCAATCACTATCACTGTATCCAACGAGTTTGTACTTGTCTGATGACGAGTAAAATAAACCGAAATCAATCGTACCTTTTAAGTAGCGCAAAATTCTCTTGGCAGCCTTCAGATGTGTAATCATAGGTGCCTCCATGTAGCGACTGATTAGCCCTACTCCATAGAGAATATCTGGCCTTGTACAAGTTAAGTATCTCAAGCTTCCAACTAGACTCTTGTAAAAAGTTGGATTGACCTTCTCGCCTCCATCGATCTTTGATAGCTTGATTCCGCATTCTACAGGAGTAATTGCCGGATTACACTCCTCCATTTTAAATCTCTTAAGGATTTCTTTCGCATATCCTTCTTGATATATAAAGATTCCATTTTCTCGTTGTTTTACTTCGAGCCCGAGATAGTATGACATTAGACCGATGTCTGTCATCTCAAATTCTCTCGTCATCGCTTTCTTGAATTCTTCGAACATTATTGGATTATTGCCGGTGAAGATCAAATCATCCACATATAGGCAGATGAGCAACTTATCTCCTTTTTCGTTCACCTTCACATAGAGAGCATGTTCATGCGGGCATTTACTGAAATTATTTTCTTGGAAGTACTTGTCGATTCTACTGTACCACGCTCTTGGTGCCTGTTTTAGGCCGTATAAAGCCTTTTTTAACTTCAGGACTTTATTTTCTTGTCCTTTTACTTTGTACCCCGGTGGTTGTTCGACGTATACCGTCTCTTCAAGATGTCCATTTAGAAAGGCAGACTTGACGTCCATCTGATGAACTTTCCATCTATTTTGGGCAGCTAGAGAAATAATTAGTCTTATAGTTTCTAGACGAGCTACATGAGCAAATACCTCATCATAGTCGATGCCTTCTCTTTGGTTGTAGCCTTTTGCAACCAATCTTGCCTTGTATCTTTCAACCTCTCCTTTAGCGTTTTTCTTGGCTTTGTACACCCATTTTACTCCAATTGCTCTTTGTCCTTTTGGAAGTGTCACAAGCTCCCAGGTACTATTCTTCTCGATAGCTTTCATTTCTTCATTCATCGCCTTTCGCCATTTTTCACTTTCCACAGCTTCATCAAAAGTTATTGGTTCACTATCTGCAAAAAGACAAAATAGAGATACATTGTCTCCATAGATATCGCTTAAACTCCTCGTCCGTAAGGGCCTTTCGCTGGAGCTCTCATCTGCTGATGATGGATCATCATGATGCGCTGCTGGAGGTGATGGTGGTGGTGAAGCATATGGAGGAACTAGTTCTGGTGGTTGTTCTTCTTCTTCCTCTTCTAGAATAGGAAGAAAATTGTAATCCTTTTCTTGAATGTCGAAATCCCAGAAGCCTTCTTCATCGAACTCCACATCTCTTCTTGTGACGACCTTTTTATTGATTGGATCATACAACTTGTATCCTTTGGATCGAGAGTCATAACCGATAAATATGTACTTGGTACTCCTGTCATCCAATTTTGTTCTCAGCTGACTCGGCACATGAGCATATGCGATACTTCCGAATACTCGTAAGTGTGAGATGCCGGGTTTTACTCCGCTCCAAGCTTCTAAAGGAGTCATGATCCTCACACTTTTTGTGGGACATAGGTTTATCAGGTAAACCGCATAGTCAACCGCTTCTGCCCAAAACTCCCTGGGCACTCTCTTTGTCTTCAGCATACTCCGGGCCATGTTGAGAATTGTTCTGTTTCTCCTTTCGGCAACTCCGTTTTGTTGAGGTGTGTATGGAACCGTAAGAGGCCGACGGATTCCATTGTCTTCACAGTATGCCTCGAACTCCTTCGAAGTAAATTCTCCTCCTCTATCTGATCTCATAGCCACAATTTGAAAGCCACTTTCTTTCTCCACAAGGGATTTAAATTTCTTGAAATTGGAGAAAACCTCCGATTTTTGTTTCAAGAAATAAACCCATGTTTTTCGACTAAAGTCATCGAAAAATATGAGGAAATAGTTATTTCCACCATACGAGCTTGGCTTTATTGGTCCACAAACATCTGTGTGTACCAACTGCAGCGGTTTTGTGGCTCTTGAGAATGTTTCCTTGGGAAAACTTTTTCTGAAATGTTTTCCAAGTAAACATCCTTCACACAACTGATCCGGGTGGTCAATTCTTGGCAAACCTCTAACCATCTTTTGTTTGGACAATAATTTTAACCCTCCAAAATTAAGGTGTCCATACCTAAGATGTCATAACCATGACGAGTCTTTAATACAAGCAGTCAGACATCTCGCGATGTCATTTTGAATGTTCAGATAGAACATCCTATTCCCCGTCATTGGCACCTTGGCAATCAATTTTCCTCTCCTATCTCTTATGAAAAGACTAAGGTTTTCCATATTCATCCTATAGCCTTTTTCTAAGAGTTGTCCCAAACTTAATATATTCATTTTTACGTTAGGGACGTAATAAACATCGGAAATAAACTCATGATTTCCATTTTTCAACTTAATTAAAAAAATTCCAAGACCACTCACCGGAGTTTTCGCTCCATTTCCAAATGTTACGTTGCCGGAAACTGATTCATCAAGCTCCACAAACTTCTCCTTAGTGCCGCACATATGATTGCTTGCTCCTGTATCAAGCACCCATGTACAATTCTCACTGTGGTCACCTCCTTTGCATGCCACCAACAAAGTCTGGTCTCCTTCTTTTTCTTTATTAGCATAATTAGCTTTTTCTTCGACGTTATCCGATGAAAACCAACAATCTCGAGCATAATGACCACGCTTATGACAATTATAACATTCAACTTGAGATTTGTTATTCCTTGGCCTATTATTGTTGCGCCATGAATTATCTCCTCTGCCACGACCTCTTGTGGAACTTGACCTCTGGCCCCTTTGATCATCGTCATTCTGCTTGCCTCTTCCTCTTCCTCCATAGTAGCCGCGTCCTCTTCCTCTAGCATTACTACCATAACTCTCTCCTTTGTCTTTCAAAGTGAGCTTTGCTTGTAGAACTTTTTCTACTGCTCCCTCTTTGCTTCTCTTTTTCATTCTTTCTTCATGGGCTTGTAGCGATCCCATGAGCTCATCCACGGTCATGGTTTCGACGTCTTTGGACTCCTCAATTGCGACGATGATGTAATCGAATTTTGGAACGAGTGACCGTAATATTTTTTCGATCACACGACTATCACTCATGACCTCACCATTTCTTCTTAGTTGATTGACGACAACTAAAACTCTTGAAAAATAATCCGAGATTAATTCGGACTCTTTCATGGAGAGAGATTCAAACTCACCTCTTAGAGTTTGCAACCGCACCTTCTTTACTTTGTCCACGCCTTTGATGGAATTTTGCAAAATCTCCCATGCTTGCTTTGCATTAGCGGCTCTTGATATCTTCTCGAAGGACGACTCATCCATGCCTTGATAAAGAAGGAAAAGAGCTCTTTTATCTCTCTTTCTCGAAATACGTAGTGTATCCTTTTCAGCTTGTGGTAGCGCCGCTTCATTTTCCGGTTCGACATAACCTTTTTCTATTATCTCCTACGCATCTTGCGATCCTAGTAACACCTTCATTTGAATGCTCCAGTTGTCATAGTTTTCTTTAGTGAGTTTAGGAATTTGGAAGGGAAACATTTCAGTAGCCATTAGGACCTTGGCTCTGATACCACTTTGTTGGAAATCTATTTGAGGCTAATGGTTGATGGGTATTTAAATTGGGTATTGGAATGACTCAACTTGGTGTTTAACCAAAACTGAATTTTATTTCTCAAACTTTGTTGTACAAGACTCACTTTTCTTTCTTACACCACTCTTATTATTTGCTAGCTCACTTGGTTTTGGATGGTTTGCAAGTGAACCATTGTTGCCTATTTATAGTCTCACTTACTTCTCTAGATAGTTCTATCTAGACTCTTCTTTACACTCTCATTACACTTATCTAAAGAGAATATTCTAGAGGATAATACCAAGGATAAGTATGGAGGGTTTTATCCTCACATGTCTAATACTCTCTTATCTAGAGAGAATACTCTAGAATACAATAAGGATAAGTATGGAGAAGCTTATCCTTCACATGTCTTATTTTGACTAATACTTATCTAACACATGACTAATACTTATTTTGTCTTATCTATTCTAACACATGACTAATTAGATTTTCCTAGATTTAATCAAGTTTAATATTTTAACATCGACCATCATCGAGTAACCCATCAATCATCCATCACCAGCGTCCCTCTGATCTTCTTCATCTCTTGTTCTCAAACAGTAATGAGAACCCAACTTCTGTCATGGCATCTGAGCCCCATTAACCAACACCAACATTCAGACCATCCCCGAGACTTCATCTCAGCACCATTAACACAGCATCAACCCCATTATCTGTTTTCTATCCATCTCCAGTCACCATTGCCTCGAGCTTCATTCATTCTTTCTTCATCAACTGCCATGAAATCACGTTGATTCAACCTAACCGGCAACAAACAACCACTAAAGCTTCATCCAGCGAGAACGTATCTTCTTATGCTCTCGGCTGCTCTCCTTCTCCATCAAATGTTGTTTCAATGGCAGTGACTCAAAATCATCACCGATTCTCTCTTCTTCTCAGGCTCGAGTCTCCATCTTACCAGTATTAATCTCCTATCATTACTGTCGTTAGCTATCAACTCCATTCTACGCTTCAGCTGAACATCAACTTCCATCCATTATTCTCTCATCTGCACACACCTCCATTCATCTCCACCGACAAACCATCGCTGCATAACTCTATTTCACACAAGACCCAAATTTCCTAACAACCTTTGCAACCCATTGATGCTCACTTTATCTCGAAACTTCGCCTTCCAAAATCATTATCGTGATCGGCAAACAACATCACCGGCCGGGTATTCTCGGTTCAAGTTGGTGAAGAAATGATGGCCAGCCCGTAGCAATCCTCCTGGTAACTTTAGCATTTCAGATCAACTGTCAGTCTTAGATGACTAGCAGTTCAGTTTTCTTATGAAACCTGTCTGCCCCTTAACATCTGATGGGGTGTCAATAGCAATCTTTGTTTAACTGGCAGTTTCAGATAACCTACAAGCTTAACTTCTCGTTTCACCCATAACTTCTCCATACGACATCGGATTTACATCATTCTTTCGTCGTTGGTTTTGTCTTTTCGTCCTCTTCAACATGATATCAAGGACTTCTAGATTTGAACGATTTCCGCTTGGTATTTTTCCCTTCTCTGTTTATAGCTAACTTCTTTTATTGCACAATTAAGTGCAAATTCACTTCATTTGGACGATTCACCTAGCAAAACATAAATAAGAGAAAATAAGAGTAATATACAATAATTCACAAGAATATATAGAAATTACTAGCATGGATTCGACACTAAATATATGCAAAATATGCACTTAACAGATATGTCAACAAGCTTCAAAGAATAACAGATCGTCTAGCTACCAAGCTCAAACTAGCGGAAAAAATAGCTGAGGTATGTAAGATCTTAAAAGTAGTTTCCAAAGATAGATTTAGACCAGTAGAAAAGAAAACATGGTCTAAACATTAGGAAAGGCAAGGTTCCATGAATTCCAACCAAAAGGAACATGGCCACAACACAACTTTATTGTGTTGTCTTTGTGCATCTTTTCTCATGTGCCTATTTAAAACAGACAAGATCTTGCACACCTCAGGCTTTAAAATAAAAAAAATTCTTTTTGTTTTCTAGCTTTGTGTTGTTTGATTGTGGAATTCCTTCATATCACTGTTGATATTGGAAAGGAACTATTTGCCAAAAGAAAAGGGTTATTATCGACAATTCCACTCTTTATAGGGCTGTGAGTTGTGCGTACGCAAACCTTTTTATATATTTAGAAACCCTACATTCCTTTTTCCTTTTCCTGATACTCTTTATATCTTAAGACTGCTTGTTGATGTTTGGTTGTGAACTCCTCTCACAAAACAGTGCTTACATGGAAACTCCAAGCATCATGTATTCTGATGGAAAAGATATCAATATGATTGTTAAGTCATCAATCACTAAGGAAAAGGAGAGATATTCAGTGCCTCCAACTTTGAAAAGAAAAAGAAGGAATATGAGGAAACCAAGAGTTGTTCCTTCAAATTCTCAGAAGTTTTCTGATGTTTTTGAAGAGTTGAAGCAGGCAAGAAAAGAGATCAAAAAATAAAGGCTTATGTTTTAAGATCATTGGAAATTCAGAAGGCCCTGGTTCGACATCATCAGCCAAGAAGGTTTGTTGGTATTGAGTCCTTCCTCCATGAACCATATGTTCCAATGGTTGTTGACGAAAAGGATTTCGGGGACAACAAGGAATTTTTCAAAGATCTTAATGTCTAAGAAGTCTTCTTATGAGAATTTTATTCTTGTGTTTTAGGAAGAATAACTAGAGTTTGGAATAACCATTATTGTGATTACACATAGCTATGTCCAATATTTTTTCATCTTTGTTTTTTAGATTTTTTATATTTATTCAAAAACTCTAAAAATAGTTTGGAAGATGAATGTTGCAGTATTAATCTTTATGGTTTCATATATTGCAATATGTTATGGTATATGTGTATTTGCGTCTGTGAACTATTATTGTCCCATATGATGTCAAAAGTTATCTCTTTTATATGTCGATATGCAAGTATTGATACAAGATCGATGAACTTTTGACAACAAAAATTGAACCTATTATGTCATTATGCAAATAATTGATGGAAGATAGGATGAATTTTTGTTTCCAAGGATTATGTCTATTGTATGTCATTGTGCAAATAGTGATGGAAAATATAATGAGTCCTTGTTTGCCGCAGTATTGATCTTTCCCCGATTCATATTTTATGTGTATACTGCAATGCTCCATAAGTTTTTCTTGTGTTGAGCATAAAATAATTGAGCTGATCATTCTTTTATGGTTAACCCAGTCATAGCTCTGTAAGTTATATTATGCCGAGCATGTTCAATTAAATTGATCACTTTTGTGTTTGATTTGATTGAGTATTCTGATTAAATTAATCATGGGTTTTCTTGTGGTTAGTTTAATTGAGAATTTTGGATATATAAAATCATTTCTTATGGTTTTTGGTGTCCAATAGAATCCTTATTTTCTTGTAAAAGTAAGGTCGCTCTTGTTATTCTCTCGGGAATGACATCAAATGGGGGAGAGTTCTTTGAACTTGCGCTTAATTTCCATATCTTTGTGGGAAGTGCGGCTGTGGAATTTTTAGGGTTATCTTGTATCTTTATAAACTCCTTGATGAATGCATATAGCTTCGGCTTTATGATTGCATCAAAACAAGTTGATATGTCATTTTCTTTGATCTTGAAGCGTCTCCGTGAAAATTTCATTAGGATCTCGTTTTTGTACCTTTGCCAATTTTATTGACAAAAAGGGAAAGAATTAATATGTAGTTCACACTACAAATATATATGGTTTTCGGATCATTATGTAAGGGGGATTGGTTTTCGTGTTGAGACGAAAGTATTGACTAAGGGGGAGTGATACATATCACCATAGTATTGTTGTCGAAGTTGTGATATAAGAACTTTGATGTTGTATAATAATAATATGACATTGTATAACAATGATCGAGAGCTTTTGTTTTCTCATTGTCATGGCTACGGAACTTCAACAACTATGATATGCTGAATTGAACATCTACGGAATCATGGGAGTACTTGGAAAATATGAAGTTTTCAAGTAATGTTGAAGCACCAAGGAGCTCAAGCATGTAGACGAGAAGCTACAAAGTTTTATTTATTTTGTAATCCATATGTATTGATAGTTTTTGTCACTAAAATTGACAAAGGGGGAGATTGTTAGAGAATTTCTCGGTCGAACTTGCATGCGTTGCTATCTCAATCATGTTTTTCAATATTAGTGATCAAAACTATACATCTTGATTTCTAGTTTACTTATGACTAAGTCTCGTTCTAAGATAGTTAAATATAGTTGAGATCCAGACTCCATGGAGATTATCTTACGAAGACGAAAAACTACTCAAGGAACCAGTGGAACTTCATCCAACCAAAAAGGTATGTGGAGACTTGAACTCACGTAGAACTCAAAAGTCTATCTATCTCCTACTCTTGAGACAACAGTCGTATAAGTATGATAGTTTTCATACATACACATTTGTTATTTCGAGCCGAGTTTACTCGCCTAGATTTTTATCAAAATATGTGTTGGTAATATTTCGCTTTAACAACGTTTGATCTTTACCAGTGACGAAATTCATGATGATGTTTCAATATTGAAAATGGCTTTGATGATGATAGTCGATTCTTTATATCTAACTACTATTATAACATTATAGAAGAATGTTTTAATGATTGAAATGTAGAGTTGAGATTACGTAACCACCTATGGATATATGCATATATAGTGTGTTCGCACATTAGTGTATAAATCCATGTACTGGAAAACAAGTGCATTCATATGTGTGCATGCGGTATTGGTGAAGGAGACAGGTTGGGTACGCGTACCGATGCGTGTCGTAACCACAACAAATTAATTAATATTTAACACCTAATTAACAAGTAATATAAGGTAGTCAAGATCATTCCCACGAGGAGCAAGAGTTTTTAGTTGTCTTATAATTTCACAAAAAGGGGGGGTATTGGTTCAAGATTTTAAAAGCAAAAGAAAGTAAATAAAGCAATCAAAAATGTAAGTTGAAATCAATAAGAGAAGTTAGATCAATGAATCCTTCTTCGTTGTAAAACAATGATTAAAGTTATGTTCTTTTCCACTTTTTATTAGTCATAGATTATTACCAACCGTAGGATAGTAGGTTCGCTTAGCTAGACCCAAAATTCCTTATTTCACTGAGTAACAGGTTCGCTTAGTTATCAGATTCTATTCAAAATAACCACCTTGAAGTTCGCTTACAAGATGTAATTCCCCGAACACATTAAGATTTATGAATTTAGGTTAAGTACTTGTAGTTAGACTTGGTTAGATTGGTCCACTTTCTAGCGTTGTTTTCACACACAATTTCTCCACGGAATCCCTCCGCAAGGTCTTGTGTTTTCTACTTTTGTAAAGAGTCAAGAAACTATTACGTATCCCCTAACTTTTACTAGCTTTAGATTAAATTAACAAATCAATTTAGCGTGCACTCTAAAAAACCTATCAATCAATCATAAACATTAATATTAGTAAAAACAAACGATAATCATATGAAAAACTTCAAGATAAAATTAAAAAAAAAACTCAAACCATATGTTAAGAACTAGGAATTCATCCTCAATCAATAAGAAAATTAGTTACTCATAGTTTGGAGTTCACACAATAATAATAATAAATAAAGAAGAAAGAAAAACTTATTGAAAAGATGATGGTTGCTCCTTCCTCCAATACTTGTGCACTTAAACTCCTTCTCCAAAGTAGATGTGTGTAAAAGTTGTAGAGAACTCCTTTATTTATAGGCTTCAATACTCTCCATATCTTTGTAGGAAAAGAATCCACATTCCATAAGAACACCACTTTCCCAATTTGATCCATATTCCAATTTCAAGTCCAATTCTCCAAAACTTCATAGTTTTCATCAAATTCCCAATTCTAAGTCCTCACACCCATGAGAGAAGTCCACACAAAATTCTGTAATTTTGGCTCGTCGGAAAACTGGGTTTTTGGCCGGAATTCAGCCGGAATCCGTCACCGCCGGCCACCTAAAAATTATATCCGTCGAGAGAATATTCCGTCAGTCCACCATTAGGACTAACGGTCAAAGGTCAAACTAACGGTCGTCGTCAGTCAGTCGGGTTAAAAGAATGGAGTCATCAAATCAGTCAGTTGTCGAACTCTGGGCTGAATCGGCTGAGTGGTCTGAGTTGTTTGGTCGGATCGGTCATCGCCGGTACTGAGTCAACTCACCGGAGTGGAAAACCGGTTGATATCTGTTTAATTACAGGACTTCCCGGCCAATTTCAGGCCTCACTTTTCTTCACCTGTGACACACCTAACATACATCTAATTCAAGCACATTTTCTTTGCTGCCTGCAATCAGTTTTTATAGTTAAACTGCAATTCAGCAGCTTCTATAGCACCACCAACAGCATCAGCGAACCCATTTTAAGTTTCACCCATGTTTCATCTTCCTCTTCTGGTGGCAGTAACACCAATTTCTTCTTCTAATTTGCAGATCGAGCTCTAACCCCTGTTAGAAACATCATTACTTATTCTTCCACAGATCCCATTGAATCATCCTCTGATTTAATCACATACCCAATAGCTCCCAGAACAAAAGTTTCCTTAACTGATCCTTCTTCATCTGTTGTAGCTAATCTTCAATATCAGGACCAAACTAACCAACGACATCATCTCAAACTCCGTTTCTCTTCATTTTTCTCAACAACAAAATCCATTTTCTTCTCAGTTGAACTCGAGCCTTAAATACCACCTTCAATTTCTGCTCAATTTTACTCAATAGCATCGAGGTCTTCATTCTTCTCTGTCACCTGAGTTTGGAACCGAACCCACTTTAATTAAATCTCTCTTCTTCTGAGATCACATATTATCTGTAATTTGAGCAGCGAATCCATCTCGATCTGGACCACAAACCCATCTTCCTCATCGGATATCTTCAATTTGATCTACCGAATCTCGAATCAATTCTTCCACTGAGTTCTCGATCTCGTCTCAGCAGTAAACATCAATGGCTGCTGCTCTCTTCTAAATCTCAATGAAATTTTGAAATGAATGATTGAGAGTTTCTCGATTTAGGGTTGAGAATAATTGGGGTGGCTATTTGCGCCCCACATATGCAGCCCCCCCCCCCCCCAGGATATGTACACCTACTCATGGATGATAAGGGACACCCAGATGGATACCCTTTAAACTTGACTGGACTTTGTTTAGTATTCCTCCAAAGAGCTGCCCCTTAACCAGTACCGGGAACCATATAGTGTTTTCCCCTGTTATGACAATTTTTCCCTTTTTACTCAAATTGGGTGATTTCTCCTTCTTTTCGTCTGTGCGAATCCAGAGTACCTAATAGCTCAAAAACACATGTAAAATACATAATTCACAAAAATAATAGCAGAGAAAGCATAAACAATAGATAATAAGTACGGTGTATTCTACACCTATCAAATTCCCCCACACTTAGACTTTGCTAGTCCTCGAGCAAATCAAACAAAAACTTACAACTTCAAAGTGTTCTAGTGTCCCAAACATCCAAAGAGTTATGAGGACATAGAGTTTCTGCATGCTAGTAATAAGAAGTTAGAAATACGAAAGAACATATTCTCATTCTTAAATGTTGAGTGAGAAATAGCCACACCATAATGAGAGAACGTGTGTTTGAGAAACGATCAATAAGCATTTCGCCTCGACTTCTGCCTCACCAAAATAGGATTTTATGATAATTGCACTCAAAAAGACGGTTTTTTTATGGGTCTCACATGTGTGCAGGTAGGAATGAAGAGAGAATTCCTACAACACGTTGAATGGTGGGAAGGATAACTTCCGAAATATTTTAAAAACCCAAATCTTTTAACATTTTGAAAAACATTTTTTCTAACGATCTCTAAGAAAGGAAATAAACCACTATTATCGAGGATGGGATTAGTTACTTACCTTCACATCTGATTTCCAATTATGATAACACCACTCTCACGGCATCCAATAGAAATGTCTTCCTCTCCTCATCTTCATCTTCTTGGTCTTTGGCTTCAACTATTGATGCTAAACTCTTGAATTTCGTAATCCTTGACAATTTGTAACCCTTTTCCTTAAAATCCTTGTCGCTTGAAACTTCCTTATAGATTTTCCTTCCCCACGGCTTATTCAAAACAAAACAATAATGGATATTTCTCTTGTCTCATATTTTTTTTCAATTTTTTTTTTTATTTTTTCAATTTCAATTTCAATTTCAATTTTTTTTTAAACAAGAGAAATACAATACAAATCAAAGTGAAAAATTAAACAAACATGGCCGTGGAAAAGTATTTTACCGCTTGATTCTTCACAACTTGTATCATCTCGAAATCATAAACTTCAATAATTCTCACCTTTTGAGTTTCTTTGCTCTTGTAAATAAGTCTTCAACTTGTATGTAAATATCTGCTCATTTATGTTGCTTTACTTGTATATGAAATTTTCTCCTTTCTTGTTCCGTTGCTTGTAAACCTTAAACGTCTTCAACTCTCCTTCTACATTTTGATGTCGCTCCCTTGTTGATGATTGTGTTTCTATGGACCCGTTGTTGTCGAGAGATAGAATGGTGCTAACTGAAAATCTAACTACAAGAAGGAGGATTTCATCCATAGACGTCGCCCTCATGATTGAAAAAAATTAGCACTCAAGAGATCTAAAATAGTGCTTAAAATTGGTATGAAGTTGGGTAGCTCACCATTCTACCCGGAATTAATGTACGGTGACACACACTCAAAAGAAGCTCTTTAGTCAAGAAAGAATTTTTGGTCGGTGCCTTAGTTGATATGAAAATGGGTAGTCTCCACTAATGATTGATCAGCAACTCTAATAATGCATTCTTCTCTGCTCCTAATTTGAATCACCGGCATGATTAAATCCATTATTTAACACTCTAACAAGCAAGAAATCCAAACGTAGTTCCCTAACACTTCCAAGTTCAATTATGTCGGTCAGAATTCTCTATGTAAACATACCTAGAAGTATGCTAGTGACTCTAAAATCTCTAAAAGTTGGAAGTTTTATGCAATTTTTTTTTTTAAATATGCTTAACCACTCCCCCACACTTAAACCTTACATTGTCCTCAATGTAATTGAATCCTCCTAGTAAAGTCAAGGTGGGAAACCCTAATATGATATGGAACAAGAAAAAATAAATAAATGAAAATAAAAAGCAAAATAAAAGGATAAGAAATACAAAACCTATGGGTTGCCTCCCATTTAGCGCTTGTTTTAAAGTTGACGGCCCGATATAGCTCTTGATTCACATTATTCCTCTAGATGGAGAACATCTCGAAGTCCAATCACGTCCACATGCTCCGTTGGAAAGTTTTCATAATATGGCTTCAACCTATGGCCGTTGACTTTCAAGGGTTGTCCTGTTTTTTCACTAACAATTTCAACTGCACCATGATCATAAACATTAGTAACAATAAATGGTCCCACCCAACGGGACTTAAGCTTACCCGGAAATAAACGTAAACGAGTATTAAATAAAAGAACTTTTTGCCACACAACAAAACTTTCCCGAGAAATCATCTTGTCATGAAAAAGCTTGGTATTTTCTTTGTAAATCCGGGCACTCTCGTAAGCATAATTACGTATCTCCTCTAACTCATTTAGTTGTAACTTTCTTTGTTTCCCCGCTTCATCATACTCCATGTTGCATTTCTTTATCGCCCAATAAGCCTTATGTTCAAGTTCAACCGGAAGATGACAAGCTTTGCCATAAACAAACCTATATGGAAACATACCAATTGGTGTCTTGTACGCCGTTCTATACGCCTAAAGTGCATCATTGAGCTTAAATATCCAATATTTCCTCGTGGTATTCACCGTTTTCTCAAGAACGGACTTGATCTCGCGATTTGAAATCTCCGCTTGTCCACTAGTTTGTGGATGGTAAGGCGTACCAATCTTGTGTGTTATGTTGTACTTATTGAGGAGAGCGTGGAAAGACTTCTTGAAATGCGAGCCTCTATCGCTTATCACCACTCTTGGTGTGTCGTGCCTAGTGAATATGTTTTCTCTTACAAAATCACAAACAACTTGAGAATCATTAGTTTGGTGGCTCTAGCCCCCACCCATTTCGAAACATAATCTACGGAAAGAAGTATATAAAATATTCCATTCAAATTGACAAAAGGGCCCATAAAATCAATTCCCCACACATCAAAAATCTCTACGGCGAGAATTGGTGTGAGTGGCATTTGATTTCGAGCACCTAGATTTCCCGTTCTTTGACATCTATCACACGATTTACAAAAAACATATGAATCTTCAAACAAGGTGGGACAATAAAATCCACTCTCGAGAACTTTGAGAGCAGTACATTTAGAACCAAAATAGCCACCACAAGCAAAAGTATGACAAAAGGAGAGAATGGATTGAAATTCAGAGTTAGGTACGCACCTTCGTATTATTTGATCAACGCCATATTTCCATAAGTATGATTCAACCCACACATATTTCTTCGCTATCTTCTTAAGTTTCATCTTTTGGAAGTTGTACATTGTACTAGGTACCTTTCTTGTCACCAAGTAATTCACTATATCCGCATACCAAGGTGTTGATTCTTCCAAGGAGAAAAGTTGTTCGTCCGGAAAGCGGTCTTGTAATGGAAGTTCTTCGTGAGACATAACAAGTCTACTAAGATGATCCGCAACGGTATTCTCCACACATTTCTTATCTCGAATTTCTATGTCGAACTCTTGTAGTAATAGGATCCACCGGATTAATCTTGTCTTAGCTTCTTTCTTCTTTAGTAAGTATTTAAGTGCGGCATAATCGGAATACACAATAACCTTTGTATCCACCAAGTATGATCGAAATTTTTCCAATGCAAACACTATAGACGATAACTCCTTTTCCGTGGTAGAATAGTTGATTTGTGCCTCATTGAGGGTCCTAGAAGCATAATAGATAACATGGGACAACTTGTCCACTCTTTGTCCCAAAACGGCTCCAACCGCATAATCACTAGCATCACACATTAGTTCAAATGGAAGATTCCAATCCGGTGACTTGATAATCGGCGCACTAGTCAACATTGCCTTCAATTTGTCAAAAGCATCCTTGCATTCCTTGTTGAAGTCAAAAGGTACCTCCTTTTGTAATAACTTGCACATCGGCATGGATATTTTGGAGAAATCCTTGATTAACCGCCTATAGAAATCTACATTTCCAAGAAAAGAACGGATCTCCCTCGCCGAAGTGGGATATTGTAAGTTTCTTATTAAATCTATCTTTGACTTGTTCACTTCGAGCCCTTGAGAGGACACAATGTGACCAAGTACTATGCCATGGTTTACCATAAAATGACATTTCTCCCAATTAAGGACAAGGTTTGTGTCTATGCATCGTTTAAGAACTAGTTCAAGGTTGTCTAAACAACTATCAAAAGAATTGCCATAAACACTAAAGTCGTCCATAAATACCTCAATGATGCGCTCCACGTAATCCGAGAATATACTTACCATGCATCTTTGGAAAGTAGCCGGTGCATTGCAAAGACCAAACGGCATCCGTCTATACGCAAACGTTCCAAACGGACAAGTGAAAGTAGTCTTATCTTGGTCCTCCGGTGCAATCACAATTTGGTTGTATCCCGAATAACCTTCCAAGAAAAAATAATACAAATGCCCCGCTAACCGCTCCAACATTTGATCAATGAAAGGTAAAGGAAAGTGATCCTTTCGGGTTGCGGAATTAAGATTTCTATAGTAAATGCACACTCTCCAACCGGTTTTAACTCTTGTAGGAACAAGTTCATCGTCTTGATTTCTAACAACCGTAACACCAGACTTCTTTGGTACCACTTGTACCGGACTAACCCACTTGCTATCGAAAATTGGGTAAATTACCCCCACATTTAGCAATTTTAGTATCTCTTTCTAGACAACCTCCATCATGGGAGTATTTAGCCTACGTTGAGCATCACGTACCGGCTTCACATTCTCTTCCATTAGAATCCTATGCATGCATATGGATGGACTAATGCCTTTGGTGTCCGCAATTGTCCACCCAATAGACGTTTTGTGCTCTTTCAAGACTCTAAGCAAACGGTCTTCTTGTAACGGTGTGAGGTTCTTTGAAATAATCACCGGAAGCTCATCTCCATCTCCCAAAAACGCATACTTCAAATGGTCTGGAAGTGGCTTCAACTCTAGTTTAGGCGCCTTCACAATAGATGGTACAAGTAATTCATCATTCACGGGTAAAGAAATATAGGAAACATTACCATTAGCTTCTTGTAATGCCTTCAAAGCACCACACGTCTCCACCAATTCCGTGGAAATTTCAACATCCAAGTTAGGAAAGTCGTGGACGTCCAATTCAATGCTCTTTTGCAACACCACATCAAGTTCGTCCTCTTGATTCAATTCCACCATTTGTTGCGCTAATGAAGCAACCACATCAATGGAGTAAGCGGAATGCACATCACTTGGGTAGCGCATGGCTTCGAATATGTTAAAGTGTATTACTTCCTTGTCGAATTCCATAGTGAGTGTACCCTTATCAACATCAATCTTCGTCTTTGCGGTCTTCATAAATGGCCTCCCAAGAAGTAAAGAAGTAGACGAACGATTCTCATTGTTGTTCATATCCACCACAAAGAAATCCACCGAAAAAATTAACTCATTCACTTGCACTAGAACGTCTTCTACAAGTCCCTTTGGATAAATGTTAGACTTGTTTGCTAATTGTATAATACCTCTTGTCTCTTTCAACGGTCCAAGATTCAAGGAGTCATATATATCGGCCGACATCACACTAATGGAAGCTCTCAAGTCAAGTAAAGCATGTTCAAACCTTTTCTTACCAATATTAATTGGCACCATGAAACCACCGGGATCCGTGTACTTTGTAAGAATTTTTTTCAAAAGCATATCCGACGCACTCTCGCCAACTTTAGTAATTTCATTATCAAGCAACCTATCCTTCTTTGTGCATAACTCCTTCATGAACTTTTCATACCTTGGCATTGTCCTAATGGCCTCGATGAATGGGATGTTGATTTCTATCTTCTTGAAGATAACCATGAGTTCCTTGTCTTGAGCTTCCTTCTTAGACTTAGAAAAACGACTAGGAAAAGGAGGTGGAGTAGTAAAAGTAGGAACCGGTTCCTTGGATTGGGCGGTTGGTGTTGAATTCTTCCTTGGTTCGGCTTCCTCCTTGTCTTTGACTACCTCTTCACTAGCTTCTTCATGATGACTCGGACTCTCTACTTGTCGCCCACTTCGTAAAGTAACCGCATTAACATTCTCTCTTTTGTTCATAAATAGTTGTGAATGAAGCTTTGTGGTTGTTTGAGCTTTCATTAAGTTCATATTGGTCGCCAATTGTCCCATTTGAGTTTGTAAATCCTTGATTGCCGAACCGGTCCTTTGTTCCAAAGATTTGATTTCCGAATCGGTCTTTTGTTGGTTTTGTTGTAACATAGAAGTGAGACCTTGCATGCTTTGCATTATCACATTAAACTTGTCATCATTCGAAGAATCTTGCTCCTTGACTTGTTGTGGTTGGAATTGTTGGAATCCACCTTTTTGCGCATATGGATTAGGAGCCGCCGCTTGCTTGTTCACATAGCTAAAGTTGGGATGATCCTTCCAACCGGGATTGTAAGTATTTGAGTATGGATCGTACCTTGGCCTTTGATTTGGATATAAAGCATTTACTTGTTCGGTTTCATCATCCGGAATAATTACCGCGGCCAATCGTTGCACTACCTTCTCTATGTTGTTTAACCAGTGATCGGATTGTGAAGACGAGTCACTAACTTCATGCACCAACTTAACCATTGATTCACCTCTTGCATAGAATTGTTGCGAGTTTGCCGCCATACTTTCAATCAACTCGGTAGCTTCGGCCACCGTCTTGTTCACTAGTGCACCACTACCGGCGGTGTCAAGAAGATATTGATTACTTGTTTGGAGACCTTCATAGAAGTATTGGATTATCATGGCGTCACTAAATTGATTTTGTGGACAACTTTCCACCAATCTCTTGTACCGATCCCAACATTCATATAATGACTCTCCCACATGTTGTTTCATCCCACAAATCTCCTTGCGAATTTGAGTAGCTTTTGATGCGGGAAAATATCTCTCAAGGAAAATTTTCTTCATCTCATTCCATGTTGTGATACTTCCGGAAGGCAAATAGTACAACCATTCCTTTGCATTGCCCGCCAAAGAGAACGAAAAAGCTTTCAACTTTGCTCCATCCGCATTAATATCCTGTAGAAGCATGGCCATGACTATGGTATTGAAGTCCATAAGATGTTTGTTTGGGTCTTCATCACCATGCCATGAAACTTTGTTAATTCTCTAATCAACCCCGGCTTGATCTCGAAGGTTGAGTTAGTTTGGATACACCATTGTTGTGTATCGAGCTTGTGATAAGCTAGGTCCTTGAGTGTACGATCACCCATTGCTTTTTCTTCAATGTCCGTATTTGCGAATTCACTTGATGTAGAACGAGGAAGCGTAGTGTTAACCGCTCGAATGAAATCCTTTAGTTGAGTGCCGGATCGAAGACGTATTGGACTCGGTCTTCCTTTTTTAAGCATTCACCAAAGATATAGCACCTAAAACAAGATTCACAAAACTAAGTTAGATACGGTATAGAATCTAACAAAGCAAGAATAAAGCAAAAATAAAAATAAAAACAACTAAAATCGTCTGTTGCTCCCCGACAACGGCTCCAAAATTTGATGTGTGTCGTAACCACAACAAATTAATTAATATATAACACCTAATTAACAAGTAATATAGGGTAGTCAAGATCGTTCCCACGAGGAGCAAGAGGTTTTAGTTGTCTTATAATGTCACAAAAAAAAAGGGGGGGGGGGGGTTATTGGTTCAAGATTTTAAAAGAAAAAGAAAGTAAATAAAGCAATCAAAAATGTAAGTTGAAATCAATAAGAGAAGTTAGATCAAGGAATCCTTCTTCGTTGCAAAACAATGATTAAAGTTATGTTCTTTTCCACTTTTTATTTATTAGTCATAGATTATCACCAACCGTAGGATAGCAGGTTCGCTTAGCTAGCCCCCAAATTCCTTATTTCACTGAGTAACAGGTTCGCTTAGTTATCAGATTCTATTCAAAAGAACCACCTTGAAGTTCGCTTACAAGATGTAATTCCCCGAACACATTAATATTTATGAATTTAGGTTAAGTACTAGTAGTTAGACTTGGTTCGCTTGGTCCACTTTCTAGCGTTGTTTTCACACATAATTGCTCCACGGAATCCCTCCGCAAGGTCTTGTGTTTTCTACTTGTGTAAAGAGTCAAGAAACTATTACGTATCCCCTAACTTTTACTAGCTTTAGATTAAATTAAGAAATCAATTTAGCGTGCACTCTAAACAACCTATCAATCAATCATAAACATTAATATTAGTAAAAACAAACGATAATCATATGAAAAACTTCAAGATAAAATTGAAACAAAAACTCAAACCATATGTTAAGAACTAGGAATTCATCCTCAATCAATAAGAAAATTAGCTACTCATAGTTTGGAGTTCACACAATAATAATAATAAATAAATAAGAAAGAAAAACTTATTGAAAAGATGATGGTTACTCCTTCCTCCAATCCTTGTGCACTTTAACTCCTTCTCTAAAGTAGATATGTGTAAAAGTTGTAGAGAACTCCTTTATTTATAGGCTTCAATACTCTCCATATCTTTGTAGGAAAAGAATCCACATTCCATAAGAACACCACTTTCCCAATTTGAGCCATATTCCAATTTCAAGTCCAATTCTCCAAAACTTTATAGTTTTCATCAAATTCCCAATTCTAAGTCTTCACACCCATGAGAGAAGTCCACACAAAATTCTGTAATTTTGGCTCGCCAGAAAACTGGGTTTTTGGCTGGAATTCAGCCGGAATCCGTCATCGATGGTCACCTGAAAATTCTGTCCGTCGAGAGAATATTCCTTCAGTCCACCGTTAGGACTAACGGTCAAAGGTCAAACTAACGGTCATCGTCAGTCAGTCGGGTCAAAATAATGGAGTCAGCAAATCAGTCAGTTATCGAACTCTGGGCTGAATCGTCTGAGTGGTCTGAGTTGTTCGGTCGGATCGGTCATCGCCGGTACTGAGTCAACTCGCCGGAGTGGAAACACGGCCGAGTTCTGTTTAATTACAGGACTTCCCGGCCAAGTTCAGGCCTCACTTTTCTTCACCTTTGACACACCTAACATACATCTAATTCAAGCACATTTGTTTTACTGCCTGCAATCATTTGTTGTAGTTAAACTGCAATTCAGCAGCTTCTATAGCACCACCAACAGCATTAGCGAACCCATTTTAAGTTTCACCCATGTTTCATCTTCCTCTTATGGTGGCAGTAACACCAATTTCTCCTTCTAATTTGCAGATCGAGCTCTAACCCCTGTTAGAAATATCATTACTTATTCTTCCACATATCTCATCGAATCATCCTCTGATTTAATCACATACCCAATAGCTCCCAGAACAAAAGTTTCCTTAACTGATCCTTCTTCATCTGTTGTAGCTAATCTTCAATATCAGGACCAAACTAACCAACGACATCATCTCAAACTCCGTTTATCTTCATTTTTCTAAGCAACAAAATCCATTTTCTTCTCAGTTGAACTCGAGCCTCAAATACCACCTACAATTTTTGCTCCATTTTACTCAATAGCATCGAGGTCTTCATTCTTCTCTGTCACCTGAGTTTGGAACTGAACCCACTTTAATTCAATCTCTCTTCTTCTGAGTTCACATATTCTCTGTAATTTGAGCAGCGAATCCATCTCGATCTGGACCACAAACCCATCTTCCTCATCGGATATCTTCAATTTGATCTACCGAATCTCGAATCAATTCGTCCACTGAGTTATCGATCTCGTCTCAGCAGTAAACATCAATGGATGCTGCTCTCTTCTAAATCTCAATGAAATTTTGAAATGAATGATTGAGAGTTTCTCGATTTAGGGTTGAGAATAATTGGGGTGGCTATTTGCACCTCACATATGCAGCCCCCCTAGGATATTTACACCTACTCATGGATGATAAGGGACACCCAGATGGCTACCCTTTAACCTTGACTGGACTTTGTATAGTATTCCTCCAAAGAGCTGCCCCTTAACCAGTACCGGGCTCCAGATAGTGTTTTTCCCTAAAATGACAATTTTGCCCTTTTTACTCAAATTGGGTGATTTCTCATTCTTTTCGTCTGTGCGACTCCAGAGTACCTAATAGCTCAAAAACACACGTAAAATACATAATTCACAAGAATAATAGCAGAGAAAGCATAAACAATAGATAATAAATACGGTGTATTCTACACCTATCAAATTTCCCCACACTTAGACTTTGCTAGTCCTGTAGCAAATCAAACTAAAACTTACAACTTCAAAGTGTTCTAGCGTCCCAAACATCCAAAGAGTTATGAGGACATAGAGTTTCTGCATGCTAGTAATAAGAAGTTAGAAATACTAAAGAACATATTCTCATTCTTAAATGTTGAGTGAGAAATAACCATACCATAATGAGAGAACGTGTGTTTGAGAAACGATAAATAAGCATTTCGCCTCGACTTCTGCCTCACCAAAATAGGATTTTATGATAATTGCACTCAAAAAGACGGTTTTTTATGGGTCTCACATGTGTGCAGGTAGGAATGAAGAGAGAATTCCTGCAACACGTTGAATGGTGGGAAGGATAACTTCCGAAATATTTTAAAAACCCACATTTTTTAACATTTTGAAAAACATTTTTTCTAACGATCTCTAAGAAAGGAAATCAACCACTATTATCGAGGATGGGATTACTTACTTACCTTCACATCCGATTGCCAATTATGATAACACCACTCTCATGACATCTAATAGAAACGTCTTCCTCTCCTCATCTTCATCTTCTTGGTCTTCGGCTTCAACTATTGATGCTAAACTCTTGAATTTCTTAGATCCGTGACAATTTGTAACCCCTTTTTCTTAAAATCCTTGTCGCTTGAAACTTCCTTATAGATTTTCCTTCCCCACGGCTTATTCAAAACAAAACAATAATAGATATTTCTCTTGTCTCATTTTTTTTTTCAATATTTTTTTTTTTTTTTCAATTTCAATTTCAATTTTTTTTAGACAAGAGAAACACAATACAAATCAAAGTGAAAAATTAAACAAACATGGCCGTGGAAAAGTATTTTACCGCTTGATTCTTCACAACTTGTATCATCTCGATATCATAAACTTCGATAATTCTCGCCTTTTGAGTTTCTTTGCTCTTGTAAATAAGTCTTCAACTTGTATGTAAAAATCTACTCATTATATGTTGCTTTACTTGTATATGAAATTTGCTCTTTTCTTGTTCCGTTGCTTGTTAACCTTAAACGTCTTCAACTCTCCTTCTAGATTTTGATGTCGCTCCCTTGTTGATGATTGTGTTTCTATGGACCCGTTGTTGTCGAGAGATAGAATGGTGCTAACTGCAAATCGAACTAAAAGAAATAGGCTTTCATCCATAGACGTCACCCTCATGATTGACAAAAATTAGCACTCAAGAGATCAAAAATAGTGCTAAAAATTGGTATGAAGTTGGGTAGCTCACCATTCTACCCGGAATTAACGTACAGTGACACACACTCAAAAGAAGCTCTTTAGTCAAGGAAGAATTTTTGGTTGGTGCCTTGGTTGATATGAAAATGGGTAGTCTCCACTAATGATTGATCAGCAACTCTAATAATACATTCTTCTCTGCTCCTAATTTGCATTACCGGCATGATTAAATCCATTATTTAACACTCTAACAAGCAAGAAATCCGAACATAGTTCCCTAACACTTCCAAGTTCAATTATGTCGGTCAGAATTCTCTATGTAAACATACCTAGAAGTATGCTAGTGACTCTAAAATCTCTAAAAGTTGGAAGTTTTATGCAATTTTTTTTTTAAATATGCTTAACCACTCCCCCACACTTAAACCTTACATTATCCTCAATGTAATTGAATCCTCCTAGTAAAGTCAATGTGGGAAATCCTAATATGATATGGAACAAGAAAATATAAATAAACGAAAATAAAAAGCAAAATAAAAGGATAAGTAATACAAAACCTATGGGTTGCCTCCCATTTAGTGCTTGTTTTAAAGTCGACGGCCCGACATAGCTCTTGCTTCACATTACTCCTCTAGAGGGAGAACATCTCGAAGTCCAATCACGTCCACATGCTCCGTTGGAAAGTTTTCATAATATGGCTTCAACCTATGGCCGTTGACTTTCAAGGGTTGTCCTATTTTTACACTAACAATTTCAACTGCACCATGATCATAAACATTAGTAACAATAAATGGTCCCACCCAACGGGACTTAAGCTTACCCGGAAATAAACGTAAACGAGTATTAAATAAGAGAACTTTTTTCTCCACAACAAAACTTTCCCGATAAATCATCTTGTCATGAAAAAGCTTGGTATTTTATTTGTAAATCCGGGCACTCTCGTAAGCATCATTACGTATCTCCTCTAACTAATTTAGTTGTAACTTTCTTTGTTTCCCCGCTTCATCATACTCCATGTTGCATTTCTTTATCGCCCAATAAGCCTTATGTCCGAGTTCAACCGGAAGATGACAAGCTTTGCCATAAACAAACCTATATGGAGACATACCAATTGGTGTCTTGTACGCCGTTCTATACGCCCAAAGTGTATCATTGAGCTTAAAGCTCTAATCTTTCCTCGTGGTATTCACCGTTTTCTCAAGAACGGACTTGATCTCGCGATTTGAAATTTCCGCTTGTCCACTAGTTTGTGGATGGTAAGGCGTACCAATCTTGTGTGTTATGTTGTACTTCTTAACGAGAGCATGGAAAGACTTCTTAAAATTCGAGCCTCCATCGCTTATCACCACTCTTGGTGTGCCATGCCTAGTGAATATGTTTTCTCTTACAAAATCACAAACAACTTGAGAATCATTAGCTTGGTGGCTCTAGCCTCCACCCATTTCTAAACATAATCTATGGCAATAAGTATAAAAAAGTTTCCATTCGAATTGACAAAAGGGCCCATAAAATCAATTCCCCACACATCAAAAATCTCTACGGCGAGAATTGGTGTGAGTGGCATTTGATTTCGAGCACCTAGATTTCCCGTTATTTGACATCTATCACACGATTTACAAAAAACATATGAATATTCAAACAAGGTGGGCCAATAAAATCCACTCTCAAGAACTTTGAGAGAGGTACATTTAGAACCAAAATGGCCACCACAAGCAAAAGTATGACAAAAAGTGAGAATGGATTGAAATTCGGAGTTAGGTACGCACCTTCGTATTATTTGATCAACGCCATATTTCCATTAGTATGATTCATCCCACACATATTGCTTCGCTATCTTCTTAAGTTTCATCTTTTGGAAGTTGGACATTGTACTACGTACCTTTCTTGTCACCAAGTAATTCACTATATCCGTATACCAAGGTGTTGATTCTTCCAAAGAGAAAAGTTGTTCGTCCGAAAAGAGGTCTTGTAATGGAAGTTCTTCGTGAGACATAAAAAGTCTACTAAGATGATCCGCAATGGTATTCTCCACACCTTTCTTATCTTGAATTTCTATGTCGAACTCTAGTAGTAATAGGATCCACCAGATTAATCTTGGCTTAGCTTCTTTCTTCTTTAGTAAGTATTTAAGTGCGGCATGATCGGAATACACAATAACCTTTGTATCCACCAAGTATGATCAAAAATTTTCCAATGAAAACACTATATCCAATAACTCCTTTTCCGTGGTAGAATAGTTGATTTGTGCATCATTGAGGGTCCTAGATGCATAATAGATAACATGGGACAACTTGTCCACTCTTTGACCCAAAACGGCTCCAACCGCATAATCACTAGCATCACACATTAGTTCAAATGGAAGATTCCAATCCGGTGACTTGATAATCGGCGCACTAGTCAACATTGCCTTCAATTTGTCAAAAGCATCCTTGCATTCCTTGTTGAAGTCAAAAGGTACCTCCTTTTGTAATAACTTGCACATCGGCATGGAGATTTTGGAGAAATCATTGATAAACCGCCTATAGAAACCTGCATGTCCAAGAAAAGAATGGATCTCCCTCACCGAAGTGGGATATTATAAGTTTCTTATTAAATCTATCTTTGACTTGTCCACTTCGAGCCCTTGAGAGGACACAATGTGACCAAGTACTATACCATGGTTTACCATAAAATGACATTTCTCCCAATTAAGGACAAGGTTTGTGTCTATGCATCGTTTAAGAACTAGTTCAAGGTTGTCTAAACAACTATCAAAAGAATTTCCATAAACACTAAAGTCGTCCATAAATACCTCAATGATGCGCTCCACATAATCCGAGAATATACTTACCATGCATCTTTGGAAAGTAGCCGGTGCATTGCAAAGACCAAACGTCATCCGTCTATACGCAAACGTTCCAAACGGAAAAGTGAAAGTAGTCTTCTCTTGGTCTTCCGGTGCAATCACAATTTGGTTGTATCCTGAATAACCGTCCAAGAAAAAATAATACAAATGCCCCGCTAACCGCTCCAAAATTTGATCAATGAAAGGTAAAGGAAAGTGATCCTTTCAGATTGCGGAATTAAGCTTTCTATTGTCAATGCACACTCTCCAACCGGTTTGAACTCTTGTAGGAACAAGTTCATCGTCTTGATTTTTAACAACCGTAACACTGGACTTCTTTGGTACCACTTGTACCGGACTAACCCACTTGCTATCGGAAATTGGGTAAATTACCCCCACACTTAGCAATTTGAGTATCTCTTTCTTCACAACCTCCATCATGGGAGGATTAAGCCTACGTTGAGCATCATGTACCGGCTTCACATTCTATTCCCTTAGAATCCTATGCATGCATATGGATGGACTAATGCCTTTGATGTCCGCAATTGTCCACCCAATAGCCGTTTTGTGCTCTTTCAAAACTCTAAGCAAACGGTCTTCTTGTACCGGTGTGAGGTTCTTTGCAATAATCAACGGAAGCTCATCTCCATCTCCCAAAAATGTATACTTCAAATGGTCCAGAAGTGGCTTCAACTCTAGTTTAGGCGCCTTCACAATAGATGGTACAAGTAATTCATCATTCACGGGTAAAGAAATATATGAAACATTACCCTTAGATTCTTGTAATGCCGTCAAAGCACCACAAGTCTCCACCAATTCCGTGGAAATTTCAATATCCAAGTTAGGCAAGCTGTGGACGTCCAATTCAATGCTCTTTTGCAATATCACATCAAGTTCGTCCTCTTGATTCAATTCCACTATTTGTTGCGCTAATGAACCAACCACATCAATGGAGTAAGCGGAATTCACATCACTTGGTTAGCGCATGGCTTCGAATATGTTAAAGTGTATTACTTCCTTGTCGAATTCCATAGTGAGTGTACCCTTATCAACATCAATCTTCGTCTTTGCGGTCTTCATAAATGGCATCCCAAGAAGTAAAGAAGTAGACGAACGATTCTCATTATTGTCCATATCCACCACAAAGAAATCCACCGGAAAAATTAACTCATTCACTTGCACTAGAACGTCTTCTGCAAGTCCCTTTGGATAAATGTTAGACTTGTTTGCTAATTGGATAATAACTCTTGTCTCTTTCAACGGTCCAAGATTCAAGGAGTCATATATATCGGAAGACATCACACTAATGGAAGCTCCCAAGTCAAGTAAAGCATGTTCAAACCTTTTCTTACCAATAGTAATTGGCACCGTGAAACCACCGGGATCCGTGCACTTTGTAGGCATCTTCTTCAAAAGCATAGCCGACGCACTCTCGCCAACTTTAGTAATTTCATTATCAAGCAACCTATCCTTCTTTGTGCATAACTCCTTCATGAACTTTGCATACCTTGGCATTGTCCTAATGGGCTTGATGAATGGGATGTTGATTTCTATCTTCTTGAATATATCCATGAGTGCCTTGTCTTGAGCTTCCTTCTTGGACTTAAAAAAACTACTAGGAAAAGGAGGTGGAGTAGTAAAAGTAGGAACCGGTTCCTTGGATTTGGAGGTTGGTGTTGAATTCTTCCTTGGTTCGGCTTCCTCCTTGTCTTTGACTACCTCTTCACTAGCTTCTTCATGATGACTCGGACTCTCTACTTGTCTTCCACTTCTTAAAGTAACAGCATTAACATTATCTCTTGGGTTCACAAATGGTTGTGAAGGAAGCTTTGTGGTTGTTTGAGCTTTCATTAAGTTCATATTGGTCGCCAATTGTCCCATTTGAGTTTGTAAATCCTTGATTTCCGAACCGGTCCTTTGTTCCAAAGCTTTGATTGCCGAATCGGTCTTTTGTTGGTTTTGTTGTAACATAGAAGTGAGACCTTGCATGCTTTGCATTATCACATTCAACTTGTCATCATTCGAAGAATCTTGCTCCTTGACTTGTTGTGGTTGGAATTGTTGGAATACACCTTGTTGCGCATATGGATTAGGATCCGCCGCTTGCTTGTTCGCTTAGATAAAGTTGAGATGATCCTTCCAACCGGGATTGTAAGTATTTGAGTATGGATCGTACCTTGGCCTTTGATTTGGATATAAAGAATTTACTTGTTGGGTTTCATCATCCGGAATAATTACCGCGGCCAATCGTTGCACTACCCTCTCTATGTTGTTTAACCTGTGATCGGATTGTGAAGACGAGTCACTAACTTCATGCACCAACTTAACCATTGATTCACCTCTTGCATAGAATTGTTGCGAGTTTGCCGCCATACTTTCAATCAACTCGGTAGCTTCGGCCACCGTCTTGTTAACTAGTGCACCACCACCGGCGGCGTCAAGAAGATATCGATCACTTGTTTGGAGACCTTCATAGAAGTATTTAATTATCATGGCGTCACTAAATTGATGGTGTGGACAACTTGCCACCAATCTCTTGTACTGATCCCAACATTCATATAATGACTCTCCCACATGTTGTTTCATCCCACAAATCTCCTTTCGAATTTGAGTAGCTTTTGATGCGGGAAAATATCTCTCAAAGAAAATTTTCTTCATCCCATTCCATGTTGTGATACTTCCGGAAGGCAAATAGTACAACCATTCCTTAGCATTGCCCGCCAAAGAGAACGGAAAAGCTTTCAACTTTGCTCCATCCCCATTAATATCCTGTGGAAGCATGGCCATGAATATGGTATTGAAGTCCATAAGATGTTTATTTGGATCTTCATTCACCATGCCATGAAACTTTGGTAATTCTCTAATCAACCCCGGCTTGATCTCGAAGGTTGAGTTAGTTTGGATACAACATTGTTGTGTATCGAGCTTGTGAGAAGCTAGGTCCTTGAGTGTACGATCACCCATTACTTCTTCTTCAATGTCTAAATCTGTGAATTCACTTGATGTAGAACGAGGAAGCGGAGTGTTAACCGCTCGAATGAAATCCTTTAGTTGAGTGCCGGATCGAAGACGTATTGGACTCGGTCTTCCCTTTTTAAGCATTCACCAAAGATATAGTACCTAAAACAAGATTCACAAAACTAAGTTAGATACGGTATAGAATCTAACAAAGCAATAATAAAGCAATAATAAAAATAAAAACAACTAAAATCGTCCGTTGCTCCCCGGAAACGGCGCCAAAATTTGATGCGTGTCGTAACTACAACAAATTAATTAATATTTAACACCTAATTAACAAGTAATATAGGGTAGTCAATATCGTTCCCACGAGGAGCAAGTGGTTTTAGTTGTCTTATAATGTCACAAAAGGGGGGGGGGGGGGTATTGGTTCAAGATTTTAAAATCAAAAGAAAGTAAATAAAGCAATCAAAAATGTAAGTTGAAATCAATAAGAGAAGTTAGATCAAGGAATCCTTCTTCGTTGCAAAACAATGATTAAAGTTATGTTCTTTACCACTTTTTATTAGTCATAGCTTATCACTAACCGTAGGATAGCAGGTTCGCTTAGCTAGCCCCAAAATTCCTTATTTCACTGAGTAACATGTTCGCTTAGTTATCAGATTCTATTCAAAAGAACCACCGTTAAGTTCGCTGACAAGATGTAATTCCCCGAACGCATTAAGATTTATGAATTTAGGTTAAGTACTAGTAGTTAGACTTGGTTTGCTTAGTTCGCTTGGTCCACTTTATAGCATTGTTTTCACACACAATTGCTCCACGGAATCCCTCCGCAAGGTCTTGTGTTTTCTACTTGTGTAAAGAGTCAAGAAACTATTACGTATCCCCTAACTTTTACTATCTTTAGATTAAATTAACAAATCAATTTAGTGTGCACTATAAACAACCTATCAATCAATCATAAACATTAATATTAGTAAAAACAAACGATAATCATATGAAAAACTTCAAGATAAAATTGAAACAAAAACTCAAACCATATGTTAAGAACTAGGAATTCATCCTCAATCAATAAGAAAATTAGCTACTCACAGTTTGGAGTTCACACAATAATAATAATAAATAAAGAAAAAAGAAAAACTTATTAGAAAGATGATGGTTGCTCCTTCCTCCAATCCTTGTGCACTTTAACTCCTTCTCCAAAGTAGATGTGTGTAAAAGTTGTAGAGAACTCCTTTATTTATAGGCTTCAATACTCTCCATATCTTTGTAGGAAAAGAATCCACATTCCATAAGAACACCACTTTCCCAATTTGAGCCATATTCCAATTTCAAGTCCAATTCTCCAAAACTTCATAGTTTTCATCAAATTCCCAATTCTAAGTATTCACACCCATGAGAGAAGTCCACACAAAATTCTGTAATTTTGCCTCACCGGAAAACTGGGTTTTTGGCCGGAATTCAGCCGGAATCCGTCACCACCGGCGACCTGAAAATTCTGTCCGTCGAGAGAATATTCTGTCAGTCCACCGTTAGGACTAACGGTCAAATGTCAAACTAACGGTCGTCGTCAGTCAATCAGGTCAAAAGAATGGAGTCAGCAAATCAGTCAGATGTCGAACTCTGAGCTGAGTGGTCTGAGTTGTTCGATCGGATCGGTCATCGCCGGTACTGAGTCAACTCGCCGGAGTGGAAAACCGGCCGAGTTATGTTTAATTACAGGACTTCCCGGCCAAGTTCATGCCTCACTTTTCTTCACCTATGACACAACTAACATACATCTAATTCAAGCACATTTTATTTACTTCCTGCACTCAGTTGTTGTAGTTAAACTGCAATTCAGCAGCTTCTATAGCACCACCAACAGCATCAGCGAACCCATTTTAAGTTTCACCCATGTTTCATCTTCCTCTTCTGGTGGCAGTAACACCAATTTCTTCTTCTAATTTGCATATCGAGCTCTAACCCCTGTTAGAAACATCATTACTTATTCTTCCACAGATCCCATCGAATCATCCTCTGATTTAATCACATACCCAATAGCTCCCAGAACAAAAGTTTCCTTAACTGATCCTTCTTCATCTGTTGTAGCTAATCTTCAATATCAGGACCAAACTAACCAACGACATCATCTCAAACTCCGTTTCTCTTTATTTTTCTAAGCAACAAAATCCATTTTCTTCTCAGTTGAACTCGAGCCTCAAATACCACCTTCAATTTCTACTCAATTTTACTCAATAGCATCGAGGTCTTCATTCTTCTCTGTCACCTGAGTTTGGAACCGAGCCCACTTTAATTCAATCTCTCTTCTTCTGAAATCACATATTATCTGTAATTTGAGCAGCGAATCCAGCTCGATCTGGACCACAAACCCATCTTCCTCATCGGATATCTTCAATTTGATCTACCGAATCTCGAATCAATTCTTCCACTGAGTTCTCGATCTCGTCTCAGTAGTAAACATTAATGGATGCTGCTCTCTTCAAAATCTCAGTGAAATTTTGAAATGAATGATTGAGAGTTTCTCGATTTAGGGTTGAGAATAATTGGGGTGGCTATTTGAGCCCCACATATGCAGCCCCCCCAGGATATTTACACCTACTCATGGATGATAATGGACACCCAGATGGATACCCTTTAATCTTGACTGGACTTTGTTTAGTATTCCTCCAAAGAGATACCCCTTAACCAGTACCGAGCTCCATATAGTGTTTTCCCCTGAAATGACAATTTTGCCCTTTTTACTCAAATTGGGTGATTTCTCCTTCTTTTCGTCTGTGCGACTCCAGAGTAACTAATAGCTCAAAAACACACGTAAAATACATAATTCACAAGAATAATAGCATAGAAAGCATAAACAATAGATAATAAATACGGTGTATTCTACACCTATCACGTACCCGTACGCGTACTGGCGGAAGTTCATGTCCATGAATTTCTATTGAGTTTGGAGTTTACGAACTTATAAACCAGTCACCTTACGCGTACCCACGGAAGTTTTCAACCAAAAATTTCTTCTGGGTTTTCAAACCCAATTCTGATAAAGCTAGAGTACACATAACCGTAAGCATACCCAAGCTGGTTATATCTCAAATCGGCTAGCTCATGAACTTAAACAATAAATCAATAAGGAATGCAATCTTTGCAAACCGTGGCTATATTGTTCATGATTGATTCAAGTGAATCAAACCGATTTTTCTTCAATTGTGTCATGTGTAGTTACATAAGATTTCATTGCAATTGAAAAACTCTTGAACTTGTTCTTATGAGTCATTTTAACTAGTTATGAGAAAGATGAATAAGGTTGATATGAAAGTACTCATATGGATAACCATTGGTCAACCATTTGTGAACTAAACAAATGTACATGTTTAGGTACGGTTACTCAAACCTAAATAAAATACATTTCATGTGTGTGTGTGACAAGATAAGTTTCGATCTAGCGGTTGAAAGATATTAGCTTGGATAAATTAGGTTTTTCATCTAACGATGAATATTGAATGGTTTGTTACCAAGGTAACTTAGATTGCAAACCCTGATTTGAAAACTTTATAAAGGAGACGTCTAGCAACTAGAAAAATAAGCCCCACACCTCCTGTGTGATACTAGTTGGTTTGATAGATTCAATTCTCCTATAACCATATGTTTCTTCTCGAGACCCTGTCGGTTAACGACTTAAAGATTTCATTGGGATTGTGAAACCAGACGAAACTACTTCTCTTGTAGTTGAGCGATCTGATCTTGCCATTTTCCATCATACGAGTTAAATTGAATGATTGGCTTGAGATTATATCTCCGATAGGGCAAGATAAAAAGAAATCACAAACATCTTCGTCTCATCGTTTGTGATTCCGCAATATCTAGTTTCGCTACCATACGATTTAGATTATTGTGAGGTGATCAATAATCCTAGGCTGTTTTTCGGGAATATAAGTCCAGGTTATTGATTGGTTCATGTTCACCTTGATTTTATCAAAAGACAGAACAAAACTCGTAGGTTTATCTGTGGGAGACAGATTTATCTATTATCGTAGACTTTTCTGTGTGATACAGATTTGTTTATTCAAGTCTTCGACTTGGATCGTAGAAACTCTTGGTTGTGGGTGAGATCGGCTAAGGAAATCAAGTGCATAGTATCCTGCTGGGATCAGAGATGTAAGGATCGCAACTGTACCTTGAATCAGTGTGATATTGATTAGGGTTCAACTACAGTCCAGACCGAAGTTAGTTTGTAGTAGGCTAGTGTCTGTAGAGTCTTAATACAGTGTGGTGTTGAATCTGGACTAGGTCACGGGGTTTTTCTGCATTTGTGCTTTCCTCGTTAACAAAATTTCTGGTGTCTGTGTTATTTCTATTCTGCATTATATTTTGTTATATAATTGAAATATCACAGGTTGTGCGTTGTATTGATCAATTGTGAAATCCAACCTTTGGTTGTTGATTTGAAATTGATTGATCCTTGGATATTGGTCTTTGGTATTATGCAAGTTTATATCTCTCTTGTATTTGATAAAGACTCGCAGATTTATATTTGCTTGAGTATAGATCGAATCGAGAGATAGAGATATTAACTCCTTGATATACTTTTTATTAAGATTGAGTATGACTGTCTAGTTGATTCTCTTAAAAGTATATTAGAGTTAGTCCATACAGATTGATAATCGAAATATTGGGTGAGATTGTTAGACCCCCGCTTTTTCAAGCATTGCAAAATATAATCTAGACACACCACTGCAATTGCGAAGTAATAACATCTCACTTTGAGGGTCTTTGAGTTTTTTGATTGCAATCATTAGTTGAATAGTCTTGTTCACCCTGTTCAACATCATATCACTAATAAAGTTCAAATCCAAACTCACAGGTCCACCCAAAAGTTTAACACCATTAGAAGGTCTACCAATATCATGAGGAAAAACACCATCAACTATGCTTCTGGTATCAAATTCAATGACGACACCTTCTAGCCCAGACCGTCGTCGGAATTTCACCGTACATCAGGTGGAAGAAGATACAATAATAATTAAAATAATAATATTTTTTAAACAAACCATAATCATAAAAATCTTTATTAAATAATAATTATAAAAAATAAATATTACTTATATTTTATTAAACATATTAAAATTAGAAATATAATTTACTATAATAAAATTTTATTTAAAACTAATATTTTGAAATATGTCTATTTTCGTCATTAACTACATCACCAGCACTTTAAAATACCAGTTTACCAAACAAAATTTTCAGTTTGGTAATTGCACAATGCTTTTTAAATTATACTTTACCAAACATCATGCCGATTTATTTCCACAACAACGCGCAACACAGCACAACGGAAAATCACTTTTCTAAAACTCGCCGCAATACCAAACTAGCCTTAAGGCCAAGCACTATGGTGAGGGATTTCGCGATGGTATTCCCTAATTGAAGCGAAATCCAAGTTTATGGTCTCCCATATCTCTTTAGCGAAGGGATATCCCTTAGCTACTCTACAAAGTTGATCAAATCTAATACACTTTGTAGCGTAGAGAAATCACACAGATACTGAGTTTCCGTTTTCTTTTTTACTTTATGGAAACTCAGTTTTCGTGTAATATTCAACAGATACTCAGTATCCTTGTTTCAGGTCTTCCCTATTTTAGGCCAATATTTCTCGGGATATGCTCCAAGATTCCAGTTCTCGGAAATATGCCCCGACCGTCAACTTTTCCATCCATGGACGTTAATCAGTCAATTTACGCACACATGTGGGATTACACGTGCGAGGTGAAAGATATATATACCCTTCAGCACTTGTGAGAGTCGCACGCTCACAATACAACCATCTCTCACCCGATGAAGACACGTCATAGATCATCTAACGGCTGATATTTCACACGTGTCCATCTCAATTACTATTTTACCCTTTATCTTTAAATAATTACGTATATATCCACATTATTTAGATTATCTCCACGTTTCCTTTTACTTGAATAGACGGCAGACGATGAACATCTTCATGACCGTTTGAAAAGAAATTGCAGTTAAACTAATGTATTTTCTTAAAATCACATGTATTGTCAATTAGAAATGAAGATATAATTAATGAACATTTAAAGATTCTAGTTAATTAAACTAATTGCAAAAGTCTTAAAAAACCACTAATATAACATGGTTCATTACATCACCACTACCAAATGTCTCGAAAAAAAGAAAAAAAGTGACAACATCCACTAAGTATTGTCTTTAAAAAGTTGAAAAAAAAATAAGCACAACTACCAATATAACCATACACGTCATATTTATAATTAGGCTTTCTTTGCCTATTTGATGCAGGTTCATTAATGTTGATTGTCTGGTGGATAGCATTACTCTTGTTTTTACCTTTGAAAGTATTTGATACCTTTGAACCAGCAGTTGGAGCATTTCTACCACCAAGTGCAGAAGAAGTAGAAGTAGTTGCAACCGTTGAAGATGCAGTTGCAGTTGGTGTAGATTTCTTTGTTGAAGATGCAGTTACAGTTGGTGTATATTTCTTTCTTGAAGATGTACTTGCACTATTTCCAATGATTTTCCTCTGCTTATTTGGAGTTGCAATCCTCTCAACAAATGTTTCACCCTCAAGATGACACTCTGTCCTGATTCTTTTATTCTTTGAGTTGGATCCAACTGCATCCCCTTTACAAGTTCTGTTGTTATGATCAGACTCACCACAAGTACTACATTTTCTGATTTTCTTCTTCTCTATATAAGACTTCTTCCTGTTAACACAAGGTCTTCCTGCTGATCTATGAAGCTCCGGATGGATTTTTCATTATTGCCCTAGGCTTTGGAAAGTTGGCCAAATATGATTTTTCATTATTTCCCTAGGCTTTAGAACTGAATTAGTAACACCTAATGTCTTAATCATGTAGTCATATATAAACCTGGAATTGCACATTGAGTTTCTTTTTCCCTTCATATGCTTGCATGTGTGTTTGAGGTTACAGAACCTGATTTTGGCAGTAGGCTCATTTGGCAGTGTTCTTGCATTCACTTGCCATAAATATTTTTGGTTTTTCCTGTGCTTGCACCACACATAAGCCCTTGATTTATCTGCCTTCCTAAATTCAAACATATATGTTTTCATTACTGCATATTCCCTTACATGCTTTTTAAATGTTGGAATATCATCGAACACCATGTTAACACACATTTCACCAGGCACAATATCAATATTTTCATTTGACAATGAAAAATCTTCAGGCTCTACTATATACTGACCATAATCATGATCCCATTGAACAACATATTCCCTTACATGATTTTTAAATGTAGGAATATCATCATCATAAATAACAACCTCCCTGTGATCATTAATTCCACCCACATTCCAGTCATCATCAACATTTTCATTACCATGCTCATCACCAAGCTTATCTTCATCTGCAACACATGAGGAAATAAAATCTTCATAAGTGTTTCTTTTATTTACATCTTCATCTTCATCCTCATCCACGGATGATTCACCTTCATCTTCACTTGATAAAAATCTTGGCTCTGGATTGTCATCTGGATGGCACTCATCGTCAACTTCATTTGTAAGATTCAATGCCTCTTCTTCTTCATCATCCAAACTCACAATACTTGGTTGCCTAATTACTTTATTTCCTTTAGTTTTACTTACCACCTTGTTGTCACCAACACTACTAACTTGTGAAGGAAAAACGTCACTTTGAATACCACTTGCATCTTCAAACTGGAGTCTTTTAGGTGCTCTTGTTACATCATTAGACACCTTAATTTCCTTGTTTAGCATTCTAGGACTTCTCCTCACCTTTGGTTTAGAAACAACTTTCTTTGGTGGTGACTTCAAAGCTGTAACAGGATTTGACACATTACTAACACCAGCACCCATATCATCACAACTAGAACCAAGGATTTCAACTGTTAATGCAACATACCCCCACTGATCAGGCTTTACATCTCTCCACATGTCAAAAAAGTCTAATTCACAACCAATCAAATCTGAATCCCAATATATTTCCACATCAAATTCTGGTTTGTGACCCAAACATTTCAACCTGTCCTTAAGCATATCTTTAAATTGTTCAAAACTAACAGAAGCACCTTTCACATCACAAAAATACATTTTGTGACCCTTCAAATTGCCATTTTTGATAGATATGATAAAATTCCTTTCCTTGAACCTCCTGAAATATATGACAAACAGATAATGAAGCAAAAAAAATTAACAAACAGATAACGAACCAAAGAATTAAAAAACAAATTTTCTCGAGCATCTCTTTCCCAGTCCTATCTGTCACGAAATCAAGTCTATTTTCTTTGCTAATGGAACATAGATGTTCTCGAGCATCTCTTTCCCAGTCCTAAATTCACTCTCTTTTTTATCAAATTAACCACAATACAACAAAAAGGAAGATAAATTCACGTTTAATTACACTTTTCCCACAAAAAAAAAAACTAATTTTGAAGAACCCTAATTTCACTTTTCGTCAAATTAACACAATTAACCACACAATATAACGAATACAAAGATAAATACACGTTGGGTTTATATTACTTACTCTCTTTGAAGACCCATGAGGCTTCGATTTGCATTTTTCCTTCTTCTTCTTCTCCCTTCAACTTCAATTGTTCTTCAACTAAAGGGACCAATAGCAAAAGCAAAAGAAAAAACAGTGATAGATTCTCGGTTTACCATTAACTATTCCAGCTAATCGAACACATCGAACACCAATCCTATATTCTCACATCACAAACCTCTCACTCTCTCCACTGGTTTTTTTTCCATATCGTCTGTTTTCTTTTCTTTTTTTTCTAAGCGAAGATAAGAGAAGAATAGAAACCAGTGAGACATAAAAACCCTAGATTTGGTTTGGTTGATCAAAAGTCGTTAAGAATCTTCGGGATTAAATCTCGATCTGATGAAAACACGTGGGCACCGGAAGATGTATTCAATTGTATAAGGTTAAATCTGCCATTTCATATATCCGGTGAGATATCATATTCTGAGATATTGACCGGTCAATGTATGAGAAATTGACTTTTTAACCTATTTGGATGGAAACTGTTAGTTCGGGGCATATTCCCGAGAACTGGAATATTGGGGCATATCCCCAAGATTGCAGTCCATTTTGGGGCATATCCCCAATTCCCTCCCCCCATTTTTTTACTATACGGATATTCAATATTTGTTTGACACTATTTATACGGAAACTGTATAGCTAAGGGATGCAAAATTGCCATAATGAGGTTGGCTTCAGAAACATTTTACTTTGCTTTAAATAACTTATAGCTAAGGGAAAAGGTTCAACCTAGTGCCCGGCCTAACCGTGCATGCAAATTTGAAAACCATTGTTATGTTTGACTTGTGAATTAAGGCCGTGTTGGAGTACAATTTACCATGGTGCTCACTGCATTTAATAAAGATAATGCAATAGGTTAAAATTTGCCTCTGAAATTCGAAGAACTTATTTTTAGGAATGTTGAGGAAAATTGGGTAATGAAAAATGAAAAATCTGAGATCACAACATTTTGATAACTGGACTTATTTACTGACAGAACCATGTATATTTTGATTTTGAAAACAAAAATGGGTTAAATTAGTAGATCAATTTCTAGATTAGTTATGTCTGACGGCCAAGATATTACTAATAAGAATGTCGAGAATATTGAAATGAAAATCCAAGAAGAAACCTCCATTGAAAAATATAAAATATTTTGTACAAAGAAGAAGGACTAGAAAATCACAACCATGAAATTTGATCAGTTAATTATTCCAAAACCCGGACCTTAATCTCCTCATGATTGTAAGTACACTTAGGTATCTCCCTCGCCATGTGTACTAGCAAGCCCACGTGGAGTCCACTTCATGAAGGTGAATGGTACATAGGGGGATCCAAGGATCTAGGTGATGCCCCAAATGTCGAGATCAACAGTCTAAGATGAAGGAACATCAACGAAAGGTATACCCACTTAACACCAAGGAGCTACTCGGCAGCACTTTATCTTATCTCGAGATGAGATGTAATCAGCGGCTGGGGAAGGCCCAACTGACACAAACATGACAAGGAAAGACTGACACCGCCTGGCGCGGACTGGACCGCCCCAACCACTCGCATTTAGTGCTGCTCAGAGGGCACGCAACAGCTAACTAACGAAGGAGACGGAGATTAGTCAGCGTGATGATATTAGAAAGCATAGAAGCCGTGGGATGACAAAGAGGTCCGCGGACTATGCACAAAACACAAGAAGATAAGATTACAACAGCTCTTTTCCAAGGGACCCACTTAGGTGAGCTATATATATGTCCCTTCCTAATACGTTGAAGGGGGTCGAACAATTGGAGAGAGAGAGGGAAGAAGAGAGAAACAAGGGAAGAGTAAGTATGATAGTTAACCTACGGGTTCCATGATCACCCAAAGTCTTTCGACTATTCTTGTAATCTTTTACCACATAGTGAATAACCCTCAGACCTGTGGATGTAGGCCTTAGGGCTGAACCACATAAATCTTTATCTCATTTACATTTCGTATGGATCTACCCTAATATTCGTATGCATCTCTTAGATCTGTCATTATGGATGTTGAGGAGATCATGACAAACCCGCGGGGTTTGGAATCAATGAATCAACATCTATCCCAGCATCTCACACTATATTCGTACTTTAATGCATGCACTCTGTACATGCGAAGATTGGTTGTGGACACGTTGACGCCTACGTGATTTGCGTGTTCACAATTTGGCGCTAGAAACAGGGACTCTTGTCCCGGTAAAAAGATTTATCTTTTCCTGTGATTTTATAGCCTCTACAACAAAAACTTTACTTAGAATATAGACGGATCCGCGTTTTAGATTTATTTTCCGCACACATCTATATTCTTTGTATCTTCTACTCACAGATCTGGGCCTTTTACGACTTTTAACTAGCAGATCTGTGTTTTGAGCTATTTTTCGCACGTATTTATGACCAATGTATTTTCTACCAACATATTTGGGCGTTTTATAACCTCTAACCGACGGATCTGTGTTTTAACTATTTTTTCATACGTATTTTCTACCAATCAATCTGAGTCTCATAACAACCCATGGACCTCATTATCTCAATTGATTCCGCACATCTACCTATGTTATTCATACTATTTGCAAGACCAGTAGTTTGAATATACTCTTTTCCGCTAGAAATCTAGCTTATGGATGCCATGAACTAACAGCTAACCCGTGGATCTTTTGTCTCGGTTTACCTCCATGCTCTCTCTGCAGAATATTACAATGGAAAATAATAAGGATATAGGGAAATCAAAGGTACCTTCAAAAGATACGCCTAGGACTATGCCAATAGTAACAAGGAGCAAATAGACATGCGAAAGACTCATAGCCGGGGGCAAGACGCAGAATGGAGCGGAATGAGCATTACTCTTAGAGGCGAGCATCATTGCAATGGAAGCCCAGAAGGCTGCGGCGGCAAAAGCTGTTATACCTAGTGTAGTAGCTTCTCAAGCGGCCGTTTTTAAATTGATAACTACAACCAGACCTACTGATCCCCGAGAAGCAGCAGCAGGCTCGGTAATCCAGGACCCTCCTTACGGGATGCCGCCGACCAATGGACGAAATGCACAACTGCAAGCAGGATACCAAGGGATTATCAAACCGGTTGTACAGCTGGTGGAAGAAATCAATACCGCATCCCCCGACGAACAAGCTCAATTACAGACAGGAACGCCAAGTCAAGAATCAAACCAGTCTGCGCAAATATGGGCGGAGCTAGAAGAGCTAAAGAGGAATCAGAAGGCATACACGGACGCGATGGCCTTACTAGCCCAAGAGAACCAGCAGTTGAGAGAAAAGATCCTCCAAAACTCGGAGCTAGGGAATTAGCAAGACGAGGCTAACTCTGCGACACAGAATAGAGACCGGAGAGCGGTCCTCGAAAGCGTCCCCGCGGCAGGTAAACAGAGAAGAATACCCCAAAGAGGTGCGCGTAACAGCAGGAGGTATGACCCAGACTATCATCCAGAGACCTCAGACTACTACGATGAAGATGAGGCCACATTTCCGCAACCTATGAAGAAGGCGCAGTCTTCCATTCAAGACGAGCACTATTTGTCAATGGAGAGTCTTCGTGCATAGATGCTAGAAGAAATCAACCAAATCAAGACCAGGAAAGGAGGTGGAAGACTAGAACAGGTTATGAAAGAGGCCAGCACTACTCCCCTAGCGCACCAGTTGGCTACGGCTATTATTCCGCAAAAATGTCCGGTCCCGTCCTTCGAATATTACGACGGGTTCGCGGATCCCGCTGCCCATCTACGATATTACAACAGGGTAATGGCCAGATGGGACTACGATGAAGCTATACTGTGCAAATATTTCCCTTCAAGCCTGAAAGGATCCGCACTATCCTGGTTTGATAACCTCAAGCCAGGGTCCATTGATTCATATGATCGGCTCACCGAAAAATTCTTGGCCACCTACATGTACAACAAGGTTGTGAACACATGAATGGACAAGATCTTCTCACTTGCAATCAAGTACAAGGAATCCATTCGAGAATACACGGATATGTGGCACAACATATGTCAAGCCATAGGAAAGGTGGATCCCGTGGTGAGTATTAACTGTTACAAATGGGGACTGGATAGGATGAGCCCATTGTTTGTCGAAATCCACGGTATCATCCCCGCCACAGAAGGAGATTTGAGGATAATCATCGAAAAACATGCGAGGTTGGAGGAAATTCAACGGAAGAACCCGAGAGCGCAGGATCAACGACCCCCCATGGACCAATTCCGCGGAACAAGCAAGCAGATCAAGAGGTTACCAAAGGGATCCGAAAGACGACCACAAAAGGAGTGGTAGAAGGTTCGAAGATCAAGTCTACACGAAACTCAATACCAGCTACTCACGTATCTTAAAGGAGATCAAGGACCGCGAAAACTTAGACTGGACTTGGTCTAAGGGGAAACAACCACCGGCTTCAGAGAAGTCCAAAGAGTACTGTGAGTTCCATTGTTTCAACGGACACCCAACATAGAAGTGAAAAAATCTCAAGATAGTGATACAAAAGCTGATAGATGCAGGGGATCTCAAGAAATATGTCGAAAAGGCTGGAACGGAAGACAGAGCCAAACGCAGCAAACAAGTCCAATTACCAGAAGGCAACCGCACAGTGAATACCATATCCTTCTCAGAAAGCAAAGAACCAACCCTAACTGCACAGATAGGGAAAAGATTGAGGAAACAATTTGAAGACTATTGTGAGCTTTACAATCTAGAAGGGAAAGAGGTGGAAGATCTCGAAGAATGGATGGAAGCACCCCTAACCTTCGAAATAGAGGATATTGAGGATGACATGGAAGACCAAAACGATCCTTTGATCCTCACCTTGCCTGTTGCAGGATGCAACATAAAGAAAATCCTCATCTATGGAGGGAGCTCCGTAAATGTCCTGTTTTACGATACCTTCAAACGTATGGAGCTTAATGACGAACATATCTCGACCTCGCACCACACCATTCATGGGTTTAATGGTATAGCTACGAAGCCCCTCGGGGATATTGTTTTGCAGGTGGATGCAGGTCCCATGAAAATGGACACTCGTTTCTGTGTGGTAGACGCACCTTCACCCTACAATGCCATTATTGGACGGAGATGGGTCCACAAGCTTAAGGGAGTCTCAGCCACCTACCATCAATGCCTCAGGTTTCCTACCCCCTAGGAGTAATGGAGATCAAGGGTGATCAAGCTTCCGCAAAGGAATGCCAGGCAATGCAAATGCAACTCAACAATGAAGAAGGCGAGAAAAGAAGAACCCGGAGGGCTCGAAATAAAGCAATATCAAAGGACAAAGCCATCGATGAATACCTGGAAGAAATATCAGGGAAAACCTTATCCAAGGAGCATCCCGTTGGGAACGCGGAAGCATCAACATCAACTGCTAGCCAGGACGCCCTTGCGAACGAACAGCCCAAACCTGCCAAATAGAAATTAAAGAAAGTTCCTCACCTTTGGGAACCCAAACCCACATTCACATCCTTGGAGGCGGTGAAGGAAGTTAACATCGGGACAGAGGAGAGCCCAAATAAGATCAAAATAGGAAATCTAATGGATGAAGAACGTGAAGCCTCTATGGTGAAAGTGATTAAGGAGTACGCGGACATCTTCGCGTGGAAACTTTCTGACATGCCCGGAATAGATCCGAAGATCCCACAGCACGAGCTGCGCATCAAACCTGTCACACCCCCGGTAAGACAAAAGGTGCGAAAGGTAGCCACGGAGTATCACAAAGCAGTGGATGCGGAGCTGCGAAAACTATTGGAGGCTGGTTTCATAAAAGAAGTCAAGTATCCTACTTGGATTTCTAACATGGTGATCGTACCAAAGAAGAATAGCGGAGTCAGAATCTGCATCGACTTCACCAACTTGAACAAAGCATGCCCCAAGGACAGTTACCCACTACCCAGCACTGATCAACTAGTCGACGCAGTAGAAGGATACGAAGAGCTATCGTTCATGGACGGGTATGCCGGGTACAATCAGCTATTCTTAGCAGAAGAAGATCAGCAACACACGGCATTTTACACACCCCACGGCCTCTATTGCTATGTAAGGATGCCTTTAGGACTCCGGAACGCAGGAGCAACATACCAAAGGATGGTCGATGCTATTTTTAAGCCGTGGATTGGTGGAACTTTAGAAGTCTACGTTGATGATATGCTTGTAAAGAGCAGACTCAAGAAGAACCATCACCAAGACCTGAGGGACATCTTCGAAGCTATGAGGGAGCACAACTTGAAAGTAAACCCAGAAAAATGCACCTTCGGAGTAACATCCGGAAAATTCCTCGGATACCTGGTGACAAAAAGGGGCATTGAGGTAGATCCCGCAAGAATCCGAGCCATAGTGGACATGCCATCCCCAAAGAACCTAAAAGAAGTACAAAAGCTCAACGGATCCATAACAGCTTTGGGAAGGTTCATCTCGAGATCCTCTGACAAATGCAAATTCTTTTTCAATATACTAAAGAAGGGAACGAAGTTTGAATGGACTGCAGAATGCGAAGAAGCCTTCCTAGGCATCAAACAGTACCTAGCGGAGATCCCTATCCTTCAGAAACCAGACCCTGACGAAGTCTTGGAATTATACATCGCAGCAACAGATGATGCGGTAAGCGCAGTACTTGTCAAGACCCATACAAAGGAGGAACAACCAATCTACTATGTCAGCAAAACCCTGAACTCCGCGGAAAGAAACTACACAAGAATTGAACAACTGATTTTATCCATCGTATGGTCCACCGTGAAGCTGAGGACGTACTTCTTGATGCATGACGTACGTATCCCATGTCGAGCACCCTTAGAAGCCATCCTCAAAGGGGCAGGAAACGTAGGACGCATAGAAAAATGGAGCACATACCTCGACCAATTCAACATCCACTATGAGCTTCAACACTCTCAGAAATCCCAAGTACTCGCTGACTTCCTAGCAGACCTACCTCTGGACAACGAAGAAAAAGTGCACATACAGGGATGGAGAGCCGCGGGCACCCCAGATATTGAAAAGCAAAAGGAGCCCAACGACATTCTTGAGCCAGTGAGCCCACGGCAATGGGAAGTCTTCGTAGACTGCTCCAAAAATAGAGAAGGCGCAGGGTTAGGCATCGTTATCACCACACCCACAGGGGATAGGGTCGTGCACGCATTCAGATTGGAATTCGAAGGCCATACAAATAATATCGTAGAATACGAAGGAGTGGTCCACACCCTCCGCTTGATAATCGAGATGGGGATACAAGAAGTACGATTGACAAGTGACTCCCAGCTAATCATCCGACAGATAGGCTACGAATACAACGTGTACGACGAGACACTAATGGCATACATGGCTTTGGTACAAACGTTGGTTTCCCAAATACCAAAAATCAAGTTCCGACATCTGCGTAGGAAGGAACTCAGGCACGCAGATGCCTTGTCTTATGTTTCGGCCATGCTCAAGAACAAAGATGTCAAAGCAATCAAGGTGAAAGGAGTATACGAACCATCCATCAAGCTCTAGGAGATATGCGCGAGTAACCAACGCAAGTCCGCAATGGAGGATGTCTCTGATGAGGATATCAGAGAGCTCATATTCGACGACTTCCAAGACGACGATATAATGCAACAAGCAGATGAGGACGACGATTACAGTCGGGAAAAGGATTGGAGACTCGGAATCCATTCTTTCCTCCAGGAAGGGACACTACCCCAGGACACCAAACAAGCGAGGAAAATACAATCCAAAGCAGGGATGTACGAGCTACGAGACAGAATCTTATACAGAAAATCATTCCTAGGGCCACTTCGTCGTTGTTTGTCCCGATCCGAAGGACATGACATCCTGAAAGATATCCATAGAAGAGATGCGGGAAATCACAGCGGAATGAGATCACTTGCAGATAAGGCGAAGACGCAGGGCTACTACTGGACAACAATGATCCGAGACGCGGCTGTAGGTACTGAATATCGCAAGATAATAGTTCACGAGTATCGTAATAAACGAAGGAGGAAAGAGTTATAAAATGATACGATGATAGAAGTAGTGCGGAGAAATATGAATTTTTGCGAGGATGAAATAATTTTGCGAGAATGAATTGCGATACTTCGCAATCCATATACAGCTGTATAAGTTTTACTATAAATAGGAGTTCAAATGTAAAATTCGAGAGGTTCTTTTAGTGAGTGTAAGAAATTATCTTAGGAAAGAGAATAGAAAAAGTTGTAACTATTCTAGTTCCATTTTGATAATTCTGTGTAATCAATTAAGAGAATTAATAAGAAAGTTATCATTCACCATCAAGAACTTCTTGAGTTTTTACTAATTCTATTGAGGGTGTAGTTGTAGGTTATTCTGCAACTACATAATTGGCGCTAGAAACAGGGATTTGAAGAATTCTGTACGGAAGAAAAATGAGGAAGAAGAAACACATCAGAACCATTAACTGAAGTAAGAAGAAGTGTAAGACTCGCAGGAGGAGAAGCAAATATAACAGGAGAACCTAGTAGGAGAAGGAGTAATCGAAGAAATCAAGCTCAACAAATAATAGATCATGATCGAGCGAGTATACACACTTGGAGAACTAATACACCAGGAGAAGAAGATAGAGAACCAAAAATCAGAGAAAATGGGAGGTTGATGGTAGGAACAATTATTGAAAGAGAAAGGGAGATGTTAGAAACATTGAGACAAGGAATCCAAGAAGAACGAATGATCGAAGTTGAAGAACGTGCCAATTTAACAAGACAAAATCAAGAATTGAGGATGGAAAATGAGATGCTACAAAGAAGGAAATCTCAAAGTGTTGCAAGATCAAATGTTAGAACAGAAAGAGAAGGACAAAATTCACTGATAATCAATAATGAAAATAATATCCAAGAACAAGCGCAGAATCATGGTGAAAGAAATCAAGAGAATCGTTTCATTTTAATACCAAACCATGAACAAAACATGGAGAATTTACGAACAAGGCCAAATCCTAGAGAAAACAATCAGAATCGAGAGGAAGAACAACAACTTATGGAAGAAACTGAGAGACAACAAGCAGTACATCAAAACAATCACGAGAATGGAGTAAGAAGATATGAAGAGGCTCGTAACAAACAAAATGTTGAGTATGAAAGAATTAAGAGAAGAATTGTAAATCAACAAACAGAAGTAGAGAGGAATGAACCAAACCCTCGAATCAGAGTACAAACAAATCAAGAAGAAGTAAATCACAGAAGGAGAAGAAATGAAGAAGAAGAAATTCCTGATATTCGCATGAGAAGAATGAGAAGAATAGAAAGGGAAGAAAAAGAATTCCAAGATACTCTGCGACTGAACAATTATGATAATTTAGAAAGAAGATATTTGCAAAATTATGCAAATGAAAACATTAATGAAGAATATGATAGAATGCGAAGGATCGCAAGGGAGGAAGCGCAAGAACATATAAGAAGAGAAACTGCATTAAAAAGACCAATGAATGAGAATTCTGAGGCAAATGCACGGATTTTTCGAGAATTAGCAGAAATGAGAGGGATGATAAACAATAGAAGAGGAGGGGATATAAGGCAATTAGATGAAGCAATAGAAGAAGATGCGAGAACTCCATTTGCTAGAGAAGTACAATTGGGAGGAATTCCACCAAAATGCAATTTGCCCACACTTACCAGTATCTTTGATGGGACTTCATGTGCTATTCAGCACATTAAAGCATACATAAGATGCATGTTACAATGGGAGAATCATGATGTTGTGTTATGCAAGTACTTCGCATCAAGTTTAACAGGGGAAGTTCTAAAGTGGTTCTAAGGACTCCCTAAGAACACTATTACGTCATTCAGTCATTTGCAAGCAACTTTCCTCGGAGCATATATCACAAATCACTCTTCACGGCTTGGTATTGAATATGTATTTGGTTTAAAACAAAGAGTGGGTGAAATTTTGAAGCATTTGGTAAGACGATGGAAGACTATGTGCAGTGATATGGCAGGGAGCGTGGATGAGAGATACTTGATTCTGTCCTTCATAAATGCGATGTTCGCGACTGAACAATTATATGTTCAAATCTTCAGAATAAAGAATTCCATAATGATGACAGAGTTACGAGAATTGCAAGAAGAATACATTACACTATAGGAAAATCAAAACAGTATGGAATCATATCCAGTAGCAAACACTAGCAATCAAGATGGAGGAGCAAATTTATTTCCCAAAATAATCAATGTAGTAGCAGGTACTTCGCAAACATCCTCACAAACTTCTTCGCAAATTTCAGAAGAGAAGAAAATCAATGATAGCCAGCCAAAAATGGTAGCAATGGGTAGTAGAGATCAAGAAGAGTATGATAGAGAGAGGAATTTCTATAATCGAATAGGAAATAACCAAATTCCAAGATTAGATCAACAACAAGAAAATTATGGGGGACAAAGGAAAATTTATTTTGGACAAGGGAACCAAAGAAAAAATTATAACAACGGTCAAGGAGGTCAAAGAATGGTAAGAGAAGAGATAAAGTTGCCACCTTTGAATACAAGTGTAGAAAAGATATGGCAAGCAATTATCCTGGTAGAGCATATACAAACTCCATGGAACATGGGAAAGGAACCACCAATGGATCCAAGAAGTCATGAATTTTGTTCATATCATCATTTTCATGGACATTCTACAAATAATTGCCATAATATCAAGAGGATAATCTTGCGAATGATTGATCAAGGAAAACTAAATCAATTTTTACTTAAGTAGACACAGTCGCAACAATTACCACAGGCTCCAGCCATAACTCGCAGGGAGAACACAACAAAAGAAAAGGGAGAAGAAATCCTACATATAGAAGTGGGATCAAAAGCAAGGAATGTTTTCTGTAATTCCATTGTTCATTCATATAAAACCATAGAAGATTTTCATGATAATGTGTTAAGCAGGGTATATGCGAGGGATGGTGAAGGAAAGGAAGTAATGAACATCGCAAAAATTTCACGACTTGAAGATTGGCAGAAACGTGAAATTTCTTTTGAAGCCACTGAAATTCCTGAAGGGTGTGAAGCACATGATAATCCATTGGTAGTAAGATTAGCAATCTACATGAATATGGAAGAAAATGAAGATGATATGGCGGAAGAATCAATTGGTCTTAATAGGATTTTGATTGATACGGGAAGTTCTGTCAATATCCTCTTCTATTCTGCTTAAAAAACTATGGGGGGAAAAGATGAAGATTTAATACCTTCTACTTACAGAATTTATGGTTTTAATGGAACTGCCAACAAGACCAAAGGAGAAGTGAGCATGTGAATTCCATTAAGTGGAATGCGAACTGAAATTCTGTTTTGCGTTGTTGATGTCGAATCACCATATAATGCTTTGATAGGAAGACCATGGCTTCATGGAATTCTAGGCGTAGCTTCCACTCTACATCAGTGTATAAAGTTTCCTCATATGAAGGGTATTGGAATTATCAAGGGTGATTGGGCTGAGGGAAAGAAATGTTACGATACAGAAGTAGAAGTTTGCGAAGGAAAAGCTATTGAGAAGGAAAATTGGAAAAAAGAGCAAAGGCTGTGAAAAGAAGTGAAAATTTAATGGCGGAGGATTAAGGAAAAAGAGAATAAAATTATGATGATAATCATACAAGAAATTTACGATGATAATAAGGGGTTGTGATTTGCGAAGAAAGAAGAAGGAAAATAATAAAACAAAAAGGTAATCAGTATGATTGCTCGTGGAAATGAGGTATGTGGCAAAACAAATTTTTTTATTTCGTTATAAATTTTACGAATATTGTTTGCTCGCAGGAAATTGGGAAAATTTACAAATTTCAAAATCTATATTGCGATTAAACTTTCATTAATTTGCGAATAAAAGACCGCAATCTGTGATCAGCCTCCAAAAAAGAAAGAGAGCCGCAGAAAATTTTATACAGGCAAACCTTTGTGGCGTACACCCTAGTTCGCAAAGCTATATTTCGTAAGAGGCAAAGTCCTAAAGTACGTCATTTAAGGGGGTACCTATAAACGTGGCTAAGGGTAACCGGAACACCACCAAGGACCCTTAGTACATGGTAAAAATTTAGGGGTACAACCCAATAATGGGGTACCTATCCGGGTTAGACACCTTGGATTCTCACCTAATCTAGCGACATTACGCAATATAAAATGCGGTGTAAGAGGATTTAGGTTGGGCGACTAAGGCATACTGTCTTTCCCAAGAAGTGCAGAAAACGATCAAGGCGCCGAGGTACACGGTTGAGTCAAGAGTGCCGGGTGAGGTTGAACCACATCTGCCATTTTTGACAAGTCTTGGCAAATGATGCACTTGGCCCAATGATACCCCATAGGGTGCAACCTCGTAACTATAAGCCCTATAGGTAAAAAGGATAAGAGGTTGCGATCAAAAGTTGGTTGTTGGCAGAACCGGATGGGAAGAGCTAACCTTGTATGGTCGATGTACGCTTCCTTGAAGGGGAAACCAGGGGGAAGATAAAGGGCAGCACCCTCCATTAGGGAGCTGATACGTTCTATAAGACGCAAATGTCATGAGGCTTCTTGTTTGCGAAAACATAAAGGCTTGTCATATTTGTGCAACAAATGATGTTCTGCGAGCATTAAAAAAAAAAAAAAAAAAAAAAAAAAAAAGAGAGAGAGAGAGAGAAGGAAAACATACAAAAAGAACTCGCAGAATGAAACAAAGAAGTTAAGATGAGATCAATGGGTTATTACATGAAAGTGTAAAAACGTCCTGCGATTTCATCGCAAGACGATAATGTCACGAGGTTGTATGTTCGCAAGAATGTTTAGACTTGTCATATTATCGCAAATACAAAAATTTACTACAAAAGAGGTGGCAAAATAAGACCTTTACTTAGGAAGGCATGATAAGACCACAGAAATTAATGAAATACATTACATCAAACCATTGAAGAAATTATACAAAAATATACATTATGAAGATCTGAAAAGAAGACAACTTCGTCGATATCATTGAAGAAATTTTACAAGAATATACATCATGAAGTTTTGAAGAGAAGATATCTTCGTCAATACCATTGAAGAATTTTTACAAGAAGATAACATCATTGAAGAATTTTCACGAAGACTTAACAAAAGATGCGATTTTGATAGCAATCAAATACAGATAAGTTCATACTCGTAAAATATTACGAGAATTAAATACTTCTTATACTTCTCCATATATTGAATATTTCTCCACAAATTCAATACTATTTATACTTCTTCAAGAGTATATCATATTTATTATACTTCTTCAACGGATATTTAATTTTGCGAAGGTTAAGTACTTATTATACTTCTTCATACAATGAGTAATAATTCTTATACTTCTTCATATATTGGGCAATTCTTCATGAATTGAATGCTGCTAATACTTCTTCAAATATATTTTATACTTCTTAAGGTTATTTCATATTTCGTATACTTCATACTTCCTATACTTCAAGGGGAGATTTATTATTTACTTCGCAACATTCCGCAAAAGGCAAAAGGCTTATATTTCTTATACTTCGAAGGGAGAATTTTTTATTCATAATCACAATAAGAAGAAACTTCGTAAGATAAATTGAGAAGGATATTCTAATACTTCCAGCGATAGTTGATCATTTGAAGAGCAATAATAAGGGGAAAGGGAATACTAAGCTAAGTCTTTAAGATATATTATTTCTCTCCACATGATCAAGTTATGCGAATAAGGGAAACAATCAATCAAAGAAAGATTAATTCAAATTAATCTTTGAAAAAGAAATTGTTGGATTGATTAAAAGAGCAATCAAGAAGAAAGTGTTGTATTGAAAAGAAACAGAACAAACATACAAAAAAGAGTGGAGTTACAGAACAGATATACAAAAAAGAGTGAAGTTATTTTTCAGGTGATCTATTCCCATCAAAATGATCTTCTTCTTCAACTTCACTATCATCTTCAACTTCACTTTCAGAGATTTCCAGATATGGAGTATCTTCAGGAATTTCTTCAGAAAGGAGCGTATGGTACTTCTTGAGAGGAATTTCATTGTCTTCGCAAATCTTGCGAGTCATCTTATCTCGAAAACGCTTGACATATAAACTTTGGTTATCTTTGGGAAATTAGAAGTTTGAGATCTCAAATCGAAATTTTCTTATTACGATTAGCAAGGATAGTTTCCAGATCGTTATTCATCTTCGCATAATTTTCTGCATCAAGGAGAGAAATTAAGGAATTGGTTAGCAAATTACGAAGGAAAAGTAATCAAAATAATTACCATCGCAAATAATTTACCTTCTAGTTGTTTCTTATCATTACGAAGAGAAGAATTTTCAAGCTTTAATTGATTATTCTCCTCAAGAAGAGAAGAATTATCAATTGCGATGCTCGCAGATTGAGAATTATATTCGTGACGGGATATTAATTCTGCGTTATCAATACTTAAATCCTCTACTTTCTGACGGAGATTTGAATTTTCAACCTCTAACTTCTTACAACGATTCAAAGTTTTCTTCTCAGCAATAGAATGACGTCTTTCCCAATCGAAGCAATTTGCACAACTAACTCTTCCAACCTAAACAAGAAAAAAGGGGTTAGAAATAAACAAAATAAGGGAAATAAACAAGGAATAGAGAAGAAACTTATCATGCTACCTAAAGCATATAATGAAGCAGGAGAGACGAATCTTGAAATGCCTTTGAGGGAGTTATTATCAATTACAGTAGGAACTTTACAAGCCTTCGCAATAAGTTTGCGAGCATTCGCTGTAGGAGAATTTCCTAATCCACGAGAAGAATGGAGGAAAGCTTCAGAGATGCTAACCATTACTGAGGCAAATGTGTCTGGGATACTGAAATCTTCATTTCCACCTTCATCAACATCATTATCATCATCTCCTTCGTCAGAAAGGGTATCAGAGTTAGAACTAAAGTCCTTCTCAGGAAATTTATCATCTTCATCACCAAGATCTTCCTCAATATTCTCATTAGAAGAGATTACATTGGAATGAGACTTGGTTGAGAGTTTCTTCTTTTTCCTCCTCTCGTAAACAACATCTTGAAGTTTCCTTTTCCCTTTGCGAAGAACATCATCTTGACTACCAGAAGCTTGGGTAACCTTCGCAGAACGAAGAGTTTGTTGTCTTGCAGTCAACCTTTTAGAAGAAGTAAAACTCTTATTTTCACTCGCAACAATCTCAGGAAGAAGTGGAACCTGCAAATTTAAATAAGGATAAGAAACAGAGGCAAGAATATATTGTTTAGAAAAATACAAGAGTGTTTCTTACCTCATTTGAAATTAAAGAGTAACAAAAAGATAAGGAGATGGAAGTACATACATTTCTAAAAACCCAAGGTTGATAATGGCGGTTACGAAGGTTCGCAGGAAGTTCTACTATCCCAGAAATATAAGAACCCGATAATATTAAAGGGTACTTATACCAATCTTCATCATTAGAACGACGAGGTGTCTTATTATTTCCTGAAGCATAATCAATATCGTGCATGAGAAGATCATCTGCTGCGATATTAGCATTACGATGAATACGAACACCCCAACGATTATCTTCTTTCCTCGCAGGAATTAGTGTGTAATTTTTGAACAAACCCTCAACTGTATAATTCGCAGCAACAATTTCCATATTTTCAAATCCAGGTTTCCTAAGATCAACTGAATACAAAGATTTCCCAAAAGCGGCACGATTTGCGAATTCAACTAAGAGGCGAATACAATCACCAGTCAATTGGTAAATGGCACAAGAAAAATTGGGGTGGGAAATAATTTCATAGAATAGAGGAAAGTTAACATCATAAAGAGGAAGAGGAAGACCTGCGAGGATTTGACCTCGTGAGATTAAAATTTTCTGATCATCCCAAACATAGTTGGTAATAAGCTTCACACAGAGAGAAGATTTATTATCATAACCTTCAATCTCAGAGAGAATGAGGTCCCTATCAGCAAGTTCCGCATTAATCTGTTCAATAGTTTTCTTCTTTGGTACCATTGAATATAAGATGGAAAATAGAAAGGAAAAAAGATAAAAGAGATTGCAGAGGCAGAAGTGGTGAAGAAGATGAATAAGATAAGAGAATAAAAATAAAAAACAAAGGATAATATTTATAAAAAGAGAGAGTTTGATGAAGATAGAAATTCATTAATACGAGTAAGCGTGAACGGTTGAAAAGAACGGTTACGAAGAAACGTGTCAAAAAGATAAGGGAAAAGTAAAAAGACGTGTTGCGAACTTGATGGGTGGTAATAACTACACTAAATTTACGAGAATAGGGATTCTCATGACATTTCTTCTTCGTAGAATTGACATGAGAAGAGGCAAGATGTAGGTCTTTGAATATCGCAAGATAATAGTTCACGAGTATCGTAATAAATGAAGGAGGAAAGAGTTATAAAATGATACGATGATAGAAGTAGCGCGGAGAAATATGAAGTTTTGCGAGGATGAAATAATTTTGCGAGAATGAATTACGATACTTCGCAATCCATATACAGCTGTATAAGTTTTACTATAAATAGGAGTTCAAATGTAAAATTCGAGAGGTTCTTTTAGTGAGTGTAAGAAATTATCTTAGGAAAGAGAATAGAAAAAGTTGTAACTATTCTAGTTCCATTTTGATAATTCTGTGTAATCAATTAAGAGAATTAATAAGAAAGTTATCATTCACCATCAAGAACTTCTTGAGTTTTTACTAATTCTATTGAGGGTGTAGTTGTAGGTTATTCTGCAACTACAGCGGCCAGAATGGCGCAAAGGTGTGAGGAATGTCAAAGATTTGACAGGCGAATCCACGCCCCAGCCACAAAGTTGAACTCTGTGGACAGTTCGTGGTCCTTCGAAAGATGGGGCATCGACATAGTGGGCCCACTTGTATCAGGAACTGGGAAAAGAAGATTCCTAATAGTGGCAACGGATTACTTCAGCAAGTGGGTAGAAGCCAAGGCACTGGCAAGAATTCGTGATTCAGACGTCTTCACTTTTATATTTCAAAACATCATTTGCAGATTTGGCATCCCCGCAGAGATAGTTTCCGACAATGGTAAACAGCTACAAGGAAAAAATATCGACTTGCTATTCGACACCTTCAAAATTCGAAAAAACAAATCCACCCCCATATACCCGCATAGAAATGGACAAGCGGAAGCCACAAACAAAACTCTAGCACTCATCCTCAAAAAACAGTTAGACGAGTACAAGGGGCGATGGTGCAAGCAATTACATAACGTTCTGTGGGCATACATGACAACCCACAGATCGGCTACTGGGGAGTCTCCATTTCTAGTCACATACGGAGCGGAAGCAGTAATCCCCACGGAAGTTCTACTACCGACAACAAAGACATAAGCATGGGAAAATAACCTCACCACGGACATGATGTTAGAAAAACTTGACGATCTCGAAGAAAGGAGAGAGACCGCACTACAAAAAATGGAAAAATACCAGCGCAGGCTGGACAGAGAATATAACAAAAAAGTAAAACTTAGAAATTTTGTAGAAGGACAGTATGTGTTAAGAACCATTCCCCAATACCAGCGAAAAAAGAAATGGGGAAAATTAGCACCAACTTGGGGCGGACCCTACGTAATACACGACATCGCAGGAAATGGCTCATACTATCTGCGTAATTTGAAAGGGGAAATACTCAGGCATCCGTGGAACGCCAAATATCTCAAGCCATACTACCCATAATCTACTACCTTCGTATGCATTTCAGAAGAAGAAAATTGACTTACAAGTCTGCATGTTTCTATCTCTGATGGAGGAATAGCACGCCTCAACTTTTCAATCAATACAAACTTTCATCTTCAGTTGACATAATTCTACTCATTACCCGTACGCATTTCGATATGCTCAATACCCATAATCAATACCGTAAGAGACACATGTATATACCCATAAAAATTTCAATTTACTCAATCTACTCACTACTCATATACCACTCACATACCCATCCGAACATAAGGAGATCAACAAGAGAACAAAATATGAATGTATAATGAAAACCGTTCCATATCTTAATAAAATGTCAACACTATCGTTACCCCTTGGATGTAGGCCTTAGGGCTGAACCACGTAAATTCATGTGCAGTTATTATTACTAAAGACCTGCATTGTACTATAATAAGGGGAATATCCCACACAAAGCGCGGACCCTACCCACTGCAGTATACCGGGAACAACCCGAACAAAGCATACATGTGCAATCTCTTGAACTCCCCCATAAGCGTCTATAAGTGTACGACCAGGGGGTGACTTCCCAAGGAACGAGATATCCAAGCAATGATTATAAGCCGCAATATCTTTAAACGCCGGCTAGACCCCCACCGCTCAGTAATCCTCTGGCCCAGGAATTAGCTGAACGGAGTGACAGGTCACAAGACGATTCCGAGGATACCAACCTACGGAATTGCATGAACACTACAATTTCTCAAATCCTATAAATCAAGATCCACGGATTGTAAAACCAATCCCGTGGATTACGGAACTAATCTCGTGGATTACGGAACTAATCCCGTGGATTGCAAAATCCACAGAACTGTTTAATTACAAAATCTATGGAATTACTTAATATATTAACAGGGATCTATAAAAATAGATGTGAATTCAACAAAATACGAGTTCAGATTTGGATGCTAAAGTTTGATCTATTACATGGCAGTTGATTACGAACCTAGCAAGAAAAGTAGCAAAAACGCCAAGAAGATTAAGCAACTGAGATCAATCCCCAACATACTAGATATGATCTACTGGTAAGGAGCACCATCCGCGGGTTTCTCCTTTAACAACGAAGGAACACTACCACCAGACGAGGGGCCGGAGGAACCTGAAGGGAGCATGGGCACGGGACGCCGAGTATAACTCTTGCTTATTCCATGGGTCTTCTTGAGATCCAACTCAATCTCACCAAGAGTCATGTTAATCTCCTCCGCCAACTGCTTGCGAGCCACAAAGCCTATAGCTACGCTCTTCATCTCAGCTTGATTCAGGGAAATGGAAAGATGCTCCTCCTTTTCAGTAGCTTGATTCATCGCTTCATCTCGAGACAAAGCCAGACCCCGATGGTAGCTGACCTGGCCTTCCAATTGAACTATCTTAGCCTGAGCTTCGGCAAATTTGTCATTCGCAGCTTGAAGCTGTCCTTGGAGCTCTGCGGATTTAGAAGAAGACGGTGAGTAATGAAAAATACAACAAAAAGCACACTCGATAACAAAGACATATACCTTCACAATGGTTAACCGCGGAATCCCGTGCTTCTGCGGCATAATCATATTCATTCGATAGCCTATCATAGTCTACCTGCAGAAGATTATGAGCATATTGACTCGCACTAAGATCATCTCGAAGCATTGAGTTCGAGTGATGATATCGGTTAACCTCATCATTCTTCGACTCCAACCCCTTGTTAAGACGGTACATAGTCACCTCTAAGTTTCTCTCATATTCGGCCTGACGAGCCACATCAGCTCGAGACGCGGATAAGGCACTACTAAGAGCGCCAGATTTCGCCCTAGAATCGTCTCGTTCGTTGGCAAGATGTTGCATGTAAACCCGCACATCATAAGGATGAGAAGAACGCGCTTGCCGCAATTCTTCTTCTATATCATTAAGCTTAACTTCTAGGGCGGAAATATGGTCGCGGGCTTCCTCGAGATTATCCCGCGCCCATGAAAGAGTCCCGTTGAGCAACTCACGGTCGTGATCATTTCAATTTTGCAAATCTACCCAACAATTTTTTTTCTGGCGCCATTCTTCGGCCATAGCGTTGTGGACATCCGCGCGAGCATTCCATTTCACTGATTCGCTCTTGAGTTTCTCAACTAACTCAGCAATACGACCTTTTTGGCGAACTCTCTCGCCACGAAGCCACATCAATTCAGGGACTCCACCCACTGAAGATAATACAGCGGGAGGAGAGAAGAAGGAGACAACTCAGAACATATAGGGAACATCGGAAAAGCAAAGTAGAGGAGGCACAAACCTGAAAGGGACGAAGAATTCTGCTCAGCCACCTCTAACTTTTCCTTAACCAAAGATAGCTCGGAACGAAGCCTGGCCTCATCCACGCTTTGTTGTTCCTTGCACTTAAGAAGATCCCTCAGCTCAGTTATCTCCTTATCTTTAGCAGAGGCCGCAGCTTCAACACTCGAAATCACTCCTTCACGATGGCGGAGTTTCGCTTCTAGCTTAAGAGACTTGGCCTTGAAGAACCGGTAAAGAGTATGGTTACAATACTCACTCCTCATCACCTACGGATCAAAAAGAAATTAGTTCACATGACATATCCAAGTAAAATCAGGTTTAGAAAGAACGGGACATACCTCCAATAGTCGCTGCTGAGGATAACTATAATGGTATCCATCAGCAACAACCATCATGCCAGCAACAGTAGAAGGAGGATTCACCACCAGATCAATCCCGCTGGCCACAAGATCCTTATCCCACTCTACATCTACTATCTCCGCAGAGGTCGACTCCATATGCTAGCGAGTAAAAGAATCCGAACTCTTTTCCCCTTCAATCACAGGGGCAGGATGCGGCACGACAAGCAAATCCTTCTTTCTAAGCCAACCCAAAACAGCATCATCGCCATCCGCGATCAAGGATTGCGAAAAATCATCAGAAGGAGAATCCAAGGACTTCCCACCAGGTGAAGCACTAGTTTGGCCTTGCGCCAAAACCCCCCCAACAGCGGAGGAGGTGCCAACAAAACCCTCCGGCTGAACCACCAAAACCTCAGCATCAGACCCGCGCGCTGCACCACCCCCACAACTACCTTTAAGAAAATCCCAGTCATCACCAGGAGAAAGAAGACTGAAGTCCAAGATGAGGCCCATAGCCGCGGCCATGTCGAAAGACTGATCCCCCGATAGAGCATTACGAAAGGAGAACTCACGGAAAGCATCACTATCCTTGTTACTACTACCTATGGCAACTCCCTTACCCTTGTCCGCGACAGTCCATTGCAGACAGACCTCCATATCTGCGGCCCACTCGACTTTGCGCCACCAGCGACCTCATCAACAACACCACCACCAGCGGTCTGATCACCACCAGTGGTATGATCACCACCAGTAGTCTGATCACCACCAGTGGCCTGACCACCAGCAGTGGCCTGACCACCATCAGTAGCCTGACCACCACCGGTGGTCTGATCACCACCGGTGGTCTGATCACCACCAGTGGTCTGATCAACACCACCTCCACCAACTCCCCCGTCGGTGCCACCAACACTATTTCATTCTGGAAAAGGTGGAGAAGTATCAATCCACTCCTCTTCGTCGGAAACATCCTCGTCAGCGTTCACGGGACTGCTCACGTCCTCGAAGCGCGTAGAATCTTCGGTAGGAGAATTTGACGACTGCTTGGGATTGATCCTTTTCTTTCTAACCACCTACGATACATAATAATAAATTGCCTTGAGTATCTCCTTTCCTTGGAATAATACACATTACTTAAGAAAAGGAAGGGGCATATATACGAAGAATACAAACATACCTTAGTATTCTGCGAAAGAAGGTTAGCGTCGGAGATATCCTCGTCATCCGCGTTATCAACATCATGACTATAATCGAAATCCATACCTTCAAAATTCATCTGCCAAGGGCAATAATGGGCATAACGAGAAGGAGAGGTTTCGCGGTAGGATCTGTCAATAGTAGGCTGCCAACCATGGGCTCCGGGGACCCAACCATAGGCCCACGGACCAACTATTTCGACAACAGTAGAAGACCACTCATAATCGTGATCACATTTGATCCTCTCGTCAGCAGGAATAGGAAGACCTTCAGTACCAGGAATCCTCGCCATCTTGGAATCACTTACTTCGCTCAAAAGGCGAATTTCCCCCTTAACAGGAGCAATATTCCGCAGATTCACAGACCACGGCTTATGCGTCTTCCTATTGACGTAATCTCCAAAGGACTTGTTAAAATTTTCAGGAGTATACCACCCTTTCTCCTCTTCTAAGTTGGGGGCATAGCAGGTCATCATCGTTTGCCCCTTGCTACGAAGATAGCACTCTCGGAGATGACGAAGGTAATTTCCTGTCAATTGCTGCACCCCACGGTTATGACTTTTCTTAGCAGTACCACGGCTAGATAAGACCCGGTAGTAGAAATCATCACCATATTTATACAAAGTCAACATCAAACCAGCCTCAAAAGTGCCCACGGTTGTCAACAGATGAAAAGCATCGTACTGATAATTAATAACCATCTCGTAGGTTATATCTTTATCAGGGGCGTAGAAACACACCTGGAAGTGCTGAAGACCGTGCTTCACTTTGAAGGCTTCAATATCTATGTGGCTGAAAGTGAACTTATTGTTACCTAAAGGTAAAAGACGAAAAGTGACAGCAGAGTCATCTTCATAAGCGTCCCCTGCAACATCTTCCGCAGAATATGCTACCTTCTTCTTAGGAGGAACCACGTCTCTTGCATATTCTATCTCTGAATCCTTCCTCTTCGCAGGCTGATTCTTAGTTGTTTTGCCTGATCTAGGCACAGACGAAGGCGGAGGAAGATTAGCCCGCGGTGGAGGCATGGTGCGGAGAGGCTGCACATTTAAAAGTTCAGTGCGCGTATTCTGCTGCTTCTTAGGAGACTCATCTCTAGGTCGTCTCGCGGCGTATCTCGACCCCCGCGGCGGATCACCTCTCTAGAGCGAAGTCTTTTGACTAGAGGACGAGGATTGTCGTCTATCCCGAGGGCTACCCTGAGAAGGAGGAGGAGAAGCTCCACCCCTGATATGAGAATCTCTCCGAGGAGATCTATGAGGACTCGGCGGAGGAGTTTGATAAGGCACCCGCGGACGATCAGACATATCTTCGAACACAAACACAAATAGGAGGACTAGTCAGAGTCGAGGAAGATCAAAAATAAGGAAATATCAAGAACAACGATGAACGCGAAGAAAACCCTAGATTTCATCTACCACCATATGAGCTCTCAAATCATTACTCAACTTAAAAGGAACCGAAACAAAGCCGATAAAACGCAAGGCTCACCAATGGCAGCCTTCGACTCCATGACATGCATGGGATTTAACCCCATCATGATTCATCACTAAAAATCGAGAACTCCACAGAAGCAAAAATGGCGAGAAGAATAGGTGAAAAAGCCTACCTGAACCACAATAACTTCGATGATTAAAAATAAGACGTCGACAGCAGCAGCGGCGGCAGAAAACAGCAGCAGTAGCAGTAGGAGAATTAGGGTTCTTGACGAAAGGGTGCGGCATAAACAGCAGCAGCAGCGAAAGCAGTTACAGAAGAAGTCAAGAAGATGAAGAAGAAAATGGGGCATGGAATAAAACAGAGAATGTGAATTTAATTCACATTACCTCATTCTATTCTCTCTTAAAGTATCAAAAGAAACTGTCCACCACCCGAGATGCAATTACGGCCGGATATGGGAAACGTGCACAATAAATGCAAATAACACATTTTCAGAAGAAGTTATGAGGGATAAAAAGCGCACTACCTGATTCTTCTTCCGACTATAGCTGACACCCAGTCATAAGAAGAGGGACAAATTGTAAGTACACTTAGGTATCTCCATCGCCACGTGTACTAGAAAGCCCACGTGGAGGCCACGTCATGAAGGTGAATGGTACATAGGGTGATCCAAGGATCTAGGTGATGCCCCACATGTCGAGATCAACAATCTAAGATGAAGGAACATCAACGAAAGGTATACCCACTTAACACCAAGGAGCTACTCGGCAGCACTTTATCTTATCTCGAGATGAGATGTAATCAGCGGCTGGGGAAGGCCCAATTGACACAGACATGAGAAGGAAAGACTGACACCACCTGGCGCGGACTGGACCGCCCTAACAACTCGTATTTAGTGTTGCCCAGAGGGCACGCAACAGCTAACTAACGAAGGAGACGGAGATTGGTCAGCGTGATGATCTTAGAAATCATAGAAGCCGTGGGATGACAAAGAGGTCCGCGGACTATGCACAAAACACAAGAAGATAAGATTACAACAACTCTTTTCCAAGGGACCCACTTAGGTGAGCTATATATATGTCCCTTCCTAATACGTTGAAGGGGGTCGAACAATTGGAGAGAGAGAGGGAAGATGAGAGAAACAAGGGAAGAGGAAGTATGAGCGTTAACCTACGGGTTCCATGATCACCCAAAGTCTTTCGACTATTCTTGTAATATTTTACCACATAGTGAATAACCCTCAGACCTGTGGATGTAGGCCTTAGGGCTGAACCACATAAATCTTTGTAATATTCGTATGCATCTCTTAGATCTGTCGTTATGGATGTTGAGGAGATCATGACAAACCCGCGGGGTTTGGAATCAATGAATCAACATCTATCCCAGCATCTCACACTATATTCGTACTTTAATGCATGCACTCTGTACATGCGAAGATTGGTTGTGGACACGTTGATGCCTACGTGATTTGCGTGTTCACAATGATCATAGGCATCTTTGTAATCAACCGTCAATTCTCTAGTAAAGAGTGAATGAAGTGGTGGATATAACTTGTGAAGTACTAGCTGATCTCGTATACTTCTTGGGCGTAGATGCCAACTTTGAAGTAGATGATGTTAAGTTATTCCCTGATCCTCTTCGAAGAATTTGTCTCATTCCATCGGCTACTCGGTTAGCATAACTGTACTTGAATTTTCGGCAAAACGACATATGAGCTTTCATAGCTTCATCAACTTCAAATGGTATCTTCTTCTTTTTCTTGTTTTCTCTAGTAACTTCATCTCTAACTGCTTCAGCACATAACCCGCATAACCATTTACCATCAAATTTCGCTTTCACTTGTGTTATGTAATCTTGAGTACATTCTTCTTTCAATCCACAACACTCACATTTAATCATTTCAATGTCCATAGTTTTAGCAGTGTCTTTAATTAACCTTTTTATGATTTTCTTTTTGAGGATTTTGAATGAAGGAGGACAAAAGATGGAAAGAAGAAAGTGGATAAATATATTGTGAACACATAAGTCACGGGCGGTATCCACGTGTTCACAAACAATGTTCGCACACATTGGAATCCATAGATTAGATATAATACGCGTAAAACGAAGATATTACCGGTTTATTGACTCTGAGTCTTAGGACTCGTCCTTGTCTACCGGATGTATATCACTAATAGTGCTCGTACAACAAAGTAGATAGCAACCCAAAGGTTGTGCGAAGCAAATCAAGGATAAAACTGAATATGACATGCGGAACATGAAGTGCGGAATGTAAAGTGCGGATTGTAAAGTACGAAATGTAAACGAGACAATTATTTACGTGGTTCAGCACTGAGGCCTACATCCACGGGGTAAAATGGGGTTTCATTTATACGTATATTGGTTACAAACGTAGTCGAATGACTTTTGGGGTGTTAACTGAGGCAGCGGGATTAGGGTTACTACATACTCTCTAATTCTCTCTCCTCTTTTTCCTTTTCCAACCGACTTGCCCCTCTCTCTTTGAGGAGGGTTTTTTTATAGGGGTTCCAACATGGGGTCCATTAAGGGAGTCATTGCAACCTTATTGTCTTGTGCTTTGTGCCAGTGCGCGGAGCCTCTTCGGTCATTACGATGCCCCCATCGTTTCTTCCTTATTTCCGAAGAGTCATGATCGTTTCTTCCGTTGGCTGGCTGACACGTGTGCTGCTCAAGGTGTTTAATGTGGGTGGTTGGACATCTTCATGCGCCAGACTACGGTCTCCTGCTCCAGTCGTGTCTGTGTCAGTCAGCTTCATCCTAGCCGTTGATATGGGATCTTCCTCGAGATGGGATAAAGCGAGTCTGAGGGAGTTTCCCGTCCTTCGCAGTGGTGCTTTACTTTGGTGCTCCTTGATTAGGAGCCATCAGATCTGATAGATGAGGTCCCCTTCTTGATCGCACATGTCTCTTGGCTGCATGCCTGCGGCATCGTATTTTGATGCCTCGCGTCACATGCTCTCCACGTGTTCATCCGAGGACACGTGGAGAGTGGTGAAAATATGTGCATACAATTTGCCCCTTTTCTTCTTACTTAAGGCGTCAGTTGAAGTGAGGAAAACCATCGCAGATTCCCCACTAGCCCAATAACTTCCCCTAGATTCTAGGGCACGTTTCCCATTATGCAATAACTCCTTGTAATAACTCCTCCTTGAGAGGAGGGACGGTTTCAAATTTATTTGAGGTTTATAAGGGGGAAGAGAATTTGAAATAAACTTCAATCTGTCGATCCTTCATTCTCCCCTCCTGTTGTTTTTCATTCTTCATTTTTGTTTGGACGCCACTAACTGCTACTATTGACACCTGTTACTGATGTCTTGAATACGACCAGTCCTTGCTTCTCCACGTTCGTCTGCTGATGTTGCTTGTTCTTTCTTGGCCGCGTTCTTTCGCTGTTTGAAGCTCCTGGTACATGTAAGAGTTCGACTTCTGCTGTTGTGATTTTGGTTTTAGTGATGAAGAAAACAAAAGGCCTTTTTACCTTTGTTTTACTGTTAATACTTGCCTTTGTTTTTGTCGAAAAAGTTCTCCCGGCGACGTAAGTCGGTTAGGGTTTTTATTTTGCTTTCTGATAACTTTCTATCAAGTTTCGCTTTTTGATATTTATTTATGATTCTGCGGAATTCGCCTATTGTTTGTATATCCATAGATATGGCTGATCGTCCGCGGGTTCCTTACCAGACCCCGCCACCGAGTCCTCCTAGATCTCCCCCGCGCAGAGATCAGGACATATCTCCGCTAGGGGGGCTCTAGGGCCTCTTCCCGCACACGTGATGAGCCTAGAAACACGCAGGTTATTCCTCGTAATGAAGCTTTGGACGTTCCTCCTCTTCGTTCCATGAATTCTACGATGCCTCAGTTGAATCCTCTACCTCCTCCTCCAGTGATACCTTCCAGAGGTAAGTCTATCAGGGGTACTGCCTCAAAGTCTGAACCGTCTAAGAACGTTCTTTTAAAAAGGAAGGCCCTGGATACGAGCCCTTCAAAAGACTCCGTGCAAGACCCTCCTGATGAGGAAGATGCTGCACTGATTATACGGAGTGTCCCGGTTGGTAAGAAAAAGGTTACTTTTAAACACATTGATCCGGAGGTATTCAATGAGAAGCATGAACTTCAAGCCTTTGAGGTTCGTTTCTATGCCCATGATGATGACATTACTTATGATCTCATCTCGGGTTATCAATTCGATGAGTTTCATCTGCTGACTACCGTGGGGACCTTCGAGATGGGTCTCATGTTGCCTTTGTACAAGTCAGGTGATTATTTTTACTGCGACGTGTTAGCTGACCGCGAGGGTTCTTCTACGAATAACCACAGTCGTTATGTGTCACAGTTGACGGGGAATTATCTCCGTGCTCTGAAGGAGTGCTATCTTCGGAGCAAGGGGGAAACGATGATAACTTGTTATACCCCTGATCCGGCTGAGAGGGAATGGTATACTCCCCAAAATTTCAATAATTCCTTCGGGGATTATATTAACAGTAGGAATCGTAAGCCGTGGAGTGTGGGTCTTTGCAATATTGCTGCTTCCCGTGGCGAGGTTCGTCTTTTAAGTGAGGTGAATGATTCCAAGTTGAAGTATGTTCCTGGTACTGAAGGGTCTGCTAACAAGAAGATCTTTCCTCCTCGTGAGAGGATTAAGCGCGATCATGACTATGGGTGGCATGCCACCGTCATCGAAGTTATTAGTCCGTGGGATTGGGGTTGGATTCCTGGTCCCCAAGGGTGGCGTCCTACTGTTGGTAGTATTCCCCGTGAGGTTCCCCCTGAACGTTACGGAGATTTCTGCCCTTGGCGTCTGAACTTCGAAGGTATGAATTTTCCCTACGCCTTCGATATCGTTGATGGCGATGAAGAAGAAAGTTCAGGCGTTGTTCTTCCTTCAAAGAGTGCTACGACTGTGAAGGTGCGGATCCTTCGGTTTCCCTTTTTTTTTTCTTTAGCCAAAAAAAAAATTGAGTAAAGGAGAAAAATGTTGATTTGTTTCTCTTGTTGTTCTGTAGGTCGTGAAGAAACGAAAGATTGGTCTCCAAGCGCTCTTCTACTCTCGTTGTTGATGAGGCGGAGGTCCCAGAAGAGGTTACCAGTCCTACTAATGATGACTTTGAGGAAGATGAGGACATTTCCGTTGGAGAGGAGCGTACTGATACTTCTCCTCCTACCCACGGAGAAGGTGGTGATGGTGATTGCACAAAGGGTGACCCTGGTGGTAATGATGCTGAAAATATCACCGTTTTTAGTGATGGTGGTGGGGACAAGACTGTTCAAGAATTCTCCTTTGGCCAAGTCCGTTCCGCGGGGGAGAGCTTTGATATGGGCGCTGCCATGGGTCTTGCTGATGAGCTTTCTCTACTTTCCCCAAATGATGATTGGGATGTACTGGACACCTCTGGCAAGGGTAAGGCTTCGGGGAGAGAAGCCGCGGATATTGATGATGCTGGGACCTTTGTTGATGAAGGGGAGGGAGCTGTTAAGAGCACAACAGCTAGGACGGTTCCCGCTGTTAGGGAGTCTTCTACTAGGTCCCCTTCAGACGATTTACCACAATCTTTGATGCTGGAGGGAGACGATGCTGTTCTTGCTTGGCTAAAGAAGAAAAATTTAATGTTTGTCCCGAATCCTGCTCCCGTGATCGCTGGGGAGAAAGATTCCGACGCCTATACTCGTAGGATGATGCAGTCATCCTCCGAAGAGCAAGTTGCGGAGTTGTGGGATAATGTTTCTCTGTGGGTATTCCACGGTGCTCTGAAATGGTACCTTTTCCTGGAACGTAGATAATGAGGAGTGAATATTTCAATCATAACTTGTACCACTTTTTCAAGGCCAAGTCTCTTAAGTTATAGGGTAAGCTTCGTCACAGAGAGGAGGAGCTGGCTACAGCGGAGATGGTTATCTCTGCCAGAGATAAATAAATAAGAGAGTTGCAGAACCGTCTGAAGGGGAAAGAGCAGCTGGGCAACGAAGAAGAGAGGGTTCGTCTAGAGCTTTCCATGGTGCGTAGTGAGTTGGAGGCTGTTCGGAAAAATGTTTCATCTTTCACAGGTTTGTCTCTTGTTCTTGTTAATCATCGTTTTGTTATAGAATTTTTTGTTCTGTCTGAGTATCCCCGCCCTATCTTCAGTGGGTGGAGTTCCTGAGTTAATATGACTCCGAAAAGAGAGAGAACGGCAGAAGGCCCGTATCGTCGAGCTAGTAGAGCAAATTAAGAGTGAGGCCAAAAGATGGGATTCCAAGGCCGAAGTATGGCATTTAAGGCATACTCAGATAGTTGATATGCAAAATAAGTATAACGCGGACCGTCGCCTTTTTAATGGCACTCTGTTGTGGACGCGTGACAATCTTCGTGAAGCGAGAGAACTTGCTTCCTCATTGTCAGTTAAGATGAATCTTATGGGGTAAGAGCTACGGCAGGCTCGTTCCTCCCGCGATTCTGACGTAAGGGGGTACATAAAACGTCTTTCCAAATAAAGAGACGATGCTCGGGCCGAAGCCTCTGCCCTTGGAAAGGCCTTAGCCGCATCTCGGGCCGACGTAGCTCGTCAGGCCGAGTCTGAGAGAAATCTCGAAGTTAATATGTACAGAATTAACAAAGGGATGGAGGAGCTAAATAATGAAGTCAACCATCTTCGTCACTTGGACTCAATGAAGCAGGTAGAATTAGACGCCAGTCAATTTGCTCTTTCCACTCTTCAAATGGATTATAAGAAAATGTCCGATGAGTATGATTTTCACGACGAGGCTCGAGATGCGGTTGTTAACGAGTATGAAATATCTTCGGCTAGAGTCGAAGGTATATATTTGCTTTACCGGGTGTGGTTTTGTGTTTCGTTGCCCTAACTCTTTGTCTTCTTTTTCAGAGCTCCAGGGATAGCTTCTCGCTGTAAATGAAAAACTTGACAAGGCTCAATCTGAGCTGGAGAAGGCTCAGACTGCCTTGGTGTAACAGGTTGGTCAGACCTCGTATTTCAAAGGATTGGCTACGTCTAACGAACAGGCAGCTCACTTGGCCTCTTTGGAAGTGAACCGCCTATCCACTCTGTTGTCCCAGGCCGAAATGCGAAACACCGCTATTACATACAAGGCTCGTTGTCAACTTGCAGAAGAGACAAACAAGGTTTTGGCCAAGATAGAGCATGACCTTAAAACTGAGCATGGCATCATCAAGAACTATCCTAATCGTCATAAACCTCCATTCTTATCCGGTTCTTCGGGGCCCTCTTCAGGTGGGAGCATACCTTCGTCGTAGAAGGAAGACCCCGCTGGTGGAGATGAGTTATCCAAGTAGATTTTCCTGTTAGTTATAGAGAGTTGATCCTTGTTGTTTATAGAGTTTTTGTGGCATTTATCGAACCTATTTTTCTTATTTTGTTTTTATTTTGCTTATTTTGTCGAACTTGTAATCAACTTTCTTGGAATGGATCATCGTTTGTTGGCTATGTTCGCCCATGATCTTATTTTACCTGCGTTATTTAGTTAACCAAATAAGGTAGTGAAAATAAAAGAACGAAGCGTTTGAGTGGGATGTCGAAGGTATGTACCTTCGTGAACATCTCGAGACATGTCACCCCGCTGGCTAATCCTTGGCCAGAGGATTCCCAAATGGTGGGGGTCGTTGCAGCGTTCTAGGATATGGGGTATTATTGTTTATATGTCCCCATTCCGTCGACCCGCTGACTTAGAATAGTTGGAGATATCTTTCTGCTGGATGCTTTCCCCGTGGTATTTTATAGAAGCTGATAGGGGAGTCCTGAGAGATCTTTCCAATATAGGTGCGTTTTTTTGGTCATATGTTCGTAAATGTATTTACAAGTACCGGTTCTGCTAGTATGCCGCCCCTTGTATTGCCTTAGGTTAATTGCTATCCAGAGATATAAGCAAGAAAGTTTGTTTGATTTATTCGTTGAGGTTTGCTATTCCTCGTCCAGAGATAGAAACATGTTGACGAGAAGCATCGTCTTCTTTTTCTGGCATTCTTCGCGCAGTTGCAACGTTGCGCTGTAGTTTAAGGATGGTATGGATTGAGATATTTAGCGTTCCATGGATGTCGGAGTACTTCCCCTTTTAGGTTGCGTAGGTAATAGGACCCATTTCACACGATATCTTGTATGATAAAAGGTCATCCCCATGTTGGTGCCAATTTTCCCCATTTCTTTTCTCGCTGGTATTGGGGTATGGTTCTTAGCACATACTGTCCTTCTACAAAATTTCTAAGTTTAACCTTCTTATTGTACTCCCTCGCTAATCTCCTTTGATAATTTTCCATTTTTTGTAACGCGGTTTCTCTCCTTTCTTCGAGATCGTCGAGCCTTTCTAGCATCATGTCCGTGGTGAGGTTCTTTTCCCATGCTTCTGTCTTCGTGGTTGGCATGATGATCTCTGTGGGGATGAGAACTTCGGCTCCGTAGGTTAGCAAAAAGGGAGATTCCCCTGTGGCTGACCTTCGGGTTGTTCGGTATGCCCATAAGACGTTATGTAGCTGTTCGCACCATCGTCCTTTGTGCCCGTCTAATTGTTTCTTGAGAATGAGAGTGAGGGTATTGTTTGTGGCTTCTGCTTGGCCGTTGCTTTGAGGGTATATCGGTGTTGACTTGTTCTTTCGGATTTTGAAAGTATCAAATAGTAAGTCGATATTTTTACCCTGTAATTGCTTACCATTATCAGAGACGATCTCTGCTGGGATTCCGAACTGGCATATTATATTCTGAAAAATGAACGTGAAGACATCTGAGTCGCGGATTCTGGCCAAGGCTTTAGCTTTTACCCATTTACTGAAATAGTCCGTGGCCACTATAAAAAATCTTCTCTTCCCTGATCCTTCGATCAGGGGTCCCACGATGTTTATGCCCCATTTTGAGAATGGCAAAGGAATATCTACTGAGTTCAGCGTTGTTGCAGGTGTGTGGATTCTTCTAGCGAACCGCTGGCATTCTTCGCATCTTCTCGACATCCTGGCAGCGTCTCGTATCATTGTCGGCCAATAATACCCTTGGGTCATTTGCCTTATCAGCCAGGGACCTCATCCCGTTGTGATTCCACGCTTCTCCTCGATGAATATCTTTTAGCACCAGGTGACCTTCGCTTCTGGATAGTCAGCGTAGCAAAGGTCCGAGAAAATATTTTTTGTATAAAACCTCTCCTCGTAAGTCGTACCTTCCTGCCTTTGATTGTACCTTCTTGGCCTGTTTTAGGTCTGCGGGAAGTGTTCATTCCTTGAGAAAGCGGTGGATTCGGACCTCCAATCTTCTTCTTTGCTAAAGTCTTCGTCTTCATCTGCTCTTTCCATGATGTTATATTCTTGAAAATCATCCGCGATGTGTTCTCCCACATCACTGTATGCTACGTATTCTTCCGTGATACCCTTTTGGCTTGTCGTGTAGAGCTCCCGGGAGGGGATTGAGGGTTCGTAGACCCTGGTGATTTTAATTACTTCTACATCTGCGTTTTTAAACATAGATGAGATGTATGCCAAAGTATTTGCATGCCTAAGCTCTTTTCTGGTTAGGTGCCAGAATGTAATGTTTGGAATTTGATGTGCCAGTGTCTGGACTATGCTGACAAAGTTTCGTCGTATACGTTATATTCCAGCTCTATTTGTCGGATGACCAGTTGTGAGTCACTGGTTAAGCGTACATTGGTTAAACCCATTTCTATTATTAAATGCAGAGCATGTACAATGGCTTTGTACTCGACGATGTTGTTGGTGTGCTCTTTGAACTCTAGTCTGACAGCATGTATGATTCGGTCTCCGAAGGGGGTAGTGATTACGACTCCAATGCCTGCTCCTTCCTTGTTCCTCGAGCCGTCGACAAAGACTTCCCATTGTCTTGGGTTGGCCGGATCGAGTATATCGACGTGATCTTTGCTTCCGTCGCCTCCTGGTAACCCTGTTGTGTTGAGACCGTCGATGAGGATTTCTTCATCGTTTCCTAGCGGTAGGTCATCCAGGAAATATGCTAAGACTTGGGATTTTTGGGAATGTTGGAGCTCATGTATGATGTTGTATTGGTCTAGATGAGTGTTCCATTTTGCGATTCTCCCAGTCTTTCCCGTGCTTTTAAGGACAGCCTCTAGCTGGGCTTTGCATGGGACGCGGATGTAGTGGGTTAGGAAGTAGGTCCTTAGCTTCTGGGTGGCCCATACTAGCGCCCGGATGAGATGTTCGATCTTTGTGTAATTCCTTTCTGCTGCATTAAGAGTTTTGCTGACGTAGTAGATGGGCTGTTCTATCTTCGTGTTGGTTTTAACCAACACTGCGCTGACTGCATTCTCCGTTGCTGCTATGTATAGGGAAAAAACCTCGTCGGGATCGGGTTTTTGCAAAATGGGGATTTCGGAAAGGTAGTCCTTGATTTATTTGAAGGCTTTCTCTCAATCTATTGACCATTCAAACTTGCTCCCTTTTTTAAGGATGTTAAAAAAGGGCTTGAATCTGTCTGAGGATCTGGATATAAACCTCCCTAGCACTGCAAGGGAGCCATTGAGTCTTTGGACTTCTTTCAGGTTTCTTGGAGATAGCATTCCTGCGATGGCCTGAATTTTGGCAGGGTCCACTTAAATGCCCCTTTTGGTTACCAGATATCCGAGGAATTTTCCCGAAGTAACACCGAAGGTGCATTTCTCCGGGTTTACCTTCATGTTATGTTCTCTCATTGCCTGAAAGATGTCCTTTATATCTTGGTGGTGATCTTTCCGCAGCTTTCTTTTGACTAGCATATCGTCCACATAGACTTCCAAAGTGTTTCCAATCCATGGCTTGAAAATAGCGTCAACCATCCTTTGGTACGTTTCCCCTGCGTTTCGGAGCCCGAAGGGCATCCTTACGTAGCAGTAGAGGCCATGCGGGGTGTAAAATGCAGTATGCTATTGATCTTCTTATTATAAGAATATTTGGTTGTACCCGGAATATCCGTCCATGAATGACATCTCTTCGTACCCTTCGACCGCTTCGACCAGATGGTCGATGCTTGGTAAAGGGTAGCTGTCCTTGGGGCATGCTTTGTTGAGGTTGGTGAAATCGATGCATATTCTCACCCCGCCGTTATTCTTAGGTACGATGTCCATGTTTGAAATCCATGTCGGATATTTTACTTCTTTGATAAATCCAGCTTATAGTAGCTTACAAAGCTCTACCTCGACAGCTTTGTGGTATTCTGGAGTTACTTTTCGTACTTTTAGCCTGAAAGGTGGGGTGTCTTGTTTTATGCAAATCTCATGATGGATAGTCTTAGGGTCGATTCCTGGCATGTCCCCTAGTTTCCACACGAAAACATCTGCATACTCAGTAAGAAATTCTTTCAGGGATTCCTCGCGCTCCTCATCCATTAGTGTTCCGATCCAAATCATTCTTGGTTCTCTCTCAGTACCTATATTTATTTCTTTCACAGCTTCTATAGGTGTAAACGTGGGTTTTGATTCCCCTAGGAGAGGAATATTCTTTGATTGCTATTTGGTAAGTTCCTTGTCTTCCTTCGTGGCTGAGATATTTGCCTTCGTGTTCCCAATTGTTGGTCCCTTTGAAAGGATTCTTCCGGAGATTTCTTCTAGGTAAGCGTCGATTGCTTTTTATTTCACGGCTCCCTTATTTCGAGATCTTCGGTTCTTTCGTTGTTCATCTTATTCGCCGTTGAGCCTGTTTTGCAGAGTTTGACACTCCCGCACCGTGACTTGATCTCCATTTATCTCCATTACCCCTTAGGGGGTTGGAAACCTGAGGTACTTATGGTATGTGGCGGCTACTCCCTTGAGTTTATGCACCCATCTTCGGCCGATGATGGCATTGTATGGTGAAGGTGCGTTCACCACGCTGAACCGGGTGTCGACCTTCATTGGCCCTGCATCAACTTGTAAGACAATATCTCCCAAGGGTTTTGTGGCGGCTCCATTGAATCCGTAGATAGTGTAGTATGAGGATAATAATTGCTCATCATTAAGTTTCATTCGTTTGAATGTATCGTAGAATAGAACATTAACGGAGCTTCCCCCGTCAATGAGGATTTTCTTGATATTGCATCCTGCAATTGGTAGTGTGAGAACCAGGGAATCGTTATGATCCTCCATATCTTCTTCGACATCGTCCGTGTCGAAGATCATGGGTGCGTCCATCCATTATTCGTGTTCGTCCACTTCTTCCCCCATCAATGTTGTATAGATCACAATAGTCTTCAAACTGATTCCTTAGTCTGTTTTTCCTATCTGAGCCGTTAGGGAGGGTCCTGCGGACTTAGAACATGAGATGGTGTTAAGGGTGTGGTTACCTACAGGCAGTTGGACCTGCTTGCTCCGTTTAGCTTTATCTTCATCGCTCGCCTTCTGCACATATTACTTGAGGTCTCCCGCATTTACCAACTTTTGAATCATCATCTTTAGATTTTTGCATTTCTCTGTCAAGTGACCGTTGAAGCAATGATATTCACAGTATTCTTTGGAATGTTCTGATCTAGGGGGTTGCTTCCCCTTAGACCATGGCCAATCGAGGTTTTCGAGGCTCTTGATTTCCTTCAAGATGCGCGAGTAACTGGCATTCATTTTTGTGTAGACCTGGTCTTCGAATTTTCGATTATCCCCTCTTCGATCATCCCTGCGTTCTCTTTTGTCTTCACTAGGTCGCCACCTAAGTTTCCCTCTTTTGTTCCGCTGGATTGTTCCGCGGAGTTTGTGCGTGATGGATGCTGGGTCTGAGCTCTAGGATTTTCCCATTGGATTTCTTCTAGCCTGGCAGGTTTTTCTATGATTACTCGAAGATCTCCCTCAGTAGCAGGGACGATGCCGTGGATCTCGACAAATAGGGGGCTCATTCTGTCGAGCCCCCACTTGTAACAGTTAATGCTAACCATCGGGTCTATGTTTCCGATGGCTTGGCAGATCTTGTGCCATCTTTCTGTGTATTCTCTAATCATTTCTTTGTACTTGACTACTAGTGAGAACAGCTTGTCCATTCCGGTGTTCACAACTTTGTTGTACATATAAGTTGTCAAGAACCTCTCGGTAAGTTGATCATACGAGTTAATGGAATTTGGTGGCAAGTTGTCGAACCAGGAGAGGGAAGATCCTTTCAAACTTGAAGGGAAGTATCTGCATAATATGGCTTCGTCATAATTCCATCGTGCCATCATTCGATTATAATAACGAAGATGAACGGCGGGATCGCTGGATCCATCGTAGCATTCGTAGGCCGGAATTGGGCATTTATGGGGAATGAGAGTCGTGGCCAAGCGATGTGTTAGGGGGGTAGTACTTGCTTCCTTCATCACTTGCTCCAATCTCCCCCCCCCCCCCTTGACTAGCTTTCAGTTGTTTGATCGCCGCCATCATCTCGGCGCGGAGATCTTCCATTGCACGTTGATGTTCTTCCTGAGCAGAGGATCGCTCCGTCCGCGGGGCATCGCTGTCGAAGTAGTCCGAGTTATGGGGGTTATAGTCTGGGTCGGATCTTCGTCTTCTCCACGTATCTTTTTGGTTCGATGGGTCTGGGTTGATAGCCAGTACCATCCTGCGATCTTGATTCGATCTTGGTGCCATTGAGCTAGCCTCGTCGCTCAGGACTCTCATGTCCTATGGGTAGCTCTGTCTCTGAGTTGCTGATTTTCCTGTGCTAATAGGGATAACGCATCTGCGTATGTCTTTTGAGTTCTTCTCAATTCTTATAGCTCTACCCTCATCTGGGAAGATTGATTTGATTCCTGATTAGGAGTTCCCGCCTGCGCTTTCCCTCCCGCTGCTATCGTTTGATCTTCGTCGATAATTTGAATCAAGGGTTCAGGTGGATCCGTCTGCAGATTATGCTGCTCCGCTGGCTGCTGAACGTGTTGGCTCGTTATTAGGAGCATATACGCTCCTAATAATGACATGGTTTAGGCATGGTTTTTCTTGCGGTCTGTTCAGCTTTTTTGTTTAAAAACTGAGTCTAGCATATACGCTCTTTATAATGACATGTACATCCGACAGGGTTTATAAACCCGTTTAATCCGAAAAATATATCCAAAAGTTATTTAGTCTTGCATTAACACGCTCTTTATAATTGCGTGCACTACCAACATCTTGTATTTCCACTACCAACGTCTTGCATTTCCAAGGCGTCTTTAAAGTTATTTACTCCACTACCAACCTGCTCCACGGAGTTTTGCATTTCTAAGTACAAGGAATCATTTGAAAGTGATTTGCCAGCTTGAAAAGGTCGTAATGCCAATGTTATAGCACTTGAAATAATCAAGAAATGATCAATTGTCTGCAGAGCCGTGCTTCCTTGCGAAGCAACTTTGACATCTACTTTCATCAAAGATTCCACATATTTGCCACCCATATTTTTCCTATTTGCCACCCTTATTAGAATTTCTAAAATAATTATACTTTTAATTATACTTTCCCTAATTACCACCCGTAAAAGTCAAATCAAATTTGACTATAACTAATTTGTCTTCTTCTCCAGTGTAATTTGTTTTCATTAAAAACCCATTACAAAATGTTAATACTAGGTTAGATTTCTGTTAAAATTAGGGCTGCACATGGGACGGTACGGCCCGGTTCTCTTACGGAACCGGTACCCCATTTTGAGGACCGGTCCCTGTACTTGTACCTGGTGTTGTACCGGTCTTCCGATAACAGTCCGGTACAAGTCCGGTACCGGTTTTTTACCTGTACACAATTAAAAGTCTAGAACTATGACAGTACCAATTTAATCTAGCAAAATACACCCATTCATTATCAGTTTATCACAGTTTACTTCATTCATATACTCATTTACAGTATCCATATTACAATTATCAATCGCAAAAAAACAAATCATACACAGTAACACAAATAATAAGTTTTTCTTATTTCTGTGTTCATTACTATCCATTCAAATTCATTCCAACATCATCTCAGTTGTTGTTCACCCAGAGGTCAGTGAAGCAACATGATTATAAACTCGACAACCCCCACTGCCACATCTCACAACACCAGAATCAATTTACATCAACGAATTTTTTTACTTCAGAAACAACCTCAATTTCTTCTTTAAATCAATTAGATCTTAATTTCAGCAGATCGATCTTAGCAAACCCCATCGAATCAATCTTTTCAAACCCTAAATTCAGTACCCCAAATTAGGATGAAATCAAACATCAAGAAATCAGAACCCTATAAACTCTATTTCATAAAATCAAAAGAGATAGAGAGATTAATTACTTGTTGTTGTTTAATCAAACATGCAATTATAATAAAACATGTATCTTCAATTTCATCGATTTCCCATTAACATCAACTTCTTTCAAAACCCTAACCTTCAATTTCAGAAACCCATTTGCAACAACCATTAAATCTGTTCCTCTAGGTTTCGATTTAATTTCTTCATAGATGGTTAAGAAGAAGAAGCTAATGAGACTCGATTTGGTTGGATTCAAATATCGACTTGGTTTCTTCATGCTTCAGATTTCAGTTGAGAAAAAAAAAAGAGGCAGGAGACGCATGACGCATGAAGGAAGGAAAAAAATAAAAAATGAGCGGAAGAATTGATGAGTTAGAGATTAGATATTAGGGTTCTCTAAATTGGACGGAGATGATTAAAAATAGTAAAGATCTTAACGGCTCAAATACACCGGTACATATGGGACGGTTCCTACCGGTATTCCCCCTAGAACCGGTGTCTGTACCGTTCTAGACCGGTACTCAATTTCCGGAACCGGTGTCTGTACCGGCTAGACCGGTTCCGGTTCGGTATTTCCGGTTCCAAGCCGGTTCCGGTATTTTCAACCGGTTCTTGTGCAGCCCTCAAAATTAGTGTATCATTCCATCCGACCGAACGTAATTTTAGATCACATAAGAAGGAGACGATTTTATTAGTCGCGTCCCATACCAGACGTTGTATTAAAAAACTTTTCGATAGACGTTGTTTTAAAAACCGTCCCATCCAGACGGGTCTATAAACAATGTAACAATACCAAACATAAACTAAAATAGCACAACCATCTCAACCGTCGGATCAAAAATAAATCAACCTGCGCTGAATCATACCGCGAAAAGGTGATTTTGGTTGCGCTGAACCATTCAGCGAAACTATCTCGCTATTAGTTCACATGTCAGATATATTTAGAGAGGAAAATAGTGTTAACAAATAGACAACACACTTCTTTTAGTCTGCGACGCTTTTTGGTTAATTTAGTAGCCAAATCTATCCCATAGAATTTAGTCTTACCATATTGATGCCAGACAAGTGTTACCATATTGATGCCATATTGATGCCAGACAAGTGTTACTATAGGTGCCATTAGTCTCTAAATTATGTATTTTACCGAACTTTTTTTTTTTGTGTGCAAAAAGACAATTCCACTGGCCTCTGGATAATTTTTTGATAAGCTATTATGTGATAAGTTTTCTTTCACTTCTTAAGTGTTATGAATTATAGTAACCAACAATCCAAATTTGAAAATAGTATATCTAAATGCAATAGATTACTTCTAGTAGATTCTTCCGGACTTCCATTATGGCTTTGAGTTTTGTTTTAACATCCATAGTTCACTGTCTATTAGATTTTAATTGAGTTCTTTTTGCATTAATTGTGAATTTTGATCTCTATATATGTATCTAAAGTTTCAATAGACTTCAATCGCATGGATATCGTTGGACTCAAAACACATTATCAAATTGAATTGGTGTATTAGTTTTTTTAGGGTTCAGTTTTGGTGTTTAATGGTCCTTTACATGGATCCTTACATGCTTTTCCTTTTAATTTGCTCAAAATATCCACCTAATTTGAATTATATCTCCTTTGCTCCCTCTCTTCAATTACCTGAATTTCATTTCATTTCGTTTTTCTATTACCAACTAATCAAATTATTTAGAGCAACTGCAGTGGGAAACTAAAACCAAAGACTAAAAACCAAAAAAAATTGAAAAAAATGGGTTTACTCCATGCACAGACGCTACGGTGGGAAAACCAAATTTAGTGGGGCGCAAGTTCAAATTATGCCCCATTATTTTTTTTATTTTTTATTTTTAATTCTTCGGGCGTAACTCTTAATTGCGCCCCATTTTTTTTTTAATCATCAGACGCAGTTATAAATTACGGCCGACTAAAGACTAAATATGGTCTGGTTTTTGGTTTTAGTCTGGTCTTTGATCGATACTCCCTCTCCACTGCGTCTAGTGTTTGATCTTTACTCTGGTATTTGGTCTCCCACTACGGATGCTCTTAACAAACTTCGATCTTATATAGAATAAATATAGTAATGATTATCCTTATGTGATAATGGTGTTCATACCTAAGTTTAGCTATGCAGCCTTAATCAATCATTAGGATTCTACTACTCTCCATGATCTCTAGTTATCTTCCTTTATCTCTCCAAGATTATTTTTTTTTGTAAAGATTATCTCTCCAAGATACAAGTCTACCAAAAACTAAAAGATAAATTTGATGAAAATTTTGATTTTGGAATCTGAATTATTAATTTATATATGTGTTTAAGGATATGCTTATCATCAAATTATTAGTTGTCTCTTCATTTGTTAGACTAGGTCTTATGGGCATGCCCAGCCACTGCACAAGAAGAAAAACCGTGGCCTAAAGGGTGATTCCCGCAGAGCTTCCCTAGTGTGCGGGAATCCCAGCGGGAAGACTCCTGGAACGGCTAATGGTTAGCCGTTCTAAAAAAGCAGATAACGGTAATCAATTAACCGTTCTGGAGTAAAAAACGGTTCATCGTTAACCGTTCTTATGGAACAGGTAATCATTTGTCGTTTTAAGAAAGGAAAAACGGTCTATGGTTAGCCGTTCCTTGACCTTTTTTCGTTTACACTCCGTGTACACCCATTTTCAGTTTACGTTTTCTTTTACGATTAATAGTTACACTGTATTTGTTTTGAGAAGTGTATTGGAGTAAAAAAAAAATTAAGTTTTGTTGGATGTACATGTGGTAATGAATATCCGGACTAAATTTTATCCTCGGATTCTTATCGTCATCAACGCACTGTTAGCCTTGGATTTTATCATTAGCAACGCACTGTTAGCCGCGGATTCTTATCTCTAATTGATATCTTATAAATCTATATAAATCCCAATCTAAATTTTTAGAAACAAAATTCATTCATTATCCATTCAAAGAAACACCAACCTTGAAGCATAATCCAATTTTCGAAATTTACCGAGTAACAAATGAATTCTAGTAGGAAAGGAAAGCAGATAGTGTGTGTCGAGGCAAACCAAATTTGTCCATTTTGTTTTCTTGATGAACATTCCGCAATGTAGTGCCCTTGGATGTATTCGAAGTGTCCACAGAGAGGTTGTACATGCATCAAAATGTTACTGGAATCGAAACCAGGCCAGAGTAGGTACCTGTGTTGCCAATTCGATAATTGTCGTGAAAAACAACAGTGGTTGGAAGATGCAATCAAGGATAAAGATGATATAAAGGTAGATGAACTGTGCAAAAACTTTAAAGACAAATGGATAATTAAGGTTGAACATGAAAAGGTTGCCTCATGCCCAATCCCTAATTGAAATTTTGTTATGAAACTCCATCGTTCTAAAGCTAAGAACACCTCCGGTGAACATTTTTGGAAATGTAATGATGCGTGTCATAAGTGCAACAAATTAATTAAGATATTTCCCACTAATTAACTGTTAATATAGCGGTACTAAGAGATCATTCCCACAGAGAGCTGTGTAATTGATAGATTATTTGATAAGCGAAATAAAATAGATAACAAATGGGGGATAGGTTTTAAGATGAATAAAAAGATAATAAGAAACAAATGTGATTAAGGAATCATTCGCCGTCACTGAACAGAAACTTAATAAAAGTACTTGTTTATATCTTGTAGAATTTTCATTTTCACCAACTGTATAATAGCAATAAGCTCTGCTATCCCCGGAATTCTTGTTGCCACTGGATACGGAAGTGCTCGACTACCAGATTCTATCCATTTGAGCCACCATGAATAAGCTCTCAAGGTGTAACCCAAAAGAATGCATTATGGTTTGTGAATTAGGTTGATCCTAGCATCAGACGCATAATCTCGGTCTGCTCACTAGTGTCATCTCTATACACAATTGCTTAACAAAATCCCTCTGTCAGCTTTTGCGATGTACTACTTGTGTATGGAATTGAGTGACTATTACACGTATCACCAACCCCAATACTAGTAGAAGAATTACTATCAGGTTAATTCAAATGGCCAATTGAATAACCCAATAATAATCTTAGACACTAAAATTAATAGAGACGATCGACAAGAAAAATAAACTCAAAATAAACTTGTAAAAATAATTAAAGCTTCATTAATCAGGACTTTAAAATCATACCTTAATCAGTGAAAATTAGTTACACATGGATTTACTAAAACCCATGAAAAATATATGGAAGAATAAATAGAAGAAGAAAACTTGGTTTCCCCTTAAATGGGTAAACCCTAGATATGAAATAAAACCTTTACTCCCCTGTTTATGTCTTCTATCTATAAAAGAAAAAATAAAAGAAGAAGTGAATTTTCTTTTTGGTCTAGGTAGCTATTTATAGCCTTCAAGTAACCCTAATTGATTTACCAAACTCGTACATGATAACAATCAAAGTCGGGGAATTTATCCAAAAATAGGTGTTCGTAACTGGATGTAACTCGGTACATTCTAGTAGAGTGCACACGGCTTCTGATTCGTTCGATCCTCTGAGGAACCTTTGTATCTTCATCTGCACCGTCGATCTATTCCGCTTCAGTGAGTCGCATTACAGCAAATCATTTTATTTTCTCCAAAACGCGTTAACGATCTGCTGAAAAACTGCAACCAGCTCCACCACGTACTCGCTTTATTCCTTTTATGATTTGTATACGACTAGTGCGGGTCCCATGTGACGTCATCTAATAACTCTTCCCCGACCTTTTCTCTTCTTCGTTAAATCAATAGTAGCAGCCATTATATCGATCACCATCGATCAATTCCCATGTCAACGTTGATAACTTCATCACTCTGTTTCGTCAACGGCAGCAGCATTGCTTCTCCGTCTCCATTCTCATCATCACAGCTAACTCGAGCTTCATCGTTACATCCCTGTCTTAAAGAAACTCGAGCTCAACATTAAACGCACATTGTCGGCATCAACAAATTATTCTCTGTTTTGTTTTATAGCTTCTCCATCGACATCAGGAAACACCACTGAGCACAACATCATCATCTTCAGGCCATTTCCAATATCGACCATTCTTCTTCTTCTTTGTTCTTCGAACTCGGTCCTTGAATCACCAGCAACTATTGTTGGAAAATTGGGTTACAATATAAGATGAAATAACACAGGAAAATATTGTTGTACTCAAAAGCTTTCAAGGCTCATACGATTTCTTTTAGACAATTATTTCTACCCTCCCAATAAATTGGCGATTATAACAGGTATGTGAAATAATGCCTTCATGATACAATGAAAGCCCTACAACAGAAATTGAATTCAAGGTTTGTACCCCTTGATTCAATCAAGAACACATGTAAGCAAAATTTCTCATGATGCTTTAGAAATAAGAGAAAACAGAAAAAGGTTTTTCTGATATGATATTGAAACGAGTTTGGGAGATGCTACTTATAGAGGTTTTCGCATCTGTTGGGAATATGCATCTTTTCACCAACATGTTTCATGAAACGACGAGTCTCTTCATCAACATACATCAAAGGCGTCTGTTGGATTCTTGAATATTCTGGATATGTTTGTAACTATCAAAACAGTTACTTACCACCAAAAAATTCTTCCGGGGGCGTTGCCCCCTAGAAACCCCCACCAGGGGCTACGCCCCCCAGAACCCCCCTTAGCGCAGTTGAAAATATTCCAACAACTATAACTCACTCATCACCATAAACTCCATCTGTATCCTTCTCAACTCATACCCCTCATTCATCGTCGATAAGCAATGTAAGAAGCAAGAATCATCTTGTCATCACTGCCGTTAGCCACCTTTACTGATTTTTCATAATCTGACAATAACCCATGATTTCTATCATCCCCAGGAACCCAATGATATATTTAAATTCGAATATAATTATTGATCAAAATCCATCACTGTCGTGATCACCATGATCATCAAATTCCGACTGCCATCGCCTGTTTGATGTAGAGGAACAAGGAAGAGGAAGTGCCCTGAGTAATAAGTCGGGTGCCTTTAGTATTATTTGAACTTTGGCATCCCCCTATTGTAAAAGACCTGACTGCCTCTAGCAGATGCTTTGAACTTGACTTCCCCTTAACAGGAAAGCTCCCCTTCGGTTGGGTGCCAATAGTAGTTGCTTTGTAAAATGACCATTTTGCCCTTTATGCTTCTGAGTTCTTATTTTTCTCATAACTTCTTCATACGAACTCAGAATGACTCCGTTCTTTCGCCATTCTCTTCATCTTCTCGTCCTCTTCACAATGAAAAGTAGATATCTTGTATATGAATGAGTTCCAATTAGTCTTTGGCCCTTCTTCAGTTGTAGCTAGCTTTTTCCTTGCATAATTAAATGCAAATTCACTTCTTTTGGATGATTCACCTAATAAAACACAAATAAGAGAAAACAAACATAATATACAATAATTTGCACGAAAACCAATAAATACTAGCATGGAATTGACACCAAATATATGTGAAATATGCACTTATCATGTGACGGGTGTGGGTTGGTGGAATGGGCTGATTAAGTTTTAATTATGTTTCTCGGTAATTTATTTGGGTACCTATTATGTGTTTATGGTGTAATGTTTAATTATGTAATGTTTATGTTTTATTGTTATGTTTTGTTTACGATGTCTACGTACTTTTCCTAATTCAATGTCTCTGATGTCATCCAAAATAGTAAGTCTCTCTTTAAACAGTTGTTGGCTTTGGTTAAAAAGTAAGAACGTTTATTTATTATTAAGATTCGAAATCTTTATTTCAAAAAATTACCGGCTTATTTTTGAATTTGTCATTGTCTTGTCATACATCAACCAAAAAAATTAAGTTTGTGGCCGACACTAGCATTATTTTTCTTATCTAGATTAGATTTACTTTGTAATGTGTGGATGGGTTCGATCTTTACAATGTATATAAACCAAAGTTGTGAAATGGAAAAGCATACACAACGTATCTCAAACACCCATCCACTTCACTATAAGTATTAGTTTCCTGTGTTGGTAATCTAAATTTCTCATTTCTTTGGATAAACTGCTGTAACAAAATGGGGAAATTTACACGAGAAGAGGATGCGGCTCTTATTGGTTCTTACTGTTTGGTTAGCAGACAACCGAGAAGAATAATTTATAACAGTAATGAATTCTGGTGGCTTGTTAAAACCAGAGCGGGTTGGGGGAGGGAGACTGATAGATTTGTCACGACTTTACAGCTCAGAGTCGCTAACTTAAAAAGTGATGTTTTGAGATATGTTGGCTTCGTTAAACCATACTTTATAAATATACCGGCCGGATGGAACCATGAAGATGCAGTGAGTATATTATAATTATAAGTTGTGATATTGTTTGATTTTTTTTTAATTTTAATTTTTTTGTTCTTTAATATATTTATGAAATTGTCCGTAGTATATCCAAGGGGAGCTTGAGTATGAAGACGTAAAAACCGGTGGAATAAGATGGAAACATGATGTCGTTTTTCATATTCTTAAGGCGCATCAAACCGAATACGATCCATAGGGTATTAATTAAGTTATCGTGGTGGAAGAGTGATTTAAAGCATTATTATGAAATTTAGTGTGGTTGTATGTTTCATTTCAAACAATGTAAAGTTTTTAGAGTGATTGTATGTTTCAGTTGAGTAATGTGGCATTAATATCAAATAGCAGTACAAATAAGTTACACTGATGCTGAAAGAAGTTCATTTTATTCAGATACTTAAACACCGTAGTACATTAAAAACGTATTTATAAATAGTTCTTGAAATATAAATGGATTTGGTTGGTGAAAACGTTAATTCAAAGTTGCCGACGACCCATCACAACAATAGTAGAATCCGAAGAGATCACCTGTACAACATAAATGAAGTTACTGATTTTATTTCATAAATGTTTATGAAATAAGATTAGATCATATATTTGGAACAAACCTTCTCGATATTGGGGAGCGTTATGTTTATGTAAAATTCTTTTTTCGTCGGAGAAAATATTATGACTTTCTTCAAAACTAATACCTCTCCCACCCTTATATGCTTTCCATAGTGAGGATGTTCAACAACTTTGCGATGGACGTTTGCTGGCATTTTACCACTAGGATCCTACAATATTTATAAAAAAAACAACTATGAGTAATAGGTTTCAATAATTGATCACGAAATTTCATTGATTCACTAAGTGGATAAATCACCTTCACTTTCAAAGAATAGTCATCAAGATACTTTTTTTGCTCCTCGACGAGTACGACCAACCTTTCGATTCTTTGGTTTATCGGTTTAATAGATACCAATGCGGTTCTCCCCTCTGCATAATGTTGTTGTGCGAAGAACCAAGGTTTGGTCTGGAAATGTAGATCGTTAACACCTTCTGTTTCATCCCTCGATAATCGTTGGAGGACTTGTGTAGATACATCTTCCTCTCCCGTTACTATCCTTCTATGTCTCTGATCTTGTAACTTTTGAAGCTCACCGGCAGGTCCTGGAATTATTTTGCAGCTACTAGAGGCACCACTCAAGTAATGGATTAAACGCTCTGATTGTTTTACTACTGGACATGGGGTGAGGTCAATGATAACCTATTTATTGCGGTTATCATATGGGTTTGATATGTTAGGCACAACTGGCGTATTTGTTGAAAACTCCATTAAACTTTGTTGGGTTACCTCCGAGTAATTATCTAACACCACTGCAAGTTCTTCTTCATCAAAACCTTCCGAGGGGTCGGCGTCGGCCATTGGTGAATGATTAATATGTTTGGAAAGAAAAAACCTATTAGTTGTCTGAATAAATTCTGAATCTCATTGTTGACCAGTTTTTTTTTATAACCAAATAAAAGTGAGGTATACAACCATCCACTTGTGTTAGACAATGACATATGAGATAGACAATGACATATGAGACAAGGTCCTTTAAAGCACCATGTTATGATAACTTAAAATGGGTTAGTGGAGTCTGCATGCACGTCCTTCATCAATAATGTTTTTTTTTTATTCTCATAACAATGTAGTACACTTATTACAAATTCGTAGTACACAAAAACTTAAACCTAACTCACTGGCACAGGCAACTCGACTGCACTTAGCATGTGCATCAAGCGTTTAAACCATATAGTGGACGGAAGAGTTTGAGTCTCGTGAGGGTTTGTCCGATAGGTATGCCCATAAAACCCATTCACTGTGAAACTTAGTCTTCATCGGAGTCACTTGGATCTGGGTTCTCAAGTTCATATTAGTGAATTGTTGCCTCAAACTAAGGTAACAATTATAGAAATTAAATTCCTTTTGGTTTTGTTGCATGTATAACTCTCTAGCATGACCCTCCTGCAATAATGCACACATACAAACATATATTATGTTTACTCAAGTACCTCTTAAAAATACGATGTATGGTGGGACAAGGGTATAACTTACAATCATCGTTGCATTCCATCCAGCAGGAACATTACGAAAAATTGGTATTTGCAGTGCTACGAATATCCTAACCTCTTTTTTAATTATGTTGACACGATACGCAATAGTTTTATGAGAACGCCCATTATTATTTCATATTATGTAGGTAAACTCTCGTAGCACTCGCTCCCAAAATAACCCAGCATGTTGGTATGTTTGATTAATTTGACGATTTGATACGGAATTGTAATCCCTAATAAGAGCCTCGTCTTCCTCTGCAGAAAATCTAACCATGTTTGAAAAATTAAAAAAAAAGGTATGAAAGATAAAAATATGTTAAAGAAGAAGAGGATTTATTTAAGATGTGTTCCAGTTTCAAGGCTATTTATAGCCAAGTATCCTATAATTTCGAATGAACAAAAAACTAAGTTTTGAATCTCACTCTACTTGATTAAAGCAAAAGCATCTACAGACTATTGAACAAGTAATTTGAGGTATCACTACTATTGGTGGACAACTCACTGGGAAAGTATTGAAAACTCGATGTCACCGGTCATTCAAATATATTGAATAGTTTATATGTTAGAGACTTATAACAACCAATTCGTTGTTCACTGTTTTGTGTTTATGTGGTAAGGTTTTGTCGAAATCTAACAACCACACATAAGCGAAATAATTTTATTTAAATATATTTTGGACGTAGTCCCGTACATCATAAATACATAAAACAAAGCCTAACTCACTGTCGCAGGCATCGCGACTGCACTTAGCACGTGCAGCAAGCCTTCAAACCGGTCGGTGTCCCAAATGTCCGAGTTTAGTCTCGGGAGGATTTTCCAGAGATGTACCCAAAAAACCTGTGCAATACTTGTTGAACGACTAATCCTCATCACCATTAATTGATGGAATGGTCTGGTCCATGCCTAAATGAAAGGGAATGATGGAATGACAACACAATATTATGTAGCACAAATAATGTAACACGCGATAATATATAGTTTTATTAAACCGTTGATCAATTTCTCAGTCATCCCGGTTACAATTATATCATAATTACTAAAGATTGAAACCTTTAGGTGACCCTAAAGGACAAGTTACATCTCATGAGGGTTTACAGAGAGGTGTTCCCACAAAACCTATCGTTACGAGGGTTTACATATGAGTTCATGAATCACCTGTACTTTTAAGCTCTGTTAGGAAATCCGAGAACTTGGTCTTTAGAAATATAAAAACTTCTCGGTGGGGAAACTCAACGCCTTTAACTTGTCAGTACTTCAATTCAGTAAGTCTTTCCTGCAAGGAAAAAACCCAAAGGTTAAATATCAATGTTTATGTATTAAAAAAAAAACAAAAACAAAAATGTTTATATTTACCATAATTTGAGTGGTTATGGATTGGGGATCGCGGCAACTCACAACAGCTTCGGCCTGGTAGGCATAATATAATAGGGTTTCCTCCTGAATTACTCCATATTTTTCCTTTACGCTATCCACGGTTCTGTGTCGGGAATTTCCAAACTCTAACTTATAATTCTGCCACACCGTCTCCCAAAAGGTTTCTGATGGTAACAAACCAAGCACAACTTCAAGGCGGGAGCTACTTATCACCCAAGATTGGATGATGACCAAATCTTCAGATGAATCAAACGCAACCATTTTTTAAAAAATAATTATGTAGGGGAGGTATATGTTCAAGGACGATGGAAGAAAATAATTTTTATTTGGTGTGAATTATTTTGAGGCTATACAACGTTTTATAGGAGACTATGAAATAAAAATGTTTGTATTGATAATTATGAACCATCCATTTATTAAAGCAAAAGAAAACCAATTTCAATGCAACAATCAAACATAAGAAGTTTTTAGTGATGGATTTTGTAGATTCGAAAAATAATGTCATTAAACAAGAACAGACAAATAACGACAGAATGCATTATTGATGGTTATTGTAGATTAGGAAAGTACAGTCACTGAACATCAACAGACAACCAATTTCAGAAGTTATAATTCATTGATTCACCGACATCATAGTTCCATGACACTGCACATGATAAAGTAAAATCTAATGTACCCAAGAAGAGCATAATAATTTATTACATGCTAAGACAACAATGAAGTCCAATAACTATGTTCTTGGGAAAAAATCAAATGGCATGTTATGTGTGGTCTCAACCTGGGTTTCAACAACAAACTCCATATCCGTATTTAAATCTTTATTACTATTCAAGTAAGGATTTTCTTCTTGACTCAATCTTGGGATTGAGTAGGTAGGACTAATATCGGAGTCCCGGGAAACTGGGTGATACCCTGTACCATGATCATCCAAGCTAGAAGTAGCTTGACGCTTATGGATACACTCACCAGAACCACCTAAGCCCAACATACGAAATGTCCCATGCAGAGAAGCTTTATCTTGGGATTGTTCGGTGCTAAAAGCACTGGAAGATGTACCGCCAGTATCAGAAGGGCCATACGTAAAACGGTCATACAATATTTGCTCAAGTGCATCATTCTTTTCTAAACTTTGTTGTGCCAAGAATCTCCACTGATCCTGTTACATTATTCATTCATAAATAATAACCTTAAGAAACATATGTATTTATACTAACAGTTTAACAAAAATAAGGTGTATTAAGAACTTACCTCGGAGCCATGGATGTTACTCCAATCACGATGATGGGTGATATTTTGAAAATGATGTATTTCACGTATTCCTTCCGAGTTGACATACGGAAATGACCACTCTACTGTAGGAAAAGTGGATGGCGTCTCCGGTTGGGTATACACAAATATTTCCACAAACTAACTTGGAGAAGGGACATTAGGAACGGAACGAGAGCTTCCAATGTTACCAATACCAACCTGTTCGTGGTTATGAACACGACTCAAATCCGGCAACAAAGGACCCATGATGACAGTTTTCCACCAACGTACATATTCAATATCATCTTCTATAGAGTAATGAACCACTTCTCTTATATCCTCAGTTCTAGTAGTTGAAAAATTAAGAGGCGGACAATGAATTCAAATTATACCTAACACCTTCCTCAAATATCTCTCCCAAAGATAAAGGACCTCATCTTTCGTATCCAGTACTCCCCTGAAATATATTCTCTTTACACTTAAATCTCTTGTTAAAACTACCTCTTCATCTTCATAGTGGGCATTCATTACCCATGGTTGCCAAACTACAGCTCCAGGTGACATTCTCAAATCCATCTGTCTTTTAGCATTGTTGACAGAATGTTTTCCGGAGTCTGACTATTTCACACCCTCTGTATAGGTTGATTTAAACATATTAATCACAGGGTACATTAGTTCCGGTACGAATGATCCTAATTTTAGTAATGGTTGACAATTACGAAAGTAAATATAATACCAATACTCTAATATCCACATTGCTTCCATGTTATTATCAACACCACTTGAAACCTTGTCCAGGTTTTTTAAAAGTATACCATAAATAAATGAACCCCAATCAAACCTACCAAGATTTTTCAAGCTTTCTGAATCTCCCAAAACAACCAACCAGGCTTTTGAAGCGTTAGAGGAACTCGTTCCGGTGAATACTTGACCAATAAACCAAAGAAGATAAATCCTACTCAATTCCTCCCACACCTCAATATTGTCCATGAGTTTCCTACTGTTTATATAAGATGAAAGGTGAGATAGACATACAACTTGGGATTTACTATCCCATGGTTTTTTGGAAGTCCTGGATTGCCCGAGGGCGGGTTGAGCATCATCTTCCATATCTGCAGATGGGTTATTTAGGTTGGCGATGACACTTCTGAAGTATAAATCATCTAAAATTTTATAAAAATTCTCTGCTTAACCTCTTAGAATAATTTATAGGCTCACCCTTACCCATAGGAATTCCAGTTAACATTACAAAGTCTAAAGGTGTCAATCCTATTTCAAACCCCGGGAAATGGAAAGTCTTGGTTGTATGCCACCATCTAGATACTAGAGCATTTGTGAGTTGCACATCCGAATTCTTAAAATTAAACGAAAATATCTTGGAAAAACCACAATTATCTAATACCTGAATTATGCGTGGATTATTCCATACAACGATATCATAATAATCCTTAATCTTTACCCAACTAGACATCGGTTTCATCTGCGGTGCATTTATACCAGATGTATGGGCATCTCTAACTTTTACGGATAATTTTTGGTTCGTCGGGCACTTCATAGCATTATCTAAATGCACCAAACAAAAAATATAAACGCATGAGTTGTTTTTTATCCAAAAATTACATAATCAAAACCATATATTACTAACAACTTTGGATTCCCACATTTATATGAATTGTGTATTGTCCAAATTACACCATTGCAACATAAGTAGGATACATAATTAGGATTATCTTAAATCAAATGTCACTACAATTCAACCATGTTCATCACTAACTAACCAATCATCCATGTTCATCAATTAATATCAACAGTTTTTCATGTTAAATTAATTTCAAGCAAACACAAACCACTGACTAATACATGTGGCATACATACTGTGAATAACCTATCAATTTTTCAAAATTAAACTTCATTGAAAAGGAAATAGAAAACTAGGGTTTTAGGTTAGGAGGATTTACCTTGAACGATGTAGTGATTAAAACACCTTCAAATCAATTCGAACTTGGAATTCACCATTTGTTCCCCAAACCCAAGCAAAAAAATTGATGAAAACAAGACTTATTGATTTTACGGAGGGTGGAAGACGAGCTCTGCCCGCTGAAAAAAAATTGGGGGAAGAACAAATGAACTATGTCGAGTTCTCTGGCGGTTTTGGAGGAAACAGTAGAACGGCTAATGGTTAGCCGGTTCAATTGATTTTGACCGGTCAAGATAACGTAAACGGTTAATCATTAGCCGTTCATTGTTAAACGGTGGATTATTACCCGTTATATGTAGAACGGGTGATCAGTTTCGTTTTTTCCATGAAAACGGCTAACCATTAGCCATTCCCAGAAGTGTCCGGAAAAAACCGCAAGACCCAGCCTCTTCGCAGGCTGAGGTGTAAAGTTGTTTGGGCAGTGGCTGGGAAGAACCATAAGACCCAGTCTTATCATCTAAGATACTGAACACAGTATGAGTTTGTACCCCATCTTGCACACATTTATCCCACAAATGTCCAGTATGTAATTAAGATTTCTTGTGTAGAATATGAAAACTTGGTAGGTTTGTAGTTGTACTTAGGTAATATAAGAGCAACTGCAGTGGAGGGAGTATAACCAAAGAGCAAAAACCAATAAAAAATAAATAAAATTGGTTTACTCCGTGCTGCGACGCTACAGGGGACAGACTAAAATTTCATCAGGCGTAACTTTAAAGTTCGCCCATATCAGGCGTAATTGTTAATTGCGCCCTTTTTTTTTTTTTTAATTCAGTCGTAACTTTGAGTTGCGCCCCACCATCAGGCGTAATTTTAATTTGCGCCCCATCATCAGGCGCAACTTCAATCTTCGCCCCATCAGGTGCAACTTTAATCTACGCCCGACCAAAACCAAACCAAAAACCAAATATGGTTTGATTTTTGGTTTTACTCTAGTATTTGCTCTTTACTCCTCTCCGTAGCGTTTGAATTCTCGACTAAATATTTGGTTTTAGTCAATGACTGTGGTTGCTCTAAGTAATAATGCATGAATATGTTGTTTCCATGCAAACGGTCTGCAACCTAGCTAGTTTGGGGCCCAGAAAAATTATTTGAGACCCATCATTTTCTTTTCCCAACCTAGATAAGGGGATATATGGTATCTAAAATGTATGAAACCTAGGGCTTAACCCGTGTCGTAACGGCACGGGCATAATTTTTATTTAGTTATGCATTTTCCGGCATATGAATATTTAATGTCATATTTATTAATTTCAAGTTTACCCTTCTTATCATTACAAAAGTAAAGGAAAACCCGATAGATATTTTTATTCTTCACTCCACAAATCCTTTCTAACTTTTTCCACCTTGACATTCTCCCATACTATGCCTCTCATTTCTCGAGTTGCATCCTCAAGCCAACCATTAAATTATGTCGGAATTAATTTTTATATATTCCCCCCCCCCCGAAAAAGATATTATTTGATATGTTTTTAGTTTACAAAGATATCTTATCGATAATTTGAAATGGTATTACCTTTCTTCATCTTCCTTATTTTAGTGAAGGATGTTAGGATCTACAATGGGAAACCTAGGAAAATGGACCTGAGCACATAACACCGATGTTGTCCCTACTTGACCACCTTGGGATAAGAGGTGTGCGGTTTTATCTAAAAGTCTTCGGTGATACATAAGGAGATGCGCAAGCTTATTAAGCTCCACATGTACTCCTCTTTATTCCATGTGAGACTATCCTTAGATATACATATGTGGTTTATCGCGCCATATACTTCAACAATATCCACCTTGGTGAGATTAAACCACTTCACCAGTTCAATCAGATTACATCATATGATTACCATCTGTATATGCTACCCATAGATCATGATTATTGTCCCTATGCACCCTGGAATCCCACTCCACCTTGAGTTAATGAGAAGGAAAGTACTAACTCCACCTTGAGCATTTCCTTGCCCACCCAGAACGCTGCTCTACTTGAGAGTTTATGTGTGAGACATTAACTCCACCTTGAGCGTCATTTCAACCTTGAGCATTGCTTTACCGATCTAGAACCCTGCTCCACCTAAGTTAATGGGTGAGACAATAACTCCACCTTGAGCGCTAGTTCGACTTTAGGCCTTGCCTGCTCCACCTTGAGTCTGACTCCACTTGCGCCCTAAACAGGGTGACATCCACAACCACTTCTACGTTCGGATAGTATCCCAAACCATGGGATCTGATACCAATTGTTAGGATCTTCACGGACTATCAGACACTACTCAGGGCCCGACCACATAACCCCAAACCCCACTTTACTACCTTGAGATAAGAGGTGTAGGTTTTTTAACTAAAAGGCCTCGATGCTATGTAATACCCCGATATTCGGCATTGGTTGGCCGAATGGAATATAAGTAATGGTTTGTCCTTTTCTAACACCGAGGTCTTTTCAGCACAATTAGCTCCAGAGTTGGCAGAAAACTCTGTAGTTAAGCGTGCTCGGGCAGGAGTAATCTAGGTAAGAGTGACCATCCGGGAAGTTTCTGCTGGATTACCGTAGCGATGACCATTGAAAATCCCACACTATCGGATAACCACGGTGGCTAAGTGAGGAAAGTATCGGTGGAGGGACGGGTCATTACAAATGGTATGAAAGCCGGCGACAGGTCACCTGCCTAGGGTGGGAAGGTACGCAGGACGGGGTGGGTCCTGGTGCTTCTCATGAGGGGCAAGGAACATCGCAAATCTGGGCTTGCGAATATATTCTAGAGCCAAGGACGGCTCCAATTTAAGGTGGTGGTATTGTAATACCACGATATTCAGCAGTGGTTGGCCGAATGGAATATAAGGTAATGGTTTGTCCCCTTTTCATCACAATTGGCTCCAGAGTTGATAGAAAAATCTGCAGTTAAGCATGCTCGGGCGGGAGTAATCCAGGGATGGGTGACCATCTGGGAAGTTTTAGCTGGATTACCGCAGCGATGGCCGTTAAATACCCCACACTGTCGGATAACCGCAGTGGCTAAGTGGGGACAATATTGGTGGAGGGACGGGTCAATACATGCTATGTATGGAGATGCCAAAGCTTATTAAGCTCCACATGTATTCCTTTTTATTCCATGAGGGACTATCCCTAGCTATACATATGTGGTTTATCGCGCCACATACTCCAACAACCGAGCGGAACCAACAAATTAAACTATGTAAGCTGCAACAAAATTACATCATCTGAACTCATTCGTCTCAAGAATAATTGTCTAAATATTAATAATGTTCGGATCCTTGTTGTTTTTTTCCCCTTTAAGAATAGTCTGAAAAGAGTAAAACTCATAATTGACTCAACAATACATAACATATTATATGTTTTTACTATTTCAATGACATAATGAAAAGATAATTCATTCACTTAAGCTATTATATTTTAAAATGTTAAGTCATTTCCGATGACAACCATTTTACTCACATATAATGTAGTTCTAGTTTTTCAAAATTCCCAGATGTATTATGTAAATAATTCAATTCGGCATGAAGAGTTCACCGAATGGAATATAGGTAATGGTTTTTCCTTTCGTAAAATTGTGGACTTTTCAACATAGTTGGATCCAAATTTGGTAAAAAACACTGTATATTTATGCGTTCTCGGGCGAGAGTAATCTAGGGATGGCTACCTCCCATAAAACTGTTGATGGATGACCACATCAGTGTTATTTGAAAATCCCACACTGTCGGATAACCGCAGTGACCAAGTGGGGATAGTATTTGCGGAGGATCAGGTCCTTACAAATGGTATTAGAGTCGACCCCGGGTTACCTGTCGAGGGTGAAAGAGTATCCTTGACGGATTGTGTCGGGAAAGGGTCTCATGAGTGATAAAAATGCCATAGTAAGGGATTGAACATATTCCGCAGCCGAGGACGACTTCAAATTAAGTTGGTGGTATTATAGTACTCCGACTCGGCAGGTAGGATTCGTCAAATGGAATATAGGAAATTGTTTGTCCTTTCTTAACACCGAAACCTTTTCATCATATTTGGCTTCATAGTTGGCAAAAAATCTTTATAGTTAAGCATGCTCGGTATTGAGTAATCCTAGGATGGGTGACCTCCTGAGAAGCTGATGCTGGATGACCACAACGGTTGACCATTGAAAACCCCATACTGTAAGATGACCGCAGTGGCTAAGTGAGGACATTATCGGTAGAGGGTCAGGCCATTACATTCTATGCCATTACATTCTACGACATTACGCTTCCAATGTGAGGTTATTCGTCGCATAAAAATAATAAAACCATGATTAGTTAGTAAGTCAAATCGTTAAGTACTTAACCTAATAACAATACGCTCTTCTAACAATAAACTCTGTTATCCATCATCATTGAATAAAAATAATGTTAAACCATTATGGGCACTGGGCACCAATACTTTCCACCGTCACTATGGTCCACTTATATAATTGTTAGCCAATCTAACTAAGTTTTTTTATTTAAAGATAATTATTTTTTATTTTCAAACTACATTTTATGTTATATTGTATCACTGAAATATACTTTAATTTATTAACAATAAATATCAAGCAATTATTGATTTTTTATAAGTGATTAAGAAAAATAATACTTTTTAGTAATAATGCTAATCAGTAAATTTAATATTACACATATGCACTCTAATAGTAAAAAAATTTACTTATTTTGAGCATAGTAAAATAAAATAAACAACTTTCAGAGATGTGTCTGCTTTTGTCATTTTCTCACTAACTATGGCTGAATCTGATATTTTTCCATTACCATAAGTTTTAGCTTTAGTTTATAATTTGCAACCATTCAATTGTTGTTTTTTTTATAGACCTCGGCACAATAACGTATGTCGGCAACCATTCAATTGCTTTTTTTACATAACTCTACACAGTAACGTATATCGGAAAAACACTTTTCTAAAGCTTTCAACTAGGGCTGCCCATGGCTCGGTTTTCTACTCGAACCGAACTGGTCCAAACCGACAAAAAAACCTAGAAAACTAGAGACCGAAAAATCTCAAAACCAAGAAAACTGATTCTAGGTGGTTGATTTTGGTTTGATGTCACAAAAGAACCAAAAATCCAAAAAAAAAACAAACCAAAAAGAAAAACCTACAGTGAGAACAAAAAAAAACGACAAAAACCATAATAACACGTATCGAACTTTCCTTTATAGTATAATATATATACACTTCAATGAGTATATCCATAAATAAAGAATATATAATTAAAAATATATTTAATATTGAATTATATGTATAATATATATATATATATATATATATATATATGATTTTAATGAGTATACACATAAATAAAGAAATTATAGTTCAAAATATATTTAATTTTGATGACTTACTTTAGAATTTTGATTTACGAGTGAAAAATGAAAGTCTATTAAAAAAAAACAAAAACCCAAAAAAAACCGGTGGGACTGTTCTAGTTTCTATTTTTTTAAACCGAGCATGGTCTGGTTTGGTTTTTGGTTTCTTATAAGAGATATTGGTTTGGTCCTTGGGTTTGGCAGAAAACCAAACCAAACTGAACCATGGGCATCCCTAATTTCTGCAATACCAAACTAATCCTAAGTATAAAAATATATTTATTATCATCATTAGTAAAATAATTTATATATTATCATTTTTAATTTTAATTTTAATTTTAATTTGACATTTAATAAAATATTGTCATGGAAAATTAATAGAGTATTTATTTATTATGAAGAATTATGGAACCTTAATGACATGATAAATTTTGTCTGTTAGATGCATTTCTAATCCCAATCACAACCATCACTTATGACAAATGATTACATCCCTGGATATATCTCTTGTGAGGACAAATCTGAACCACCACTTAACTAGGCAAAGTTAGCCAAACTGTGTTTTTTTTTTAAGCAATATTTATCATAGATAAGAACAGATACACCAATCGACTAGAAAGTCATACTAGTGAAGTGTCCAAAAGGTGGTTGGTAGGCTCGGAAAGATACCTACTATTGTGTATACTGCAAGTGCACAGTGTAGACAAGCAACACATGGCAAGCACAGGTCGAACCACAGAGACTTGGAGAGTGTAGAAGTTGATTCTAAATCCTTACTTAGAACTGATTCAGAGAGTAACCAAAGGGGGTTTGCTTTTGTCAATACGACGACATATTGGCAAAGACTTAAACAGAAAATAATATTGAATTAAAATACGCAATTAAATCAAGGTGTAAATACTGAGAATATGGATACTAGGGTATCCAAATTCACCACTAACTTATGATATGCATTCAACTTGTAATATTATTCTTGTCCTTACAGCAGATTCAAGTCTACCATATATCTAAGGTGTTTCTCCAATGGATAATTTAATCACAACTAAAGTATTTCTCCAAAGCATTAACTGTCTAATTAAAGCACAACTAATCTGAGGATCAATATTTGGTTAAGCATGAGTTGTAGTATAATCAACAAAGAGATATTCTAACTACAATGGATACATGGCATACATTGTGAGAGCAAGATGTTGACAAACTTGGATTAAATTATATCTATAAACAATTCTAAATTTTCAAGAACAAGATACAAGATATGAATACATACCAATGAGTTACAGCTTCATTTAAACCCTAGCAAATGAAACTAGAACATGAAGAACATTACAATAAAACTTAAATTTGATAAACTAACAAGAACAAGCTATTCTTGGATGGTTTTTCAACACAACACCCTCTCTATTTATACAAAAAATTCCCTCAAGCACTTGGATTCGAAATTTGGAAAGCATCCACTCAACAAAACATGTTTTCTTAATTGATGGATTGAATGGAATATATTTGGTTGTGGGAAACAAATTAGGAGTGATTGAGTGAGAGAATGGGGATGTTTTCTTTAATTGATGGATGAAATGGAATACAATGGGGGTGAGGTGGATGTTTTGGAAAGAATCCAATGGGGGTGAGGTGGATGTTTTGGAAATAATCCAATGGGGGTGAGGTGGAAATGGATTTGGGTCTTGGGTTTTGGATCATGGGTTGTTTAATCCCATGAATTTGTAAACAGGTTGCCACTGATGCGCGAGCGGGTTGCAACGCTTCCAACTTTCTTCTCTTTTGTCTTCTCAATTCTTCCAAGCTTTATTTAGTACTTAAAAACACAAAATTAATTAATACAAATATTTATTCTTGAAAATGGTAAAATTGCAGAATTTGGGATAATATATGACTTTGAAGCGCGAAAGATGAGTTAAGTGCCAATGAAAAGTTGTATGAATATCCAATATTTGGCACTCATCAAATACCCCCAAACCTGAATTTTACTTGTCCTCAAGTGAAACAGAAATCCAGAAATCCTAACTATACCACTGTCGCTGGTCTCTCGAATGCATTTAGCGTATGCACTAAGCCTTTAAACCCCTAGGTGTCCCTAGTGGACGAGTTGTAGTCTCGTGACGGCCTACTAAATATGTACCCACAAAACCTTCTCCAATTTCAAAGCATCCACAGAAACGTCTTCGTCTTCGGTCTTCAACTGTAGATGATGAACTTCGGAATTTCGTAGAACCTTGACAATTTCTAACCAATTTTTTTTTTTTTTTTTAAGACCCACTACACAGCTGATCATTGTTTGTTTTTTTTAGAGACCCGCTACACAGCTGGTCATAAAAAATGCAAAAGACTACAAAGGATCCTACAAAAGACCCGCTACACAGCTGGTCACAAAAAAAATAACAACAAAAGACTCAAAAAAAATGCAAAAGACTACAAAGGATCCTACAAAAGACCTGCTACACAGCTGGTCATAAAAGATGCAAAAGACTACAAAATGCCATATGCAAATACTCCCCCAAACCTAAATCTAACATTGTCCTCAATGTTTCAAAAGATAACAGAAACCACAACAAACTATGAGAACAAAACAGATTCAAAGGAAAGAGATTACCAGATGCCAAACCAGAGACAGTAGAGTATGTCCAAAGCAACCAGCAGGGAAGATATCTGTGGTATGCACAAGGGGTGAACTTTTCAGTCCACATAGATCGGATCAGCAAGATGAGTTGTTTCAATCTCAGGTGGGATTGGTTCAAGGAACGGCTTCAGTCTCTGCCCATTGACCTTGAAGACATTCTTGGTTGTTACATCTTCTAGTTCTACATCCCCATGAGGGAAAATTGGTCGCACCACGAACGGGCCTGTCCATTTAGAACGTAATTTTCCTGGAAAAATGTGCAGTCGTGAGTTATACAATAGAACTTTCTGGCCTGGAGTGAATGAATTGCGCAAAATGCGTTTGTCATGGAACACCTTCATTTTATATTTGTACAACTTTGCATTATCATATGCATCATTTCTTAACTCTTATAACTCATTGAGTTGAAGCTTCCTTTGGGTGCCAGCTTTACCAAGATCAAAGTTCAGTTTCTTTACAGCCCAATATGCACGATGTTCTAACTCTACAGGGAGATGACAAGCTTTACCGTACACAAGTCTGTAAGGGTACATACCAATGGGGGTTTTGTATGCAGTTCTATAGGCCCATAAAGCATCATTCAATCTTAAATACCAATCTTTTCTAGACGGGTTAACCGTCTTTTCTAGAATGTGCTTAATCTCCCTATTTGAAACCTCTACCTGGCCACTGGTCTGTGGATGATATGGGGTTGCAACTTTATGAGTTATGCCATACTTACGGACTAAGGACTCAAAAGGCCTATTGCATAAATGTGAACCACCGTCACTGATTATAGCTCTAGGGGTGCCAAATCGAGAAAATATGTTTTCCTTTAAGAACGAAAGTACCACCTTGTGGTCATTAGTTTTGGTTGCAATTGCTTCTACCCACTTATAAACATAGTCAACAGCAACAAGAATGTACAACTTTCCTTCAGAGTTAGGAAATGGACCCATGAAATCAATGCCCCATACATCAAATAACTCAACAATCAAAATGGGTTGTAAGGGCATCATGTTTCGTTTTGATATACTTCCCAATTTCTGGCACCGGTCACAAGAAACACAGAAGGCATGGCTGTCCTTAAACAATATTGTCCAGTAAAAACCACTCTGCAAGATCTTTGCACTAAAGTGTCCTCCACATGCTTGATCATGACAAAAAGAGATGACATCCCTTTGTTCAGAATTGGTGACACATTTCCTAATGATTTGGTCAGGGCAGTATTTGAACAGATATGGGTCATCCCATAGGAAATGTTTCACTTCGGCCAAGAATTTAGACCGGTCTTGTTTAGACCAATGAAGTGGCATCCTACCTGTAGCAAGGTAGTTCACGATGTCGGCAAACCATGGCATTTCAGAAACCAGCATCAGTTGTTCATCAGGGAAAGATTCCCTAATAATCTATGATTCATCAGCAGATTCGACATTCAACCTAGATAAGTGATATTCTTCGTAGTGTTTTTCTTTTATATACTCAGTAGTGGTTGAGTTTGAAGTTTTCTTCTTTGCTTGCTTGTATTGAACAAAGTTTTATTCAATGTTGCTTTTCGAAACATGCATATTTTTTTATGCTTGTGCCCCCTGACGTGAGTCTGGCTCTGTTGAAGTAGATCATGTAGGATACCTTCCTCCTCCATTTTTACATGTTTTATTCCTCCCATATTACCAGGCCGGTATGAAGATTTGGTATGAGGATTTAGGGTTTTCTTTCTGGGTAATGGTGGTTTGAAGGTGACTCATAACTTTGTGTGATTTTATGAGAAATTGTAAAAGGAATGAAATCTTGATTACTTGAAGAAATATTGAAACCCTAATAAATATGAAGGCAAGCAGTGCCATCATTTTGAAGGAATTACAAATATTTTGAAAAGGAAAATTGTTGGAGGAATCCCCCGGGGGGATTAGAGAGGTGGTGTCGTGTCTTAAAGTAAGGTAGGGCTTGAGCCACCGTGAGTGAACAACCACACCTTCGAGTTTTTCCGCATTGATGATCTTTAAGTAACCGCCCAAGATAACATCTACCACTAAGAATATTTCCTCTTCCTTTGCAGGCATATCAGACTGGGCAGTTATCTTTACTGCCATGTTTCCAACTTGGAACGTGGTTACCTATGCTACCATATCTCCGACTTGAAACGGATTTGGGCTTGTCATAAACGCTTGCTTCTGACATGTATCATTCTTGACTGCTTCCAAGCTTTTGGTGAAGCGCTTAAAGGGGCCAGTACTCCATTCACATCTCTTAGTGGTGGCCCACCTGTCAGGTGAAACAGTCCCCGGTGGTCTAACAAGACAATCATCTACTATTTGCAAAGAGGGTCGTTCAATGAGACTTACTTGGGCTCGGAATCTCTTGACGCAGGACAAAGGTCTTTCACCAGGGAGTTGCGTTATGCCTGTGAGTTGTTGGTATGGGGGCAACAGGCAGTCTTCGATTCTCCAAGGTTTGTTGGAAATCATCGGAGCTGGCTTGTTGGAGATTCTTTCAGGTACTGAGATTGGTAAGGAATGCGCCTTGTGTACCCACGGGTGCCCCAGAATCATGTCGTAATCCGGATGTTCCTTAATTATATGGAATCTAGCTTGTGTTGGAGTGTTACCAATCTTGAAATCAAGGTCAATATATCCGTAGACATCCACAAATTCTCCTGCTGGGATTTTGATCACAGTCGGACCACGGGTAGCTTCCCACTTTGAGATTTTCGCAGCTTGCAGGGTCTTGATAGTAACGATGTTGAATTTAGAAGCTGCATCGATTAATGTGCTATCGAACTTGACATATTTCAGATGGGCGACGGTCAAAAGTCCCCAATTTCCTTTGTTGGTGCTATTTTCCAAGGAGGCTTGAGACGCTGGAACGACTTCCTTTTCTGGATACAATCGCCTGCATGACACAATACGGTTGAGGGCCATGAATATATCTTGACGTTGTACCTTGGAAAGGTACAAGATTTCACACAGGTGTTCCATCATGGATTGTGCAGTCTTGCGCACAGAGCTTCCATAGATCATGCAACTTCGGACGGGAAGGGGGTCTGTGTGAACTCCTTCATTTCCCAATTGGAGCTCTCCTGCTGCTATCTTTTCCCTGAAGATTTCTTTCAGCTTGTTACAATCCTTAGTTGGGTGGTGGACAAACCTATGATAACGGCAGTACTTAGGGTCTGCCATGTCTTTCTCAGTTGGTGGACGTTTGATAGGAGGTAGTATGATAGCATCATCCTGAATCCATGCCTCCAAGATTTCTATTACTTCACTTATCGGAAACGGGAAGCCTGTGTCTTCGGTGCTCTGTGCAAGATCTTTGCCTGTTACCTTTCGAGGCGAAGCTTTATGCGTTTGAGTCGCACGCTTGGGTAGTTGTTCTGCCGCCGCTGGAGATTTTCTATTTCCGCCTTCGCTTACTACACTGACAGAAGGGCCAGTATTATATTTCTTGTTGATGAGGCGCATGTTTCCCCGATTATCTCGTGAATCGTCACTCCAAACGATCCTGGTTCTTTCCAATAATGTTGGGGCGGTAGTGGCCGAACGTTTGGCTGCTTCATGGAGCTCTGAGAACGTATGGAATCCCAAGTTTTCTAGCAGGGCGCGATATATGGGTATCATTCCGTTGATGCATAATTCCACCAGCTGTCGTTCTGTGACATTTGGTTCATGGCAGTCCAACGCTTGTGTTCTGAACCTTTTGACAAAATTATTTGGATGTTCATTGTTCCATTGGGAGATTCTCCCCAAGTCTGAGAAAGTAACTTGCTCAGATACAAAGAAGTACTTCTTGTAAAACGCGCTGACCATCTCACTCCAATTGGATATGCTGTCGGGTGCAATATTGTTGTACCATGTATAGGCTCTCCCCGTAAGTGATTTGGAGAATTCCTTCAAGCGGAGAACGTGATTGTATTCGTGTTCTCCTAAGGATTCTAAAAATCGAGAGACGTGTTCACGAGCATTACCGGTACCATCGTAAAGGATGAATTGAGGGGAGGTGTATCCCTTGGGAAGAGAAATCCGCTACACGTCTTGTGGATATGGAGGTTGGTGTAGATGCGCGTCCATCGGATTTTCTTTGCCACGATTTTGGAGGAGTCTCTCCAGATCTTCACATGTAATAAAGTTGGATGATCGGCTCCTTTCCCTAAGACGTTCCTGGTCCCTTTCTCTTGCGTGGTCAGCAGCATAAGACTCTTCGTTCAGGTAGGCTTGCGTAGCTGAGGCATCTGCTCCAGGTGTGCTGAACGTATCTCTTGATGACCTTTGAGGCTGTCTCGACTCTTGTGGTAATCGATCGGTTAATGTTTAAGGAAGGTGAGTACCTCCTTCTGAGTGGTTGCCATGTCTGACTGAGCTTTAACGAGGGTTTCTTGTCTCTCTATCAAGTCCACCATGGTGATAGGAGGTTGTCCTCCTCTGGGTCCTCCAGATCCTCGTCCTGAAAGGGAAGTAACAGTTGTTCTGGTGACGGACGGAAGTGTCATGCTTGAGGAAATGCCTGGATTTGCAGCCGCTCTGGCTCTTGTAATGGGAGGTGTCACGCCTGCTGGAATGTCTGCTCCTGCTCCACTGGTACTGATGGTAGAAGACGCGATTCCACGAGACACATTGGTTGCACTGGCGGGCTGCACTGTAACACCAGCAATTGGGATATCGGCGCCACCAGAAATGTTGTCGGCGTTAACTCCATCGTTGGTTGCTGATCCAGACCTAAGATCCACCATTCTTGAAATCAGAGAAATTGAATTGGTATTGAAGAAATCGACTTCACAACCGAGAGATTAACCTCCCACTGTGGTCGCCAATTGTTTGTGGGAGAAAACTACTTCTGCCGGTTTGGGTAATTATGGGTGTGTGTGGATGAGAAGTGAGTTTAAACCTTCAACAAATGTGCTGCACGATGAGTACTTTGATTCGAGAGGTAATCTATACAATTCTGGCCTAAACCGAAGACACGACCGTTCCAGATTTGTTTCGGTCAAAGGTGAAGGATGTGAGGTTGATCTTAGGGAGGGAAGCGAAGAAGGTGTTGAGAGTATGAAGGTGAAGGCTATTTGATGACTTGTTAACAGAAGGTTGATCAGGCTAGCAAATGTTGCAGGCAGGCTCTGGGTGTTGAATACGATTAACACTTGGTTTTCTGTGTTGTTCCAACTTCTGTTCTTGGAAATAGGGAGGAGAACCTATTTATACAAGTCATTAAGCCTTCTTCACGTCTCTCGTGGGAAGTGGAGGAAGTGGAGTGAGGGAAGAGTGGAGTTGTGTGTGAGTGTCACATGATTAGAACTGCCCACTTCTCCCATCTTGACTTAACCGCCCATGTATTCCTAACACGTTCTTGTGATGGCGCGTTGCACGCTGCACGTTGTAAACCGGCAGACCAATATACCCCAGGTTGTATCCCCCGGTTGTGACGTGATTAATGTCTCGAGTGTGTGGATCGCGGGACCCACAGAAAATAGTTCAGGGTGAACCATGAACTTGGTATAACATCGCATGCAGCCATCTTCAGGTAACCGTTTGGAGGCTGTATAGACAGGCCATTCCTTGGTCGGTTACCTTGTGAAGAAGAGTGACGGATGGTGGTCATAGTGATACCTTGTTTGCTGGTTGATTCGCACCCTAAGCCATTCGTCCAAGCTTGCAGAGCTGGATGGAAGAGATGACTCGTATCCTTGCTTGCGACCGTTGGATGGGAGGCGCGCATGCTGCCTCTTTCGGCCCAAACGTTTGCATGCTTAGAGAGTTCCAATGGAGGAACCGATCATCCCTGCATGGAGGTAGTACAATGGTGTTCACGCCCATTCCTGCTTGACTCGCAAAGATTTAATCTAAGCCACTCGACTCAGGCGGCAAATACGAGTGGTCGAGATTAGAATTTATGGAGGGGCTGTGGCATATCACCTTTGGGCACGCGTACCGAGGAGCTTGATCACCACCGGTCTTGGACGATCAGATAGACGTGAATCCGGGCCCACGCTGGTCATCCTAGCATGCTCAGTTCCTTCTAAGTCTCCATCTTGGCCTTCCGTCCAAGCCTGCGAATATGGACGCTCGAGATGTTTCTGCGCCGCAAACCCTAATTAGGGCTTTAGACCGGCCACTTTGAGCGATCGGTTTTGAGTTGCGTGCACCTCTTTTGGGAAGACCAACCATGTATGCAGCATATTGGGTCAACGGTGAGCATGTACATGCTTGCTCTATGACCCTGGGCGCAATCTAAGCCATCCAACTATGCCGGCGAAGTCGGATGGTCGTGATCGTTTTGGATCTTCTCAACCTGCATAAGGCGTTAAACTAGCCTTGTTTGGGCAATCGTTTCTTGCACCACGGCTTGCCTATGAGGGAGTCGGTCATGTAGGTAGAAAGTAGGACCGCCAATGGTGTACCATCACTTCACTACTTGTTTTAGGGTATAATCTAAGCCGTCCAACTATGCCGGCGAAGTTGGACGCTCACGATTAAAAGAAACCCTAGTCGTGCGTCATGCTCACTTTGAGCGCACGTTTTGGAAGGACCAACCGTGGTTGGTCTTGACCGTTCGGTCATGTCTGAAGGTGGGTCCGAGGTGATCATGGTAGCATGCTCAGGACCCCCTGAATCTATAACTACACCCTCCATCTATGCTTGCGAAGTTGTACGGGTGAGATATATTTTTGGGTTTGTTTTCAGCAAGTGAGACTAACATGGATAGTCTTGCATGCGTTCAACGGGGCTAGTATAACCTACCGTCAGGTAGCCTATGGGTGTCTGCACGTCGAACACAAGGCTTTAATTAAAGCATTAATAGTAATGTTGTATACCTAAAGAAAACCAGGATGGTTGCCACATGCTCCGTCGGGATGGTTGCCACATGCTCCGTTCTGGGTAGGTATGTTTAATTCTCAGGGATGGTTGCACATGCTCCAATGAATTAATATGGCGAGAAGTATTCACTGCCTGAAGTCTTTATCCTTTGCAGGACGTCAGCTTACAAAAATTGGCTTTTTACAATTTTACCCTTTAAATAGAAATCCACCATCAACACGCCCCTTTTACTATGTTGTTTTCTTCCTCTTTTACTCGTCGAGCTGCACCATATCCATCGTATCCCATCAGCATCCATGCATATACATCGGCATCACTTCTACCTTTAAGAAAGAGCAGTCTCGACTCTCGAGCTCCACTCGTCATCACTGCCAATGAATGGCAACAACATTTCCGTTAATGGCAGCAACTCCCTTTCTTTCCAGCAAGAGTACTGCCATACTATCTAGCACACAATCACTGGACTGCAGTCAACCACCATCATTCCAACAAATCAATGAGAACAACCCATCACCATCTGTTTCTCCAGCTGATTTCCCGTGGACAAATTCTCCCCCAAACCATCATAATCTGACCAGCTTTTCTTACCCTTGCTGAACAGCCATACGAGCCGTAGCTTTAGTAACTCCATTTGTCCCTTGACAACATTAATGACTTCAACATTTTTGTTGCCGCCTCCAGTACTTCATAACGGATATCAGCTGGGTACTTCTTCATGCCCACTTATTTTGGAAAATTGGACGATTTCTTGTTCTTTTCGCGAATAAGCTCCAAAATTCCCATAAAATATAAAAGATAACTAATAATACAATTTTACACGAAAACTAGCTAAGAAAGCATAACCAATCGATACTTAGAGAGGCGTTTTTACACACCTATAAAATTCCCCCACACCCAAACTTTGCTAGTCCTCGAGCAAACAAAACGAAAGAAAAATATAATACAACTCCATGTCGTGAGGATACGGTTACTCTTAGCATGAATAACAGGCCTTTAAACCCCTAGGTGTCCCTAGTGGACGAGTTATAGTCTCGTGAGGGCTTACGAGAGATATACCCACAAAACCTTTATGCCAAAACGAATAACATACCAATTAGCAATTACTCCCCGGCAACGGCGCCAATTTTGGTGAGCGTCGTTTACTCAACAAAATAAAAAGATATTTCCCACTAATTAAATATAATATAGCGGTAGTAAGGATCGTTCCCACGAAGAGTAATGCAATTGTTATGTTATATAAATCAGCAAAAATATAAAAGAAGGATAAAAAGGATAATAAGATAAAGATATTGAAGGAATCCTTTGCAGTTACTAACCGTTAACTCAACATTTTACCCGTTTATCTCTTGTTAGAATCAATTGTCACCAACCGTAGGAAAGAAGGTATGCTTAGCTATCCCCAAAACTCCTTATATCACCGGATACGGAAGTGCTCGACTACCATATTCTATTCAAAAGAACCACCTTGATACGGAAGCGCTCGACTACAAGATGTAATTCCCAGAACGCATTAAGATTTGTGAATTTAGGTTTAATCCCAGCAGTTAAACTCGGTACGCTCGGTCCACTTACTGGTGTTGTCGTTACTCGCAATTTCTCCACATAATCCCTCCGTAAGGTCTTGCGATTTCTACTTGTGTAGGAGTTAAGAGACAATTACGAGTCGACTCAACTCTCTACTAGCATTAGAATGATTAATAAACTAATCTGGTTGCGCACCCAAACCAATCTAAGAACCAATCATAAACCTTCGATATGGTAAAAACAATCCACAATGAATCAATTTAAAACTTGAAGAAAACTTGCAAAATAATTGAGCTTCACATTAGAACTTTGAATTCATCCTTACAATATAAAAACAATAGAAAATAGATAGTTCTCCCCCCCATGGTGGAGAAAAACGGTGAAAAGAAGATATATCAAATTGTGCCTAGGGTTCTCTATATATAGAGTTTTGTAACCTCCTCTTTAAGAAAACTAGGAAACCTAGAAAAAATAGGAATGTGCACCTCCTTAAAATTGCGTCCCGTGCATCAAATCCCGGTCAAAGGATTGCCAAACCCTAGCACAACTCACGTCCAAGTCCTTCTCGGATAATTTTCAATCTCTCCAATGGGCCTACGCTGGTTGCGTAAATTAATGTGGATCAATAGCCTATTGGGCTTGCACTCTAGCCGGCCCACTTGTAGCCTAGCTGTTAATGGCTTTAGTCTTAGCCCATCATCGAGTATTCCTTTCGAATCCAGCCATCATCACGATACTCCAATCCGTAAAACAAAAGCAACACTAGTTCCCTGAGTTACTCCATCTCCCCAGCTTACTCATCTCACAGGCTGGAGCTCTCATCTTCTTAACTCGTTACTGCCATAGACAATAGCTGGCAACAACAGCAACTCTTCCGATATCCCGTTAACACCATTATTTTCCATTTTTACTGCCATGGATAACTATCACAGCGTCACTGCCATTATTCCCATCTCCTACACATCATCACTTCTTCTCGTCATTCATCAGTTGTACTTATTAATCTTCTCTGTCCATCAGCTCGAGTTCTCTATGGCCGTAATCTTCTCACAGTGGTTGTCCACCATGCATTCAACAACCCTACAGCTCAACCCTCGAGCTCTAAAAAACTTCTCAATAAACAGCCATCGACCAGCAGCATATCCCTATCATTCTTCCATCCATACTTTGCCTCAGAAACCAGCAACTCGAGTTGTTTTCCGCCATAACCAGCCATAACCCCTTTTATTGTGTTGTTTTCTTCCTCTTTTACTCGTCGATCTGCACCAAATCCATCGTATCCCATCAGCGTCCATGCATATACATCGGCATCACTGCTACCTTTAAGAAAGAGCAGTCTCGACCCTCGAGCTCCACTCGTCATCACTGCCAATGAATGGCAACAACATTTATGTTAATGGAAGCAACTCCCTTTCTTTCCAGCAAGAGTACTGCCATACTATCTAGCACACAATCACTAGACTGCATTCAACTACCATCATTCCAACAAATCAATGAGAACAACCCATCACCATCTGTTTCTCCAGCTGATTTCCCGTGGACAAATTCTCCCCCAAACCATCATAATCTGACCAGCTTTTCTTACCCTTGCAGAACAGCCATACGAGCCGTAGCTTGAGTAACTCCATTTTTCCCTTGACAACATTAACGACTTCAGAATTTTTCTTGCCGCCTCCAGTACTTCATAACGGATATCAGCTGGGTGCTTCTTCATGCCCACTTATTTTGGAAAATTGGACGATTTCTTGTTCTTTTCGGGAATAAGCTCCAAAATTCCCATAAAATATAAAAGATAACTAATAATACAATTTTACACGAAAACTAGCTAAGAAAACATAACCAATCGATACTTAGAGAGGCGTTTTTACACACCTATCAAATTCCCCCACACCCAAACTTTTTTAGTCCTCGAGCAAACAAAACGAAAGAAAAATATAATACAACTCCATGTCGTGAGGATACGGTTACTCTTAGCATGAATAACAGGCCTTTAAACCCCTAGGTGTCCCTAGTGGACGAGTTATAGTCTCGTGCGGGCTTACGAGAGATATACCCAGAAAACCTTTATGCCAAAACGAATAACATACCAATTAGCAATTACTCCCCGGCAACGGCGCCAATTTTGGTGAGCGTCGTTTACTCAACAAAATAAAAAGATATTTCCCACTAATTAAATATAATATAGCGGTAGTAAGGATCGTTCCCACGAAGAGTAATGCAATTTTTATGTTATCTAAATCGGCGAAAATATAAAAGAAGGATAAAAAGGATAATAAGATAAAGATATTGAATAAATCCTTCGCAGTTACTATCCGTTAACTCAACATTGTACCCATTTATCTCTTGTTAGAATCAATTGTCACCAACCGTAGGAAAGCAGGTACGCTTAGCTATCCCCAAAACTCCTTATATCACCGGATACGGAAGCGCTCGACTACCGGATTCTATTCAAAAGAACCACCTTGATACGGAAGCGCTCGACTACAAGATGTAATTCCCAGAACACAGAATCCCTCCGTAAGGTCTTGCGATTTCTACTTAGGTAGGAGTTAAGAGACAATTACGGGTCGACTCAACTCTCTACTAGCATTAGAATGATTAATAAACTAATCTGGTTGCGCACCCAAACCAATCTAAGAACCAATCATAAACCTTCGATATGGTAAAAACAATCCACAATGAATCAATTTAAAACTTGAAGCAAACTTGCAAAATAATCGAGCTTCACATTAGAACTTTGAATTCATCCTTACAATATAAAAAGAATAGAAAAGAGATAGTTCTCCCCCCTAAGGGGGAGAAAAATGGTGAAAAGAAGATATATCAAATTCTGCCTAGGGTTCTCTATATATAGAGTTTTGTAACCTCTTCTTTAAGAAAACTAGGAAACCTAGAAAAAATAGGAATGTGCACCTCCTTAAAATTGTGTCCCGTGCATCAAATCCCGGTTAAAGTATTGCCAAACTCTAGCACAACTCATGGCCAAGTCCTGCTCGGATAATTTTCAATCTCTCCAATGGGCCTACGCTGGTTGCGTAAATTAATGTGGCTCAATATCCTATTGGGGCTTGCACTCTAGCCGGCCCACTTGTAGCCTAGCTGTTAATGGCTTCAGTCTTAGCCAATTATCGAGTATTCCTTTCGAATCTAGCCATCATCACGAGACTCCAATCCGTACAACAAAAGCAACACTAGTTCCCTGATTTACTCCATCTCCCCAACTTACTCATCTCACAGGCTGGAGCTCTCATCTTCTTAACTCGTTATTGCCATAGACAGTAGCTGGAAACAACAGCAACTCATCCGATGTCCCGTTAACACCATTATTTTTCATTTTCACTGCTAGGGATAACTATCACAACGTCACTGCCATCATTCCCAGCTCCTACAAATCATCACTTCTTCTCGTCATTCATCAGCTGTACTCATTAATATTCTCTGTCCATCATCTCGAGTTCTCTCTGGCCGTCATCTTCTCACAGTGGTTGTCCATCATGCATTCAACAACCCTACATCTCAACCCTCGATCTCTAAAAAACTTCTCAGTAAGCAGCCATCGACCAGCAGCATATCCCTATCATTCTTCCATCCATACTTTGCCTCAGAAACCAGCAAATCGAGTTGTTCTCCGCCATAACCAGCCATCACCCCTTTTACTGTGTTGTTTTCTTCCTCTTTTACTCGTCGAGCTGCACCATATCCATCGTATCCCATCAGCATCCATGCATATACGTCGGCATCACTGCTACCTTTAAGAAAGAGCAGTCTCGACTCTCGAGCTCCACTCGTCATCACTGCCAATGAATGGCAACAAAATTTCCGTTAATGGCAGCAACTCCCTTTCTTTCCATCAAGAGTACTGCTATACTATCTATCACACAATCACTGGACTACAGTCAACCACCATCGTTCCAACAAATCAATGAGAACAACCCATCACCATCTGTTTCTCCAGCTAATTTCCCGTGGACAAATTCTCCCCCAAACCATCATAATATGACCAGCTTTTCTTACCCTTGCTGAACAAACATACGAGCCGTAGCTTGAGTAACTCCATTTGTTCCTTGACAACATTAACGACTTCAGCATTTTTCTTGCCGCCTCCAGTACTTTATAACGGATATCAGCTGGATGCTTCTTCATGCCCACTTATTTTGGCAAATTGGACGATTTCTTGTTCTTTTCGGGAATAAGCTCCAAAATTCCCATAAAATATAAAAAATAACTAATAATACAATTTTACACGAAAACTAGCTAAGAAATCATAACCAATCGATACTTAGAGAGACGTTTTTACACACCTATTAGCCGCCTAAATCTAGTGGCCATGGCTACGCCAGGTGCCGCTTGCACCACCGTGCCACTGTCATGCATGAGCCATGCCACATTGGCACTAGCGTACACCAAAACGAAACTGCGCCATTATCAGGCGCCAACACAAGGTAGCCATAATCAATGACTACCCTTCCTCATGAGATATAATCTCAGCCATCCAAGTCCACCACCGATCTGGAAGGCTTGTGGCAAGTTTTAGGAAACCAGCCGCCTAAATCTAGTGGTCATGGCTACACCAGGCGCCACTTGCACCACCGTGCCACTAGCATGCATGAGCCATGCCACATTACTACTGGCGTACACCAAAATTCCACTGCGCCATTAACAGGTTCCAACACAAGGTAACCATAACCAACGGCTACCCTTCCTCATGAGATGCGATCTTGGCCATTGAAGTTCACCACCAAACTGACAGACTTGCGGCAAATTTTTGGCGAACAACTAAGACAAGCCTAATAGAATCACATGCTATTTTCCTGCGGCAAGCTTTTTGATTTTAACTTGCCACACGTAGAAAAATGCTACATGTTTTCCCCAAAAATACTCGAGACATCAAACGTGTCACAAAATGGGGGATACTCATCGGGGTATTGGTTTGGCGGTTTACAGCATGCAGGGTGCAAAACACCCGTTACAAGAAAGTGTCATGAAGCTGGAAAATTAGTTGCGGCAAGAAGTAACGGGTGTAAACGGATCCACTTCTTTCATCATGGAAGCATGAATTTCTGATGGTTATACGTTACTCCATTCTTCCATCACTCAATCAGTTTCACTTCCTACGAGACCAGGGTACATTTTAATATGACTTGTATAAATAGGCTTCACCTATTTCCACCAAACAACAAGCTGTGGTCGGAAACAACATAGTATCCAGAAATTACTAAGAACCGATAGCTTCTCACTCTGCAAGCCAGTTCCACTTTCTGATACAAGTCATAAAACAAGCCACATCTTCAGAATTAACCATTATGGTCTCAACAATCTCTTCGCTTGCCTCCCTAAGACCAACCCTTCTCCTTCATTTTGTGACCGAAGCTATCCTGGAATGGACATTTCTTGGTTTAGGCCAGGATTGTACAAATTGATCTCTCGAATCAAAAGTACTCCCGTGAAGTGCATTGTTTAGGGTTTAGATTCATTTCTCATCCACACACCCAAAATCACCAAAATCAGCAGAAACAGTTTTCACCCACAAACAGAAGGATAATACTAGGGACCAAAATATTTTTTTATGAGACGAGAACACGAAGTATTTCCATAGTAAAGCAAAAAAAAGATATAGAAGAAGCAGGATAGAAACCCTTATGGATAGTGAAGGCACATGGTTAAATAGTAGACAAGAAATAACTTATTGTATAATAAAACACTTTAGTAACATTGCTTATACTGTTTACCCAACTATTGATAGGGACATGATTGACCTTATCCATGAATGCATAAATGAAATTGATAATAATTTCCTTTGTTCAATACCAACTAATAGTTAAATCATAAAAGTTTTATTTTCAATGGAGCCTGATAAAAGCCCAGGTTCAGATGGCTTTCCGCCTATCTTATTTCTAAGGAATTAAACACTTCCTTTATATCTCTTATACCTAAAACTCTAAATCCAACTACTGCTGTGGAATTTCATCCTATAGCTTTAAACAATACTACTTATAAAATCATCTCGAAATTGATGGCTAATAGGATGAAAGGAATGCTTGATAAAATCAGAAGTCTGTATCAGTCGGCATTCATACCAGGGAGACAGATTTCAGACAACACAATAATGACACACTAAATAATACATAAAATGAGAAATATTAAAAGTAAAAAATGGGTGATGGGATTAAAGATCGACATGTCAAAAGCCTTTGACAGAGTCAAGTGGAATTTTCTCATAGAAATTATGCGAAAAATATGATTTCCTGAAAAGTGGTGTAACATAATTTTTCAATGTATATCTACTACAACTTTATCTGTCCTTTTGAATGGAGCCCCAACTGAATTTTTTAATCCTACTAAAGGATTAAGACAGGGAGATCCACTAACTCCCTATCTTTTCCTATTTTGCAAGGAATCGTTATCAAGAACTATTCTTAATACCGAAAACAAGGGTTTGATTACAGGAATTAAAATATCCAAACTTGCACCATCTATGAGTCATTTGCTGTTTGCAGATGACCGTCTTATATTTTGTAAATAAAATGATGTTACTTGTCGAAACCTTGTGGAAATGTTTAAAGATTTTGGAATAGCTTCTAGACAGCTAATAAATCTTAGCAAGTCAGGAGTATTTTTCACCCCTAAAACTAATCCATCAATCATGAGTAAAGTAAAAAAGATTCTAGGAGTAAACTCTATACCCCTAAATGACAAATACTTAAGATCGCCTTTATTTACCAACAAATCGAAAATACAGAGTTTTGAACCCCTAGTACAAAAAATGAGTAGTAGACTGAAAAATTAGAAAGAAAATAATGTAAACAATACAGGAAAAACTGTAATGATAGAAAAAATGTGACCTCTTCTCTAGCTATTTTTCAAATGAATTTCTTTAAAATACCCAAAAAAGTGTGTAAAACCTTAACTAGTTTACAAAGAAACTATTGGTGGGGAAAAGACAAAAATGGAAAAAATGCAAAAGGAAAAAAAGGGTGTTTATTTAAAAGCTTGGGACTCTATGTGTAAATCTCTAGAATAGGGTGGTCTAGGTTTACAGAATATTGAAAACTTTAACTTAGCAATGATAACTATGATGGGAAGGAGGCTGAAAGAAAATCCAAACTCTTTAAGCGCTCGTATCCTCAAATCTAAATATTTTTCAAACAATGATATATTACATATGAAAACAAAACCAAGTACAAGAGATATCTGGGTCTGGAAGGGAATACATAATGGTATACAATAGATAAAAAATAACTGCAATTGGACAATCGAAAATGGTAATCTTGTAAATATCTGGGAGGATCAGTGGATCCCGGATACTATATCTCTTATCACCAAACCGGAAACAGGCACTGGAAACTTAAGTAATGTAAGACACTTATTCACTGAAAACAAAAAATGGGGTATATGTAAACTGCATGCCTGCTTTGATCAATTGACTGTAGAAAAGATAGTGCAAATAAATATTCCTATACATGAAGAAGAGGATAGTGCAAACTGGAACTTAAACACAAAAGGTAAATTCACTGTGTGCTCCCTTTATAATTCAATAAATAATTCAAATGACACTACAATTAAATGGGAAAAATATGGAGTCTCAACACAACACCATCTGTTAATCTCTTTATATAGAAAGAGGCACATTATATCCTTCCAACAGGATTGAGTATGGCTGCAATTATCCCTAAAATTGATACAAAATGTTGCTTATGCAACACAGGTAAAGAATCTTTAACCCATATTTTTCTTGAATGTAACTTTACAACGCATGTATGGATGTATCTGAATTATAATGTGAATCATGTTAGTGAAACCTGTCATACTTTCCATGAATGGTTAAATTCTTGGTTCAAAGATGAAAACAAAGGGAAATGTATTCTAGGTTGGACTGAATTATGTCGTCTTATTAGTTGGTATATTTGGAAAGCAAGATATGAGTCTAATTCCCATAAAACAATTCAAAATAGTGCGAACACCGCAAAAAAAAAAAGTAAAGTTCGCTTGATGCATGTAAATATCTCAACATATAATATTACGCAGACCCTTTACTACAATCATATGCAAGATGAGACCTTACAAATATTGGATAGAGAACCAGCAAAGAACTGACTTACATGATCTCGAGAATAAATATAGCATTGGAAATACACAACCCTATCAATACTTTAGGTATTGTACTGACTCTTGTTGACTACATAGGTACCACAATTGAATCTAGGGGATCCTATGTAGATTGCAATACAAGAGAACAATTAGAAGAAAAAGGAGCGAAAGCTGCCTTCCAATGGGAAACCGAATGGAGTGGTTATCAAGTCATTTTCCAAAGTGATTCTTTACCAACTCTAAAGTTGCTAATGGGAAGATATGCAATCGTGCTACTTGAACAGCTGAATAACAGTTGCTAGACTGCGATCTTGACGTGCCGGTGTGTGCATCAGAGAGAAACATATATTGTTGTTTACACGTCGCATTTATCAAAAAAATAATTAATTATTTTATTATTCTTCTTCGCAACATGATCAGGATTTACTGAATAGTTATGATGAACAACAAAAAGTAGAGTACATATTCTCTGGAAATATACATCGTCTTCTTTTGTTCTTATTCTTCACAACATGATCAAGATTTCAAACCCTAGACTAATATTTCAGAGCCATAATTATTATCAATTAGTATCACAAACAGATGAACAATCTATGAACAAAGTTTAGAAACTGGAAAAAAAAAGTATTGGTTGACTCAAATTGACAATTCCACTTCTCTTAATCAATCAAATATCTTAAACAGTTGTCATTCCGATTGGGATTCTAATGGAGTCTAAATTAATAGGGTTTTTCGTATTGATTTTGATTTGATTTTTATATATGATACTACATCAATAAAGATGAATGAATTCGTATGGTTGACCATTAATGGTGGTGGAAGATTTTTTTAGCAGAAGAAAAACAGATCAAAATATGAAAGAAAGATTGGTTGTTCATTATGTTAAACTTGATTTATCTCTCCGCATGAACTAGGAAAAATTTCCAGTCACTGTTCAACAACTGCTACTTTTCTGATTAGATCTAAAAACAATGATTTAATGTAGAGAAGAAAGAGAAAAAACTATGGAAGTAAATATTTTTGTTTATTGATATACTTGTTTTATTTTTATTTTAATATTTGTAATGTGGAAAAATTAAAAATAGTCTTTTTCCGCCACAAGTGTCCACATAGAAAACGTTGTTACTCAGTTGTCATTCTGCTGGTCATATAGCATTCCAAAGCAAGAGAACATAGATATAAAATTAGCAATGATTTTTGAAATCAAATTAGTCCTGCTATTAACTTTAAAGTAAATGCTTTTGTTTTAACTTCTAGATAAAAAATTAAGAAAGAAGCTGATATCTCTTTCTTCTGTAATAGAAATGTCGCAGAAAACATTTGGAAAGGGAATGCACTAAATGCCATTCTACACCATCTCTATATTTATAATTGTATCAACCTTTTAACAACAAACGTAACTCAAATTCTAAGAACCGATTGCATTATCAACACATAGTATGAGGTTTCATTCCTCTTTTCCGAGAAAAAAAAGGGTAGCACCAATGACCAGCAAAATGATAAGTGGACCGTGTAATTTCTACTTCTAAATTAGTTATTGCTATTGCTAATTACTTTCATCAGCGGAATGAAATAGCTACATATACATTCGGCATTGGTTCATTTATGATGTGCCCTGTCCGTATTGTCTTCAACCTAGAGATGTGTCGACTAACTGTATTATTAATTAACAAATCAATACAGACTATAACAATCGTTACTTCCTTCGAACATATACCAATGCCGACAGTGACCATGTAAACTTTAATTTTGACCTAATTTTTAACTTAAAACCTATAAGATTCAAAACACTACGAAAATGAATAAGAATTACTCAAATAATGAAGAGGGATACCAAATGATTTAAGTTTTAAATTTTCCGTTTAGTTTTTATTAGGGTATAAACATCCATCTCAAAAAAATACCCCCCCCCCCCCCCCCCCCCATAACCAAAATCCAAATCTATATAACCGTGAGTATCCCCCAATTTGTAAGAGTATCCCTCAATTGTGGGTTCTTTAATAATTCTGCGTATCTACCTAAATCATTTATATTAAAAATCTATAATCAAAATATTAAAACCTTTTTTTTTCTTTCGATTTCCATGATAATCAACCTAATCCCAAGCATCAATTCATTTTTTTTTCCTTCTTAGGTTTTTCAAACAATATTTTTAACGATAAACAGTTTTAGTGATTGAGTTAAATCTCTTTAACATGTTACTTCTAAGAGAGATTCATCAATGATTTAACTATGAATTTCTGAAATTTTCTCATCAAAATTTTTTAAAACTCAACCAGAATCGGTTTTTGTGGATCTACTATATATGCCGATTATTATTGATGTTCATCAAACACGAAGAACATCAACAACAATCAGTATATGTTAATGCCTATATCATGTATTAATTTTTATATAAACCCACAAATTTGTATCTTTATATATTATAGAACATGAAATACAAGTTGAACGCAAAAAGAATGAGGTGATTTCGACATTAGACGAAGAAGTTACGACCAAAACGGACGAAGAAGTTATGACCCAAACAGTCGAAGAAATGCCTGATAGGTGTCTAAAACACCTTAATATTTATCTATTGTTTATGCTTTCTTTACTAATTTTTCTTATAAATTATGTATCTTATGTTTGTTTTTGAGTATTCAGGTACTTTGGAGTCGTTTGGAGCAAAAGAAGAGGAAACAGGGCAAAAGGTGCAAATGTTATTGGAAGCGATTATTTCTCATATCTGCTTTTATTTCTTCATCCCTGTCTGAAAAGTTTGTCGGCTTTAGTGATGAAAATTTTGTCTGGTAAGTATGACTGCTTTAGTGATGAATAGAATTGAAGGAAAGAAGTGGATATGAGAAGTAAAGAAGTGGATATGAGAAGTAAAGGATGGCTGCTGCAGGTGAAAGAATTCGAAAAGAGCGAAAGAGTTATCCACAAGCGAGCGTCTACTTGGAGCGAAAAAGAGCACAAAGGATTGATTCACAGTTAAACAAAGACTAGCTGTGGTTAAGGGGTGACCAATTATTGGATGACCCTTATCTAGTGAGTGGGGTGGTCCCTATCCATGGGGTGTAACTATCCACCCAAATTATTACAACCCTAAAATTGAGAAAAGATTGTTTTCTCAATCATTGTGTCCCAGAAATTCACAGAAATTGAGTGTGAGCAGCTGTGTCTGCCTTGAGATTGAAATTGATTCATCTCTATAATTGAAGAGAGATCGAATGTTCATGGATTCAGTAGAGGTTTACTGAATTTGTTGCTATTGGTGCCTGAGATCGAGAAGATGATGCTGAATTAGGACAAGAGTGATAGCTGCAACTGAAGCTTCAGTTTGATGGGTTTATGATCGATAAGAGTTAGATGGTGATTTGGGTTGGAATTAGGATTGAACTTGGTAGAGAAATCCATGTTGCTGCTGTATTTCATAAGGGTGAAGAATGAAGTGGATTTGCTGGCGTTTTATGGGAGATTTTATGTTGTTTTGGCAGCGAGATTGCAGCATAGAAACCAACAAGGAGAAATGGGTTTCTAAGTTAGTTTCTGCTGGATTATGAGAAGACAATGTTTCAAGGGATTGAGAAGAATTAATGGCTTGGATTGATTTGTGGAGAAGTTCAGAGAGGAAATTTAGGGTTTCTGAAGTTGAAATCGAATGTTTTTGTCAGTGATGAAATGGGTTTGATTTGATTTCGAGAAGGTCTAATTGCTTAGTTATGAACTGAGGTCTTGCAGCTGATGTCATGAATGATTGGGCTTAGATGGAGATGATTTAGAGTTTTGTTGTAGTGCAAGACTCAGGAATTGGCATTGCAGGTGGAGCTGTCATTGGAATGCAGTAGGATATGGCTGTGATGAAGGAATAAGCAGCTGCAGTTGCAGAAATAAACAAGTCTGTGGCTCAGGTGGTGATGGAAATGTGCAATGACTAAACTGCAGAATGGATGAAGTTTCAGGTGGTGCAGTGTTGCTTCTTGGGAGTGTGATGCCTCTGGTTGAGGGGATGTGTGTTTGTGGTTCAATGAAGGAAGCTACTGAGGTTTGTGTAGCATATGGAGATTGAACAAATGGTTGGCTTATTTGTGATGCAGCTGGTGATGTTGGTGACAGATATGGAGGACTAAGAGATGGTGTGTGTGTGCTGTTAATGAGTGAATGTTAGAGTACTTGCGTTACTGTGGTTGAATTGAAAGTTGCCAAGGAATAGTGTTGTTTCTGCTGTAATGCAAAGCTACAAGGAGTGGGTTGTGTTGCAGAGTGAGTTGTTGGTACATGAATGAGAATGTGCTTGTGGTTTTGAGACTGCAGGTTAGGTTTGAGACAATGGGTCTGGTGATTCATGGCAATGAAGCTGATTGAGATATGCAGTTGGTGAGGTGACTGAAGTTGTTTTGAATAGCTACACAGTTAGCTGGAGTAGAAGATAACTGCAGTTACAGGGAATGATTTTGTGGCTGTGTTGGCTGAGTAAATTGAGCTGCTGATGTAAAGGATTGAACTGAGAAGGCAAGAAGGTCAGGTGGTGTTTGAGTCTACAGTAGCTAGCAAAAAGGAAGAATGGGAAATGCAGGCAACTAATGCAGTGACTAACTGATGGTGCAGCTATCTAGTATTTGCAGTTGTGTTGGGTGAATGGCCATCATGGCTGGATAGGCATTGGTGAAGGAAAATCATGGCGCAACACAAGCTCAGGCCTGTGCGACACCTTTGTAACTGTGGCTTAAAACTTATTCAGTTGAGTCAGTTAGCTGACTCTAACCTGATTCATATAACCCGGTTTGACTCAGTGACATTGACTGAGTTGGATCAGTTGAATTACTTTGACCAGCAACCTGAGCTCCGGCGACCGATGCCGGATTCCGGCCAAAAACCCAGTTTTCCGGCGATCTTTTTGGGACAGATTTTCTACATGGGTTTCTCTCACTCGTGGGCCGGGTGAATTTCCAACTAATGGACTTTGAAGACTTGGACCTAATTTTGGAAGGAGAAAAAGCTACAAAAAGAGAAGTTCTACTAACTTTTGGAGACAAGGTTTTATTCTATTCTTGGAGCTTTTTCAGATAACTACTTCTAGGGTTTGCTTTCTTTTATGTTTCATCTATTTTCTTTGAATATTATGATGATAAACTCCATGAATATGTGTAGCTAAATACTACTATTGGTTATGGGATAAAAGTTGATTTCTTCAAGCATGTTATTTGATTCTATGATTTAGTCTTGTCTCAATTTTATCGTTTATGATTCATTGTTTTTATTATCATATGATTTGAATGCTAGTTTGGTTGAGTCCGGAATCAATTGGATTTGTTTTCATCTCTAAATCTATATTAGGGTTTTCAATACGTAAAAGTTGTTTATCCCTGATTTCTAGTAGCATCTTGTGGTTAATACTTGTAGTGATACATCTTTTTAATCGCATATGAATCATAACCTTTGTTAAGATGAATTAGTGATTTTACACGTTTTTTTGCATTGATTAGTCTTATTTCATAGAACTTATTGCTCTTAGGGAGTTAAATCTAATTGTGCTTTTACACTTTAGGTTGATTTTTAAGTAGATTTCACAATAGCATCTTTTAATGTTGTTTGTGATAAAATCAGGAAATAAACGGGATACTCTTGCGATCAAGATATCCTAGGACTTTTGATAATTGAGAGATTAAATACCAATTCTAATCATAGATAAAAAATACATGTTTGTGAATGATACTATCCCGTGACCAATATCTTCTCTTTATTGATTATTCAAATTATTTACTTTGCTTTATTTAGTTTTATTACTTTGATAAAAACAAAACACACTCTTGGGTTATTTGGTTACTTGGTTACTTGGTTACTTAAGAATCTGAAAATTGTATAACAACAATCGCCTCTCTGTGGATACGAACTCTTTCTTATCGAATACTATATTTATATCTAGTTGAGTGAGGAAGTGAATTTATTTTTGACGCATACGACATGCATCAAATTTTGGCGCCGTTGCCGGGGAGGCATTCGGCTTGTTATATAGTTTTGGTTTCTTATTTTTACGTTGTTTTTAATTTCGTTTTGAGAATTGTGTTTCAGGTACCTTACTGAAATACAAACTAGGAGAAGCAATGGGTGATGAAAATCGCACACTCAAGGAGTTATCTTCTCACAATCTAGATACACAACAGGGGTGTATTCAAACAAATTCTACTTTCGAGATCATGCCGGGGCTGCTTAGAGAATTACCAAAGTTTCATGGCATGGTGAATGAAGACCAAAACAAGCATCTTATGGACTTCCACACCATTGTCATGGCCGTGCTTCCAGCGGATGTTGAGGCGAATGGTGCAATGTTGAAAGTTTTTCGATTCTCTTTGGTAGATAGTGCTAAAGATTGTTGTATTATTTGCCTCCCGAAAGTGTCACAACTTGGAATGGGTTGAAGAAACTCTTTTTAGAGAGATATTTTCCTGCATCAAAGGCTATTCAAATTCGCAAGGAGATTTGTGGGATGAAGCAAAATGTGGAAGAATCTTTATATGAAAGTTGGGAACGATACAATAGATTGGTGGAAAGCTGCCATCATCACCAATTTAGTGACGCAATGATTATCCAATACTTCTATGAAGGTCTCCAAGCAAGTGATAGGAATCTTATTGACGCTGCAAGTGGTGGTGCACATATGAACAAGACGGTGACACAAGCTAGGGAGTTGATTGAGAGTATGGCAGCAAATTCTCAACAATTTTCAAGTCGTGGATCAGAACCACCTACCAAGGGAGTTAATCAAGTTGACGAGATTATTGAATTACGTCAACAAATGAGCAATATGATGGCTATGATGCAACAAATTGCAGCAGTGGTTGTAAAACCATCACGCCCATCTTATGAGAACGTAGAGCATGTCAATGCTATATTCTCAACTCAGTCGTATGATATTTATTCCAACACTTATGAGCAAGTTGCAAGTGCAAATTCTGTTTACAGCCATCCGCATGAGTTCCAACAAAAAGTGCAACAACCACAACAAGGGCATAATCCAGAATTGGAGAAGATGGTTACTTTGGTGGAGGCTCTAATGTCCGTGGTACAGCAAAATCAACAACTAGCGATCTTAAATCAGCAGAAAACGGATAATGAAATTAAGGAGTTGCAATCACAAGTTGGTCTACCGCAACAAAAACAATTCCAGCAACAACAACAACCACCTGAAAATCAAGGGTCCAATATGGAAGAATTGCTGAAATCTTGTATGCAAAGAACGGAGGGTGTGGTCCAGGACTTGAAAACACAAGTTGGTTCAATGGTCGAGGATATTAATCAATTTCATGCACAAAATGGTTAGAAACTCCCTTCCCAACCTCTTAACTCAAGTGAGGGTGTCAATGCCATTAAGTTGGGAAGTGGTACACAATTTGTGCAAACCGAAGTTACAAATTCGGGTGAAGAAGAAGCCCCAAAGGAACCAAATTTGGAGGAAAAAAAAGAAAATTTTCCCCAAATTCCCGAGGTAACTAAATCAAACTCTAAACCTCTTGTTTCTACTTATGTTCCTCCTCTACCTTTTCCTGGCAGGTTCGCTAAAGCTAATGAGAATGTGGAACAAGATAGGGATATTTGGGATGTTTTTAAGAAGGTCCAAGTGAATATTCCACTCATTGATGTAATTAGGCAATCTCCTCGCTATGCAAAGTGTGTAAAGGAATTGTTCACTAACAATCACAAGCAAACCGGTAATAAGGTAACGAGTGTGGGGGAAAACGCTTCGGCGTATCTTACAAAGAAACTCCCACCTAAATTGAAAGATCCCGGTAGTTTCACTATTCCATGCACTATTGGTAAAACAAGGTTTGCAAAAGCTATGTTAGATTTAGGAGCGTCTATTAATGTTATGCCTACTTCGATTTATGATGCTTTAAATCTTGGACCTCTCAAGAAAACCGGCATAGTTATTCAACTTGCCGATAGATGTAATGTGTACCCTAAAGGGATTGTTGAGGATGTTTTGGTGCAGGTAAAAGGACTAATATTTCCAGTGGATTTCTACGTTTTAGACATGAGTGATGTGAATTCATCCTCGTCTACACCTTTACTATTGGGTAGACCATTTATGAGTACCGCTAGAACGAAGATTGATGTCCACAATGGCACCTTGACTATGGAGTTCGATGAAGAAGTCATACACTTCAACATCTTTGAGGCGAGGAAACATCCAAGTACCATTCAATCAGATTTCCATAATGTGTTGGAAGCCGGTTAAGGCATAACAAACGAGGAGCAAGTCGGGCTGACGACTTTAAACCAAGCGCTAAGTGGGAGGCAACCCACCGGTTTGTATCTTTATCTTTATCTTTTTATTTTTAAGCATTTGATTTTATCTTTATTTTCTTTGTTTTTGCATATCATTTGCGGAATTTCCCACCTTGAACTTTCTTTGGATGATTCAATTTTACATTGAGGACAATGTAAAGTTTAAGTGTGGGGGAGCATTTATATGTTTGTATAGTGTGTTTTAGTGTGTTTTATGTTTATATGTTTGTATAGTGTGTTTTATGCCATTGCCTTTAGTAAAACAAAAAAAAAATCAGAAAAATAGAAAAACCAAGAAAAAAAATTGTGCTTTTTGAACTCCGAAATCTAGAAATTTGTGCCTTTAGGATGACACCATTAGTGGATGGAACCATTTTGATTGCAGGAGTTGAGAACCGATTAACTAAAAGGGACGAACATAGCTCAGAAATCACAATTAACATGATAGTTGTTACCATATCTCGGAATATCACCATATCGCATTCTATTTTTATTTTTCCATATTTATCTATTATTCTCTAAGTGTTTTGGTGGGTCACTAAACATTGACGTGTTATTACTGCTATGATGAAATAGAGTGATTGAGTTACTAGAAGAAAAAAAAACCGACCAATTAGACCAAACGGAATAAAAAAGACACTTGGATAGCAGTATATGTGAAACGTTGCCCCTTTATCCGTCGCCTAAACAAGCGTGGAATGCAGGATCCAAGGCAACTATCATGTACTTGCTGACAAGAAGCATGCGCTTGGATCCAAAATATTTAATCATGTTGTCTAAAAAAAAAAAAGTATTATTTTGGTTGAATAAAGTCACTTCTGGTTCCCTAGTATATTCCAGTGAGGTGATGTAGAATTCAAACCAGTAGCTCAATCCAATAGGATGCATAGGTTCATCTTGGCAGTGACCTTCAGACAGATATGGGAAACATCGATCACTTGTGAACATTCGCCAACATATACATCTATATCCATCTTCTTAATATTTTCATTGTGATTGTGGTTTGTTAGTTTCCAAGTATTGTGGCTTATTCAACTATCTTATTAGAGATTTATTTACTAATATATGAATTGAATTTGCACCAGGTACCTCCTCCTGTAGTCATTTTGGATTCGTTCATTGATTTGTCACAAATAGACGGAGTTAGAAATATAGGTTTTGTAGGCAGACCTCTTGTAAACCTTCACGGGACTAAAACTCGTTCACTAAGGACACCTAGGGGTTCAAAGGCTTGTTATTTATGCTTAGAGTAACCGTAGCCTCGACAAGACGGAGTTGTATGTATCTTTTAGAATTATTTTGTTTGATTTTCTCGAGGACTAGCAAAGTCTAAGTGTGGGGGAATTTGATCGGTGTCTAAAACACCTTAATATTTATCTATTGTTTATGCTTTCTTTGCTAAGTTTTCTTGTAAATTATGTATCTTATGTTTGTTTTTGAGTATTCAGGTACTTTGGAGTCGTTTGGAGCAAAAGAAGAAGAAACAGGGCAAAAGGTGCAAATGTTATTGGAGGCGATTATTTCTCATATTTTCTTTTATTTCTTCATACCTCTCTGAAAATTTTATCGTCTTTGGTGATGCGAATTTTGTCTGAAAAGCATGACTGCTTTAGTGATGAATAGAATTAAAGGAAAGAAGTGGATATGAGAAGTAAAGGATGGATGCTGCGGGTAAAAGAATTCGAAAAGAGAGAAAGAGTTATCCACAGGCGAGCGTCTACTTGGAGCGAAAAGGAGCACAAAGGATTGATTCACAGTTAAACAAAGACTAGCTGTGGTTAAGGGGTGACCAATTATTGGATGACCCTTATCTAGTGAGTGGGGTGGTCCCTATCCATGGGGTGTAACTATCCACCCAAATTATTACAACCCTAAAATTGAGAAAATATTGTTTTCTCAATCATTGTGTCCCAAAAATTCACAGAAATTGAGTGTGAGCAGCTGTGTCTGCCTTGAGATTTAAATTGATTCATCTCTGTAATTGAAGAGAGATCGAATGTTCATGGATTCAGTAGAGGTTGCCTGAATTTGTTGCTATTGGCGCCTGATATCGAGAAGATGATGCTGAATTAGGACGGGAGTGATAGCTGCAACTGAAGCTTCAGTTTGATGGGTTTATGATCGATAAGAGTTAGATGGTGATTTGGGTTGGAATTAGGATTGAACTTGGTAGAGAAATCCATGTTGCTGCTGTATTTCATAAGGGTGAAGAATGAAGTGGATTTGCTGGCGTTTTATGGGAGATTTTATGTTGTTTTGGCAGCGAGATTGCAGCATAGAAACCAACAAGGAGAAATGGATTTCTGAGTTAGTTGTTGCTAGATTATGAGAAGACAATGTTTCAAGGGATTGAGAAGAATTAATGGCTTGGATTGATTTGTGGAGAAGTTCAGAGAGGAAATTTAGGGTTTCTGAAGTTGAAATCGAATGTTTTTGTCAGTGATGAAATGGGTTTGATTTTATTTCGAGAAGGTCTAATTTCTTGGTTATGAACTGAGGTCTTACAGATGATGTCATGAATGATTGGGCTTAGATGGAGATGATTTAGAGTTTTGTTGTAGTGCAAGACTCAGGAATTGGCATTGTAGGTGGAGCTGTCATTGGAATGCAGTAAGATATGGCTGTGATGAAGGAGTAAGCAGCTTCAGTTGCAGAAATAAACAAGTCTGTGGTTTAGGTGGTGATGGAAATGTGCAATGACTAAACTGTAGAATGGATGGAGATTCAGGTGGTGCAGTGTTGATGCTTGGGAGTGTGATGCCTATGGTTGAGTGGCTGTGTGTTTGTGGTTCAATGAAGGAAGCTACTGAGGTTTGTGTAGTAGATGGAGATTGAACAAATGGTTGTCTTATTTGTGATGCAGCTGATGATGTTGGTGACAGATATGGTTGACTAAGAGATGGTGTGTGTGTGCTGTTAATGAGTGAATGTTAGAGTGCTTGCGAGACTGTGGTTGAATTAAAAGTTGCCAAGGAATAGTGTTGTTTCTGCTGTAATGCAAAGCTACAAGGAGTGGGTTGTGTTTCAGATTGAGTTGTTGGTACATGAATGAGAATGTGCTTGTGGTACTGAGATTGCAGGTTAGGTTTGAGACAATGGGTCTGGTGATTCATGGCAATGAAGCTAATTGAGATATGCAGTTGGTGAGGTGACTGAAGTTGTTTTGAATGGCTACACAGTTAGCTGGAGTGGAAGATTACTGCAGTTACAAGGAATGATTTGGTGGCTGTGTTGGCTGAGTAAGTTGAGCTGCTGATGTAAAGGATTGAACTGAGAAGGCAAGAAGGTCAGGTGGTGTTTGAGTCTGCAGTAGCTAGCAAAAAGAAAGAATGGGAAATGCAAGCAACTAATGCAGTGACTAACTGATGGTGCAGCTATCTAGTATTTGCAGTTGTGTTGGGTGAATGGCCATCATGGATGGATAGGCATTGGTGAAGGACAATCATGGTGCAACACAAGCTCAGGCATATGCGACACCTTTGTAACTATGGCTTAAAACTCATTCATCTGAGTCAGTTAGCTGACTCTAACCTGATTCATCTAACCCAGTTTGACTCAGTGACATTGACTGAGTTGGATCAGTTGACTTACTTTGACCAGCAACCTGAGCTCCGGTGATCGACGCCGGATTCCGGCCCAATTCCGGCCAAAAACCCAGTTTTCCGGAGAGCATTTTTTGGACAGATTTTCTACATGGGTTTCTCTCACTCGTGGGCCGGGTGAATTTCCAACTAATGGACTTTGAAGACTTGGACCTAATTTTGGAAGGAGAAAAAGCTACAAAAAGAGAAGTTCTACTAACTTTTGGAGACAACGTTTTATTCTATTCTTGGAGCTTTTGCAGAGAACTACTTCTAGGGTTTGCTTTCTTTTATGTTTCATCTATTTTCTTTGAATATTATGATGATAAACTCCATGAATATGTGTAGCTAAATACTACTATTGGTTATGGGATAAAAGTTGATTTCCTCAAGCATGTTATTTGATTCTATGATTTAGTTTTGTCTCAATTTTATCGTTTATGATTCATTGTTTTTATTATCATATGATTTGAATGCTAGTTTGGTTGAGTCCGGAATCAATTGGATTTGTTTTCATCTCTAAAGCTATATTAGGGTTTTGAATGCGTAAAAGTTGTTTATCCCTGATTTCTAGTAGCATCTTGTGGTTAATACTTGTAGTGATACATCTTTTTTATCGCATATGAATCATAACCTTTGTTAAAATGAATCAGTGCTTTTACACGTTTGTTTGCATTGATTAGTCTTATTTCATAGAACTTATTGCTCTTAGGGAGTTAAATATAATTGTGCTTTTACACTTTAGGTTGCTTTTTAAGTAGATTTCACAATAGAATCTTTTAATGTTGTTTGTGATAAAATCAGGAAATAAACGGGATACTCTTGCGATCAAGATATCCTAGGACTTTTGATAATTGAGAAATTAAATACCAATTCTAATCATAGATGAAAAACAAATGTTTGTGAATGATACTATCCCGTGACCAATATCTTCTCTTTATTGATTATTCAAATTATTTACTTTGCTTTATTTAGTTTTATTACTTTGATAAAAACAAAACAAACTTTTGGGTTATTTAGTTACTTAGTTACTTAAGAATCTGAAAATTGTATAACAACAATCGCCTCTCTGTGGATACGAACTCTTTCTTATCGAATACTATATTTATATCTAGTTGAGTGAGGAAGTGAATTTATTTTTGACGCATACGACACGCATCAATGCCCAGATTTTTTTTTTTGTTTAATCTTAAATTTCTATTAACCATTAAAAATCAAGAGGTACAAAAAAAAAAATTATGACAATAAGTCAAGACTGAAAAAGCAAAAGAAAAACCAAAAACAAAGCCATTGGACTATCTATAATACAAAGCAGCATGAGTTTTTGAGATTTGGACGAACGAATAACATGTTAAGAGACAAACGTTACATTTGACCATCTCAATCTCATTCCATCCAAAGACATTTCGATGGTCGTGTGATTTATAACTCCCTTGATTGTGAAATTACATTGACTAACCTTTGGTAGATTTCATCAACGCAACAATAGTTAGATGTTCTTTGCTATCACATCATAACTCAAGAGACTTAATATCTATTAATTGAGTCCTCAACATACACGGGTCTCAAATTAATACACGGTAACTATAAAACAATAAGAAGTTATTATTTATTATTTGGGTCAATCCTTAATATTTTCCAAACATATTTGGGTCCCAATCAAGAGGCTAACTGATCAAAAATATTTTTATTTTTTGTTATCATTTAATTTAATTTATTTATTTAATATATATTAGTTTTTCTTTACTTATATTTTATTAAAATCCCTTAAATTGGAGGAGCAACAATTCTTATTTAAAATTTAAAAGTAAATTTATTTATTTTTTGAAGCATGCAAGTATATTAAAAATTAGATTGTTATTACACAAGGGGATGTGATACCCATGGAGTCTCTTAATAATATTTGATTGATGCAAGGTGGGATAGCCTGGTCCCAAATTTTTGTTGAATAATTTGCTTCTTGGCTTCCGTCCGCTGTTCCGTTTGCTAGACCATCTGCTGCTTGATTTCCTTCTCGATATGTGTATTGGATATCGCAAAAATGGATTTGTCTCATTTTTTGTTTTATTTCTGTAATCATTTCTGAAATATACCACGGAGCTTCAGTTGGGGTTTTAATGAATCTCATGAGATTTTCTGAGTCCGTTTCGAACAACACTTTATTAAATTGTCTTTCCGTCGCCTTTCTGGTTGCTAGCACAGTCTCCCATGTCTCAGCGGTTGTGGGATAATTAATGCCCAAAGGTTGTGCAATAGCCATAATTGTATTGGCATTTGAATCCCTGCTCCTGCCAGTCCTGGGTGTCCCCTAGCTACTCCATCAGTATTTATCTTTATCCAATCTGATTCTGGTCTGGTCCATCCTACGGAAATTATTATTGTTGTTCTGAGGTTGCTTGTAGTAATCCTGGTTAGTTGGAGTACTGGAGGGTTGAAATTTTTTGCCCATTCAAATTCTTGTTGTTGTTGTAAGGCTCTCGTTAAAATGGTTTCTGGTGTATAATTGGCTTGTCTGAAAACTAGTTCGTTTCTGGTTGTCCACAGGGACCAAAGGATATAACAGTAGGTTGTGATAGTGGAAGTATTGGCTGAAGTTTTAAGTATTTGGGTTATTTTTGTTTGTGTTGTTATGGTAATTTGTTGGTTATTTCCATTGGGTTGAGAAGTTGTTATGAGATTGGATAGCCTATTCCAAGTGTCTATTGCTGTTTGGCAGTGTGTAAGCATGTGTTTTGTTGATTCTGGGGCGGTGCTACATCTTGGGCATATATTGAAATTGGATAAGTTGATATGGTGTAATATAGAGAAGGTTGAAAGACCTTTGTTGATATCTTTCCACAAGAAAAGCTGAATTTTTGGTGGACATGGTAAAGTCCATAGGAATTTGGTGTGTGGAAGGGGGGTTTAGTGTGAAATGATATCGTGTTGTATTAGACTATTATATCCAGAAGCGGTTGTATATTTACCAGATTTAGATAGAGGCCAAATGATTTTGTCTGGGGTGTTGTCAATTGGGATATGGATGTTTATTATATGTTGGATTGCCGACGGAGGAAGGGTGAATAATTGATCATGTTTCCAATTATGAGTGATAAGGTCGATGATATCTGCCACTATTTGGATCGGGAAGCATTAGGTAGGGTCTAGGTTTTGATGATGAGTTATCAAATTAGCCCGGATAGGTGTTCCTAAACCGTTCCCTACTCGGTGAAAGATTAACTGTTTGAAGAAAGGAATGAGAGTTGTCATTTGCTTCCATTGAGGACTGGCGGTATTAGGTACTTGTATGGTGCCTTGAAATATAGGTTGATGGTGGAGGTATTTCTCGTTATATAGTTTGGTGCAGATGGAATTAGGTTTGTCATGAATATTCCATATTCTTTTCATGAGAAAAGATTTATTGTGGTGGCTACTTTTCTTAATGCCTAGTCCTCCATGTGTAATTAGTTTTCATAGCTTGATCCAACCTAATGGGTAAAGTTTCCTAAATGTTGAATCATGGCCCCAGAAGAAGTTTCTAGTTATTCTATCAATCTTTTTGTGGACGTGTGTGGAAAATAACTGTGTTTTCATAAGGTGGTCGGAAGTGGGTGTGAGAGAGGTTTTAATAAGTCCTAACCTTCCTGCTGGCGTAAGGGATTTTATCATCCAACCTTGAGCTTTGTGTGACAACCTTTGAAGTAATGGTTCGAAAATATGGCGAGAAGTTCTTCCATGTTTGAATTGTACTCCCAAATATATAGGTGGTATTGATGTTGTTGGCATGTTGAAAAAATCGTTGTAAGGATTCTATGTTATATGGTTGTAGGGTGGTGTATGATTGTGGATTTTGCAGTATTAATATGTTTCCCTGCAGAGGTGTTGTAGGAGTGAAGAACTTTCTGTAGCTGGTGGTTACTATCTTGAGATGTTTTATAGGATATGAGGAGATCATCAGCATACATCAAATGTAATATTGGAGGAGCTTTTTGTGAAATTCGGAGCCCTCTTATCATCTTTTTTGCTTCTAGGTTTCCCAGATTTGTTGATAATATTTCAGCACAAATGATGAATATATAGGACGAAATTGGACATCCTTGTCTGGTGCCTCTTGTTGGGGTGATGAAACCATGAGGTGTTTCATTGATGTTGACTGAGTAAGTGACCTAAGATATACATAACATGATGTAATCCATAAAAATGTTTGGGAATCTTAGTTTAGAAAAGGCTCTTTTGACAAATCCTCAATCCAGGCTATCATAAGCTTTCTTAATATCTAGTTTCATAGCAATTTTTGGGTCTTTGGTATTTGCGGAGGTTCTAATGTGGTGGAATAGCTCTCCCAAAATAGCTATGTTATCATGTATTGATCTTTGTGTCACAAAGGCACTTTGATAAGGACTTATTAAGAATGGTAGGAGTGGTCGTATACGGTTGACTGGGATTTTGGATATGACTTTATATGTGACATTGCATAGGATGATAGGACTGAAGTGGGATAGTTTTGTTGGTGTGTCTATTTTAGGAATTAGGGTAATATTTGTGTGGTTCATGAGAGGGTGAATATTTAAAGAATCAAAAAAACTGCGTACCATGGCTACTAGCTGAGGTGAGTAGTTTCCCAAAAAACTTTAAAGAACTTACTTGTATATCCGTCGGGGCCAGGAGCATTTTCAGAATTTATGGAGAATAGAGCTTGTTTGATTTTTGATATGGTTACTTCCGCTTTAAGCTTTTCACATTGGCTTGGAGTCAATCTTGGCGTGATTTCCACGAATAGTTCCTCATCGATTATTGTTGCAGGGGCTGTGAATTGGTTAGAAAAATGATCTAGTATAATCTGGATTACCTAAGATTTGTCGCTGACCCAGTTATTTTGAGGATTCTGAAGTTGCTGAATATTATTGCGACTACGGTGGATAGTTGCTTTTGTGTGGAAGAACGTTGTATTATTGTCTTTAAGTGTTTAAATGCTTTAAGTGCTTAAATGCTTTTAAGTGTTTTTTTTTTAAATTAGAAAATAAATCAGTTACAAATTAGTTATTTTATTTTATTTTTTTATAAACTAAAAGAACTTTTCAAGCCTTTAAATAAATTAATTTACTTTAATGGTCAATGTATAATATGGATATACAAACACATGCCATAAATGGCCTAAAGGAAAGTAAATTCCCATTATATGGGCAGTTACACCTGGCTATGGTGATCCTAAGCATGCTAATTCATCTAATTCGGTAAGATATTGAACTTAGGTTGTGTTACCACTTACAAAACTTTTATATTCTCACGACAGGTGAACTTTCTTTTAATTCTATTCCACCAATATAAATAAGTAGCCTAAACTGACACAAAATCTCCAGTATCAACCAAATATATGCACCCATTGATTCTATTCAAAGAACCACAAATAGTGGGTGGGAAACTAATAGTCTTTCTAATTGTGTATAGCGTCCAAAATTGTATGGGATGATTTTTATTAATTGGATACATTAAAAAAATGTGAAATTGAATAGCTTGATGATCAAGTGACTCTGTCCTCAGTGTGTTGTTAAATATTTGAGTGTTTTATTTCGTTTTCAAAAAATTAATTTTAACATCATTTTTCAGTATTTCATTATTACAGTTCCAACAATCTTAACACGATATACTTATCTGTAACAATGGAAAGAGATGTTGAAAGACTAGAAAAAATGGGGAAGGAATTTAAGATATGTTATGGGTTAACATAAGCTAGATGAATTTGTATTGAAATAATTTGATGACGGTTCGAATGTTGATGGACGTGAAATTGTTTTGGATGATTGGGTTAGGCAGAATTATATGGTTATAAAACATATATTAAATTGTTCGGAGGATGCATTGCATGACTATAATGCAAGGAGAACTTTACTATTTATGATTTTTGGGTTGATGGTCAGAGTTTCAAGTGTTTGGGTGATTGATAAATTACTGTCTTCCTAGTCATACTACATATGAAGATTGTGACATAAAATTGGTGAGGTCGGTATGGGTGAATTGGGTAAAATAATTCAAGTGGAAGAAATATTTTGCACCGAGGACAAAGATGTATTAGCTGCAAGGAACATGGCTAACAAGGCACATGTGGCTGAACACAAATCTTCAAAAGCTGACAAAGGTGAGACTATCAAATGCAACTAAGTCTAGTCCTCACAAGAAAGGTATGTTTCGTAAACCTGAATCCACCAATACTTTAATTAAGGATGATTGTTATGTTTAAAAAATTCCTGGCCATTTGGCAATAAATTGCAGAGAACACAAAAACCTTAAAGTTGATGCTAATTTAGTTGAAACAAACTAGAACGAGTTCAATGGCTTGATGTTGGAAGTTATTTTAACAACCAATGTGAGAGACTGGTGGGTGGACTTTAGATCCACCAATCATGTGTGTTTGTTGAAACAAGGACCTGTTCACCTTCTATCAGAGGATAGTGGATGTCGAGAAACTCTATATGAGTAACTCATCTGCGACAGAGGTTGCATAAAAGGGAAAGGTCGAGCAGAAGATCATATCTGTAATATTCTCACATAATAATCTTGTATTTTGTTCTGTTATAGATGATAAAATATTTAAGATATTAATTGAACCTAATAAACTTGTTGTAACTAAGGGTAGTGATTTTTTAGGAAACTGTTGTAAGACTTAGGGTTTATATAAGCTTAACGGAAAAACTAATGAAGTGAACATAGTTGATTCATGTGTTTTATTTTGTGCAACTGAATGTTTTGCATGGTAGACTTGGAACCGTAAACTTATAAGCCAATGCATAAACTGGCTAGTGTAGGATGCGTACCCAAATTTAGTTTGGATATTGAACACAAAAGTTAAATCTTTGTAGTTACAAAATATGCTATAAAACCTTTTAGAAAAATGTTTAGAGAAATTCTAAGCCCTTATAATTTATTCATTCAGACCCAGTTGACATGAAACCAAATCAAACAAAGTTGATAAAAAGTGGTATGTAATTTTCGTAAATAATTTTACGAGGTACTATCTTGTAACTTGCTTAGGGGTAAGGATGATGCCTCCTTAAAATGTATAAACTTGAAGTTAAAATCCAATTGCATGTTACCATTAAAAGGGTTAGGTCTGAACGCGGTGGCGAGTATGAAATTCCTATAGGAGAATTTTACTTGTTAATTTAATGGCATTATTCATGAGATCGCACCTCCTTATTCACCATAATCTAATGGTATAGTTAAAAGTCAGAATAGAATTATTAAGGACATGATACATGCCATAATGATTAGTTCAGGATTAACCTCCAACTTGTGGGGGGAGGTCATCCTCTACTGACATATCCTGAATAAAGTACTCTTTATAGGATCAGATAGACTCCATATGAGTTATAGAAAGGTATACAACCTTCTTATTCATACGTCAAAGTGTGGGGGGTGTTTGGATAAGATTATTATTCCTCTATATAAGAGAACAAATATATAACCCAAAACTGTTGACCGTGTCTTCATAGGGTATCCTGAGAAACTATTGCATGTATATTTTTTTTTTGGTTGTGAGTTCTGATTATTCTGAATTTGGTATGAATACTTCTATGGAATCTAGGGATGTTGAGTTCTTTGAACATGTTTATTTTAAAACTTGTCCCTCATTAGAGATGTGTTTTTGATCCCTTAGATGTCTTTTTCACTAGTCAGAATTTAACTTTCAAAGGAATATGAAGTAGAGGTTGATCCTAAGAGAAGTAAGAGGACTAGAACTGAGACTTCTTATGGACCTGACTTCATGACATGCCTAGATTAATATGTGCTACATATTTGTAAAGAATCCATAACATCTACTGAAACCCCATTCTGGTAAGAAGCTTCATTTAGTAAAATGGACTCGGTCCTTTAGAACCAAACTTTGGAGCTTGCTAGTTTACCTCCAGGGAGTAAGACCATAGGATATAAATAAGTCTTTATAGGAAACACAAGGTATATGGAACTGTAGGAGAATATAAGGCTAGGTAGGTAGCAAAAGGCAATAAACTAAAATAAGCTATAGATTTCCTTGATTCTTATTCATTTGTGAGAATTACTTCCATTGAGATGTTAATTGTTATATATGTTGTTCATAACTTAGAGATACGTCAAATGGATGTAAAGAAATCCTTTCTTAATGGTGGATTAAATAAAGAAATTTTCATGGAACAACCCGATGGCTTTGTAGTGAAATGTTGTGAAGACAAGGTTTGTAAACTAAAAAAATATTTGTATGGTTTGAAATAAGACCCTAAACAGTGACATGAAAATTTTGATAATGTGAAAATGAGTACATTGACATAAAAGACTTAGGCCCTGTCGATGTGATCTTAGGGATGATGATTAGAAGACATTCTAATAGTTATAGTCTTAGTCATTCTCATTATGTTGAAATTATGCTTAAGAGATATAACCAATCTGATTGTAAGTGTGCTTGTACTCCATACGATCCTTCTTGTATACTCGGGAAGAATATAAGGGTGATTGACTATCACAACTTTAATACTCAAGAGTTAGAGGAAGTATGACGAATTTAATGAACTGTAAGAGTCCACACACTGCCTATAGTGTGAGTAAGTTAAGTAGGAATACTTTTAATCATGGGAAGAAGAACAAGGATGCACTTATTAGAGTATTACGGTACCTAAAAATACTCTACGATCTTTTGTTTGAATTATGAAAGGTATCACGCTGTCCTTGAGGGATATTGTGAAGCAAACTGGATAATTGACTCAGAGGAGTTTAAGTCTATGAGTGGATATGTTTTCCCTCTAGAAGGTGAGTTTGTTTTTGGAAGATTTCCAAATAAACATGTATTGCTTGATTCACTATGAAATCCGAGTTTACTGCGTTAGACAAAGCATGAGAGAGGCTGAGTTCCTAAGATATTTTTTGGAAGACATTCCTCTATGGTATAGGCATGTGCCAGCTATATCTATACAATGTGTTAGCCAAGCTGTAATAGCTAAAAACAACTAACCTCAAATATGCATTATTTCCATTAGGGTTGTCAATGGGTACCCATTATCCGGAACCGGACCCTATAGAAATGGGTCTGGTTTCGGGTCCTAAAGTTGGACCATTAACAACTTTGGAACCGACGGGTAATTATCCGATTGGATCCGAATCTTAACGGGTCCAAACGGGTAATACCCGTCGGGTACCCGCGGGTAATGGGTACCCGGTTATTCTCACTTTTAATCATCTTTTTAGTCAAATTATAAATATTTTGTTATTTTTCTCTTAGATATTTTTTCATTTTCCGATTTTTTCTTACATTTAATACATTAATGAAGAAACAACAACAAATTTTTGTATTTTTTTTTTTAAATTCAAGCCAAAAAGAGAAAGATAATAAGTTTTTGAAGTTATTTTATAGTTTTATTGATACCCAATGGGTACCCGGGATTTTTAACGCATTCGGGTATGGGTCCACAAATTTAGGACCCGGAATCGGAACCGTCTTGTATAAGTAGGGTTCAGGTCCAGTGATACCCGGGAAGACCCGGACCCAGGGACAACCTTGTTTTTAGCTATCCTTTTAGCCAAATTATAAATATTTTGTTAGTTTTGTCTTAGATTTTTTTTCATTTTCCGATTGTTTTCTTACATTTAATCTTTATTTAATACATTAATGAAGAAACAACAATAAATTTTTGTAAATTTGTTTTAGATTCAAGCCAAAAAGAGAAAGATATTCAGTCTTTGAAGTTTTTTTTTATATAGTTTTCTTGATACCCAATGGGTACCCTGAACTGATGGGTACCCGGGTTTTTTAACGGGTCCGGTTCTGGGTCCACAAACTTAGGAACCTGACTCGACTTGTATAAGTAGGGTCCGGGTTCAGTGATACCCGGGATGACCCGGATCCATTGACAGCCCTGATTTCCATTGATTGGATAAAGTCCAAGGAGAATATCGCGGACCTTTTGACGAAAGGTTTGTCCAAAGAGATAGTTAGAAATGCGTCAAGTGGGATGGGGCTTAAGATCATCAATTAAACTCTTAATGAAGGATACTCAACCTTACTGACTGGAGATCCAAAGATAAAGGTTTTGAATGAGACAACTAATTTGTGGCGGGTTGATTTTAACACTATCAATGAATTTCATTCTCTGTCCCTTCCCTATGGTGTAGACGTGATAGTGTGACTACATGTGGGGATGACTTTTCAATAAGTCTTAATGAGTTCTATAGTTTCAATTTAAAATTGAAGTAGGATGTAGCAGTAAACATTCTTGATGGAACTCACCTATCTGAATAAGGAAGGGGGTCGCTTCCTATGAGAATTGAGTTGATTCTCTAGAGCATTATGAGAACGGGATATGTCCAGGGACAAAATGGACACAACGGCACGATCTTCATAGCATCTAGAGAGATATCACGCATCGTTATTATCGCGAATTACACCAAACGATGGCAGTTCAAGACATCGCGTTCACTGTCCATCAAGTAGTTCCGGCAATTTCTCACTAAGCAAAGGTTCAAGACCTCATGGACACCTCTTACCTATAGTGGCATTTCTCACTTTCGGATTTCTGATTTTTATCGGTATTTCATTCATGTGAGGGATTGTTGGAGAAAATGAGTTTTTTAATATGTTTTATTTTTTTTGGTCTTGGTTAGAATTTATCCAATGACCTAAATGTCTAAGGATGCTTACTCATTTTCTATGAGTAAATGAAATGCAAATATGGGTACACATAGGACATTGTCTGTAGGTACCGGATATCACAAGGCGTTAGCTTACGAATATCGTAATAAATATAAGAGGAAAGAGTTACAAAACGATGCGATGATAGAGGAAGCACGGGGAAGTATAAAGATTTGCGAAGATAGAATAATCTTACGAAGATGTATTGCAATACGTAAACAACTGTACAAATTTCACTATAAATAGGAGTTCAAAGGTAAAATTCGAGAGGTTCTTTTAGTGAGTGTCAGAATATATCTTAGGAAAGAGAATAGAGAAATTTTTAACTATTCTAGTTCCATTTAGATATCTTTATGTAATCAATTAAGAGAATTAATAAGAAAATTGTCATTCATCATCAAGAACTTCTTAAGTTTTACAAATTCTACTGAGGGTGTAGTTGTAGGTTATTCTGCAACTACATAATTGGCGCTAGAAACAGGGATTTGAAGAATTCCTGCATCAGAGAAATGGAAAGAAGAAGAAATATATCAGAACCATTAACTGCAGTAAGAAAAAGTGTAAGACTCGCAGGAGGAGAAGCAAATATGACAGGAGAACCTAGTAGGAGAGGGAGTAATCGAAGAAATCAAGCTCAACAAACAATAGATCATGATCAAGTGAGTATACATACTTGGAGAACTGATACACCAGCAGAAGAATATAGAGCACCACAAATCAGAGAAAATGGGATACTGATGGGAGGAAAAATTCTTGAAAGAGAAAGGGAGGTATTAGAAACATTGAGACAAGGAATTCAAAAAGAACGAAGGTTTGAAGCTGAAGAACGTGCTAATCTAACAAGACAAAATCAAGAATTGAGGAGGGAAAATGAGATGTTACAGAGGAGGAAATCTCAAAGTGTTGCAAGATCAAATGTTAGACCAGAAAGAGAAGGACAAAATTCACCAACAATCAATAATGAAAGTACTATGCAAGGACAAGCACAGAATCAAGTTGAAAGAAATCAAGAGAATCGCTTCATTTTAGTACCAAACCACGAACAAAACATGGAGAATTTACGAACCAGGCCAAATCCTAGAGAGAACAATCATAATGGTGAAGAAAATCGAGGGGAATAGTCAGCTGAGGGACAACAAGCAGTACATCAAAACAATTACGAGAATGGAGTAAGAAGACGTGAAGAGGCTCGTAACAATCAAAATATTGAGTGTGAAAGAATTAGGAGAAGAGTTGGAAATCAACAAACAGAAATGGCGAGGAATGAACCAAACTTTCGAAACAGAATACAAGCAAATCACAGGAGGAGGAGAAATGAAGAAGAATAAATTCCTGATATTCGCATGAGAAGGATGAGAAGAATAGAACGGGAAGAACAAGAATTTCAAGATGCTCTGCAACAAAACAATTGTGATAATTTAGAAAGAAGATATTTGCAAAATTGTGCAAATGAAAACATTAATGAAGAATATGATAGAATGCGAAGGATCGCAAGAGAAGAGACGCAAGAACGTAGAAGAAGAGAGGCTGCATTGAAGAGGCCAATGGATGAGAATTCTGAGGCAAATGCATGGATTTTTCGAGAATTAGCGGAAATGAGAGGGATGATAAACAATAGGAGAGGAGGAGATAGAAGGCAATTAGATGAAGCAGTAGAAGAAGCTGCGAGGACTCCATTTGCTGGAGAAGTACAATTGGGAGGGATTCCACCAAAATGCAATCTGCCTACGCTTACCAGTATCTTTGATGGGACTTCATGTGCTATTCAGCACATTAAAGCATACATAAGATGTATGTTACAATGGGAGAATCACGATGCTGTATTATGCAAGTACTTCGCATCAAGCTTAACAGGAGAAGCTCTAAAGTGGTTCGAAGGACTTCCTAAGAACACTATTACATCATTTAATCATTTACTAGCAACTTTACTTGGAGCATACATCACAAATCATTCCTCACGGCTTGGTATTGAAGATGTGTTTGGTTTAAAACAAAGAATTGGTGAAAGTTTGAAGCATTTGGTAAGAAGATGGAAGACTATGTGCAGTGATATGGCAGGGCACGTAGATGAGAGATATTTGATTTTGTCTTTCATAAATGCGATGTTCGCAACTGAACAACTGTATGTTCAAATCTTCCGAAGAAAGAATTCCATAATGATGACAGAGTTACGAGATTTGCAAGAGGAGTACATTACATTAGAGGAAAAACAAAACAATATGGAGTCATACCCAGTAGCAAAAACTAAAAATCAAGATACAGGAGCAAACTTACTTCCTAAAATAATTAATGTTGTAGCAGGTACTTCGCAAACATCCTCGCAAACTTCTTCGCAAATTTCAGAAGAGAAGAAAATCAATAATAGCCAGCCAAAAATGGTAGCAATGGGTAGCAAAGATCAAGAAGAGTATGATAGAGAGAGGAATTTCTATAATCGAGGAGGAAATAACCAGATCCCAAGATTAGATCAACATCAATAAAATTACGGGGGACAAAGGCAAAATTATTTTGGACAAGGGAATCAGAGACAAAATTATAACAATGGTCAAGGAGGTCAAAGAATGATAAGAGAAGAAATAAAGTTTCCACCTTTGAATACAAGTGTAGAAAAGATATGGTAGGAAATTATCCTGATAGAACATATACCAACTCCATGGAATATGGGAAATGAACCACCAATAGGTCCAAGAAGTCATGAATTTTGTTCGTATCATCATTTTCATGGACATTCTACAAATAACTGCAATAATATCAAGAGGATTATCTTGCGAATGATTGATCAAGGAAAACTGGATCACTTTTTACTTAAGCAAACACAGTCGCAACAATTACCACAGGCTTCAGTCATAACTCGCAGGGAGAACACAGTAAAAGAAAAGGGAAAAGAAACCCTACATATAGAAGTGGGGTCAAAAGCAAGGAATGTTTTCTGTAATTCTATTGTTCACTCATATAAAACCATAGAATATTTTCATGATATTGTGTTAAGCAGGGTATATGCGAGGGATGGTGAAGGAAAGGAGATAATGAACATCGCAAAAATTTCGCGACTTGAAGATTGGCAGAAGCGTGAAATTTCTTTTGAAGCTACTGAAATTCCAGAAGGTTGTGAAGTACATGATAACCCATTGGTAGTAAGGTTAGCAATTTGCATGAATATGGAAGAAAGTGAATATGATATGGAGGAAGAATCAATTGGTCTTAATAGAATTTTGATTGATACGGGAAGTTCTGTCAATATCCTTTTCTATTCTGCTTACAAAACTATGGGGGGAAAAGACGCAGATCTAATACCTTCTACCTACAGGATTTATGGTTTTAATGGAACTGCTAATAAACCTAAATGAGAAGTAAGCATGCGAATTCCCTTAAGTGGAATGCGAACTGAAATTATGTTTTGCGTGGTTGATGTCGAATCACCATATAATGCTTTGATAGGAAGACCCTGGCTTCATAGAATTCTGGGCGTAGCTTCCACTCTGCATCAATGCATAAAGTTTCCTCATATGAAGGGTTTTGGAGTTATCAAGGGTGATTGGGCTGAAGGAAAGAAATGTTACGATACAGAAGTAGAAGTTTGCGAAGGAAAAACTACTGAAAAGGAAAATTGGAGAAAAAGAGCAAAGGCTGTAAAAAGAAGTGAAAATTTAATGGTAGAGGATTAAGACATGAAAGAATAAAATTACAATGTTAATCATACAGTAAATTTACGAGGATAACAAAGGGATGTGATTTGCGAAGGAAGAAGAAAGAAGGTAATGAAACAAGAAGGTAATCAATATGTTTTCTCGTAAAGTATAACAAGATATACGTTGAGGAACAAGAAATTGAAATGAGGTATTTTGCAACACAAAAAAAAAATTGTGATAAAATTTTACGAATTAAAACAATTTATTGCGATTAACTTTCATGGAAGAAAGACGCAAACATTAATTTGCAAATAAAAGACTGCAATCTGTGATCAGCTTTCAAAAAAGAAAGAAAGCCGCAGAAATATTACACAGGCAAACCTTTGTGGCGTACACCCTAGTTCGCGAAGAAACATTTCGTAAGAGGCAAAGTCCTAAAGTGCGTCATTTAAGGGGGTACCTATAAGCATGGCTCAGGGACACCGGAATACCACCAAGGAACCTGAGTACATGGAACTTTACGGGGTATAACCCAATAACGGGGTACCTATCCGGGTTAGACACCTTGTATTCTCACCTAATCTTGCGACATTACGCAATATTATACGATGTAACACGATTTAGGTTGGGCGACTAAGGCATACTGTGTTTCCCAAGAAGTGCAGAAAACGATCAAGGCGCCGAGGTACACGGTTGAGTCAAGAGTGCCGGGTGGGCTTGAAGCACATCTGCCATTTTTGACAAGTCTTGGAAAATGATGCACTTGGCCCAAAGATACCCCATAGGGTGCAACCTCGTAACTATAAGCCCTATAGGAAAAAAGGATAAGAGGTTGCGATCAAAAGCTGGTTGTTGGCAGAACCGGATGGGAAGATCTAACCTTGTATGGTCGATGTACGCTTACTTGAAGGGGCAACCAAGGGGAAGATAAAGGGCAGCACCCTCCATTAGGGAGCTGATACGTGCTATAAGACGCAAATGTCACGAGGCTTTTTGTTTGCGAAAACATAAAGGCTTGTCATATTTGTACAACAACTGAATTTCTGCGAGCATTCTAAAAATATATATATATATATATATATATATACTGAAAAAGAGAACTCGCAGAACATAACAAAGAAGTTAAGATGAGATCAATGGGTTATTACATGAAAGTGTAAAAACGTCCTGCGATTTCATCGCACGACGATAATGTCACGAGGTTGTATATTCACAAGAATGTTCAAGCTTGTCATATTATCGCAAATACAAAAATATTATCACAAAAGAGGTGGAAAAATAAGACCTTTACTTAGGAAGGCATGATAAGACCACAACAATTAATGAAATTTATTCCATCAATATCATTGAAGAATTTTTACAAGAATATATATCATGAAGTTCTGACAAAGAAGGCAATTCCGTCAATATCATTGAAGAATTTTTACAAGAATATATATCATGAAGTCCTGACAAAGAAGACAATTCCGTCAATATCATTGAATAATTTTTACAAGAATATATATATCACGAAGACATAGCAAAAGATGTGATTTTATTCGCAATCAAAAACATATAGTTCGTATTCATTAAATTTTACGAGGATTACATACTTCTTATACTTCTTCATACATTGAATATTTCTTCATAGTTTGAATACTTCTTCAAAAACGTCACATACTTATAACAGATATTTCATGTTTAGTAAACTTTGCGAAGATTAAATACTTGTTATACTTCTTCATACAATGAATAATTCTTACACTTCTTCACACATTGGATAATTATTCACGGATTGAATACTTCTAATACTTTTTCAAAAATATTTTATACTTCTTATACTTCGTAAGGATATTTCATACTTCGTATTTCTTATATTTCAAAGGGAGTATTTCTTATTCACAATTGCAACAAGATGAAGCTTCGCAAATTAAATTGAGGCAGATATACTAATACTTCCAACAATATTTGATCATCTGAAGACCAATAATAGGGGGAAAGGGGATACTAAGCTAAGTCTTTAAGATATATTATTTCTCTCCCCATGATCAAGTTATGTGAATAAGGGAAACACTCAATCAAAGAAAGATCAATTCATCGTCGCAAAATTAAGACATTAATACTAGTTAAACTTCAAAAAGAAATTGTTGATTGATCAAAAGTGCAGGAAAGAAGAAAGTATTGTATTCAAACAGACAATATGAAAAGAACTAGAGCAGATATACAAAAAAGAATGAAGCTATTTTTCGGGTGATTTATTCCCATCAAAATGATCTTATTTTTCTTCTTCAGAAGGATCATCTTCAATTTCACTATCGGAGATTTCCAGATATGGAGTATCCTCAGGAATTTCTTCAGAAAGGAGCGTATGGTACTTCTTCAGAGGAATTTGATTGTCTTCACAAATCTTGCGAGTCATCTTAGCTCGGAAACACTTGACATATAAACTATGGTTGTTCTGGGAAATTAGAAATTGAGATCTTAAATCAGAAATCTTCTTGTTACGACTGGCAAGAATAGTTTCCAGATCATCATTCATCTTCGTATAATTTTCTGCAGCAAGGGAAGAAATTAAGGAATTGGTTAGCAAGTTACGAAGGAAAAGTAATTAAAATACTTACCATTACAAAGAATTTACCTTCTAATTTCTTCTTATCATTACGAAGAAAAGAGTTTTCAAGCTTTAGTTGATTATTCTTCTCAAGAAGAGAAGAACTATCAGCTGCGATTCTCGCAGACTGTTGAGTATCTTCGTGACGGGATGTTAATTCTGCATTATCAATACTTAAATCCTCTACTTTCTGACGAAGTTTTGAATTTTCAATCTCCAACTTCTTACAACGGTTTAAAGTTTTCTTCTCGGCAATGGAATGATGTCTTTCCCAATATGAAGCAGCTGCGCAGCTGACTCTTCCAACCTAAATAAATAAAAAGGATTATAAATTAATGGAATAAAGGAAACAAACAAGGAATAAAAAAGAAACTTACCATACTCCCTAAAGCATATAATGTAGCAGGAGAGACGAATCTTGAAATTCCACTAAGAGAGTTGTTATTGAGTACAGTAGGAACTTTGCAAGCCTTCGCAATAAGCTTACGAGCATTCGCAGTAGGAGAGTTTCCTAACCCACGAGAAGAATGGAGAAAAGCCTCAGATACTCGAACCATTGTTGAATCAAAAGTTTCCGCATTACTATACTCTTCATCTTCATCAGCATCATCATCATCTCCTTTATCAGAAAGGGTATCAGAATTAGAATTAAAGTCCTTCTCAGGAAATTTATCATCTTCATCACTTTGATATTCATCAACATCCTTACTAGAAGAGATCACATTGGAGTAAACATTGGTTGAGAGTTTATTTTTCTTCCTCTCATAAACAGCATCCTCAAGTTTCCTTTTTCCTTTGAGAAGAGCATCATCTTGACTACCAGAAGTTTGGGTATCCTTCGCAGAGTGAAGTGTTTTTTGTCTTGCAGTTAGCCTTTTGGAAGAAGTAGAATTCTTATTCTCACTCGCAACAACCTCAGGAAAATCAGGAAGAGCCTACAAATTCAAATAAGGATAAGAAACAGAGGCAACAATATATTGTTTAGAAAGCATATAAGAGTGTTTCTTACCTCATTTGAAAATAAGTTGAAGAATAACAAGAAAATAAGAAGATAGAGATACATACATTTTTATCTTCGTTCAGCCAAGAAAAGACCCAAGGTTGATAGTTACGATCACGAAGGTTCGCAGGAAGATCTACTATCCCAGAAATGTAAGAACCCGATAATGTTAGAGGGTAATTATACCAATCTTCTTCATGAGAATGGCGAGGGGTTATATTTTTTCCCGAGGCATAATCAATATCGTGCATGAGAAGGTCATCTGCTTCAATATTATCTTTGCGATGAAGACGAACACCCCAACGTTTATCTTCCTTCTTCGCAGGAATTAATGCGTAATTTTTAAAGAAACTCTCAATTGTATAGTCTGCAGCAATAATTTCCATATCTTGAAATCCAGGTTTCCTAAGGTCAACTGAATACAAAGATTTTCCAATAGCAGCACGAGTTGCGAATTCGACCAGAATGCGAATGCAATCACTAGTCAATTGATAAATAGCACATGAAAAATTGGGGTGGGAAATAATTTCATAGAATAAAGGAAGATTGACATCATAAAGAGGGAGAGGAAGACCTACGAGGATTTTACCTCGTGAGATTAAATTTTTTTGATCATTCCAAGCAAGATTGGTAAAGAGCTCCATACAGAGAGAAGACTTCTTGTCATAACCATCAATTTCAGAAAGAATGAGGTCCCTATCAGCAAGCTCTGCATTAATTTGTTCAATAGTTTTCTTCTTTGGAGCCATTGGATGTAGGATAGAAAATAGAAAGGAAAAGAGGTGAAAGAGATAAGAAATCGTAGTAGCAGTAAAAGGGAATAAATTGCAGAGGCAGGAGTGATGAGGAAGATGAATAGGATAAGAGAATAAAAATAAAAACAAAAGATAATATTTATAAAGAAGAGAGAGTTCGATGAAGATAGAAAGTCATCAATGCGATTAGACGTGAACGGTTGAAAAGAACGGTTACGAAGAAACGTGTCAAAAATTCAATGAAAAAGGATAATACGTGTTGCGAATTTAACAGGTGGTGATAACTGTATTAAATTTACGAGAATAGAGGTTCTCATGACATTTCTTCTTCGTAGAATTGACATGAGAAGAGGCAAGATGTAGGTACCGGATATCACAAGGCGTTAGCTTACGAATATCGTAATAAATATAAGAGGAAAGAGTTACAAAACGATGCGATGATAGAGGAAGCACGGGGAAGTATAAAGATTTGAGAAGATAGAATAATCTTACGAAGATGTATTGCGATACTTCGCAATACGTAAACAGTTGTATAAATAGGAGTTCAAATGTAAAATTCGAGAGGTTCTTTTAGTGAGTGTCAGAATATATCTTAGGAAAGAGAATAGAGAAAGTTGTAACTATTCTAGTTCCATTTAGATATCTTTATGTAATCAATTGAGAGAATCAATAAGAAAATTGTCATTCATCATCAAGAACTTCTTAAGTTTTACAAATTCTACTGAGGGTGTAGTTGTAGGTTATTCTGCAACTACATTGTCATGCCTAGTGCATGTATACACATGCATGAGTTAACCAAGAACAAAATTAAGATAAGTTTTAATTTCTAGTTGTAGGTTATTCTGCAACTACATTGTCATGCCTAGTGCATGTATACACATGCATGAGTTAACCAAGAACAAAATTAAGATAAGTTTTAATTTCTACACGGATTGAAATCAAAACAAGTTTTTAATTTGTAAAGGGATTATTTAAATAAGTTTTTAATTCCTAAACGGAATACTTAAAACAAAATTTTAAGTTCATTAAACTATTTTATTGAAATTAAAACATGATTTTAATTTATTAAACGGTTTGATGTTTAATGGGAAAGTTACCAAAAGTAATTTATGTCAAATCCATTTTCACTGCCTATAAAAGAAAAAGGATTTCTTCATTTCAAAGTGTACCAGAGTAGGATATACTATCCCTAGCTATTTTTCCCTCTTGTCGCTTTGTGGTGCACTTGTGTGTTTATTTCTCCTCGTAATCCTTGCTATTGAGTTCGTAAGTGGGCAAGTGTGGTAGTGCTTAACGGGCAGTTTTATCCTGTATACGACTTCACCACGGTTATTAGCATCACTCATTTTTTAGGTGTACAGGTGAACTATCGTGTTTAGGACAGCTTGATGATCAAGTGACTTTTTCCTCAGTGTGCTGTTAAATATTTGAGTGTTTTATTTCATTTTCAAAAATTCAATTTTAACATCATTTTTCAGTATTTCATTGTTCCAGTTCCAACATATAAACCTATTCAGAAAATTGAATCCACGTATAAACAACCTAATTTAAGAAATCCATAAATGTTGTTGGAAGTCATATATGGGTTTGTGGTGGCTCATATTAAAAAAAATATAACATAATATTAATAAATTATTTAATCCGATCCAAATACAATCAGTTTATAAGGATTTTTTGAAGGAGTCCAATTATTATCCGATGAAAATTATATGTAATATTATTTGTGACCAAGGCCTGAGCGTTGAGTCCAGTTTTTCATATTATTATACATGCTGACATTTTATAACCTGAATGCATAGCTTTAGGTGTTGTAATTCGAAACTTTTATAATTATAGATTTCGAACTTGATCGAAAGACTGGACATCAAAAACTCACACTCATTTAACCCGTCAAAATTATTGTAGGAGAATTCCTCAAAGGAACATTCATAAGATGTTCCCATAAGACTGGGTATTATGGATCTTCCCAAATTCCTTTACACGTCAGCATGGGAAGAGCCTAATCCCAACGGTAATTCCCGGAAAAAACTAAGGACGGCTAATGGTTAGCCGTTCTCATAAAAAAAACGGATAGCCATCTACCGTTCTGCCCAAAACAAAAACCCGTTCACTATTATGCACAATACAGTTACTCATTAATTGTTTCCTTTATCTTGACCTGTCAAACCAATTGAACCGGATAACCATTGCCCGTTTTCAATTTTGTTCTAAAATCTTACAGAGAACTCGACTAGGGTTCATTTCTTCATCTAACTTTCATGGTTTTTGTTAGAAAAACCATAGATACCTACCACAATCATCACCTTCCTACTCTTTCATCACAAAATTTTGACTGGGTTTGTTGAAGAAGCTTCTATCTGCTAGTTGCAATTTGTTTTGAGGAATTTTATCAACTCAATAATCATAGGTAATCCAATCTAAACTAAAACCCTAATTTTGAAAGAAAAAAAAATCTTCAATTGATGTGATTTTTGTTAAGTTTTGTGATGGATAACATAAATTGTAAACAACCCACAAATCATAAGTAGTAAAGTTCTTCTTGCATTCTATGATTACAATGTATCCTCCAGAGTGAAAATATCTTTGTCTGGTTTGAAATAGGCACATAAGCAGTGACATGAAAAATTTGATCATGTGATTATGAGTAGTGGATTTAAGTTAATGAATCTGACAAGTGTATTTACGCTAAACTTATTAAGGATGTTTGTATGATTGTATTCTTGTATGTTCATGATATGCTTATACTTGATACAAACATAGATGTGATTAATTCCACTAAGACCATGTGCTGAATGAGAACATTGACATAAAATACTTGGTCCCTGTTGATGTGATCTTAGGGATGATTATTATAAGATATTCTAATGGTTATAGTCTTAGTCATTCTCATTATGTTGAATTTTTGCTTAAGAGATACAATTAATTTGATTGTAAGCCTGCTTTTACTCCGTACGATTCTTCTTGTAGACTAAAGAATAATAAGGGTAACGTAGTATCATAACTTTAATACTCAAGAGTTATATGAAGTCTGATGAATTTAGAGAACTGCAAGAGTCCAGACATTTCCTATATTGTGAGTAAGTTAAGTAGGTATACTTGTAATCCGTATACTTGTAATCCAGAGCAGAAGCATTTAGATGCACTCAGTAGAGTATTACGGTACCTAAAATACTTTTTGACCTTTTATTTGATTTATGAAAGGTATCCTGCTATCCTTGAGGGATTTTTTGATACAAACTGGATAGATGACTCAGAGGAGTCCAAGTCTACGAGTGAATATGTTTTCACTCTAGCAGGAGGGTTTGTTTTTGGATGATTTCCAAACAAACATATATTGCTCAATTTATTATGGAATCTGAGAGTATTAGGTTAGATAAAGCAGAGAGGGGGCCGAGTGCCTAAGATGCTTTTTAGAAGACATTCCTCTCTGGCATAGGCATGTGGCAGCTATATCTATACAATGTGTTAGCCAAGCTGTAATAGCTAAAGATAAAAATAAATAATCTCATTTGGCGTTATTTCCATTGATTGTAAAAAGTCCAAGGAGAATATCACACAACCTTTGACGAAAGGTTTGTACAAAGAGATAGTTAAAAATACATCGAGGGGGATAGGGCATAGTCTCATTAAATAAACTTTCCATGAAGGATACTCAACCTTGCTGACTGGAGATCCCAAGATCAAGGTTTTGAATGAGACAACTAATTTGTGGAGGGTCAAGGTAAACACTATCAGAGAATTTCATTCACTGCCCCTTCCCTATGGTGTAGACGTGATAGTATGACTGCATGTGAAGGATGAATTTTAACTAAGTCTTAATGAGTTCTATAGTTTCAATTTATGATTGAAGTGGGGTGTAGCAGTAAACACTCTTAATGGAACTCACCTATCTGAATATGGAAGTGGGTCGCTTCCTTTGAGAATAGAGCTGATTCTCTAGAGCATTCTGAGAAACAAGATTTGTCCAGGGACAAAAAGGACACAACGGCACGAACTTGACAGCACCTAGAGAAATATAACGCGTGGTTATTATCGCGGATTACACCAAACTATGGCAGTTCAAGACATCGCGTTCACTGTCCATCAAGTAGTTCCGGAAATTTCTCACTAAGAAAAGGTTCAAGACCTCATGGACACCTCTTTCCTATAGTGTTATTTCTCGCTTTCCGATTTATGATTTTTTATCGGCATTTCATTCATGTGGGGGGATTGTTGGAGAAAATGAGTCTTTTTAATATGTTTTAATTTTTTGGTCTTGGTTAGAACTGATCTAATGACCTAAAGGTCTAAGGATGCTTACTAATTTTCTATGAGTGAATGAAATACAAATATGGGTGGGCATGAAACAATTGTCATGCCTAATACATGTATGCACATGCATAAGTGAACCAAGATTAAAATTAAAACAAGTTTTAATTCCTAAACGGATTAAAAGTAAAACAAGTTTTAAATTTCTAAAGGGAGTATTTAAAGAAGTTTTAATTCCTAAACGGAATAACTAAAACAAGATTTTAAGTTCTACTGTTTTTGTTAAAATTAAAACAACGATTTAATTCCTTAAATGTTTTTATATTCAATGAGGGAAGTTACCAAATACAATTTATGTCAAATTCATTTTCACTGCCTATAAAAGAAAAAGAATTTCTTCATTTCAATGTGTACCAGATCAGGATAATATCCCTAGCTATTTTCACCTCTTGTCGCTTTGTTGTGCGCTTCAGTGTTTATTTCTCCTCCTAATCCTTTTTGTTGATTTCGTAAGTGGGTAAGTGTTATAGTGCTTATAATACTTGCAACGGGCAGTTTTATCCTGGATACGACTTCACCATAGGGTATAAGCATCACTCATTTTTTAGGCGTACCGGTGAACTATTGTGTTAAAGACAGCTTGATGATCAAGTGACTCTGTCCTCAGTGTGCGGTTAAATATTTGAGTGTTTTATTTCATTTTCAAAAATTTAATTTTAACATCATTTTTCGGTATTTCATTGTTGCAGTTCCAACAATAGTATTTTTAGTTACTGCTTTGTGTAGAATTTAATTTGTAGGACCTTGTTATTTTAGGGATTTGTTGATGAACATTGTAACTTATCTAGCAAAAAAGAGTCCAAGTGAATTGCATGTCTAATTCTCTTGGTAATTTACAAGATACAGATATATGGTCATAATTTGGCGCACTGCAAATGTTGTTGGTTGTAAACTTTGAGACATTTTTATTCAAATACCAAAATTGATAGTTGTTAAATTTTCCACTGTTTCATTGCTATTATGGAATTTTTGTTAATTGCAACATGTCCTTAAGAAGATATATGTCAAACAAATACGAGAGGTTCGGCTTGGCGATGATTCTGATAAAGAAGAGACAAATCATAATCTTCTCATGCTATATCAGGTTATAGTACAAAGTACTCACGCAGAGAGAATCAATTTATAGAGGTCATGTGGAAGCCGATGCATGATTATTTCAATGATGGTTGTACTTGGGTATCGAAAAAGTTTCATGGCCGTTTAGGTATGTATCGACCACTTTTTTTAAGGATTTTTCATAATATTTGTGACATTGACCCAGACTTTCTACAATAAAGAGATGCTACAAGAATTCCAGGCCATATCCCACACATGAAAATATATGTTATGAAGTGCCTTTTTAAAGATATTCCACCTGATAGCATGATGACCATACCCTTATGGGTTCTTCTACTATTTACTGTTATATTAATAAGTTTTGTGGTGCCATTATATTTGGGTTTAATGCGGAATACATGAGACGACATCCCACTGTGAATGATACCAAGTGGTTGATGAAGGAGAACGCGGCAGGAAGTTTCCTAGGCTTGGTATCCTAGATTATATGCATTAGGGTTAGAGGGTTTATCCAACGGATGATGTGGGAACACCCACAAGTTACAAAAGTTATCCCACTTGTGTTCTTGAGGCGGTTGCTTCATACGATAGGTGGTTTTGGAATGGTTATTTTGAAGTGGGTGGATCAAACAATGATCTTAATGTTTTGAAGTCCACAAATTTGTTTGATGACATTCTGAATAGTATTGCACCTCCTTGTCAATTTATGATCAATGTGAACCAGTACACCCAGGGGTACTATCTAGTGGATGGAATATATAAGAGCTACTCTGTGTTAGTCCAAGCATAGGTGGAACCCAATGGTATCCCAATTCTCGAGTTGTTTAACAAATATCAAATGGAAAAGAGGAAAGATGTGGAACGGGCATTTGGGACACTTCAAAGTAAATTTATGATCATGTACTACAAATATAACTGCCGGGAGAAGCAAGATATTATACCATTCATGGGAACCTGCTTGATAATGCATAATATGGTTGTAGAAGAAGAACATCGTGACCCGTTGTGGAAATATATGTCGGATCCTCCTCATGAACCTATAGTTGGAACATTGAGTCAGGTGAGCGGGGCATTACAAAACCTAGTTCTTCAAGAGAGGCTCTGTGCCGATCTTGTTTCTCGTATATGGGAACATCATGGTCAAGGTATGAGGAATGGTGACATGCTAGGAGATACAATAGACAACGAGTTGGATTCAGGAGAAGATACAGACGAGGTGGATGTTGATCAAGACTTTTACGATCCAAAACAAGCTTTTTTTGTTGATGGTCAATAATGTAATTGTTAGAGCACTGCTCGGTCGAACTCGCAAACGTTTCTATCTCAATATTTCTTGTCAAGTTTAGGTGATCAAAACTATAAGTCTTGATTTCTGGTATACTTATAACTATGTTTCGGATTAGAATATAATATGTAGTTGATATTTAGACTTCACAGAGTTCATCGATTGAAGACGAATATCTACTGAGGAGAGCTTAGAGGAACTTTATCAACAAAAGGTATGTGGAGACTAAAACTTATCTATCACTCAGAAGTCTATTCTATTTTATCTCCTAATGAGACTAAGTCGTATAGCCATATAGACTTTTATATTATACACATTTGATATTTCTAGCTAAGTTTAAATCGCTTTTATTTTTCTCGAAATATGTGTTGGAAGATTTTTTGTTTTATCTACGTTTATCATAATTCTTGACGAGTTTAGTTGGAAACAATTTATTTGTTGGAAACTAAATAATAAGTCAAAAGATAATCATGTGAAAATTGTCTTGAAACATCTTACATGATTTGTGTGAGACAACCATTTGATGTCGACTCGTAATGTTTCTATTGATCATTCGATCATTTGAAAATTACTTATAAGCTAGTAGTTTGTGTGAGACAACTATTATCGTATTCTAAGGATGTTTCAATGATTGAAATGGGAGTTTAGAACAATTAAACCTTGTCCGGATACAACAAAGTATGCATACCAGTATGCAAACTGTTTTGGTATGATTCAGGTCCGGAAACCAAGTTTGCATACTAGTATGCGAACGGTTCTACCTGAGTTACAGTCCGAAAAAGCAGTATGCATACCGGTTTGCAAACTTCTAGAAAAGACCAAAGTCCGAAAGGTAAGTTTGCGTACCCGTTTGCAAACTTAGTGGTTAAAGTTCTTGTTAGAGCAATGCTCTGTCGAACTCGCAAGCGTTGCTATCTCAAGCTTGTTTTTCAAGTTGAGTTGCCAAAACTATAAGTCTTGATTTCTAGTCTACTTATAGCTATGTCTCGGATTAGGATAAAATGTGTAGTTGACATTTAGACTTCACGGCGTTCATCGATTGAAGACGAAGAACTACTAAGGGGAGCTTGTGGAACTTCACCAACAAAAGGTATGTGGAGGCTTGAACTCATCTATCATTCAGAAGTATGTTTCTATTGTATCTCCTATTGAGAAAAAAATCATATAGCTATATAGACTTTACTTTATACACATTTGATATTTCGAGTTGAGTTTAACTCGCTTACACATTTCTCGAAATATGTGTTGGTAAGATTTCGCTTTAACCAAGTTTATCTTTATCCTTGACGAAAGTCAAAAGATGATCATGTGAAAATCGCCTGGTAATATCTTACATGATTTGTGTGAGACAATCATTTGATGTAGACTCAGAATGTTTCATATTGATCGTTTGATCACTTGAAAATTTCTTTAAGGATAATAGTTTGTGTGATAAAACTATTCCCATCTTCTAAGAATATTTTAATGATTGAAATGAGAGTTTAGAACAATTAACCATTGATTGGATATAGCATAGTATGAGTACTTGTATGCTAACTGTTGCAAGTTCGAGAACTTAGTATGCATGCTCGTATGCGTACCGGTTTAACAGTTGAAGTCCGGGAACTTAGTATGCATTCCCTTATGCGTACTGGCTTAATAGTTCAAATCCTGGAATTTTCTATGCGTACCCGTTTGCATACTAATTTAACTGATGTTGGTCATGAACGACAGTATGCGTACCCGTTTGCATACTGGCGAACTGACCAGGTCCGGGAACTCGAGGTATGCATACCCGTTTGTATACATGAGTCGGTTAAGTTCTAAAATCGGTTTATTCGTAAACAAATACATTTATATAATAAGCAATGAAATCTTTTGCAAGCTGTGGCTACAATGTTCATGAATTGATTCGAGTGAATCAATATCTATTTTGCTTCAATTTTGTCTTGTATACTTGAGTGAGAATATAAACAACTTTATAACTAGTTTCATTTGAGTCATTTGAACTAGTTGTGATTAAGATGAACAAGGTTGATATGAAAGTGTTCATATGGCTAAATTCGGTTAACTATTGTTGAGCCAACTAAGTGTGTTTAGGTACGGTTACCTATATCTAAATATAGGTACATTTCATTTGTGTGTAACAAGCTAAGTTCAATCTAACGGTTGAAAGATAGTAGCTTGAATCTAATCTGGTTTTCATCTAACGGTGAATATTGAATGCTTTGTTACCTAGGTAACATTGATTGCAAACCCTGATTTGAAGACTATATAAGGGAGAACTCTAGCAACTGTGAAACCTAATCCCCACACCTCATGTGTGATACTAGTTGTGACTAGAGTCGATTCTCCTTTAACCTAGGTTTTTCTAAAACCATTATATGTTAATGACTTAAAGACTTCATTGGGATTATGAAGCCAGACCCAAATATTTTCTTTGTAGTTGCGTGTTCTGATCTTACTTTGTTCTATCGTATTGAGTACTATATTCTCTAAGATTTTCTCGAGATTCAATCTCCGATAGGTAAGATAAAAAGTAGTCACAAACATTTTCGTCTCATCGTTTGTGATTCCACAATATCTTGTTCTGCTTCCATACAGTTAAGATCATTGTGAGGTGAAATGATATTACTAGGCTGTTCTTCGGGAATATAAGTCCGGTGTATCAATTGGTTCCTGTTTACCTTGATTTATCAAAAGACTGAACAAAAAATTCGTAGGTATTTCTATGGGAGACAGATTTATCTATTCAATAAATTTTTCAGTGTGAGAAAGATTTGTTTAGCAAGTCTTCGACTTTAGGTTGCAGCAACTCTTAGGTGTGGGTGAGATCAGCTAAGGGAATCAAGTGCGTAGAGTCATGCTGTGATTCAGAGGCGTAAGGAACGCGACTGTACCTTAATCAGTGTGAGATTGGTCAGGGCTCAACTACATTCCAGTCCGAAGTTAACTTGTAGTAGACTATAGTCTGTAGCGGCTTAATATAGTATGGTGTTCAAATCTGGACTAGGTACAGGGGTTTTTCTGCATTTGCAGTTTCCTCGTTAACAAAATTTCTGGTGTCTGTGTTATATCTTTTCCGCATTATATTTTCTATATAATTGAAATATCACAGGTTGTGTGTTGTTCGATCAATTAGATAATCCAACCTTTGGTTGTTCATATAAATTGATTGACACTTGAACATTGGTCTTTGGTACCGTTCAAGTTGTTTCTCATAATAATCAGGCGTGCGGATTTCAATCTGTTTGATTTGATGATTATATTGAGAAACAGAGATATAACTCTTGGATGTATTTTCCTTGATTGAGTCTGACTGTATAGTTGATTCTCTTGGAAATATATTGGAGTTAGTCCATACAGATTGCCTAAACGAAATATTGGGTGTGGTTGTTAGACCTCCGCTTTTTCAGTTCTAAAATCGGTTAAGTGTGATTTCATAATCATGAACAAATATATTTATAAATTAAGGAATGCAATCTTTGCAAACCGTGGCTTAATTTTCATGAACTGATTCTTATATAAGTACTTTGTACAATCATGAATCAAATCCGATTTAGTTTCAATTATGTCGTGTATACTACTATGAGATATAAACAATTGAACAACTCTATGAGTAACAAAATTAGATTCATTTGATTATATTTCATGATTGATTGATCATCATATCTGATCTAGAAGTGTTAGATGAATGTGATTAATACAAAAGTGTTCATATGACTAACTTCGGTTAACTATTGTTGAGCCAACTCAATATACACGTTTAGGTACAGTTACCCATATCTAAATGAAAGTATATTTCATTTGTGTGTAACATGCTAAGACCATATAACGGTGGAGATATATTGATTTGGTTCTAAGCAAACTTAGCGTGAATTTTAAATCAGGTTTTCATCTAACGGTGAATATTGAATGCTTTTTTTCTAAGCTAACCTATCTTTGATTGTAAGCAACCCTGATTTCAAAGACTATATAAGGGAGAACTCTAGTAACTAGAAAACCTAATCCCCACACTTCTATGTGATACTAGTTGCGACTAGAGTCGATTCCCCTTTAACCTAGGTTTTTCCAAAACCATTATAGGTTAACGACTTGAAGACTTCATTTGGGATTCATGAATCCAGACCCAACTATTTTCTATGTAGTTGAGTGTTCTGATCTTACTTATTTTATCGTATTGAGTACTATCTTCTCTAATATTTGCTCGATATTTATCTCCGAGAGGTAAGATATAAAAAGTAATCACAAATCTCTTCGTCTCATTCTTTGTGATTCCACAATAACTTCTTCTTCTACCATATAATTAAGTTATTGTGAGGTTATTGGTATTTCTAGGATGTTCTTCGGGAATATAAGACTGGATTATCAATTGGTTCCTGTTCACATGGATTTATCAAAAGACAGAACAAAAACTTCATAGGTACTTATGTGAGAGACATATTTATCTATCAGAATAGACTTATCTGTGGGAGCCATATTTATTTATAAGTCTCCGACTTTGGATCGTAACAACTATTAGTTTTGGGTGAGATCAGCTAAGGGAATCAAGTGCGTAGAGTCCTGCTGGGATTCAGAGATATAAGGAATGCAATTCTACCTTAATCGGTGTGAGACTTGGTTAGGGCTCAACTACATTCCAGTCCGAAGTTAACTTGTAGTAGGATAGTGTCCGTAGCGGCTTAATACCGTGTGGTGTTCAAAACTGGACTAGGTCCCAGGTTTTTTTATGCATTTGCAGTTTACTAATTAACAAATTTTTGGTGTCTGTGTTATTTCGTTTCCACATTATATTTGTTTATATAATTGAAATATCACAGGTTATGCATAGTTCAATCAATTGGTATATCCGACCTTTGGTTGTTGATATAAATTGATTGACACTTGAACATTGGTCTTTGGTACCGTTCAAGTTATTCTCATACCAATCAGTTCATGGATTCCATCTTGTTGATTTACCGATTGATTTGAGAAAGAGATATAACTCTTGGATATCTTTCCTTGATTGAGTCTGACTGTCTAGTTGATTCTCTTTGAATTATATTGGAGTTAGTCCATATAGATTGCCAAACGAAATTTTGGGTGTGGTTGTTAGACCCCCACTTTTTCAGTAATGATGTACGATTTTGTTTAATTTGTGCAAGCGATGAAACACGATTACTTAAACCATCTTTTATTTAATCGAACAAAATAAAAACACAATGTCTGCAAAAACTAATAAATAAACATTACATTAGTTAGACAAGTAACTAAATAACAAAATGAAACATATAACATCCGGATAAGTTAATAAATAAACATATTATATTCTTTAAATAACTTAGTAGATAATAAGACATTTTCAGGATTAATCATCAGACGTGGTCCAAATATCTCGTTAACGCTAGAGTGACGAAACATGCCCCCTTCATAGATAATAATACGCAATCATTGCCTCTTCAACGTTATTATTTGATTCGCGTAGGCATATTCTGAAAACCCTAGAATTACTCTTGAGTATACTTAGGCGACATTGAAGAGATTTCGTGCTTCTTTGGTTTACACCTGCTCTCGAATGAAACTCTACAGAAATAGTGTTCCAAAAAGATTGCATAGCCATATCCAAAAAAAGGCTCCATCCACGATGGTGGAAAAGCTTCTGACGAGTTGAATATATTCCTGTTCGGTACAATTAACCATTTTTCTCTCGACAGAAAACAAAATATAAACCAAAAAAATATGACAAGTTGGTGTAAATGAGTGGTGTTGTAATTTTGTTTGTGAACAAAGGGTGTAAGGCCTATATAGGGTTTTCAAATTTTGTAAGTTGCAATGCAATAGATAATGATTAGCCGTTCTATAATTGTAACCATAAGATCAAATCGATATGTTGTACTTCCAATGGCAGATAAACTGGAACGGGTAATAATCAACCATTTCATGGTTAGTCATTTCCTGTTTGTAGTATCGACCGTTAGATCTTCAACGGTTGTATTTATCTAGCGGATGATATTTCAAAACGGCTAACCATCTCCCATTTTACTATAACGGAAACATTTGACACATGATATATATATATATATATATATATATACTCGATTATGTCACACTAAAAATCACACCACTCCATATCTAAGAATCACATTACTCCAAATATGTGAAAATCACTATAAAAAAAGATATCTCCACACTTATTTTTTTTGGATTGGTTTATTCATTATACTTGTTCAAAAAAAAATGGTTATTTTTTCATGAGCAGGATATCTAGCTTTAACAAGAGCTTATGTAATGTTTGGTTCCGATTCAACAGTTAGGAGGTACCAAGACTACGAAACTTTCTGGGGCCAAATTGAACCGGAATACCTTCGAACTTTTGGGACACGTATAAACCGGACTCGAAAATATCTTCAAAACAGAATGAGCGCCTTCAAAAGGTATTGAAGAAAATTTGTAGCATTGTGGCAGCTTATCTGAGGAACCCTCCGAGTGGATGTACTGATGAACAAATAGTAAGTCGGTCAATATAAATATTTTTATTACTTGTTGTATAAATGCATATGTTTATGGCATTAACACTTTCCCAAAATATGGTTACAATACGTAGAATCAAAAGTAAAATTCGTCGAAGGGAGGGGCGGAAAACCTTGGAAACATGACGCGGTTTTCGTAATATTGAGACAACATGTGGAAGGTTGTGACCTGGAGTATTTAAGGAACCATCATGGTCAACCTAGTCATTCTACCCCAAGTCCGAGTTCTATGGTTTTATCATAAAATAAAGATGGTAACTCATTACCTACTGTCGGGGGTGATGGTACATATACACAAACACAAAGGATGTGATCAAACATGAAGATAAGGTAGCTGAAACTGAGATGACAGGTCAGTTAGTGGAACATGGGGCGAGGGATACCTTTGCAAGAGAGAATAAATCCCAAAACGAAGAACTAGCCATCCGTGAAAAACAAAGGCACAAATATATGGAAATATTATTATTAGATGTCGACAAGCTTCCTTAATGAAGAGACCGGCCATAACCAAGATGCGGGAGGAAATATGTGCTCGGATGGGATACGATCCTCGTAATTAGTTAATTAGTTCTATTTTTAATTAGTTAATTATATGTGTTTTTATTTTCATGTTGGTTCAGTTTAATGTAATTATCCTTTATTTTTAAGTTTAATCCAATGTAAGCTTTCAATGTTTTAATATAAATCATCTGCTTATCTAAAAAATGTTGACACATAAATATTTATTCAAGATTATATCTTGGTACAACGTCCTTTGATTTCTCATATAGTACATCAAATTTAAAAGGTTTCTTTGTGTCTTCACGGTATTCGACTCGAGCTTTCATTTTCTGAAAAAATGAAACTGAAAACAATAACATAAGAACTCAAACTAAAACCCAATACTATTTAGATAATTATTTTTTATGGTAATTAAAATATACTTACTCGACCTTCGTATGAAAAAGATGCATGATTCAAGTTTACTGCAAATAGAATTATAACAAAGGTTTGGATTTCAGTACGTATTGATCAGGTTGAATCTATTTCCTACTGAGTTTTTTCTTCTTCCATTATTATTTCCAGTAAGATCTTTGAAAGATTGAAAAACATGGCTCCAAAACATGGTCAGTTGATTTTCTTCTCTTACGATGGTACCTCGGTTTGTTACTAAAATCCATGCTTTGACAACACCGACATCTTCTTCATTATTAAATCGCATTACGAAAATATGATCTTACTGCCGATTGAATGAGAGTACGCTCAGTAGGAGCCATTTAAGGGGATTAAATAGAAATGTATGAGGTCTTACAATAAAGTTGCTTACCATTAGGACTGCATGCATAAAAAAAAAAGTAATGACAAAAGAGAATATTAAAGAACAATATAATTTAGACTACATGAAACACATTAATATGAAAACACACCAAATGAATCAATGAGACATTGATTTGAAGAGTCATAAATAATGTATGCAAAATGATACCACAGAAAAGGACAAGAACAGATGTTATGATAACTAAAGTCATCCAAATATATTATGAAAACAAGTGAAAATGGGTGGGGGTACCAAAATACACCACCAACTTTTTATTAGGAACCATGTATGGACAAACCTAAATACAATTCTGAGAGTTCAACTTAATGAATCTCAATCAAGAAATAATATTCAGAGTTTTATCGATTTCTCCCACAATCAGAAAGTTTACAGAGACAAGTCTGTGAACCTGATTTATGTGTGAGAGTACTTGGACGATTTCAAAGATTAATATCCAATAATCAATCAAGTCGTATCCAACAAAAAATTATTAGTCACATTGAACTAATTAAATTTTGTATAATGAAACCGATAGTAAGATAACTTTTTATAAGGAGTGACAATTTAGTCATTTGTCAATCACTAGGACATCCCCGCTTCTGTTATCCTAAATGGGAAATAACCCAAACAGCCAAAAAATAAGAGCAATCCCCATGAAAATCTAAAGTATTGGGTCAAGGGTCATGGAAAAACAACGTTTCAGTCAACCAAAATTGACGGCCAAAATAGGTTGTCCGTTCATATTTCTTAAGTTTTATTTTTTCCTCCCAATATTACCCCTCAATTATATTTAATAACTCAACCATAGTTACTCCTTAATCTTCTGTTACAGTAGTATAATTTTGATCATGATTATTAGTATATTAAGACCTAGTAGTAGAAACCCATCATCATTCATATATTCACAAAAAATTTCCATCCATCCAATTCAATCATCCTCGATTCTCATACAAAATCAAAACCCAAACCTGTTAGAGCATAGCTCGGTTGAACCCACCAAGCGTTGGTATGTCAAGTTTGGTTATCATATTTTAGTTAACCAAAACTCATTTAAGAGTCGCTCAATTTAAATGTACTAGAGTCAACTTCGTATAGGTTATTTTGAAAGTATTAGGATGAGAAATTACAAGTATTGTGAAGACTTGAAGAAGTGAAGAAGTACGGAGCTACAACCACAACATCATCCTTCCACTTGAGGTTAGTGATATTTGACTTGAACTGTTTCATTCCCAAACGTATCTTTCAAGTCGTGCATATTTAAAACATAAAACTGCGAAGCATGAACACTCTAGATAGACATAGTATTAAGGAATACGATAGGAAGTTTATTGCTTAACCATCAAACTTTTTATATGAGACATCGACATAATCGTATGAATGCTATTGTGATTATGTATGGGCAGGAGGTGAGGATTTCATCCTAGAAAACAATATTTTTACATGAGTTTTAAGAAAGTAAGTTCATGATATGTGTTGTGAACCGAAAAGGAAATTGCTAGGCGTTATTGGGGTTATTCTTCATTGCGAATCTTATGAACGACCAATATATGTGATTAGTATAACTGCTCATGAATTGTTTGTGTTCTTGGTAAAACTATTCACATGAGGCCTGACTTATGTATTGGTATGACTTTTATTAGTGAAAACAATCTTAAGTAATCACCTGGGGTATGATCGGGTTTGTGAGTGTCTGACCAAATTTTGGGAGAGGGGAACCGATCCTAGTAAGAGGTGCAGTACATCACAAGGGGGAACCGATCCTTGTATGAGGTGTATCAAGGTTTATAGAAGAAAGGGGAACCGATCCTATGAACATGTGCAACACGTTTTTAGGCAAGGGGGAACCGATCCTATGGACATTTGCAGTGCATACAAGTTAGATACCAAATATATATGGGGAACCGATCCTAGTACCTAGTCATCCGAATTTCGGTAAGCTAGTGTGACTGTGCATAGTACTCACATGGAGGTAGAACCGAAACTTGTTTTGGTAGAACTGTTACCCCCATGGTTTGTGATTGAGTGTTACTGGATCAATCACATAGTTTTTGAAAGTCTGATGAACCAATTCTAAACTTGTTTGGAAGTGTGGTAAATCGGTTTCAAGTGAGTAAGTATGAAAAAGGACTTACAAGACAAAGATGTCGACACACTTTGAACACGCGCATTAATGTGTATTCTTTTATTGTTCAAAGATATTCCTTAACATCTAAGAAGAGAGTAAATCCTAAGATCAAATTTAAAAAAGTTAAGAATCTTTTAATTAAGGTTTTTAATTATATATGGAAAATAAGAATTAGTAATGTGCATTTGCTAGTTAAAGATTTTCCAAGGAGATTTCGATTATTATTTTGGACAGTGTATTCACAGGAATTATGAAAACCGAATTTGGGTTAATATGGAAAAATATCTTGAGAATATTTTCGGGTTTGGAAATTCCTTAGTGTCCAAACTTCCCTGTCTATAAATACTTTGAGTTTGCATTTGTAGCAAACTAATCATTCGTGACAGTAAACTTCCTCTGTTGTACTGTTACTGGTGAAGCTACCTATCGGAGAGGAGAGTAATCTAATTAGGTGAAATCTCTTACGCTCGCTCAGTTTAAAGTCTTCTCTAGGATTGAGAAGATCTAGTGCGTATCATTGGTGGGAAACTAGATATTGCGGTTTATCTTTAGTTTTCGTATTGATTTGATTGACTAACTGTGGTTGAACTTTGATTGTACCTAGTTTGTTTATGCTTGAGAATCTTCTCTTCTGATATAAAATTCACTCAAACTAGTTCAAGGTTTCGACATGGATCTTTAGACTGTTGTTAGATCTAAAGATAATCTTGTGATAATCCATTGTTAATAGACTCCATTCTGTGTGTGATTGATCACAAGAGATTCAAGTAGTTGTGTGCAGGTGTTTATTAAAGATCTAAGAAGATTTGAATACAAAGAAGAGATAGAAGATTTCTGACTTGGCTTTATAATCATTGGTGTGCACAGTACTTATTTTGGTAAAAGAGGATCCAATTAATAATTTGTTTATTCTTGTGGTAGATTGGATTGATTAATTGAGAATATCGGCATCAACACAGTTCTTTGGATTAAGAGTGTTGTTGGCTTAATCTTGACGATTACCTTTTGGTGATTGAACATAAGATAGATCTTGGAACCTGGCAAAGAATTTTATGTCAAGATAAACAGAAGAGCCTTTGTGCAACTCATATCACTTGGTTGAAGAGAGTTGATACCAAACAGATTTTTTGTTCCTTTAATATTTGGAATACGAACCAAAGGAATTGGTCCAAGTACGTGACTTGTTTACAGGTTGGAGGCATGGGAATACATACGAAACTAGGTGAACTATAGGTTTAGTTGCTTGGGATCAACTATACGAAGTTGGTTTATTTTGTATAGCGGCTTAATCCTGAGAGTATTCAATTCTGGACTAGTCCCGGGGTTTTTCTGCATTTGCGGTTTCCTCGTTAACAAAATATTGCTGTGTCATTTTCTTTATATTTTTGCATTATAATTGTTTTATTATAATTAAAGCAAATTACACAAACGTTAATTCCTATTTACTTGATACGTGAATCCTATTGAGTTTGGTTAAGTCCGAACCTTTGTATCAAGTAAACATACTTCGTTGTTGTATTTTCTCGATCTTGTATCCATAGAAAATCACACGAAGTGTTAAATGATTTGTTACATTGTCTCAACTCAGTCCATAGACAATCACTTTCGGAGAAAGGACTTATAGGAAGGATTTTTTTTAGCTTGAGGTATATTTGGGTACCCTCCCCTTTTTATTTGGTATCAGAGCAAGCAAACACGAAAAGATCTAACAATATGTGTTTGATGCGATCCAACCTATAAGATATGAGTCAAAGTAGAGTTAAGCGAGAGCGGAAACTAATGAAAGACTCATTTAACGTATCACAAGACGTTGCAAGTTTTGATTTTAAGATATGCTTAAAAGGAGCCTCTTCATCAAGTTCTACATGCTCTTCTGAGAATAAGTCTGAATGTTCTCTAGACGAAACTAAGTTAAGCCCTGTATTCGAAATCAACGATTCAGACTCTGAAAAATGTCTTTTTGATAACGAGAATTTTTTGATTTCTATCCTTGAGATTTCTGATAAAAGACCAAGTGTAAAAACATCTGAACTAAAAGAATTGAGCAAAAAAATTCTTTTTGGTTCTAGTGAACTTCTTTCAGCACTTGAAAGATAACGAGATTTAATCTTAAAGTTTCAAAATCTCGATGAAGAGCATAACTTGCTGAACGAAGAATACTCACAACAATTGCTTATTTACAAAAAGGTAACTGAAGAAAATCAGGATAATTTTAAAGAAATTAAAATTGAGTATAAAAAGATGTATCAAAATCACAATAAGTTTAGGGAAGATACTTCTCAACAAATACAGAGTCTTGGAGAAAAACTTGCTGAATCTGATGCAAGGATCAACTCTCAACAAAAGAGTTTTGAAGAGAAAGAAGGTGTATATCTTTCACGAGAAAAACACCTTAAGGCTGATCTAGCCGGTACTCTTGATAAAATCAAGACGTTGGAAGAAGGAAATTTGAAATTAAAAAATCCAATGAAAGCTCAAACAAGTTAACCTCAATGTTAGAAGCAAGTAGAAATCATCGTGATACACCAGGATTGGGATATAAGGGAATATATGCTTCAAATATTAACAAAGAGGTAAAATTTGTTAAAGCTACTAATTCTTCTCAACCAGAGGCTTCCACTGTTGTCAAAAATGATACTATTTCTTGTAAAAGGTTAAAGCCAGTAAAGCCTAAGAATTGTGTTCAACCAGCAGCAATCAACGAGAGCACTTCTGCTAAAGTCAAGAAAGCAACAACGTTGAACAAGGATAAGAAGAAGAAGAAGAAAACTCGTCAAGCTCCAATGCAAGAGGATCCACAAAATGGTAACACTAAAACTCATACTTCATATATTTATACTAAGCATTGTTATTGTGGTATTAAAGGACACTTGCAATGGGGATGCAAAGTTCATAAAATGCAAGATGCACTTTATTTTGTATCAAATGATTTGGCTAAGATTGCTCCCCATAGGAACTCAGATCGGTATTGTCCTAAGTTTAGGTAAAAGAATTATTATAATGATAGTTCAAATTTTGCATATCATTCGTCAAGGTCATTTCATAAAAGACCCAATTATACAAAGAGATGTGACTTTTTAAATGAAAAAACAAGATATGATGTTCCAAATTGGAGAAAGGGTGTTTCGCGAAATATTCAAAAGGACATTGATCCTAGTGGTATGAAGGATAAAGCTTCTCATGCGAAACCCAACTCTAAATGGGTTCCTAAGTCTTCCATAGCCAAGAAGGGACCAAAATTTAGTCACAAGAATGACTCTCAACTGTTAATTATTGGTGACAATAATATCAAGATTTTTCGTGAAAGGCTAAAGAAAGACATTATGTCCAAAATCTCTTGTACTAGTAAAGGTTGTGATAATGACACTCTTCATCACAAGTCAAAGAAGAAAAACAAGAGATGGAACAAGAGAAAACAAACCAAGCAAGAGGTCAAGAATGATTATGTCTTAGTCACTCGTGAAGAACAAGACAAAACTGAACTTAACACAACCTAGTTGTGTTAGAATGTGGATTCTCACCTTGGTGCTCAATTTTGAAAGGTGAGGAAGCACATTAAACTGAGCACATGATCTCTCGATTATTATATGACTAATTAACATCTTTAGGAGATTTCTTTTCTTCTATACTCATACTTTCTTTATCTATATTTGGGTTTGAAATAAACTGTAATTGTGAGTTTATGATGTTTATATCTACTGATCATATATGTGTAGCTCTTGTTTTTATGGTTAAAACGATCCAAAAATCACTGAATTCGGACATCATATGCAAAAGTTATGTCGAAAACAGTTTAGTGGTGTGATCTATCACAAGTAACTCTTGGGAACCGATCCTAGTACCCTGTCATGGTGAGGGAACCGATCCTAGTACCATGTCATGGTGAGGGAACCGATCCTAGTGAGAGGTCCCCTTACGAAGAAGTGTAAAACTGTTTTACCCATAACTTCTTCGTCCGAACTCAGAATGACCTCATAATTTTTGCGTTGTTTTGATAATTCAATTTCCTACAAGATTGAGGTAATTTCAATACTTGATTTTATATTGAAAATTTATGGTGTATTGCCAAGTTATTTATGAGATGTTTGATTTCGGTTTTATTACCTTGATATTCGATCTCATAATATGTTGTGAACCCTTATGGTTTGGGTGACTTTTTGATTTAGCAGGATTAAGTTCTAGCCCATGTTGGTAGACTTTATCAAAGGATCATGAGGGGTTCTATATAAACAATATGTGAAAACGTCACAATATGTTGAATTGTTTTGGTTTAGCATAATAGCATATGTGTTTCGACGGTTTTCAACTTTTGCTTGCAATTGTTAAAACCGATTTTCAACCTTTCTCTGGTAAAGGTTGGTTGTTGTTATTCTTTTGTTTTTGGCATGAGGATGATAACATAATGGTATTTCGATATCAATTCTCCCTGGAAGAAGAAGATGCGATCATATTGGAGAATTTGGATGCGAAATTGAGGTAATAATCTTGTTAGTTAATTGTTTTCCTGTTTTAAGAAAAGCCTATTTTTATTTTTATTTTTATTTGATATATATATATATATATTGCTTTTGCTTAAACAAAATTGTTGGTACAGTTAATGTGTTTATTCCATTATGTATGTGTGGATGTATGTGTGATTCAATTGGTTCCGGTTAAGTAAAACTATGTTTATCTTTCTTTGTTGTGTGATATCAATCGTTTAGGCTTACGAAAGTTTGGTGCAATTGCGGTGCTTTAATGTTTATGTTATTTCAATTGCTTCCATCTAAGTACAACAATTGTTATTTTTCTTTATTGTATGGTATCAATTGTTTAGGCTTACAAAATTTCGGTGCAATAGTGGAACTTTAATGATATATGTTGTTTCAATTGCTTCCAGTTGAGGTGAATAATTATGCAAGTTGATTTATTGGTTTCTATGAATTATTTATGGCTTAATATATTGACGAGATGAGTTGTTTAGTCCAATTCGATTCCGGATGAGATAAACTAAGTTAATTCTGATCTTAGTTAGACTTATCAAAGTGGAGGTTTCGGTTATTCGAGTCTAGCCGAATTCCTAAACAAGTAAATGCTAGTTAACTAACCTAGTATTTGGCTTGTTTAAAATCTAAAGGTCTAAGTTATATAGATAATTAGAACTTGATGAGAAAAATGGAGTTTATCTTTGTTTTGGTCTTATCGAATGAAGAGGTTGTATTTATACAATCGTTTTAGCAAAGGAACTAAGTTTCTTAGTTGATTTTTGGTTTGCTAAACTAGTTGGGAAAATTGCTTCGAGAAATTATTTCCATGATAACATATCACAACATAAGTACTTTGTAGTTTTGGTTTTGGTATTGGTTATCAAAAATGGTATGTGGAACCCTCGTGCTTGACTCAACAGGTTGCAAGTCTATTTTGAGATTTGTAAGATCCTTTTCGTGTTGTCCTTTATTTTTTCGTTTCTTTGTCATTTTTGTGACAAAAAGGGGGAGAAATATATTGAGTAAACAGGTGATGCTAGTATCAATTTTATGTTGATTAGTGCCATTAGGGAAGAGGACAATGGTACTTGAACGTTTATCTAACGAATGAGAAAAAGCACAGACTAAGGGGGAGTAACATATCATATGATTGGGATAACAAAGACACGTGGATTGAAAATCTACTTATCTCACCTTTAGTGGGAGTATAAGTGTAGCGCCCCCTAAGCTAGCAGCTGACTAAACCAAGAATTTAACTAAATAAAGAGGCACTAACAAATCCAAATTAAACACTTTGACTTTCAATTAAAAAATATGCTACAAAAACTTAACCCAAAGCTAACCCCGCTCAAAAATATATATACAAGAACTCCTCTCCAATGATACATATAAAATATTCATTTGGTTTACAAATATAATATACAACATAATAAACATAGTAGAAGACTCAACGACACGAAACTTCCGCTGCGCAACTCTGATCTGTCTCTGAAACTGAAAGTGGGAATGGGTGAGCACATCATCCCTAAAATGGGTGCCCAGCAGAAATAACAACTAGATTTCAAGTAATCATTAATATGATTCGAAGACATTGCAGGTTTTATCGAAATTCAGTAATACAAGGAAAGACAATGAAACATAAAGTAGAAACTTTTTCATAGACATTCATAAATAACAGTAAATATCCATGTATGAGGTGTGTTGCCGCACATAAGGGAAGAATAATATTGTGGTGCATCTCTGTCATCTAGAGTATCAATTGGGTGAAAAAATAATTTGAACTATCATTATATTCTTTTACTAATGTCAAGAGCAAATCATTTGATACAAAATAAAAGCGAACTTTTGCATCCGATGCAAGTGTCAGACAACTACCGCAATATAAATGCAACTAGAAATATATGAAGTATGAGCATTTGAGTGTTACCATTTTGATCTCTCAATTGTAGGCTTGGCGGCACTCTTTAACAACTAACTCTTATCACGCTCTTGTTCAACGTTGTTGCTCTTAGCAAATTGCTCGTTGATTGAAACACAATTCAAGACAACGCGTAACCTTTACAGAAATAGTATCACTGCAACTTGGTAAAAATTGAATTTAGCTTTTAACAAATTTACTACACTTTGTTTGTTAACTATTTGAAGCATATATTCCCTTATATCCCAATCTGAAAATTATCACGTTGATTTTACCCACATTGAGGTGCTTTGTTTGAGCTTTCGTTGGATTTTTTCAAATTTCCGCCTGTTGCGTCTTGATTTAATATCAAATTGGTAAAATTCGTGAAAAAATATGTTTCTTGAAAAGTCTTTTTGTTGAAGTTGATCGAACTCGAACAAGGTCCGGAACTCTATTTGTTGAAGTATCTTCCTAACTTTTCTTGATTACGATATTTACTTTATAACCAATTTTAATTTCTTTAAAATTATCATTTCTTATTCGATTACCTTTTGTAAATAATGATATTATGATATTCCTATAGTTATAGTGCTTAAAATCTCTGAGATTTTGAAACTTTAGATAAATGTAATCTTCGAGTCTTTAAATCAAAGAAATTTTTTTAAACCAAAAAGAATTTTTTTGTAGTCTTTTTAGTTCAGTGTTTACGCGGTCTTTATCTTTTTTTCTCAAGGATAGAAATCAAAAATTTGATTTATCAAAGACATTTTGGTTGTTTGAAATGAACTAACTTGGCTACTATTAAATATGTTTTCATTTATGAAAACATAATAGCATGACGAAGGTTCACTTAGCATATCTTAAATCAATTGCAAGTCTTGGTCGATTAAATGAGTCTTTCATGGATTTCATTGCCGACAACGACTCATATCTTAGGTTGGATCGCATCAAACATATTGTTTAGATCTTTATTTACGTACTAGTAAAGGAGGAGCCTAAGCCTTTGCCGTGTGATTTTCCTATGGATACAGATCAGCTCTAACAACAATGATTATTGATACAAAGGTTGGTTTCAACCAAACTCAATAAATCACGTATCGAATTAGCGTTTGTGTAATTTGCTTTAATTATAATAAAACAGTATAATAAGGAAAATATGAAAATGACGTATTTGTGAGGGAAAGAAATACAGAAAAATTTTCCCGGACTAGATATCGAAATTTAATTATAAAGGATGAAAAAGATCCCCCATACAAATATTCCAACTATACTTCCGACAAATTGAAAAACAAGATCACTAACTGGACAATTCCTTTGGTTAAAACCATTCCAATTATAAAGGAACAAAAAATCGATTTCGTGTGTCAATATACTTTTGTGTCTCAATTTGCAAAATACTTCATTTATCTTGAACAAGCTCTTTGCCGAGAATTATCCTGTCACCAAAATTCTCGTAGATGCAAACAACACTCTTAAGCGAATGTTGACCTGCGTGAATTAATTCATTTGATCTACCACAAGAATAAACAAATTGAGTAATTGGATAGAAATAATTACTTTACAAATGATTATAAAACCAAGTCGAAAATCTTCTATCTAACTCTTTATTTCAAAAATTGAGAGGCAATAGAAACACACGCACACAACTTACTACTCTTGTGATCAATCACACATCAGGTCTATATCCAACTGTGGATTATCTAGATTAACTTTAGATCAACAGCGATCTACAAAAGATCAATAATGAAAACCTTTGATCAGACAGTGAATTTGAGAAAGAGAGATTCTCAAGC